>OX465433.1:18077985-19411021 GCA_950005045.1 Agrotis exclamationis | reverse complement strand
TGGATTCCTTTTTTATCCTTACTAATCTGTAAATCTAATGCCACTAATAATATAAATGCGAAAGTTTGGGTGGTTGGATTTTCATCGACAACGACTGAAACGATTTTGATGAATAACACATACAGTAAAATATTCCCAATGGGAATTTCTCTTAAACATAAATAATAACTAAAACATACCTTCAGGTGCATCATCTGAAAGATCATCACTTAGGTCTTCTTCATCTTCACTTATATTGCTATCTTCTTCACTCATATCTTCTTCTTCTTCTTCACTTCCATCATCACCTTGACTCATATCTTCATCAAATTCTTCTTCACTGCCCATTTCATCATTAATATCTGATCCAATGTCTTCATCAGATTCATTTTCATCATTTATAGACATTTTTTCTTTATTCTTTTTATCTGTTTTCATTTTATCTTTTATATCTTTGCCAGTGACCGCTGCTAGGTCCTCATCAAAGTCTGAATCACCTTCAACTTCAGCTAGATGCTTCTCGGCTGCTACTATTTGTTCTGATGTTGATTTGTCACATAATTCTAGTATATCTGTTTTGGAGTTAAGGTTGTTTTGTCCTGTTTGGTTTACACCTAGTTTCTGATTTGAGTATTTCATTATAAAACTAGTTATACTCAAAATAATGTACTGTCTTTTTGTAACGCAGTTTTAAAAACCAATTACTCAAATCAGAAAAGGGCAATAAAAGTTTAGCTAACTTTTGCCAGCGGTTCCAAATGGGTGGCAATCGAAAATCAACTAAAATTTTCACGTATATAATAATACTAAAATATGAAGTTTGTGTAGGTAGTTACTGTTTCACTATTTGAATTTGTTTCCTATGACCGCCCCAGTCAGACTAATGCTTTACTTCACTCCACGAAATGCCATGTTTTATTACCTTCCGAGTCCGAGTGTCGATTCCCCGCGAAGACGCCGTCTAGCACCTTGAGGAACAGCAGTGGTGACAGGAGCCAACCCTTTCGCACGCCTGAGCTTATAGATATTTTCTCTGATAGAAAGTCGTCTTGGCTGAACACGAATGATGGTACTAGGCCTTTACTAAATTAACTATCTTTGCGAGTACGCAAAGATTTCCAAGTCGAGACCAGACTGACTTGGCTGAGCAAGCTAAAATGTCGAAGGCCTTTTCAAAGTCTACGAAGTTAGCTTAACTATACCTTTGTAGTTCTGATGCCTGTTCAAATAGTACAAGTAGGGTTATCACTAGAAATTAAAATTAAACAATATTGTTAGACAATTAAAAAATCTTGCTTTAACTTCTAATGATAATGTTAGGGACTATGCCAGTTTACGCATTCGTAGGATGTCTACGGTCGACACAAAATCTGCCAGGGCAGAAACCAGCTGCGGCGGAGCATAGGGTCAATGGCTTTGAGAGGTGATTCATGATTTAGAAGAGACAGATAGTATGCTAGTATGTTGGAGCTTATTTTTGCAGTTGCTGAGATCTCCTAACCAGCAAATGAGTCCTCCCGCCCTGGGTGGGGCGGAAGGGACTGTCAGACTCTTACTGACTAAAATCCACCCGTGTTCCTTCGGATGCCCTTTACGTTCCGGGGCCACGGTATCCTGGGTTAAGAAAAACCCGCGACCCCAGCAGGCATTTGGCCCCATAAGGGGCCCCGTCAGTTTGCTGACAACTCCCCGAAGGCACGCGCGAAACACGACACGACGCGCCATCGACCCGGGCTTGGTCCTTGGTCGGACGGCGAACTACCCATTACTCGCCGTCCGCAAGTCCGCTCCGCCGCTGTGCCCTCTGCTAATCAGAGGGACACGCGTAGGAGCGTCCACCCGACAGGCTATTCGCATACGGGCAAAGAGGCCCTTTAGGCACACAGTGCCTAAGGAAGAGTTTTTGCCCGCATCCCAGGGTGCACCGGCCTGAAAAACTGGTTTTCCCTATGGACGTATCCGAGAGGGAAGTCCAGTCCATGGGCGCACGTGGAGGTTTCCTGCCTTAGCACCCCTTCTTATATTGGCTTTGACAAAAAAACGAAATAGTCCATCAATTAACAGTTAGATTATCACAATTGACTCATATAGGTATAATTTTGACTGAGTTCTGATAAGATGTCATGGGGCCCACTCTCAAGTTTTGATGCATATTTTCTAATGCAACTGCAAAAATCTTTCTTTTTAATTCTCTGAATGACTAATAGATTATAGATTTACAATTTATTGGTGATGTCATGATGCCTACATTTCTCTTCCTGAGGGGGTAAGTATGGTTGCTGTTGTTGGTCTGCTTTTAACATTTAACAGTAATGAGTTGTGCTTTGGGCGAACTCTTGCTCTTTTAATATAATGATATATTACAGATTTTCAAAGTAGATATTAACGTGAAGCTTGCGCGTGATCATTGTCTGCAGCAGGTGAACAGAGGAAGTCATCAATGAAGTGTTTGTACAAGCATCAACCTTGTAATTAACAAAAAAAAGGTCTTTAGTCGCTGACTCTTTTTGTAACATAGAAATTTAACTATTCTAACACTCTACTCCTTGCATTGCCTGCTATGCCTCCATAATGCTAACTACAGTAAAAAAGTACTATTTTCATTAAAAAGACTACCCATTATATAATTGTTTATGTTCTATCTTTAAACATAAAAAAGAACACTATGAAAATTAATAGCAAAATCAGTTGGGGACTAAATAATACTAAAAAAAAGATACAATCAAGTCCATCATCAGTGAAGAGTCGGTGTTTGTTCTTTGATTTATTCAATCCCAGCTGTTTTTCTAGTCTCTTTATATTCCTTTCTTCTTCTTCATTTTCTTCTATTAACATCTTCCGTCTTTGTTCATTGATTGCGTTGTTGAGCCGTTCCACAATATCTCTTTCTTTCCTTCGTTCTCTTATCAGAAGATCACCTGGTTTTTCATTTTGACGATGTTTCTGTTGATGGGGTGATAAAAAATAAGTTTATTGAGTAGGTATGTAGTAAATAATGTTTGTATGGATACATTTGTGACCCACTGCAGGATAAATGCTAGTTTGTACTCAGAATACACAAGTGTTGATCATCTCACTTGCTCAATGTTGATTGGCAATATTAGACAAGGTATTAACTAGATTATTTTTATTGATTTTTTTTTGTATACAATTTGCTAATGCTTATGGAGTGTGGTCTTGTTGAATGGTTATCCTGTTTTTATTAGCTTAAATTCTAGCTACCCAGTCGGGATTTTGCTAAAGAGTAATTCTTATGTCTGATTGAGGTGCCTAATTAAGGTGAGGTAAGGCTAATTACAACACATGTGAAAGTGTAAAATGTTTACATGTGCTGAAGATTAACGAATTATCATAATATATGGCTGTATGAAAAATGTACGTAACAGATCACTTAGACAAGACAGTAAAAAAGTTTTGCTCAGCCATTTCGTTTAATTGTTTACAAATTGCTCTCTACCGTTTTATGGTGTACAGGCAGTGCTGGTACGTCTGCAGGTGCCCTGACAAATTTACCGGCTGTATCTGCTTTATTGTTACTATTGTGTCTCTCATCATTTTTCTTCATGTAGTGTTGCTGTCGATGTGCTTTCTTTTCCTGCCTTTTTTGTTTGCGTAACAACTTCCTTGTATTTACAAACTTAGGACGGGCAGTTGTTTTATTTTTCTTCATCTTCATTTCATTAAGAAAATCTTTTTATTTACTTCGAATTTATATCTTATAAACCACAACATGCTAATTTGAGGTTATAGAAACAAACACTCGTTCCACGATCCTTGTTTTGAAATATCATTGAGATGAAGTTATATGGAGATGCCCCGATGTTCTATACATACTTTTTGCTTATACAAATATGAGTCAAACATGAGACAGAGAGTGAAATATTGGTTTGTCTCTTTCTTTCTAATGCAGTAATCACATTTGACAAAAGAGACAACAATATTTCGGTTGTTGCTCAAAATGGAATATTTTGTTGGGATATTTCCCACAGTTACAGAAACGTGCCCATTTCGCCATTTTATGTGCCAAGTTTCGTGGTAGTTCTGCTGTCAAACAGTTGTTTACTTTTTGTTGAATTTAGATTTTTGAGTAAATTACGGAGTGTTTTCTTTTAAAAGTGCGTGTTACCATTAAGAAACAGTAATTCAACATGCCTGGATGTTCCATTGTGTCTTGTCATGCCAGGAAAAAGAAAAATCAGCCTGAATTGACTTTGTACAGGTTAGTAACACGTTTTCATGCAAAACTACATGAAATAGAACAATTTCGGTAAAGAAATCGCTATGTGACCTTGTTTTCATGGTTAGAGTATTAATATTTGGGTTTATTTCCGTCCTACAGACAATATTTTTCATTTCTCATTTTCGTTTGTTTGTTTACAATAATAATAGTGTTGTACCGTTGCTGTAATAGTTCCCGATACTAGTCCTTCGTAACACTGAAACTGTTACCAAATGATATATTGATAAAAAAATACTAATCATTTATAGGTTTCCCAAAAATGAAAGATTGAAGAAAAAATGGTTGGACTCTATCGGTGACGAAAAAAATTGTTCTCGAAGTAAAGACTGGCTTATGTGTTCACTTCACTTTGTAGAAGAATGTTTTAACAGAACTTGATGTTATTATGTTACATGAGAACTCTGTACCTACAATATTTTCGGTAAGTGTGTATTAAAATGATTGTTAAATAACAGCCTGGTTTTTTAGCCTAAGTTATATGGATAGTAATGCATATTTCATTTTTTTTTCAGACATCCAACAAAAAACAACTTCCAGAGTCATTTGTATTCTGTGAAACAAGCAACACTCAAGAATCTAATGTTTCTTGTACATCTACTGCAATAAAGGAACCATCTACCGTAATAGATGAACCATCTAGTGTAATGGAGGCACCATTGCAGTTGACCCATCAATTTGTGGGAACAGTGCACAAAGAGGTATGTAGATGTTGAATTTTTAACCGTTTTCTGACAAACAGACGGCAGCACATCAAGCGCCGCAATCTTTCAAAGACTTGTCATCTGTCACTTGAAAAGAACTTTTAGCAATAAAATGCAATATGCAAATTATTTTTTAACGGTGCATTGTTAAGTTATTGGTTAATAGTGCTGATACATTTGGCATGTTCGTGAAAAGGCGCTGTCAGATGGGACTGATCATCTCTTAGCTGCCACGGTCTATTTTAATTTTTCATTTTTTTATATTAGCTGTACACTTACCTTGCTACGTTGAGTGTAAAAAGAGTGTCCATGGAGTTTCTTGTCCGTTCTTTTCCATAGAGATCTTCGCTCTGGAATGGGCACCTACGGTACTTTCACAGTTATTATGTCTTGTGACTACAACTGTAGCACCATAACAATTTTGTACTGATTTATTTTTATGTCTTTTGACCATTCAAAAGTGCCTGTAATTATTGGCCAAGTTGAAATAAATTTGATTTGATTTAACTATTTATCTTTTCTATTACAGGTTTTACAAACTGGAAGACTAAAGCCTTTAAAGAAAAATATGTCAAGCAACAGAAAACAATTAAACGCCTCAATGAAAGAATACGAAAGAAAAAAAAAATTGCTGATTTGAAGGCTGTTGTGATAGAAGACTTGACGGGACCAAAAGACTTTTTAAAAAGACAAATTAACAAGTCCAAAGGTTTACCTGTACAATCCGAATTAATCGTCAAATTTTAAATTAACGCTAACACATAAATATATGTATAATATTTAATTACAAGCAATAGCGCAAATGTGAAAATTTATATATATTTTTACGTAACTACATGGATTATAATTCAATCATGGTATCTAGTCGTAATACTATTATGTTATCCTAAAAGTACTAGGGATACTAGTATCCATACTCGTTACAGTAACACTATGTTTCTTGATTGGCACAACTCTAGCATTGGCCGCCATTTTATGTGCCACGGCGAACTTGTAGGTATCCACGTTTTTGGTGTAGGTATTTCCAGTCCATAGGATTATAATGTCTATGTGAAATATTGACTTTGACAGATGCATTTCATTTCACGAAACAGGATCATTCACGTTCGAAATTTATACAACTTATTCTTTAAAATATTTTTAAGCTATTGAAATATATGGGTAACTTTTGATGACGATTTATGAAATAAGGCATGATTGTGATCATGACCGAGTTTTCTCAATGTAACCGGGAAGAATTTAACTAGCATAGCCCTGAAGTTTCAGAACGATTTGATCGATTTTCCACACGTTTCTTTACACGTAATATTTGAATGTATTGTTTGTTCTAAATCTCATAAAACTTTTAAAAGGCTAAAAATGTTTTGCTTGTGTTTGAAAATGTTTTAATTGTTATTGAGGTGATTCATTAATATTCTATGAGACAATATTTTATAACATTGTTTAGCATTTTGTTAGAATTCTATCAGTCACCGTTATCAAGATCGGAACAAACAACATCGGGCTGTCAAATTGTCTATGATGAAAATTCACAAAAGCATGACGGCTGTTACCTTTTTGTGAAGAAATTCTAAAATTAATAATCAATCGACGAGCACACGGGTTATAACGATTACTACGTAGTTTATTTGTGATAAGTTACTTATTTATCGTACGGCATGATGGTAGAAGGGTCAGCTTTTACGCGGAACGATGTGTTCCAAATGGCTATACGCGTTGCTTTTGTGTCCGCTGTAACTTATTTCTCAATAAAATGGCTCGTGAACCAGATAGATCCAACATCCAAGAGTCGGAAGAAGGCGGAAGAGCGAGCCCGTGAACAGTTACGCAAGTAAGTATCGATCGCTCCTTTTACGTCATAACATAGAATTTTGAACGCATTTTTCTCCAATTTGCTATTAGAATCCACGGAGAATGCGCATTGTAGTTGTTCTTAGTTGATAAGACTGTGATTCTAACAATTTTTGACCCTCTGTGATGGCTAATCTATCTTCATCTCTGATTCATTTCATTTCTGAACTAATGACAGATAATTATGAAATTCTAACTCATCATCTTGTGTTGCAGTTTAATTTTCAGATTCTAAGACTATGAAATTATACTTAATTTAATTAACATACTAAACTAGAAATGCACTCCAACATGATTTACTTAAAATGACTTACCTATCATCACGGTCTGCAAACTTTGACTTGGCAAGGGCCACAAAATGACCAAATTAGGTTACGGCAGGCCTCAATTTTAATTTTATTTTTTTTTCATTTATCATTCAACGAATTCATTTATTTTTATCTACGAATTCATTTATTTTTATTTAGACTTATTTTAAACAAACGAATGTCCTAGTCGTTATATTCATTGGATTCATAAATTATTTATTATTTCATAGAATTAATAAACTGTAAATATTTCAATGATTACAGATATTTTTTTTTATTAACACACAAAAGTCATTTTTTAGGAAACAAACTCAGTCAGCATCAAAAGAACATTTTAATTTCTTTTATTATCTGCTAGTTGATCTCTCAAAAGACATGAATTTTTAACCATCTATGTTCAACCAATAGGGCTTCCAACCACTCAGATTGGAGCTTAAAACTCACACAGGTGCAAAGTTCATGTCTTATTGAAGATCTTTTTCAAGTTTGAGATCTACATTGTGGCTGTTTTTAACTCGGATGTGGCTTTAACATCGAGATTAACTGCAGATGCTGCGTTAATTCAGCTCAAAACATGGAAGTCACTATTTCAATACAAAATATTAAAATTATGTTTATGTTGCCCCACACTAGGAATTTCTCCTGTATTATTGGTGCGTTTATAAAAATTTAAAGTAAATGATTTATTTTAATCAGATCAGATTTTAATAGCAAAAATGAGAATTTACAAGAATTTAAATAACATTTAAAATCTGATTTTGAAATAAATAGTTGATTTAAATCAACACCTTTTTTATTGCAGAAAAGTAAACCAAAATGTTTCAGGGGATTTCCCCTACATAAATCCCAGCACACACATACTATGATAAGTTTATTTACACAGTTTGGGTATTTCGCAAAATGTGGCGACTTGATAATAACTCAGATTTATCAAAATAAAATTAAATCCAATGATAAAGTCTTCTTCAACTGTAAATTAATATTTTTTCCAGTCACAATACTGCTACCACAACTAGTAGATTGTACCATTATATTTAATAAGGAATCATGGGTAATTGCAAATAACCTCACCGGCTTACACACATCCAATATTCAAAACAATTCATAATAAACTCATATAAAACTTGTCACGCATCTGCAGTTAACAAATGTGAATAGATTTGCGCTTGTAGTTGCATGTGTGTGGTTGTCCGTCCACATATGTGTATTCAAAGATGGCCACTGTATAGACCGTGCATGTGTTAAGGATATCTTGCAGAGCCGGACTGGACAACAAGCACTCCATCGCGCTCGACAAGTTGACTGACCATGAGATGATCATCGCTTCGCAGTTGGTTGTACCTGATGAGATTAATGTGAGTATTTATTCTTGTACTACTACGAGTATTTATTCTTGTACTACTACCCTCGCGAGCAAAGTATCGATTCACTTACTCCGATTCTGCGCGATCTTGAGTACTTAATAACAAGTTATGAATAATCAAAATGATACCATTTTTAAAGGTTTAACTGTTAACTCGTGGCTAAATAATTACAGCCGCACAGGCCGATCTTCCGATTGGTCTGTGGATGGGTGACCATCTGTCATAGCGAGTTTCCTCCGTGCCACGTAAAGCCGTTGGCTGTCATTTGTAGATCTTTGACAGTCATTACTATTAGTCAGAAGCTCTAAATGTCTGACAACCAGTCTTACCATGAGGTATCGTATTACCACAAGTTACTGGGTTGTGGAGGTCCGATAGGCAGTTGCTCCATGTAAAATACTGATATTCAGCTGCATCTGCTTCGACTGGAAACCGACCACAATATAGTTGGGAAAAGGCTAGGCAGATGATGAACTGTTAACTTTAAATTGATACCAAAATAATTCAAATTACGCCAGAAGCTATCCCAGATTAATTCCAAGTGATTCCATACTTTTGCTAGGTATTATAAAAGCGATAATTGTGGGAATTTGGGGATATATTAGTCTTTTTTAGAGATGCAGGAATAGGGACCAGTCTAATTAAATCGATTAGGTCATATTATATTATTTAGAAATCACTAGGGTTGTTATTATACACGCATCTGTCAGCAGATCGATTCAGACCATTGTTGTAACATTTAATGACTTACATGTTATCTAAATGAAAATTGATCACTATAACAGTTTTATGACTCTGCTACAGTGGCTTTTTTGGGCCCTTTGTCCGCTGCTCCATACTCAGAATATTTAAGTAAAGATTATTTAAAATTTAAGGTGTTATTCATAAAAAAATCTTCATATTTAATGATGAAAAGCATATGTTTGCAAGGCAATTTCACCATTTTCCTTCTGTTCGATCGAACTTGTACGATGATGTAATGAAAATAACAAAAAAAGAAAAAGTACGCACGTAGCCTATATTTTGTTATTAGTTGCCTAATTCAAATTACGTAGTTCGCCGTGCGTGACAAAACGAGGCACCATTCATATTATCTCATTGAGTTTTATGATTGGTTGTGAGGTCATAAAATGGAACACATGTGACTAAAACTGCAGATATAATCTGAGTACTTAAGACTTTTCTTACTTGCCTAGTACATTCATACATTTTGATGGCGACCGGGCGACCTAACGACAATCGACTCGAAATCCAATCGAATTGAATCGATTAACATTTTTTGGCCTAATGGCCTTCACAATGTTTGAACAAATGAAACCAAAAATGGGTTCTGGTAGACCCTGTTTTGTGGTAGTATCACATCCGGTGATAACAAAACTAGGTCTTAGTTTTAGCATTTACGGGCGTTTGTTATCACCTGTTTAGCCCGAACTAAGAATACCTATAACAATTACCTGTTCTTCCGATGTGCTTAAGAAGTTATAAATCCAAAATTAATAATTTTCAATCTGAAGTACTTTCGGACGGGCCTGTAACTTGATCGTCTGCGAGCTGGAGTCTAATTAGCCACTGTAACAGAATCAAATTCAAAATACGAATTGCAATGAAATCGTACATTTAATATTCTATTCTATTGCCCAAGCGATAGAATGGGTAATAGACATAGAATAATTTAATCGCAATTGGTATTATTCGCTAAAGTATCGTTTTAACGTTGACATAACATTCTATTGAAACTGTTATTAGTCCAGTCCATGTTCAAAACGTGCGGTCCATAATTTAAAATAATTTGTTCGAGAGCCTAATAATAATAAATCATAATGAAAGTGGCCTAAAATCACGCGATATGTTTTATTTTTTTGTATTTGAGGTTTTATGAAAATCATGATTTAGAAGCTCATTAAGTCAAATTGAGCCAGATACATAATCATAAATATCTCATATCTGGAACATTACATCTGTTAATCTATCCTACAACAAAGGCCTTTGTCATTACGCCTTGGGGGCGTATCACGTAAGCTTGTAATCTCGGAAACATTTTGGATGCATCGACTGCTATAACGAGGTCGCAACGCAGCCGCGATGCATTCCCTCCCATTACACGCCTGCGCTAAAACCCTTCCCCTTTTACATCGATCAGATCCAGCAACTTTCATCCTACAAACGCAACGTGAATCTAGATTTATCTAGCCAACTCCACTCCGATGCTGCGCCATTACGATCCTGGCAGCCGAAATGAACGGTCGTCGTCAAATAAATTTTCCGAGTAATTTTAAAATCTCTACTTCAATCGAGAGAATATCAGAAACACCGCTAAATTTTTGTCTTATTTCACGTGATGATGGGCCAAGTTCCAAGCATGGTGCAGTTAAAAGTCCTCATATGGCCTCCATCTTTGATTCCACCATTAGGTATATCCGTGAATCCTACACCGTCCATACAGTACGATCTACTCTTTTTAAGATGGTTTCTTCTTTGTGTAGGTGAACTGGAAGGACATAGCGGGTTTGGACAACCTGATCCAGGAGCTTCGCGAGACCGTTATCTTGCCGATCCAGAAGCGGGAGCTGTTCGCTGACAGCAGGCTGACGCAGCCTCCTAAAGGTGTGCTGCTGCATGGACCCCCAGGTATGTTCTCCTTACTTCTTTTTAGGGTTCCGTAACCAAATGGCAAAAACGGAACCCTTATAGATTCGTCATGTCTGTCTGTCTGTCCGTGTATGTCACAGCCACTTTTTGTCGAAAGTATAAGAGCTATCCTGTTGAAACTTGGTAGAAAGATGTATTATGTGAACCGCATTAGGATTTTCACACAAAAATCAAAACAAAACAAATTTTGGGGGTGGCCCCCATACTTAGAATTGAAACTCAAAAAAAATTTTTTCACCATACCCATACGTGTGGGGTATCTATGAATAGGTCTTTAAAAATGATATTGAGGTTACTAACATCTGAACAACCTGGGCTTCCTCCCAAGGTGCTTAATGGGGGAAATGAAAAATCCAGGTCGAGTTTTGAACTCAGGAGGTGCTGATCACTGATCCAGCACTTTGTTGACCCCCAAGCCACATTTATTACCCATAGATGCAGTGCTTACACCCTATAATGGTAGCAAGAGGGTTGTCCGAGTTGATCTGACCGAGTTGCTTGAGTCAGATGATACCACTGAGTTATCGAAAGTTTTTACATTCCAAGTACTTATACTATCCCGTGCGAATCTTAACACCGCGATTCAGAAAACGATCTCAATAAACAACGCCATCTATCGACAATCATTGAACTAATCTGTCTGAATCGCGATGCTAGGATTTCTTTGCTGTACGGTTAAACATTCCGCCCACCAAGGACATATTGTGGAACATTATGTCCTTCCCAAGTTAAAATATATAAATGTTACAAGTGTTGTACACTACTCAAAAGAAACAGTTTCTATAACCCTTATGTACAACTTAAACTTAAACATTGCTTACAATCATAATACTATAGAACACAATACAGAACTTAAAATAAACACTTAATCTTCTAAAATCTTAGGCAATAGGCAAGACACACAGTTTTGATGTTGGCCATTTAAATATAGAATGATTACTAAGAAGTGTGACTACTCGTGCAAGATTGTCCAACCCTGGATGTTTTTCAACCACCCTGCCAAGAAGCCACCGACAATGAGGTAAGTTATCCTCTTTAATTAACACAACGTCCCCTACGTTGAGTTCCCGAGTTTGGTTTGACCATGCTTCTACTTGGCTTGATAATATGGACATGTCTTCAAAAGTTAGAGTAGAGCTTCCTATTACCCTATATTTTTTTTTTATGATCCGCGGTCAGACCCGAACGGTCCAGTCTACCGCCCACCCTGACGATATCAACGGAATCGAGTTGAAGATTTAAAGACTTACACACATTTCCTTTAGGTTAATCTTTCTACTCCAGAATAAATGTTTCGAAATTTTGAAGTTGACATACCCGTATGCATGACACCAAGGCTACTCTCATTTCCTCTGCAGTTATAAAAGTATGATTCTTTCAGATTCCGGTTTTTGCAGCGGAGGCAACTGAAAAGACTTCTGGAAGGTGTCGCAGCTTCGGTTCCAGGTAAGTGCCAACGTTTTGAATATTTCATCTTGTTCGATATTTTTCTTTTGCAGGACGCATCGAAGTCAACGTGAACCTTGGTAGTGTCTCTACCGTTGCGAGTAACCGCATGATGAGGTAATGACATTGCATGTTGATAACGTTTTTCTGCTTTATGTATTGACTTTAAATGTCCCAGTTTCAAGATTACTTCTTCCTCGGTAAGTATATGTTTTTTAGTTTGATTTTGTTCCTTTTCTACGTTGCAGACCTTTTTCAGGAGCTCATCATGACCAAGGCAAGTATGCATTACGCTAATATTTAATTTACTTTCAGTAGCAGAGGCTACTGTTCCCGATAAAATCCACCCTAATGAGGTCGACTGAGCTACAATGCCACCATGAGGAGCCCTCTTTAACCCGTTTTGTATAATCTGGCCATACACTTCTGCCCCTAGCAGCATATCTACCTTATCCGGTCTATGATACGTAGGATCTGCTAATTGAATGTCGCTAGCGTGAGCCCAATCTAAATATACCGTTTCTCTATCAGGCAATAACGACGTTATAGATTTAAGAACATATGCTTTAACTACCAATTCAATTGATGGATCAATCCTGGACTGAATTTTAATTTCAACGAAAGAATTCGATCTTAACTTGTTATGAGTATCTATACTCGTTATTAAACCCTTAGCTGTTTTTTTCTTTAATCCCAACCTTTGTACAGTATGCTCTGTAACAAAAGACGCTTGAGACCCTTGATCTAACAAGGCCCTGATATTTAACATAACCCCGTTTTTCGATACAGCCTTTACAAGGGCCGTGGCTAATAAGACTTGGCTATTAGCTTTACCTTTCGAAAAACATGATACAACGTTATGTTCCGATTCTACTGTGTTTGTAGTAGAATCTCCCGTGTCTCCTACAGACTCCTGCTCACCTTTAGGGTGCAACAAGGAGTGATGTCTGCGCTTACAAACTTGACAAGAGGCTGCGCACTTGCAAACCCTGGCAGAGTGGTTGTGCCCCAAACAATTAAAACATAAGTTGTGCTCTTGCACAAACTTACGCCGAGTATCCACATCTTCGTTAACGAATTGCTTGCAATTTCTTATTTTGTGATCTTTACTGTTGCAACAGGGACAAGCCATGATTGCATTGCCCGCTGTGTGAAAGACCTTTGCCTTATTAACATTAACATCATTTTTAACTGGCTTAGTTCCTAAAAATTCAAATGCCCTATAGCGGCTTGTTAAAAACTCTTTGAACTGATCAAATGTAGGCAGCTTATCTGAATCAGTGTTACTTGTTACCCTTAGTTCCCAATCCTTTCTACTGTCTGGATCTAGTTTTAGTGATAAAATATGAATGATTAAAATATCCCATGAAGTTACATCAATTTCCAAATTAGTTAGTGCATTTAAACAGTCTGATGTTGTATCCATTAACTCCTTTAAAGCACTAGCTGACTCTTGTACTATGTTCTTTTGACTGAGCAACCTTACTAAAATACAGTGAGATAAATATTTTTTATTATTATACCTGGTCTCCAACTGAACCCAGCATCTTTCATAATTGGACTCCGAAATTGGTATATGGCGAAGGAGCTGCTCGGCTTCCCCAGACAAATAACTTTTTAAATAATGCAACTTTTGAACATTGTCAATAGAACTGTTTTTATGTATTGCTGACACAAATAAATCTCGAAAAGTTGGCCATTCGGTATATTTACCCGAAAAAGTTGGGATAGTTATTCTAGGCAACTTAATAGATGCGCCTTTACCTCCACAAGCATTATTTGATGATGACCCCGCAGCTGGAGAAACATCACAAATTTTACTTAAGGCTGTTTTAAAATCACATTTTAAATCCAAATACAATTCCTCAGTATTAAAATAAATTTCGTTCACAGTATATGGTGAAGACATCAACTCTTTAGGGTTAAAATCTTTTATCATTTGTGTATGAGTTAAACTAAATTGCGCCCACAATTCATCAATATTTTCTAGCCTGGTTTCCAAATATTGTTTAGTAATTTTATCCCTTGGCGACTTTATAAAATTAGTTTTAGCTCTTGACAATCGAGCGTGAATATCATCTTGCACCTTAACATGAGATTGCAAAGACATTTTTGAAGTAAACAAAAAATACAAGTTCCGAAAAATTTTACAAGTCGATGAAAACAAACAGAAAAAAATCTAAGTTCCAGAATTCCCAAAAAAAATCATAAGTCCAAACTATTTTTGAAAAATTTTACAAGTCCCAATAAATTCGAAAATTTTTACAAGTCAATGTAAACAAAGATATTTTTCTAAGTGTTTGACACTTTACCGAAAATCGGACATAGGTTCCCCGTCGGTACACAATTTGGCTTAAATCTAGCTATGTCTAAACAAGCACACCTAAAATTATTCTAAGTCCAAATTTTCTACTTGAAAGTTAAAGTTAAATTCTTCTAGGCAATAAAGTTCACTTTTGCTTGGCACATATGAAATCACAAAGTACTCACGATTTTAGGCACTATCACTCACTTCCTTACGACTCAAAGTCGTCTGCAGCTTGCTTGCTGCTGATGGTACTCCTCCCACCTTACTTCCCGCTGCTGTAGCCGGTGTTGCTGTCTCCTTCTCTCACCATCACCATCCAGGACCACTCCGCAGGAACGTATGGGGTTGGTGTCTCCGTCCAGTGGAAGAACACCTGATGCTAGTCCAGCCTTTGCCACATCCGGCTCTTGAAGGACCATGAACAACCTGGGCTTCCTCCCAAGGTGCTTAATGGGGGAAATGAAAAATCCAGGTCGAGTTTTGAACTCAGGAGGTGCTGATCACTGATCCAGCACTTTGTTGACCCCCAAGCCACATTTATTACCCATAGATGCAGTGCTTACACCCTATAATGGTAGCAAGAGGGTTGTCCGAGTTGATCTGACCGAGTTGCTTGAGTCAGATGATACCACTGAGTTATCGAAAGTTTTTACATTCCAAGTACTTATACTATCCCGTGCGAATCTTAACACCGCGATTCAGAAAACGATCTCAATAAACAACGCCATCTATCGACAATCATTGAACTAATCTGTCTGAATCGCGATGCTAGGATTTCTTTGCTGTACGGTTAAACACATCATTTTTTTCTAAACTGAACAGTTTGCGCGAGAGACACTTCCAAAGTGGTAAAAAGTGTGTCCCCCCCCCCGTAACTTCTAAAATAAGAGAATGATAAAACTAAAAAAAATATATAATGTAGACCTCAACCAAAACTACCAACGAAAATTGGTTTGGATGAGATACAGTTAGCAGTTTTTGAGATATAGTACATTTTCAAAAACCGCAAATATAACTTTGCCATTCATACAAATACTATGAAAAACAAAGTTATTTTTATTGTTTTTGTATATTACTTACTAATCTCAATATAATTATATCTCTAATCTATGCTTGCTGCTACGGAACCCTTCATGGGCGAGTCCAACTCGCACTTGGCCGGTTTTTTCTAAGTGTGTTACTTAACGTATTTTGTGTTGCTACTCCCTCAAATCAATCAGTTGTGTTACTTGGACCACACGCTTAATGGACCAGTGACTCCGTATCTAATAAATATTTCCTTACACCACCTAGAAACGATCGGTGATTATTTTAGGCTACGCCGTTATATTCAGTTTGTAGGTAACTTAATTAATTGTGAATTGGAGTTTTCTTCATCAATCCATCGACAACGTACAAGGAATCGTTGAGCTAAATGTACGCCATGTTGATTTTGATATTCTGACTTTCAGAAGTTACAGTGTTTGGGAGTGAGGTAGCAGGTTTTGTCCGAAGTCAAACATGCATTTACTAAGAGCGCTCAACATATTATTATAATTGTTTAATAAACTATAAGCTTGATAATTTTACGCTAGCGCTTTATAAGCGAGTAGTTTGTTAGTGTTGAATTTCTTGCAAGAATGTATTTTGATATGGGTTGTTTTGGACATATAAGGCAGATTTACATTGAGTCAGTAACTGACGTCAGTCCACTGACGAGTCAGTGCTGACCTGGCACTGCTATAGTGTAAATTGATTTCAAGTCAGTACAGTACTGTCGCGTCAGTACTGACTTAAATATTCGCGCTTCAATATTTTCGGCGTCAGTTCGTGCCCCCGCCACCCGCGCCAGTGCAACTGACGGCGTGTAAATATGCCCAAGTCAGTCGCTGCCGCTCTGTTGTATGGTGACCACGCTTCCTCGCACCGCATCACAAAATTACGCGAAAACTGAGCGACACGGAAAACTTAAAACTTGTTCAACTATACCGAGATAATGAATGCCTGTGGGATCTCAAATCGCAAAATTAAAGAAATGCGTGCAACAGCATTGCTGCAGTTTTGATTTTTTGATGTTTTCAAGAATTCATTTTTCCACGCTGACTTTATGAAAGTGTGTACACCAAAAGAAATATCCTCGACTACTGACGAAATACTGACTGCGTATAAATAGTATGCGTCGACAGCCACTGACTCAATGTAAATCTGCCTTTACCTCCGACATCCCTACTAACGAGCTTTACCACGGCACGGCACGTTTGGCGCAGTGGATGAGCAATTAGACTGCTGCGCTGTGTATCGCTGGTTCGATCCCCGCACGGAACAAATAATTGTATGATCTGCAAGTATTTATTCCGGGTCTGGGTGTTTGTGTATGTGAGTTTCTATGTTTGTAAACGCACCCACGCACAGGAGAAATTCCTAGTGAGAAAAACATAAAAAAAAAGAAACCTGTCATTTATAAGTGTAGATATTTTACTATGCATATTTCTTTTCCAGGATGCGGCAAAACCCTCATAGCTAAAGCGACGGCGAAGGAAGCGAACATGAGCTTCATAAACCTGGACGTTTCCTTACTGACTGACAAGTGGTATGGCGAGACGCAGAAGTTAGCAGCTGCCGTGTTTAGTCTTGCAGTCAAGTTGCAGCCCTGCATCGTGTTTATAGGTATGTACTTGTACCCTCCCCTTTCTTGTGAAGAGAGAATGAAGGAGGAGACAGTGCTTCTGCGCCTGCGCACATTTTGTGCATTATAAAATCTCTCGTATTTACATTATCTGCTGATACTGGCTAGCATGGTCAAAATTCGGTCAAGAGTAAATTTCTTCATCAGGATTTTTATTTATGACATTTAGCAAGACATAATTTGGGGTAAAAAGAGTAGTAATGTTTAAAATCTTAGCGCACTATTCAAAGAACGATCGTTTCGCCAGATCGTAGCGATTCTTAACGGTGTTTGATTTCGTTCCTTGACCCATATTCTGGAAAGTAATGTTCTGGGTTAACTTTGTATCATCATGAAGACATCCACTGCTGGATAAAGGTCTCCCCCTAATACGGCCACTTGGGATCTTAAATAAAGACTAAGTATGTTTGAGCAGACGAGATCGAGTCATTCCTGCGCACACGCACACAGCACGACCACGAGGCGACGGCCATGATGAAGACGCAGTTCATGTCGCTGTGGGACGGACTCATAACTGAGCCGACTTGCTCCGTCATTATTATGGGTAAGTGTATAGTTTAAATAGTAGACGCCATTATTTTAAAGCAGGTTCTGTATTGATGGTTCTTATTAGACATGTTTTACCAAAATCAAATCAGTCCTTCTAAGCTCTTTTGTAGAGTGTTGGGGCTTAGGGAGCCTCTACTGTCTCTGTCCACGTGTTGTATATCATGATCAGTGATAAAGAGACTTTTACAGAATAATATGTATCAATGCTGCGCCTATCGTTAAAAAAAATGTCTCAGAACCCTACATGCGCGAGTCTCGACTCGCTCTTGACCGGTTTTTAGATGAAAAGATTACCTTATTAAAAAAAAAATATTTACGCTTAAGGCGCGGTCTTATCTCATATTCCCAAAAATTGGTTTCTTAGAACGTCGAGTATGACGTAATGTAATAAAAATAAGCAACGCGAAAAATACAGTGAACAGAGAAGGGTATAAAGAAGAATTTTAACCGAACAGAATAATAAATAAGAGTTTGATATTCCCAATAAAAATTGGGAAGTTGTAGCACAAAAATAAACTTTGACGTCGAAGATCTCTGTATTTCCAGCGATAACAACAGTTTTTTTTTAAGAATTTAGTAGGTTTTTCATTTTTTTAAAACTTTAACCGAACCATTATTTAATTTTATGTCTATATTTTAAATAATCTAAAGAAAAGCAGTAAAATAAATGCCCATTCGCAGCTTACGTCACATTTCAACACAAATGTCATTTTTTCAATTTTCAATCTTATTGACGCTCCATAGTGGTGACAATAGTTTACGCGGTCATAAGCGATTAAAATTGTAGTCAGTCCGCGTCTTAATATCCGTATTACTTTTTTTTTGAGCCATCGCCTGCTGTCCATCTTGACGCGGGTTTGATTCCCGCACTGAACAATATTTGTATGATCTGCAAGTAGTTGTTCCGGGTCTGGGTGGTCGTGTATATTAGTTTCTATGTTTGTAAACGCACTCACGATTCAGGAGAAAATATCTAGCGAATAACAACAATAAAAAAATGTTTGAACATGTTCACAGGTGCGACAAATCGTCCTCAAGACTTGGACAAGGCCATCCAACGTCGCATGCCGGCCACGTTCCACGTGCCCATGCCCAGTGAGACTCAGCGGGAGAGGATCTTACAGCTCATACTGCGCTCAGAGCCTGTGGCTACTGACGTAAGTACTATCTCAGAAGCAATGATCACACACGAAAAATTTAATACCATTAAATTTAATACCACTAAACGCAGCCTACACGGGGCTCACGGAACTGTCTGGGGTAACCGATATACTGAAATGTAAAGGTCAATTGAAAGAACACGCTGGATTTTAGTCAGTACAAGTCTGAAAGTCCCTTACTCTCCAACCAAGGCGGGATGACTCATTTAACGATTTCACCATGTAAAAATAAGACTACACTGCCTGTTAGTGAGGGAGCCGGGCGTGGATCTTTTCGTCTCTTTTATACACAAGCTACGTCAGCGATACAGACGATGCGAACAAAAATCCAACGATGCCAGCAAAATATCCAACAATGCCAGCAAAATATCTAACGATGCCAGCACAATATCTAACGATGCCAGCAAGATATCCGACAATGCCAGCAAAATATTCAACAATGCCAGAAAAATATCCAACAATGCCAGAAAAAACGATGCCAGCAATGCTATACATTCACCTTGCTATATAGCATAACTTAGCTCAGTGAAAAGAGATGAAACAATGCTCGCTCGCTAACTGACGCTGTGGCTTGCGGTGGAAGAAAAGAGGCAGCAATACTAATTTATGATAGAAAAGTCCTTCTCTAAAACTAGATGACAACTATTTTTTACCTATATCAAAAAAAAAAAGAAAGAGAAGGTTCTCAATTCAGTCGGTTATTTATGTGTATGTTCATTAACCGAATACTTTGAGATTTCTAGTCTAATTTGTGTGTTTACTTTAATTGTTGTGTCATAAAAATAAAAGGATTCCGTTTTTTCATTCGTACGTACGGACCCATAAAAAGTGAATGGTATACTCACACAATACTTATGTACATTTATTTATATGGCCAACAGATTGACTTCAAGAAGCTAGCGGCTTCCACGGAAGGTTTCTCCGGGTCAGACCTGCACGAGCTGTGTCGACAGGCTGCCGTGTACCGCGTCAGAGATCTAGCGAGAGAAGAGATGGCTAGAGAGCTCAACAAGGTAAGCTGAACTAAGCTTACTAATCACCATGTGATAAACCAAAATTATATTTGCTGCTCCATACATTTGGATCAGATAGATGTTGAAATTTTCGCCAGCTGAATATTTGTTCTTGCCCATTCTTTTCCATACAAACCTACCCTTGCGAATGGGTGTAGAATCAATCCCATCCCATCTCCTTAAATTGTATATTCGACGTTCAAAAGTGCCTCTTGGATGGCCTGAAATTGAAATAAATGATTTCACTTTGACTTGATTAAGATCATAGACATAGATAATGGACCGAGTATTATCTGCATAAAATTGCCATACTCTCTAGAAAGAGAGAAGAACAAATTAATGAACGCTTTCCTGTATGACAAATAATGTCTATGATAATGTAAAAGTCCTACAGTAATTTTTTTTAAGAGATTATTTCATGTTTATTTGACAGTTGGCTAGGGAAGGTACAGTCTATGCTTTAAGTCTATGGTCAAGATGTAAACCGGTGTATTTACAGCAATTTTACCCACCAAATAATGTTCTTTCCCCTTTTTCCAGGAGAATTCAACTGAAACAGGAAACACTTGCGAAGATTCAGACGATGAATTCGTGGATGCAGTCCGACCGATCACGATGGATGACTTACGACTGTCACTCAGCAAACTCAAAGAGTCCAAGATACAGTGCGGGACACTCGCGCCTTCCATGCGGATAGAACTGGACTAGCAATCATACGAGTCTAGCGATCTTGTTGATTTCACTGAGGAAATGATGGAAGACATCTTTAAAAAGTGTATAGAACCTCTTTCGTAAAATGTCGATGGAAAATGAATATGATTTTGTTGTTGGTCTTGCTTGTTGGCGCTAGTTATCATTACCACCTAGCCTTTTTTCAACAGTTGGGGTTTAACCGGATGCAGCTGAATACTAGTAAATTACGTGGGGCGATTAACTATCTGACCTCCACATCCCAGTTAGTACTGGATCCAAAATCCAGTTAATACTGGGTCTACATCCCAGTTAGTTCCGGGTCCACTTCCCTCGTAATATTGGCTCGACATCCCAGTTAGTTCTGGGTCCACATCCCAGATAGTACTGAGTCCACCAGTCCTACTCCTCAACTATTCTTTTCTGATTAATTTCGTTGCAGGATCCAAGACAGGTCGAGCTTCATTGTCTCGGCGCTTTTCTGGTGATTGCCACTGTTGATTCTGGCTCTCAGGAGTTGCAGTGGTTTGGGAATAGTGTGGTGGGTTTGTCCCAAAATAAAAAATTAAAGTACTGAGTCCAAATCCCAGTTAGTACTGGGTCCACATCTCAGCTAGTTCTGGGCCACATCTTAGTTAATATTTGGTCCACATCTCAGCTAGTTCTGGGTCCACATCCCAGTTAGTATTGGGTCCACATTCCAGGTAGTCGCAAAACTGGTAACGCCGCCACTATTGTGATTCTAATAAATAATTAGTTAAAATGTTGACTTTGCTCCTCGATGTTTAATTATTGAAAAAAAAAAACACAGTGTAATAGGATTTTTAAATTCTTTTGTTTAAATCTTAAACCAAAGATGTTTATTTTTAAATTTTATCACTGACAGTCTATAACAAGTAACTACTTCTTGGCACTATTCCTGTCACTGTCAAACTATAAGTGCAAAATAGGGACAGAAACATATCGAAACCAAAGCTTGAGCTAAGTAACATTACAGTCGACTATTATATATGCGCAAGAGCATATTCCAGTACCTGAAACTAAGAACGACCTAACAAATTGAAGTCATTCGACTTTCGTCATTATTACGTTGACTGTAAGATCTAAAATCATTTGACTCGAAGATCGCTAGACTAAAAATCGTTATTTATATTTAGATAAGATCTGCCTAGGTCTATGGCTGTGTCTAGGCTGAATCTAGTCTTAAATAAGAGGGGTATTGCTTGGCTAAGTGGAGTGGCTAGATGGAAACGTATTTAAGACAGTATACGCATAATGTATAAAAAATGTGATATTAAAATAACTTAAAAATGTTATATTTTAATTGGTGCTTCTGATTTATGGTAATATCTAGACTTTTCTAGACTCTATTGTCTATTAATTTCATTTTGCAATGAAACCTGCATAAAATTCATTGCAAAATGATAATATGCATTTTGCAATGAATTTTTCCAAATAATTCAAGTTTTGTGATTATAACCAGCATTATGATATTCCCTGTCTTTCTGAGCTGAAACTAATATTAATTGAAGCTTTTCATTTATGTACGCTTAGCTCGTTAAAATGTACTGAAAAGCGTATTGCGATTTCAGGTTTTTTACCTCAATTCTTACTTGCTTGGCACTTACAAATACCGGCATGTATCTTGAGCGCTGACCTTCACCTGCGCAGAAGTGAGTTATTAGGTCCCTTTGGTAGATGAAGTGAGGAAGGGGGCGGGGAAAGTGTAGTGATTGGCCCGTTCTATCGTTGTTTTGTGCGTTTTATTTGTTTTATTGCCGTTTCATTTGTCGATAAGTGTACGATGCGCAAAGCGATCCCACTCTTACGCCGAGCGCTCAAGAACCGTGCCGGTATCTGTAACGGTTTTTAACTGACTAGAGGGTTATGCTCTTGACTTTAGAGCATAAATTGAAAGTGTCAGGATGTTCTTGGCGCCCATTTAACTTCATAAACAAGTACTCCAATAATAAAGTACTGTACTTTCATCTACCCACTCCATTCAGTCTACACACTATTGTATTTAATTCCGTTACCATTGATATTGTAAATTATTATGTTGTAAATATTCGAGTGCTCCGACAGTCGATAATCAACCCTATTCCTTTAGTTATAACATTGGTTATAGTTTAAAAACATTGTGTATTTGTTTTTGAGACATATTGGGCCCTCTTTGACTGCAGTGTTTGGACCAAAATGGCCTAAGATGAAGCTGAAAGGTAAATAATTATTATGTCTTTCAAACAAATACATAATATTATGTTTTGCTGTAGAATATATTATATATACATAGTTAAACACACTTTCCTGTAACTTTTATGGTATTTGGGGACGTTCGAAAATTTGGATTGTATTGTGTGAACGAAAATGAAAAGCCGTATGATATTGATGTTCTCAATTTTGAACTTTATAAGAATTAACTTCGAATTTGAAAATTGCTAAGCAGGTCTTGGCGTCTCAGAGTAATTTTTAAAAGTATTTCTTGCGTATTTTTCTTTCTACGCTCCGTTTAATTTTCACGTGTGCAGTGATAAAGATCCAAATTGAATACATTGTTATTGTAAAAACTACGGTGTGTGAAAGTATCGTCTTTTTCTTTTTGATATTTGACGCAATATGTGCGAGGGGGAAAATAATTATACATAATATTAAAATGGCTTGTTACGTAGGTCTGATATGAAACAAGACCGCTTCATAGAAAATATTCTGTTTCTCTTCACACATTTTAAAGAATGTTTCATACAGAAAATATAGTATTTTGATCTATAAAATAGTATGGTATGTCCATACGAAATCATAATAAATATTTACCAAATAAAAATATGTATATTAGAGCTATATTTGAATAATATGCAACATAATAATCACGACGAGAGTTCAATAAAAACCGTAATATTACGATTATTTGTTCTACTTTCAAAGAAAGTGCAATAATTGATTAGTGTTGTCGTATTTATTATACTTTCGATTGTTTTGGAGATGTTTTGTGCAATGGAGTCGAAAGAATCCGTTATGACCTCTTTAAGATGACTTTAAGAACCAATCAGGGGGGGTATTACAACGTCTTAAAACCAGGCTTGTTTCAGTGAGTAAACGAGATGGCGCTAGACGACTTGTATAGCTCTGTCACTTTCACACGCCGAAACAAGCCTGGTTTTAAGATGTTGTAATACCCCCCCTGGTCTGCTTAGTGTGACGTAGTCACGTCTGATTGGTTGATACAGATCCATAGTAAATGTAGCAAACTATCAAATATAGGACCTGTATTCGATAGAGTCATACTTAGAATTGCAAGTCAGAACGAATGTCTTCCATCTCTGTAATATTTCATGGTAATCTTGAAGTTACACGATATTTTACAGTAACACAGTTGTTTAATTATGAAACATTGTAGCAATAACCCAAAGTTCAAACGGTTCAAAATAAACCAGAATGAAACTGCAATGTGATTTTAAAACTAAACTGCAATATCATAAAGATTGACATCGTTTGAACTCGGTCTCGACTCGGTTGACTCCTTGCATTTTATATCTCGGAAGAATTTTAAAACATATTATAAATGTGAACTTTGAAACACAGACAAAAAGAAGGCAAGTCCAAAATATTTATTAGATATTTAAAATTCTAAAGTTAGTTCAATTCACAGGTGAATTAAAAATATATTTATTGATTGTTAAAAATGTAGATACGCTTCTCGATTATATGGCAATGCTAAAAGATATGGTTATAGAACTATTGTTTGTATGCTCTGAATGTTAAAATTGAAATTCGTTTGGCCAATGGATGGATGGGAAATAAAGTTCAATCGAACTTGCTCGAACATATCTATAAAATCTATTGGCATCTGAGCAATAAGTACTAGAATGGATGTATGTATATAAGGTATTTTGTGAAGGTGGGAGAAGTTGGGTGGGGAAACAAGGAGCCAAATCAAGGCATAAGAACTAGTTAATAACCCCCGACTTTGCTCTAACTGTGTGCATTTTATTCGGCTTTTTACATTAGTTTGTAGTTTTTTGTATTGCGTATGCGCAGGGTTAGGCTCGGGCTGTGTCGATAAATTGTTGATTTATTGTGTAACGTTGTCTTGTCGATATCGCTTTGTATACTATATTGTTGTAAAAAAACGTGATTTTGTAACTGAAATTGATAGATAGTGATGAGGGTAAAACATTAATCAATGGGAATTTCATACCCAGTCTGAAAATCTTTGTTTTAGTCCCTGTCTTAATTAATACAGTTCATTGAATAGGGTGTCCCCATCACTATCAATTGGTTAAATAAAAAAGTTGCAAAGTTACGATTTTTATTTTTTTAGATTTTGCACAAAACGTAATAAAAAAGCTGGTGATTTTAACTAATTGTAATAAAATAAACAGTTATTGCTATTAGGTTATTTTTGGTTATACAGAAATAAGATTCCTTGCGTCCCTTGTAAATTTTTTTCTTTATTTAGTTTTTTTTCGGACTATTTGTTTCTTATTGTATATTGTTACTATTTGTTGATGCGGTTTAACTGTATTATTATAAACAATTAATTCTGACAGTAAAAGACGATTTAAGACCGTAAATGTCATGCATGCAAAATACGGACAAAAAAGTGTCAATGTCCCTTTGACTTAAACTTATCTGTCAAATTCTGATTATGAAGCATTACTGTGGCAAAGAACAAATTATGTAAAAGAGTAAAAATGAGGTCGCTCTGCACGCGTAGCATGGCGATTCTATCTCTATTCTACCAAGAAAAGACAAAGTTATTTCATCGTTATTTCTATACAAATCGACTGTTTTTTTTGCACAAGTATGACACGATTCTTACAACATTAAAGAATAGAAACATAATAAATTTTCTATATTTTAAACATTACTATGCTTAAATCGATAAAAATCTTTGACGTTCTGTCATTTTGTCTTTTCTCCCGTCGACAAAACCCGTTTCTTCGGCGCCATGCTACGCGTGCTGGACGACTGCACTCTTTATCTCTGCAAATTCAAATTACTCTGTATTATTTTGTTTTCATGGTGAATATTGTCGGTTCAAGTGTCTTGTTTTTATGTAAACTTCAATCGATATTATTCTTCGTGTTGAGTTACTCACTCTTAACTACCGCAAAGTGCTAAGTTAGACTCAACTCGCTACTCAACCGTCACTACTTGACACTTACAATAGGACATCGGTTTTATTATACCACAAATTTTCTGCAGGCCTTTCGTGGTTCACACTCTACGGCAGCCCGGCAGGTATAGTACGCGTCACGTAAAAAGGACGCTGGAAGAAAGTGGTGGGGATGTGTTTGCGTATGGGTACAGTCTCGCATGTGCCTATTGGATGTGGATTCTGCGCGGGAAGCAAAGCTCAACTGACGAACCAATAGCGCACCGGCAAACATGCAGCGCGTGGCACACCCGCCCCGCGCCCTACCTCATACCACCAAATAGACCGATAAATCGCCTATGCGCAGCTTGACCGCCAGCGTTCTTTTTACATGACGCGACCTGTACTGTCATGTTCGGTGAATATTTAGTACTTCATACTACATTGTATGTTCTCTCGCTCCCAGATGACTAAGCTTGATGACTCCTTTAGTACTCTTGTCACAGTTTTGCTAAGCATCTGATCTAAGGTGTCAACTGTGTGACTATAATGTAAACGGGGATACTAAACGGATATTTGACTAAAGAATTGAATATTCCTTAAGTTTTTTTTATTGTACTTCATAACTTTTTTGATGTTTTTTTTTTCGCGTTACCCAGCTTCTTTGTTATTATTGCCAAGGAAGAATTAGTTACTGGAACTTATTTATTGTGTAAATAAAAAACAATAAATTAAATAGAAATATTTTTGTTTTTAATTAAAATTAATAACCAAACTATAATCTCCTCACTTTCTAAGTCCAATTCAATGACATCAGAAGTTACGTTTACGCTACGCGAAAATTACCCTTACAGCAATGACACAAACACACACCTTTTTACAGAACTTTGCTAGTAAAGTAATAAATTTTTAAATTAGTAAATCATTCAAAATCATTATTAACGAGACTAACATTCAGATCCAGGATAACATAATACTTAAGAATAAGACGGCGTACAAACAAATCACACGTTCTAATTTTAGGTAAAAAATGAGTACTCTTTGGATTATAGACTTGATAGTGTCCTTGGTCATCGGTGATATAAAATCTGAAAAAGAGAAAAACAGATGAATCATGAATTTTGATGAAAACTGATGTCATTCTGATTCAGGGAATAGAGTCATTCAGATAATTATCTAAGTATTTTTCTGGGATATAATGTCACATAGAAGGAATGTTTATTCATGGCTTATATAAAATTATGGATTTGTTATAACTGCATGATATTGTCGTGTTGTATCAAGATGTGCTGGTAAAATATACACACATCTTTACAAATATATACACATCTTTGATATCGTGAAGAAAAATAATTTCTGTAATTTTCGTTTTTCTGTTGGGCTTCGTCTCCATCATTCTTCTCTTTGAGAATCCTAACTACTTGAAACTGGATTCTCTTTTGCCTTATTTTAATTTCGTGTTGGAAACTGATTTGGTGATTAAGTGTTAAGAATTGGTAGCTGAGGCCGTTTAGGAAAAACGTTAACAATGGATAGAGATGTTTGGAGTACCCCAAGGTTCAACTTAAGCCCATCTCTATTTCTCGGTCTATCTATGTAAAAAATCGAACCTAAGCAGGGCAAAGCGAGATTTGATCACTACAAGTACCTCACACTCACACTCTAGCAGTTCTAGAGGACTTTGTTCAACAGTAGAAGAACAAGGAGTTCATTCAGTAGTGTCACCATGTCTTACCTTCTTATATCTTCTTCGCTTTGCCTTCTTGCTGGTTTTCTTTCGTTTGTGTCGGTTCATGTATTTCTTTCGTGATGGGTCGCCGTACGATGGACGTACATCATGTATCTCGTTTGTCAATATTAGTAGTCTCAGGATATCTGGAAACATTTGTACTGTTTAATTGAGCACCGTTTCAATTAGTAAGAGAGAGTATGGACTGTTAAAATTGTAACACAACTGTTTTACAATATTGCTAATGGTTACAATGGCGGTCTCATCGCTGACAGCAATATCTTCCAGACAACATTTCAATATAGAGTAGTAACTAAACTTTAAATAAAAAGATGTCTTGATATAGCTTGGGTCATGGGTTCGAACCCACCCAGGCATTACTTTGTATAATTTACTTCATGGCTACTTATAAAAACGGTGAAGGAAAACATCGTGAGGGATCCGGCTTAACTTTGAACCAAAAATTCGTAGATATTGGAAATCTCTAGTGAGAAGAGGCCTATGTCCTACGGGTGGGAACATTATCGGCAGATTGTACTAAATAGTAGTAGAAAACACAACCGAAGATCCTCTTGTCAGCCGATCTACTTGGTCTATCTGATTCGATTACTATATGATCGAAATATTACTATGGAATCTCTATAATTATCTCTCTAATTACTATCGTCTATGGAAAAAATTATATCGTTCCTTTGTCAAAAGGATGTTCCATAAATGGCTTGAGAAATTCTTATAATTATTTATAATGCTTCAAATTCAATTAAAATCAAATAGTTTATTGTGGATATAGGTTCTTAGGATTTTATGTTATTTACAGGAGAATCTGCTGGGTACTCGTATGTCCGACCTTTAGATATAGGTACAAAATTTATAACATCTTCAGTTTTTACGAACATCTGTTCCAGGACATGTACCTACCCCATATTCGTGTGTTAGAAGATGATCAAAGGAATAAGAACAGGATTTATTCAAGGAACTGCTAGCTATTCATTACTGGTGAAAATCAAGAAGTCAAGGATATCATTGCGTAGGTGACTAAATCTTTTAAAATTTAATCAAATGAATCTAGTTCTTATGCACATAATGAAAAGTATATATAGTCTGCGATCATGGTTGCAGCTGTATTGTACAAAAATTACCACAGTGCCATCTAGATATAACGCAAATTCCTACATCACGCTTTCAGAGCTCTTGGGCTGTAAACCAACAATCACAACACCGTCTGGTCGGAAGATTCTTCTTGTTCAACAGTATTTCGACGATCGATCTTTACACCCTGGGAGCGATTCTACTTGCAAAATTACATATCCTATCGCTATAACGCAGCGGTACCATTCCTATCACCAAACGATGGTAACCTGTTCCTCATACCACTGTAATATTACCACCTCTACCACAGAAATATTAAAAACAGGAGAAGTGGCAAGGGGGCGTGTCGGTGAAGCCGTGGTGTTGAGCGTTTCGCTCAGCTATCACTTGTACTACTTTATACTTGTTTTCCTATATTACTCCGACTGTATTGTTTTTGCATTAAATACATTGCTCTTTTACAACCACCTCGGTCTATTACTGAGTGACTTGACAAGCAATGTAAAACTGACATAACGATACCTCACCAAGCCGTAATGTCGCATGGTGCGTCCGTTGTATTTGAGCGGGAGAGTCGTATCGCGACAACACACTATGATAAATTTTTTGTGTGAGTAAACTATACGGAAAAAGTACGCTGTAGTGTAAAGAATTAGGTTTATATTTAAATGACTGAGTTATCGATGGCGCGTGTGTGCAATTGTTCGTAGTATTGTTTTGACAGAATTGTGTGCGCAATATTAGGGTTATGGAGGGGCAATTGTGGCTTCATCGGGTTTCTATACATTTTGAATTCCACGCCATATCTCCTTCTTTAATATATCTATGACCTCTACATTTTGGCTCTCTAGTCTTCTTTTCTCAGGATGACGTGATTTACCTATCAGTTTCACTTCAGACTAAAACACAAAATACAACAATTAACGGTAATATTTTATTTAAAACAGCTCGTAATGTAAACACCATCTTTTATCTTCTTTTTTTTCAATACGTTACCTATTTTAAATGACTGATTGTAGAAACAGAAAATAATAATGTACAAAAGAATATTAATTTATTATTTATTACAAATACTGGTATCAAAAGTTATATTTATGGCATCAATAATTCCATGTTAGTTTGTATTTAGTCTTTCACAACCATTGTAAGAGATCTTGGAAAAAACCTTCCCATAAATGCTGTCCTTGCTTCATTTTGGCTTATTAAATAGAGTTAAAGTGACATTCATTTCAGTAGTTTGTTCGTCAACTAAAACGAAACTTAGTGCATTGTGTACAGTAGGGAAGCTAAAACCAGCACTTACAGAACAGCTTTACCATCATATTTTTACTTCTTCAACATATTGTCCTCACCTTCATTCAGGTTAGCAAGGGGTAGTTCAAGTGGGATATCATTAGGTCCTTCAGCTACATCTCCTTCAACAGTAATATCTGAGCATGAGAAGAAGTTCTCTTGGTTGCCACACCCGAGGCCTGAGGTGCCATTGTCGCATACTCCCCAGTTGTTACCTGCTGTGTACTTCCATTGCAAGACACAGTGGTCGCAGACCAGGTTGGAAGGAATCCTATAATTAACTTTGTAAATTCCGCTTCCCAGCTGAGGGTAATATTTAGTTTCTCCATCCTCTGTTTCAAGGAGGATTTTATCGAAGCATTCCTGAGTGTTGTCGTTGGGGTCGGTGCATATCCTGAACTCCCAGAAGCCCTTGTGGTAGGCGCTGATGTAGACCGTGAAGGTGATGACGTCTCCGGGCTTGTACTTGGCGACGATGATCCCTGCGCCGTACCTGCCTCCGAGCTCGTGAGAGCGGGGGGTTGAGGCGTCGTAGGGATCGCCGCAGACGCCGCACCTGGGATAAAAATGCTTGTTAAAACCGTGAATTTTGGTTAAGTTTGCTAGTTATGTCACATTAGATTTTAAAGACTTACGGCTTTATTACAAAACGTGGTTTAACTTAGACCAAGGTTTAAATCAAAAATCAATTTTTGAATTTCGAACTTTATTTCTACTGTCGTAAAGTTATTAATACAAAAACCGAGTTTAGATCCCGGTCTAAGTTGTCAATGTGCACTTTAGAATTTTATAGCCGTTGTTATTTTTGATTTAAACCTTGGTCTAAGTTAAACCACGTTTTGTAATAAAGCCGTTTATGTATGAAATTGATTGATAAGGTCTTTTGTCCTACCCGAAAAATTGGTAGTTATTATTATATCCTTGGAGATCCAAAATATTCTATGAATCCATGTATCCTCCAGCAACTCGCATAAGAACTGTGTAATGGATAACTTATAGTCTTACTGACAGAGCTAGGAGGCTTGTCCTATGTACCATCAGTCGGTATTATCATATACTAATTATAACACGTTATGAAAGTATCACACTCACTTGCCCTGATGAACACTCCACTGATGGTAGAAGCCGCCGCAGTTCAGACCATCATCATCGTAGTTAGGTTGCGTGTTGTACCCGAAGCGCCACAGCGATGCTCTGTTGGGCGGATCATTTACCCGTCCATGGCCATGCGCGTACGCAGCCAGGCACGCCAGCATGATCAGTGCGCACCACGCCATCTAGGGAGAGAACTTTACGTCTAACGCGTCGTTCGAAAAGATAGATGGATAGCTTTACTGAAATAATTGTTTAACTTTAATAAATAACGTAAACTATATAAATGAGCTATGAGGGCAGAATTTGAGTTTGTTATCAGCGTCGCGTCGTTTCGAATAACAACGAACTACACTAGTACACTACAAAAATAAAAATTATCACACATTTGTGTCATTTCATCATGTCTGTTGAAAATCTATTCCAGTTATAAATGGCATATAATAAACAAATATTGACAAATTAAATCCACTTATAAGCTCTTGAAACCGTTATCAATGAAATCAAATAGAACAAGTAAGAATTGTAAATGACAAGATAATGATTGACTTGAAAAATGTTATGAAAATGAAGTGTCAATGTGGAAATATCTTTACTGTTTTATTGCTATAATTACTCGTAATATGATTTAAAATAATTATTGGTTTTAAGAATTAGTGACGATAACCCCTTAAGTCCGTCTGAGTATTGTTTTCGTCTGCCTGGCTTTGGCTGGATGCAGGCCGCTCACAATCGGTCCTATTGGAAGTCTAAAGGGGAGGCCTATGTTCAGCAGTGGACGTCTTACGGCTGATATGATGATGATGAATTAAAAATATTTAGGTATTTACATTTTCGTCTCTCTAATGGAATGAATTATAATTGATAAATCTGTTCTGTTTGTTTGCACTTATCTGTTGAAATATGTTAAAATTATTTCTCCTTTTCTAAGCTTTTTTTTTTTATGTGTAATGGGTTTGCTCTTGACCTTAGTCTAGGACAAGAGTGACTAAGACAAGGTCGACGATGGAGCGAGCTTACCCAGAAGAAGCCTGTTTACTCTAACTTTGAAGAGATTAGGGTTATTGAGTAATTACATCAGAAAAAATATGTTATGTCCACTCTCGACCCCCAAGGATCGCGAATAGACTATAATAGTTAAGGGTTTTAACGGACACATTATATTTTGGGGGACAAAGGGCCTAGTGGACTATAAAAGAAAAAAAGCTGAGTAGCATACATAAGCTACTAAGTTTTTTACTAATATATTTTCAGATACCTAAAAATTTTCTGTTTTCAATACCTAGCTATAAATATTATGAGAGTTTGAGATAAGTTCTGACACAAATCTATAAAAAACACACAAAATAATTTATAGGAATCTATCAATTTTACGAAATAAATTTTGATATTAAAACTTACGTTAAAAGGGCTTTCCAAAAAATCAATGAAAATCGTAACACAGTATTAGTTGGAACTGAATAGATATCTTCAAGTCTTCAATATATACGGTAAAACCAAGTCATCACCGGAAAGTCTTATCATCCACTATCAGATAGGAAGTTTGGAGAGCACTAGCTACACAATTAATCATAAAAAAACATAAAACCGCGGCTCTTTGAAGTTCAATCAGAGCTGTAAAGATTAACAATTGGATTTTCTAATAATACGTACTTTGTGTAAGTCAAACTTCTTTGTGTTCGGATTTGGTTGACCGGATTTAGATAAGTAGTAGGTACCTTTATCTTTTACTAGTGTCTGCCCGCGACTTCGTTTAGAAGTTTTGCTTCCCACACATTTTGTGTCACAATGTTTGTCCTCAATGAAATCCTAAACCACTTAACCGATTACAATAAAATTCGCACACCATGTGCAGTTCGATCCAACTTGAGAGATAGGATAGTTTAAATCTCAAATTATAGTCGCAATTTTAATTTATTGCTAATTATTCCTAATATAGTAGAGGTTGTACCCGTGAGAAGCCGGGACGGGTCGCTAGTCTACTATAAGTATATATCCGACTTACTACGACTAATATAATTTTTAGCCTACAGCACTCAGGAATACAAGAAAAAATCATCAGGATTGAATAATTCTTTCTGGAGATGTCTCCTACAAACAAAATGAGGCTGAAATTGGCAGCCAAACACGTTTTCGCAGAGACGTAGTAAAGTTGAATCTTATCCTCCTTTTCGAATGTTCAGAATAGATCTAAATCTATCAAGAACATAGGTTAGGTAAGGATCTTCTGTTGTACTTTCCATTAAAGTAAATAATTAGAAATTAGGTATGTATTTGACAGCCAATTTTGCAGCTTCAATCCCCCAAAAAATACCTTATCTGGTCAGTATTGCTCTCGTTTATTTGAGTACTTATATGTACTTGAGACGTTCTAGATTCTAGATCTAGCTTTTCATTGCTGAAACTGTCTAAGAGTCCACACCACACTACTGTTGTTAATTAAAAATTCAACCAAATCAGACTCTTGCATCCTGCTACATTTTTAAAATCGTTCGTCCATCTAGCTGACTTCATACCTTCAATCATTAATATCAACTTCATACCACGGTCAACGAAAACGATCTTTACCTACTACAAGACTCGCCTTGTCTGCTGCACCATTGCTTGGATTTTCAATATACAGGGCCAGCCCTTATGCTATTTTTCCTACAATTACCTATAAATTGCCTATAAATAAAAAACCGGCCAAATGCGTGTCGGGCCACGCTCAGTGTAGGGTTCTGTAGTTGCCCATCAAAATACTTAGCGAACTAACTAAACTGATTCGCTGAATTTAATTTTAATTTAATTTACGTACATTAATTTTTATTAGGTACCTAAGTGATTCAGTAGCCAACTCATAACGTCTAAAAACGGGCCCACATAGGACGATGGTAACTGTAGAAGGAGTTATAAAAACCAACTTCACAGGTAAAGTTGGAAAAGATGTTGTCTATTTGAGTACCACCGCGTGTAGAGGGAAGCGACTCTAACAAAGATTTAAAACCAGCGTTACGTAATAATTCGAATACATCGCTTCAAGAATGATTTAAAATTTAAAGAGTTCCCACGATTTCTCCAGGATTCCATCATCAGATCCTGACTTGATGATCTTGGGACCAATTGGAAGGTGTACTCTACTCTTTCAATCAAAAGAAGAATTATCAAAATCGGTCCAGGCGTCTTTGAGAAATCGGGGAAAATACATAAAAAAAAGAAGAATTGAGAACCTCCTCCTTTTTTTGAAGTTAGTTAAAAATAGTTGACAATAAAAACCTACCTATCCCCAAAACATACCCACCTATTATAGCTGTAAAAATAAAGTTGACAAACTTAAATTTGCAGTTGAAGAACATGTTCTCCGATACATTTTGTTTAGGAAAATATGTTATCCAAGTACGTTTTATAAGTTAGTCTACTATTACTCGTAAACTTGTAAAGCCTACTTAGTCATGATAATTTTCTTTTAAACTTCGTTTATATGTATACTACTATTGTGAATTTTTTCACACCCCCAAACGTAACCGTTTAGCTGGTAGAGTGGGGGACACTCGAGTCGAGCAAAAATTAGCACTTTAAAGCTTAATATTTCACAAAAGAATCTTTTTATCAAAAAATTGTTAATGGTAACTATCAATATTTTTAAAGGCCTATTTAATGATACCCCACACTAAGGGGTATGCGAGAAAAAAAAAAACATCCCCACTTTACGTGTACAGGAGGTACTCTAAAAAAATATTTTTCAACACATTTGCTCGAAAAATGCGTTTACGAAGCCTGTATTCATTGTTCGAAAGTTAAAAATTACGCACCATACAACGGAACGTGCGGTAAAATAGGTACTCTCACCTGAGTACCTATTTTACGGCACGGCTCGTTGTATAGCACCGTGCGTTTTCTTTACGGTTTTTTTTTAATTTCCATTAAAAAAAAATAAGAACTCCGCCAAAGAGTTTCACATTATGAGAATAAACAACCTGACTGGTCGAACCTCCTTGGAAGCGCTTTTGCTCAATACGTTGTCTCATTTTAATACTAAAGAGTAAATGAGACGAAAGATGTAGTTCTATTTTTCACCACGTGCATGTGGCGCCATTTGCAAATTCGCGCCATTTTCTTATTAGAACCTTCTAAATAAAGTTTGTTTAATTACATATTGTACTGTTTTCTCGCAAATGTGTTGAAAAACATTGTATGACACACGTGCGGAAATTGGTATTTACAAACTCGTGACTATGGTAAGCCCTCGATTTCATCTCGGGCTTACATTCGTCTACTCGTTTGTAAAAACCAACTTACCGCACTAGTATCATAAATAACTATTACGAGATTTTATTTTACCACTTTTTCGGTGCAAAAAATCCGTATATTTACACCAAATTACAGCTTTCTAGTACTGGGCGTCTCTGAGCTAAGCTGCGGACAGACGGACGGACGGACGGACATGGCGAAACTATAAGGGTTCCTTGTTGACTACGGAACCCTAAAAATGGAGCTTTCTTCAAATAAGCTCCAAATCCAAATTATATTCGTGGCGAGAAAAGCGCGGCTTTGATAAGTAAAAAATGGGTTTAGACTGTATCTTCAGCACCAGATAAATTTCTAGGCATGTTATATTATGATTCTTTCCAGTGCTCATGAAGTAGGTGTCTTTGTTTCTTATTTCCTAACTTTTTGCCACCGACTTCCGAAAGAAAAGTTATTTTACACTTTGTGTTTGTTTAGAAGGTTCAATTTTTTAGAAAGCTTTTTTTACAAAGTTTCGTGGGTACAGGTGTAACAAAATCGTTCCAACCGTTAAAAATCGGTCCAGGTGTCATTGGAGAAATCGGGGAAAACAAAAAAAAGGGTCCGACGAATTAAGACACTCCTATTTTCGAAGTCGGTTAAAAAAACAAAAAATGCACATACAATATCAGTGCCCAGCAACTAATTGTACACAAAACGAATCCGTTTGAATCACTTTTGATGACGTGAAATGTTTAATAAAACTTTATGCTTCGATAATGTCACCGTTTATTGAGTTTAACGTTTATTTGCGGCTGTAAATAATAACTACCTACATTTCCTTTACAACTGCTTTTCCAATAATTGCTTATCAATAGGAAAAAACATCTGACGACGCAGTTGTTTGGTTGGTTTTCATACTCTTCTTAACGTGAAAGAAACTCTGAATCAATACAAATCTAGAGAGTTAGAAGTATACAGGTGAATCTACATATAGGTAAGCTTGCGACTCTCTTCAACTCATAGCCTCTTCGTACACAACGCGACGCAAATCTTAAAACTTTGGTACGAACCTCTATGCATTTGTATTTCGATAGTCGCCTGGATACCAAAGTCGTAAGGTATATCAGCGACTTGCGTCTCGTGGCTTACAGCTACACATTTTCTCGTGGTTTCAATACCACATTATCACGAGCAGAGCTGCTGGGGCACTTTAGAACTATGCGGTTCATGTAGAGCAAAAGCAAAAGCGAGCAAAGTCACATTTTTTTATCGTTCATACAAATTATAGGTAAGCTAAGTACGTAATTATTGAATCATGTTGAAATTCAAGATCATCATATGATTTTAGTTCAAAGTACAGGTTAGCAATGATGATTTAGAAAAGAAGTTTTCTATTTTTCAGACGTCTACGGTTCGTGCGTTATTCAGTAACGTTTAGAAATAACGTTGTATGGTCTTGGCAGAAGAAAAATAGAATTTGACGTGCAGAAGATGAAGTAGTAAATTTTATTGTTTCAACTCTTGGAAATGGAAATAGGTGTTTTGAATCTACGCGACAATTCTTAATATATACTAATCTATGAGGTACTGTGTTGAGGAACGACCTAAAAATTTTGATTTTATAGGTGCTATAAAATGTTATCATTTAAAACAGTTTTTACGATTCTTTACGTGGAATATTAGTTTTACGTAAGCAACTGTGACTAGTGTTTACCTACTTACCTATTAATATTTTATTGCCATTGTGTGCTATAACATAAAATTTAATATTTAGGGTGTGGTAGATTTAATTAGACCATCAAACTGCAGAGCTTTTATAACCAATCTTATCAATAATGAAACCAAGATTGTGATCTGTATTACTGCAATATTCACTTGACCGTAATGACCTTTTTACACACGCTGCATTATGTTATCACATATCTTAATCTAAAATTAAAAAAAGGATTTTGAATGAAGATCTTTTTTGAAATAGATGTACTACCTACTTTCTTTAAATTATGCCTATGATTTCCACTCCTTAAAAGGGAACGAAACGAATGTGAAAATTAACGATTGTCTCTACTCCCGATTTGTTTTCATAACTCATGAATTCTAAAATAAAGGGCACAATTCGCGTTTGAGCACCGATTTTTAGAGCACCTTTAGGTCTAAATTTTAAATAAAATATAGGACACAATTCGGGTTTGAGCACCGATTTTTAGAGCACCTTTAGTTAGGTCTAAAATTCACATTAATGAGTGAACTCAGTGAACCCTACTCGGATTCACTTAAAAATTTCGAGTGACTCGTAAGGCCATGTATTTTCGGTGCCGGACTGTGACTAGAACCCAGGGCCTCTACGGTGCCCTTCCCTACCTTCCATACTTTCCAACGATCAAGGCTGTGCACCAACTGCTTCCAATTTTCAAGGAAGATATCCGGTAGTTTCGCCATCTTCAGGGCACAATCAATGATGAGCTTTTCATCCGGCACGCGACACATTATGTCCGGCCCAGTCCCCTTTAAATTGTATAGCCTTTTGAGCTACGTCAAGTTATTGGCGTTTAGGAGCGTAGTGCATACGTGTAGTGTTTCTTAACATTGAGCCTAGACTCTTGGACGTTTTGCAAAGACTCAGTTTGTGCGCGCGCGGCGCACAAACTGAGTCTTTGCAAAACGTCCGTGTCAAACGTATACGTGTCAAACGTATAAGTCAAGATTGGGAAAAGTATAAACACATTGAATGGATTACTTTAAGTCTTTTATAGAATGATGAATGGCTTTCAGGCTTTCACTAACTGATTTTTTTTTCGATTTGCTCACACTGCCTCAAATGTATTGTAGGCTTTTTTATGCAATAGCAAGCAACTGGCCATTCTTGATCGCCTATTGAAAGCCATTAAAGTATTAAAGTTTTCTTTTCTATATTTTTGTTGCTATATACTTTTTGTTGTTATTTTTATCACAATGTAACTTTACTATCCAAACTTTTTTCCGCTTTTGTCGAAAGTCGAAAATAAGAACATATTGAGGGAACATAATATTGGTGTCGGTAAAATTACTAAAAGTGTGTGTAATTTTACACAATCCTAAATCGTCTGCTCTTCATCAATAGGCTATTTGACAGTATTAATATATCACAAATCTAATTAGTCCGGCAATTAGAGTTTTGAGAAATAACAGACACGTGTTTTTTCTTTTGTAAATTCAATGCACATTTACCAAGATATAACGCATCGAAACTCGAGAGTGGGGGCTGGTGACGTCAGAATTCAGTAGAAATTGTACTAAATTGTGACGTATTGCCAATTTTGAAAGCGTTGTATCTCCGTCAATTTAGGCAGTCGTACAAAAAGAAAAAACCGGCCAAGTGCGAGTTGGACTCGCCCATGAAGGGTTCCGTAGCAGCAAGCATAGATTAGAGATATAATTATATTGAGATTAGTAAGTAATATACACAAACAATAAAAATAACTTTGTTTTTCATAGTATTTGTATGAATGGCAAAGTTATATTTGCGGTTTTTGAAAATGTACTATATCTCAAAAACTGCTAACTGTATCTCATCCAAACCAATTTTCGTTGGTAGTTTTGGTTGAGGTCTACATTACATATTTTTTTTAGTTTTATCATTCTCTTATTTTAGAAGTTACGGGGGGGGGGGGGACACACTTTTTACCACTTTGGAAGTGTCTCTCGCGCAAACTGTTCAGTTTAGAAAAAAATGATGTTAGTAACCTCAATATCATTTTTAAAGACCTATTCATAGATACCCCACACGTATGGGTTTGGTGAAAAATTTTTTTTTGAGTTTCAATTGTAAGTATGGGGGGCACCCCCAAAATTTGTTTTGTTTTGATTTTTGTGTGAAAATCCTAATGCGGTTCACATAATACATCTTTCTACCAAGTTTCAACAGGATAGCTCTTATACTTTCGACAAAAAGTGGCTGTGACATACACGGACCGACAGACAGACAGACAGACAGACATGACGAATCTATAAGGGTTCCGTTTTTGCCATTTGGCTACGGAACCCTAAAAATACGAGGCGAATATTTTTTGATAGTCTTACTGACGGACTAAAGCTTTTTTTTGTCAAATAGCCTATTTCCTGACCTTTTCCTATATTAGGGTAGGCTGACAGTATCCAACAATTTATGTGGAGCGACTATGAATGGATGACCATCTTACCAAGCCAATCTTACCGGAAAGCACTTAGCCCCTTCGTATAGAAGGCGACGCAACTCTCCGATACCTTACGGTATACATTGACGAGTGCCTGTGTACGAACCTCTATACATAGATTTGAATTGTGATAGTGGCCTGAATACCAAAGTCGTAAGGTATCGGAGACAAGACAAGAAAAGGGTGTTTAACCAGTGTGTGCGTGGTCTCTGACTGCTGGCCTTTTAGAGAGACTAAGAGTCACTCAACGAGCAATGGAAAGAGCTATGCTCGGAGTTTCTTTGCGGGATAAAATCCGGAACATGGATATTCGGCGAAGAACCAGAGTCACCGACATAGCTCGTAAAATTTGCAAGTTGAAGTGGCAATGGGCAGGCCACATCGCTCGTAGAACTGCCAACCGATGGGGAAGAAAAGTTCTCGAGTGGCGACCACGGACCGGAAGACGGAACGTAGGCAGGCCTCCCACTAGGTGGACCGACGACATCGTGAGGGTCGCGGGCAACCGATGGATGCAAGTGGCGAATTGTCGTTCGGCGTGGCGGTCTAAGGGGGAGGCCTATGTTCAGCAGTGGACGTCTTCCGGCTGATGATGATGAAGGTATCGGAGACTGTCGTCGCCTTGTGTACGAAGGGGCTTAAAGCCGTTGGTCTCTGTTTGGCTCATTAGAGCCACCCTCGGCACCCACTTCTTGCTGCTGTGTGAGCTGTGACCTTTAATGCCGTAACTAGTCTTTGTGATGCTCTCAGTGCGAGCTTCTTTAATTGCTCCTTGGTCTGGCCAATCGTGATCCTGGTCTGGAGATTTCTGCAAACGAATGTGCTGCGAAAGTTTGGTTGGATAGATGTTTGTTACTCAATCACGTCAGAACGGGTGAACGGATCTTGATATAATTAATCTCGATATTACTTTACCGTGGGATAATTTTTGAGTTACAAGCGGGCAAAAGAGGTTTTTCCTTGTTCAAACACTATACACAGGGCGTCGCACGGCTATGCCACATGGACGGAAAGTACCTTGAATATTGTAGATAGAACATTTTACTGAAAGAAGACATTATTTTAATTTAAAAAATAATTTAAAATGCATTCATAGATTTTTAAATAATTACACGATTGAATCGGGAATCGAACGCGCTACACAAAAAAAAAATCCTGTAGCTTTATCATACCGATCGAAAGGCTTCATCATAAGGATTATTTTTCGCTAAATAACATACCTAGTGTCAGAAATAAAAGGAACACCATGATTTTTTACATTTAATGTGAAATTTTGTTAATTAAGAAAAATAAAAGGAATAAGCAGAAGTTAGAAGTATTATTGTAAATATCCACCACAACAAGATCAAAATATCGACAGGGAGTGAAATAATCAAAAGAGTACAACTTTGTTTTCAACAGTAGGTAATGGGACTCATTTTGAGCATTAGATAAATTGATTCATTATGTATAACAAAAATGTTAAAATTCATGGTCTTCCTTTTATTTCTGACACTATGTTATTTAGCAAAAAATAATCCTTATGATGAAGCCTTTCGATCGGTATGATAAAACTACAGGGTATTTTTTTTTCTGCTGTAGCGGGTTCGATTCCCGATTCAATCGTGTAATTATTTAAAAATCTACGCCCTGACATAGCATTATTCTATTTATGTATACTTAATCCAATAAAAAACGTATTTATGTTTGTACCGGTGAAATACCTGAGAGCGTGTAAACAAGCCAATATGTCGTTATCCGATTTAGATTCAAATCTAATCGGGTTACAATGCTTGTGATAAGGGCTAACATCGGGTGACTGATTGTATCGCTAGTAATTGATAACAGGACTTCTTACAACGTGGTCATTTAGATAAATAATATAAATAAACTTTCGTCATCAATTCATTTATTAGGTAAACGTTTAGCGGACTGCGAGTAATGTGTGACTCGCCGTCCGTCATGGACCATACTCGGGTCGACGGCGCGTCGTGTTCTACACGACGTGCGCTTCAAAGAGCTGTCAGCAATCTAACGGGCCCCCATCAAAATCAAAATCAAAGCATTTATTTCAAATAAGCCAGTTACAGGCACTTTTGAATTGTCAAAGACAAATAAAATATTATTAATCACTACAAATCTCTATGGAGAAGAACGGTCAAGAAACTCCATGGACACTCTTTTTAGATTGCCAAAATTATTACAGAATCTTTGTTACATCATTCATTCTTAGATGGTACATTATGTGAGAACGATGTACTCGTAGCATGTTAAGTGTCCATATTAAAAATCAAAACAAAGACAATTCAGAAAAAAATATATATCAATAATTAAAATAAACAGTGGCAGCTAAGAGATGACCAGTCCCAACTGACGGCGCCCGTTCACGAACATGAAACATGTATCAGCACCATTCAGCTCAACCATTTTGAAGGGAGCTAAATGATCCGACACACACGCCACCATTAGCGAGACATTTGAGTGAGCATGACATACTCTCAACCGCCAGGGTCATTCAAGTCAACAAGAGACGTAGGTGCCCAGTGAATCACAGCTCTGAAGTACACAGTACTCACACAATGCCGTGTATGAAACTATATAATACAAGGAAGATTGAATCTATACAATGCAAATACAGTTGGACAATCTTCAGCAGCTCCAACAATGGTATTAGGTATACTTTTACTATCAATTTATTTATACATTCACTGTCTCATGGAGCAGGACCAGCATGGAGCCAAGCATTATTATCAGCGACTAGCTGTTGCCAGCGGTTTCACCCGCTACAACTCAAAAATCATCCCGTAGGAACATAAAATAGGGATAAAAACTATCCTATGTGTTAATCCAGGTTATAAACTATCTATGTACCGAATTTCAACCAAATCCATTCAGTGGTTTTTGCGTGAAAGAGGAACAAACAAACATCCATCCAAACAAACTTTCACGTTTATAATATTAGTAGGATATAGTCGCTCAGTTCGTAATATGCCTGCTTACACAGTGTGCGTTTAATGCATTACAGAATTTCGTTTCATTCAGTTCAAGAACGTTTTGTGGTAGCTTATTATAGCATTTTAAACAGTACCCCATGAAGGAAGAGTCTACTTTGGCGAGTCTGAAGCCCGGCTGAACTAATTGGTCCATATTTCTAGTATGATAATTATGTCTGTCATCTCTTTTAGAGAAAAGATGCAGATTTTTCCTAATGTACATTATATTTTCATAGATATATTGACAAGATACCGTCATGATGTTTATTTCCTTAAATAGTTCCCTTAGAGAATCACGCCTACGGAGATTATATATGGCTCGAACCGCTCTCTTTTGGAGCGAACCATAAAGGGCCAAACCCTGTCGGGGTAGCGGGTAACAGGTGTCTGTGACATCGGAACGTAAAGGGCTACTTAAGGGACATCGTGGATTTTAGTCAATACGAGTCTGACAGTCCCTCCCTGTGGTTCATCATGGGCGGGAGGACTCATTTGATGATTTTACCACGCTAAAAAAGATACAATCAAAATCTCGAATCAGTATCCCAACTGCGCTTCGAAGTTTTTACTAATTATAATTATGTATTTTATTTTAATAATTTGATTTTATAATATTTTGATTTTACCGATTATTTTTGTGTTTGTTTGTTACCTTTTCACGCCTAAACCACTGAACGAATCATGCGTGTACAGAAAAGGAAATATAGTGGGTAAGTACCTTCCGTAACGAAAAAAGCACTTTTCCCGAAAAAAAATTACAATAACGTGTTTTAAGATAATAGATGGCGCCACGTCTCCTTCGAATTATGATTGAATCATATTGTTAAAAGCAGTATACGACCTGAATTGATAAATTAGGTAATGCGAGCGAATCCGCGTGGAAATTCTAGTTGGTGATATATTTCGAAATAACGTAAAAATATCGATCGTTGCGCTCAGGAACCACTCGATTCATCAAACGAAATCAATCGCACTTTCATACTTCCCTTGTAATAAATCTTTTTAATTATCTTTCAAGCGGAAGATTATCAAGAACATTAAACTTTTTTGTTTCATTTTATGACTGTCATCCTACATTATTCATTAACTGAGACTGTCCTATGTCTTTATCTTTTTTCCTATTACTATTGTAAAGTTTGCGAATGAAAGGTGAATCAGGGGCACTAGACAACTTAAGCAACTTTAGCATGATCAAAGTCCAAATTACAACAATTCGTAATATTAACAGTGTAGAACCCATAACAAGAAATTGAATTATAATGATCCTCTATTTACTTTGAGGTTTGGACCAATCCTCCCATCCTAGGCGGAGCGGAAGGGATTGCAGACTGACTACTGAAAACACCCTGTCCCTTCACATGCCTTTTGCGTACCAGAGCCTCTGTACCCTGCTTAGACAGTCACGCGACCAGATTTATGACCATAGGTCGAAATTAGGTAGAGTTATTCATGGTTTACACTGATTTCATACAGCGAAAGAATATGGTGGATATGCCCCAAATCCGGAATTACTTTTAAAGAGCAGAAAAATCCCGTGACTTATTAAATAAAAAAAAAAAAAAATTACTTTTACACAATTTATTTGTCTTATCTAATCTATCTCTGATGTTTTTATTAGTATTATTTATTTGTAACAATAATTATGTCTATTAGAAATCCCGGGAAGATCCATATTAATATCAACATTTCGATGCAAGCACTAAAATAACTCTACCTAATTCCGACCTCTGCTTATGACTTAAAGTTGTGCTAAACTGTTATTTCAAAAAGTCAATAACGTCGAAACAGTGTAACTGCGATGGATGGCGAGCCAGGGAACTTACTTTTTTACAAACACCCAGACCCGGAACAACTACTTTTGAAGAACATACAAATAATGATCCGTGCGGAAATCGAACCCGAAACAGGCAGCGCAGCAGTTAAATTGCTCAGGAACTGCGCCTGCCGTGCCGTTATGAAACTTGGGCATTATTTTTATTAATATACTTTATAGGGGTTTTGTTTTTGAGTTTATCTACAATGGCAATTTTTCGGCTTTCTGAATTTTTAGGGTTCCGTAGCCAAATGGCAAAAACGGAACCCTTATAGATTCGTCATGTCTGTCTGTCTGTCTGCAGAGGCGTCTTTACCTATAGTGCAGGGTGTGCGGCGCACGCGGGCGCCGGGTCTAAGGGGGCGCCGAGCGCCCTCTAATGCGTGCGACACCTCCAAAGATACGTCGATCGATGGCTCAGGCGCAAAATGTCGCTTTCGGAAAATGTCTCCTGGTAGTAAAATGTCTCTTTCGCAAAGTGTCGCTTTCTCATAATAAGATCGCTTTCGCAGAATGACTCCTTATCAAAAGGTCGCTTTTGTCACAATGCCTCTTTCGCAGAAAATCTCTTTCGCAAAATGTCGCGTTTAGTAATTTTTTTTTTTTAGCGTGGTAAAATCATCAAATGTGTCCTCCCGGGAGCCTAGGGCAGAGCGGGAGGGACTCTCAGACTTGTACTGACTAAAATCCACGGTGTCCTTCATTAGCCCTTTACGTTCCAGGGTCACGGTAATGGAATAAATCCCGCGACCCCGGCAGGCTTTGGCCCTCTAGAGGGGGGCCCCGTCATCTTGCTGACGCTCTTTGAGGCGCGCGTGGAACACAACTCGCCGTCGACCCGGGCATGGTCCATGGTCGCGCGGCGAGTTGCCCATTATTCGCCGCCCGCATGCCCGCGCCTACGGTGGCCGGAGATCGTCTTGCGACGTCCGACGCCGTGGGCGTCTACCACTGCGGCTGGGGCGGAGGGAGGACGCTGTCCTCTCTCTCTCACGGCCCGCCTCCTCCTCGCGAGCATAACTGCTTCCGCGTTAGTAACTTAGAAAGAAGTTAGCCAGGTTTAAAACAAAGGTTGTTTATTTTTTTCAATTTCTTAAGCTTGATTGATTCTGTTCTGGTTTTTGTTAATATTGTATGGCAACGTTATAAATTCGATTTTTCGAGTGAAATCAAAAATTTTAAAAAATCTTTTCATTACTTATACTCTGAAAGTAGGTCATTACATGTCTGATTAGCCGTTTGGAATTTATTCATTGCCGCCCTAGGGAAAATCGCTTTCAACTGACAGCTGCCAAATTTAAGAGAAAAAAAAACTAGTTCTAATTTGACATTTCTATTGAACCATGTTCAAACTTTTTAAATACCCAAGAAATTACAGAGCGATTTAAAATTGAAATAATATATGTATAGTTAAGTATTAAGAATATAAATAAAGACTGAAAAATAATTTAGTTTATTTTTTTTAATATTATTACATTCAATGTACAAACTGAGTTTTTTTTTACAGTTTTATTATATGTAGGTATATGTCACTGGTTTTTCATCAAATTAGGTTTTTGATCAAACAACGGATGATGTTAACATATCAACACGATTTTACCATTTCCCTAAACAAATCTAGTGATTTGATCAAATCCCTGAATTGGTTCAGTGAAATTACAAAAATATCAGAAAATGTCGACGGAGCACCGATTCGCGGTGCTGCTACTTCTGGGTGGTTTAAAAAAATATCCACGAAGGGGATGGCGGGGTCTTCCCCACAGTTTTGTTACTGTAAAAAAAATGACCGACATTTTGCGAAAGAGATATTCTGCGAAAGAGGCATTGTGCAGAAAGCGGCCTTTTGAGAACGAGTCATTCTGCGAAAGCGATATTATGGGAAAGCGACATTTTGCGAAAAAGACATTTTGCGAAAGCGACATTTTGCGCCTGAGCCCTTTCTTTTGAACCTGGCTAACTTTTTTCTAAGTTATTAACTCGGCATTTTGCGAAAGAGATATTCTACGAAAGAGGCATTTTGAGAAAGCGACCTTTTGAGAAGGAGTCATTCTGTGAAAGCGACATTATGAGAAAGCGACATTTTGCGAAAGAGACGTTTTACTACCAGGAGACACTTTGCGATTGCGACATTTTGTGCCTGAGCCATTTAAAGGCTATTTAAAATTGCGCCATTTGCATCCGAATTTCCGTTTGAAAATATAACTGTTAGTATTCCATTTTGACCCCGCTCCTACTAGACTAGAGGGCGCCAGGGTGCTGGTTGCACACGGGCGCCACAAGGGCTAGAGACGCCTCTGTCTGTCTGTCTGTCCGTATGTCACAGCCACTTTTTGTCGAAAGTATAAGAGCTATCCTGTTGAAACTTGGTAGGTAGATGTATTATGTGAACCGCATTAGTATTTTCACACAAAAATAAAAACAAAACAAATTTTGGGGGTGCCCCCCATACTTAGATTTGAAACTCAAAAAATTTTTTTTCACCAAACCCGTACGTGTGGGGTATCTATGGATAGTTCTTTAAAAATTATATTGAGGTTACTAATATAATTTTTTTTCTAAACAGAACAGTTTGCAAGAGAGACACTTCCAAAGTGATAAAATGTGTCCCCCCCCCTGTAACTTCTAAAATAAGAGAATGATAAAACTGAAAAAAAAAATATAATGTAGTGCTCAACAAAAACTTCCAATAAAAATTGGTTTGGATGAGATACAGTTAGCAGTTTTTGAGATATAGTACATTTTCAAAAACCGCAAATATAACTTTGCCAATCATACAAATACTATGAAAAACAAAGTTATTTTTATTGATTGTGTATATTACTTACTAATCTCAATATAATTATATCCCTAATCTATGCTTGCTACTACGGAACCCTCCATTGGGGAGTCCAACTCGCACTTGGCCGGTTTTTTTTAGTATAGGTAATTTATTTTTGCATTTTTCCAACTAGGTATGTACTGAATTTCCTGTGCAAATGACAAGAAAATGTGATTTGTCAGGGAAAAGAATGCATTGTAAAATGAACATTTTTGTTTCTCGACTGTACGTGTAAGGTATGTTAATTTAAATACAAAGGATAATCTATACAAAGGGCCTGAGTCACAGGAGAAATGAAGGATTATGACTACTTGCAAATACATAGTCTTCGAAATATAGGTACATTTCGATGATGATTGGACAAGCTATTCCAGTAAAATGATCCTCATTGGCCCTGTTTTTGAGTGTCAAACTACAAATAATCAAAACAAGTCCTCCCGCCCTAAATAAAGTTAGAGCGACGGCTATGCTAGGTCATTTGATAACAATCCTAGGAACTGATTAGTAATCAAAACAACTACCTACTTATTCCATATTATTATGAAAAATTGATGCATCATTATTTTTTTTTAATCATCGTTTATCATAGTTTGTTTTATTTATCATATTTATCTTATGAACTGGGTCGATTATCTTTTATTTAAACTAAGTTGTAACAGTATTTAATACTAAATTCAATTAAAATAGGTAAGACCTTTCTTAATTAAATTGTTTTTTTTTCCACAAGCAACACAGAGTACTACAGAGGGGTCTCTATGCGGTGTAGGTATGAAACGGCACGCACACACGCGCACACCGTTCACGGTGCCGTATGCCGGGCCGCCCGTCTCGCACGCGTTCCGTGTCTTAATATTTTTGTTACGTTTACGTATGTGAAAGAGAAAATAACCAAAATAAAAAGTAGTATTTATAATTATAATTAGGTACTGTGTGAAATAACTTTATATATATATTAGTTATAAAATATAAGGAAAAGCAATTACTGCATAGCTTTTGGTTGCTTAATCGACAATAGTGAAAAGAGCCTCACGTTTCATAAACTACCGCGTCACGTCGAAAGGTGAAAATATCGACCACGCTCTAACTCAGAAAACAGCAGCTACGCATTCAAGGTCAGCGATCGTAATTGGTTGCGCGACTTTTTTACCATTTACAAACACTCGCAACGCAGAACCTGTGACGTAGGGATGGAGATCTGAGATCGATTAATCGAAGAATCGATTGTTGGAGCCAAAATATCGATTTTATTAAATCTATAAATAGTACTGAATGGATTCAGTGAATCGGTACTTCACCCTTGAAACGCGACATTCGATTTTAGTTTTTGCTATAAACCATAAAAGTATTTACAATTAATTGAATGTACCCATATTATAACAGTTAATTATTCAAAAACTCGCGAGATGGCTGTATGTTTGGATTCCTTCGCCTCTCTTTAATAAAAAAAAAGTAACGTTTGTTTGTAATCTTTGACTTAAGAAAAGAAAAATACCAAAAAAAAAACTTTGACTTTCTTTTTGTATTCTGTGACTGACATTTCTTGTTGCGTCATCATCATTCATTAAAATTCATTTGTTTGTTGTTTTAGAATCTGTGTGTCGTAAAGCAAAATAAATACTGATTTTTATGTAGTGTTTGTTGCAGAATAATAACTAAGTAGGTAATTGTAAACCAATACATTTAATAAAGCCTATAAACAACAAAGCCTAACATTTCAAATATTTTTAAATAATATTCTTTTTTGTTTTTGTAAGATGAAATGTTTAAAAATATTACAATAATAGGTTCTAATGTAAGGTGCCGTTGGTACTATGTATTAACATTCTGTGCTACCAATCGATAATGTATGTAGAATGTAGTAACGAAACCAAAAAGATATAGGCTGATGATAAAAAAAATCCCTGAAGAACATTTATGTTAATAGTGTAATTTAACAAATGCATAAAATACACCTACATACCTTATTGTGCCTCCTAAACTCGTAAGTCGCAACCCTATTGAGATTTACGGATAGCAACAATGTAATCACATTGTAATGTTGTTAGCGTCAGATAAACAAAAATAAACTCTCGCGCGTAACCATTCAGTACATTTTTGCTTGCGCATGGGAAGTTTAGGCTATTATAAAAGTACATGGGCGATGCCGATGCTAGTAAAAATGTACTTTATTCTCTCGAGTATAGATTTTACATTTGTTTGATTGTTTTTGGGAAGTGACCCAACTGTTCTAAACTGTGCAAGCAACTACTTATTTCTAAAATAGTTTTAATATACACCGTGTTCTTCACGTTATCCATAAACTTTAACAAATACTTCTATGGCTTTTACAAATCAAATCCAACAAAGGAAGTAGTACTTAAAAAGGCTTCGTTACAAAGATATTTGTAATTTCATTTAATGAAATTTAATTGAGCTATGCAGTGAGAAAGTATCTTAATTTGAAATCTCTCAAATACTATTTGCATTTCATTTGTTTCAGCCCGCCAAATGTTATGAATGACGTTGCCAATTCGGATAAAGAGGCATGCATATCGGGTTATTTACGTCTAGGTATTTAGTTTGTATGAAAATTAACAAAAAATTAAAAATAAGAATTTATTAATGTGTCCATAATGAAAAATGCTTACTTTCGTGGTTTGAACATCTGGTCGAAGTTTATGTATATCGTCCGGAACACGGTGTATAGAAGTCGGTTAAAAAGTTTAAGTCCGTACTTACGTTTGTAAATCATTTAAACAAACACGAAAAACATGTTAACAGTAAACTACACACACACACACACACACAATTTATTATTTAAATCCACTAATATTTTTAAAATAATTCTTTATTCTCATAATTTTCTACAAAATACCACAGCACACGTAAAATAAAAAAAAGCCCAAACCACAGATTAAAACTTGATTCTGTTTTCAAATAAAACCGCGAGAAATTAGATTATTTAATAAACAAATTGTACTAATGGCTGCACCCGGCGTCGGCCGCGTTAAACTGAAGGAAAATGCCGACAATTTTTAACGTTCTTTCGAATCAAATAGATTTGCTTTTACTTTCTCCTAAATGTAACCGTAGGACGACAGTGCGTTATAAATTGACAGTAGACGAAGTTCAGTGTGGCGGGAAATGAACTTAAATACTTTTTAAATATGGAATGAGGCTATCTCTGTGGTCTACATAAGGTCTTTGACCTGGGGCGTCCTGGTGAGTAATTTCCATATCTTATTGTTATAATTATTGGAAACCGCAAATATTAATATTCCCTTTGGTAGTACTTCTATTGCAAAAATAGTTTGCGTGTGTCATTGGTGGTAAGAGCTCACAACTAATGTTAAAACACAATTAAAATTCGTGACACAATGGACAAATTGTTGTTAGCCTATATTCCTCTATTAATTTAGTCATGTTATACTTAACCTCAAAGATGCGAATAACCAAGCCTTTTCCTTTAAACTACTTTTACTAGAAACAAATTCTTTACCGTGACCCCGGAATATAAAGGGCTATTGAAGGACACCGTGGATTTTAGTCAGTACAAGTCTGACAGTCCCTCCCGCCCTGCCCGGGGTGGGAGGACTCATTTGATGATTTTACCACGATAAAAAAAAAAAAGATAAAAAAAAACAGAGCTCTTATCACAAGTTTTCATTACCTATTTTATTTTACAGCGTCTTTCCAGTATTTACAGCGTTTCTTGTATGGAAAAATGGAACAGCGTCTGTTTACTTTACGTCACAAAAAGGCCTCTGGTGTGTCAACGGATAATTATTCTATTTTGTATGAAACACCAGATGTTTTTTTGATTTTTCATGGAAGGTTTCTTCTAAAAAAGTTGTTTATAAAAGGTTGTTAATGTTTTACAAATCCTGCACATTTGGACTGACTTTATGAATGACATACTTTGTTTCCTAACATGGCCCAAATCAATCTTTGTGTCAAAGTGTTGTCTCTGATGACGACACGAATGGCGGTATCTTCATGCAACATGGTAAATTCTGATTAAACGGTAAAGATCGCAACAATAACCGTAATATCTGACCTCTATGAACTTTAGGGAAATCAGATTATGTCGACATAATACGTACTTCGTTTACTTAAACATGGAAGAGTATGCTTGGATGTTATTTGGCCTTATTGAGAGGATATTTGAAAGGTGACTATCAAAATGAGAGAGAGTGATAAAGAAAAGAGGGATGAAATGTGTGGGGAAGTAATACAGGACAAATGAGGCGAGTAGGAGTGCATTTTTTTAACGTGCTAAAATCATCAAATGATTCCTCCCACCCAGGACGGGACGGGAGGAACTGTCAGACTCGTACTGACTAAAATCCACGGTGATCCTTCAATAGTGATTTACCTTGCCTGATGAGACAGCCGAAGCGCCGGACCCGCGAAGTGGAAGCACATGGAGTCGGATGTCTAAAGGACATTATTGGTCTTATTTGGGATGTTCTTCTGAAAAATCAGGGTGGGATATATACTCGCAAACGGCGTGTTTTTATGACTAAAAGTGTAGCCTGATAGAATAACGGGGCTATAAGATTAGAATACATGTAACTCGACATCTGTTTTACCGAATTTTAGCCCTACACGTACATGACTGAAGGATATAGAGGTTAATTTCGACAATTTAAAATTATTCAGCCATCGCCATCATCATGATCATCTCAGCCATAGGACGTCCAATGCTGAACATAGGCCTCCCCTTTAGATCTCCACATATACCGGTTGGAAGCGACCTGCATTCAGCGTCTTCGGACGACCTTTATAAGGTCGTCTGTCCATCTTGTTGGTGGACGTCCTACGCTGCGCTTGCTAGTCCGTGGTCTCCACTCTAATACTTTTCGACCCCATCGGCCATCTGCTCTGCGAGCAATATGGCCTGCCCATTGTCACTTCAGCTTGCTAATCCGGTGGGCTATATCGGTGACTTTAGTTCGTCTACGGATCTCCTCGTTTCGGATTCGATCACGTAGAGAAACACCGAGCATAGCCCTCTCCATGGCTCGTTGAGCGACTTTGACCATCGCCATAGAAGATAGAAACTAATCTACTTTTACATTTTGTTTATTCTTCCATCGACAAAACTAGTTTCTACGGTAGCTATGCTACGCTTGCAGATGTATAAACATAGACGAGGCGAAAGGAGTGTGTAAGGATCGTAGCAAGGAGTTCTGTAGTTTCTACCAACTGATGCTATGGGAAAAAGACGTGAGTATATGTACCTATGTTTACATAAATATCTATGGTACGTATATTATTGTGTCCGCATGTAAATTGATATTCCGAAGAGGTGGCTAGAAAACAGTTACGATCTCCATAATAATGTGGCTGCACCGACAATCGACTGTTAAATTAATGTTATTAAAATTTCATTGTACTGAGCTACGCGCTACGACAACGTGGGGCGTAGCCAATTGGCGTAGCGGAGACTACGTAGCGTAGTGGCGTAGCGTAGATTATATTTGTCTTTTTTTTGGTGCGTGTTATGTAGTAAATAGCTCGAATCTAACGATACAAATGTTGATGTTTAGGTGTGATCACTAGTGGACGATAATAAAATATAGCACCGTGCTTATTATACATATCATATAGCAAATGCTATCGTGGCTCTCACTTGTTGCTATTTGCTATAAATGGCACACTCGTTCTGTATCTCAACGTCGCGTGTCGCTTCTCATAAATCGCAATCGCAGCTTTAGCAAAATAGCATACTAGCAGTCTAGCACGCAGCAAGTAGCAGATTAGCAACGTAGCACTTAGCAGACGGTGTGCGGCGGGCTACCTACGCAAATAAAATAGCACGCTATAAATAGCGTAGGCCACCTGATCTGTCAAATCGGTTTAATAGATTTTCAACCTTATCAAGAAGGTTAATGTTCGATTGGAAACATTTGACAGTAGGTTGACCTGCTGGCGTCTGTACAAATATTTGGTTCGTGCGGGCATCGAACACGGTACACGCAGAGCAGCAGTCGCTCAGTCATGGCGAGAACCTAAGGTAACTGCGAAAATTGTAAGCTCAACAACTGATGCGGTCACCCTACTCGCGGATTACTTATTTGAAATGATTGAAAGTGATCTTCTAATGCTTGCGGTTTACTGACCGCGATAGGCCTACACTGCAGATGGAATACCAAGCAGGCTATTGAGATTAATCCATAGAATCTATTGTCTATGGACTTAAAATTACCATGAGCAAGGTGAATATATGTAGAAGTAGAGCATGGATTTGTTTTGTGCTCTCTTTCCAAAGTATTCTCTTTTAGATTATCTACTTTCACTGGCTCCTACTGGCTTATCTCCGTGGTTTCACGCGATGAATTTGGATCGTGTATGTAGCGCTATCTACTTTTTTTTTTTTTTTTGGTCTGGCAAAATCATCAAATGAGTCCTCCCGCCCTGGGTGGGGCGGAAGGGACTGTCAGACTCTTACTGACTAAAATCCACCCGTGTTCCTTCGGATGCCCTTTACGTTCCGGGGCCACGGTATCCTGGATTAAGAAAAATCCGCGACCCCAGCAGGCATTTGGCCCCATAAAGGGCCCCGTCGGTGACGCGTGAAACACGACGCGCCACCGACCCGGGCATGGTCCTTGGTCGGACGGCGAGCATACCCATTACTCACCGTCCGCAAGCCCGCTCCGCCGCTGTGCCCTCTGCTATTCAGAGGGACACGTGTTGGAGCGTCCACCCGACAGGCTATTCGCATACGGGCAAAGAGACCCCTTAGGCACACAGTGCCTAAGGTAGAGTTTTTGCCCGCATCCCAGGGTGCACCGGCCCGAAAAACTGGTCTTCCCCCCGGACGTATCCGAGAGGGAACTCACGTGCGCACGTGGAGGTTTCCTGTCTTAGCACCCCAGCGCTATCTACTTATTATTATTTTATAATAGTTTCGCCATTGCCCATTTGAACTTTGAACGTTATTGTTGATTAGGGAGCAGTACTTTATTTTCAGGATGAAAGTTACTCTATGTCCGTCTCTGTACACTGGCAACGTAAAAACAACATTTCAGGATGATCGGTTCAGTGGTTTGGGCGCAAAAAGGTAACAAACTAAACATACTTTCGCTTTTAAAATATTAGTTAGATTAGGATACTTCTTCTGCTAATTAACGGCTAGGTTTAGTCATGGCTTAGTACCTATCACAACTAATACTTTGTTTGGGTTATTAATATTCTGAATTCTTGTCGGACAGTTTTATTGAGGTTTTGATAAAGAATTCCAAACTTTTTTTTTTACATTGTGAGATAACCAAATAAGTCCTCCCATCCAGGGCGGGACGGGAGGGATTGTCAGACTCGTACTGACTAAAATCCACGGTGTTCCTTCAATAGCCCTTTACGTTTCAGGGTCATGGATTCCTAATAAGACAGTCACGCAAACCCGGCAGACTTTGGCCCTATAAGAGGGGCCCGGTCAGATTGCTCACAGCTCTTCAGACCCGGATCGAACGGCGAGTCACCCTCAGTCGCCGTCCGCATGCCAAGAATTCCCCGCTAGCAGGCACGGAGCCTGACTATAGATCCGTTAATATTATATGGCAACGAAACCAACATTTCGTTGCCATATAATATTAATAGGTACTTATAGGTACACCTCTGCTAACACTTCGGTAATAGAATAGAATAGAATAGAAAAATATTTATTTGGTATAGGACACACACACAGAAATGATAAAAAATTAAATTAAAAATACAGTAATAATTTTGCTGAGCATGTCCACACCAAAAGGGTTACCAACTCAGCATTTGCTGGGCGAAAGACACCCAGCGCTGGTTTTCAGTTGGCATGATTTTATGTAGTAGTTTAACTAGTTCATATTTTAGTTTGATAGGTAGAAGCGATGTCTAACTAAGTTACCCAGGTATTTTACTAAAAGCTTTCAACAGTGTTCAGGTAATCAAATTAGGACATGCCACTCCTACCTTTAAAAGAAAGGGTAATTTACAAAAGTGCTCTATTCCAATAAAAAGAAAAGAACAAAGATCATACTTACATTTTATGGTCTTAAATCCCAAATGAGGAACTTTGTTAAGCCTGAATTAGTAGAGCCAGGCACGTATTGGCACAAACCAAGAGTTTATACAGAAACACGGTACCCTTAAAATGTTACTTTTAGGTCTCGATACACCTCTGCGATCTTTATCCACCACGGATGAAATTGTATGGTGATGAAGAACACTAAATTATTATTTTCCTAAACAATTTCGTTCTAAAACAACCGCACAAAATTAAAGAAAGGTTACTACTAACACTAAGCAAATGAACTCATTCTTTTATGTAGTGCATTTTTCTAACGCATGCTAAGGTCCCAAAAATGCGTTTGTGCAAGAATCGGTACCTATTTAGCGGAAAAGTGTGACGTATTCTGCAATGGATGGTTGGGTATTCCAACATGAGGGTGAGACATCTTTCCTGTTTCACGTGCGCTTCAAAGAGCCGTCAGCAATCTGAAGAGGCCCCCATAGATGGCCAAACGTGTGCTGGGGTCGCGGGAACTGTCTGAACGGGTAACCGTCCTCGAACTACAAGGGCTATTGAAGGAACACGCTCCATCCCTAAGGCGGTCTCACGCTTCACACTTGATGATTTTAACAAGCTAAAACAACAAAAAAAAAACCGGCCAAGTGCGAGTTGGACTCGCGTGAAGAGAGTTCCGTACGATGTTACATAACACGTTTTTTTTAAATCTGACCCAAATTGGTACGCACAATATTGAGTGATTTACCATGTTATTTTAATATCATGGACTTCTTATAGATTTTCCTATAATCTATAAGTAGAAAACTAATTTCTGTATTTTTTTTTAATTTTTGGTTCAGTAGTTTCGGAGATAACGGGGGGAGAATGGTCAAATTTCGTCTATTTTCTTGAATAACTTGGAAACCATTTATTTTAAAATTACAAAAAATAATATTTCAGATTGCCACAACAAGACCTTTCATTTGATATGTCACACGATGCAGTTTTCAATTTTTTTTTAATTTTCTCCTTCCCCCCCAAAAATTACCTCCCATATACAGATATGGACTTCTTATAGGTTATCCTATAATCTATAAGTAGAAAACTAATTACTGTATTTTTTTCAAAATATTAGGTTCAGTAGTTTCGGAGATAAGGGGGGAGGGGGAATGGTCAAATTTCGTCTATTTTCTTGAATAACTTGGAAACTATTTATTTTAAAATTACAAAAAAATACATTTAAGATTGTCTCAATAAGACATTTCATTTGATATGTCACACGATGCAGTTTTCAAAACTTTTTTTTTTCATTTTCCCCTTCCCCCCCAAAAATTACCTCCCACATACAGGTTTCATCTATTCACGTCACACCTCTGTGCTTGGGTCACAGGAATTGATATGTGTACCAAATTTCAACCCAATCGGTCTAGTAGATTTGGAGATAATTGACTGTAAGCGACAGACAGACGGACACACGAGTGATCCTATAAGGGTTCCGTGTATTCGGACGTACGGAACCCTAAAAATGTAGGCATCTTGTTGTAGAAGATATGATTAGTAGGGTAGGGCCACCGTTGTTTAGCCGACTTTTTAAAAAAATAAAGGGGGCATTTGTATGTATGTCCGCGATTATCTCGCATTTGGCTGAAACGATTTTGATTCGGTTTTTAAAAGTGTTCGTTCGGTAGTTCCTTCCCAGGACAGGAGCTCATTTGATGATTATTTAATCTCAAGAAAACAAAAGACGATTTATGATTTATCGCCAAAATCAATAAAAGGGAATTATTTAGGTACCAATGCGACAAATTTTGACATTGTTCTTTTATGAACAGTCTTTTACCCCTCGTTTACACCAAGAAACAAGTTAAATACTAGTTTCATACAAAACTTGTAGAATACTTGTCAAAACATAATTATTTGATGTATACATGTATTGAGAGTGTCTCAAACATTCTTTCGTTCACACTGTGTAGCCAAAAAGTATATAAACAAGTAAACACATTTGCGTTTACACTGAAGTCTATGACATGTCAAAACTTATCAGATACAGTGATGGCGTTCTCACCTACAAAATACAGTCGTGGTTTAGACAAGTATTGTTTATTTTTTTGCTATTTCTGTATAATACTAATCACAAACAAGTTTTAAACTCTATCCATGCTTCTTGGATAAAGTTTTCAACATACCGGACGGACCGCGTTTTTTTCCTTGGTGAAAACGAAAGAAGAAGAAGAATGGAGTGGTCAAAGAAACAAACTTTAGAACTCATTGAGCTTTTGCTTATACAAGAATGCCTGTGGAATGTGAAAAATGAAGTTTATATTGATCGTCGGAAGAAAAAAGACGCATTGGCTTCAGTTTGCATATGGAAGTAAACTGCACACATGATGTTAAGTTCTTCAGCGTCTTCTCTTTCCATCGTCACAACATTTTTTTTTTATTAATAGAATATGTCTCGAATTCTACAAGTTTAGCTACAACAAAAACAGGAGATCATAAACATGTAGGCAACTAGAAGTTTACCGTGTTTCATATAAGTTTTGTATACTTACTACAAGTTTAATACATGTATATAGTTTTATACAAATTTTGTATACAACATGTTTGATACATGTATATGAGAAACGAAATCATCGCATCAAATTTGTAAAATACATGTATTTTATCTTGGTGTAAACGAGGGGTTATGGTTCTTAAATATGCTAAGCACGTACTATGTGGTTATAGCCTACAATGGCTCATCAAATGGTTGCACATGATAGGGTCCGCAAGTGACTCAATAAAGATACTTGTTATTTTCTATACCGATAACAACACAGCCATAGATTTCACTGACTACGTGTGTTTGTGAGTAATTGTAAGAAGAATTTGATGATGTTTCGACTACATCACGAATTCACGATAGAAATGTAGGTAACTGATTCAGACTTTCGAGAAAATTAAGCATGATCGTCGCCAGTCTGTACTAGAATCAAAATTTGGAAGGCATGGAATTCTACTAACCTAATGACCTTTTGGCTGGAGGTGGATCACTGTGTTGCCCAATTTCTCACGGGACATGGTAACTTTAAAAGTAAATTGTTTTCCTTTAAGCTTGTTCCCTCGCCTTTTTGTCAATGTTCGTCACCTGACTGTGAATATGAACAATCAGCACATCATATTCTTTGGGAGTGTATTCTCTGGCAGAACGAACGCAATATTATGTTGGATACTATTCAGACTACATCTGGAGTCATTTATTATACGGACCTTGTGGAAACTCGAACAAACTTCCGTGCGTTCAAGCGTTTTTGCCATACCTATTATTGGAATCAAATTTAGCAGCTCACAATTTAGGACCCATTAATATTAGTAGTCATTTTTACCCGTGGTGCAAGGCAACTGGGCTTCTCCCAGTTGTAATTGTCCCTTTGTGCCTATTGGCCTTGTTTTGTTCTGTCTCCTGCTTGCATGGAGGGAAGTGGAAACATATTTTTTCCTACTCCTCCACTATTCTTTTCTGATTAATTTCGTGCAGGATCCAAGACAGGTAAATTCATTCTCCGGGACACGTCGAGCTTCATTGTCTCGGCGCTTTTCTGGTGGTTGCCACTGTTGATTCTGGCTCTCAGGAGTTGCAGTGGTTTGGGAATAGTGTGGTGGGTTTGTCCCAAAAAAAAAAAAAAATAACCTAATGACCAACCTGCACTTGGGCCCACGTCGTGGACTGCAGCCCACTTCCTCACAGAGGGCTTAGGGGAACAGTGTATAAGACGGGGACGCGAGGTACCTATAATGGGGACATTTACTCTTAAGGCATACTTAACACAACACTTGAAAGCCATAAGGGGCATCAGAGCCCTTATCACGAGTTTTCACTATTTTACTTTACAGCTTCTTTCGAGTATTTACAGCGTTTCTTGTATGGAAAAATGGAACAGCGCCTCTGGTGTATGAAGAAGGAACTAATTTTTTCCTTGAAATTAAATGTTACTTTAACTTACTTTTACTTTAGTTCCAGTTTACTTTACGTCACAATAAGTGAAAACTCATGATAAGGCCTCCGGACGTCATTTGCAAGGTGGCGTCCTGTTGGCGCTTGCGCTACGTTAGTATTAAGTTTGCCTTAAGTGTGTGATTTTCTATGATACCTCGCGTCCCCGTCTTATACACTGTTCCCCTATATCCCAGTTCATGGCCTGTACCGACAGAGCGGATACTTTCCGGCGATACGTTCTGATATTGTATTGCAATCTCTTTAACTTATGGATGTTCAAAGTGCTTTCGTACTGCCGCTTGACGATCATGCCAGAGAATATATCATGAATTTTTTCACGCTGTTAAGTAAAATACTGAAAACTCGTGATCAGAGCCCTTATCACGTTTTCACTAGTTTATTTACAGCGTCTTTCCAGTATTTACAGCGTGGAAAAATGGAACAGCGCCTCTATTGTGCGAAGAAGGAACTAATTTTTTCCTTGAAATTAATGTCAAAGTTCCAGTTTACGTCTCAACAACTGAAAACCATTGAGATAAAGTTATATGGAGACGCCCCGATGTTCTATACATACATTTTGCTTATACAAATATGAGTCAAACATGAGACAGAGAGTGAAATATTGGTTTGTCTCTTTCTTTCTAATGCAGTAATCATATTTGACAAAAGAGACAACAATATTTCGGTTGTTGCTCAAAATGGAATATTTTGTTGGGATATTTCCCACAGTTACAGAAACGTGCCCATTTCGCCATTTTATGGGCCGAGTTTCGTGGTAGTTCTGCTGTCAAATAGTTGTTTACTTTTTGTTGAATTTAGATTTTTGAGTAAATTACGGAGTGTTTTCTTTTAAAAGTGCGTGTCACCATTAACAAACAGTAATTCAACATGCCTGGATGCTCCATTGTGTCTTGTCGTGCCAGAAAAAAGAAAAATCAGCCTGAATTGACTTTGCACAGGTTAGTAACAGGTTTTAATGCAAAACTACATGAATTAGATCAATTTCGGTAAAGAAATCGCTATGTGATCATATTTTCATGGTTAGAGTATTAATATTTGGGTTTATTTCCGCCCTACAGACAATATTTTTCATTTCTTATTTTCGTTCGTTTGTTTACAATAATAATAGTGTTGTACCGTTGCTGTAATAGTTCCCGATACTAGTCCTTCGTTACACTGAAACTGTTACCAATTAATGATATATTGATACAAATATACTAATCATTTACAGGTTTCCCAAAAATGAAAGATTGAAGAAAAAGTGGTTGGACTCTATCGATGTGGAAAATATTAGTCCACGAAGTAAAGACTGGCTTATATGTTCACTTCACTTTGAATAAAAATTACATAAGAACTCTGTACCTACAATATTTTCGGTAAGTGTGTATTAAAATTATTGTTAAATGACAGCCTGGTTTTTTAGCCTAAGAAGTTATATAGATAGTAATGTGTATTTAATTTTTTTTTCAGACATCCATTAAAAAACAACTTCCAGAGTCATTTGTATTCTGTGAAACAAGCAACACTCAAGAATCTGGTGTTTCTTGTACATTTACTGTAATAGAGGAACAATCTAGTGTAATAAAGTCCTCGCTGCGGTCTCTCTATAGATTCAAGCATTTCCTCCCATCTAGCACCAAACTCATTCTTGTCCAGTCACTTGTGCTTCCCATTATTGACTATGCTGATGTTTGTTATTCTGATCTATCCCAAGAACTTCTTAACAAATTGGATCGACTTCTCAATAGCTGTATTCGCTTCGTTTTTGGCCTTCATAAATATGATCACATTTCTTCTTTCCGTTCTCAGCTTAAATGGTTGCCTATCCGACTCAGGAGATCCCTCAGATCTCTCTGCATGCTTTTCAAGATTATGAACGATCCACGTGCTCTTGATTATTTAAAAACTCAATTTAAAGTGTTGGGCAGTTCTCATACTTGTAACCTTCGAGCTTCCAAAAAACTACTTCTCCTAATTCCTTCACACCGCACCGGTTTTATGTCTAATTCTTTCGCTATAGCATTAAAAAAGCTGAAAGCGATTGCACTTTAAAAAAAAATTACGTAACCTCTATTTAAGTCACAATAAATAACTCTCTTCTTTTTCTTTTCAAGTCTAGTCATAATAGTTATTATTAAGTTATATGTATATATATATATATTTTTTTCATTTATTCTATTATTTTGTTTAGTTTATTTTATCAGTAATATATGTATAAGTATCTATATGGGGTGTTAAAAAATCAACTGCAGGAATTTCGTGTGCGTACTCGGTATCAAAAACCAAGTACATTAAAAAAAAAAATTATTTTCGAGCACTTTTTAAAAAAAAAAAAAAATTTTTTTCTATTTTTTTTTTCGAAATTATTAATTTTTTTTTCAAGCATTTTTCTTTTGGCCTATTAATATGGCCAATAAAATAAGTTATTTTTAAGTATTTCGATAAATTGCCAGTCCAGTCTGCAAAATGTGATGGGAAAGTTGGAATCAGCTGTGAACGCTACACACGGGTGAATGACCTCAAAGAGCAATCAAATTCAATAATACGGTCAAAAAAATGCTTGAAAAAAAAATTTTTTTTTGAAAAAAAAAATACTCAGTAAAAATTTTTTTGCAATGTAGATACTTGGTTTTTGATACCGAGTACGCACACGAAATTCCTGCAGTTGATTTTTTAACACCTTGTATTAATTTATATATGTCTTTGATTTTTTTCTGTACCCTACCACAATATTCTCTTATTTAACCCAAAGGTTGACTGGTAGAGAATGCCTTGTGGCATTAAGTCCGCCCTTGTACCACTTTATGTACATGAAGTTTAAATAAATAAATAAAGGAACCGTCTACCGTAATGGAGGCACCATTGCAGTTGACCCATCAATGTGTGGGAACAGTGTGGGAACAAATTAACGCTAACACATAAATATATAATATTTAATTACAAGCGATAACGCAAATGTGAAAACATTATTTTTACGTAACTACATGAATTATAATTCAATCGTGGTATCTAGTCGTAATACTATTATGTAATCCTAAAAGTACTAGGGATACTGGTATCGATACTCGTTACACTAACACAATGTTTCTTGATTGGCACAACCCTAGCATTGGCCGCCATTTTATGGGACCAGCGAACTTGTAGGCATGCACGTTTTTGGTGTAGGTATTTCAAGTCCATAGGATTATATGTCTATGCTGAAAACTCATGATAAGGCCTAAGGGCTCTGATAGGAGCGCCTAAACAGATCGCGCTCTGTGGGTAAAGACTTCAGGTCAGACGTCAGCTGTGGGAACGAGATGGCGCTAGACGACTTGTATAGCTCTGTCGTTTTCCCACATCGAACTACTCACGCTTTAAGACGTCATGTCACGGTAGGCCCCACCTGGGGGCGTATTACAACTTCTTAATTCCTGTCAGTTTACGCCTTAAAGTGAGCTGCCTTGCTTAGTCGTATTATGAACACACATTGACGGACGGCAAAAAGGTCACGTGACCTCTTACCAACTTCTGCCTGTGCTTGTGCCTGGAAACTTCGGATTACAAGGTACATAATGACATTTCAAGGCCGGATTAACTGTCAAAATTGGTATCTCCAAAATCATTCAGTTTACGCCACCTTTTAGTAACTTTTACTGACTTGTTTCTTTTAATTTGTCTTTAAACAGTTTAAACTACCTAAATTAAGCTTTAGAATTAATAATGGAGGCACTACAGAATATCTGGAGAGTGAATACACGATATAATGTCAGCTAACGAGCTTTATAAAGACGACAAAGTTATTACATTTTACGACACATATTCCTACACTCATTTGCTGAACGATAAGCAATAAATAGATTCATATTAGTAAACATTTACTCATATAATAATATACTGTTCTAAATAAAAAACATGTTTCTCCAGAAAAAAATGTTTTATTCTGTCGTAGTTCCATCAGTGTAACAAAAAAATTATCAAGAGCTTAGATTTGATACATGGTGACTGAAATAAGTAATCTTTCGTACCAATGGACTTAGGGTTGAATAAACCAAACAAAATGTATGATAGGACTCAAACCCTGTGTTTAAATTAATAGCCTCAGCATCATTCCTGAAACGGTACAGTCCAATGGAGCCAAAACTTGTGTTCAATTTTTATTTGGGTACATTGGGCAGTCTTTGATGTATCAACAGACATTTTAAGTTCACTTCCTCGATTGCTTCTGGTACCACAATTTCACAGCCAATTTCAGGAACACTAACATGGTAAGAACTAGGTACCTACACTGTCTTTCGGTTTGAATAAACGTCCTAGGTTTTATCATTCCTTCTCTTGCTGAAACATTTTCTAGCTTCATATCTTAGGCGCCTCTTTGATTTTGGAGCCTCTTGCTTTAAAAATAATAACAACGTTGGTACAGCTCCGTTTTTCAAATTTTTCCGCTCGTGACTTAGTCCATTGTTTTCTTACTTTCTCTGCGGCAGGAAAAGACTGTACTCCTTTATTATTGCACTACATAGTGGCATGATAAATAAATAGAATAGGTACGATATTATTATTCTTGTTTGTTTTGGCAATCAAAACCGTCACAGACTAAAAAAATATTGCAACAAGATCGTTCAGAAACAAACCCCTTTGCGAGAGTTGAATATTTAGTATTAAGTTTTTGCATAAAATAACAGTAAATATTGCTCAAGTTGATTATAAATATTTAAATTGTTATTAAAATACAGTTTAACTCAAATATCTCCTAAATTTACAATGAAAAAGAAGTTTTTCACCCACAATTATAAAACCGGTAATCATCGGTAACTTGTCAATTCGATTTTTGAACGAATTCGCTAGCCCGTCTTAATCATCCAGAGACAAATAATCCTGGATGATTCCTTGCAGAACTACGTGCGCCATAATACGAAATAGAACAAGCCTGCTTATTGCCGTAAATTCAACTGCTCGAAAACTGCCCGGAATTAAAAAAAGTTGTAATACCCCCCCTGTACCCTGAACACGTGGCCACATGTACGCTAATCATGGCGAACGAAGTTTGAACTGGAATCAATGACGGAATAATCCTACAGCATAATAGTTTTATTATTAGTTTAGTTTTTTTTATGTAAAATGGGTTTGCTCTTGACCTTAGTCTAAAGTTTGGATAGACGGACGTTTATAACTCAATCACGTAAAAGGCTGAACGGATCTTTAAGAGGTTTGGCTCTAAGATAGTCTCTAATAACCCATAGAATACCGTTTATATAATATTAAGCTCTCGTCGGATAATTTTCGAGATACACACGAAAATCATAACAGTTGAAAAAAATCAGCCCTTAGGCCCGTTATCCACCAAAGCGGAGAGGAGAGGAGATGTGTTTGAGTAACCAATCAGATTTCCACCGAAACTAAGCGAGGAGAGATGTGGATGGTCGTTGGATGTGGATTTCTGATTAGTTATTCAAACACATCTCCTTGTAAGGTCCTTTCGTCTCTTACCACCAGCTGCCAGCGTAGATTTGCCATGAGACTATGGGTTCTGTTCGCATGAGGTGTTGATTGAAATAAAAGAGATACTTCCGTCTTCTCAGCTATTTAATATGTTGGTGCACACTTCAATGACACAGGAACATAGCATTTGTCAAGCTTCCTTATAATGTTAGGTTATGGAAATAACACTTACTTTAGGTAGGACATACTACCATCTATCCAGGTCGATCAGTTGATGTGCAACGAAGACGGCATTGGAGCCTGTGTGATTTGCTGATTATAACACGTGGCTTAGAACTAGAGCTTGTTCTAGATTACTTCATGTTATGTGCCATGAGTTGAGAAGACGTTTATTATATATTTATTTAATTAAGTTTAAATTAATGTTTGAAACCCTGAAAGTATCAGAAAAGAAATCTATGAGCATTTCAACCCAAAATCATGGTGAAAAATGATGTTATGTAATTGAAACAAAACAGGAAATAATTATCAATACATACGCTTATGCGGTTCCCTTATATTAATGCACTTTCATTTTAGCCGCTATTCCACGCCTTGTCCGCGTCATTAATTTATTTAATTAAAATATTCTTTGTTCTAGATTAATCGCGTGTTCCGCTTCTAAGAGGAAAAACTAACCTTCAAGTTATACGTCAACCTTTTAATTTTTTTTCAGATCAGCTGCTAGGCTTTCGTGTCCTAGAACATGCTGTACTTATAATTAAACCCAATTCAACTGAAATCTATTACAATTAATTATTTGAATTTTATCTATGTAATTATTATATTTTATTTAGAATTATTTAAAGTTCAAGAAAATAAAGGTTACTCTCTAACGCCATCTATTTTATTTTTTCAGAATCAACTGCAACTATTTCCCATTAGTTCGCGCCTTTGTCAATAGAGGGCGTTACCCGTCTCCAATATTTCCAATACTTTTATTCCCGTTACAGTACACCTTTCCCCAGTTAAAAAATTTTTGCTGACAAAAATTTTTTTTTTCATGTGTGTTGAAAGCTCGAAATCATTCTATTGAAAACTGAGACAGTCTGAAACCAAATGCCTTAGACTTACAGACTAAATTGCTAAATGCTTATGGCTAGTAGCACAATTCCGAAACAAAACCTATTTGGCAAATTCGTACATTGATTGCTCCTGCCTTAAACTATCTAAGTACTAAACTAAATATAATAATAAGCGCATGTCTGCCTATCTACATATAGCACGTAGCTACTCTCTGCAGACATCAACTAATTAACTAATTTTTATTGACTAATCATGCCTTAGTCTAATTAATTTACTAATTAAGTTAAGTTTTAAGTTAAATAAACACTATCCTTGAAACCTAGATAAGTGTTATCTAGAAAGTATCAAGCCAAAGTATAGGCAAATACTTATTTAAGTTTTTTAAAATTATTAAGTAAACCCTATCTCCAATTGATGTAGATAGGTGTTTTATTAAGTATTAAGTTACAAAGTATAGGTTATTATACTTGGTAAGTTTTTAAGTAAACACTATCTTTAATTAATGTAGATATGTGTTTTATTAAGTGTTAAGTGGTGACACTTTTAAGTCCCATTCGAATACTACTAAGTTTAACAATCATTGTGTTTTCTTTCATACATCTGCAAACATTCCTTATTGATAAAATTGCTATAGCTATTTAATTTTGAAAAAAAAACCTTTTACCCTACCACCATGCATCCATCACCCTTCAAGTTAAATATATTTGCACGTCTATTGCTAATTTCGTGCAAATATTGGATTAACAACAACAATGTATGAAAAACTAGGAGTCTTCATATTTTTTTTTTTTTAACAATAGCATTGCCTGTTGCGTTCCGTATAGGAAACAACATAACATACTTACTAAACTAATCTGGACACACTAAGAGATTTGTGTTCCTTTTAGTGGACACAGGAAAGAGTCCTAACAAATCAAATGCTGATTTTTTTTTTTATGAGTTTTAAATATACCAAAGTGGGCGCCTGTGGGATCATCATGAAATTGTTTTAATAGAGGTCCCACATCATCACTGGGAATCACTTGTTTTCAAGTGGATTGTGATGTTAAATTATATTTATTTATTTTTTTGAATGTCAAAATAGCTCACCATCTTTAAAAGAATAATTTGGAAATCCATGGGGAAACTTTTCTCAATTTTCTACCATTTTTAAATACCATTTATCTTGGATATTGTCAGTTATGTCTAACGATTCAATTTTAATTCTTGAGATTAATTAATTCCGGTGATTTATCTTTCACGCTTGAAATTCTAATCAAGTAATATTGCGAACGAGCTAATATTCGCTTAACAGTGGAGCTATCTCCCTCGGTTAAATCCCTATTTAATAGGCACAGCTCTTCTATAGGTTCCAAGCATAAGCGTACCTCCTCTGCACTTGCTGGCGTTGCATCATCCTCAGGTTTAATGCTGCCTCATCGTAACAAGACCACACAGACTGCGATACCGCTTGCGAAGCACATCCCTGGTCGCCTTTACATCTGTGGATATATTAAAATATTTAAGCTCATGTAACAATTCTTCTTTACGAAGATAGTCAATCCAGATTGTCTTATCCATATTGAATTTAAAATATTTAAACAGTCTTTGATAAGTATTTTAAATCTAATTTTTAAGTTAAATGAATGTAAATAGTAATTTTACATTAATCAAGGTGAATTAAATTAAATTAGAGTCAATCCATTCAAGTAATTTACAAGTTTACAATGTTAACATGACATGTGGCATAACCTTAATTTTTAACACAAGGTGTTGATGTTTCTAAGTTGTATGACTTTATATAAATTAAGAGGAGTCTATACATTTAAGCTTTATAACATCAATTATGTGGAAAGATTTACCTATTAAAAAAAATGTTAACATGTGCTATCAACTAATTTTGAAAACTCAAATTCACAAAAATGTACTAAGTTAAATGACTCTAATTACTAATCAATAAGTTAAATCAAATTAAGTCAGATCAAGCTCTTAATCTTGAAGTGAAGATTCCAATCTGACCTCATGCGACACGTAGGGCGTCCAATTGTAAGGTCCTTTCGTCTCTTACCACCAGCTGCCAGCGTAGATTTGCCATGAGACTATGGGTTCTGTTCGCATGAGGTGTTGATTGAAATAAAAGAGATACTTCCGTCTTCTCAGCTATTTAATATGTTGGTGCACACTTCAATGACACAGGAACATAGCATTTGTCAAGCTTCCTTATAATGTTAGGTTATGGAAATAACACTTACTTTAGGTAGGACATACTACCATCTATCCAGGTCGATCAGTTGATGTGCAACGAAGACGGCATTGGAGCCTGTGTGATTTGCTGATTATAACACGTGGCTTAGAACTAGAGCTTGTTCTAGATTACTTCATGTTATGTGCCATGAGTTGAGAAGACGTTTATTATATATTTATTTAATTAAGTTTAAATTAATGTTTGAAACCCTGAAAGTATCAGAAAAGAAATCTATGAGCATTTCAACCCAAAATCATGGTGAAAAATGATGTTATGTAATTGAAACAAAACAGGAAATAATTATCAATACATACGCTTATGCGGTTCCCTTATATTAATGCACTTTCATTTTAGCCGCTATTCCACGCCTTGTCCGCGTCATTAATTTATTTAATTAAAATATTCTTTGTTCTAGATTAATCGCGTGTTCCGCTTCTAAGAGGAAAAACTAACCTTCAAGTTATACGTCAACCTTTTAATTTTTTTTCAGATCAGCTGCTAGGCTTTCGTGTCCTAGAACATGCTGTACTTATAATTAAACCCAATTCAACTGAAATCTATTACAATTAATTATTTGAATTTTATCTATGTAATTATTATATTTTATTTAGAATTATTTAAAGTTCAAGAAAATAAAGGTTACTCTCTAACGCCATCTATTTTATTTTTTCAGAATCAACTGCAACTATTTCCCATTAGTTCGCGCCTTTGTCAATAGAGGGCGTTACCCGTCTCCAATATTTCCAATACTTTTATTCCCGTTACATCCTCTCCTCTCCGCTTTGGTGGATAACGGGCCTTAGGCTACGGTACCACTGAGGCGGAGCGAAGCAGAGCGGAGAGCGATTCACCAATCACGTAGCTTGAGTGGAGAAGAGATGTGGATTTCAAGCCATATGATTGGTGAATTTCCCTCCGCTCTGCTTCGTTCCGCTCCGCCTCAGCGGAACTGCAGCCTTAGATCCCCGGATCATCCGGATAGCCATGAGCCTTTGGCATGCGACCAACTTTAGTGGTCGCGTCCGGATGCTCAGGGCCCACACGGGGGCCCCGTAGAGGGCCATGGACCGCACGACACCGGCGTACAGCCTCCGGCAGGAGGCGTTTGGCCCGCTGAAATTGGGAACAGGGTAGTGCTGGAGCAAATGTAAACGACCAAGTAAAAACAACTCTTTTATTATCATAGGGAGTTCCTTGCCATAATTTTAGGTAAATAAGTTAAATAATAAAATCACAACTTAACGAATACTTAAAATTAACTCTAACGTCGCTCGTCAATTTAGAAATTTTGAATTTAGTCACATGGCCCACCTGTAGTACCGAAACATACCATCAAACGTTGACGTCGTAAGCAATTCACTTATTTCTATGGCAGGTAAAATGGACTCAAAAATTACTTTAAAAAATATTCAAATACCAACGTGGAACACCAAACGAAACAAATTAGATAAAAATGTTGTTGCACAACGTAACATTTAATATAAAGACAGTACTAAGGTTTGAATTATTCAATCGACTAGCAAGAAGTTCCATTCGAACTTTTTAAATAACATCATCAGTCTATTTTATTTATTTATACGTGAATCGAACTTCTCACCACCCGATAAACATTTTTTTCAGAAATAATTTTACGCTTTTTTCATAACAATATTAATGTACAATTATTAATTAATGGCATGGCGCAGACTTTCCAAGACAACTTAAACTTTTAGGTTCAATTTTTTACATATCTACTCCTTTCTATTTACATGTTTCAAGAGAATCGTAAAACTAGTTATTAAGCGTGAAAAACGATTCAAATTATCAACTTTTACCTAAACATACATCACAGATCGAGATATAAAAAGAACTAAGAGCTATTTAGCGTGTTAGTTGCATCAGATATGGGACAGCATTGATGACGAGTGTCTGGGAGTCGGGGGACAAAGAAACTAAATTAAAACACGTCGCGCGCATCAAAACATAAATTTGTTTTTTGCACATTAAATCAATACGGATAATTATCATATAATGAAGCATTGGAAGAAATAAGAAAATTGAAATATACAAGACGAAATTACAAACTAATCGTGCAAGAAAAGAAGACGAGAAAACAATAGTGAGCGAAATAGTTTTGCTCCGTTCAGAGGAATAAGTCCATTCGAAAAAACTGGCAAGCACTTACTACTACATATTAAATTGATAATCTTATGTATTATAAGTTCTGATAACGTCACTGACATTTGTTTAAAAAATAAATTTTCTATTTGACTAGAGGTTGCTTATTTAAAATCTATTCGTAGTATCGATCAGTTTCGGAATCGAATTGGACAGAATGATCGCATGTTCTACGTGATGTGACGGACGATCTCGTCGTTGAAACAAATAAATATATAAATAAAAAATGTTTAAACAAAAAAATAATACTCGAAAAATTTAAATGGCGAAAGAGTTCTTCATGACAGGAAGATTTTAACCAGAGCCTGACCAAAAGATATACTGAACATACGCCGCGTTTCACATTTTGTCATCTACACCTGTTTTAGGATCGTTTTTCTTATTGTCCTCGAGCTTGCAGTCGGCAATGTTGTTGTCAGAATCCTTCTCATCCTTTTTGTTGTTATTTTGAGATTCGACGACATCCTGGGGCTTGGACTTAGATTCCCATTTGGTTTGAAACTCTTCGTTCAACATTTTCTCAAATTCATTCGAAATTTTATTAACGTTCTTCTTCATCGTTGGATCCGGACAGTTCTGAAAATAAAGAATATCATCAAATGATTCTTCCGTCTTTAAGATTAATTAAGAACTTAAGTACATTTAAACTGTTTCATACATACTTAAACTAATGCTTTTTTTTCTTTTCGGGAGACAGTAACTACAGAAGGCCATGTTCTACGTCCCTTACAAACTCGATTTGCTTCATCCACAAGTATCACTAACAAACACTTATTATGTTACCTTTAGGTAAAGTCGCACATTGTTGAAAATTCGCCTAAAATCTTGTACGACTTGCTCATATTCATTGTAAGATGAATTCTTGAGTTTAGTCGATATATCGTGGAGGCACATTGGATATTTTACAACTTCATAGAATCTTGGGGCCTGGAAAAAACAAATAATTAGAATAGGTTAAAAGACATTATTTTATTACATACAAGCGTAAAAATAGCAAATACTAACCACTTTTATGTCCATATCGTGTTGAATAAAAGTAGCTTCATTGATTTGAGATAGATTAGAAACAATTGCCTCAAACTTCTTCACTGTATTAGCTGGCAGCGGCTTCTTTTTCTTAGGGTGATACCACATTCCTGAAACGGCAACTTTTGGTTTTCCACCAGATTTTTTATGATTCTCATCTCTTACGTAATTGCCGGATTGGTCGAAGTTAGGACAACGAGTATTCTCCTTTTTATCTTCGTCATTTCTAGAATCGGGAACATCCGATGGTTCGTCAGCATCAAGTAATTTCGTTTCAGAATCAAGCAGTTTAACTGTATCATCTGTAAAAATGGATTGATCTTGATTCTTGCTTAGAATATAGTCATTCTTTGCTGATTGTTGATTCCATGAACAAGTTAGATCCTTGGACATAAAATGATTGAGTCCAGCAGACCACGCGTCATTTTGCTCTATGCTCAGTTTGACTTGTTTCAAATCTTCCGAGAACTCGTCACTAGCGCTTAGACCCAACGCGTCATATAATCGGGCTGTGTCTGACTTCGATCCTTCATGGATGAAATCCATTAGTTTGGGTGCAGACTGTTTAGCAGCTTCCCAAGCCCGGTCTGATGACATCGAACTAAGGAGATCAAGTGGGTCTGCTGCCCTCATGTCCAAACAGGGAATACCATGTCGAGACATCAGCTTTTGATCTTCTCCAAAGATATCGTCCGTGCGTCTGGACATCAAGCAGGGCCACGATTCAAGGTTGTATTTCGGCTGCGGTGCTAATGTGACGGGTGGAAATGGAACTTTCATTTTAAGCGCTATATCATCTCCCACAGCACTATCGTACACAGCATCCTGGGCGGTGCCTTGGACAAACGGAGAAATTGGATCCGGAGGCTTTATAGGCACCTTGTAGCTACCAGGCTTCATATAAACTTTTGACATTTCATGAAACTCATCATTTTCTGGGTCTAGGAATTGTACGGGGCCAGAGATATTGTTTGAAATCGTCACAACATTTGAAGGGATTTGAATGTTGTGAGTGTGATGAGTTAAAAAATCGCTAGGTTCTTTTTGGACCATCTGACCCCATGCCGCAAAAAAATCGGCCTCTTCCTTTGTATCGCCACAACTGTTGTTCTTCTGTACGTAGCAGCTTCTCATCTCGGCTGCCGCTGCCATACTCGGTATCAATGTCTTTTCTACGTGACTCAAAGGAATCATTTTCGCTTTCAATTCCATGTCCCTGCGTTGCAACAAATCACATGGCATATTTCCTAGAAGCGGTTGGCCTGGTGCTTTACCGAGTTCTGCATCCATTTTATGTTTCAATTGAGTATAGAGTTCTCGTTGCTCCGCATGACACATGCCTTCAAGAGCACGAAAGTCTGGAACGTTAGTGATAGTCCATGATTGACGTGGCTTTGACTCACGAACGCTGCACGGATCACATTTGTACGATGACTTCTGATAATTGTCTAATTCTGCTTGATCATTCAAAGGGTAGAAGTTATGAGAGCTTGGCGGCGGCACGACTGGATACTTCTTATATGCAACTCCTGATCGTGCAGGCCATGGACCCTCGTTGAAGCTCTGGGAAGTTCCTTGCGATTGGTTCTGCACCCATGGTGGTTGGACTGCGTTAAATGGTTGCGGAGAAGCGTTAACGGGCCGCGGAGTACTGGCATGTGATTTAGCTGATTGGAATTTATTCTGATTTTGATTCCTCGGTGCAGCTGAGTTCGTGGAATAGTAATTGTGGGTAAAGCTTTTCTGCTCCATAGTAAAACCATGATCGAGGCACTTAAATGTTTTATAGATGTGAGTTAACATTTCCTTGGTAACAGCTTGCCATTGCACAAAACATTCTCTTATGTTAGGGCTATAGTATTTATTTTCGATTCTCGAAAACGTGTCGTGCTTCTCACTGAGTAGTTCTTTAACACCTTTCCAGCCATCTAAAATTCTGACAAAGGAGAAAATAAAGTTTTTAATAACCCATGGTATGCCTTGAGAATGTAGATTAGCGACAGCACTGTCTGGTTTTTGCACGTTAGATCTTGTTTTAGCGCAAATGGAGTGGATATTCTTAAAGCATGGTCTATTGTGATGAGCAATTGCTATGTTTTCAGCGTCAGTGCAGGCCTCCACAGCCAGCTGAACGATTTGATTAGGTATTTGATCATGTATTACAATCTTATCTAGCGCAGTGAGCAACACTTCTGATGATACGGAAGGCTTATTCTTGTCTTCATCTTGATTAGTTTGTTTCTGATTTTGATTCTGCTTTTGATTGCTTGAATCCGCTCGTGAGTCGGGTATGTTACACAGCTCAGACACCATTCTCTCTCCCTCGACAAAAAAATCGAGGCTAGAAGTAGACTCTGATGTCAAGTTCCTCTCCTTCCGCTGACGGTCTACGTCGGAGTTGTCCTTGTACCTCTCATGATATCGAGGGTCGTTGTTGTAAGCGTTGCGTTTATCTTGGCTTTTAACTATTTTCTTCTTCGCACCAGTGCCGATCGGTTCTTGATTGGGGATAGACCAGGAGCTTTGAGATCGTCTATCGCTGTCGGATCGTACTCCTATCATTCCAGGCCCGCTGTAGTTGGGTGAAGATGGATCAAAAACAAGGCCAACTAGAGGGGAATTAGGCGGTGAACTAAAAGTCGGAGCCGATGGGTTGTTATATCTGTAAATAATGGTGGAATTCAATTTTTATTTTATTTGACTCATACTCCGTAGACTGGACCTTTATACCTTGGGTTCTGATACTGCTGGCTGGAGGCGGTGGCTTCGTAAATGCCGGTCGCCACGCGGCAGTAGGTCGCCATGTTCTGGTCAGACAAATCTTTGCTGGAACATCCTGAAAATGCAATACAGGAAATAAGAAAGATTGAAAAAAATTGGGAAGAAAACTGGCAGACTAAATTGAAATAGTTTACGTATTTATTTAAAAAAATACACGTTAGGTTCAAAATATAAGATTGATTAGATTGGCACAATCCGATCAGCTATGGCCTCAAACGTGGCTGGCTTATGTTCCGTTTGGTACGGTTGAAGCTGTCTTGAACAGAATGTATAATTATGAAATTTAATTTAATTTTTAAGTGGGTTTTCAATTTTAATCAAATTACTTTTTACTAACTAGATGGGAAGAGTATTTCGTACTTTACAAGTCTGAGAAGAAACAGCTGAAGCAGCCTTTTTTAAAGTCGTGACTTCTCGATCCAGGTCCTCGTCTGAGATCCTTTCTGACATGGCGGTCTACGTACCATAGCTCTTCTGCTGGATCACGGCGTACTGGTGTTGGGTCTGATAGCCGTCACTCTGATGCGGCAGCCCACGCTCCCGGCCGCCATCGGGACCTCCATCCCGATACTCTCCCGTCTTACTCGAGACACCGCCACCATACTCTTGCATTGGGCTCGCAAATTTCTACAAAAGGATTCAGTATTTATTCAAAGGTCAATAAAATCTGTATGCTATTCCATTTTTATAAACCCACTGCTTCTCTTCTAGTTTGCGGTGCCCGATAGAGTAGCCCATAATTATTGATTTTGTTATTAATTTTATAGCCTTATAATGTAAAATGTCCAGATTCCTAGTAGGGCCCCAATAGGCCCTAATAGTACACAAAAAAAATTAAATTAATTATCAAGGAAAACATTTATATGTGTGCGTGGCGCTCACTCACTCATTTATAAGTAAGTGGCTTCAATGGAAAACGTTACGTTTTGTTTCGAATACTGAATCTGCTGGACATTTTATAATGTAAATCTATTTAAATATTTCTTTCTTTAAGTAACAAAAAGAATGTAATTAAATATTGTATTTCAACGTATCGAAAATTATTTTTCACAATATAAAATTAATCAGAAATTTAAAAAAAAAAGTATTTTGTTGTTCGAGGTGGAATAAAGGATCAATTGCTGTAAGAGGTATTTTTGTAGCTCTTGTAAAATAATAGTAGAAGCTGTACAAAGATCTCTCAACACTTCAATGACTTCGATTTCAGTGACGGAGGACCGCTACTGGAAAACATTAATTAAATATGTTGAAAAACTGAATGGCGGTCCTATTTCAGCTAAGTAGACCGTATATTACAGGACAGGATTTGTTCATCAAATTAAATTGGCAGTTTGGTATAAAAATCTGGAAAAGAAAGGAGAGCAGCTGAAAAAAAAAACGGCCAAGTGCCATGTTCGCGCATGAAGGTTTCCTTGACATTATAAAAACGTCAAAAATATCACGCTCAATACTTATTTTATCCAGTTTTTTCCCAACTATATTGGGGTCAGCTTCCAGTCGAACCAGATGCAGCTGAATATCAGTATTTTACATGGAGCGACTGCCTGTCGGACCCTCCACAACCCAGTAACTGGGTAAAACGATACCCATGGTAAGACTGATTGTCAGACTTTAGAGCTTCTGACTAACAGTAACGACTGTCAAAGATCTACAAATGACAGCCGGCACCAACGGCTTTACGTGCTTTCCGAGGCACGGAGGAAACTCGCTATGACAGATGGTCACCCATCCACAGACAAACCTCGGCAAGCGCGGCTTAACCCGGAAGATCGGCCTGTGCGACTGTAATTATTTAGCCACGAGCTCCACCTCCTCATTCAGTTTTTTAGTGTTTCTTGTTCAGAAATATATCATCTGTGAAAATTCATTGGTTCATGAGATACAGACATCAGACATACAGGCAGACAGACAAATAGACAGACGGACGGATAGCGGATTCTTAGTAATAGGGTTCTGTTTTACGCTTTGGGTATAGAACGGACACATTAGCATCATTCTGGCTTGTTCGCCATGATGTTCAGGTGACTGGCGCTATTTGCAGACATTGTTGAAAGATCCAGGGTAAGATCAGCCGCATCAACAGTGCTCAAAGGGTTGAGACAGGGGGATGCGATACTGCTTGCGCAACACATCACCAATGTCGGGCAGCGCTTGGAAAACTTCAACCAGAATTAGTTGAATCTTTCCGTCACATGTTAGGTAACACGCAATGTTTATTAAAAGAAAATCTTTAAAAAAATTCGTAATGTGGACTGAAAGTCTACATTTTTTTTTTAACTTGGTTAATCGATCCAATGAGTCCTCCCGCCCTCGACGGAGCGGAAAGGAATCTCAGACTCTTACTGACTAATCCACGGTGTTCCTACAATAGCCCTTGACGTGTCAGGGTCCCATACCTGATAAGACAGTCCCACGATTCTCATAGGCTTTGACCCATTGCTGCAGTCACATTGCCGACAACTCTTTGAGGCGCACGCGGAACACGATGCGCCATCGACCCGGGCATGGTCCATGATCGAACGGCCAGTCTCCCATTTGGTACTCACCATCCGCATGCCCGTGCCTACAGTGGCCGGAAATCGCCTCGCGACGTCTGATGCCGGCGCTGTCTCCTGCGGCGGTTGAGTTGTGAGGTGGAGGCTGACCTCTCCCTCACGGCGCCCACCTCCTGGCGACCGCTTCCCATTCCATTTCGCTCCGCAGCCTGGCCTCGACCAATGGCGGGCACGAGAGGTTGCCGTCGGTGAGGATTAAAGGATATAGGTAGGTACGATTTGAAATTTAATTGCCCGAAAAAAAAAAAAACTTACGCAGCTTTTGATTAATCAACCTGAAATACTGGAAACTGAAGATACGAAGCAGGATGGTGTGTACGCATTGTGAAAGAGGCATACGACACGTCATGGCCGGCTGTGGACTACAACAGGTTATATTTCTAGATTCAAGATATCTGTATTTTATAAATAGTTATCGAGAATTAATTAATATTTTTCACATATCCGTGCCACATTATAAATTATTTACATAGGTAGGACTATAATTTAATGTCAAGATAATGAGACGGCAAGTTGAAATAATTATGTTTAATACTATAACTATTTGAAAAAATCGTTAAACTATTTATAAAATTTCAGCAATGGTCATATATATTTAATTCGCCGTACCTATTAGTCCAATAACGGAAACTTGCTGTCCCTTCGAGAGCTGTCAATTAATTACAATTAATGAAGCAGAATAGTTTTCGCACTTTTTCCAAAATGAAACTCGATTGGTAATAGATGTAATTTTATTAAATCGAGTATGACGTAAAGAGAATAATCTCGGCTAGATCTAGTAGGTGTCCGTCGATAATTTTACAAAAATAGTAATTTTGGAGAAAAATCCTTGTTTTTTTGCACTTAATCCCTTCTTCAGCCGTTATTATCGAAGAAATACTATACTACTTTGCAGTTGCTACGAATCTTATATAACTTCGTGAGTTGGATATTTTTGTAGATATCCTCAAAAATATGGTTTTTATTCGACTCACCGATTTGATTGCACCCTTGTCCGTCCCCTGGAGGCTCTTCAATCTCTCAAAACATATTACAATAAATAATTCCTATATAGGTGAACGTCAAAGTATTTGTGTCTAAGTATTTTGTACAACAATTATTTTTTATTCTTACGTATTAACCAGTATGATTTAACACGATTTGGATGATTCCCGTGCTACAACTATTGCTTATTTTCTAGATTTCTGAGAATTGAACATTTAAAATCATTATATTTTTTATTCACTAGCTTCGAAGTGAGTTGGAAAATGTATGACTTGCCAAATAATTGAAACCAACCATATGATTTCGTTCATTTGTTTCTTGACGTTTTCCATTTTTGCTTTTCTGCATCGGTGTATAGTGGCCATATATTTTTATGGAAACTCTGTGGAGTTCCGTAAATTTCGTTTCGGTTAGAAAAAGGTTCAACCTGCGTTATGTAATGCTTGGAGCATGATTAAAATTATATGATTCTTGTGTAATACTTGCTTACAACTTTATCGTTGCGTTGACAAAGAAAACTATCTAAATTATCATCAGTTTACAATTTTCTTTGAGCATGTAGGTAGCTACCGCTATATAGTCATGCTTATGGTCACGTTAACGACCATGTGGTCGTTGGGTCACAATCTAGAACCACCCTGTATCTTTCCGTGGCTGTTGAAAAATCGTTTATTCACAGAACCATACTAAGAAGAATCTTTCCACTTCTTATGTTCATGGAACTTATAAGTAATTTGTCAAAAACGTGGGACTTTTGGGTGCATTGTGGCCTTAGTTGAACTGAGAAAAAATGAGAAGACAAATCTGCCAAAGAATGCTTTATTAAGATAGTCATATCTTCATATTATGGCATGTATAACACTAAAAAATCATTTACTAGGGCCCTGATACACCTGAGCATTCGCTTGTAGCGAAACAAAGAGTATTTTACACCTCCCGACATCTCCTAGAAACCGAAAATTCGAAGACATATGTGCGACATCGATAATTCCGTATTGGGCTTGCATGGTTGATTATAATTACAGCCACTTCTTCTCATGGAGAGGAGGCCTGCTGTCCAAGGAGTACAACAGCACATTTTAGGCTGATTAAACATTAGCCAAAAATTTGTTATTCATGTTTGATTTTCCATTTCATGCAATGTGCTATGCTTATTTAGGCAAATAAAATTTCGAGTTTGAATTACGAAAAGCTTTCATATACATAGTTCACAAGAAAACTCATTACAAGTTAATACTCAGGTTTCTCAGCGTCTTTAAATGATAAAATCATAGACAGATAACTGTCCCGATGGCTATAAGGGCAGTGGTGGCGAGAAGGCCGGTGATGGACGCTCTGATATCCTGGACACCGTTGCAGAGGTCTGTCACACAGGAGCAGACCTCCTGCCTACCTCCGTACCCGGCACGGTGGTAGCATTGACCCTGGAACATGTTAGAAATCAGTGAATGAGTGATCAGGAATATGTTTTTTCAGGATTTTCAGAGGAACACATTGATCTTAAGACGTATGGAAGTAATTAGAACCAACACTGAACACCGCAGTTTTTACTTCAATTTCCACAGACAATTCAAATTTTTACCGTCAATGTACTCCTGACGAAGTCATTCAATCAAGCGCACAGTATGTACGTACGTAGTATACGAGAATACTCGGAGTCTTAGTAATAGGGTCCTGATTTACCGTTTTTGTACGGAACCCTAAGCCCCCATTCGCACGAACCCTTTTTTGTGGACTTTATAAAAGCGCTGAAATAGAAATGCATTCCCATGTTCACACATCAGCGCTTTTAAACTGCGGCGTTTTTTTGTCGCGCACTGTTGTACTATATTTTATTCCGATTCAGCGCTTGAAAAACACCTTTCTGTCTAAACTCACTGCTACACATTTTAACGCCCAGAAAAAAGCTCGTGCAAATGAAGGCTAAAGAGTACACACACTATTTCAAAACGATTTCACGTCGAGACACAATGGTCTCCACTTACATACCCACCGATCAGCATGCTCAGCGAGATAAATAAGAAAGAGTTTCATATAAGCACCTTATACTTGGTCTCATCCCAGCCACAACTCCTGATGACCCTGCTCTCCGGCAGCCTGCCGTTCACTCCATAGTCCACATGCTGCACGATCTTGCGGCACAGCGTGTGGGTGACGCCTCGGTCGTGGTCTGAGCAGTTCCTCAACAGGTTGTCTGGCAACTTGCCGTCGAGGCACGTCGAGTCCGTGGCGCTGTTGCATTCGTAGCACATTATTGTGGATCCTGAAATATGAGGTAGAGGCTTTTCGTGAACAAAAAATATATGACTAGCGCGCCATCTGTGCAGCAACTGAAGAACTATCAAAATCCTACATTCTCTACGAGTTTAGACCATAATATATAATATTCTCGTGTCACAGTGTTAGTTACTACACTCCTCTGAAACGGCTTGACCGATTTTATGACCAAGTAATAAAGACCAAGATCCCAGTGCCCCCAGACCTACGTCGTTTCAGCAAAACTGAAATTTTGAGGATTTCTATTCCATTATGTAGTTAAGATAGTACCTATGCGTACTTACTAGCTCGAAAGCGGGGCCCGTCCACAGGTAGCGCGATCTAAAGGTGGATAAAAACCTTACTCAACTACGTCATTTTAGCAAGCCTACATTTTACATGATATTACTCATGGCACTATTTCAAGACCTTTTGTAAGGAGCCAGACCAATCCGATGGGCCAATCATTCTCCCAGACGCCTTAAAGTCCTTCCCTTAAACTTGAATACCCCTTTTCACCAATTTGAAGGGCGATTTTCGAAAAATACAAAAACACGTGTTTGATTATTTTTTATCTAGTATGTAAATACTGATTTTCGAATTGATCTGCCCCCGCGTTATGATTTTCCCATAGATCACCAATGTAGTTTAAAAAAAATAATGATGCCAATCTTTTTTATTTACTTACTTATGTTCATATTCGAGGTTAGTTTATAAACCCAAGGAATAGGTCTTGAAATAGTGCCATGAGTAATATCATGTAAAATTTAGGCTTGCTAAAATGACGTAGTCGAGTAAGGTTTTTATCCACCTTTAGGTCGCGCTACCTGTGGACAGGCCCCGCTTTCGAGCTAGTAAATACGCATACTATCTTAACTACCTACATAGTGAACTAGAAATCCTCAAAATTTCAGCTTTGCTAAAATGGCGTAGGTCTGGGGGCACAGGGATCTCGCTCTATTCCTTTTGTCAATTTGATCACCGTTTTACACTTTTTTTCGGGTTAATTGGAATCACTGCGATATTTTGCTAAAAAACCTATCTCATTTAAGAAGGGGTATAAATATCACTAATAAGTAAGTTTTATTTCCCGTGGTTTCACTCCCGCTGCTCAGCTCCTATTGCTCGTAGCGTGATGTTAATACAGCCTTCCTCAATAAATGAACTATTCAATACAAAATATTTTTTAATTTCTAACCAGCAGATCCTGATTAGCGCGTTGTTTAATTAGTTGACAAACAACAAATTTAGCTTTATAATAATAGTATACATTTTTTTTATTCTTCATAAAAGTGTCTATCAAGCCGTAAAAATACGTAAAAGTCTCAACGGATTCGATCTTTATTAAATCATTATAAAACCGTGTAATAAGTGATTCAATTACACCCACTTCCTTCGCTTTCATTCTCGCCAGAGACGTACTCGTAGCGTGCCTTGGCGGGGGCCCCGTATAAAAATTTGTTTGGCGCCCCTTAGGCAGGGTAAAGATTTGTCACTCAATAAAAAAAAAGCATTTCTCTGTATCTACGCCGAAATATAAACAAAAAATTGGACAAAATTCAAGTTGCGACTGATCAGTCCAGATGTCGGAATTAGGTAGAGTTATTTTAGTACTTGCATCGAAATGTTGATATTAATATATGGATCTTCTCGGGATTTCTAATAGACAATCTCGTGCTTAAAACAGTATTCATATAAATAATAATAAAAACACCAGAGATAGATTAGACAAATAAATTGTGTAAAAGTAAATTACTATTTTATTTAATAAATCATAAAGTTATTAACGCACTTTGGGGCAACTTTGGGGCCCCTGTGGCCAGGGGGGCCCGTATAATTGATACGGCTGTAGCTACGCCCCTGATTCACGCTACCTAGCCCAGCTGACGTAACACTCCAGCGAGCTCTCAGCTATAATTGCTTGTGACCTTGTCAACCCTTTAGGTCACAAGTTGCTCGTTGAGTATCGGTATTATGACTGATCTTTCTTATAACGCCTAAATGACGCTATTTCGTTATCTTACAACAAAGCCTCAAAGAGTCAGCATTATGACGGGACCTTTAGAGGGCCAAAGCCTGCCGGGGTCGCGGGACTCATCAATTACCACGGTAATTAAAGGGGTAGTTACCCCGGTACGTAAAGGGCTATTGAAGGACTAAGTGATTATAGTCAGTACGAGTCTGACAGTCCCTCCCGCCTTGCCCTGGGTTGGAGGACTCATTTGATGATTTTACCACGATAAAAAAAATACATCAATATTGGTTCATCGATTTTAATATAACTTGTTACGAATAACGAACATGGCTAAGATAAAGTCAGAAACTATTCCCCAAAGTCAGTCAAGTCAGGAGAAATCCTGCATTGCGAAGTAAACGAAGTTACTGTAATAGTTATTTATGATACTAGTGCGGTAAGTTGGTTTTTACAAACGAGTAGACGAATGTAAGCCCGAGATGAAGTCGAGGGCTTACCATAGTCACGAGTTTGTAAGTACCAATTTCCGCACGTGTGTCATACAATGTTTTTCAACACATTTGCGAGAAAACAGTACAATATGTAATTAAACAAACTTTATTTAGAAGTTTCTAATATCAAAATGGCGTGAATTTGCAAATGGCGCCACATGCACGTGGTGAAAAATAGAACTAAGTACATATTTCGTCTCATTTACTCTTTAGTATTAAAATGAGACAACGTATTGAGCAAAAGCGTTTCCAAGGAGGTTCGATCAGTCAGGTTGTTTTAAATTCTCATAATGTGAAACTCTTTGGTGGAGTTCTTATTTTTTTTTTAAGGTGCGGTCTTATCTCAATATTCCCAAAAATTGGTTTCTTAGAACGTCGAGTATGACGTAATGTAATAAAAATAAGTAACGCGAAAATACAGTGAACAGAGAAGGGTATAAAGAAGAATTTAAACCGAACAGAATAATAAATAAATTGTTTGATATTCCCAATAAAAAAATGGGAAGTTGTAGCACAAAAATAAACTTTGACGTCGAAGATCTCTGTATTTCCAGCGATAACAACAGTTTTTTTTAAGAATTTAGTAGGTTTTCCATTTTTTTTAAACTTTAACCAAACCATTATTTAATTCTATGTCTATATTTTAAATAATCTAAAGAAAAGCAGTAAAATAAATAATGCCCATTCGCAGCTTACGTCACATTTCAACACAAATATCATTTTTCAATTTTCAACCTTATTGACGCTCCATAGTGGTGACAATAGTTTACGCGGTCCTATGCGATTAAAATCGTAGTCAGTCCGCGCCTTAATGGAAATTAAAAAAAAACCGTAAAGAAAACGCACGGTGCACGGTGCTATACAACGGGGCATGCCGTAAAATAGGTACTTAGGTGAGAGTACCTATTTTACCGCACGTTCCGTTGTATGGTGCGTAATTTTTAACTTTCGAACAATGTATACAGGCTTCGTAAACGCATTTTTCGAGCAAATGTGTTGAAAATAACTTTTCAGCTTTTAAGGCGAGAAAAGTCTACAGAGATAATAGAGATGGCTAGGAAAAGGCACTAAATAAAGTTAACTTCATGCGTACCACAAGTACCAATCGCAAAGACAAAAATAGCCACAAATATACAAGCGATCAATAAACAAAATGTGCCCATGAAACAGGATGTAGTTTTATTTGCTAGACGCCCTAGATATTCAGGGAGCTTGCCTAACGTACACAGCGCAATTTAAAAATAAAACACTCTGTACCGATCGGCGATCGGTTCGGTAACTCGTAATAAAATTGCTACAGTTCCAGTAAAACGTAATGGCAAAGCAATTTTGTGGTTTTACGATGGGTGACTTGAGTATTTGCGATAATTGGGAAGTTTCCTTTTGTTATGAAGTTTTTTTTCAGGTGATATTATGACATTTTAATAGGGAATATGCATATTATAATTCATTTTTTTATTTTTTCAAACATACTTTGTATTGGACCATATAAACAATATGGTGATCTTGTTTGATTTAAAAATTAATTATTTATTTTACAATACATTATTAAAAAAGTGTGTTTTTGGTGAAACTAAACGAAACGTCAAACGTAAAATCCTCGATAGTACCGGTAGTGACGAAACATTATTTACGTGTCAAAAACACTTAATTCGTTAAAAAATCTTCTACATTTTATTAAAAACGTATTAAGTGTACGGCTAGTAAAATTATAAAATTGTAGCCCAAAAAGTTAAATGTAAACAAGGAAGCGAGTGCCATAATGACGGCACAATATGACTGATGATCATTGGAGTGTCATAGAAAATTGTAGGATTTTTATTGAGCTACAAGCAGTAATTGAATTATTTTTTTAAATAATTTTCTTGTATTTATAGTTCTGTATATTATTATTTTGATGAAGAAAAAATTACATGGATATATTCCCTATTGATAGGAGCTACCTCTAATCTGCTGATAACCAGTCATCAATCTATCTATTACAAACTTATACCCTCGTATTTGGTCGCGTCTAGTCAGGTAGTTGTCCCGTGGGATAATGCTAGGATAAAATATATCCCATGTATTAATTAAATTCAGGATATTATAGCTTATCCGTGGGCAAAAAAAATCATACAAATAACGGATTTGTAGTTTTTGCATGAAATATTAATAGACATTTATCCATTTAATCTCCTGTATATTATTTTACGATTTAACTACGTCTTTGAAAGCTATAGAAATAAAGTCTTCCGTCAGCTACAATTCAATAGCGACTCTATTTAAATCGGAATAAAGATCTCTGTTATTTTGACAGACTACACAATAGTAACTTCAACCTTATTGTGACGAGAATAAATCTTACAGTGATTTTGACAATCACTGGAAGGAGTGGGGTACTAGTGGGGGTCATCTTTTGAATGCAACATTTTTTAAATTATTTTAATTTAGAAATCTCCTTAACTTAATGAATCCTTAAATAATCTCAATCACAAGCATACCATAATGAAATAATTTATAAATTTTCCCATAATAAAGGCAAATAATTTTTCCATCTCTACGTTCAAGGAAAAGGGTAACGATCTTAAATACATAATATACTCCCGTTGCTTCGTGGAAACTATCTATTTATAGCAACACATAGTAACAGTTATAGGCGTCCGTTCCCATAACAACACTACTTGACCCCATAAAGAGCTCTATACGCCCACTAAGGGGTCAAGTTGAAACATAATTGGTGATTTTTTCAAGTAAAATGTGACTTAGGACATACGAATATAATTCTTATCACAGTAACAGTCAATCCAATCACAGTAACATACTTAAGTAAGAAGTAATAAAATAAATTAGGTAAACTAACCGTATTGAAATAGTCCGCAGAGTACTATAAAGCCGAAGTAGAAACACGCCATGATGACTCTAAGGTACTAGCAACCACAGCTTAGTATCAGGTACACGCCACTTCTGACTTTGGGAGGGAGCATCAACAACGCAAGGATGATACCAGTGCAACCCGCCTTACTATTGTAACAGGATGAGTCTCATTGAACACAACAGCGGAACCCGCCAATTCAGATTGTTAGGTGATTTTATTAGGTCAGACTAGATTACGAAAATAAATCGAGCCAATTGTCCAGATCAATCTGATAGATTTGACTATTGTTGACGATCTAAACGATGATGAAAGAGAGGTAGTTAGAAATGAAAAACAAGATCATGAAAAACTTTTAATAAATACATTCGCAAATTACAAACACAACAATGAAGCGTCGCTAAACAAAATGTACAATGATTGCGGCTTTGGTAACTCCATCAACGCTATCTACATTGCTCGTAATATAAACTCTGCTTCTCTGTACATAAAGTTTAAACTCCGTACTTATGCTTCTAGGTGTGAATCGTGCGTGATTATCGTCTATTTACATAGATTTGCTAAATTCATTAACGTGTTAACGCCACACGTATTCATCTATAGCAACACGTATTCATACAAATAAATTACAAACATCTATACATGTACTTGCTATATCTATATTAACATCTAAATCTATCAGCTCATTGATTTCGCCGACTATATTAGCGCTCTCAGAATAGTAAGCTTTAATAGTTTGCGAAACAACAATAGTTTCTTTGGTACATACGAGTATTTCATTTCTAATGTTTTTGCGCGAGATTCCTTTTCGTCATTTTCATTTTGTGTCAATATTTGTTAGTTTTTTTTCAATTTGGCAGTGGGTGTTTGAGACAAGCTTTTTATGGCCCTAGTTGTGCTTGTTCTGCTCATTGATAGTCTTACGTCGAAACTTTATGATATGTTCTCCTTAGTGGCACTACTTTGTGTTACTGATGCTAATTGACGGTTGGCGAGGTGTCAACTAGAACCTTAGTAGTGCGAAGGTGATGAGCATGAGGGCTGTGGCCCCGACTGGGATGGTCGCGGCGTTGCAGCCGTCCTCCAAGCATGAGCATACTTCTTGTCTGCCACCGAAGCCTGAGCGCTGGTAGCAGCGGCCCTGAGGAGGAAATCAATGTTATCATCATGTTCAGTTATGCAGACCTTCTTAGAATTAAGCACGCTTGCCTAGAAGTAATATATTCACTCTTGATTTATAGGCCCAAGGTTATAGCTATCAAAAACCAATGACCCGTCAGAGAATTCCTCACCTGCTGAAATCTGGACGAACTTTTTCTCAAACATTTGCCTAAAGAAATGGGTTACATGTTTATAAGAGTTAATATGCCTATAATTTTGAAACTTCCAAGGCAACATCCATTGACTTTTTCGAACTTATGAACAAATACATTACGAATTTCCTTCAACACCGTATTGTGATTGCTAGAGCGTTCCCAATTAGGGAGAAGTTCTTCTACTGCAAAATATCCGTTGCCAAACTCATAAATCAATTTCACAGTTATTTTATTTAGGTATAGTTCGTCCGTTCTAACACTTAGAAATTAGCACTCTGCTGTTAATCTAGTTAGTGCTACACAAAGGAGCTTTAAGTATGTCAATATCAGTAGGTAATTTACATGTCGTTAGAGTAGGGAAACGAAACCTAATTACGATTAGTATTAGTATGTCCTCCTAATTATATTATTTTTTCTGAACTTACGTTAATTAAGAACTCGGCAGTTTGGCATGTTGAATATTAGGTGTTTCTTCAAAATTGGTTTGTGAAGGACTATGACACTAGTTATTGACTTTGCAGTCCAGAATTAGTATTTCTATTTAAGATTTGGTGGTTAATGGCCGTTTCAACTAAACGACACTGAAATTAATGGGTTTTTTACTACTCTGTTGGAACAACTTTATGCGTTGACCTGAGCTGTGAAAATCCGACAGGGCGTGTTTAGGGAGTGCCCAGACTAGATTGGCTTGACTCGAATCCGAGATGATAATATAATTGGTGTTTTTACTTTATGATTCGGAAGGTATTAAATACTACACACGTTAAACTTTAGCTTTCAATCAGATTAAACGTAGGGTCCTGCTGGGTACACCGTTCGGCCCACATCTGTAACTTTATCAATGGTGTGCTCCCATGCCTGTAATGTGCGAGGATCTTCGCAAAGAAGATTAGAAAAGCCACATGCGAGCACACAAACGACAAATAAGTATTGCCCTGAAGTAACCGCCTTGGTCGAAATCGGTCAGACCACATAGTTATCTCACCTTGTAAGTAGAATCATCCCAGCCACATCCTCTGATGACCCGGCTGTCTGGGGGCATGCCGTTCATCTCGAACTCCACCACCTGCGAGATCTTCCTGCACATGGTGTCCTTTGGTCCACACGGCAGTCGCAGCGAGTCCGGGAGCGTCTTCAGAAGACACCGTGAGTCATTGTGGCTGTTGCATTGGTAGCAGTTTATTGCTATGCCTGAGGAGAAAGAATGGCTATGTTATTTTTTTAGAGTACTGTAGAAATATATAGTAAAAATACTGGAAATCAATAATGTATCTCAATCTCGGTCTATGTCTGTTACAAATCAACGGTATCTTTGCGTGTCGATGAATTCAAATTGTATCTGACTAATACGTATGTAATATTATAGCCACCTGCATAGCTTTGTCGTTTGCCTCGCTCAAATAAATTAGTCTTGAAAATGTGTCAGAACCAGCCGAAGAACTTTGACCAAGATTTGGTTTGAGATGCAATATTTATTTCGTGAGTAAAGTTCTAATGTCTGAATGTTGCAAATGATGAGATTATGGGAGTTCTAATTGTTTCCATCCAACGGCGGAATGAAATAAAAGATTTTTCCACGAACTTTTTATTGGCATACTACAGCCAAATCTCCGTTTTCTCTTAGTTATTGTTATTTTATAATTCTGTAACGAATTATGGTACTGTATCATCATTATGAACAAAAGTACCGATCAAATTGAGAACCTCCCAACCTTTTTCTACACGATTAAGCATTTAATGACAAAATGTGATTGCAATTTAACTCAGCTGTAACTACTTAAATGACTACTGTTCTAGACCTCAATGATCTCATCTGACCCCCTAGACAAACGGCAAAGCGATAAACGTAAATGCTCAGTAGTATTTTATATATTTTCAACTTATTATCCAAGCACACAAAGTAGAAAATCTATTGCAGACTGTACAGAGCATTTTCGGTCGTTCCGGTAGTTAACGCTCAGTAGTCTGCAATAGATTTTCAACTTTATTTACTTGGACATTAAGTTGAAAATGTATTAAATACTACAGAGCGTTTACGTTTATCGCTGTGCTAGTTATCTACAGGGCCTGAATACTATAGAAGTATAGAATGTAGGACTGACTTGTTCGCTTAGCTTGCCACGCGTGATCTCTACGGGCCTCAGTTAGACCTTTGGGATGAAAATGGGAAGATATGCGATCAATCTGTTTAATGGCATTTATACACTAGCGAGCAAAAATATGGAAACACTTACGTGGAATTGATCTGATATAGCGCGGATTTGAATGAATTTGGTATTCATTAAAAGCTAACAATTAAACCTTTAAAATGGTACCATTTTTTATTATTCTTTACTAGTTATTAGAGTCGGAGTAAATGATTCCATACTTTTGATCGGTATTGTAGTAAGTACAGTTAGCAAAAAGATATGTTTAGTTGCACAATGAAACAAATAGAGAAATTGATGCCTACATAAATGTATCTTTTGCTGACTGTACCTATAAGTTTATGTCCTAGACTTCAAAAGGTTAAATAACTTAAGATAATTTTATTGAAATGAAGAAAAGATGGATGGTTGTTGTAAGAGAGAATTTGGCTGGAATTCATGAAGAAGACATAATGCTGCAACGAAAAAGTTGTAAAAAGATGATTAGGATTTTTTTTAACCGACTTCCAAAAGGAGGAGGTTCTTGCTCGCAATGTTTCCCACACCAGAAATATCAAAACCTTATCAACCATGTCGCGCGAGGCTCAGAAAGAGATGGCGAGAGAATCGCAATGCAGTGTCATTCTCTAAGGTTATAGCTTTGTGTGCAGCGCTGCTCAGCGTCGAAACTATAGTTTGTTATTTCACTAGGCTCAGTAGCTTTTTTTTTTTTTTTTTTTATCGTGGTAAAATCATCAAATGAGTCCTCCACCCCGGGCAGGGCGGGAGGGACTGTCAGACTTGTACTGACTAAAATCCACGGTGTCCTTCAATAGCCCTTTATATTCCGGGGTCACGGTAATGAGATAAGTCCCGCGACCCCGGCAGGCTTTGGCCCTCTAGAGGGGGGCCCCGTCATTATGCTGACGCTCTTTGAGGCGCGCGTGGAACACAACGCGCCGTCGACCCGGGCATGGTCCATGGTCGGGCAGCGAGTTGCCCTTTACTCGCCGCCCGCATGCCCGCGCCTACGGTGGCCGGAGATCGTCTTGCGACGTCCGTCGCCGTGGGTGTCCACCACTGCGGGTGGGGCGGAGGGAGGACATTGTCCTCTCCCTCACGCGGCCCGCCTCCTCCTTCGCGAGCATGACTGCTTCGCAGAAGGAGGCGACCGCTTCCCACTCCGTCTCGCCCCGCAGCATGGCCGCAACCAATGCCGGGCGCGAGAGGTCTCCGCCTATCGCCGCCGTGAGGACACGTCGGTGCTCTGCCCAAGCTGGGCAGTCTTGCACCGTATGCTCTACTGTGACCTCCGGGCGATCTTCGCAGTGGTGACACCCAGGCGTTTCCTCCTTTCTCCTTAGACACAGGTACCTCCCGAAACTTCCGTGTCCGGTGAGGACCTGCGTCATGCGGTAGGTCAGGACGCCGTGACTCCTATCCAGCCACTCCTCAAAGAGGGGTCTTACCGCCGCGATTGCGGCGTGCCCGGCCGTCGGTTGCGACAATCGTCCCCTCCATACTGCCCTGAGATCGCGCCGGACCTCTTCCCGCCGCGCCTCGACTTGTCGGGGCAGCGGGAATTCTCCCCGGCGCTGCGCCTCCACGCGCCACTCATAGACGCGCTGGAGGGCAGTCGCCTCCAGATCCCAAGGCAGTAATCCGGCAAGCAAGTTGGCCGATTCGCCGGCGATCGTGCGGTATCCCCGGATCATTCGGATAGCCATGACCCTCTGGCATGCGACCAACTTTAGTGGTCGCGTCCGGATGCTCAGGGCCCACACGGGGGCCCCGTAGAGGGCCATGGACCGCACGACACCGGCGTACAGCCTACGGCAGGAGGCGTTTGGCCCGCTGAGATTAGGCAGGAGTCGCCTGAGGGCGGCTGCTGCCCGGTTCAGCTTTGGGGCCAAACTCAGGAAATGCTCCCTGAAGTTCCACCGGCTGTCGAGGACGAGTCCCAGGTACTTCATCGTCCTCCCGACGCCGATGCGAACCCCCTCCACCGTTAGGCTCAGTAGCTTAGTCGCAACTCATCGGTATATCAGTATATCGACGAGTTGCGATTCTATCTCACGGCTCTGTCTCGACAACGAGCTCGTCGTAGCGTACGGTCTAGGAACTTTTTTTTGGAGATTAAATAGGGTACCTGGACGTGGCCCAAGAAAGCACAAGAGAAAAGCTACTGGAAGGAATTAGGGGAGACATTTGCTTTATATCGCTAGAGACTTTTATTTAAAAAATACTGGTACGAAAGACATTTCAAAGATATCGGCGTCAATTTTAATAAAACGGTAAGAAGTACCGAAGTGATATGAGTTGAGTGAAGGAAGTGAACAATTGTTGGGCTGAATACTTGCTACATACGAGTTCAATCCACACCCACGCAGCTCGCTGATAACATTCAAGATCCATTCAATCATCATACAGGATGTTGTGAAACATTTCTCCACGACAACGACATTTAACATGTCAAAGTAATTATGACGCCTGGCGGGGTCGCGGGACTGTCTCATCAGGTAACCGTGACCCTGGAACGTAAAAGGCTATAGAAGGACACCGTGGATTTCAGTCAGTACAAGTCTGACAGTCCCTACCGCCCCGCCCTGGGTAGGAGAAATCATTTGATGATTTTACGACGATAAAAAAAGTAATTATGACTATACCTAAATAGTAAATAGTGAATAGCCTTCTGCGTTCCTGGGCTAAAGACAATAACACATCAAGGTCGCTTTTAGCGTTAAGACCGCCAATTATGTCATACTATTTTTAAGATATATTTCTAAATACCTGTAATATGTATGGTGTGCATAATACAGAGTAATCTATTTATCACACGATCCTGACAGGCGTTTCACACTATAATCCGCCGTCAGTTTGTTGATAGCTCCTTGAGCCTCGGGCGGAGAGTTTATTCGAGCTTCTTGATCGGACGGGGAGCAACCTGAGAGGCCGCGCCTATGGTGCCTATCACACCTCCTCCGGGCTCCTCATTCACTGCTTCTAAGAAGGAGGTGACTACTTCCCATTCCCCCTCGCTCCGTAACATGGCCTGAACTAAGGCTCGACGATATAGACACCGCCGCCGATTACCATCGCCAACGGTACTCCACAAGCAATAAAACTAAAATCTGACACAAGAACCTTAAACAACCTTGATTTTACATTTTTTTTTTTTTACATGGTAAAATCATCAAATGAGTCCTCCCATCCAGGGCAGGGAGAGACTGTCAGACTCGTACTGACTTTACATTCCAGGGTCACGGTAATTGGCAAAGTCCCGCGACCCCGGCAGGCTTTGGCCCTCTAGAGGCCCCGTCATTATCCTGAAACTCTTTGAGGCGCGCGGAACACAACGTGCCGTTGACCCGGGAATGGTCCATGGTCGGACAGCCAGTCGCCCATTACTCGCCGCCCGCATGCCCGTGATTTTGCATAATTAGAAAATCATGTAATATACTGGCTTTTTCCACATAAAAGTAAGCAGACAGAACACCAATTTTTTTTTAGATTGGTAACACGTCGACCGAGGCGTCCCGTCCAGTGTGGAGCAGGGGAATGTCAGAATCGTACTGACTAAAATCCACTGTGTCCCTTCAATAGCCCTTTACGTTCCAGGGTAACCTGTTTAGACAGTCCCGCGAACTCTGAAACGTCACCTGCCGCAATAATAGTAGATTACGCAACAAGGGAGTAAAGCATTGCCTTACGTCACGGGCGTATTAATAATAATCATTTATTACAAGTAACAAGACTCATAGTGTTAGTAACACTAGTATTGAATCCCGAAGCGACACTAAGGATTCTGGGGGTGTCAAGTTCAAGAGTTAGCCCAAGACAAGGCAGCTTTACTCCCGAGGAGCGTACTCTGCTTTTCACACCTACTGCGAGGAAATAAATTCGATTTTTGAAATTTGATGTGGTACGACAACCTTCGAGCGTGAAGTTGGCACCACTGCAAGCGATCAGCTGTTGTGGTCACCGGCCGCCATTACTGATACAACTCGTTGGTAAAAGTTTTCATAGGTACTGTTTCATTTGAGGTTCCAAATTCAAATCACATTATATTCCCACGGGAATAATGAAATTCAGTACAATATTATTGCCCGGCTCGAACGGGGGGCAGCAATGACCTGCTTTATTCCTTGTTTGCATGACACTCAATAAATGTAGATTATAAAGCCTCTATAAACAAATAAAGCTAAGTTTAGAACCTTCATACGTTCTCATAAAAACATGTACAATTAGTTAATCTACCGCCTGCAGATCACACGCGCCCATGTTTCCCGACGTCCCACTTTTTTATCGATCTATGTAACAATAGACGAACACCTATTTCCATTTACCTACAAAGTATGAGCGAATTTACTTGAAAGAACAGAGTCTGATAATGTAAGTTGCTACGCCGTAGAGGGTCTACGAGATTTTGGTCCGCGTAGTAAAATAAGTTAGAACTGGGGCCTTACCACGAGCTCTTAACGCGTTCCAGTTTAGGCTGTGGGAAAGAGACAGAGCTATACAAGTCATCTAGCGCCATCTCTTTCCCACAGCCTAAACTGGAGCGCGTTAAGAACTCGTGGTTAGGCCCCAGGGGTTCTCAAACTTTTTCAGCTCGCGACGCAATAGGGAGGTTTAGATTTTTTCGCGACGCCCTAGCTAGTTGATACCAGGTGAATAATAAAACAATAATACCTGGTTCCGAACTCCAGGAAATCAGAACACGTGAATCTGGGTTTGTAGCTGCAAAAGAGATCAATGAGACTATCCTCTTCTTTCAGGTGGACATTTTATACATATAGAATCTCGGTTCCCCGCAATATCAATCCAGAGAATGGTCGACCCTCGCGTCTCACGACGCCCTTCTGGACTCTCTGTGACGCACCAGGGCGTCGCGACGCAGTTTGGGAACCCCTGAGTTAGAAGACCTAAGATTCCGATAGATTCTGATGACGGATGAGCAATACATACACAGCTAATCTCACGACTTTGTCCCTCGGTGTAGGCAGAGACTACAAAACGCCACCTGCAAAGATCCGTTTAGGGTTCCGTAGCCAAAAGGCAAAAAACGGAACCCTTATTATTTCATCATGTCTGTCTGTCCGTCCGTCCGTATGTCATAGCCACTTTTATTTTCTTGTAGCCGTGGGTGAAGCGTAAGGGCTATCAGACTCGTACTGACTAAAAACCACCCAGTCCCTTTACAATAAATGACCATTTAATGCATTGTAAGACAGTTGCCATTGCTACAATCCTTAAAAACTCTTTTTGCCTCATCCACCTTCATATGCGTGCGCGAAAGTGTAACAAACATTCATCCATCAAGACTACATCACTATAAACCACTTGTAGGGCACTAGGTTAAACCCGCGACTTTGCTCGCGTAAGTTCAAGTAAAATTATCCCACGGGAATATCACATCGGAATTAATTTCCTATGCGTGAATTCAGCATATTACTTCTCGGATACCAAATTTATTCAGTAGTTTTTACGTAAAAGAATACCAAACTTTTATCCATACATTCCGACATAGTTTCGCATTAAAATGTATAATATCAGATACATAATTATTTACGAGTAGGTAAACATATGCCTAGGGCAGGTTTACGTTATAGCGAAGTGTCAAATATCACAAATGCAGATCCCCCTCAGTAAATATTGGGAATATCTACAACTATATTTATATAAGAGCTTATAAAAACTATACTCGACGATAGATTTAAATGTAAAAACTGTATTCGTAGTAGGTTAGTAGTGGTAAAGAATTCTGCTTAAAATTCTTTCATCAAACATTTTGAGAAATCTTTAAACGGGCGAGTTGACTGATCAATATTTAAGCAAACTGTTTGTTGAATTCCTATACTTTTAAATTAATAAATAGTTTAAAATGTATGGGATTTTGGGCAGTGGGTCATCTTAACTAATTGTTACGTTAACTACTGATCAAACTATTCGCCCTATGAAAACGTATTTCTGCATAATTAAATTTTAATTAAAAGCTTATCAATTTTTTTATATGGTTAAAATCTGTTTAGTATTTTAACTAATAAACTTAACTTCTGATCAAAAAACAGGCCTTAGTGTCAAGGTCATTAAACCAATGAAAGCTTGTAAAACATTTCATTGAAAGAATCATCTTATAAATCAGCAGATTGCCTTCCCACGCCAATCTTCTCTCAAATCAAGATTTTATGATTCAGTGCTAAAATATATTTCTGCATAAGTGCACTTCTGTAAATTCAGCGTCAAATACCACTTTGTTATTAAGGAAAACTTATTTAAGATATAGATATTGATAAGCACTATGTTCAATAATAAACACCTAGGTATAACTTCTACGTTTCCACATTGCAATGACGACACATTCAACGACGCAACAATTACTACAATATTCATTGACAAACTAGGTATACGTTTTGTTAAACTTCCCGTGTATCAATAGACTGAGTGACATTGAAGTATTACAATAAATGCATTAAGGCGAGAAAATACTATATTTTACTGAATAATAATGACAAGAATTTAATGCAAAGCTTTTAGAAGAAGGAACAAGAATTTTCCGTGAATGAAAATGAGACAGTGAGACGTGAACTGTAATGAAAAGTGGCTTAATTTAATAAAGCACAAACCTTGTTGTAGCAAACTGCATAATACCGCCAAAAAGCAAATTAAAACGACCGCCATTTTGATTAAGTTGGTACAGGTAACCGCCGGTTCACGTCGCTGCGATCCACGCACGGTTGCGATCGGCAGGCCACTGACTATTCACACCACGTTAGATGCTATATCTACTATAAATGTGCACCGCTTATTCAATTGCTCTAATACCTTAACAAAGTATATTGTTGGGTATCGGCAATACCTCGTTTTGAACAGATTATCGTTCAGATAAGGGCTGAAAATTTCATGTAGCATTGCAACGAGTTTTTACTATAGTTTGTTCTCAAGGTTAGTCGTAAGATCATGTGCGATAGAGGAAGATCGCGTGGTTACCTGTAATTTTGTTGTTTATAACCCAAGACATGTGGGTTTATGTAAGGAATTCGATCGGTAGCTTCAAAGGATTTTTCAGTTAGAGCTTTTCTTTCGAGACAGCAAAGTTATAAGTTAGCAGAAAATAAAATAAAAAAGTGTCATTTACTTTCAAATATGAGTTTATATGACTAATTATAATTTTAGATATTTTTGTAATTTATGGGAAATCCCAATTACAATAGCAGGAACATATGACACTTTTGATAAAACCATAAATTGTTGACCTACATACTTTTTATTTTATATTTTTTCGATGAGGCAAGCTGAAAGTTCAGACTCCTGGTGACTCCACACAGTATTCCTGTTCATCAAACATTTACATATTCTAAAATCACCCCAGGACTGTTTAAAAAAAACAAATCTTCTGACCTTTTGACCTTTTAGAGGTCCTTAGTGTTACAAAAAACAGCTAGTTCTCCACTTATGATACCTACGGTCTACGACACTGATAGTCATCCATCATTCATTCAGAAGCAGTTCTTTGTAAAGGATCATACAATAGCTCACGAGGCCGGGACTCTTTGAATGGATGGAATGTAGACTAATATCATTTAAATCATCTTTATAGATGTTTTTGAGAGGAGGTTCAGAGCTGTAACACTGGGTCGCGGGTCTGTCTTAAAATGTCGCCGTTACCCTGGAACGCAAATAGTAATGGAAAGAATAGATTGTTTTTTAGTCTGACAGTCCCTTCCACTTCATCCAGGGCTCAGGTCTCATTTTAACATTTTCTAAACTAAAAATAGAGTACTTTAGGTTTTCAGACACTTTTTATTTTGGATATTTCTAAGTTACCTATTCTTTAAAAAAATAAAATAGTGTTTATATGACTATGGTAGAGTCATTGACTTCTTAAGAGGAAACAGCAAGGGCTGGAGAATTGAAAAATAGGTATTTGTAAAATCTATTGCTATCGCGCAACCCCAAGCCTTCCCCCGCAGAGTGCGATAGAGACAACAGCAGCTTGGACCGAAAATACCTTATTAAATGGCACAAAATCAACGATTCGTAGTCCCCTGATTACTCCTCCAAAACTTAACCGATTTCACTACTTTTTTCTTTAAAAAATAAAGAAAGGCATTGGCCGTGTTCCTATGTTTTCCTTTTTTTATATAATTTCGTCAAATTTGTTTTCTGGATATTTGAACACAGCGGAAAATCTGGCCATTTTTTTAGGATTTTGAATGTTCATATCTTAATAATTAATTTATAGAAAAAAGGAAAACATAGAGACATGCTAATAGTGGTCATAGATTTTTTGTAAAAAAATAATTGCTCTACTGGCATTATCCAGGGAGAAAACAGGGGACTACGTTTGTATGGAAAAACGGCCGTGCTGTTTCCTCTTAAAGACTAGCTTTAGAAACAAGTCTTCATTTTTATTTCTACTTCAAGACAATGTTCACCATAAAACGCATTCAAAGCAATAAAAAAAACCTACCATTAAATAGATATCATTATTTGATTTATTTATTAAAACTCAATTTAATAGGCAGAAATTAAAATGAACAAAAACAACCTATCCTTTCGACCTTGTATTTATTTCAATAGTGTCTCTTATTTCATTCAAAATATTTTTCCTATATCTTTTTATACCGTACTTGTTTGATAAATCTGCCCATCCTTACATAAGACGGTAACAGTAAGGTGTAACAAAGCATAGAAACGATAGATTTGCTCGTCTATTGTGTCCTCCTCCGCTCGCCCGCGATCCTCACTTAACGTTGATCGTATCCTGCGCATAGGCATGCGACATACTGGATTCTGAATTTTTTTCTAGACCCACAAATAACTAGGGTGCTATTTTGCCAAAAAATCAGGTTTACTCGTAAAATGAACATGTGAGTAGGTTTTTTTTTTGTTAGAATATTAACTTACAAACTTGCAAACATACTGATGATAGATGGGAAAAAGATAATTGTTTCTTTCAACTTGATCACATCCGAAGTCGCGAGCAACATCAGCCAGTAAAAAAAGAATTACTTTTATGGAACAGTAATAACTTTTCCCATTTATTGACTGAATAAAGGCAGGGGAAGGTTTTCGTGACTGATACCTTAAAGGAAGACGTTTTCAAAACTTAATAAATTGCCCTTTTTACGGTTGCATAGGCAAATGACCTGTATGTAACCGCCTTCAAAAACAACCACGAAAAAAGGGTAAAATAACCTAATGTTAAATGCAGTGTATGTATTTTGTAGGTTATTTTACCCTTTTTTGTGGTTGTTTTTGAAGGCGGTTACATTTTTTTTGAAAAAGTTTTTATTTTACTGTTTTTAGTTTAAATATTCAACCCAAATTGTTGTCAAATACATTTTCTCACATGTGCACTAGAATTTTGGTGTTGTACTTCCTAGCACGACCATGAACATATTTATTATAACTTTTGATGGTAATAAATTTCTTTTATTTTTAACCGACGAAAAAAAAAGGAGGAGGTTCTCAATTCGACATGTATATTTTTTTTTTTATTTTTTTTTTATTAACCGACGAAAAAAAAAGGAGGAGGTTCTCAATTCGACATGTATATTTTTTTTTTATTTTTTTTTTTATGTATGACCACGCATAACTTTTCCCAGCGTGGTCCGATTTCAAAAATTCTTTTTTTGTTGGAAAGAGTATATCTCAAAGTTGGTCCCATTTTAATTTCAAAACTAAAATCGGCCTCTAAGGGTAGAAAAAAAGGAACTGATTGTCAACTTTCCTACAGAATTTTCAGTTGTGAACCGATTCGTTTGAAATAAAGTTAACATATGTAGTTCTGAGGACATTACTATATAGCAGAGATGTGGAGAAGATAACATGATGGTGTCACCATCATCAGATCAACTCCAGATCCCTGTTATGTTGTGAAGTCAGTCCCAAGAGTTCCTCAACAGTTAACAACAGCTATATCGTGTTTGGACTCATTTCACTCAGCTTGATGAGAACTTTAGACCCAGCTGAGGTATCATTGTCATCGAGGGTCTGAGGATGGTGACGGAAAGCAGGGGCAAGAGGTCCTCAACAGTTAACAGCACCTATATCGTGTTTGGGCTCATTTCATTAGTCTTGATGAAAACTTTAGACCTACCTGGAGTATAATTGTCATCGAGGGTCTGATGATGAGGACAGAAGGCAGTAGCAAGAGATCCTCAACAGTTAACAGCAACTATATCGTATTTGGGCTCATTTCATTCATCATGATAAGAACTTTAAACATAGTTGGGATTTGACAGTCGTTGACAGTCTGAGAGTGGAGTTTTTAGTTGCAAGTTACAGGTCCTCAACAGTTAATACTAATTACTGTGACGGTTACGTTGACAATGACAAAAGGGAAGACGGGTTTTTCCATGTGTTAAACACTCTAATCATGGTATACAACTAAAAAGCTAAAAATAATAACTTTTTAACAAAAAAATCAAACCGACGAAAGATTGAACTGAAAAGCTAAAAATAAATTTTGAGGCGGCGCCAAAGAAACAATCAACGAAAAGCAACCTAGCTACAATAAAATTATGCTTCGCTTCAAATAATTAATTTAGGTACATGTTTGTATGTTTGTTTGGCGCCGCCTCAAAATTTATTTTTAGCTTTTCAGTTCAATCTTTCGTCGGTTTGATTTTTTTGTTAAAAAGTTATTATGTACTATTATATACCACTAATTAGAAATTTTGTACCTCTACATTACCGTAGATATGCAGGTCGTGCTAGGAAGGTTGCTTCCCAGCACGACCACGCTAAAATTCCAGCTGGCATTCAAGTTGAAGACACGGACGCATGCCTTATAATTTATACCCTTATGTACTGCAATTTCATTACCGGTAAATAGTCGTAAATTCTAAAAAAAACAAAATAAAAAAATTCTGCCCATAAGCCTGTATTTTATTTTTATACTTGACACTAGGTGGCGTACAACATAAAAAATATACAAATATTATAGTAGGGGAGCCCAAGAAGGGATTATTATATTTATATCCCGGCCGGACCCACTAGATGTTTCTAGAAGATTTACGAATTTTCTGGAAACATCCATAGACTTCTACACAGTCCCATACCTTCTAGAACATTCCAGAACCATCTCGAAACTTTTTTTTTTTCAGAAACTTTCAGAACAATCTTCAGTAGAATTATCGAGAACCTTGTGGAACCTTCGAGAAGCCCATAGATTGGTCTCGCAATACGATCGACGTGACAACATCAACTTGAACCTCCTGCATAAAAATCTGACGCTTTTAAAAGTTTTCACAATGAAACCTACTTGGTTTTAGGAGGTTTCATTGTGAAAACTCCTTTTGTAGCTGGCCGTTTAGAATCAGTAAGAAAAAAAAAATGTTTTTATGACGGATATTTTTATGATTGCCGAAGTCTCCCGAACTGAAACGATGTTAGATGATGCGTGGTGTCAGGTATTTTCCTTAGTGTGACGATTTGGATGTGGCACAAAGTAAAAATTAATATTTGTATCTGTAAAAAAATCGTGATCTCGAGATACTCGAGCGCGTCAGATTTTTATGCAGGAGGTTCAAGTTGATATTGTTACATCGATCGTATTGCGAGACCAATCTACGGGCTTCTCGAAGGTTCCACAAGGTTCTTGACAATTCTACTGAAGATTGTTCTGGAAGTTTCTAGAAAATTCTACCCTGATCTAGATGTTTCGAGATGGTTCTGGAAAGTTCTAGAAGGTATGGGACTGTGTAGAAGTCTATGGATGTTTCCAGAAAATTCGTCCATCTTCTAGAAACATCTAGTGGGTCCGGCCGGGATATAAATATAATAATCCCTTCTTGGGCTCCCCTACTAGGTATAATATTAATTGTATTTTTTTATGTTGTACGCCATCTAGTGTCGAGTATAAAAATAAAATATTAGATTTTCTTACACTTTACGACTATTTACCGGTAATGAAATTGCAGTACATAAGGGTATAAATTATAAGGCATGCTCCCGTGTCTTCAACTTGAGTGCCAGCTGGAATTTTAGCGTGGTCGTGCTGGGAAGCAACCTTTTTAGCACGACCTGCATATCTACGGTAATGTAGAGGTACAAAATTTCTAATTAGTGGTATATAATAGTACAAAATAAAAGAAATTTATTACCATCAAAAGTTATAATAAATATGTTCATGGTCGTGCTAGGAAGTACAACACGAATTTTGTAATCCGTAGCACCGGTAATAACATCGCTCAGGTACACAATAAGTTAATAAAATTCCCTGTCCCAAAAACTACTGAACTGATTTAAATGAAACTTGCAGTATTCCCTAATTTGAACAATACCTAGTACAATAAAAAAAGAATTACTTAAATCGGACTTGTAGGTCCGGAGATATGCAAGCACAAGTAAATTTACTAAATCAGTCGATGTCTACTCCTTACTTGTAAAAAGTTGTACCTTCCATCATCAGCTCAGCTGCATGAGATGATGATTACCATACGTAAGTACTTAAATTACTTCATAATATTTACGAAAAACGATGTGTAGGCCTATAAAATTTGAGGGTTTGAGCATGAGAAACAGGAAGCCCACGCGATTTCTGCTGACGACATAGCTTACGTAGAAAAGCTTCGATATAGCGATATATATATACATATCTTTCGTAATAGGTATGTATCGGTATACGGAATACCATAAAGTTCAAGGTCCATCATACAGTTTTAGATAGCTGCATATAACAAAGCGTCCACAAATAGATGTATGTTCTTACAATTTTACGCTGTTACCAAGTTAAAATTCTATGATTTACTTTTTGGTAGAGCACGGACGTGGCCCTGTGGTAACGGCCCCGACTTACGAGCTGTTCAGCTGTTAGGTCGTGGGTAAGAACCCAGACAGGTGAATTACTTTGTGTAATTTGTTTCATACCACTGCTCTCAGAACGTTGAAGGAAAACATCGTGACGTAACTGGCACTTTAGAACCAAAAATTCAAAGACATGTGACATATACCAACCCGCACTGGGCCTATATGGCGGATTAATGCCCCCTCGCTCTCACAGAGAGTAGGCCAGTTGTGGGAATATAGGTTGATAATGATGATTTTTCGATACTTCTTCTTTGTGAATCTACGTCCTTTAGTGACGTGTCTTGAGACAGCGATTGCAGGCATATTTACTTAGCCCACATCACAATTGGTAAGGAAAGTGATGTAAACTGATTGGACATAAGCGAGTCAATTTAGTTAGAAGTATAAACCTGTAGTCGCTATTCGCTACTTTCCATGATCCTTGTAAATCGCAGAACATTCCACTACTTACCACGTTGCGACAAACGCAAACAAACGCTCAGTCACTTCGTCAATCGTCTAATATTCTCTTGGCTAATATACTCATAATTATTGCTTTACTACTCTAATCCAGGAATGTACGTATGTGTGTGAGTGTGTATAAAATCAAAGAGTCGTTACTTGTTTAATGTTACCACAAGTCGTAAAGGCAACTGAATCAAATAGTATAAGCTTTGGCTTAATCGTTTCGTATGTAACGATTTAAAAGCCAATTTGTGGATTTATATATTTGTGTTTTAACACAGGTTATGCATAAAAGTCTATAAAGCCTGATAACTCCCCAACCCCACGGTGTTCCTAAAATAGCCCTTTAGGTTAAATGTTAAGACAAATCCCGGAGACAGTCCCGCGACCCTTGTACTCTATGCTATTTTGGGACCAAGAGCAAAACATTAAAAATAATAATAAAAAAACTATTATTCTTGCTCGACTCTGTCGCGCGGGTGTACACTGTCACGTAGGTACTGCGCGGGAGCAGGCGACACAATTGCGCGGACGCACATCCGCCGCCGCCCCTCACCTCGCACCTTTATTGCACAACACCTCACCTAGTTGTCACGTGTTCACGACCTCTGCTAATGGGAGGTGAGCTGAGGGCCTGAACAAAATGAGACAACGGTGATGAAAAGTAATAAAATTTACTTTCGGGTCAGCAGTAAGCTACTGAAATATTTATTTCACGTAATTATTTCAAGTTTGTTGTCGGTAAGTCAAAACAAGATTTTTGTGTTTCTACTGCTTTACCCCACAACATAGCATGACATCACGCCTGTAATTTAAGGGCGTATAACCAGAGAGTTGGCAACGTCGCAAATAGCTGTCAAATATTTACAAGTTTTAATTAATTTGGTAAATTTACTGTATGAAAATAAGAAATATGGCTCTGTAGTACACTACAAAGTTGATATAGGAATCCAATTAAAACACTGCATTTGATGTTGTCACCGTTTCAGGTGTAAAAAAGGCATTTGGAAGGTTTCCAAATACTTTTTTTACATCTTAAACTATATATTCGGTGTTACGACATTACTTATTGCATTCCCTTATCAATTTTTTAGTGCACTACAGAGCAATATTTCTTGTTTCCATACAGTAACATTGCTAAATTAATTAGAACTTGTTAATATTTGACAGCTATTTGCGACGTTGCCAACTTTCAGAATATGCCCTCTTAAAAAGGGTTTAACAGATGTGTTTCTAAATAGGACACCCACATCTGGTCATTTATGTTTGTCATTTATAGGGCGACCCTATAAATCCAGATTCCGTGATCGGGTCAGCTGCTACTGAAAAGTTCCTGACAGAAAAAAAACTCATCACTTTGCCCAACCTTGGAATCGAACCTCATGTAAAGTTCGTCATGCTCAGCAGTTGCGTCTGTTTCTACTACACCTTCGTACTTTCGGCGAATACTCTAAGTTAACTGTATTTGTGTGATGACATGGTATTAGTAAGTAATGGTAAGTAACACGATTATTTATTTATAACCGCGCCGACCATCGAATTTGTGTTAGAATCGCCTTAGTGACTTTCCAGCAACAATCTTAATCTTTCCAGTATCAATAAATTGAGTCCAAGCGTCCATTACATGATGAATGGAAACTGACAGCTGGAAGATAAGGCTAGTGCCAGACAATAGTCTACCAGTCCACTGTGTTACCTCACATCCGTAACTGGTTACGAGCTGAGCACGCAATATGTTTCCGTCATTCCTGAACTGTTACGTAGCTTATGGCTAGTAGGTATTCTAGACATGGTGAAGGAAAATATTACGAGGAAACCGGGGTGTTGTTGAAATAGAAATTAGACTATTATTTATGTACATACTTATGATTAAGTCCACAGTCCTCTCTACCCATACTGTCAGACTTGTGCTGACCAAAATCTACGGTGATCCTTCAATAGCCCTTTACGTTGGGGTGCTAAGACAGGAAACCTCCACGTGCGCCCGTGGACTGGAGTTCCCTCTCGGATACGTCCGGGGGGAAGACCAGTTTTTCGGGCCGGTGCGCCCTGGGATGCGGGCAAAAACTCTCCTTAGGCATTGTGTGCCTAAGGGGTTTCTTTGCCCGTATGCAAATAGCCTGTCGGGTGGACGCTCCAACGCGTGTCCCTCTGAACAGCAGAGGGCACAGCGGCGGAGCGGGCTTGCGGACGGTGGGTAATGTGTATGCTCGCCGTCCGACCAAGGATCAAGCCCGGGTCGGTGGCGCGTCGTGTTTCACGCGTCACCGACGGGGCCCCTTATGGGGCCAAATGCCTGCCGGGGTCGCGGATTTTTCTTAATCCAGGATACCGTGGCCCCGGAACGTAAAGGGCATCCGACGGAACACGGGTGGATTTTAGTCAGTAAGAGTCTGACAGTCCCTCCCGCCCCACCCAGGGCGGGAGGACTCATTTGATGATTTTGCCACCCTAAAAAAAAAAAAAAAAAAAAAAAAAGCCCTTTACGTTCCAGGATCAATGTTACCTGATGAGACAGTGGCTCGGCCCATGATATCGCATGTCTCTTAAGATAACTCAATCCGGGTATTAGGCCACTAGAACATTCGTAAGGCGACTTCTTTCTTCCCGCACCACATTCAGTAGAGTACTATTAAGTATTCTAAGCACACACCTACTTTGATTTAAAAGAAAGATAATATCAGATTGTGATCTCCTTATTCTACGTAAATTATGAGACCGGAGTGAGGAAAGTGGCGTGGTCACGCGAAGTAGGATTCATTGGGTTATTAACTAATAGGACATACAGATTACGTGATTAGAAACAGTCGTAAAATGCCTCTTCCAAAGTAAAACTATCACTGTAAACTCAAATCATTTACTTCTATTTGACCATTACAGGAACTTTTAAATTGTCAAAAATCATCTATTGAAGCTACCTACAGTAACAGTCATAAGGCATAATAACTTGCAAAAGTACCTACTGTAATTGGCCATTCCAAATTGTAGATCTATTTATGGAGAATAATGGTCAAGAAACTCTATAGACACTCTGTGTATTTGTATTCGACTTGGCAATGGCTTTTCACCTTTTATTAAGTTAGGAAATCCTTAATTGATATCCTCTGCCAGGGAATTATTAGAGTACGGGAATACCTCCTGAATACAACTCATTTGTTAGTCAATCAGCTTATTATCACAACAAATTTCCTCCGTGTCTCGAAAGCACACAAAAGCCGTTAATCCCGAATGTCATTTGTGTTTCTTGGACAGTTTGTCAAAAGCTGGAAATTCTGACAGCCAGTCTTACCAAGTGTTAACTCGTAACCATTCGGAGCACAAGATTTATCTCCAAAATCTTGGTGCAAAATTCATAAATTCACATTCAAGAAAACTTCCGACATTTCGTAGAACACGATAACCACAAATATCTAAGTGTACGGATACACAAATAAATACTGGCGAGCTGTAAATATAAACGTATTTAGCGTGAACGAGTAAAGTGAATAAATCATAAACTCTATAAATATATCGTCCAGTTTTGCCATAGTGACGTGGCCTGAAGTTGTGTAACCGGGTTATGTTAACCAAGGAATTGGTTCATGGTGGTGTTATGCCATGATCACAACCTTGGGCTATGCGTCTAGCGTTTCTTTCGCTAGTATCACGTCGCAAGTTGCGTCTCGGCAATGATATGCTAATGTACAGATATGTTATACACTTACAAAACAGCAGAAAAAACTGTTCCGCGCAGAGCCTCAGCACACATACACACTTTTTTATTCACACATTACATTTTACTACAAGTAAAAAGGATAGCTTGATAAAACCAATAAGAAAAAAAAGTGACAGCTAGATGTTGTCAAATGCGCGTGAATGTAAACAAACATTATTCAAGCCACCAATCACCGCACGTTGGCATTACGACAGAGATAGATAGAGAGAGAGATAGAACAAATATAATATTATGAAAATAATTGAAATATATTAATAAATCGAAGTATATTGCGTACTTACGTGTGTTATGGGTGTTATGAGATCCCTTGTGTTTTATTAACTTTGGTATCATAATTTGGTACAGTTTCTAAATACACACAATGGCATTTTGGATGGTAATTAAGTATCAGCGCGCAACGTGTCACTCGTAGTCGTGCGAGAAACAGACTAAAAGCAATACGTCCCAATTAGGACGTTTTCTAGTCTTCACGTTTTGCGCGCTCATAACATATCTGTTTACTAAAATATCATTGCGTCTCGGTGACTGGTGGGCTCACAGCATTCTCTCAACCACTTCTCTATCGAAGTCGTTGTCAAGATGGCCCAGAGATAAGTCATATCAGAAACTGCATGTCATAATTAACTGGATAGCCGCATCATCTCACTAAAAAGAAGAAATCACAAAGGCGTGTAACTCATGGCCAGCAGTTAAGGAAAAAAACTTTCTGCCTTCCGAACTCTTCCATGGTAACCGGATAGCCGGGTAACCGGCACGGACTAGTACCAATTTGCTACTGGATTCTTGTGGGTAACAGCATAAGACATGTTGTTAACTTTATTTCTTGTCTCGAAAGTTGGTTGAAATAGGTGCACTCTTTATTTCATGACACTTCAAATATAGGTATATTTACCTTCGCGTAAACTTACGGAGTAAAAAAACCATTTGTTGTGTTGTTGTTTTCTTCCAGTTCACACACGCATTGATAAGAATGAGATAGCTATCTATTTCTAATCAATGCGTCGAATCAATTCATTTGCCGACTACTGAGGTTTCATTTTATTACACCATAGTTATTGAACCGTTTCAGGGGTTTCTGTCTAAGCACGAAACCCGTAGTTTCGGCAGAAGCTTCGGGCGTTTCTAACTGTTTATCATAAGATAAGTTAGTGGTATAACTAAAAATTGGTGACATCGTGATTAAACAAACAGTTGTCCCGAATCCCAAATGCAGAATTGCACAATACATTGAATTGATTTTCCATTTTCTTTTCGTGATTGTGACCCGTGGTTCAATTACGGAAAAATAATGGTCAGTGTTCTCATGAAAATAGGAACAGATGACTGTTTCTAAGAAAAGCTTAGGCTCAAATAGATAGGTACATTAGGGTTGCTATGTGCTATGCATGTACGTTTTCGACTCTGATTTGCCTCGTGTCGATTTGCAAACTATAACCGGCATCTCTAATCCAATCACGTCAGGATCGGTACGATACAATTCTAGCTAAGCCAAACGGCTTATTCCCAGCTATATATGAATGTGGTACCTACCTTTTTTTTTTTTTGTTTGCGCTGGGAAAAAATGCATTACGCATGACCCTCCCATCGGGGGGATGGGAGGGTTATGTGGGACTCCCCGGTCTGACCCGGTATACCCACTAAAACAACCCAGCGGCATTCCCGCTTCGTCTGACTGGCGGCGACTGGGAAATCACTGGCACAGCCATCACTTCCAGTCCTAACCTACTTATCTTCGGTTAGAACTAGGTTTAGCCGGTTAGAACAAGGTGCAGCCTCGGGACTTGCTGGCACCCCGACTCGGACAATTTAGGTTAGAAGAGGATGGCGGGGTCTGAAAGACTGCGACTTGCTCCTGTGAAGGAAGGATACATCTAGGTTTTACCGCACAGGATAGCAAGATGTAAAAACTTTGGTTATAATTTTACATTAAAATGCTGGTTTAATTTTGGTGATCATTTACTATTTTTGTCTGTTATATGTTACTATATCTGGTGGTAAGTTAAACATAAGCCTTTTTCTTCAATACAGCTTCAAGAAAAACCCTGCCACAGAAGTGGCAGTAATTGACTGTGAAGTTGGTAGTGGTTGATAATGTGGGGGGCTCCCAAAAAATTTCCATTTACATATTTTCATTCCATCCATAATCGGACTACAAGACGTATGGCAATGCGCCATCGTTACATGGTGGACATCCCTCCGATACGTACAAAGCGTTTTGACAATACTTACTTTTATTATGCACACAGCTAAGGAGTGGAATTCCCTGCCAGGGTCTGTGTTTCCTGATAGCTATGACCTTGGGGTCTTCAAGAGTGACAAGGTTACTTCTAGGCAAGAGGTCTTCACCGTCGACCACATCTTCGCTTACCAATACGAGATAGTGTTGCTAATAAGGATCAAATTCTGGGAAGTAATCATAGACAGCAAACTTCAGGAAAACGTATAGGACGCATTAGTTTGGAATAGACTATACCAGTTAATCCTATCGCGTGAAGGAAGAACTAGCTTAGCCTAGACGAAACTAGTTTGTCCTAAAATCAGTTGGCCGGTAACATAATTATACAGTGTGTGTCGTTTCGAACTAGCGATACTTGAAGAGGATATTATATTATAGACTCATTTTCATCGACAAAACTGCTTTTAAAAAATTCTTACTCCAACACCTCGCGAATGGCGGCCATTTTAGTTTTTTGGTCGGTCGAACTGGGGTGCGAGTACAATAAAATGCAAATATCTTTGAATTCAAGAGACCTCCATACATGCAAATGACTCTATTGCAAAGTTAAACGTTGAGGCTTTTCAAAAACTTACCAAAGTTTTCAAGAACCAAAAAACATGGGAAAACACGAAATTGTACACAAAAATGACTCAATATTTTCAAATTTTTCACTGTAACTCGAAAAGTACCGCTGAATTTTGCTTCAGGTTTTTGCATTAAATTAAAAGTATTTGAGTCAGTCTATAAAATGATATGAAATTCTTACCCTACGTTGAGTATTAATAATAAAAGCAACAATAAAAAATAGTTACCTACCAAAAATTAATACCAATTTATACTTATTATATAGACAGTATGCTAGTGTACAGTGCAGTATTTCCGTTGAAGACGTGCATGTCCGCTAGACACTAGTTGGTCCTATTGAGATCAACTTCTAAGGATGCGGGTGATTGAGATGCACTCAAACTCAACTATCGGTTTCCCTCTCACGACCTGCATAAACAAGGTGACAAATAGGCTATTTTATTAATAAAAATCTTACATTTTCATGATTGTGAATAACTTGCTGCAAGCTACAGTACCCTGACGGGGGCCTCATAGAGAGCCAAAGCATTACCACTGTGTAACAGTGTACCGAATACTGCTTTTAAGCGAAGTATTTCCATTTTATTGGCTATTCTCGTCAAACAGCAATAGATATTTAGGTTCTTTTTCTTCTTCAATCTTTTTTTTTTGCGTGGTAAAATCATCAAATGAGTCCTCCCGCCCAGGGTGGGGCGGGAATTACTGTCAAACTTGTACTGACTAAAATCCACGGTGTTCCTTCAATAGCCCTTTACGTACTAGGGTCACGGTTACCAGGTGAGACAGTCCCGCGACCCCGGCAGGGTCCCGCGACCCCGGTAGGTCTTCTTCAGTCTTTAGTCACCCAATGCTGAGTGTAGGTTTCTTCCAAATCTTGTCACTTCTGGCGGATTAATATTGGGGTTAGATACCTTAGAATTTCAAGAAATTTTGACATTTTATTTAATTTTATTTTGTCTTGTAAAACTAGGCTTTTTTTATCGTGGTAAAATCACCAAATGAGTCCTCCCACCCCGGGCAGGGCGAGAGGGACTGTCAGACTTGTACTGACTAAAATCCACGGTGTCTTTCAATAGCCCTTTATGTTACGGGGTCACGGTAATGGGATAAGTCCCGCGACCCCGGCAGGCTTTGGCCCTCTAGAGGGGGGCCCCGTCATTATGCTGACGCTCTTTGAATCGCGCGTGGAACACAACGCGCCGTCGACCCGGGCATGGTCCATGGTCGGGCAGCGAGTTGCCCTTTACTCGCCGCCCGCATCTACGCCCGCGTCTTGCGACGTCCGTCGCCGTGGGCGTCCACCACCGCGGGTGGGGCGGAGGGAGGACATAGTCCTCTCCCTCACGCGGCCCGCCTCCTCCTTCGCTAGCATGACTGCTTCGCAGAAGGAGGTGACCGCATCCCACTCCGTCTCGCCCCGCAGCATGGTCTCGACCAATTCCGGGCGCGAGAGGTCTCCGCCTATCGCCGCCGTGAGGACACGTCGGTGCTCTGCCCAAGCGGGGCAGTCTTGCACCGTATGCTCTACTGTGTCCTCCGGGCGATCTTCGCAGTGGTGACACCCAGGCGTTTCCTCCTTTCGCCTCAGATACAGTTACCTCTCGAAACTTCCGTGTCCGGTGAAGACCTGCGTCATGCGGTAGGTCAGGACGCCGTGACTCCTATCCAGCCACTCCTCAAAGAGGGGTCTTACCGCCGCGATTGCGGCGTTCCCGGCCGTCGGTTGCGACAGTCGTCCCCTCCATACTGCCCTGAGATCGCGCCGGACCTCTTCCCGCCGCGCCTCGACTTCTCGAGGCAGCGGGGATACACCCCGGCGCTGCGCCTTCACGCGCCACTCATAGACGCGCTGGAGGGCAGTCGCCTCCAGATCCCAGGGCAGTAATCCGGCAAGCAGGTTGGCCGATTCATGTAAAACTAGGCTTAGCCTCGAATTAGCCTGACTTCAAATTAAATCAACTTATCTTTCAAAGACCATGCCCTGAACGTCATGTTTAATTTCAACCATGAAAATCGATCTTAGAAGTACCGGCTTTTTCTACTGAGTAGATACTGCCTACCCAGTATGGTTCGTTGCGCACCCATGCAGAAAATACCCATCGTGTGAGTTCCTGGATCGACTGAGCAGTACTAATAAGTTTGTACGAGTTAAACCACTATAGGAAGTGACCAACACGACTTACGCCTACTTAGCGTAATACAAGCATTAGTCATGCGCACACGCAGTGTCGTCCTTACTCATCCAACAGAGAGCTGGTGCTACTTGATACTTCCTCACATTTGTCTCAAATGACCTTTCTTGTTGTCTCAAAATCCAGTTTAAAATAATTTGAGTCTAATTTTTAGGGTTCCGTTTTTGCCTTTTGGCTACGGAACCCTAAAAATTTAACTTATAGATTCGTCATGTCTGTCTGTCCGTATGTCACAGCCACTTTTCTTCGAAAGTATAAGAGCTATCCTGTTGAAACTTGGTAAGTAGATGTATTATGTGAACCGCATTAGGATTTTCACACAAAAATATAAAAAATACAAGTTTTGGGAGTACCCCATACTTGGAATTGAAACTCAAATAGTAGATTATGCACCGAGGGGCTAAAGTTGTGTCTTATGTCACGGGCGTCATATTGAATCTCGAGCGCAATGAAGGATTCGGGATTTAACTCCCGAGCGTAGCGAGGGAGTTAAGAGTTTAACTCACGAGCGAAGCGAGGGAGTTAATACAAGAATCCTGAAAGCAGCGAGGGATTCAAGCTAGCCCAAGGCAAAGACACCTTTAGCCCAGAGGAGGATACTCTACTTTTTACACCTACTGTGAGAAAATAATAGCCATAGTACGAAAAACAAAGACAAGACAAGACACGATCAATTCGATTTTCGAAAAAAAAAAGTATCTTCTATGGTTTTGTCGTGTTTGTCCTAATGATATCACTCTCATGGATGTGGCGTTTGTGTAAACTAAGTTTTATACAGGGCTGGTAGAATGGTTTTGGATGATTGGCTGTATGCATTTTGAATTTAGAACGTCATTGGAGACGCTCGTGAAAATAGAGTATTTTTGATAAAATGTGATAAATCGACTATATTATAGATAGGTTTTATTATTTATTTATTTATTTACAAAATCCACAGCAATCTTAGTGCAGTTTATTTAAAATAAATTAACTAATGTTACAGCCAATTACTATTACCTACGGTATTACGGCGCGGTACGGTATTTGTTATTATTAATGCCAGTTTTAATGTTATTTCATTCCTTTTAAAAAATGGTTCGTAGGTAGTTATCTAATTATTCTTACAATATTATGTCTTCGAAAACATGGCAACGATATGAAGAAGCAATCGTTATGATTTTTTAGGAAATCGAGAATATCATCCACGCGTAGTAAGGGTTTCGAGAATAGCTTTCCTCTTTCTGGCACACTAAATCAGACTTGGCTGTATGGGCTCAGCTCCCTTTGCCTGCCCCAAAGAGGGACGAAAAGAACCAAAAAAAAAAATCTAGGCTGCATGGGCTAGATAGATCCCTTTGTCTTCCCAAAAGGGAAAAGAAAATTAAAAAAAAAAATCTTTCTGGCACCAAAGGTGTTTGTTGTTTATAAACATATTCCAAATTCAAATCACATTATTGACCAGCGGGTAATAATGAAATCCAGTACAACATTATTGACCGGCTGTGCCCTCGGCCACTAATGACTCACTTTAGGTTAAGGTTGCTTGACATATAATTTGACATTTTCGAGCAGGTGGTGTGAAAAAATATTTTACACCAAACCTATACGTGTGGGGTATTTATGGATAGGTCTTTAAAAATGATGTTGAGGTTACTAATATCATTTTTTTCTCAACTGAAGTTGAGAGAGAGACACTTCCAAAGTGGTAAAATGTGTCCCCCCCCCTGTAACTTCTAAAATAAGAGAATGATAAAACTAAAAAAAATATATGATGTAGGTACATTACCATGCAAACTACCAGCGAAAATTTGTTTGAACGAGATCAAGTAATTAGTTTTTTTTAATACGTCTTAAATCGTAAACCGCAATTTACCTTTCAAAGTTACAACCAACTACAAGAACTTTTATATTATGTTATTTGCTGCTACGGAACCCTTTAAGGGCGAGTCCGACTCGCACTTGGCCGGTTTCAAATTAGCTTTTGGTGTTAGGGATGACAGTGTTAAAAAAATAGCTATATTTAAAATCTACGAAAAAAGGGTTCCGAAATCGCTTCCAGAAAAAGTATAGTACCCTTGTGCTGCTCTTGACTCGTCTTGGCGGGGACACTGCTGTGCCCCCAGATTAAGAATAATTTATTCAAATGAGGCTGGTAATCAAGCAGTTCTTTAACGTCGATTTTTCACGAGAGAGTCTCCCAAAATGTCTTAGCTAGAAAGAAGAAGTTGCAGTACAAGCTTATATCCAAAGGCCTCTTTATTAGATACTCAGAAAAATATATAAGCAATAGTAGCGTAAGAGCAGTGATGGTCCAGTGGTATCGACTTCGACTTACGAGTTGTAGGTCGTGGGTTCGAACCCAGCCAGCCGCATTACTTTGTGTAATTTATTTCATCACCACTGTTCTCAAAATGGTGAATGAAAACATCGTGAGGAAACCGGCATGTCCTAGAACCAAAAATTCATGACATGTTACATCTACCAACCCGCACTGGGCCCGCGTGGTTGATTATGACCCACTCCTCGTCAGAGAGAGAAGGCCTATGTCCCAGCAGTGGGAACATTTATAGTCTGATAATGATGATGATAGTAGCGTAAATGAAAGAAGCAGTTGAAAAGAATCAGATATCACTAGTTCTTCAACAAACCAGTAAACCTCACAAGTTGGTTCAGTTAATTCAAGAATATACCACTAAAGGACAGCATCGTCTTTATTGATGTTTCCTTGCAACCCTGAGCACCTTTCTACGGCGACGATTAGATCCGAACCTATCCAGTTGTTCCCTTTGTGTGTGAACAAGCCACAATCGCCGACCGACTTATAAACTGAAGTTAAATGAACGACAACACAGTTTGTAAGAGATCCTTGGAGAAGAAGAACGAATTTAAATAAGTAAAACCTTGTTTATGATAATAAATTCGTTCATTTTTATCGAAAAAAAAGTGAATTATTAAAACGAATAAATCCTTACGCGCCTTACAAAATTGTTGCCGTAAAGTGTACTTTGCAACTAGTTGCGATAAAAGTTTTGCAGGCGCTAATCAATTTATCTAATAATGGCTTTGGTAACACGATTTAGGAACATTATTCTAAGTGTTTTGCTACCCATCATGTTTTCAAACACATGTGAGTATTTTTTTAACGATAATAGTCAATAAAACTAAAAGTTTAACGACCTCCGCCTCCATTAACCTGAGTGGGTTGAGCACGCATGCAAATCGTTTTAAATCTCAACTGCACCACTTTTACATTTGTTTATTTCTCATAAATGGATTGTTCGACTTAACAAGTATTTTTTTTAAATGTACCTAGGTAACTGTCTGAAAGTTGTACATAGGTACAAAGGACATTCTAAAATTAAACGTTTTAGATATATTCCTTTTTATTCTTTTACCTTTGAAATTATACAGGGTGTAAGAGACATCGACGCACAAACGGATACCATGGGTCCAGGACATGATTCATACCATGAAAAATTCCAACACGGGGGGTGTTGGAATTTTTCATGGTATCCGTTTGTGCGTCGATGTCTCTAACACCCTGTATATTATATTTGAAATACTTAGTTGTAATGCCTGTCTTGAAATCTACAAATGTCTTGAAATCTAAAAATGTCGCACGTAAGCGTTAATTTTGACCTAGTTTATTTCAAATCAAGCAATTTGCTAATTGTTTGTTTAGAATAGTTTTTAATATAGTAGTGTTATTTTTACAGTCGATAAAGATGTATTTTCATATTTACCTAGTTCACATAATTTACTGTCCCATTTAAATTGCGATGAAGTGATGGCCTGAAACACAGGTTTTTATAAACTTAGTTCAGGCAGGTCGCTACATATAATTTAAATGCCAATATTTTGTACATACATGTGATTAATGTAATTTAGCTATACTCTAGTTTTAATGTAGGCACTATTTTTACTATAGTTATTTTAACTTTCTGTGTCGTTCTATACACATATTTTGTATAATGTTTTATGAATAAAAATTATTATTATTATTATTACAAATAACGTCGTACCTACTCCCAGGTGAAGCAATAAAATGCTTCGATTGCAACAGTAGGAACAACTCGGCCTGCCTGGCGATGCACATCCCGAAGATGCACGCCATCAGACCCATCGTAGACTGCAATGAAACCATAGACAATAGCATCTATAGACAACAAGGAGTTCTTCTGCAGGAAGATAACACAGACAAGTAAGTGATCCATAGAGAGTAGAGGAGAGGCTATACCTTGTCTCAAGGGGAATAAGTACTTTAATGTGGGGTTGAATTCAAAGTTGGCCACTATGCAACCATTTGATAGCCAGTTTTGCTAGTTCTAGTAATGAGGTAGTTATTGACCTTAATAATATCAGCTTGTTATAGGAGGGAAGTGGAAATAATGTTCTACACCTCCGCTATTATTTTCTGTGTAATTTCGCTGCGGGATTCAACAAAGTTAAATTCGTTCTTCCGGACTTGTTTGAACTTCATTGCCAAGGCTCTTTACTATTGATAGCCAGCGTTGATTCTGGCTTCAGAACTGCCGCTTCATTGGAAATTAAGAGCGCATATTCTAAAAGTTGGTAACGTCGCAAATAGCTGTCAAATATTTACAAGTTTTAATTAATTTGGCAATTTTACTGTATGAAAATAAGAAATATTATGGCTCTGTAGTGCACTAAAACATTGATATAGGAATGCAATTAAAACACTGAATTTGATGTTGTAACCGTTTCAGGTGAAAAAAGCCATTTGGAAAGTTTCCGAATTCGTTTTTTACATCTACAACTATGAATTCGGTGTTACGATATTTATTTATTTATTAAGGTTTTCCAACAGCTTCTGTGTACAGTAAAGTAAAGTTAAATAATTATAATAAGACTAGAACTTACACATATTAGTTATTGCATTCCTATTTCAATGTTTTAGTGCACTACAGAGCCATATTTCTTGTTTCCATTCAGTAACATTGCTAATTTAATTAAAACTTGTTAATATTTGAGAATAAGAATAATTTATTTGCGTAAAATATAGGTACTACCGGTTGTTACAAGTGGTGGTTTAGGCACAAACCATATTTTGCCTGTTTATGGCATGCAAATATTTTTACATTACATTATAGGCATATAGCATATTGACAACTATTTGCGACGTTGCCAACTTTCAGACTAAGCGCCCTTATGTATACATATAATAAATCTGTAGAAAATTCATTTTTGTACATTGAAGAAATTGAAACAAAAAATAGCCAGCGTGTGAAAAGATAAGTAACAGAACCCATTTCCATCATTTTTGAAATTTTTGTCTGTTTGTCTGTTTGTCGGTTTGTCTGTTTGTCTGTTTGTTTGTGCGCACATCACGTAAAATCTACGAATTTAATGCTGACAATGTTTATATACAAAAATTATACGCAACTCGAGGTTTAACTTAGTTTTTGTTTCATCGAAATCGGTTTAGTCTATCAAAAGTTATTTGAATTTAAAGTGCTTCAGAAGTAAAATTACGGTCAGTTCACACCAAGACGTGCAGTTCAGTAGCGCAATCTAGCTTAGAATAGCAAAACTACATATTCAAATAATTCATCTAAACATATGTACTTCAACGATAAAACGGTAGATGGCGTTAAAATAAAACCTGAAATAGAGGTGTTTAAATTGAAGTAACATTGTTTTTTTTTTCATCGTAATCAGTTTACATCTTATAAAAAACGTAATTTAATTATAGCGATTTTATGGAATCATACGATAGTCAGGACGGGACAGGACGGGACAAGACGGGACAGGACGGGACAGTACGGGACAGAATGGAACAGAACGGGACATGACGGGACATGACGGGACAGGACGGGACGGGACGAGACGGGACGGGACGGGACAGGAAGGGACAGAACGAGACAGTACGGGACAGGACGGGACAGGACGAGACGGGACGAGACGGGACGGGACAGGACGGAACAAGACGGGACAGGACGGAATATGACGGGATAGGACGGAACAGGACGGGACAGGATGGGACAGGATATTTATGTACGCTCCAGAATGATGGTTCACAGCTGTGTTAATTTGTTCACAATATTGTTAATATTAAATAAGCACTATAGTTCCGCCAGATAAGTATGGAATAAAATAAAATGAGATACGTTGACCCCCGTATTTTGCAATATTTCAAAACCATTCGAAAAAATGTAGAACGACCAAAAGCAACGCATCGTGGTAAGACGCGATCTTGACCTTATATTTTATTTTGTTTGAACGATGCTGGTATGAAATTCGAACGATACATTATTAGGATCAATGACCTTTATTCCAGACTTATTTGGCGGGGACTATAGCTTATATAAAATATTGTATCGGTATCCTCCAACACCGCTTCGCACTAAAAATATAGATTGTTAAGTTCCGACATCCACGCGAACGAAGTCGCGGGCACAGCTAGTAATTAGTAAAGTTTCGGTAAACGTCTTCCGGCTGATGATTAGGTAAGCTCCGCAAAATTCCCATGTCATTTTCATTGTTCATTTTGTTATGTCAATGTCCCTAAACCCTGTATAATTCATAGATCGAGTACCTATCTACGAGTTGTATGCTATTAGTCTATTACCTACACTTTATGTGGAAACGGAAATGCAAAATTATTATAGGTACAAATGTACCTATACAAGTACGTACATATTTGCATTCATGTCATAGACAATTATAGTTGGCTAGTTTTGAGGGCAGAATGGTGTGCCTATAGTGATGTGATGATTAAATAATAGCGTGATTATCAGTGCGTGTAGACGGCCCTATTCTGAAAACGATACACGGTGACTAAAGTTAATCCGATAGAATTTGATCCGATTTTTTTATTTGTATTTAAAATGGATTTGCTCTTGCCTTAAATTAGCCCAGAAGCAAAGAAACTGTAGAGCAACAGCACTACTTATTTGGCGCAAGACTACAAGAGCGACTTTTATGATTTTCATCAACTGTTTTCTGTTTAAATTAGGTAGCTCTTATTTACCTATGTAAAAGTCTGTCATTTATTAAAAAAGAGCTTTGATGCCTTTGCAAAATTAAAAGTAATGGTTGGGAAAAATTATCGGAATTTTAAAATCACAGTTTTAAATTATCATACTCTTTAAAAATACATCAATGCATCCTGGCAATATAAATATTATATTATCATGGCATTAGATATACTTATTTGAAGATTATTTCAGTAAAACAGTCTTTAAAATCTGGTTTTCTTCCAGTCTTAGATCCAGACCACACTCCAGAAGTACGGGTCACGCGCGGTTGTGGCTGGATCAAGCACAAACGTGAATGTTACAAGGCAGACAACATGGACCACCTCGAGACTGTCTGCCAATGCTTCGGCGACCTCTGCAACGCGGCAACATCGCTCGAACATGTCAAACTGACAGTTTTAGCAACCGTTGCCGCTCTTTTCGTTGCGTTGAAATCGTAACGGGGGAGTGCTTGAAAGAAGCTGGGATTTTAGGTGAAATGCGATGTATACTTATGATTTAATGTTTATTTGATTATTGTACATAATTATAGACAATTTTAGCACGAATAAGAGCAGAGATAATGCAATCCGCCTTGAGTAAGTCTGATGATCAATGCTCATACCTTTTTATTAGACCCATAGTACGTACATCCAGTTTTAGGGATTATCAATCTCTTTTCTGTATGACATAAACAATCTCTTGGTAATAAGTAATAGAACGATAGATAGATGGTTCTATAATAAGGAAGTTTCCATTTTAACAAAAATTAAAAATACTTATTAAAATTGTAAGGCAAAGAAATTATAATGAATGAATTATTTTAATAACTTGAAAAATGGCAAAATTAATCCACTTTTACTGAATCCCGAATTAATTTTGAAATGCACGCGGAACATTTGGCCTGTGACGTCACAAGTCTCTAAGCGCGGGTGGGGCGGGTAGCGCTTAGCGGCTGTTTCGAGTATTTCGTGGTTTGTTGCTCACAGTAAATACATGGAATGCGGTGTCTGAGTGTCTGTGTGAAGTATTAAGTAACCTTATTAATTACCGACTTCAAAAAAAAAAGGAGGTTATCAATTCGACCCGTATGTATGTAATATTATCAGAACTGCCCAGTTTTCATATATGTTAGTCTATATCAGCGTCTGAACAAATGTGCCAAATTTCATAAATGTATGTATGTATGTATGTATGTATGTATGTATGTATGTATGTATGTATGTATGTTTTTATGTTTGTGCACGCATATCTCCGGAACTACAAGTCCGATTTAAGTAATTCTTTTTTTGTTGTTCTAGGTATTGTTCAACTTAGGGTACACTGCAAGTTTCATCAAAATCGGTTCAGTAGTTTTAGAGATATGGATTTTTTTATATTGTGACGGATTACAAGATTAGTGCATATGTAAGAAAATTTTGTATTTTACAAGAATTTGGGTTGAATATGTAATAAATAAACTAAAAAGGGTAAAATAAAAACTTTTTTTAAAAAAAGTACCGACTTCAAAACAAATACAAAAAAGTTTAAAAATAACTTTTCTTTCGGAAGTCGGTGGCTTTGTTTTGTTGTGTCATTGACTATTGCCACCGACTTCCGAAAGAAAAGTTATTTTTAAACTTTTTTGTATTTGTTTTGAAGTCGGTACTTTTTTTAAAAAAAGTTTTTATATTTCGTACTAGCTTCCGCCCGCGACTCCGTCCGCGCGGATGTCGGTCATCGCGTGGATGATTTATTTCTCCATTTTGAGTAACTCTGACAATGACATCTTATAAATATCCATTGGACCCAAATACGGCTAAGCCTATAATAATTAAGGAGATCTATTGAGCTACTGCTGTTGAGCTCGCGTTCTAATAATAATAATATAATAATAACAATTAATAAGATTAATAATAAGAAAAATAAGATTTTTAAGGGATGTTAGTCACCGTTGCCGGCACGAAGAGAAGTTCGGTTTCTTGACAAAGATTTATTGTCCACAACGTACAAATTATTTATATAAAATAGGACAAGTCCCGACCACCTTTTCCCAGGGAGGACGAAGGCAGGGGTTTTTGGTCCTCTAAAACAAAAGTAACAGAATTGAATTACTGTTTAACTTTATGATAAAACTACTAAGTTTTATCATAAAGTTAGCTACACAAGACTCGGCTACTAAGCCGAGTCTTGTGTAGCTAATCCAATTATGACGTAGCCCGCCAGTGCACTGCTAGTTAGGTCACACAGAAAAATAATAAAGTCGCGGTAGTCATTAACTCGCGGAGAATCTTAACACCGCGATTCAGAAATGCGCGTCATCGGCACAACGCCATCTAGTGGTGAGTGGTGGAGCTTTTTTAGAAATCAATGGAGGCAGGCGTGGCGTAATGTTATACTTGATAATAGGTGTCGCCAGTGGTTCCATAATAAGGTTTGTTACAGATTTTTTTATTTTTCCAGGATAAAAAGTATTCTATTTTATGCCCAGGATAATAAGGTATAATTATACCAAGTTTCATCGAAATCGAACCGTTAGTTTTCACGTGATGCCTGCACATACAGACAGACAAAAATTTTTTTAATCACATATTTGGGTTTGGTATCGATCCAGCAACACCCCCCGCTATTTATTTTTTCATTATTTTCAATGTACAGAATTGACCCTTCTACAGATTTATTATATGTATAGATAATATACTATCTTTTAGCTAAGTAAAAACTAGATTAAAGTAAAATTTAGACGATGGAGAGTGGATTTGTGCGTGGACACTCTAACAATTTACCAAAAGTGAACATGGTTATGGTTTTGGATTTTCTGGCAAACAATCCACTGTACACAAGTGCAGAGGTCAGAGGAGTGAAACTTTCAACGTATACGTACCTATACATATACTAAGTCTTACATAATAATTTTATTATACCGTAACAATCATCACACGGAATAACTTCTCATTAGTTTGCTGCAGCTTTTATTCGTTTTAGGTAAATCGGTGTAGGTACTCCGCCTAGTTTTGTTTAAAGTTTCATTCACCATTGATTGATAATATAAACACATCGATCACTAATACATTTTCGGTACCTAAGTATTAATATTAACATTATTTAATTGTTCTCTATCACTGTATTGTAAGTACTGATATTTTATCAAATCATCGTAAAAACATTTTTTTAATAAGTCGTAGGTATTACATATCATTCCTTGTCCTTGAAGCGACGAGGCTCGGTCGCTAATTTTTAGGGTTCCGTAGCCAAATGGCAAAAACGGAACCCTTATAGATTCATCATGTCTGTCTGTCTGTCTGTCTGTCCGTCCGTATGTCACAGCCACTTTTCTTCGAAAACATAAGAGCTATCCTGTTGAAACTTGGTAAGTAGATGTATTATGTGAACCGCATTAGGATTTTCACACAAAAATAAAAACAAAACAAATTTTGGGAGTTCCCCCCATACTTAGAACTGAAACTCAATTTTTTTTCTAAACGCGATAGATACTTCTAAAGTGGTAAAATGTGTCCCCCCCCCCTGTAACTTCTAAAATAAGAAAATGACAAAACTAAAAAAAAATATGTAATGTAGACCTCAACAAAAAAAACTGCAAATATAACTTTGCCATTCATACAAACACTATGAAAAACAAAGATATTTTTACTGTTTGTGTATATTACTTACAATCTCATTGTATCCCTAATCTATGCCTGCTACTACGGAACCCTTCATGGGCGAGTCCAACTCTCACTTGGCCGGTTTTATTGCTTTTTATCGACACTTTTTAATTCGGACCTTAAAACATGCGTGTAAGGTTGAATTGTTTTGATGTAGATTACAGATTTATGGTTACAGAGTTACAGAGAGTTATGGTTGTATTTGTACACTTGGGAACGATACAATATTTTTAATGTACTTTCACATCAGTTTGCACGGTTTCCATAATGATTCCACAACGATAATATTTGTTCCGTCTTGTTTGAACCAAAAGTAATAACCGTCTGAGGTGACCGCGCATCGACGACTACTCGACTCGAGCGAGTGATGAGACTTGTGACGTCATGAGAATGTTGACCGGCCGCGCGCCGAGAAGTTTTAAAGCGGACGGGAAAAGTATCATTACTTCGTCATTTATGAAGATAATTGAAAAAAAATTTCAATGGGCTTTATTGCAAGTTTAGTACTATTTTTTAAAAATAAATAAAAAAAATTGGAAACTTCCTTATTGTTGTTCTCTATTTCTAGACAGTATGGCAATTTTAAACAAATAATAGGTACTCGGTACATGCTCTATGTCTATGATGATCGCCTAGAATTAAGTGTCGAAATTAAACTAACTTTGGAATTGAGTTATTCTATATCCCTTAACTGTATTGACATATTGGAAAATATGATATTGCAGAAGAAGTAACATTTACTTATAAAAATCTTTTATTTATATAAAGCGGGTCATTGATAAACTAAAGTGTATATAATATATAATTTAATAGCTGCAAAGCCAAAGGTTATCGTCTCCATGTACTGGGTACCTCAGATACTTACGATTTTCTTTGTAATTAAGATTATAGGTATAAGAAATAAATTATTTATTACTTACTGATATTGTCTGTTTGTTTTTTATTATGAGGCTTGCTTCTGAATAGCTAAACTTATGTTGTGCTAACACAGTTGATAGCCATAACATGGCAAACAATTGGAAACGAAACTTTTCAAAAAAAATGTAACCAACTTCGTTTTCTCGTGGTCATTTTTGAAGTCGGTTATCTTTCAAAGACCATGCCCAGAACATCATGTTTAATTTCAACCATGAATATCGATCTTAGAAGTACCGGCTTTGTCTATTGAGTACTGCCTACCCAGTATGGTTCACTGCCCACCCAGAAAACACCCATCGTGTGAGTTCCTGGATCGACTGTCGACTGAGCAGTACTAATAAGTTTGTACGAGTTAAAGCACTAGGAAGTGACCAACACGACTTACGCCTACTTAGCATAATACAAGCATTAGTCATGCGCACACGCAGTCATCCTTACTTATCCAACAGAGAGCTGGTGCTACTTGATACTTCCTCACATTTGTCTCAAATGTCCTTTCTTGTTGTCTCAAAATCCAGTTTAAAATAATTTGAGCCCAATTTTTAAATTAACTTTTGGTGTTAGGGATGACAGTATTACAAAAAAAAATGCTAGTTTTAAAACCTACGAAGAAAGGGTTCAAGAAACGCGTCAAAAAAAAGGTAGGCTACGCATAACTTGTATTAGTGGGGGCACTCCTATGCCGCCAGATTAAGAATAATTTATTCAAATGAGGCTGAATCAAGCAGTTCTTCAGCGTCAATATTTCATGAGAGAGTCTCCCAAAATGTCTTAACTAGAAAGAAAAAGTGGCAGAACAAGCTTCCATTCAAAGGTATCAGTCTCGACTTACGAGTTGTAGGTCGTGGGTTCGAATTCGAACCCAGCCAGGCGTAAGTATTACTTTGTGTAATTTATTTCATCACCACTGCTCTCAAAATGGTGAAGGAAAACATCGTCATCGACGTTATGCATGGCATGTCCTACAACCAAAAATTCATGACATCTTACATCTACCAACACTGGGCCCGTGTGGTTGATTGTGGTCCACTCCTTTTCACAGTGAGAAGTGCTGTGTCCAACATGTGGGAACATTTATAGTCTGATGATGATGATGATGATAGTAGCGTAAATGGAAGAAGCAGTTAAAAAGAATCAGATGTCACTAGTTCTTGAACTAACAAGTACCTAAACCTCACCAGTTGGTTCAGTTAATTCAAGAATATATACCACTAAAGGACGCCATTGTCTTTATTTACGTTTCCGTGCAACCCTGAGCACCTTTCTACGGCGAGGATTACAGCCGAATTTATCCAATTGTTCCCTTTATGTGTCAACAAGCCACAATCACCGACCGACACAGTTTGTAAGAGATCTTTGAAGACGAAGAACGAATTTAAATAAATAAAGCCGTTTTTCGAATTTAATATTATATTAAATTCGCACATTTTTTTATGGAAAAAAAGTGAATAAGTAAACCGAATAAGTTATTACGCGCCTCACAAAATTGTTGCCGTAAAGTGTAGTTTGCAACTTGTAGCGATAAAAGTTTTGGCAGGCGCTAAACTATCTAATAATGGCTTTCGCGCGATTTATTTACATTATTTTAAGTGTTTTGCTACCCATCATGTTTTCAAACACGTGTGAGTATTCCTTTGACTATAATAGTCTATAAAACTAAAAGTTTAACGACCTCTGGTTACATTAGCTTGAGTGGGTTGAGCATGCATGCAAATCGTTCTGAAACTCAACTACTCCGCTCGTAATACTTATATTTGTTTATATGTCATAAATGCTAAAAATGTTTTTGATTACTCACGCAAGCATTATTTTATTTAAAAAATGCGCCTGCCTCCCATGGAGGTAGGCAGAAACTACAGAGCTACGAACCTTACATACATACTCCTTTCGCCTCATCCACATTTATACATATTCTGGTCATACACACAAATTCTGAGATATTCTAAGATTCCCATTTATCGGTTAGTGTAGGTACCTACGTTTTACTAGAATAAATATAATAGTTATTTATGATACTAGTGCGGTAAGTTAGTAGATAGTCACGAGTTTGTAAATACCAATTTCTGCACGTGTATCATACAATGTTTTTCAACACATTTGCGAGAAAACAGTACATTATGTAATTAAACTTTATTTAACAGTGGGAAAGTTGGGGAAAGTAGGAACAATTTTTGAAGTTTCAAATATGAAAATGGCGCCACATGCACGTGGTGAAAATCAGAACTACATCTTTCGTCTCATTTAAAGCTTGGCAAAAATGTCCTGAAACGGTACTAAAAAAATTCATCGTTGGCAACTTCACCCACTGTCACGTCTAGTCAGTACATGTAATGTCATTTCATGTTATCGCTGGCTGTTTTTTGTGTATTTTGTATTATTGTGTTGAATTTGGTGACTCAAAGTGCTCAAAATGAACAGAAAAACCATTCGCAGCTCCGCTAGAGCGATAATTTATAAGTTGTACACCAGATGTTTGCCGGAATTTGAAGCCGGACAATTTTTATCGAATATCAACGATGTTTATGAAAGAACTGCTGAAATGACAGGTAATATGTTATTTTATTTAAGTAATTTGATATATCGTCGGCCTAATTCGTTAACCTGCTAAGTCCATTTTTGGCAAAATTGACTTTTTGATGCAGTTAGAAAATTCAGCCTAATATCTACCGTAGCATTTAAGAAATAACAGCGATATCAGCCTAAAAAGGTGACAAATGCTATGCCCGAAAAACTGCTTTCTTATCACTAGCCAATCTCCACAACGAAAACCTGCTAAATCCTGTTGAGGCCTCAGTTTTGCACTGAAAACGTTCCCAAACTCACGTGCCGTTTGGGAAAATTGATTATTTTATTTTATTGTTGTAATAATTAATTGATTGTGATACAGTAGCAGTATTAAAACAATATTTAATAGCTGTCATTAATAATAATAAAATACTTAGGAGTACAACACGTACTACAAGACAGACAACACATTATAATAACGTATATTAAAACTATTACTGACTGTTTATGAAGAGTTTAGCATTTTTTTATCGTGGTAAAATCATCAAATGAGTCCTCCCACCCAAGGCAGGGAAGGAGGGACTGTCAGACTTGTACTGACTAAAATCCACCGTGTCCTTCAATAGCCTTTACATTCCGGGGTCACGGTATTCGTAAGTCCCGCGATCCCGGCAGGCTTTGGCCCTCTAAGGGGGGGCCAAAGCCGTCATTGTGCTGACACTCTTTGAGGCGCGCGTGGAACACAACGCGCCATCGTCCCGGACATGGTCCATAGTCGGACAGCGAGTGGTCCATTACTCGGCGCCCGGATGCCCGCACCTACGGTGGCCGGAAATCGTCTTGCGACGTCCGACGCCGTGGGCGTCTACCACTGCAGCTGGGCTGTGAGGTGAACGCTGTCCTCTCTCCTACGCGTCCCGCCTCCTCCTTCGCTAGCATAACTGCTTCGCAGAAGGAGCCGACTGCTTCCCATTCCGTCTCGCCCCGCAGCATTGCCTCGACCAATGCCGGGCGCGAGAGGTCGCCGCTTTCGCCGTCGTGAGGACACGGCGCGGTGGTGTTCCGCCCAAGCGGGGCAGTCCTGCACCGTATGCTCCACCGTGTCCTCCAGGCGATCCTCGCAGTGGTGACACCCAGGCCTTTCTTCCTTCCCTATCCGACACGGGTACCTGCCGAAACTACCGTGTCCGATGAGGACCTGCGTCAGGCAGTAGGTCAGGACGCCGTGACGCCTATCCAGCCACTCCTCAAGGAGGGGTCTTACCGCCGCGATTGCGGCGTACCCGGACCTCGGTTGCAACAGTCGCACCCTCCATACTACCCTGAGATCGCGCCGGAGCTCTTCCCGCCGTACTTCGAGAAGTCGAAGCAGCGGGGATTCGCCCCAGCGATGCGCCTCCAAACGCCACTCATAGACGCGCTGGAGAGCCGTCGCCTTCAGATCCCAGGGCAGCAATCCGGCAAGGAGGTTGGCCGATTCGCCGGCGATCGTGCGGTATCCTCGGATCATCCGTATAGCCATGAACCTCTGGCAGGATGCGTTTGGCCCGCTGAGACTGGGCAGGAGTCGGCCTGAGGGTGGCTGCTGCCCGGTTCAGCTTTGGGGCCAAATGCAGGAAGTGCTCCCTGAAGTTCCACCGGCTGTCGAGGACGAGTCCCAAGTACTTTATCGTTCTCCCGACGCCGATGCGAACCCCTCCCACCGATGAAGAGTTCAGCTTAGATATTTTAACCCTGTTTCCTATTAAATTGTTAAATTTTTAAGAATAAATATTTTGATTACTTATTGAATTCGTTTAACTGCACAATTAAAATAATTATCTATAATACACAATTATTACCATTAATTTACCATACTAAATTTAAGTTAAAAAAACTGCTAAGTCCTCAACCAAATTGAAACTTCACTTCGAATAACTGCTTAATTATTGTTTTCCTCAATTTTGTAAAATGTGTTTAGGTTTTCTTAGATTTTATATTTTTAAAATATCAAGAAAAAATATATACGCCAACGGGATTTTCAAAATTTTGATTGCTAAACTAATAAAGATATTATTCAGTTTTTTCTTCGTCCTGTAAACTTTGCAAAAACGTATTTAGCAGGTTAACGAATTAGGCCGACGATATTATGTTTGTCCAAACTTGCAATAGATAGTATAAACCATTATTATAACTGTTATTTACATTGAAAAACATTGATGAATTAGAGGTTATGTTTATTTGCAAAAGATGGACGCTCATATAATTTTGATACTTTTTGTGTTACTTCCAGAATAAAAATAACTAAGTTTTTTTTTCTCTAGGTAAATCCGTAAGTACCATACGGTGAATTGCTAAGGAAGGGCAAACAAACAAGGGCGTTTTCTCCACTCCAGGGAAACATAAAACAGGGCGACCCAAAAAACAGTTGGATGATTTTGACTTGTGCGCGATCAGACAAAAAGTTCAATTCTGTTACACTGTCAAAAAGATTGTAAGTCGAATTTTTAACCATTTAATATGATATATACCTACAAAGATACAATTGATTTTCTAGTCGAATTTTTAACCATTTAATATGACAAAAGTGTGTATGTCTGTGTATGTATGTGCTACTCTAACCAACCTTTTGTCTTTAGACACATTTACTTTGTTTTTAATAAAAACCACTTAAAAGAATCATTGACTTTTATTTTCCTCATAATGAAAATCAATATACACACGTACTTACTTGCGCATTAACATACAAAAGCGAACGTGTGTAACGAGTAGAGAAATTTTAATTTAAGTAATGTAAAACCCGTCAAAGACATCATCATCTGCCTAGCCTTTTCCCGACACATTTTAGGGTCGGTCCAGTCTAACCGGATGCAGCCGCATCCAGCAGTGTGTTGTGCAGCGTAAACATTAGTATGTTACATGGAGCGACTGACTATCTAACCTCCACAACCAAGCAATTGAGTAATACAATGCCACTTGGAAAGACACGTTTTCAGATTTTTGAGTTTCTAACGCACAGTAAAAATCTACAAATAACATACAGGACAATCTTCAATCATGGCTTAACCTTGAAGATTGTCATGAGCGGTTGTTTTATAGCCCCGAACTCCTATAAAACCCGTCAAAACAAATTTAATTAAAAAATATTTGAAAAAAATCCAAAGTATCAAGATCGTTATTGCCGCACTATATAGGGTTACAATATGTACGATAGAGGCGCCACCATTATTTTCACGACTTTTTTGCCAAGCTGTACTATTTAGTATTAAAGTGAGACAACGTATTGAAAAAAGCGCTTCCAAGGAGGTTCGATCAGTCAGGTTGTTTATTCTCATAATGTGAAACTCTTTGGCGGAATTCTTATATTTTTTTAAGGAAATTAAAAAAAAACCGTATTGAAAACGCACGATCCTATACAATGGGGTATGCCGTAAAATAGGTACTTAGGTGAGAGTACCTATTTTACCGCACGTTCCGTTGTATGGAGCGTAATTTTCCCACGTTTTTATACACTCACAATTCTTGTTTGTTTGTTTGTTTGTTTGTATGTTTGTTTGTTTGTCGTTCCGGTTGGACTTTTGCAACTCAATTTTGAGGCACTTCCCGATAAGCTAGCAGGCTGAAATTTTGCACACACTCTGAGTTCTGATGACAATACATGACTAGCTAAGAAACGTCATAACAAATCCAATATGGCGGCCTCCCCAAGATGGTGGACTGACTGTTTGAAATCCACCCCCATGGTATGGGTATCAAATGAAAGGGTTTGCTGTCAGGAATATGAAAAAAATAGTCACGTGACTTAAATCCAATATGGCAGACGTCTAAGATGGCAGACAGCCTATTTGAAATGCACCCCTATGATGTGGATATCAAATGAAAGGGTTTGCTGTCAGGAGTACGAAAAAATAGTCACGTGACTTAAATCCAATATGGCGGACGTCCAAGATGGCGGACAGGCTTTGAGGCACTTCCCGATAAGCTAGCAGGCTGAAATTTTCAGGGTAGCTTCAAACCCGATGAACAAAGATAAAAAAAATGATAAAATAATTACTAGATTTTAAAAAATCTAAAAACCCATGTTTTTAAATGTCCTAAAAATAAGAAAATAACCCTACGGGGCTGAGAGAGGGGCCACTCAAAACGTGGGGGCGTATCTTTACAAGTTACACCCACGATATATACACGTCATGTAAATATATCCCATAAATAATCCCTTAAATAATATACGCCCCCACGTTTTGAGTGGCCCCTCTCTCAGCCCCGTAGGGTTATTTTCTTATTTTTAGGACATTTAAAAACGTGGGTTTTTAGATTTTTTAAAATCTAGTAATTTTAACTTTCGAACAATATATACAGGCTTCGTAAATGCATTTTTCGAGCAAATGTGTTGAAAATACTCTATTTTCCCTTTGAAAAACCTCGTTGTAATGTTTGTTTTGAACTTCAAAAATATACCTAATAATGTTCTACTCCCAGGTGAAGCAATAAAATGCTTCGATTGCAACAGTAGGAACAACTCGGCCTGCCTCGCGATGCACATCCCGAAGATGCTCGCCATCATACCCATCGTAGACTGCAATGAAACCATAGACAATAGCATAGACAACAAGGAGTTCTTCTGTAGGAAGATTACACAGACAAGTAAGTGATCCATAGACAGTAGAGAAGAGGCTATGCCTTGTCTCAAAGCTAATATGATATGTGGGGCCTAGTTTATGTTGATCACTTTAAAATAATTTTTGATAGCTACTTTTGGTAAGTATTCTCAGTAAGTCCATGAGTTAATATCAGTTTGAAAAATGGAGTAAAGTGGAAATAATTTCCTGCGAACAATGGAAAGAATACCGGAGGACGGTATTCTTTTCTGAATAATTTCACTGTGGAATCCAACACAATTGAATTCATTCTTCTGGACTTCTTTAAATTTCCTTGCCTAAGATACCTAAGAGTTTTACTGTGAATCACCACTGTAGATTCTTGTTGACAGAAGTGGCAGTAATTGACTGTGACGTTGGGAATAGTGTGGGGGGCTTCCACAAAATTCCCATTTACATTTATTATGATTTTAACTTCTGTTATAGCAAGGTTTCTAAAAAAACATCTCCCACTCTGTTTTGACTGGCTGGCTGGTTAACATTTTATGACACAAATGAGAAAACCTATTTTTTTAAGTAAGTACCTAAGTTAATTATATTTTCAAAATGACTACATACAATGGTAACAGTTTGTGTAGTGCTTCAATGTCCCTAAAACCCTGTATACATCGAGATAGATCGGGTACATACGAGTAGTATGTTATAATATTACCTACTACTTTAAGTGGAAACGGAAATGCAAAATTACTGTACCTACGTATATACAAGTACATATTTGCATTCATAGACAATTATAGTTGGCTAGTTTTGAGGGCAGAATGGTGTGCCTATAGTGATGTGATGATTAAATAATAGCGTGATTATCAGTGCGTGTAGACGGCCCTATTCCGAAAACGATACACGGTGGCTGAAGTTTATGCGATAACGATGCTATTTGTTTTACGGTTCAGTTTGATATTGTTCCTATATTATGTCAGTTTAAAAATTAAACCTGTAAAGCCATCTCTTTGACATTTTAGATAATTATTTTCAAAGTCTTTTGTATAACAGCCAACAACCTTCCCATGGTTGGAATAACTAAAGCTCTTCACACGGACAGCGATTTGTTACGCTTCCACACCTGAAACGCTGAATCTATTTTGGTAAAGAACTCGATGGGTCGCTGGAGATGGTTATAGGCTAGGATAAAACTAGGTAATACGCCCTAGTTGACAAAACGCCCCGACATTCTTGCATATTAAACTTAATGCTCGAAACCATACGCGAGTGTGGCCACTGTCGGCGTAGAACATGGCCGAGACCGAGGGCCATATTGTACGCCAACAGCCGCCACCTTCGCGTCTGTTTCCGAGCAGTAACACACTAGTTGTCAACTAGGGCGTATTACCATGGTTTCCCCTATAGAAATGTTAGGGAACTCGTAAAGCCGCGAGCAAATGCTAGTTGAAAATATTTAGAGCGTCTTCACACTAGCGTTTGTCCAGCGTTGCGTAGGCGTTCGAAAAACGTCTGCGCTCTTAGGGAGTTTACCCATGACGCGATTCGTGCGATTTGCTATTTCTACTAACTAAAGATGAAAATCGTCCTTGCTTCTACGATATAATGATACAATTCGACTGACTCGTCATCGTGGCGAGTGTGTTTTGTTTTCCATCTACTCGCAGATAACCACACGTTTTATGTCGTATGACGTAGTGATAAGGATGATTTTCACTTTTAGTGGGAATTGGTCGAATTGCGTCACATCGCTTCGGCAATAGATCCTAATATTTCACCTTGTTCCAGTCTTAGATCCAGAAAACACTCCAGAAGTCCGGGTGACGCGCGGCTGCGGCTGGGTCAAGCACAAACGTGATTGTTACAAAGCAAACAACATGGATCATCTCGAGACCGTCTGCCAGTGCTTCGGTGACCTCTGCAACGCGGCAACATCGCTCGAACATGTCAAACTGACAGTTCTAGCAACCTTTGCCGCTCTTTTCGTTGCGTTCAAAACATTGCGGGGGAGTGCTTAAAATAAGCTGTTTTTTAGGATGATGAATAAAATGAAAAAAAAAGCGATGTATACTTATGATTAAATGTTTGTTTATAGAGTATTTTAAATATCGTACCTACATAATTATAGTTAATTTTGAGCAAAGATAATGCAATCTCTTTCCTGTATGAAATTAATGTCTTGGTAATTAAAGCGATAGATATGGTCCTAAAAATTCTCTATTTCTAGAGAGTATGGCAATTTTATAAAAGCTTTACGAATCAGAGTTCTACTATATCCCTTACCCCATTTCGACATAATTGCAAAAGATGATATTGCAGAAGAAGTAAGACTTATAAAAAATCTGTTGTTTATGTAAAACGGGTTATTGATAAACTAAAGTGTATAAATGTAATTTCTTAGCTGCAAAGCCAAAGGTTATCGTCTCCTTGTGTTACCTCAGATACTTACGATTTTCTTTGTAATTAAGATTATAGTTATAAGAAATAAACTATTTATTACTGATATATGTGTCCGCTTGTTTTATAAATATGAGGCTTGTTTCTGACTAGGTAAACTTATGTTGTGCCAACACAGTTTAAAAAAAATGTCAGTTCTGTGACAAATAAGTTGAAATTAAATCATGGAATAAGGAGGAATGGAAGTGGAAGACAAGTAAGAATAGATAGATTTTATGAGTAATTGTATGAAAGAAGGGAGTACCTAATTGATGCCGAGACATCTGACAGAGAGAGTGGAAGAAGAAAAAGTTCTGGCGAGTTGCCCTTTACTCGCCGCCCGCATGCCCGCGCCTACGGTGGCCGGAGATCGTCTTGCGACGTCCGACGCCGTGGGCGTCTACCACTGTGGCTGGGGCGGAGGGGGTGCTGTCCTCTCTCTCTCACGACCCGCCTCCTCCTTCGCGAGCATGACTGCTTCGCTGAAGGAGGCGACCGCTTTCCACTCCGTTTCGCCCCGCAGCATGGCCTCGACCAATGCCGGGCGCGAGAGGTCTCCGCCTATCGCCGCCGTGAGGACACGGCGGTGCTCTGCCCAATCGGGGCAATCCTGCACCGTATGCTCCACTGTATCCTCCGGGCGATCCTCGCAATGGTGACACCCGGGCGTTTCTTCCCTCCCTATCCGACACAGGTACCTCCCGATACTTCCGTGTCCGGTGAGGACCTGCGACATGCGGTAGGTCAGGACGCCGTGACGCCTTTCCAGCCTCTCCTCAATGAATGGGAAGTATGAAGAAAGATTAAGGAAAAGGGAATGGTTGAAATATTATGAGTAGAAGGAAAAATGGACGAAGAAGATGTTTCGTCGAGTCCAAGTAAGTAATATGGGCAAGGGCAGAAAAATGGTGACATTAATTTCTAAGGAACTACGAGTATTTCATTCTTAAGGAACTTATTCTGGGAGAATCCGAGAATATACTTCAACCGTTCTCGTTTCCGATATAGTTGAGATGTGACCGTGGCGTCAATTGAGTCTCGATAACACAGAATAAGTCCGCGCGTCACAACTTTATAGCTAAAGTATTATTGTAAACAGTTAGTGACCGACTGTCCGGGGTAAAAGTCACCAATTTAACATCATTTCTGTTTGTTGATACAGGATTTAAAAGTTTTTCAAAAATGTTGAAGCAGTATTCAAAACGTTTGCTTGTTTTCGCGTTTTGTTTTAGATATGGTAAGTACTTTATTTATTATTTATAAATCCTTTTGTGATCAATAATTGAAATAGAAGTCGACAGATTACAATTACTTTTTTAAAAGATTCATTTTTCTTGCAATTTAAAATGTTCAAAATCGTACACAAACTGATTCAATATTGTTCAGATAGTACTGTTAGCAGTTTTGTAAAAGTTCAATGGTCAACTTTGCTAGAATTTAATACTTGAACACTGAAATTCGATAGATAAGAGTTAAATCAAGAGTTTATCTAGTGATGACTTAACCTTTAAGTTAATTAATTCCAACATTTAATTCAGCAATATTAGTCCACTGTACGAAAATATACCATATAATTATAATAATTGAGAGCAGTGGTATTAGCCCCGACTTAGGAATCGTCGTTAGGTCGTGGGTTCTAACCTAGCCGCAGGCGCATTTATTTCGTGTAATTTATTTCATCACCACTGCTCTCAAAACGGTGAAGGAAAACATCGTGAGGAAACCGGCACCAACTACTATCTACCAAGCACTGGGCCCGCGTGGTGGATTATGGCCCATTCCCTCTTACAGAGAGGAGGCCTGATGTGTCCCAGTGGGAACAAGAACATTATGAGCTAATGATGATGATGAGGTACCAAATTATAGCCAATCAACCTCGTCTTCACTTTAACACCTGTAAGTTCAGCAACTATAGAAAAAATGTGGAAAAAAACGTAAACGTGAAAAGAAAATTTTGGTGACGAGCAAGATTTGATCCTGCACCCTGGTATTCAGTACTCAGCGTCATCATCAATATCAGCCTATAATGTTTCTACTGCTGGGACCCAGGTCTCCTCTCTGTGAGAGGGAGTGGGCCATAATCCACCACGCGGACCCAGTGTGGGTTGGTATTCAGTACTAATGCCTGTAAACCTTCCGCCCACTCCAGCCGCCTCAATCCGCTGCTTCGACTGCAACAGCCAGAACAACTCCATGTGCATGGACCCCACGATCTACGACAAGGAGACGCTGAACAACTTCCTGCCCATAGCGGAGTGTGGCCATGGTGTCTACTCCGCCAACAACGACTTCTTCTGCAGAAAGATTGTGCAAACGAGTAAGTTGTGAAGAACAGCTTTTAATAGGGGAACAGCAAAAGGAACGTAGCGCAAAACGCCAACAGGACGCCATTTGCCAATGGCCGCTTGCAAATAGGTGCGTCCACACAGACCGAGCAGCCTTGCCACGCGAGGAAACTGCCTGGCGAGGCTGTTCGCCCTGTGTGGACGCGTCTATTGTTTCTCGACCGAAGCACGAAACAATATACGCGGGCAAAACAAAAGTCGACACTGGATGGCTCGGGGGCTCGGTCACTCGGCCGCGGCAGCGCGCTCGCTGGCCTCGGCCGAGACATGTCCACACTAACCGAGCTACTTCGCGCGAAAAATGCCTCGCGAGGCTGCTCGCTCTGTGTGGACGCACCTAATGCGACGTCCTGTTGGCGCTTACGCTACGTTATTATAGTGTTGTTTTAAGTTTGCCTTAAGTGTGTATTTCCCCATTAAACTAGTTTATACCTCGCGTCTCCGTCTCACTGTTTCCATCTACTAGCTGTTTGCCACGGTTTGAGAACCGTTGTTCGACTTCTGTTTTTTCGTATCGCGAATTCGCGATGTTATAGATAGACCCTATAGCCTTCCTAGCTAAATATACAATCCAACACAAAAAGAATTTTGAAATTCGAACCAGCAGTTCCTGAGATTGGTTGAATACCAAACAATCTCTTCGGGTTTATAACATTAGTATAGACTAGCGGCCTGCCCCGGCTACAACTAAATCAAATTTTCGACCTTCTGTGCAGTCTTTTCCCGCGCCCCCAGCAGGCTTTTGGCCCTATGCACTATGGGGGTCCGACAGATTGCTGACAGCTCCTTGAACCCGACGCGCCATCGACTCGGGCCTAATACTTGATCGGACAGCGAGTTACCCACTACCGCGCCTGCAAGCCCGTACCAGTGTTGGCCGGAAAACGCCACGCAATGTCCGGACACCCTGACCGTCTCGACTAGGTCATGAGGTAGAGAATGTGCTCTCCTTCACGTATTCCGCCTCTTCCTTCAGAAGCATTAGGTAGTACTTCAGAGAAGGAGGTGACTGTTTCCTATCCTCCCTCGCTCCGTAATATGGTCTAAATAACCCTTAACCAGTGCCAGACGCGAAAGATCACTGCCGCCTGTCACCTCCGTGATACGTTTCCTCCCGCCGAATCCAACACAGGAACCTCCTGGAACATCCGTGTCCGGTAATGAACCGCATCAGGCGGAAGGTGGGGACGCCGACGTGCCTCTCCAGCTACTCTTCAAAGAGAAGGAGTGTTACTACCGTGATTGTGGCGTACCCAGAGTTCGATACCCTGAAAGCGATATGAAGGCTTATCAAATAAAAGACGGCAGATTATCCCGGGCCGGCCACGTCTGCCGCATGCCTAATGAGCTGTGGGCCAAAATAACCACTTTGTGGAGCCCTGATACAGCCAGAAGGCGTCGCGGCAGACCTCGTAGAAGATGGCGGGACGAACTTGATAAAACCAATGACCAGTGGTCCACTTTGGCCCTGAATCGTGAAAATTGGAAGTCATGGGGAGAGGCCTTTGCCCAGCTGTGGGATGATGTAGGCTAGCAGTATCAGTATCAGTATCAGATTATCCCATCTGAAAATCATTATTCACTTTGTCAACAATTAAATAGTTACTAGAGGGCCACTAAAGAGACATAGAATTATTTAATAGCACCTAAGTATTAGTTAATTAATTGAGTACGGACGTTAATTATTACTAGTACGCGTAGGAACTAGTAATAACGAAGTCAAGGTAACATTAATTTAATGTGCATGCGGATGGCGAATAATGGGTGACTCGCCGTCCCAACATGAACCATGACTGCGCCGTGTTCCACGGGCGCCTCAAAGAGCTGTAATTTTTTAAATATTTTTTTATTTATTTAGGCCTTAACTTAGGCATGAATCTAACTGTTGAAACAGATAATGCAGGTCAAACATCAAACGAACTTACAGTGCGCGTACGCTTATAAACAATGTTCGAACAAGACAAGTCCAGGAATGTTATTGAACAACTTCAGTAACATCCCTGGACTTGTTACAAATTCTAACCAAATGAAAGCTTATTTCTTGAACTAACCCTGCCACAAGACCCAGTATTCTTCCTTCCTTAAATCTTCTCCATTCTTCTTCCAGTTCTTCACAAAGGGTACGAGCCGGAGGTGCGTGTAACCCGCAGTTGTGGCTGGGTGCGCCACCACAAAGCCTGCTACACGGCTGACAATGAGGACCACCTGGAGACCGTCTGTCAGTGCTTCGACAACGAGTGCAACTCTGCTGGTCCACTGAGGAGCTTGGTCGCAATGGTTGTCGGTCTACTGGGTCTGAAAATGTTCCTATGATTAAATGCGACAGTATTATTTTGTTTTTGTGTTTTATTTTACTGTTAGTCTGTTACCATGGGGTATTACCCAGTTACTGGGTAACGGAGGTCCGATAGGCAGTCGCTTCATGTAAAGTACTGATATTCAGTAAAGTATTGAAAATAATGATGATTTGATTAGTAAAACATTGACACATGAAACTTATCCATTTTGTTTCATGAAGAGGTAATTAATCTATTTTCAACTTTACCATTACATTGGTAAGGTTTATTTGATGCGGAAAAATTGGATAGATTGTTGTAGATTGATGTGCTGGGGTCTGTACAAGGATACCAAACGTTGTAAGATGTCAGGTCGAAATGAATTTTCATTCTACATAATTTTATAAGTCGAACCATTATACTGTCTACTGAGTAAGCTACAATAGCACGTCTCTCTTTTTTGGAGGTTTCAGTTTTAATTAATAAAAACCCGTCCTGTAGAATTTGGCCATATATGTAAATCATAACTTGGCTCTAGCCAGATGCTTCGAAACTTCGCTTATTTATTACCCGACTACGGCAAAGCCAAAAGGAGGGTTATGATTTTGACCGGTATGTATATATGTATGTATCTATGTATGTTTGTCTGTTCCCTCATAACTTCTAAACTACTTATCATTACATGACAAATGAGGTGTCGTTAGAAGCGTGGCTAGGTGGCATACGACCACGGCTAGCACAATATCGGTCAAATGAATATTGTTCTTGTTTTATACTTTTCAGTGCGCGTTTTTTTCGTAGTCGGGTTTTAGTTATTTTTAATTTTATAAAAAATATACATAGAACAACACCATGCGCGTAATTCCCGAAGTATATGTCGATGATGTAGTTACCTATAACAGAAATAAGCAAACGGCATATAACATGTGTCAATAAACACCTTACTTGAGTAAGGTGTTTATTGACACATGAAAGATTAAGATTAGGGAGAAAGTCAACAGCATCCTGGGAACTAGGTACAGCACAGCAGAGAGCTTTAGCCACAGAAATATTAAATAAGCTCTCCAATTGTTAAACAATTTGAGCAGAGGGTGATTTCACCCACACAGATTCAACTGTTTCTCGTCTAGGCAATCTTGTCCTAGGAATCACAGACAGAGCCTCTATGGTGGCGGATGAGACAGCAGCTCATGTGCTCTAACACTGCCCTGAAGTTGCCCCATAGCAAGAGTGCAGCATGCAACATGCAGCAACCATTGTTTCTATCACGGCTCTGGCCCTGCGGCGCAGGGGCGTAGCTACCGCCGTATCTGCCGTATCAATTATACGGGGCCCCCGGGCCACAGGGGCCCCCAACGTGCGTAAACAAAAATTAATAAAAACTTAATAATTTATTTATAAATAAAATAGTTATTTACTTTTACATAATTTATTTGTCTTATCTATCTCTGGTGTGTTTATTAATATTATTTTTATGTAATACTGTTTTAAGCACTAGATTGTCTATTAGAAATCCCGGGAAGATCCATATTAATATTAACATTTCGATGCAAGTACTAAAATAACTCTACCTAATTCCGACCTCTGGACTGATCAGTCGCATCTTGAATTTTTTTGATGAACTTTGTCCAATTATTTGTTTATATTTCGGCGTAGATACAGAGAAATGCATTTTTTTTCTTGAGTGATGAATCTTTACCCTACCTAAGGACCCCCAAACAAATTTTTATACGGGGCCCCGACAAGGCACGCTACGCCTCTGCTGCGGGGTCTGGGTGGTCCCACGCAATTTATCGTCGCAGATAGTTTTAACGCTTGCTATAGGGCAAAGTACTTCGATAACCCAGGTACTCTCCACGAGATCGTCGGCAACACGAAGGAGCTGGCTTTCCTCGGGGAGTTGGGGAGGAACGAATAGATTTCCCACCCACACGCAAAAGATGCGCTTTTGACGTGGAGTTGCGGATACCCGCAGCAGTCCGTAATGCAATTCAATTCCCGTCTAGGCGCGTATACAGAGTTTTACTCCTGTAAATGTCTGCATACTGAAAGTTTACTTAAATGATTGGACTTTCCTTTATGTCTAATGTATAATGTTATTATAAGTTACATTTTTATATATCATCATCATCATCATCAGCCTATAAATGTTCCCACTGCTGGGACACAGGCCTCCTCTCTCTGTGAGAGGGAATGGGCCGTAATCTACCACGCGGGCCCAGTGCGGATTGGTAGATGTCACATGTCTTCGAATTTTTGGTTCTAGGACATGCCGGTTTCCTCACGATGTTTTCCTTCACCATTTTGAGAGCAGTGGTGTTGAAATAAATTACACAAAGTAATGCGCCTGGCGGGGTTCGAACCCACGACCTACAACTCGTAAGTCGAGGCCGATACCACTGGGCCACCACTGCTCCCATTTGTATAGTTTGTACCTATTTACAAACTATCATGGATTTATTGGCGCGTGGCTATAATAGGAACTAACGTCGCCATCTTGGCATGTCAATATAATTTCATTCAAAAGCCCTCCAGAGCGTTATCCTGAAATTCAAGCGCAAAAATGTCCTTGCAGAATTGTAATACCACTGCCACCATTATTTGTATTTAGTGCATTGTCTGATCTACAACAAAGTCTGACACAAAAGCTACAACAAAGCTTAAACAATCATTATCCGGCTGTTACAAAAAAGAGGAAACTGACGGACAGAGCGACTTCCTGTCACAATTTAGACCTTAATGCATTGTAAGTTAAGTACCAACTACTAATGTAACCTGATGTTGTCTCTGATGACATTGGCCCATTGTGTGTACTGATAAACTTTGGTATGGACCAGTTATCGCCAGCCGAGTGAAAACCGTGACATTCCAGGGCCAATGTCAGCGTAAATTACTGAAGCAGGACCTGATTAATAAAGTACAAAATCATCACAATAATAAGTTATTAAAATGAATACAGTTAATAACTTATTGTAATATTAATTAATTTAATCAAGGAAAATATTTATTCAATAAATAATAAATAAAACTTGAGTACAGCGCCATCTATGTATACAGAGGCGTACTACACAGCCGCACCGGTGAATTAAGTAAGTGTTTGACGCTATGTATAGATGGCGCTTAACAGAACATAATAAATTACGACCAGCAATATAATTAATTAGTTTTTTCCTTTATATTATTTCAGAAATGGGCGAGCCATAATAAAATAACAAACAAATGATTAATGATGATTATAAAAGTTTTGATAAAGAACAATAAAAACAGCAGAATTCCCACATTGTTTCGAACTGTCTTGCTTATCTTCAACTTGCTTCGTTTTACTTTACTCTAATTATTGATTTTGTTACTAATTAAAATCCAGAATGAAGATTTTCGAAAAATGACGGCACGTTGCCAAAATTTACAGATAGCGATTCAAAATTTGAGCACTAACAACAAGTCAGGTTGGCCGAGTGGTCTAAGGCGCCAGATTTAAGCTCTGGTTCCCGAGAGGGAGCGTGGGTTCGAACCCCACACCTGACAAATTGAACAGTGTCCGAGAGGATACTTTTTATGTTTTGAAAATAATTATAATTCCTTGAATTAGAATGTTTCAAGTGCATTGACAACGCTGTCATGCCTTTTGAGTGAGTCATCCAACATTGTGATGATTCAATGTGAGTCATTCTATGGCAACAACATGATTGGTGAATGTGGGACAAAAAATCGTCCCTTATCAGAATTTGATGACTTTAATACAGAGTAATTTAATTTTCAAATTAACCTATATCGAAGAGATTATTAAAAACAAATAAAAAAAATACGTCGCGTTGGGGGACCGCTTCAAATTATTTATGATCTACGATTTTCCGGTCCACAACGCGACGTATTTTTTTTTTATTATTTATTACTTTTTAAAGGGAACTTGGTTTTTGTGTCGGGGGTTTTTTTTAATTTTTAATTTAATTTTATACTTTTTATATGCACACACATAACTTATATCGAAGAGAATAATAAAAACAAATAAAAAAAATACGTCGCGTTGGGGGACCGCTTCAAATTATTTATTATCTACGATTTTTCCGGTCCACAACGCGACGTATTTTTTTTATTTGTTTTTATTATTTATTACTTTTTAAAGTGAACTTGGTTTTTGTGTCGGGGCGGTTTTTTAAATGTTTAATTTAATTTTATACTTTTTATAGGCACACATACTTATTTTACTTATATCATTTTATGTTAGGCGGTTACAGCACATTGACAAATCATCTTTAACAGAATTACAAAGACTGAGATGTAGTAATTGACACTCTCACTTGACAATCGGATTTCCATTTCCCAATTTTCCCAGCACCAATTTTCTCATCAAACGATGCAAAGAACACTCTCGATTAAGTCATCAATATTCCCTTTCAGTGAGCTTTTATTTGAAACCCCCACTCGAGTTTATTTGCAAACCTTCGGTTACCCTTCCCCACTTTCACCCCCATAACTTTTAAACGGCTCAACCGATTTTCATCAAACATGTCTAAGAACAGTCGCACGTAAATCACCTTTTATACAAAAAAAAAAACTAAATTGAAATCCTTTCATCCGTTTGGGCTTTACGGTGCCACAGACAGATAGACACGTCGAACTAACACCCCTCTTTTTCCGTCGGAGTTTAAAAATAAATAACGTTAATATTTGTATGACCGGATATAAACAATACTTAGTTTGCATTTAATTATTTCTGTTTTATTTTGGTAGGAAATTTAATTTAATTAATATATCTAGTTAATATATAATTATATAGTATATTAGTATATATAGTTAATTTCGTAAACTTAATGGGCATAATGGGTCTGTGAATTTTGACCTTTTGTATAATTGCTATATTAAAATAGTTAGGTATCTAAATGTGTCTCTGTCTTAATGATACTTTATTAACCGACTTCAAAAAGGAAGAGTTTCTCAATCCTTGGTATCTTTTTTATGTATGTTTACTTTACGACGCTGTTCGATAAAAATAAGCTTAGGCTATGTTTTATCTTAGAAAGATAATGATTTAACAGTAAAAAATAAACAAGGTCTTTGCGCAGCAGCGGGGTGGGTCATTAACGACTAAGTTAAAATAGGTAAAACAATCTCTTTGCTCTTGAATGCTAATAAATACCTATTTAACAACTTAATGTCAAAAACATCAACATTCATGATTATAATAATCTTACTCCAAAAACCCGACTACGAAAAAAACGCGCACTGAAAATTTTTAATGATCGAAGACTGAAAAGTATAAAACAAGAACAATATTCATTTGACCGATATTGTGCTAGCCGTGGTAGATATGAGCGCCGATGGTAAATTTGTCGGCGGCGGCGCGCCGACTTTTTGAAGTCGACGGCGGCGGCGTCGGCGGCGCGGCGTGACCGTTGCCGATGTTTATTTAACTACTTTAATTTAAGAGAAGAATTAAAACAATATTTTACGTATAATTAAGATTTATTATAATTTTGACGAGACAATTTGAATTGACGAGAAAATTGCACATCGCTATCTTTTTCTTTCGCTTGTTTCAAACAAGCGTCGCAAAACACTTGGTCGCCTAACATTGTTCGTTTTTTTTTTCCTCATATTAACAACTAACTGACCAAAATAGGTCCAACAAAAACTGTGTTTGTTTGCTGATAACATGGACAACACAGAAATTGGGGTACATATTTGAATATCGAAGATTAAAATACCTCCTATTAAAATATCGATGTTCAAAACATCGAAAATGGAAATATCGAACGACCATAAATCCGAAAATTAAAATAACGAAAGTTTATAATATCGAATGGTTAAATATCCTGTGTCCAATATATCTAAAATCTAAATATGTACAAAAGTTACATCGAAAGATCTAAATATCAAAATACAGATTATCGAATGTCCTAAATATCGAAGTACAAACTATCGAACGTCCTAACGTCCTAACGCGGCTCTTATTTCTGTTTGCAAGGTTTAAAGTAACCTAACCTGTCCGAGTCGGGGTGCCCCAAGTCCCGAGCTCGCTTCGCTCGCTCTTGCATCCTTAGTCAAATTGCTGATTAGCACCTACCAAGGTAACTCGATGGACTTCGGATGCAAGATCGAGCGAAGCGAGCTCGGGACTTGGGGCACCCCGACTCGGACAAGTTAGGTTCGAAGGGGATGGCGGGGTATTTCAGACCCCGCCATCCTCTTCGTGTTACGTTACTTTAAACCTTGCAAACAGAAATAGGAGTCGCGCGAAGCGGGGCTCCGTCGACCAACCTTGATAGTGGTAACCAGCAATAAGACTAAGGATGCAAGGGCTAGGCTAATTAAATTTTCTGAATTCTAAAAAATCGGTATTTTAATAATCTGTAGGTAAATGTCAAATTATGATTTGATACTACCTACATTTATTAATACACTCATATTATTTATATAGATATTTCTACTAGTAGGTATTTTAACGTAGATATTATGAACTTAGATGTATTCAATGTTGATATTTTGAACTTAGGCATAATGTCATTCAATATTTTGAATCATTCGAAATTTTAATCACTCGGCATTTCAATCTTCGACGTTTTATTATAATCGATATTTTATTTTCGATGTTTTGAACATTGGTATTTTAAGCGTAGGTATTAATCTTCGATATTCAAATATGTACCCAGAAATTGTAATGTCAAAGAGTTTCGTTTTTTAAACGTCTACGTCTAGTGCCGCCATTTTGCCAGCTTTTATTATCGTGCGTTCGGTTTGGTCAGCGTCTTAGATTAAACTGAACGCCGCCCGCTCGGGTTCGGCGCGCCGGCGCCCCGGCACGGCGGCGGCGGCGCGGGGGGAATCACGGCGGCGGCGGCGCGCCGGCGCGGCGCTCATATCTAAGCCGTGGTCGTATGCCACCTGCGGTTGTGTCACACAATCATTGGTTAGGTGGCATACGACCACGGCTAGCACAATATCGGTCAAATGAATTATTGTTCTTGTTTTATACTTTTTAGTGCGCGTTTTTTTTGTAGTCGGGTTTTAGTTATTTTTCTTATTTTTTTATCGTGGTATAATCATCAAATGAGTCCGCCCACCCCGGGAGCGACTGTCAGACTTGTACTGTCTAAAATCCACGATGTCCTTCAAAGCCTTTACGTTCCAGGGTCACGAGCGGTTACCTGATGGGATACGCCCGCGACTTGGACCCTACCTTGGACTCGAAAATCAAATTAACTTTAATTACACTGTTAAATTCAATTTATATGGCTTCGAAGTTCGAAATCAATAAATAGTGATCAGATCATCGAGTTAACTATTTATATGGTGTCGTCCCACGGTCCCTGTTAGCTAATTAAAATTATTAAACAAAATCTACGGGAAAATAGTATTTTGAGACCAGCATTAAATGTTGACTGGTGATGTCAAATGCTCCCCCACCGAAAAGTCTATCGATTTTAGTTCCAAATTCCAATTTAGTAGAGTTCGTTTGGTCGTTCGCTTTTAACCTTGAACTACCTATAAGGTTAAAAACTAGGGAGGGTTAACTGCGTTGATCGCGCCCACTCTCACCTTTTACTAACCACCCCCTGACATTTTACTGGGGTGAGGGTAGAGAAACTAGTTTCGTAGAAATAGGCTACCTAGGTATGTTTCTATTCTATAAACTTTTTAAAGATAACACTAATATTCTGCAAAATGGTGGTGTCTAAATGCTGTAACATAAACATCTAGACCTAAGAACGTTCGTGGAAATGTTTTAAGTGAGGCTACCGCGGCCATGGAAAACAAAGGCTAATTGAACGAACGAAGGTAGTTTTTAGTCCTACAAATCGCACACTCCCTTCCTGGGTGGAGCGGAGGGGCAGGAAGACTCATTTTTGATGTTTTTCAAGTCCCTCAAAATAAATAAAACTTATAATAAACCTTCACGCCTTCTTCTCATGACAGTGAGCCAGAAAACTACAGTACTCGGAACTCCATCTTGTTTATGAGTCATACCACAGGCCTTTCTAAAAAACCGTTTACGCTACTCGACCAAACAACAAATCCTTGACCTATAGAACAGGACAGTACTAGAACAACATCAGCCTACTAATCCAATAATATCGTACAAACGCGATCACATCAACTGCGCAATATCACTTGCAATGTTATGTAAACAAACTGCGGAAAGTTACTCGAACGCCCTGGAACACTCCTTATCACCCAACTTTACACTTCCAAGCGAAAACCTACCTTAGAACTTTTAACCAAGGTTTTTTTCAGCTTAACAGATGGTTGGATTATTTGGAACCGCACGCACACTTCCATTTGATTCAGTATTTACTCACACTTGTAAAGGTTTACGTGTGTGCGTTTTGTATTTGTGTGTTGTGTCAGTTAGTGTGTGAGTGCTCAGAAAAATGTTTACCGAAATGTTTTGTTGTCGGATAATAATAAAAACAAAATAATGACAACAGTTGAAATAATACCGTTACATGGCAGGAGGTGTCTATTATGTAGAGTGAGGACAAACTGAGCAGTTCAGGTTTGATACTTTGACAGGTCTCCAGAGGCAGTGGCGCTGCCCAAGCGGACATTTTTGGAACTGCTCAGATTAGTCCTCCTAAAGAGTTTGATAGTTTGACAGGTCTCCAGAGGCAGTGGCGCTGCCCAAGTGGACATTTTTGGAACGGCTCAGATTAGTCCTCTTGATAGTTTGACAGGTCTCCAGAGGCAGTGGCGCTGCCCAAGCGGACATTTTTGGAACGGCTCAGATTAGTCCTCTTGATAGTTTGACAGGTCTCCAGAGGCAGTGGCGCTGCCCAAGCGGACATTTTTGGAACGGCTCAGATTAGTCCTCCTAAAGAGTTTGATAGTTTGACAGGTCTCCAGAGGCAGTGGCGCTGCCCAAGCGGACATTTTTGGAACGGCTCAGATTAGTCCTCCTAAAGAGTTTGATAGTTTGACAGGTCTCCAGAGGCAGTGGCGCTGCCCAAGCGGACATTTTTGGAACGGCTCAGATTAGTCCTCTTGATAGTTTGACAGGTCTCCAGAGGCAGTGGCGCTGCCCAAGCGGACATTTTTGGAACTGCTCAGATTAGACCTCCTAAAGAGTTTGATAGTTTGACAGGTCTCCAGAGGCAGTGGCGCTGCCCAAGCGGACATTTTTGGAACGGCTCAGATTAGTCCTCTTGATAGTTTGACAGGTCTCCAGAGGCAGTGGCGCTGCCCTAGCGGACATTTTTGGAACTGCTCAGATTAGTCCTCCTAAAGAGTTTGATAGTTTGACAGGTCTCCAGAGGCAGTGGCGCTGCCCAAGCGGACATTTTTGGAACGGCTCAGATTAGTCCTCTTGATAGTTTGACAGGTCTCCAGAGGCAGTGGCGCTGCCCAAGCGGACATTTTTGGAACGGCTCAGATTAGTCCTCATTGTAAAGGTATGTCAGGGTGTAAAGTCCCTCGAACTTCACAGATTTTGTCACCATGTGGACTAGACGATAATAAAGTAATCTACCACTATCACTGCCTTACCAAATTGTACAATCACAGACACTGAGAAGGGCTGATTTATTTTTGGAGGTACATATTCTCATTATGCGATCAGTCTATTGACTATGACCAGATAAGTATGTTGCCGGATCAAGTCATCAAGTGTCTTGTAGAGTTGATTCCCCACTAGGATTGACTCTTTTTGCTCGTTAGCTCATTATAGGCTATCTAGCGATTTTGATAGATTATCCAGAGATTTTGCGTCTTTTCAAACGCGAGTTTCTGAATTTAAATTTCTGTTTTCTGATAATACTTTTCCTACCCGAGTGGGGAAGGCAATCCAGAAACCTTAATACGGTTTGCGATCACAGCGGGGAATTCACTAGACGGGCATGTCCGCGGGCAGTCTGTCTGGGCATGCCTGGCGACGCAATACACTTCACAGACTCTTCAGTTTGTTTTAGAACTGCTTCGCTATTAGTTGTGTTGCAAGATGGCAATGCAAAGGCGAAAAATTGCAATAGTTACCGGTGCTGCGTTAATATTCTTAGATGAAAAGAAAAGGAAGAGAATTTGGTGCAAAAAATGGTATAAATATAGAAATAAGTACAGCCATATCAATTTGCTCTTCTTCTTTCCAGAATATTTTATTCTCAAAATTCTTCCCAGAATATTTTATTCTCATTAAAACTAATTTTAAATTAAAAATACTCCACAACTCGTCGAATGATAATAAGCGGACGTCTGTTTGGGTTGCTGTCACTGCCAGGTCTGTCCACAGGCCGCCTGGACTAAGCATACACGCTCGGACCTGTCGGTGCCTGTGCAGACAAAATGAGATCGCGCGGACTTCCAACGGGCAGTCTGCCAGACCGCCCGCGGCAGTACTACACTGACTGATAAAGCACAGACATGATAGTAGCGAAGCCCGTCGGACTTGCCTGCAGGCTTGCCCGCGGACACGCCCGTCTAGTGAATTCCCCGCTCAAGGCGGTTCCATAATAATGACACATACCTACTACCTACATAGAAATGTTATTTTCCCGTAAGCATGAATCGAAAACACGTGATCGAGGAATACACCACATGTTTGTGACATTGGTAGGTTTTATCATTATGAAGTACGGGTAACAATAATAATGAACGAATAATTCAGGAGGACATAATACCTAATTTAACACTGACACATCTGTCGATTGTTCACAATGAATCTGCTTACCTACAGATGGGTCTTTCCCTCATGCAAAGTTATTATGACGTCGCGAGGCAATTACGACACGCGATGGCGAGTAATAAAACGAATGACTCGCCGTCTGATCATGAACCAAGCCCGGATAGACGGTGTGTCGTGCGTGTTCCCCACAATCTGAAGGGACAACCATAGAGGCCCAAATCCTGCTGTGTGTCTTACCAGGTAACCGTGACCCCTCAACGTAAAGGACTATTGAAGGAACACCCAGGATTTTAGTCAGTACGAGTCTTACAGTCCTCCCGTCCCACCCGGGAGAACTCATTTAGTGATTTTACCAAGATAAAAAAAAAGTTATTAAAAAAATACATAGTAAAGACCCTATCTACTAGACACACATAAAAATCAGCAACTTAGTCATAAAACAGACACAAACCATACATAACATATGGATGTGTCACACATTGGTATTAGAACACCAGGCCATCAGCTGAGAAAATTATTTCCAATTATACACCGTGACTTTTTAGTCGTCTTACAAAAGCAGCCCAGTTCATGTATCCAATGACTAGAACACGTTTATAATAAAAAAACATGTATTTAAGAGATTTGAAAAAATTAATAATAAAACTTTAATTGGTTATTATGACACAAGGCGTAGTTAGAAACGCCCTTGTCTCATAGAAAATGGAAATGGAATGATCTACCCGACTATTGCGCTGGGTAGGTATACTCTACAGATTGATACGTAAACATTTTAACAGGGTGTTTCATATTTCTAATGTACCTATTTATTAAAAATAAAAATTATTTTTAACGATTTAAAAAAAATTGAACTCGCCTAGAGGTATTTTAGGTCGGATACATTAAGTGAACGACTTTTGTAAGACGACTAAAAAGTCACGGTGTATACACGTACGTGTACATTACCATGTGTACCTACATAGTGTTATACATAAACAAGTACTATAAGTAATTATGTATAGGTATACATAATTTGAAAGCCATGACGTTTTCACGCCATAGAACTATCGATTCTTGCTATACGAGTACATATTTAGTTATGATGAAATTCTTAAACCCAGAACGCTGTGTAAACTTCACTGTAAACAGTTATTGTTTTCACGTTTTTACAGCAATGTAAATAATATATTTTCTCTCCTTATCGAGTGCTAATGTAATAAATGTATGTTTTTCATAACGCATGAGCAAACAATGAATTTGTTTTGTTTTAACAGCTGTTACGAGTATTTATCTTATTTTGAACTTACTACCAAAAGGAGGCACAGCAACTCTAAACTACGTCGTCCGAATGGAAAGGGGCAGCCAGGCATAAAAGTAAAAATAAAAGTTAGTCATAAAAGAACTAGTAATAACATCACATCTGTGATCCCTGAAGACAGAGGTAGATGCAGACAGAGGTGGACTTATTTTTTTTATTTCTTCTTCGGTTGACCTCTGAAAACCAGCGCTATGCTGTGGGCCCCCCATAGCACAGCATTATGCTGAGTGGTCGCCTTTCTTTTTACAGTCATGGCATGCAGCTGCCGATTTTTTTTTCTGATAATTATGTTTAGATTTAGTTACTTGTTAATTTCTCTGTGTCTTTTTCTTACATGCGTGTCTGTGAAAAAATTAAATGATTTTTCTTTCTTTCTAATAATACATCCACAATTCCACATAATTATAGACATTTATGGTTTAAATTCCCATGTTGACGCGAGTATATTGCGATCAGCCGAGCAAAGATTCAGATTCTAGGGCTGCTGAGAAATTCTGGAAAAACTCAAGAACACTGTTCGTCCTGAAAATCGATCCCGACACCTCATGCTAAGCCGTCGCTATTAGAGCTACTGGACCAACGAAGCAGTCTAAATTCTACTGTTAGCATTGTTTTGTACTAAAACTCTTTTTCTTCTGATAAATTCACAAAGCGGAAGAAACATTTATTTTTAATTTAATTGATCCCTATTATCAGTTTAACCTTTCAAGTTTTGTTCTCACAAATAACTATGTTAGTCTACAATTGTGTTATCTTCACGTTTTACTACCGAGAGGGGGTCAGTACAGTCTGTGCTATCTATACAGCTGGCTCGTATACACGTGAATACCAAGATAGAGTTAAAACGTGACCATTGTATGTTGTATAAGCATACGGAATAGTTATTTACCTATAGTATTTCATGATTACTTAGAAATGTAGAATAGAAATACAATTATTATCGCTATGGTTACAAATTCTCGGGGTCGCGGGACTATCGGGTAACCTTGGCCCCGGAACGTAAAGTGCTATTGAAGGCCACCGTAGATTTTAGCCAGTGCAAGTCTGACAGTCCCATCCTGCCCTGGATAGGAGGACTCATTTGATGATTATACCACGTAAAAAAATGGTTAGGTACAAATTCTAATACCTAAAAATAAACTGTGACCTTATAGAAAGTCCAGATTCCTCGAAGGCCACTGAGAATTTGAAGCCTATTAAAATGGGAAGAAAAACCATCCGCTTCGTTCGATTCCTGCTTTTTAAAACAAGTGAACATCTCCAAGGAAAAAAATTAAATACCTACGTATGGCACTCACACATTTATCGTATACTATAGCTTTTCCCAGCGGCTTCGCTCGCCCCCCCCCCCCCCCCCTCTTATTGCCTATGTCACTCAGGACCAAAGCAGCTTTCAACTGGTGAAAGAATTTTTGAAATCGGTCCAGTAGTTTTGAACCTATTCATTACAAACAAAGTTTTCCTCTTTATAATATTACTAGTGGCCCGTCCCAGCTTCGCACAGGTATATTAAGAACCGCTAGTCCGATTTTGTGCAAACTTCACATAAAGCTTCTACTGAATAGTTCGAACAAAGCCTAAACATTTGGTTTGGATAGGTGAGCCCATTCTTGAGTTATAACATTACAACGAAAAGTGGCATTGATTATAAAAGTGGTTTCACGAAAAACGTTACATTTTGTTACAACACGTTACTATGTACGTTTTCGTAAGACATACATTCTTCACGTTATTTCTCAGCTGTCAAACTGCTCATTATCTGATAATCTCTTCCATCGGCAGCAATACTTATTATCTTCGTGTACATAATAATGTATGTATTAGTGTAAATTATCATATTGATGCGTCTACAAGGTCGTTTTCAGGTGACACAGGACTTTGAACGCGACTGAAGTCTCAAGGACTTTATTTTCAGGGGACATAACTTTTTTTTAAATGCTCCTAAGTTGAACACGATGGTTTTTTGAATAGTGGGTCATCATCACGTTGATTTTCTACTTTTTATTGGTCGCTAGAACTATTTTACCGACAACCACTCCCCAAAAACCTGAAATTTAATAATAATTAATACTGATATTTATTTAATTTTTATATAATTATCGTATACTATAGCTTTTCCCAGCGGCTTCGCTCGCCCCCCCCCCCTCTTATTGCCTATGTCACTCAGGACCAAAGCAGCTTTCAACTGGTGAAAGAATTTTTGAAATCGGTCCAGTAATTTTTGAACCTATTCATTACAAACAAACAAAGTTTTCCTCTTTATAATATTAGTGTAGACTAGTGGCCCGTCCCAGCTTCGCACAGGTATATTAAGAACCGCTCGTCTGATTTTGTGCAAACTTCACATAAAGCTTCTACTGAATAGTTTGAACAAAGCCTAAACATTTGGTTTGGATAGGTGAGCCCATTCTTGAGTTATAACATTACAACGAAAAGTGGCATTGATTTTATATATTAGATAGTATAGATAATTATTGTAGAAAAATAATCAAAGTAAATTCATTTTAATTTTGAAGACTATTAATACCTACTTTTTTCATCAATTTGTCTCAAAGATAATAAATCTTGCTACGAGGTCTACGGCGTAGCACAAAAAACACAATTACTTTAATCTAGTTCCCCTTTATTTGCAACATGCTATACCCAGGCCAGACGGGTAGGGCTTCGCAAAATCGATGATATCTACGCAAAAGACGCCTGTCACTTGCAGGGGGTGAGCAGTTGTGTAGGTGTCACGAAAAGTGAAAACATTTCCATTGTTATAACAGCTTGAAAATGGTGCAGTAAACAAAATATACATATAGGTAGGTAGGTATATAGATTATATGAGCAAGTAGACTAGATAAGAACACATGTTTTTAAGGTGATTCCTCAGTAGTAGCCCGCGAAATTCAAATTTTCATGTGTTTTTTGCAATTTGCTTATAAGTGACAAGTAGTAACCTGATCAAAATATGATTCGCGACAATAACAAGTATAACTTTATATATAAGAATGATCATAACATTCGCTCCATTCACTTTCACAAAGATTTGGTCAAAATGAGTTAGTTTTCGGATTTTTTACCAACTTTGACCAAATCTTTATGAAAGAGAATGCAGCGAATGTTTTGATCATTCTTATATGTAAAGTTATACTTGTTAATGTCGCGAATCATATTTTGATCAAGCTACTACTTGTCACTGATAAGCAAATTGCAAAAAACACATGAAAATTAGAATTTCGCGGGCTACTACTGAGGGATCACCTAAAGTATTTGGTACGGTCGGCACGGTCGATCGACTGCTGAGCGACGTGGGTTCGATTCCCGCACGGAACAATTTGTATGATCTACAAGTAGTTGTTTCGGGTCTGGGTGTTTGTGTATGTGAGTTTATATGTTCTTAAACGCACTCACAATACAGGAAGAAAATCCTTGCAAGTTTCTTTAAAAAAAAAAAATGGTTATCTCACTTCCTTGGGGTGCTAAGACAGGAAACCTCCACGTGCGCCCGTGGACTGGAGTTCCCTCTCGGATACGTCCAGGGGGAAGACCAGTTTTTCGGGCCGGTGCACCCTGGGATGCGGGCAAAAACTCTCCTTAGGCACTGTGTGCCTAAGGGGTTTCTTTGCCCGTATGCAAATAGCCTGTCGGGTGGACGCTCCAACGCGTGTCCCTCTGAACAGCAGAGGGCACAGCGGCGGAGTGGGCTTGCGGACGGTGAGTAATGGGTATGCTCGCCGTCCGACCAAGGACCAAGCCCGGGACGGTGACGCGTCGTGTTTCACGCGTCACCGACGGGGCCCCTTATGGGGCCAAATGCCTGCCGGGGTCGCGGATTTTTCTTAATCCAGGATACCGTGGCCCCGGAACGTAAAGGGCATCCGACGGAACACGGGTGGATTTTAGTCAGTAAGAGTCTGACAGTCCCTCCCGCCCCACCCAGGGCGGGAGGACTCATTTGATGATTTTGCCACCCTAAAAAAAAAAAAAAAAAATCTCACTTCTTTACTCTATAAAACTGAAGAGGTATTGTGCATAGAACCTTCTTTGTAAAAAACAATTCCCTTTTCCTCTTAAACGGCATCTGTTTGTTGTGTGATCTGAAAAAAACTGCCCCCATTCTCAGAAATACAAATATTTAGGTGATCATCACTGTAACTGCGACAAAAAATGCCAAATACAACCAATTTGGGGTGCTAAGACAGGAAAATTTCCACGTGTGTCCGTGGACTGGAGTTCCCTCTCGGATACGTCCGGGGGGAAGACCAGTTTTTCGGACCGGTGCACCCTGGGATGCGGACAAAAACTCTTCCTTAGGCACTGTATGCGTAAGGGGTCTCTTTGCCCGCATGCGAATAGCCTGTCGGGTGGACGCTCCAACGCGTGTCCCTCTGAATAGCAGAAGGCACAGCGGCGGAGCGGGCTTGCGGACGGTGAGTAATGGGTAAGCTCGCCGTCCGACCAAGGACTAAGCCCGGGTCGGTGGCGCGTCGTGTTTCACTCGTCACCGGCGGGGCCCCTTATGAGGCCAAATGCCTGCTGGCCCCGGAACGTAAAGGGTATCCGAAGGAACACGGGTGGATTTTAGTCAGTAAGAGTCTGACAGTCCCTTCCGCCCCACCCGGGCGGGAAGACTCATTTGATGATTTTGCCACCCAAAAAAAAAAATACAACCATATTATGTTACGTAGAAACCATGGACTGTATGTAATAAGGTAAATAAAGGAAAAAACAATCACATGTAGAAAGCCCTTGTTGTATGTTACGGTAACCTTCGTAATTAAAGTTAGCTTGAAATAGAAATATATACATTGACTTTCTCTGTAGTTTCACCCCATACTACCCACTACTCTAGCATCGCTATAGGGTCAAAGTTATCACGTTTTATGTCTAATCATAGAAATAGTTTATAGAAATAATTTATTGCTTTCGATCTGGTCCTTTATCTAGACACTTTATTTTAACCTGGTTGTTATTATATTGTTACGTCGATCGAATTGCGAGACCTATCTATAAGCTTCTCGAAAGTTCCACAAGGTTCTCGACAATTCTACCGAAGGTTTGTCTGAAAGTTTCTAGAAAATTCTACCTTGTTCTAGATGTTTCGAGATGGGTCTGGAATGTTCTAGAAGGTATGGGACTATGTCGAAGTCTATGGATGTTTCCAGAACATTCGACCACTTTCTAGAAACATCTAGTGGGTCCGGCAGTAGTATAAAAAGGGCGCCGATCGGCGGCCCGAGTCAGTCTGGTTTTGACTACGATCGAGGCAACTCGAAGTGAACTGGAAGCGATCTCCAAGTGATTTTTACGTGTGATTAAGTGAGTTTATAAGTGTTTAATTGTTGAGTAGTGTTAAGTGTTTGTTTTAATTACTGATTCGTGTGTGAATAAAGTTTATTTGGTTTTAATTGGTGTTAATTAATTTATCCCAATACCCAGCTCGTAACATTTGGTGTCAGAAGTGAGGGATAAAATGCCAATTTTACCAAAAGACGACACGGACGGTATTCGTACCAGAAGTCAACGTCAACAAGACATGGACCAGAGGCGGTTTGGAGGTTCCCCGATACAGACGCCGGGTGGTGCTCAGCCTACGATAGAACCAGTGGCTGGTCCGTCTGCAGTCTCTTCAGCATCAGCGGTTCCAGACCTGTCTGCGCTTATGGCGCTGCTGCAGGAGCAGGCCCGCCGGCAGGAGGAGCAGGCCCGTCGGCAGGAGGAGCAGGCCCGTCGGCAGGAGGAGCAGGCCCGCCGCCAAGAAGAACAGGCCCGCTTGCTGCAAGAGCAGCTACAGAAGGATAAGGAGGAGCAGGCCCGCCGCCAGGAGGAGCAGGCCCGCCGCCAGGAGGAGCAGGCCCGCCGTCAAGAGGAACAGGCCCGCCTGTTGCAAGAGCAGCTACAGAAGGACAAGGAGGAGCAGGTCCGCTTGCTGCAAGAGCAGCTACAGAAGGACATGGAGGAGCAGGCCCGCCGCCAAGAAGAGCAGATGTTCCTGATAAAGGACCTGCACTCGACGTTTGGCAAGGAGCTCAAAGTGGTGAAAGACCAAGTCAATCAGCACGAGAATCGCATCTCTGAAGCTGAGATCCAAATTGCCGGGGTGAAGAAAGCTTTGGGCGAACTTAAGACTGGAGATGGGGTTGTGTGTCCAGTGGTTACTGCACCCTCGGCACGAGGGTTTAAGGTGCCGCCATTCGACGGAACATCTTCATGGTCGGCTTACAGGATGCAGTTTGAGGCCGTTATGAAGGCGAATGGGTGGACGAAAGAGCAAGCAATGACCGCGCTCACCTTAGGCCTACGAGACCAGGCCCTGACCATACTTGAGGCTCTTGGCAAGGATGTGACATATGAGCAGCTGCTGGAAGCGTTGGAATCCAGGTACGGCGACGCACACTTGGAGCACGTATTTCGCGCTAAGCTCAAGGATCGTGTTCAACGTAGTGCCGAGAGCCTACAACAGTGGGCCCTGGAAATTGAAAAGATGGTCCGAAAGGCATACCAGTCTGCTCCTGCTCTGATCAATGGCAATCTTGTACAGGCATTCGTCGACGGAATACGTGACTTGGAAATCAGAGCCGCTGTGAGACTTGGGCATCACGAAACATTAAAGGACGCCTTGGCTCATGCGTTGGAAGTAGAAGCAGTGAGGCAAGATCATCGCACGCATCGCGTCAGAGAAGTAGTGGAATCACCTGTACGCGACCGGCCACAAGGGTACAGTCCCAGGTGTTATACTTGTGGGGAAAAAGGTCATCTTCGGTCCAGCTGTCCCAAGCGAAATACATCAAGAGAAGATCAATCCCAGCAGGGAAGAGGGACCGATAACACTGCCCCGCAACAGCAGGGAAACGAGTAAACGCCAGGACTGAGGGGCGGGTGCTGGCTGGTATTGAAAGAGCCCCGAGGATCTCGATCTCACAGGCCCATGACGGAAACAGCCTGATCATCAAAGGCGAAGTCAACGGAAAACCATGCAAATTGACACTCGATACAGGAGCTTCTCACACGGTCGTCAACTCAAACTTAGCAAGTCGGTTCCTTGGGGACTTCTTTAATAACCACGACCGCATACAATTACTGACAGCTACCGGTCAGCACATAACCGTCCGAGGCAAGAAGGAGGTAAAGCTAAAACTAGGTCATAAAGTGTATTGGCATAATGTCATCGTGGCTGACATAGTAGACGATTGCATCCTGGGCTTAGACTTTATGCGGAAATATCGTTGTGAGATCGATGTTGATCGAGGAGTGTTGAAATGTGGTAAAGAAGAGATCTTAATGGAAAGCGCACCATCGGAAAAAGTGCTTCGCTTGAAATTTGACGTGTCAACACTTTTAAAAAACTGCGATCTAACTGGAGTAGAAATGGATAAGGCTAGGAAAATGTTACTCCAGTATGCCGACATGTTCTCTACAGATGATGCTGACATAGGGAGAACAGGGCTGGTTCAGCATAAAATTAATACTGGCAATGAGTTACCAATCCGACAACGACCAAGAAGGGTTCCGGTTGCACGCGAAAAGGAAGTAAAAGAGATGATTGAGCGCATGGTGAAAAACAGTTTTATAGAGCCTTCATCTAGCCCGTGGTGTTCTCCTGTGGTCCTGGTGAAGAAAAAGGACGGCAACACGCGGTTTTGTGTGGACTATCGACGGTTAAACGACGTCACGAAAAAAGACAGTTACCCACTGCCTAGGATCGATGACACATTGGATACACTGACAGGAAGGAGGTGGTTCACAACGTTAGACCTGAAAAGTGGCTACTGGCAAGTGGAAATAGACCCTAAAGACAAGGAGAAAACTGCATTTTCAACAGGAAAAGGGCTATGGCAATTTAAAGTCATGCCATTCGGATTGTGCAATGCTCCTGCGACATTTGAAAGGTTGATGGAGCAAGTACTTGCCGGATTGATCGGAGACGCATGTCTTGTCTATTTGGACGACGTCATCGTCGTGGGCCGAACATTTGAAGATCACCTTCAAAACCTAATTAGAGTGCTGTCGAAAATCCGGACGGCAAATCTTAAGTTAAGTCCGGAAAAGTGTTCATTTTTCAGGAGACAAGTGAACTTTTTAGGACACATAGTTTCGGAGGAAGGTGTTCAGACAGACCCGGAGAAAATCGTCGCCGTCAAGGAATGGCCAGTTCCGAAAGACAAGACGGAGGTCAGAGCATTTTTAGGTTTATGCTCCTACTATCGACGGTTTGTCAAGAATTTTGCCGACATCGCAAAACCCCTACACAAACTTACTGAGGAGAAGCAACAATTCTGTTGGGACGAGAACTGTGACATCGCATTCCAGGAATTAAAGAAACGTCTGTGCAATTCACCTATTCTTGACTATCCTGACACTGAAAATGACTTCATAGTTGACACAGACGCAAGTAATACTGGAATTGGTGGCGTGTTGTCTCAACGGAAAGGAAATCAAGAAGTTGTTATAGCTTACTACAGCAAATCTCTATCGAAACCGGAAAGAAATTACTGCGTTACGAGAAGGGAATTACTTGCCGTAGTAAAGACTTTGCAGCACTTCAGTAAGTATCTGCTGGGACGAAAATTCCTATTGCGAACGGACCATGCTGCATTAAAGTGGCTATTGCAATTCAAGAATCCAGAGGGACAGGTGGCGAGGTGGATTGAGCTACTACAAGAGTTCGATTTCGTAACTGAACATCGCAGTGGGAGGGCACATGGTAACGCAGATGCACTGTCTAGAAGACCTTGTCCTGAAGACTGTAAACACTGTATCAGGCAAGAGGCCAAGGAAGTTGTGTCTGTACGAATGCTGAAAACGGATCTCAGTAACGAATGGAAGGAAACACTACAGCATGCTCAGCGAAATGACGCAGACATCAAACCAATTTTTGATTGGATTAAAGCTGGTGTTCCTAAACCCAAGTGGAGTGATGTAGCTGTAATGAGTTCCATCACTAAGAGTTATTGGGCGCAATGGAACAGCTTAGTTGTCCAGGAAGGAGTCTTGTGCCGTAAATGGGAAAACGCTCGAGGAGACAACTGTCATTTACAAATGGTTGTTCCTAGAGCCAAAGTCCCAGATGTATTACGGCTCTACCACGACGGATGTTCAGGTGGACATATGGGTGTAAAAAGGACTGTACTGAAAATACGTGAGCGATTTTACTGGATCCATTGTCGGGAGGACGTGGAGGACTGGTGCCGGAAGTGTACCAGTTGTGCGGCTGTGAAAGGACCCCAGACACGCAGCAGAGGTGCTTTACAGATATACAACGTTGGAGCCCCGTGGGAACGGATAGCACTAGACGTTGCAGGACCATTTCCGGAAAGTGAAAATGGGAACAAATACTTCATGGTTGTCATGGATTACTTCACAAAGTGGCCAGAAGTCTTCGCCATTCCTAACCAGGAAGCTACAACAGTCGCAGATAAATTGGTTCAGGAGGTCTTCTGTCGTTTTGGAGTACCCTTGGAAATACACAGCGACCAAGGAAGGAATTTTGAATCACAAGTATTCCAGGAGACTTGTCGGCTGATGGGTACTCACAAGACCAGAACGACTTCCTACCATCCACAATCTGATGGAATGGTGGAGCGTTTCAACCAAACGTTGGAGAGATATCTGGCAAAGGTTGTGGAAAGCAGGCAAAGAGATTGGGACAAGCACATACAGCCATTTCTTCTGTCCTATCGTAGCGCAGTTCACGAAAGTACAGCTGTGACACCAGCCTTCGCGAACTTTGGAAGGGAATTACGGTTGCCTGCTGATTTGATCACCGGATCCCCTCCTGATGCTCCACGCAGTGTAACCGACTATGCAAATGACTTGCGTAACAAATTGAATGATGTTTACGAGCATATCAGACAATCGGGCCAACAAATGTCTGAGAAGATGAAGACCCGATACGACCGGAAGACAAACAATAGAGGTTTCGACGAGGGGTCACTTGTGTGGTTGCATAACCCAGTGCGCAGCAAGGGGAAGTCCCCTAAATTACAAGCAAAATGGGATGGACCATACCGAGTCGTGACCAAGATTAACGACGTCACCTACCGGATTCAAAAGGGTCCACGTGGCGCGCCCAAGATTGTCCATGTTGACCGTTTAGCGCGATATAACGGGACTAACGATGCTCGGGACGAGCATGTCTAAGGAGGGGGCAGTGTTACGTCGATCGAATTGCGAGACCTATCTATAAGCTTCTCGAAAGTTCCACAAGGTTCTCGACAATTCTACCGAAGGTTTGTCTGAAAGTTTCTAGAAAATTCTACCCTGTTCTAGATGTTTCGAGATGGGTCTGGAATGTTCTAGAAGGTATGGGACTATGTCGAAGTCTATGGATGTTTCCAGAACATTCGACCACTTTCTAGAAACATCTAGTGGGTCCGGCAGTAGTATAAAAAGGGCGCCGATCGGCGGCCCGAGTCAGTCTGGTTTTGACTACGATCGAGGCAACTCGAAGTGAACTGGAAGCGATCTCCAAGTGATTTTTACGTGTGATTAAGTGAGTTTATAAGTGTTTAATTGTTGAGTAGTGTTAAGTGTTTGTTTTAATTACTGATTCGTGTGTGAATAAAGTTTATTTGGTTTTAATTGGTGTTAATTAATTTATCCCAATACCCAGCTCGTAACAATATGTATTATACTCACGTGTTGAAGTCATATTATTGTGAGTGCAATTTCTAATCAAATCTAATATTACATACTATCTATTATCTATATAAATAAAAATCATTTGTCGAATGTATGTAAAATATATCTTAAAAACGGCTACACCTATAAGGCTACTTTTTTCTTTGACTCACCAACTCACCATAGTTTTAAAGCACGTTTTTTTTTGCGACACACTGAAACTGGACATTACCAGTGCGACAAAAAGAATCAATATTCATAATCATATTTTGCAATTATATTAGTAGGGACTAAGGAGCCTTGAAGGAGCCCCGTTTAGCGGGGCTCTTATTTCTGTCTGTAGGGTTACGAACCTAACCTATCCGTGTTGGGGTGCCCTAAACTCCCTGTCCCCCTTTGTTGCACTACCGTTGTGTCAAACTATAGTTGGTACTAACGTGAAATATTATATTATTATGTAGTATGGTTTTGGACACCGTGTACTTGAGAACCAAAGGTGGGTCGCTTCGTGGGACTGTTTTAGCAGGGTACGTGACCCTGTCGAACGTAAAGAATAATTGAAGGAACAAGGTGCAGGTGGATTTTCAGGGCGGAGGTGAAGGCGTCTTAAAAAAGGTAAAATATGTACTTATTTGTAAGAAAATGGTACAAGGCATAGGTTTACCTTTATCAGTTTTAACATAATATTGTTTTAACTAATTTGACGAATTTAAACCACACCAAAAAAAGTATTATACATATAAATACTATTACATAAATTATGTTTGTGTGTAAAAAGTTGTTTCTTGAGAACTAAGTAAGGTTCCATCTAAACTATACATCAATTCGATGCGTCATTCTGTGTCAAATCTAGACAGAATGACGCATTGTCTAAGTCTAGACGAGAAACTTTGTTACTACAAACTCGTATACTTAAAAAAAGGACTAGGTTAGCCAGACGTACCTATACCAATATTTTCCTATTAAGTAAATTATAACTGTTTTCTGTATGTAGGTAATACGTCCGTTTTTTGACGTGCCATCGCATCGTGAATTGCTCATCAAATTGACGAACATAGGCATGAGGGTTACCTAAAAAATAGTTACTTATGCAATAAGTTTTGTTAACTTACAAAACAAACATTTTCAGGATCCTTCTAGAGACTTCTTCAGTATCTCAAACAGATCTGTTGTCAGCAGACATAATATTATTATTACACTTCGTCTCAAATTCGAAGCAACCGAAGTCGCAGCCCAAGCAATTAGTTAACAATTTTCATGGGAATCCACACACACAGACAGCTACTGTGTAGAAACAAGACAAAATACAGACGTGTGCGTTTTGTTTTGACGCGCACCGACACCAACACAAGTAAGCACGACGCACACATACACAGATAACCTACAAATAAGCACACAGCAGAAGCGTGCACGTTTTTCCGTTCTGTCGATATGACGCACGTGCCCCAAGAGGGCGGGGCGAGGGGAGGAGGGCAAAATGGAATGAACGGTTTATATAGGGCGCGCGCACGCAGATCAAACCAGTTTGATTCGCGAAGTAAACAAACAAACACCTTCGAAAAAGCATCACAATTTGTTGAGCCGGCTGATAGCCAAGATGGGTACGTTTACCTTTATTATTTTTATCATTGTAACATTGAACTTCATATTTTTAGTCATCCTAAAATATCGAGCTATTTCTCTTAAAAATATCTCCATCCTTCCTGTTTAATCAAAGCAATTAACTTGCATTTGAATCCGACAAAAAAAAAAGAGAATCTTATATTATTCTATTCGACTCATTGTATTTATTTTTCTACTGTATTATCGCAGCACTGACCTTCATACATTTAACCCATATTATAATTTGTTTTCATCCGCCAAAAAAGTTTAACTTAACAATTTCCTTTAAAAAATATCTGTACCTACTTCCTAATACCATACCATTTTTTCGACTTTATCAAATCATGCTGTATTTCCAAGTGATCTTCAATTGTTACTTCGACCTTTCTCATGTCAATTATATCAGCTGTTTATTGAATTAACTCACCCACTGCAAGGCATATTCTATCTTTTCTTATCTTGTTACTTGACATTATTCAATTTATATTGTATGTCAAATGATTCATTTATTTCCGTCTTAGACCCGCATGGGCAGGGGTCGCGGGAGTGTCATACATATCAGAAAACTGTGACCCCAGAAAGTAAAGATCTATTGAAGGACACTGAGGATTTTCGTCAGTACGAGTCTGACAGTGCCTCGCTTCTCGTCCTGTGTTGGAGGACTCATAAAACTCATAGAACTCATAAAATAGCATGGTTACTCTTTTTTTTAAAGTCCTCAGGTACCGGTATCCCAGATAGGGGAACTGGGAATGTTTTAGGCAATTCAAACTACTTATTATTTATTTTAACCTTATCTGAAATTATGTCGTGGCATAGTAACGATCGGATTTTCCTGTAATCTTAATTGGAGCAGTCCTACAACTTCGACAATAAAAAGCAATGGGGGAAACTGCTTTTGTTATACGTTTAACTGTTCTAATTTTTGGTAATTAGGAAATGACTCACTTCTCTTTGAAGTTTTAGAGTAAGATTCCTTTTAAAATTTCCCCTTTTAGATTACATACAACTTTCCCTATATCCCGTAAGTTTATTATAGTCAAAATATTATCATTCCATATCAAAAAATTCCTGACAAAGAATTTTTGAAATTAAGTCATTCCTATAAAAGAAATGACACGATTTAGTGCGCTGCGTCATTAGGGTAGGTACATAACAGCGTCCTCGCGTGCCGTGGTCTAGACTAATTAACTTCTATTGTCTAACCTTGCCTCGAGTCTAGGAAGTTTGACACACCCTGTATTCCGACTTTTATGTTAGGTAGTGTTTGCGTATAACTTGAAAGTTATCCCGAACATCATAATAGGATAAATGTTGTTCTATGTTGTATTTCAAACTATAACCTATCTTCATACCTATTTTCATCAAGATCCGCTTTGCTGTTCTTATATTTTTTGAGTAAATCAACAACATCCATCCATCCAAGTCTTATCTCAATATTCCCAAAAATTGGTTTCTTAGAACGTCGAGTATGACGTAATGTAATAAAAATAAGCAACGCGAAAAATACAGTGAACAGAGAAGGGTATAAAGAAGAATTTAAACCGAACAGAATAATAAATAAGAGTTTGATATTCCCAATAAAAATTGGGAAGTTGTAGCACAAAAATAAACTTTGACGTCGAAGATCTCTGTATTTCCAGCGATAACAACAGTTTTTTTTTAAGAATTTAGTAGGTTTTCCATTTTTTTAAAACTTTAACCGAACCATTATTTAATTTTATGTCTATATTTTAAATAATCTAAAGAAAAGCAGTAAAATAAATGCCCATTCGCAGCTTACGTCACATTTCAACACAAATGTCATTTTTTCAATTTTCAATCTTATTGACGCTCCATAGTGGTGACAATAGTTTACGCGGTCATAAGCGATTAAAATCGTAGTCAGTCCGCGTCATTTGTAATATCTGTAACATCATACTTGGTATTTCGAAATCTATTGACATCTTCAACAAACCTACATTTCTATCTTTAAAAGATAACAGTTTTTCCAAAAAAAATAAAGTAATCATCTAATTTTAAATCGTCTGCCTCCAAACATGTGTTTTATTTCATGTTTCATTCCACTCACGTTTCGTGAAAAACATCTATCTCTCCGTCCTTTGATCTTATCCAAAATAACCTCAACAAGTCAAGTCCAAACACTGGCTAAATAAGAAACAACGACATAAGCCATTTCTGGCTTTTAGCCATTTTTGAAAAACATGGCTGCCTCGTTGACCTATTAGTTGCAAGTGCGACTACTGGACTTACCTAGATGAAGATCCTGTGATCGATTCCAGATTCGGAGAAAGTGTTACTGGGTTTTTCTATCGGGAATTTGTCAGTAGCATCCACCGTGTCTGGATTTGTGCCCTGATGGTGGCAATAGGCCGACTCCCTGTTACTTGGCACCTAAACATAACCGGCAAAATGAGGATGTACCAATAGATACAACTCTGCCTAACCCATCAGGGATTAAGGCGCGTTGTTATGAGCAAAACATAAAAGATTGCAGTGACGTAGTTGTTAGCCGTTTTAGTAACGTTCCTCCTCCCAACATATGACCGTGGTGGGTGACTCATCCGGTTTTCCGTAACGGCTTGTTTGCAATGTTCGTCACTGTACCCAATTAGCATATAAATTCTCGGAGGTTGGTCTTTATATTGTGACGTAGATTACACACCTTGTGTAATATAGCATGATAATAGAAACACCCACTTTTGATACATTTACTTGATGATGGGTAGTGAACTCATTGCATGATGGTGACGCAATATTTGCGCTTGTCGGGTTTCATTATAAAGTACGAAGGGGAGTTTCGGTTAGTGGGGAGTTGTTATTGATAAAGCATATTATTTATGTTTGATTCTTGTTTGCAATTGGGTTCTCAAGGCTCCATTTATGTATAATCCGCCAGTATCATGATCATATCACAGATTCTTTAGTGTACGAGCTCAATATTTAACTTGTTTTTGCTTTGTTCCAGATATGTTAAATATAAAACCGTTAAGTAAGGATTTAGAGTGGTCTCTGGACGCGTCTGCTGGTGCAGGCATGGAGGCCACTGGTGCGGGGCCCGAGGCGGTCGCCGCGCCCACAGCATGCAGCTCGAGCGAGGAGCGCGCCCTGCGCCGCGTCGTCGGGCGTTGGGGCACCGAGTGGTTGAGCTGACTCGGCTCCGAGGCACGCGCCGCCGGCAGCTGGCCTGCCGACCACCCCCTGCCGCCCCCGCGGTGGGGGGCCCCCCGCCCCGCCCTGCGCCTCACCCTCGCACAGTACGAGGACCTGGTCGCTAAGGCGGAGGCGCTGTTGAGCCGTCTCGTCGTCTCGGAAAATTATGACTCCATCAATAACTTCATTTCCCTGTACGATGCCTACATGGCAGCCCCGGACGCGACTCTTCAGGAGTACTTCCCGAAGTACAACCCGCCCATCCGTCCCCACAAGCACACGTGTGTCGGTCTGGCCATGGAAGTCGAAAAACTGCTGAAAGGCTTGGAGAAGAACTTCCCTGGCATCTCAAAGTCCATGATGATTGTGTCATGTGACGAGAACATCCAAGATCTGGTGGACTACGCTACATCAAGTCCTGGACCCCAAGGGTTCTTGATAGAGAACGAGAAAGACCACGTGATGCTTGCTATCAACGTGAAGGTTGACGGAAGGCCTGGCATGTTCCTGTCAGACCTGGGCTACCACATCGCTCGCGTCGTCACTGTGATGGCTGATCGTTGTTACCCTCATACTGGTAAGTTTCAAACCCGAGAATCCTCACCATTTTATTCCTCCCCAGTTTTTTGACTTCCTCTACTAAATTTTCATTTCCTCTCAGGCTGGTTCACCCAATCGGACGAGCCCCACTGCCGCAAGGAGTACAACTACCAGTTCAACACGCTGAACAGCAACTACATCGAGTGGCACGAGCGGGAGACCCGCGGGGCCGCGGTCAAGGAGCGCCTGTCGCTCATCTACGTCGCGAAGGCCTATCTGACAGCTGTCAGTGTCACTGAGAAGAGGAACATCGTTTGGGACTTGAGGTTGGTATTCATGATGATTATATTGAGCTAGAGATTTGTCTGTCTTTGTAACGAATAAGTCCATTTGCTGTCTTAAGCTAAAGATGCTGCAGAATTGGTGCAGTGGCTATCATCTTCCCTTGGAGTCGGTTGTACAATATTTGTATTTTCCAACTTTAGATAACATGTGATGAGAATATCCACAATCTAATGTACTTTAGATTAGAATATTGCCTACATTTGCAAAACAGGATTAAGTATTTAGGTATAATGTATGTATTGTGTCAATCTGTCAATAGAAATAATGCCTCATGAAACACAACGTGATTTTATGATAAGCATGATGACTGTTGACGACAAACACCATCCCAAGTAACAAAAGGAATCTGTATGATATCAGTCAGTTTAGGTACCTACTTGAATAACAATAAAGACTATCTAGGTCCTATCTACGAGATAAAATTTATCACATAGCAATAACGAGGCAATAACACTTTGCTATCTGAAAGTAGGTATACAAGATTATATTGCCATGTCAACAAAACAATGCAAATATACGTACATTAGAAAGTAGAAAAATAAATTAATGATATTTATTTAAACGACATTATTAACTATTTACAAAACCTAATAAACTGAAATAATAACTTAAAAACATCGACAAACTCCTCCTCAACGCTACTCGTAATTTGCCCATTGCCGCTTTGTGTGACAATGCATAACCTCTTCTTCTTCTTCTTCCTGCCCTTATCCCATTCTATTTGGGGTCGGCGCAACACGTTTTCTTCTTCCATTCTCCCCTATCAGACGTCACAGTATCATTTACTCCTTTTTCTTTCATATCATTCCTTAGACAATCCATCCATCTTTTCTTTGGCCTTCCTCGTCCTCTCCATCCATCAACATTCATACTCATCACTTTCTTAGTCACATGGGTGTCATCCCTCCTCATCACATGTCCATACCAAGATAGACGATTCCCTTTCATTTTTTCTGTAACAGGCGCCACTTTCAAACTTCCCCTTATAAACTCATTCCTTACTTTATCCATTCTTGTCACTCCACACATCCATCTCAACATCCTCATCTCCGCTACATGCAATCGTTTCTCATCCATCTTTTTGACCAAGGTAAAAGCCATCCTTTGGGTCACAGAAAACGTCAAAAAGTAATTTGATATTTCGAAATACATATGATTAATTGAAAGCTAAGCTTGTTATCCTTAAAATAAAGACAGGTGTAAAATAAGGTGTGCTACAAGTCTGAATTCCAACGACATTAGAATTCTAAGCTAGTAATTGTTTGCCATGACTACATGATAGTTTGATTAACATAGTATCAGGAAATCAGAAGTGTGAATAACACTTAAATAGCACGATGCAGAGTATCAAAAAAACGTGAATCATTAAAAACTAATTTATCTTCTGCAAATAGCCACGATTCTAGTTTTCTTACGATAACTGTGAAATGGTATTCCCTTCATTTAATCGGATAACGAGTTAAGCTAAACTAATTAGGAATCATGGTTAACAAGCTTTTACAACCAAAAAACTGAAAACGATCAACTCATTGTTTTAAATCTTGTTTAAGGACTGTGCGTTTTAACGTACATTGACACTGATGATTCTTGAACGCCGTTTAGACAAGCTGAACGCGTTTAGTTAATTTCTTTATCGAGTAATCGAGCCCTAATCCCGATGCTAACTCACATAAGTATGTGAAAACACGATTATTTTAAACACATAGGTATATGCTTGCTATCGCTAAGGTCTCTGTAGTATTTCCTCTCCCGATGACGTCAATTGATATAAATTCATGCCGTTTCCTCCATAATTCATACCAAACTGTTTTTATACGACCGATTCAGTATTGAACTCAAAATATTTTATTTATTTTCCAATAAAATAGACAAGATCTAGGTATACAACCATTAGTCTGAAATCTCTGGAATATTTGAACTACTAAGTTTACTTAGCACTTTAGATTTATTTATTTAGGATGTCCAACAATAGAAATACACTTATTTTGGCTGAGTGTAAAATATTGATGGTAATTTCGTTCTTATATGTTTTCAAAATGTATTTAATAACGCTTAAGCTAGCTTCTCTTGAAGCGGGATATCACGAGCACGCTGCGACATTCATGAATCGGATGCGCCACCCAGTGTCGCCCTGAGCCAATGCCTTTACAAGGCACGTTGCGGTCGCATCGTGACTCGAGACATTATGCGCTGTGAGAAGCTAGCTTTACAATTCTCAGTCACAAATACCACAATTTCTTTTTAACTGACCCAGTTTTTTTCTCTTATTTCCAGGAGTTTACTTGCCAGGGATCCCAAGGGTCGTCTAACCGCCGGTATCTACTTCCCCATCAAGAAGAAGGACCAGCAGTTCACAATGTTCTTCGATGGCAACAACGGAAAACAAAGGAAGAAACTCAAGTTCGAAACCTTCTCGAAATTGGAAAAGGTAAATTATGGCACAAAAAGAAGTTACTCTTACCTCCTTGTCCTGTAGACGATATTTTTTCCCTTTGGTTGATGTCAAATAAACTTTCTACCACAAATGTTAAGGAAAAACAATTTTTACCCAAATTGAAATGGTATGGTATATTTTAGTCTGAGCTGTATTTCATAGCCAAAGCACTTTATTCCACATATTTCAGATATATTTATAAACCAACTAAAGTAATAATTTTCCCGCAATCAAGGTCGTCATATACATGGACGTCATAACTCTGGGCAGTTTGCCAGCTCCGTGTTATGGATAACGTTCCAGATTTTATGGAAATGAAGTTTAGTCTGAACTGTTAACGCCATCTAGTGAGCTCATGGTCAACCAATATAAGGCGTTGAACTCAACTGACAATAAAGTGTTCTTATAACTCAAGAATTAATGTTTTGCTATTGAGATTCCTATCTGTAAAAAAATATAACCTGACAGCACCTGACTGATCTTATTATGATTATTAAAAAGTAGTTTATTGAATCAATTTTGGCTTACAATTCCATTTTTTTATTGGGGATGGGTTTTCTCTTGATTCTAGTCTTGGTCAGAGGCGATAGTGATGGCGTGAGCTTACCCAGAAAAAGCCTTACCCAAGTTACCCAGAAAAATAGATATTAATCAACCATCATTTATCCCCTGAAAGCAATTCACCATACAAAAAAATGACAAATAGCTAACCTTAGTCCATCTTCTTTCCAGATTCCCGATGAAGTAGTAGATGAGGTGGAACAGTGCAACGACCAGCTTCACCTTCGTGATGGTGAGCTCCTCTCCATCCTGAACAAGCTGGCGACCATCATGGCTGATGAGGAGTACATGGTGGAACTGGTGGAAATCAACGACAAAATCGTGCAACTTTCTGCTGGAAACTAAACTAACTTTACACCTTTATATCTTATAAAATCAGCATCATTAATTGCCTTAAATTAATTGCCTGCCTTTTACCAACTATATTACGGTCGGATTCCAGTCGAAACAGATGCAGCTGGATACCAGTATTTTACATGGAGTGACTGCTATCCAGTTAGAACTGGATTATGAACAAGATCTTTAAAAATATCATCATTAAATTAGACTTTCTCGTATTGATGGAGTTCTAATTTAGTTTCTTTGCACACATTTTTGGATTTCAACATCGTAGTGATTTAAACTAATCGTTTTAAAATCTTAGTATCGATTAGAAAATTAGACTTAATTAAGAGTTCCGAGTAATTAGTGTTGTAGAAACTCGTAGAGCTCATTTATATTGGATGTGACATTTTCTTGTTATTTTTTCTTCATTTATTTATCATTTATTCATTGGAAATTACTTTAGTTTTGGCTTTGCATTTAAAACAAGGCTGTTTGGTTTAATATCTTCGCTTGTTATAACCACTATTTCTCATTTCATCTATGGGATTGTTTCATTTTTGCACAGATAATGTATTAGACGTTTTTTAGAACATTACAATGGGTTGAATAGTAATTATTCATTCATTTAATTCTGTTCATGTATTTCATCATTTTTTTGATAATGTCTAGATGTTAGTACACGTAGTTGTGACGTAGATTGAAATACTGGACGTATGACGAGACACGGCTCAACGTGGGATATTAAAAAAATATTAGAAAAAAGTACTTTTGTTTTATTTTTAACAAACCTTTACTCTTTTAAAATTATCCTTCTTGTTTGCTGATTGCTGAAAGTCGTGTTTCATAAAGCAACTTAGGTAGGTACTTTGCTGCAGTAGCAATTGTGATCTTCAAATTTAGACTACTGGCAAACCTGCAATTTCCTGTTTTTTTTTTATATTGTAACTATGTTGTGCAAATGAATAAGGTAACGATAACGTTACGATACTAAAAAAAGTTAACAAATCTTTTAAAGTACCTATATGTATACGCGGTGTCTGAAAGTCGTGGTATTTAGAGTCTAACAAAAAGGACTCTTTTGATGAAAATGATGGAAGGAGCTTTTGATGGAATAAAATGTCTTAAAAATTACTTCAGAAAGCCTGAGTTTACCAAACAACAACAAACTAATGAAACAGTCAAAATACAGATTGAGATACGCTTCTGCCTAGCTATTCAGGGAATAAAGGCGTGATGTCATATTTTTATTTTCAGATTTGTAAAGAGAAAATATTTAAAACATTTTTTTACATCAAAAAGCAGCGCATTCCCATAGAGTCTACGGGATGCTACGGTGCTACGGGACGTCTACGACTAGGCCTACGAGCGTAGAGGGCCTACGGCGTAGGCATTGGGGCATTTTTTTTTTTTTTTATCCGTTCTCATTTTCTTCTTATTAAAATTACACTTAATCTAAGTACATAGTTTATCGTTTGTCAAAATAAATAATACGTAAAGCTGGAACCAAGAATGATCAATGTTCGAAGTCTATAACTAGCTACTTTGAAAACCGATAATTCTTTATTAATAAAGTTAAATTATATTATTACAACAACTTTATATTTGGCTAGATAAACAATTTGGGAAACATGTACACAATACAAAATAATGTATGATACAATAAAAAAGGTATGATAGCAGTGAGCATGACTTGTCGTTACTACACGCTAGGTACTTACGTCAATAAAATAAACAGTTAATTTCTCAGAATTTCTTCTGATGGTACACATTCTATTTGACAGAAAACGACATCTACATTCCGATCAGCAAAATTCTGTAGAAGTTAATTACAAATAAGCTCTAATTAGAAATGGTGCTGTACTTAGTCGACAGAGGGCACTTTATACTCACTTTATTAAATCTTAACATTGAGTTTTTGTTTTTTGTTGTACGTTTGTTTGTAATAGATAATTTAAGTTAGAAAAAAACTTATCCGATACAATAGGCAATAGCTGGTATCTCAATTCGTCAACTGTAATCTACATATATTCTATATACATATAATAAAACAGTAAAAAAACTGTGTCTGTACATTGAATATATTAAAAAATAAATAATTGAGGGGGGTTTAGAAACAGTATTAGAGCACGAATCCAAAAAAAAAATTCTGTCTGTTTGTCTGTGTGTCTGTTTGTACACGCTAATCTTCGGAACTACTGGACGGATTGGAATTATTATTTTTTTGTTGTATAGATATTAAGTCGGAGCAACATAGGCTAGCGGGGTAGCTCTAATACCGTCCTAGCGATGATAGGCAACAGGGTGGATTGCCCTTACATCCGGCAATGTTGTAGCAGACATATTTTTACTCAGTGACTGTTCCATTGTTTGTATGTGCTTTTTGTCCTGTCTGTATGTGTCACATTTTGTATCTGTTTTTAAGTTTTTGTATATGAGTCTTATTGTCACTTGAAATAAACGAATTATTATTATTATTATAATTTATCTTGGAAACTTGAACACCTGATGCAGAACAGCCCAGCTAAACTATAAGAGATACAAAAATGACATCATAGCAAAAATTGTTCCACGTGATAAGAATTTTCTGCTGCGAGAATAAATTTGAAGATCTGGAACACCTGATGTGGAACTCCAAGAGCCCAGATAAACTATAACATTTAAAGGAACGACGTCTTAGCAAGAGTTATTCAGCCTGATGACGTATAAAAATTGAAGATCTGGAACACCTGATGTGGAACTCCAAGAGCCCAGCTTAACTATAACATTTATAGGAATGACGTCTTAGCAAGAGTTATTCAGCCTGATGAGCACTCTCTGTCGACGTATAAAAATTGAAGATCTGGAACACCTGATGTGGAACTACAAGAGCCAACGGCGGATCCAGGGGGGGGGTCATGGGGGTCATGACCCCCCCCTGGGCGATAGGCTGGGTCATAGGTGGCCACTGCAATTTTGTCTAATTTTATTTATATACGTAAACAAATTATACGCGAAAGACGCAAATAATCATAATAATACAATTCTGTGCTGTTATTGGTTATATTAAAGCAGGGGTGGCCAACTTGATTAGAAATAAGATCTACTGTTTACTAACGAAACCCTGTGCGATCTACCAATTACATACTTCTTGAAATCATTTATGAAACAGCATAGTTTAGTACACAATCATGTAGTATTTTTTATTGACCAGTCTTAGGGGTTCCTTTTCATATCACATGTGAGATTGTTTCCTTAAATACTTTGGATTTGAAGTCTGAGTTGATGATGTTTAAACAAACTTAAACAGGGTCTTTCTTTTAAATTGGTCAAAAGGGAGAAATCCGAATCCATAAGAGATACGGAAAAACTTTCTTAGGAACCTTTTGCTCTTTTTTGGTGTTTACAATTTTGGCGTTATTATTTTTTTGGTCAAGTGTGAGTTGTCCACAAAATTGAGTGAAGTTGGGCAATTTTTTTTAGTGCAAATCATTTCATTGAATCGGATGAAAAAAATCGGGACGGCGGAAGTTTCTCAAAAGCAAAATATTTTTTCATACAAATTACCAAAAATTAAAAATGGGGAACGAAAAAGTTACCCATTTTTTATGATGTCATTTGATTTAGTTAGTGTCATATAGAGATCATTTCATTGTATCGGAAGGAAAATGTCTGGGCAACAGAAGTGGATCAAATCTAATGACACCTACTGACTACTACCAATACGACTTTATGCTGTTGGAAGGAACATAACTGTAGTTTGGCCAACTTCTACTGTCCAGATATTTTTCTGCCTATATACAATTATCTCATCCTTACAATTACATGAAAGTAAGTCAAACAGCATAATAAAAAAAAATTGGTAATATTTTAATTCATACAATTTGTATGAAACGCAATATGTATTTCGCATTTGACCAACTTTCGCCGTCCCGATTTTTTTCGATGAAACAGAGCCGAATGGCACTAAAAAAAAAGAAATACAGGTGGCACTCGGTGACTGCCGCGGTAAAGCTATTGCATAACATTTAAAAAAAAATATCACCTACCGCGACTATTTAACGAGAATATCATTTATTGGTGCACTACAGTTACTGCAATAAAGAAAAATAAATTAGAATGAAAATATAATTGAGTCTTTTATAAGTATACAGGATTCCCAGGTCTCACTTCCAAACAGAGTTAAAATTTTTAACAGGTTATGGACCCAGCAGGCCAGCACGCTTTCACAGCGCCACTCTGCTTTGTTGTAGGAGAATTTTATAAGTACTTATAGGTTTAATTGTGAAAAACTCTTTTTGTGTGAAAAATTTACTTTTCCTTACTGATTCTAAACGGCCAACTAGGCCGTTTAGAATCAGTAAAAAAAAGTAAATTGTGTTTATGACGGATGTTTTTATGATTGCCGAAGTCTCCCGAACTGAAACGACGTTACACGAGTGTTAGGTTTTTTTCGTTACGGAATTTCTTGATTCGGTCGCCGCGCTCGGAGCCCGCGATAAAAGCTATGCAATAGCTTCAAAATTGCCCATCTTCACTCATTTTTGTAGACCACTCACACTTGACCAAAAAAATAACACGCCAAAATTATCAACATCAAAAAATATAGCTAAAGGTTCCTAAGAAAATTTTCCCGTCTCATATGGATGCGATTTTTTCCCTTTTGGCCAATTTTAAAGAAAGACCCTGCATCGGTCCTATAATATTATTTATATTTTTTACCTTGCCACGATCGACTTTACTAATGTAAAGTCGCGATCGACCGGTTGGCCAACCCTTTTTTTTAGCGTGGTTAAATCATCAAATGAGTCCTCTCGCCCAGGGCAGGGCAGGAAGGACTGTCAGACTTGTACTGACTAAAATCCACAGTGTTCTTCAATAGCCATTTACGTTCCGGGTTCACGGTATTCGAATTGGCCACCCCTGCTTTCTAATATTAAGTAGGTATACCTAGCTATATCTATCCGAACTAGACTACGGAGACAAGCTGTCTGCGACATGGTTACCCCCCCCTGAAGTAAAAGCTGGATCCGCCCTTGACAAGAGCCCAGCTTAACTATCTAATATATAAAATTCTTGTGTCACAGTTTTCGTTGCCATACTCCTCCGAAACGGCTTGACCGATTTTGATGAAATTTTTTGTGCTTATCCGGTATCTATGAGAATCGGCCAACATCTATTTTTCATCCCCCTAAATGTTAGGGGTAGTCCAACCCTAAATTTTTTTTTTTATTTTTTAGACAAAATTTTTAATTTCTATTCTTTATGGCAAAACAACGTTTGCCGGGTCAGCTAGTAACATATAAAGGAATGACGTCTGAGCAAGAGTAGAATGCTAAGGCATTAGCTAGCAAAAGTTATAGCCAGAAAATGCTTCCAACTATATCAATGAAACAATGAAAACGCAATCTAAAACTAATTATGATTAATGTGTTATCAAGATTCGAAGCTGTAGTTAAAATAAAGGTGCTTATTAACAAATAACTACAACTAGAGGTTGTATGAAAGTTGTATGTGTGTTAATAATGAGGTCTAGGTCACCTGCCGTCTCTCACCCATGGTCACTAGCTTTTTACCCTCTGGCTCTATTTTGTGCTACCTAACCAAACAATGACGGGGTCCCCTTAGAGGGCCAAAATCAGCCGGGGTCGCGGAACTGACGAGCTACCATGACCACGGAACGTAAAGGGCTATTGAAGGACACCGTGTATTTTAGTCAATACAACTCTGACAATCCCTCCTGCCCTGCCCTGGGTGGGATGAATCATTTGATGATTTTACCACGCTAAAAAAACCTAGAGTCAAATTATTATCTTGTTGCCTGCCATTCTTTCTATATAAATTACTACATTAGCTTATGAAGGTCAGTACTAGGCATGTTGACAACATGACAAATCTAATTACTATGTCAAAGTAATTATATTTTATTAAGTATTGTTTCTTTCGTTAAAACAACGAATATTTTCAAAGTTACAAGGATAAAAATCGGGAGTCCGGGCTGACGTCACAAGCAAGTAAAAACTTGCTTGCTTGTGACGTATTTCCAATTTTAAGTATCGTATCCTCGTCAATTTTGGTTTTGAGTAAGAAAAGAGAAAATACAGATCAAATATGTTTTGATAATCTCACTGATGTGCTGGACATGATGTGATGGACTAATAAGATTTTATTTTCAAATAGTATATTCGGTTATCCCAGGGGCCACGGAAACGTCATCGCGTCATGCTGAAATAAAACGTATCCTAGATGTTATTCCAGGTAATAAAACTATCTGGGCGACGCCCACGCAATCTAGGTTCCGCACTTAGAGTCCGATTCTACTGAGAAAAAAGAAAATGAAAACTGAATACTTATAGTAAAAAAAAAACCCTCAGACTAACGGGATTTATATACAGTTGAGAGAATCACGTGTCTACTCCGAAACTCGTCTGGATCAGTCACGTGAACTCGTCACAATCATTTGCATTTTTATAGACGATATTCAGACACATCTGGAGAGGTATAGCATGACTACAATTATTGGGTCCGCGTCCCTCTACGTTTCGAACTTGTCTTTATTTTGGCAAGTACGTTTCTTGCCAGAAGCTAATGGCAATTTTGCAAGAAGCGCATGTGTTATTCCTAGTTCAATTAATTAAATAAAATTACTTGCCTCCAGATGATTGGTTAACTCTAATTTCTGGTCATTAATGTCATTACAAAAGCCTGAATTGTGAAAATAAAGAAACGGTGTGCGACTGGTTGCGAAAGGAAATTGCTTAATGAAGACTTTTTTAGGTACTGCCCCTTGATATGCAAAACACTTTAACTAGTGTATGTTACCATATTGACTAATGCGAGTTCCTCTCGCCACACTACCGTTCTTCAATGTACAAAAGCATGTTGGTAGAGGGAGTTATTTTATGTTATTGTAAACTTCCTACTAGAAGGAAGAGTGGAAGGTTTTGGGAAACCTTTGTCCAGTGTATTTTAACAATATAGATTAAAAAAACAAGCCTTCAGCTCATTAAAGTTCAAGTGATCACCGTCGTTAACTGTAAATACATAGAGCCTGGCATCGCAAATGTGTTGCCATACCAGAGACAAAGTCATTTCAACATCCACAATCTCACGTGTCAGATTTAAAGTAGTCAACCTATATCAGTTCTCAACAATCTGATTCACTGTTGTATACTAACAACCGAAGCTAACAGGCCACACGTGCGAGCGTCACCCGTCGACTCTTGCGCAATTCTCTGATGTAATCTGTGTGACGTCACACATATGAAACATATACTATGTTATTATAAATTGTGCACACAGGTGTCCAAGGAAAATCATGATTGGTATGTTAAAGGCATGCCTTCGATGCATGCGCAGTCGAGTCATCGTGTTTGGCAGTGACATGACGTAGGCAGTGACTCAGAATTGTGTAAGAGTTTCGTAGATAAAAAAAATATTGAGAAATATTTGTGATAAGGTTTGCTAACTGATGATTTTGCGTAAATCGGAGTATTCCGTACTTAAACTGGCATGATCACTAGCACTATTATTAGAGTAGTTATCCTGGTAAATATCTTCTTTTAATACAAACATTTTCTAATGACAGTATGAATATTCTAGTGAGTTGTTTATCTAGCTCGCCGGCACTAGCACCTAGTATGTACAGCCGCCAGCACATCTTTTCTCAGACGGGGCCCCCATTAGAGGGCAAAAGCCTGCCGGGGTCGCGGGACTATCTCTTTAGGAAACCGTGACCCTGGAACGTAAAGGGCTATTGAAGGATCACGGTGGATTTTAGTCAGTACAAGTCTGACAGTCCCTCCCGCCATGTCCTGGGTAGGAGGACTCATTTGATGATTTTACCACGATAATAAAAACCACATCTCTTCTCTCTCTTCTTGAACATTTACCTAATCACCCAATGATGAGTGTAGTTCTATTCCAAATTCTTCTACTTCTGGCGGGTTTGTGTCATGGTTATCCAGTTTCTTCCGGTCACGTTAACGAGATCGTCTGTCCACATAGTCGGTTATCTCCCTACATGAACCTACCCCAATCTGATAAAGAATAATGACCAAAAATGAATGGAACCCAAAATACAAGTGCAATCAATCCGATCAAACCTGTGTGCAGAAGGATTCGCTAGAACCATTTTAACAATCAAGTACGGTAGGTATCAAGTTTCAATATCCTAATCCAGCCATACTCAAAGTGTTCTCCGCGGAGCCCCGGGGCTCCGCAAAGCCACTTTTACTCTAACTCTCTTCGACGAAATCTCAAATCAAACAATTAACGAAGAAGTCGGTTAAAAATAAGAAACAGTTTCATACATCCCATTAGATTTTTTCTTCTTTCTTCACTTATATTCTAACATGCCTCTTTTATTTGGGGGTTCCGTCAAAAATTTGGCTTTCCAAAAGAGTTCCGCCACTAAAAAGTTAAAGAACCGCTGTCCTAATCCATGGGATATCAAAGCTATGGGCTGTCAAAGTGACAAAAAAAACAACAATTTGACTTGGGTTTTTATTTTTTTTCATGTCACAAGCAAAGAACAAGAAAAAATATTTAGAACTAGCTGACCAGGCAAACTTCGTACCGCCTCACCTTTTAAACCTTCCCTGGACTTCCAGAAATAATTCAAGACCAAAATCAGCCAAATCGGTCCAACCGTTCTCGAGTTTTAGCGAGACTAACGAACAGCAATTGATTTTTATATATAAGATTGAAGGTCTTCAGAAATCCTTCAGAAATTGCGAACACACCTGGAGAGATCGCGTAACACATTTTAATTATAATAATCAATTGATTTATAATTGAAAACAAGTTGGTTACGTACGTGGTTAATCAAGCAAGTAAATGAAGTAATTAATTAATGTCCTTGACAATCTTTTGATATAATTGACACAATTTGATGGTATGGTTGGCTCAGTGGCCGTACGGATGACTACTGCGCTGTGTGTGGGTTTGATTTTGTGTTGATGATCTACAACTTTGTTAAGAGTTGCTAGTGTTGTTGAGTGCTGGGGTCGCGGGACTGTCTCATCAAGTAACCGTGGCTCTGGAACATAAAGGGCTATTGAAGGACATTGTGGATTTTAGTCAGTACAAGTCTGATAGTCAACGATAATTTGTTAAGAGGTTCACCATTCTGAAGCCCCGACTACTATCTAACTAACAGGTATTTTATATACGAATGTTTGAATGTATGGAAGTTTGTTATTATTTCACGTCTGAATGAAACTTAACGAAACTGAAAAAAAATAGATTATTGTCTACAATAATACAAATTACAAAGGTTACGGTTTATCTCGGTATTACGTTTTGGAGGATTAATTTTGGAGTTACTCGTGGACAAAGGTAAAAGCCACCAAAAAACGCAATTACGTACCTAATAGTTTTGTAAAATATTTGTAAATGTATACGTTGCTATCTAAACTCCTGCAGACACAACCTCGCCTGTTTCTACCTTAGCGACACCGCCTGGGAGGGGGAGGGGGGCAGGGATGGCCCCCAGGATATACGTGGCAAGTAAATAACGGTATATATTTATTATAAGTATTTGTTAGCGTTCATAATCTACCCGTTTAGCAATAAGATAGTTGTCTGATAGAGAGATAGATAGATCGATTTCTGATAAAGAGGAGCTCGTGGCTAAATAATTACAGCCACACAGGCCGATCTGCCGGGTTAAGCCGTGCTTACCGAGGTTGGTCTGTGGATGGGTGACCATCTGTCATAGCGAGTTTACTCCGTGCCTCGGAAAGCACGTTAAGCCTTTGGTCCCGACTGTCATTTGTAGATCTTTGACAGTTGTTACTATTAGTCGGAAAGTGGCTCGATCGGTCAGGTACAGCTACTCTTGCTGAGGCTAATTTGTAGATGGTTTAACAAATAACCATCTTCATTCATACTTACTTAAGTAGCAACAAGAACACAGCTGGATCGATCAGCTCGTCTACGCTTTGCTTCAATTCGCTGTAGTTCCAGAGATGGCGAGCGCTCACAACGAAAAAAACAAACAAGCTCTTCAGCTTTTTCATTCAAAACAAAGATTAATAAATAGCACCTACAAAGTTTTAACTCCTATAGAAGTCAGATAGGAAGTCACTCCTTGTAAATTACTTGTATTCAAAAGGAATCCAGTTAGACTGGATCCCATCCCCACATAAACGGATATTCTCATTTCTCACGTCTTTTTTCCCACGGGGTAAAAAGTAACTACAGAACATCACCTGCTACCAGGGTCGGACTAGCCCCATAGTCGAGGTGGCGATTACTAGCCAGGCCCCAGTCTACGAGGATCTTCCATGGGCCCGGCTTGCAGGGCTTGCCGCAAAAGCAGTACACAACTACACAGGTAAAATTGGGGGCCTAGGGTAGAGTACCTAAACTATACATCAAATACCATTTTAAACTTCCACGGTATATTTTTTATCCCAAGATTAGAGTCAACCTGTGATCAACATGTAACCAACCGCTGGGAGTACATAAAAATGGACAATCACGGAAGATATCCCGTGACAGTATACGTACGTTTATATCTGTTAATTCGTTCATAAAATTAGACATAAATCAAAATAAGGAAAGTCGAATAATGGTTGAACCGTGATACGCAAGGTAGGTAGGCCTCCCACTAGGTGAACCGACGACATCGTGAGAGTCGCGGGCAACCGATGGATGCAAGTAGCGAATTGTCGTTCGATGTGGCGGCAGTGGACGTCTTCCGGCTGATGATGATGATGATGATGATACGCAAGGGCCTGCCGGCCACTCGAGCCCTGCCTGCCTAATCCGGCCCTGTCTACTCCGACCCACTCACCACGTCCAATATAGTTGATAAAAGAATAACTCTGAATAATCACAGCTCTTTGTTATCATAGTATAGTAGTTTGTGATGATAATCTTCAATATTTACCAAACGCACCTGTAGTTTTCCCAAAAACATGAGGCAGGGGTTTACAAAAACAAAATGTAAGCGTTATAACATTTTTGCAAGTTGTTGAATTTACTTATTAGAGAAGTACTTTATTATATGTTTTGCCTTTTTTTTTGGGGGAGGGATGAAATCATGAAATGAGTCCTCCCTGCACACGTAGCATGGCACCTTAGAAACAGGTTTTGTCGACAGAAGAAAAGACAAAATGACAAAACGTAGAAAGATTTTTACCGTTTTAAGCATGAAATGTATAAAATATAGAAAAGAAATGTTATTATACCATTCTTCAATGGTGTACCAATCGTGACATACAGGTGCAAAAAATCAGCCGATTTTTATACAAATAACCTCATATCTGAGCAAATAACGATAAAAAAAACTTTGTCTATTCTTGGTAGAATAGAGATAGAATTGGCCATGCTACGCGTGCTGGTTGGAGCGGGAAGGACTGTCAAACTCTTACAATATCTATTTACTGTATCTACTAAATGACCGCTATTAGACCTAGTGGCGCTGGAGTATTTCTTGATAACGGTAGTGGGTCCAAATAAATAGAGGCGTTAGGAAATACCTCTGTTTTCATGAAAAAAATGTTATCTAACCGTCTACAAAGTTTTTCTTATTATTTTAGTGAGAGATCCCGACTCGGAGAGAGAATAAATTTGATTCTCGTATATAAAAGGGAACGTTGGACATTTTTTTTTTCTTGTAAAGGGTTTCCGGTTGTCCATATAGTATTGACATTTAAATCAGTTTAAATCTTATATCAGACTCAACAAAGGGTCCATTCCTATACATCTCCTGTACGTATGTGGATCTGTCTGGCATGGGGTGGCTGCTTCCCTATTCCTGGGGTGAGCGCTCGTAAAGACTAATTTATGAGGGGATCGGATGCAGACAATGTACAATACCCTACATATCCCTTGACAAAACAACTGGATTGATACAAGCAATAATAAATAAAGCGTACGTCGTTTTAAAACTGATTTTCTTCAACAATCAACTGATTGGAATTTCGTTTTGTAACGGACAAAGCATTTTAGAACTCATACGAGTATTACCTACTATGAAAGGTCTAAAGGTCACAATATTGTAATGGTTTTTGTTACGAGAAAATCCTTCTCAATTTTTGAATGAGGAAATCGAATAAGATAAATATCATGAAATCCCTGAAATTTTGAATATTTTAATACCAGATATATGTTCTTGTTCATGTTCAGTGATACATACATTGTCTTATAATAACATGTTTACAACAATAAGCCAGCGTTCCGTGATTTCGTAATATCTCCAGGGATTTAACGAAATCCCTGGCAACCAATTCCCTGCGACTTCATGTATTCGTGCTCGTGAAACGTTATACACGCTTATGTACAACAGGGACTTAACACAAACCGATTTATTGATGTATAATATCTTTCCTATTGATTCTGTGATAGTGATAAAATTAAATAGAAGTGCGTAAAAGACAGTGGAACAGGATTGGTCAAACTAACGCGCGGTGGAAGTTACACCGTCAGATGGTTGCCACTTTTTCCAAGTTGTGTAGGGATCTCGACTAGGTCTATCTTAGGATGGGTCATTAATCATTATAGTAAAGCAACTGCTGCCGAGGTCTGCCTGATAAGTCCTCTGTCTCAAAGTCAAAGTCGCATTTATTATTACCAAAGTGTGAGTCAGATTGAGTCAGATGTCACACATTATGTGCGACTTCTGCAAGTCTGGCTTTTTCTTTAATCAGTCAATGAACAAAGCCTTTATTTCTTCATTACTGCTGTCGCAATCAAGAAAAATGACGTCGTAAGAAGAAGAAGATAAACAGTAGGGATGCATCGATACGCCTTTTCGCCGATACGATACCGATACCGATACTCTTATAAAAATATCGGCGATACCGACACCGATACCGATACGCTTATTATGAATTAAAAAATTAAGATAAATTAAATAAATCACAAGTCAGATTATTTCTTTAACTAATATAAAAGTAGTGACACACTGAGGAATTAAAATTAACATTAAAAAGATTTTTGTTTAAAAAAAGTAGCGATGCATCCGATACCGATACCGATATATCGGCGATACATCGGGTTAGCCGATATATCGGTATCGACGATATTTTATGCCCGATACAACGATACTTTAATTTAGAAATGTAGTGCAAGTTGAGAGATACCTAAGGGCTCCCAATATATCGAGAGATGCAAATCCATTCGTTTGGCTCAATCGCGTCTTATAACCAAACTTGAAAAAAATTGCGCAGAAGTACTTTAGTTTCCAAATGAGTTCTGTGGAATCTGAGAGACTATTTTCCAGCGCAGGTCTTATACAGCCTTGTGAAATCGCCTTTGTCCGAAAAATTTAAGATTACTTTATTTTTAAACAAAAATCTTATAAATGTTAATTTTAGTTACTAAAATGTATCTGATATGGTAACCCATATTAGATTTGTCCCTACTTTTTACATCAGACTTGTGATTTATTTATTTTATCTTAATTTTTTAATTCACAATAAGCGTATCGGTATCGGAATCGGTATCGCCGATATTTTTATAAGAGTATCGGTATCGGTATCGTATCGGCGAAAAGGCGTATCGATGCATCCCTAAAAAAAGTAATCTTAAATTTTTCGGAGAAAAGCGATTTCGCAAGTCTGTTTGGCAAAGGTTTCCCCGGGCATAGTTCGTGCCTCGTTTGCAACGAAATAGACGAGAAAACACGCACGTTTACACTACATTTTTAAATTAAAAAGTATCGTTGAATCGGTGATAAAAATATCGTCGATACCGATATATCGGCTAACACGAAGTATCGCCGATATATCGGTATCGGTATCGGATGCATCGCTAATAAACAGAAAGCAGCTTATAAAGTAACTGCGCTATTAGCCGAAACAATAGACAGTCACGTTGCAGTGAAACGTGATTGTAGACCACGAGGCGATACAAAGTGTCCCGATACCGATCGACCATCTGCTAAACAAACCCAATTAGTATTAATTTATCTTATTAGAAAACAACGTGTTGTTGTTATCGGGGCATCGACGTTGTGCTGCGTGATTCTATTAACGGCCATTGTTATGGCACAATATGTCCTGCGCTTAGATGTATAAAATGTCCAGATTCCGTGTTCAAAACAAAACGTATCGTTTTTCTAAATGTCAGTTTTTTATTAATGTGTGAGTGAGCGCTACGCACACATTTAGTTGTATTGTTTTCCTTGGTGGACATGTTCACCTGTTTAACGTAGAAATCGTACGAAGGGGATATTTTTTTTTTCTTTTTTTGGCTTCAATTAGTCCTTTCAATGATTTTTTTTTGTCTTTTACCAGTCAAGATCACATACTTATTTATTTCCTAACAAACAGTTTTTAGTTTTTTTTTTATTTGTTCTAATTAAGAAGTTATATTAAATTCAAAATCATTAATTGAGCTCCGAGCCGAAAACACGTTGACAGTGCCTGACGGGGTGGTGTGACGTCATTATGACAATTTCTATACATCGGTAGTACGTGTTCCAACTTTGAAATTGTTATTGTAGAAGCCAGTTGACACAGTGCTTTTTTTTTTTGCATGGTAAAATCATCAAATGAGTCCTCCCACCCCAGGCAGGGCGGGAGGGGCTGTCAGACTTGTACTGACTAAAATCCACGGTGTCCTTCAATAGCCCCTTATGTCCCGGGGTCACGGTAATGAGATAAGTCCCGCGACCAGTTGACACAGTGCTAAGGAAATTCTTTGTCAAAATTACAGAATGTAAAATGTTTCTATCGTCCTACAATTGACGATGTTTAAGATGTTGAAATAAATGTATCTGTTCTTCAGTCAGTAAAGCATTATAACAAACGAATATTAAACTTACGTATAAACTTGTATATTTAAGTTCACCGAGCATCTTGACGCTTTATATTGGCATTTCAAAACTATTATAATGCTTTACACTGTATAATGGTTGGATAATAACATATCAAAATACTGTTATAAAACCTTTAGTTTTAGTGCAGCAAACCACAAAGAAGCTGTCAGCTTTCAGCTGTTTTTAGTGCTTTTGGATATACAATAGCATTTTTTAAGAAGTAAATTAATTAGCAGTGGTGGCCCAGTAGTTTCGGTCTCGATTTACGAGTTGTAGGTCGTGGGTTTGAACCCCGCCAGTGCTATTAGAGATGTGTTTGTAATAATGATATAGGGTTTATTTTACGTCTAACTGTGAACACTTAAATGGATGCAATCATGCTTTTACTTCACTCTAATGCTCCTCTAATGCTTTTACAATGCGATTGGCATCTTTATTGACCGTAATAATGCTTCTATAATGCGATTGGCAATTCTTTGATCACAATAATACTAATATAAAGCGCTTATAATGCAATTAAACAACTGTGTGAACCCATTTAGGATCTAAAGCCGTATAATTTGTGCCCAAATAAAAGTTACAGTAGCCGTATAAACGTTTGAAATGCTAATATAGGACTACCTTCAAAATGCTACAGAAATGCTGTACGACTGCCGTTATAATGCTTTAATGTGTAACTTTCATACTAGGACATTTTTTTTTCGATTTTAATAACTTTGTCTATTCTTAGTAGAATAGAGATAGAATTGTTCAAGCTACTCGCACTGTTTTAGCCTTTTTTTAGGATCAAGATACCGCTGGACATCAGAACTTTTTGGAGCGACTGATTTAATCTGAATTCCATAAAAACTTAACTTGGTTTTCCCTTGGTAAGGCTGGTGTCAGATTTTCGGACCTCTGTCTACCTGTAATGATTATGAAAGATCTACGAATGGCAGTCGGAACTAACTGCAACATGTTGTACATTCATAATCATAGGTACGCCTAGTCTTTTCTTCATACGTTGGGATCGGCTTACAGACTAACCAGATGCAGCATTATTTTACATGGAGCGACTGCCTATCTGACCTCCTCATTCAAATTACTGGGTACGACGATACCTCTTGGTAATTTGGCATTTACACGATTCCATTTTTCAGTCGATTTTCGGGGCACAGCAGGCTGCACGACCAAATCGATCGAAAAATAGATCCGTGATCAAATCAACAAAAGAGTTGTTAGCAAAAGTACTTGTAGCTGGCCTAAATAAATAAAAGATGCTTTGTTCTTGTCAGATGTTCTAACATTTGTAAAATCGACAGTTGAAAGACAAAATGGCGTCGTTAGTTCGGATTAAAGTCACACGCCAAAACAAGCGTGTTCAAGTGTATCAGTTTAATGACACGCTGCAGTTCATAGCGGCGACGCGTGGTCAGCGCCGCCGAGTCAGCTGGCAAGATGGAGGCGGGGCGCGTCGCGCATGCGCGGTTGTCATGACGCCGACACTTGTATTGTTGTGAATGAAAGCTGTTATTGAATAACCGTTATTGTGTATCGTTATTTTTGCCGGTGCGATCAACGATCCGTTCGTTGATATTACTGCTTTCTGAAAAAAAACGTTATAATTCAAGTCAATCACTGCGTTAAAACTATAAACAACTTAGCAGAGCTCTCTCAGTTCTGGAATTCCAAAGTTTATATTTTTTATTTCTCACATTATCCTTGGACAAAAAGTCGAGATGGACTTGAGTAATAGTTGGAGTGGAGAAAATCAATTTAAGAATCAGTATTTTCTCATCATCTCACCTAAATATCGTGGAACTCTCAGCTTATTATATGTATGAGGCCTTCAAACTGCACGAAAATATATGTAATTATGTATCCTATGTAATGTGAAGTATTTAAGCATTGACCATTAAGCAAATGATACTACAATATCGTCAAATATTTCCCCGGAAATTAATTAGTTAGCGAAGACATCATTAGTTAATTTAGGGTTGGCAAGTTCAAAAATAACACAATTCGCAAAATTAACCGCTTTATAAGTTTTAAGTTAGCCCAACACTACACCTGTTAGCGCAAATATATTAACGAGGACACAGCGCTGCTCAACGATCAGTCTGTCTGTGGTGTTTGTCGGGGACGCACGGTTGGATAGAGCGCGCCTTGGGGCTGCGAACTGTTTTCGTTTTTTTATTTGGCTTCTAGCCGTTGTATGGGTAAGTCTTTATAATAATAATCTCCTATAAACCATTAAACTATAATTCTAAGTTACAAATTCAGTGTTTAATACAGAAATTCCAAACAAAGAGCGTGTACATGTTGTATATCTGTGTAATGACAGTTGTTAGGCTGTATAAAAACGTAAACAAAGCACCGTATGGTGTTCCTTTTTCGAATGAAAATGCGTAATGATGTGCTAGAAACAAAAGAGGTTATTAACTAGTTTATAACGATGTAACAAGAAAAGTTATTACTGTTTTAATGATTTAATTTTATTGTTTTTCGTTGTTCACATGACGTGTCGGAAATTCCACAAATAACTAACATATTGTTTATCAATATTTGGTGTTCTGCGAAAACATATTGCTAACATATATTGTTTTCAAGAATTGTCTTCTATCGTTCACTTCAAATATATTTAATTTTAACCATTTTCTATTGGCCATCTATTTACAAAAAATAACAATTGATATGACAGTAGCCCACCAGTTGGTAGTTGGTAGTTTCAAAATTAAATATTGCCTTATGTATGAATCAAATTGAGTCGATTTTCACTTTGCTTTGTTCATAAACAATAGGGACAGATGTCATGATTTTTATGTGAATCCTATTGTCCTACTTGTCGTTACATTATGTGTATAACTTTCCCTTCACCTAATGTACTATGACGAATCAACATGCGTCAATGTGGCTCATTGTTTCCATAATTTTCTTTAAGAAAATATACAATGTTATTAGGTTGTTATAAAATACAGTGTTTAGGTAACATTTTCTACCTGTGCGACTGGGTACCTATAGCATTTAATAATATAAAGTGTGTAGAGTAAATTAGATCTTGTTAATCTCTACCTAATAAAAAGAAATCAGCATAACACCGTAGAATCGGGTTTTGTCTACGGAAGAATAGACAATAATTATGACAGAATAGTGAGTTTCTATTTCAAAAATAAATGTTTATATTTCTCAGCCGTATAAAGGTTGTGACATACTCATTCAAAAAATGTCAAATTGTTTAGAAATAATTTTGTCTATTCTTGGTAGGATATCCTAGATAGAAATATTGGTCGTGATGATGTGTTGTAAGCCTAATACTACAAGGAACAAGCAAACAAAAATCATGTTTTTCAAACATAATCAATTGTGATACTTATGATTAGGGACTGCTACTGCTATTTCCTTCTCCCAAAGAATAATTTACTCTTCTCTGGTGCTGTCTGATCATGGACCATGCCCAGAGGCCTTACCACGAGCTCTTAATGCGATACAGTTTAGGCTGTGGGAAACAGACAGATCTATACAAGTCGTCTAGTGCCATCTCTTTCCTACAGCCTAAACTGGATCGCATTAAGAGTTCATGGTAGGCCACCTGGTCGACGTCGCGTCGTGTACCACGCGCGCCTCAGGCCAAAGCCTGCTGGGTACACGGCACTGTTTTTATCAGGTAACCGTGCTAAAGAGCTATTGGAGGAACACCGTGTATTTTAAGAATTTATCACTGTAAAAAAAAGTCGGTGTTAAAATCGTTTGTAACCAGCTGTCAACAAAGCCCCACATGTAGGTGTTTGAATGCAAATTGCAGTGAAACTCGACCCAGTTTACGTTGTATCTGCACGCAAAACATAACGGGCAGGTACCTACCTAGTTAGTTGTGAGGGCGATATTATGAAGGCGATCTTTAAACGGATTAAAAGCAGCGAGATTATCATCATCGTCATGTGCAGCAGACCTATTCCTTGATGAGTAAATAAGTCTAAAGAAAAATAAAAAAATATTCCCGCCCAGATAAAATGAAAGGAACTGTCAGACAAGTACTGACTAAAAACCACCGTGTTTTTGCGGTTGCCCTTTGCGTTCTAGTGCTGCATTAAATAGACACTCAATCAAATCTATTCAGTTAAAATGGCCTCAACGCTAAGTGTAGGTATGTACTAGTAATGCGGTCCAAACTTTCGATTGGAGTCACAAAATATAAAGCAATCCATGTCAATTCTGTCTGTTCAATAAACGAAAGAGACATGAACGCAAGTATTCTATTTCACTCGTTCTAAACTTTAAGCAGTTCTCAGAAACATGTTATAAAATAGTTTTAATGTCAGTTGTAATGATGCGTCGGTTATTGTGTTCGGTATAAACGCCCCCGGATGACGCAGCGGCCACTCGTGTTAGTCTGAAAGGTCAGACGCCTACGCTTTCACTGGTATTACCAATTGCCACCCTTTAGAACCCTTGGGAATTGGACCTCCATGTTCTGACGACGTGGTCTCCTTTAGCAAATATGGCGCTTGTATTCAGTTGCGGTTTGTAGAAGTGTCATACATCCTTGTTATGGCAATTTTGTTATGAATCCCGTGCTAGAAAGGGGCGAGCTTATGAAAGAAAATATATTATTTGACTGACGTAGGACGCGAAAAATGTAAAATAAACCACAAAAACATCAAATTAAAAGTATCTATTGGACTCACAGAGTACCGTACTAAAAATAAAATGTGACCACAAAAAATCTCAATCATATAAAATTATAGGTGGGTTCTCAAAAATCTCTCGTGTAAAAGATTAAGAAAAAATACATAATACCCATACATATAAGACTTCAAAAATCGTGCTTCTTTTTTATCAATCCACATTATGTAACATTAAAGAGCGATTAATTACATAATATAGTACCTACTGTACAGGGATAGATAAAAAAGAGACCATAATAAATAAATATAAAAATCAAAGGTTTTTCCCAACATTTTCCCTATTAGATTTTCATGAAACTTGATAAAATCGCCTTAATTGTGCTATTACGCCGTTTCGGAAAATGTTTGTTTTAATTTAATCCGTAATGAGGGTAATGGTACCTATGTATTTTCCATAGACATGATTACTTTCGTGTCTATGTGAAAGTGACAGGCAATGTAGGCTATATTACTGGCAACAGTTTTATGGTAAAGACATCATCTTAATCAGGCTATAATGTTCCCACTGCTGGGACACAGGCCTCCTCTCTGCGAAAGGTGTAGTGTCATGTTTTCGAATGTTAAGTTCCATGATATGCCGGTTTACTCACGATTACGTATGCAAAATAAACTTAGGGTTTTCCATTTTAACGTTTTGCCTTATATAGAAGGCTATTTTCCCACAAAGGCCATTACTAGCATACAAATCACTTGCATTAACTTCCTTGTTCTACTTGGCCTGTCTATTCAAAGGTCAAACCAATATAATATTACAATTATGAGAAATGTAGGGCTGCCAAAATCACTTGAAGAAATTAAAGAAAGTTCGGGCTCCAAATGCATGTGTCTGAAGCATTTTATCTGCCAGGAATCAGATATTATCAAAATAGCTCAACTAGTAGCTTTCAATTCTAGCCTGACATAATATTTAGATTGTATAACATGCTAAAACTAAAAACCTAACACTTATTTTTTGGGCAGTCGTGTAATGAAATTAACTCTAATTTCAGGAAACTGTAAAGAAAAACACAAATCTATCACTGTAACGAAGTTAACAAACAGCTATGTTTTTTCTTATTTTCCTCTCCATCTTGAAACCTAACATACATTTTATTCGTGGCAAAGCTCAACTTGCACACGTTTTACATTGCACCCTATTCATAGTGTTGTACAACACACCCCTCCTCCCAGTGGGTTTTATCCATAGTACCAACATTACCGTTACGTGAATCAGAGGACCTCAAACGACTTCTTTAAGCAATTCTTCTTGTGAATTCAAAGCAAAAACATTAGAAACTCTACTAATATTTATAAAAAACTTTTTGAAAAAAGGGAACCGACTTCAAAACCAAACACAAAAAGAGTGTAAAATAACTTTTCTTTCGGAAGTCGGTGGCTTTGTTTTTTATTTCATTGACTATGGCCACCGACTTCCGAAAGAAAAGTTATTTTACACTTTTTTTGTGTTTGGTTTTGAAGTCGGTTCCCTTTTTTCAAAATTTTTTTTATTTTTCCCTTTCTAGTTTAGATATTCAAGAAAAATCTTCATAACAATCGGCGCCTTTGATTGAAAATCTACAATCCTAGTAAGCAACAAAAACGGATCTATGCGGGCAACTTCACGAGATACCTATTATTGTTATATACTAAAACCTTCCCTAGAATGTAACAAATACTTTCCTGAAAACCGCATCAAAATCGGTTTAGCCGAACGCGAGATAATCGCGGACAAACATGCAATGGTCACTGAAAATCTACTATCCAAGTAAGCAAAAACGGATCCACGCGGCAACGTCACGGGATATCCATTAGTGTTATATACTAAAACCTTCTCCATAATGTAATGAACACTTTCCTGAAAACCGCATCAAAATCGGTTCAGCCAAACGCGAGATAATCGCGGACAAACATACATACATACATACAGGTCGAACTGAGAACCTATTTTTTTTTGAAGTCGGTTAAAAACGGATCCACGCGGCAACGTCACGGGATATCCATTAGTGTTATATACTAAAACCTTCTCCATAATGTAATGAACACTTTCCTGAAAACCGCATCAAAATCGGTTCAGCCAAACGCGAGATAATCGCGGACAAACATACATACATACAGGTCGAACTGAGAACCTACTTTTTTTTTGAAGTCGGTTAAAAATGATTACACGCACAAGCAGAATTGCAGTTAATATCTGAATTTGAATTATAGCACTGACCATTAGAAGCTGCTTATAATTGCTAAGCTCTCTTGAAAGAGAGATATAATTATAGGACCACCTGTCTCTTTCTTGTACGACGTAATTAGCATCTTTGGTTCTTGGAATTAAATGATTTTATTTAACGTTTGACAAGTCCATATTTTAGACCATTAATTTCACGATTTCTCAATCAAAACTGACAAAAAGATTTGAAGAATTGTGTTTTAAAAATTGTCATTTCAATTGTCATCATCATCATCAGCCGGAAAACGTCCACTGCTGAACATAGGCCTCCCCCTTAGACCGCCACGCCGAACGACAATTCGCCACTTGCATCCATCGATTGCCCGCGACCCTCACGATGTCGTCGGTCCACCTAGTGGGAGGCCTACCTACGCTGCGTCTTCCGGTCCGTGGTCGCCACTCGAGAACTTTCTTCCCCATCGGTTGTCAGTTCTACGAGTGATGTGGCCTGCCCATTGCCACTTCAACTTGCAAACATTTCAATTGTCACTTTAGTCATAACTTTACGATTTTTCCATGTACTTCATATTATAATATTGCTAAATAAAGTGGCCTTTTTAGACCGTTTGAAGGCCGTAACTGCGATCACGTGCGATCAGATCTAGCGCAGTGCAGCCGGTTGCGAACTCGTGCGACCTCGTCCGACCTCCTATCACTTCCTAACTGCCTTTGTAAATGAGGTTACATAGTTTCGATTGTAAATAGACCGAGTATTTGTTGTAGTTGGGTTATTTAAAGGCGCGTTTCGCTTGTTCAATTCCCGAGCAAAATTATAGAATCACTTAATAATATAGCTTTTTTTTTAAAAAAAAAAACGTTGCCCCACTCTAAAAAAATCTCTTGTGTCGTGGGTGCGTTTACAAACATATAAACTCACATACACAAACACCCAGACACGAAACAACTATTTAATTCAAGTAGATCATACAAATATTTGCTCTGTGCGGGAACACAATATTAGCTCCTTAAATAATGGCGTGATTTGAATGAATTAGGTATCAATTTAAAGTTAACAGTTAAACCTTTCAAATTAAAAGGGGAGAAAAAAATTAAAACAGTTAAACCTTTCAAATTAAAAGGGGAGAAAAAAAATTAAAAAGGGAGAATGGAAGAAGAAAACGTGTTGCACCGACCCCAAGTAGAATGGGATAAGGGCAGGAAGAAGAAGAAGAAGTTAAACCTTTCAAATACATAGTACTTATCATTTTTATTATTCTTAACTAGTTATTAAGTAGGTAATATACTCAAGATGGCGCGAACTCGGAGTAAGTGATCCGTACTTTTACTTGCGAGTGTAACTGTTTCTTGTGTGGGTGTTTGTGTATGTGAGTTTAAATTATTGTAAGCGCACCCACAACACAGGAGAAATTCCTAGTATTTCCTAGTGTGGGGCAGTTTTTAAAAATAAAATAGAAATTATGAAGTGTATAAATACTAGTTTGATCTGCTAATGTATTCGGACATTTGGAAACCTAAATGACTAATTGATAAATTACTGCGCCTGCGCAGCGCTCAGTAGAAGTAATTTATGATAAAAAAGAGAACAATCTTCATTGATAAAATATCAAAATACAAACAAGAACTGTTAAGGGTGAAACCGCACTAGGCGGAACTGCGCGACACGACGCGACGCTTTGCCACGCAGTCCGGTTGCAGTGCAGTTCCGTTACGGCTTAGAGCGTGATGTCGTATAATTTCATATAAAGAATATTTTGACGCGTCGTGTCGCGCAGTTCCGCCTAGTGCGGTTTCACCTTAACAGTTTCATAAATGTTACAATGGACGCCTAATAAAGCTTAAAACAATATTTCAAAAACAACGTTTGAAGCAACTGTTACAAAAAAGACAATTAAGGTCGTCAACGTTTTTGGCAAGATCATTACTAGCCTGTACTTAGTCTTAAAAAAAAACGTAAGACCTCTATGGTATGTATGTATAACCTACTTGCTCAAGGCCCATCCTTTCGCCAGTAAGTAATGATTGCGTCCTTTCTCAAGTTATTGCGTGCTCTATATCACTTTAATGTGAAGGTAAATTCCGATACTTTGATATGTTGCGGTAAATTTCTTCAGGTAACCAACCTTACCTGAAGAAATTTTTTGTAACACTTTACTGAAAAAGGGACACTGAAAAATAGTGTTGTTTTTTTTCTGAAGTTCTAATATTTGTTATTTCCAGCCATTTGGCAAATTAAAGGTTTGTTTGCTTTAGTTTGGCCACCATTTCACTAATTAAGGGTCAATTTTTCTACCTCAAATTAACATTTTATCTGAAGGATTAATAAGGTGGATTTTACAGATTTTGTATAGAAAACCAGTACGTCATACTATTTCAATTTTACAACCACTTTTTTTTATAGTGGTAAAATCATCAAATGAGTCCCTCCCGTCCTGCCCAGGGCGGGACCCTGGTCAGGACGTGAGGGACTGTCAGACTCGTACTGACTAATATCCACCTTTCACCGCTTGAAATTTACGATGGGTTAGGCACAGGTCATACTTAATAGCACGCCCACATTTTGCTAATAATATTTAAGTCCCACAATCTTGTATTCTTCAGATAGTAAAAGTATCTGACAATGATAACAGTTAGACCTAACCACTCTTAGTAACCAAATTGACACGAGTGTCTCTACACGTGAGAATCTACCATTTTATCTCATTTTTACGACAAAATCTACAAAAAGATACGATGAATAATAAATTGATTTAGTCAAAGATAAGATACGAGAGATTTATTTAGAGAAAGATAATATTAATGATATTAAGTATATTCTTAGCTTAGCAAAAATTAGGCGTATTAATTTTACGATCTCTTTTATTAAGCAGAGTATTATGATAAGATAGATCAATAAAAGTCATTTGGAAGATAATTAATGGAATTGTCCGTCACTATATATACAGGGTGTAATAAGACACATCACCTAGCCGTTAACTAGGCACACTGTACATCTAACTAAGTAGCTTTACGCTAAAATTATCGCTGGGAACCGACTTTTATTTTTAGGTATCAAAAAAAATTAATAATGTTATTGCGCGCAATGTAAAGCAAACAGGTTTCGTGTCGTTATGTGCGTAGGCGGGCGGCTTGACGCTCACAACGCGCCTATGCTGGAACGTGCTGTGATAAGAACGTATCGACATGGGTGCGTATTTTTTTTAGAAAAATCGAAAATTCAGGTAATGTTTGTTTGGAAAAAAGTTTTGTAATAATACTTAGAATTCGATTTCGTAAAAAAAAGTTTAAAAAAAATGCAACTTTGACCTTCAATATCTCGAGAACCCTTGGAGTCCCAGGTACGGTCTAAAGGAAAAAAATGATCCAAATAATGGGTAGAATACGTGGCTTTCGGCTTCGTTAAGTGTCTTCTTACACCCTGTATGTGATATGTCTATATCTGAAACTTACGTCAATATATCAATTGGATGGGCAGTTTGCAGAACACCTGGATTGGACGTAATGGGTCATAAAATCATGATTTATTTTATAATGCATTCTCTTTATGACTTAAGTGAAAATAACTGATGCATTAAACCTATTTCGAAAACGATTTTTAAATTCAGAATATACTTTTTATTTGAATACTAGTGGCCAACTCCGGCTTCGCACACGTTCAAATATTCCGATTTTCTGTATTTTAATTACATTATACAAAATCTGGGTTTCTAATATCTGAGCACGAAACCCGTAGCTTCAGCCGACGTTTCGGGCGTCACTTATTCTTTAACATTTACGGACATAAAATCAGTTAGTGATACGCACTAAAAATTGCTGGACAGTTGTAGTTGCCCCGACTCTAGATATGTTGTCAGAACTAATAAGCAGTTGGATTCACTCAAAAGTTTCGGCCCGAGCCCGTATTTTCGTTAACGGACTAAGAAAGTAGAACCCCTGGTTCCAACGAAAACAATAAAAACCAATTTAGTGCAGTCATTCGAAAGCTATGCGCAGACAGACTTTGTTTACAAGTAAAGATTTACAATTCAACCTCGAAAATCAGACTATTTTTTGCGAACTTCATATCTAGCTGTCAAATATTTTAACTATACCCATGAAAAAAAAACACTCAAAAAGAAATAAATCTCTCATTCACTTTCCCAGCATAGTTTTAATAACAAGTATCTCTTCTCATTTGTAAACATTTAAATTATCTTCAAATGAATCACTTTGCACAAAGAATAGACCCGAGTACATGCGGGCAAATTTTCGCTGTAAAAAGTAAACAATTTAACTGGTCATAGTCATGTTTACAGTAAAACACTCGTGACTACTGAAAGTTACAGTGATTCAACATTTTTGTAGTTTGAATCACTACTTGAGTAGACAGGGAGTCTAAAAAGGCCAATTTAGCAGAATCACAGCTCGCAGTGGCTGAGTTATTAACTGCTGAGCCACGTGTCGCGGGTTCGAGTCCTGCACAAAACAAAGATTTGAATAGCCTTCCTGTAAGAAACAAACCAAAAGGGCATGATATTAAGTGCCTCGTCGTTCACGGGACTGTCTCAGCAAGTAACCGTGACCCTGGAACGTAAAGGGCTATTAAAGGATCATCGTGGATTTTAGTCAGTTAGTAGTAGTCAGTTTAGTCAGTACGAGTCTGACAGTCCACCCGTCCCGCCCTGGGCGGGAGGACTCATTTTGATGATTTTACCAAGATAAAAAAGTGCCTCGTCGTCTATAGAAATAGTGTCAAACTCATTTATATTTCAATACTTATCTATTAACACCAATATTACTACCTACATTTACTTCGAAACTCAATACAAAATTTTGTCGTCAATATTAACAAAATATAATTCATGCATTATTTTGTTGATATCTAATTTTTTACCGATGACAGCACATAACGACCCTATTCACTATGTTATCATAATTACAAGCTATCCATTTGGTTAATCACTATCAGGACCCTGACCTGAGACACCCCTAGGGTAATTGACGTGGTGGTGGATACCTAGGTACCCCTATCGATCGTAAATGCTCAATGTTACCTCAGCAATTACTGTTTAGTTCGTTGTCTGCGTGACACATTAATTATTTAGCTCTTAATTGGTGATTTCTATGAAAAGGGTAACTTGATGACTTCATAATGAAATGTTACCTTTCAGGTTAATAGGTTTTTAAAATTAATTTGACGGTTGCTACTCCGCAAAATAAAGTATACAATTTTTTGCTTCCCTTTTTTTTAATTTCGTACATGATCACGGTAGGATACGATATGGAATCCTACTAAAAATAAACAATGACAAAAACCTCTCACGTATTCAGGCCAAAAAATCACAAATAAATCCCATTCAAAGACAAGGTAGACACAACAGAAATACCCATAGACAAGAAACAAAAGCCAGTATTCCATCAAGTAAAATGATCACCTTATGTCAACATTGTCTACGCACACAAGTGACTTAAAGAAGCCACTCAATTATGTGCCATATATGTATAGGTACATAGTTTTCGACGCATAGGGCCTTATTACCCGTATATTGGCCATCATTGGCCGTAGGGCCCGGGGATATTGGCCGAGTTGACCCAATAAAACAGAATGTATGCCCTCTCTTGCCCTACAAGTCCATTTATTATAATAATTGGCTATTCTGGCGAGGAAAATGGTTTGGCGGGAAATAAAGTAGAAGATAATGGACTCTATTTATTGGATTTAGTGTTTGTTAAACGATAGCCAACCATGGTCTATTTCCTGGCAAAAGCTTAGTAAATTGAAAGATAGATGTTGAGAAATCTTGGACCTTTTCCAAACAATTAATCATTCATACATTTTTAAAGCCTTTATCTTTTTTGCCAGGCTAAACATTAAGATTGGCAACGTGTTCGTCTTTCAATTTTATTCGAATAAAAAAGGTCTAGAGTTCATAACCTTTTGATCTCCAGACGATTCACTTTGACATTAAGATACGAGTACCTTCTCTATTTCTCTATGCATACATAATACAATGTTGATCCTATTACCTATATTCTACATAGAATCGGTTAACCTTTCAAACTAGACTAGGGAAATGAACTTTAGTCCGAGGTTGTATTTTGCCATCTGACGTAAACAAAACAATTTGAATTTTCAAGTGAAAAGTTTTTGTTTAGAACTTGTATTGTTAGTTCTATTATTTCCACGAAAATATACAACAATGGAGTTATGACAAAGACTCATAATAAAACAAAAACATGAACCCAACTGCGTCAGTAAACTCCGAGTGATTCATTAATGACTAACAAAGTTAATGACGCCAAACATTGTGAACTGAAACTGGGACAATGTATGAAGGATGTTTTAGTTACATATTTTCGTCGTTTCCGATGAATTCCGAGCATTTCCGAGAAGTATGGCCAAGCCAGTTCATGGCCGGATCGAGTTTAACAGACCACTTTGTTCTTGCACTGCTGTCAGCGCCGGCGCATGGCAATATGACGTCACAGTTGTATTATATTTAGAACTGCAATGTTAGTTAACATTAATTCTGCTAAGTACTGGTTTCAGTGGTGTCCACAAAATCTAGAAGTTTGAACTTCAACCCTTACTGAACAAAGAAATATCATTTTCCTCCTAAATTATCAGATATTTAAGATGTCCACTGATGTTTACAGCAACACAAATGATAAAAAGAGATTAGCAAAACATCTTATGACATTGATTCAATTGTCTTCCTTAAAAGTTAAGATAAATCGTCAGATCTTGAAGATAGATATTTAAGACCAAATATGAATCAAAAGTCAAAATATGAATTGAAAAGATTACAGAAGAAGATTTTTTGACATGATGTGGTGGAAACATAGCAATGCTTATGAAAGCACCGATGTCAGTAGCAAATTAGCAATACAACTTGTTTTCGTACAGTCCATAGGTTAATAAAATTGTTTATTTGTCATTGAAAGTTAATTCGTTTTCTATAACGATGAGTAGGGAATGACAAACAAGACAAGTGCCAGCAAATGTTTTCATTTAATTTGATGCGTCTTCTAGATACAGTGACGCGTCAAGAAAAACAAAACAATGATCTAGTTAGTGCCAACGAGTGTCATCATTGTCATCAATACGTAAAAAAATGAGAGTACGTATAAGTAGCGTATAAGAATTAAATTGGCAGAAATATAGGTCAAGAACAAGACGCAAATTTGATTGGAGCTAATTCGCGGAATTATCTCTTTTAAATCACAAATATATCGAAATTTTAATGAGGAACCAAGAATAGTTATATAAGATACTAGTGCGGTAAGTTGGTTTTTACAAACGAGTAGACGAATGTAAGCCCGAGATGAAGTCGAGGGCTTACCATAGTCACGAGTTTGTAAATACCAATTTCCGCACGTGTGTCATACAATGTTTTTCAACACATTTGCGAGAAAACAGTACAATTTGTAATTAAACAAACTTTATTCAGAAGTTTCTAATATGAAAATGGCGCGAATTTGCGAATGGCGCCACATGCACGTGGTGAAAAATAGAACTACATCTTTCGTCTCATTTACTCTTTAGTATTAAAATGAGACAACGTATTGAGCAAAAGCGCTTCCAAGGAGGTTCGACCAGTCAGGTTGTTTATTCTCATAATGTGAAACTCTTTGGTGGAGTTCTTATTTTTTTTTTTAAATGGAAATTAAAAAAAAACCGTAAAGAAAACGCAGGGTGCTATACAACGGGGCGTGCCGTAAAATAGGTACTTAGGTGAGAGTACCTATTTTACCGCACGTTCCGTTGTATGGTGCGTAATTTTTAACTTTCGAACAGTGTATACAGGCTTCGTAAACGCATTTTTCGAGCAAATGTGTTGAAAAATACGTAATGCCGACCTGTTTCACTACAAATTGCATAGAAAATGGTTAAATAATGTTTTATCTAAATTGTCTAAAGTTATACTGAGAAATAAACCGATTGAGACAATCTGAGAATTATCTGAAAACTGTTTCACATCCCGATATTTCCTGAAGCGAGCCATTTTAATTCAAGTTTGTCTTGCGATCTTGATTTCCGTTCCGGTTGATCTGTTTAATTTCATAACTCTAAATATTAACAAATATTTGTAGATAAGTAGTTGCTAGTCGTGGCTGCACTGCGTTTACTTCACACATCGTTTAAGTTATTATATCGATTTAATACAATTGCGTTAGCCGCTTTTCTCGATTTTTCCTATGCTTCACCGGCAGTGCAAATGAATCTTTTTTATGAGCTTACTTTTCGAACATTACAGCGATTTTGAAATACCTACAGAAAAACAACCATGAATCACAACCTGAAAAGTTTTATATGTGGACCAAAGAATGTCAGACCTTTATATTCCTGAATCATCATTTTAGATCTTAGAATGAAGCCTATATCTAAATACAGGCCTCATTTTTCTAATAAAAACTGATAACCCCTATGTATATTTCTTAGAAGCCGTACGCAAAATGATACCGTATCACCTTTCGGATAAGATCTGTCCATCATACATGACAAAGATGGATGAGACGGTTTGTCTTGATGAAACTATTTTCACTCTGAACTACTAATGCTCAACAAAATCAGATTACGCATAAAGCTAAAAACGTCGATGAATTCATGATCATGAAATAATATATTTTTGAGATTCATCTTTGATTGAAGTGTCAATCGTAAACCGTGATCATGAAACAGACGCCAAATATTGTTTATTTCAATCAATGCCAGCATTATCGATACCCAAACATGTACACGCATCTTGTATTAATTTAGCTCGAACTGTATAATTTGGACATGAAACAAAATGTTAATCCCTTGTATTCTATTCCAGAGCGTGAAAAACCATCATCAGTGTTGTTAGAGAAGCAGCGTGAGGCGCTCGTCAAGAGCGTCGAGGTCGCTACGGATCGAGGCCGGGATGAAGGCCTGTATGAGCGGGGGGCGGAGGCCGAGCCGGCCGGGCCCGGCGTGGGCCGGTGGGGCGCCGAGTGGCCGAGTTGACTCAGCTCGGGGGCGGAGCCCTCGCCCGGCGCCGGCGGGCCGGCGAGCGGGCCGGGGCACCGGACAGAAGACGTGACCCGGCCGGGTCGGGACCTGACCAAACCGCCGCTGCCGCGCGCGCGCTGGGGCCCGGCGCGGCGCCCACTCGCGCTGTCCATCGCACGCCATGAGGAGCTCGCCACGCGGGCAGAGGCCATGCTGCGCCGTCTGCTGCTCACCGACAACTACGACTCCGTCAGCAACTTCATCTCGCTGTTCGAAGCGTGGGAGAACGCAGGAGACCCTCTGGGCCAGGTGTACGAGCGGTACGCGCCTCCCATACGTGCGCACAAACACACATGCGTGGGGTTGGGGCTGGAGCTCGTCCGGCGCTGGCGCGGCCTGGAACGCGACTTCCCTGGCGTGTCACGCGCCACGGCGCTGCTGTCGTGTGAGGAGGCAGTGGTGGATGTGCGCGAGTACGTGTCGAACGGCGACGGGCCGGCCACCATGCTGGCCGCGGAGAAGGAGCACGTGATGGTGGGCATACAGATCCGCGTGGACGGACGGCCCGGCGTCATGCTGGCTGACCCCGGCTACCACGTGCCCAGAATCGTCACCGTGATGCAAGATCGGAATTATCCGCACACCGGTGAGTACCTATATACCTATATCACATGGAGGAGACCTATATCACTCAAAACCTCCTGACCATCAGCCTCCAAACCTTATGAATATCATCTCCTAAATATCTTCCACAATAATCTTCAGCCATTCTTAAAACTATCGTGTTTTCCAGGCTGGTTCGTGCAGTCTGACGAGCCGCACTGCCGCAAAGAGTACAGCTACTCGTTCAACATGCTGAATGCGGGTTACATCGAGTGGCACGAGCGTGAGACCCGCGGCGAGGCTATCAAGTGCCAGACGTCCCTGGTCTACGCCGCCAGACCTTACCTCGACGGGGTCAACGTCACCGAGAGGAGAAACCTCGTCTACAACTTTAGGTAAACATCTTATTGCATGATCCTAATAATCAAGCCATATGGATCCGCTTTAGGCCGACGAATTCGAATTGAAATCTTAAGAGTTTGTTGATTTAATGTCCCCCTCATTATTTCAGGAGTCTCCTCTCCCGCGATCAGAAAGGCCACCTGATAGCCGGCCTGTACTTCCCCGTGGGTGCCACCATCAAGGACGCACAGTTCACGCTGTTCCTCAACAACGGGCCAGACAAGCGGAAGACCAAGTACAAGTTCAGCACCTTCGCTGATCCTCATAACGTGAGTATCTTACTAATATTACAAAACTGGAAATTTGGATGGCTGGATGGATAGATATTATGTCACGATGACGACTCTGAACTCTGGACGAAAGGCAGATTGATTATTATTTATAGTCTAGAATTTTATTAGACTCAATTCTTCAGGCAGCCACTCAATGACCACTCTAGGCAATCGTAAGTTTCTTTTTTATCGTGGTACAATCATCAAATGATCGACTCCTCCCAACCATGAACGGGAAGGACTGTCAGACTCATACTGACTAAAATCCACGGTGTCCTTCAATAGCCTTTAACTTTCCATGGTCAATGGTTACCTGGTGAGACAGTTCCGCGACCCCGTCAGATAGCTGACAGCTCTTTGGCGCGCCGTCAACCCGGGCATGATCCATGATCACCATGATCAGACGGCAAGTCAACCATTACTCGCCATTGGCATGCCCTCGCGCCTGTCATATAGGTGTGACCCGCCCAGTTCCACATGGCAAGCTGTCTCTTTGAATTCATGAATATCTCACACTCAAAAGAACACCATCGGGATCAAAGATCAGTTTAGTCTGTAAATCGAATCTCGCGGTGAACGACGGTAAAGGTTACATAGCTAGGTACTCTAAATTAATAGCATTCCGGTCGCTCCAAGCCACCCGAGATTTTCAACCGTAGAGCATTGCAGAAACAATGGTAGGAATGAACTCGTGTAAACGAAGTTTATGATTTAAATTTAACCGAGGCCTTGTCACGAGTTTTTACGTTTTTGTGACGTAGAAAAAATTAGATATTTATTCATACACTAGAGGAGACGCTTTTTAATTTTCCATATAATCATGGTCAAAAAAAAAAAACAGACTTCTTTAGAAAGTTATTTTTTACCCTTTCAGTTGAATAAAATAAAATCATAATCATAAAATAAAAAGTGCTAAACCAAACTGAAAGAAACATTTATGAGAACAAATGGCAAGTATACTACATCGAACAAAAAAAGAATCAGAAACCTCAGTATCTGGTTGAGTTTGAATTGAGAACGTCCTCCTTTTTTAAAGTCGTTTAAATTAAATATAAGGAATTCTTATGCTAAGGCCTCCAGTTGAATACATTGTGGTACGCATGAACTATGTTTTGAAAGAACGCACGTGTGCCGAGCATGTTAAAATAAGCAATGAATGTTTGGTTTATTAAACACGTAACGAGTAAAATGAAACTTGAACAGCAAATTAAGTATTTTAGTATCTAGGGCAGATGTTAGACCCTTCGTATCCTCATTTTCACCTGCCGGGGTTGCGGGACTGTCTAAGCGGGATACCTTTGCATTCCAGGGCCATTGGAATGCAAAGGACTACCGAAGGAGCAGGGCGGACTATCAGTAAAAATCTGACCAGTCTCTTCCGCTCCCCACAGTCCTGTGTCCCTGTCACGGGAAGTGATCTCATTACATGATTTACAACCCCAAATAAATACTTCGTATTCTTCAAAATGGAAGTGACTCTCCCAGCAAATTTTCTAAATTCTCTATTACAGAGTTCGTTACATTTTGTTAAAATGTTTGTAAATTAAGATCTCGACGGCACTGTTAGCGCAATGGCTGAGCGATTGGACTGCAGCGCTGCGTGTCGCGGGTTCGATTCCCGCACGGAGCAAATATTTGTATGATCTACACTTAGTTGTTTCGGGTCTGAGCGTTTGTGTATACATGTGAGTTTATGTTTGTAAACGCACCCACGGCACAGGAGAGATTCCTAGTGTGAGGCAACGTTTTTTAAACAAAGAAATAATAATTACAAACGTGAACTCATGCACAAACACCTGGACCCGAAACAGCTACTTGTAGGCCATACAAATATTTTGACCGTGCGGGAATAGCGACACCCAGCGCAGTGCAGTAGTCAATCAACCACCAGCCACTTAGCCATTCTTGCCGTCAAAGAATATAAGTACCTTCCTATTTTTACCGACTTCAAAAAAAAGAAGGTTATCAATTCGACCCGTATGTATGTAACATTATCAGAACTGCCCAGTTTTCATATTATGTTAGTCTATATCAGCGTCTGAACAAATGTGCCAAATTTCATAAGTGTATGTATGTATGTATGTTTTTATGTTTGTGCACGCATATCTCCGGAACTATAAGTTCGATTTAAGTAATTCTTTTTTTGTTGTACTAGGTATTGTTCAACTTAGGGTACACTGCAAGTTTCATCAAAATCGGTTCAGTAGTTTTAGAGATATGGTTTTTTTATGTTGTGACGGATTACAAGATTTGTGTGTACCTATGTAAGAAAATTTTGTATTTTACAAGAATTTGGGTTGAATATGTAATAAATAAACTAACTAAAAAGGGTAAAATAAAAACTTTTTAAAAAAAAAGTACCGACTTCAAAACAAATACAAAAAAGTTTAAAATAACTTTTCTTTCGGAAGTCGGTGGCTTTGTTTTGTTGTGTCATTGACTATTGCCACCGACTTCCGAAAGAAAAGTTATTTTAAACTTTTTTGTATTTGTTTTGAAGTCGGTAGGTACTTTTTTTAAAAAAAGTTTTTATAAAAGGAACCGATGACTTGCATTTAAAAAGTGCTGTTGCCTTCTACGTGTCCATTATGAATAATTGATGCTAAGAATCTGTGACTGTTGACAACTGTGGCTTTTCCCTCGCTAAGTCTATAATCAAGGCCTCATTATACAAGCACATAAGTGCGGACTTAGCCTTTCATTTCTAGCATTTGTTGTCTTGAATTTTAAATGCTGGCCGCAAGCCTACCTTATTCGTTATTAGCATATTTAAGCATGTGATTAAAGGTTCTCTGCTTTAAATATAGTGAATTATTTTAAATATGGTCTTACGAATAATGCTGTTTAGCAGACCTTACCATAGCCTAAAGAATAAATACTTATCAAGTAATGATACAATTTTAAAAGTTACTTGAGGAGCAGTACCAGGGGCTTACGGATGGGGAGTAATGGGTAGCTCGCCGTCTGATCAAGGACCGGCAGGCCCGGGAAGACACGGCACGTAATGTTCCACGCATACCGCAAGGAACTGTCAGCAGAACGGGGCATCTAGAGGGCCAAACGCCGGCCGGGATCGCGGAACGTTCTGCAAAGGTAACCGTGACCCTGGAACGCAAAGGGCAACTGATGGAAAATGGAGGATTTTTAGTCCCTCCGTTGCACCCAGGGCGGAAGGACTCATTTGACATTTTGGAAAAAAAGGAGCAGTTTTGAAAATAATACCGTTCTTCTTTGTCCACAGATTCCAGAAGCGATATCTGAAGAAATCCAGCTCTGCAACACCAAGATGAATTACAAGCAAGGCGAACTGCTCACCATCATCTGCCAGCTCGCACAAGTGATGGCTAACCAGGCCTTCATCGACCAGATGCTGGAAATCAACGAGGATATCTGCCGCATGTGTCTCTGACAGCAAAATGGCGTCCACGACAAAATGGACGCCACTGACGTAGTCAGTACAACCGATACAACTATTAAAGAATCTTAAAAACTTTTTTATAATTTTGTAGGTAATTCTAATTTTGTATATTATTCGTTTTTGAATATTATCTATTATTTGGGTTAAAGGTTTCTTTTTTACTTTGTCGTAGTTGCTAAGATTGCGTTAAAATTTAATAATGTTTAATTTGGAATTGGGTTATTGGTTTTTCATTTAATTGCTTAACTTTCTAATAAACTTTTATTATTTTACATGAATAATTGTTGTGTTTGTCTTTTGCGAACCCTATCATCTTGCTTGACGTTTTTCATTGAATTAAATGTGGCAAAAAAACGGTTATTTTAACTGTGACAATAAACAAAACAAGCTACCAGCAACCTTATCTTAGGTAAAATAAAGACCACTTTGATTTTGACAGTGAAACTGATACTAGTCAGGAATAAAAATCTGTACCTGGACTGGAGAAAATGGGCGACATAGAGGAGTGTTCCAGTTAGACTAGTTAGGCCATGACTTGTCAATGGTTACTCGTAAGGGTGCCTTTCCACCAGAGTTGTGCTATGTAGCTGTGCTGCGAGGATGTAAAAGCTGAGCTACGAAATTAAGTGACCGTTTCCACTGATGCTACGCTATGTAGTTGTGCGAGTAAGATGTACTATTAAGATGGGTAGCTGCGCTACGAAGACGCGTAGCTGCGCTACGATGATGCGTAGCTGCACTACGAAGATGCGTAGCTGCACTACGAAGATTCGTAGCTGCGATACGAAGATGCGAAGCCCGAGCTATGCGATGTATCGATAGTAGGGAAGACGACCCATAGCATGCATCCATAGCACGCATCCTTCCATATAAAAACACATCTTATGGGTCGTCTTCCCTACTATCGATACATCGCATAGCTCGAGCTGCGCATTTTCGTAGCGCAGCTACGCATCTTCGTAGAGCAGCTTCGCATCTTCATAGCACATCTCGCACAGCTACATAGCTTAGCATCAGTGGAAACGGTCACACAATTTCGTAGCTCAGCTTTTACATCCTCGCAGCACAGCTGCATAGCACATCTCTGGTGGAAAGGCACCCTAAAGGTGGATCCAGACATGGCGAGGCATGCGCTCCGCACGGCGCACAACGCATGCCTCTGCTTGAGGCGTGCGTGTTGACAAATTATTCCAACATATGCTCGGGTCGAGCCATCGCGTGCGAAGCAAACGCCTCGATCATGTTTGTTGCAAGGCAAGTAGGCGCGCAGACTTGGCGAGGCATGCGCTCCGCACGGCGCACAGCGCGTGTGCGGCGGCCGGCTCATTGCGAGCAGTGCGTTGCGTTTGGACGGTTGTGTCCGCCTTTGATTTAAATGATTAAGATTGGATCAATGTTGATATAATTGAGTGTATAAAATTCGAGTTATTTTCTTCAAATGAGAGATCATCGAAAAGCTTATTTCCGTGTTCATAACGCAGGCGGAAGAACTTTTTAACCCACCAACGACGACGACTTTTTTCTTTCCTTTTTTTTCAATAATTGAATTAATAATTATAAAAAATTGTAACCGCCTTCAAAAACAACCATAAAAAAGAGTAAAATAACCTACAAAATAACTTTTCTTTCGGAAGTCGGTGCCTTTGTTTTTTTTTATTTCATTGTCTTTTTTTGCAACCGACTTCCGAAAGAAAAGTTATTTTGTAGGTTATTTTACTCTTTTTTGTGGTTGTTTTTGAAGGTGGTTACATTTTTTTTTTTTTAAGTTTTTATTTTACTCTTTTTAGTTTAAATATTTAACCCGACTCGTCAAATACATCATTATTTAATATGTGCACTAGAATTTTGTAATCCGTAACACCGGTATTAACATCGCTCATGTACACAATAAGCTAATAAAATTCCCTATCTCAAAAACTAATGAACCGATTTTGATGAAACTTGCAGTAATCCCTAAGTTAAATGATACCTAGAATAACAAAAAAAGAATTACTTAAATCGGACTTGTAGTTCCGGAGATATGCGAACTCAAACTAAATCAGTCGATGCCTACTCCTTACTGTTAAGGAGTTGTACCTTCCATCATCAGCTCAGCTACATGAGATGATGATTACCATATGCAAGTACTTAAATTACTTCATAAGATTTGCGAAAAACGATGTGTGGGCCTATAAAATTCGAGGGTTGCCCTCGATTTCTCCAGGATCCAATCATCAGATCCTGACTTGGTGACTATGGGACCACCTCGGAAGTACCTTCTTTCGAACAAAAAAAGAAATTTGAAAATCGGTCCACAATTGGCGGAGTAATCTTGTAACAAATATACAAAAAAAAAAAAAAAAAACATACCGTCGATTTGATAACCTCCTCCTTTTTGAAGTCGGTTAAAAAGCAGCAGCGGATAAGCGCACGCGATGCAAAGGCGCCATCTTGAGTGCTGCTGTGTGGGTTGGATCGCATCGGCCCGAGCATGCGCTGCGCGCTGTTTGGCCCAAACAAACGCAGTTTCATTTTCGCAGTCGAGGCGTGCATTGATATTGTACGCGGCGCACGCCTCGAACGTGCATGCGCGGCTACGTCCACAACTAATGTAATGCTCGCACTGAGGCACTTTGATCGTGAAGCATTTGCCGACATACGTCCGCTCGCCCTCGCACGTGCGTAGCGCATGCCTCGCCACGAATATAAAGGTACACACCTTGCGAGGCATGCGTTGTGCGCCGTGCGGAGCGCATGCCTCGCCATGTCTGGATCCACCTTAAGGCATCCCTGCCAAACGTATTCGACATCCGAGCTAAGATTATTTATCATAATAATAAATGTACCTACATGAAAGTATATCTCGCAGCGAGGTGACATGAAATGAAACCCTGAAATAAGAGAATTCACTACTTTATTATCTCACACAAGTGATAAATTGGTTCTTTACAACTAACATCAATAATATATCTAAAAATAGTTTATTAAGTCTAGAAACAAACTCAAAAACGGGAGAAAATGAAACAAAATAAATAAATAAAAATAATTACTTTATTTGAAGGAATGAGCGATTTGAAAGCGTCCAGCACCGTCCAAATTTTGTGCAGAACAGTTTTATGATAGATAAACAAAAAAAGAAACTGGAAAACGGAGGTAAAATACAGCCATGAGCCATTAAGACCTGTCAAATTTGACACATGGCATTCTACTTGTCTATGGAACTTCGTTCCTTCTGTTAGCTGCATAAAATAATGTTCTCAACACGTCCCAATGGCAAATGGACCTTAATCTAAAGTCTATCTTATTATTATATTTTGTGAACTAATGCCTGCCAACAGAAATCAATATTTGATCCGTCCGAACAGACTTCTAAAATCTATGGAAACTATTGATATTGTATTTAAATAATCAAAAGTTGTATTGAAATCGACAAATAAATAAATGGACAATTTAGTACATATTTATCAGTCCATTTCTATAACTAGTTTACACTTAACAAATTTACCGAAGAACTTATAAGTACTTACGAATACTAATGAGTTTATATTTAAACATTATCTTATTAACGATTATCAGAACTTTTCGAGGTAAGCTATTCTTAAAATCAAGAGTGCATTATGCGTGTTCCGAAAAAAACATAACTATGGAACTTGACGAAACTACAGTTTTTCAGAGACGGTAAACAATTTTTATGACAGTTTAATTCAAATTGGATGATATAAGAAAATCGGCTATACGAATATTATTCTACTTATTCTATAATTCTTGTGTGAGCAGTGGCGTCGCTAGAAACTTACATGAACATAAATGAGATAGTTTTTTATAAAACGCTGGTATATGATGACTGGTGTCAAAATCTTGGGGCAATATAGTCAGATGCCTAGGAACGCCACTGAGTGGGACACAGGGTTTGTTTATTTTCTTTTTTAAGACTATTTCTAACACATAGAACGGTTGTCAGGTGGGCGGGTAGAGCGTATGGAATGTTGGACCAAGCACATATAACCACGACCCGATTGTTAGTCATTAAACTATTTACTACTAACAGGAAATTGATGTAAACATCACATTACGCTAAAGGACATGATAAGTGAAAGAAATCTTAAATTCATATCCGCCATATTTTATTCGGCCGCCGTAAGAAACTCCCGCCATTTTATCGTGGCTAACATGTGCAGAGTCCAATCAAAAGAGGTTTCAACAACGAGTGGCGCGGGCATCATCAACATCAAGTATTATGTCCTATAATTTAATACATTTCACTAATGTCTACGTCCCAATTCATTAGACGACAATAAAGTTCAATACAAGGCGACGTATCACGAGTCGTTTCGTGACGGCAGCGGCTTGCCAACAAATAAAATGATATAGGATAAGACACCAATACAGTTCATACAACTTAGCCATCTTCAAGCAATCACCTTCGAGACCTCGAAATACCGCTTAACAAATACATTTTCAAAATATTTTGGCAACAAATACGCGGAAAATCCCGTTCAATTTTATTTGTTCGCCAGTTACAAGTTACACATTATAAATGACGAAAAATCAAAGAAAAGCTTTTAGCTGATTAATATCTAAAAGAAAATCACAAAACAGAATAATCAAAGCCCTTAGAAATAACTTGCCAGAGAGAATAAAATATAAACTGATATGTAGAGAATATGTTGCATAACATAATCGTGCAACATTGCCTACTGACATTATTTATTTGATAAAATGCGACAATACATTGCGTCAAAAGGAAACTAATCTTGAAGAAGAAAAAGTCAATTGGAAGAAATCATGAAAAATGAAATCATCAGAATTCAAAGAAAAAGTTTATCAAAAATGTCAATCGAGCACAGAAATTACACAGAATTACTTACAGGGTCCTTTTGAACAATGTCGGCGAAAAATACAAGAAAATCATAAAAACTAGGGTTGTGTAACCGCATCCTAGTCACCGCTACCGCCATCTATGGGTCAGTTTAGTTGTCAGCGGGCGAGTGGCGGTGAGGCGCGTGAGCGACGTGCGACGCATGTGACGCGTGCGCGGCTTGTGGCGCGTGTGTCGCGTGTGGAGCGTGTCCGTGTGTCGCGTGTGCGGCTTGTGGCGCGTGTCCGTGTGCGGCGTGTGGCGCGTGTGTGTGCGCGGCGTGCGCCTTGTGCTGCTTGTGTCGGTGGTGACGCTGTGGGTGAGAGCCGCCGTACACCTCGCGCACCGACGGGCTGCAAACATAACACTCTATGATACTCCTGTAATCAACAATAGATTAGGCAGAGCAGTACCCTGTACATTTTGTACACCTGCATTTTACCGCGAGCGTTTTGCTATAAACCGGACACAATCTAGAACAAGTGACTGGTTGTGTAAAACACCACACTGGTATATTATGCAAGTTTATTATGTGCTATATTTTTAATTTCTATTGATTCGCATGGTTAGTCTGAAGTAGCGAAACTAATACTTTTCTCCTTGCAAAACAATGCACTTTTGTGCAAATGGAATACCATGGTTTAAAGGTAAGAAAGACACTCAAAAGTGCATAATTATACTCTTTAATTATTTTGAGGAGTATTAGAATTAAGAGCGCTTATTCTGAAAGTTGGCAACGTCGCAAATAGTTGTCAAATATTAACAAGTTTTAATTAATTTAGCAATGTTACTGTATGGAAATAAGAAATATGGCTCTGTAGTGCACTAAAACATTGATAAGGGAATGCAATAAGTAATATCGTAACAACGAATAAATACTTTAAGATGTAAAAAAAGTATTTGGAAACCTTCCAAATGCCTTTTATAAACCTGAAACGGTGACAACATCAAATTCAACAGTGTTTTGATTGCATTCCTATATCAATGTTTTAGTGCACTACAGAGCCTTTTTTCTTATTTTCATACAGTAAGTTTACCAAATTAATTAAAACTTGTAAATATTTGACAGCTATTTGCGGCGTTGCCAACTTTCTGGTTATGCGCCCTTAAGACCATATAGTCCCCATCTGGCAAATAAGACGGAATGGTATTTTACTCAATTTATTTTTTGACAAGATTTTTAAGAGGGTTGCAAGAACAAAAGTAGCTTAATTTCTAACAACGTTTTCCCTTTGATGTAGTAAGATATTTACAATTTTTGTTTCTATTTTAGTATTTTTTTCTTGAGAATTATAAGCTAATATTTACAGGACTTCTGAACTCTTAATATTTAAAAAACCATCTCCAAAAATAATCATGCTAATAATGTCTCCACAAATATTTACAAATTTCTCTTTAAATATTAACACTTATTTAAATATCTAAACAAGAATCCAAGCAGAGTTCATGCAAGAATAACGAATTTATAAAAAATTACAACATGCTAAAAATTTGGAAACCATAGATAGCAAATTATTACAAAAAAATAACCATAAACAAACGTATATAGCAATAATAATAATAGCCACAAATATATATTTAATACGTTTTACGAGTTTAATAGTAGTAACGCCTCCTCCACAATCTGGAACTGTTCGGAAAAATTTGGAATAAATTTTTGGAAACCATTTTAGGACAAATCGAGTAAAAGATGTCGTTTATTCCCCAGATTTCTCAGTTTTTATTACTTCGAACTTGTTTTTACTTTGCAAAAACATGTTAGTTTAAAACTTCTACGTTTAAAAGGGCCAGTGGTCCGCACTCTCAGTAATGTAGTATCGAGTCACTGGACTTTCGAGCGACTTACAGCTCTATGGCCTTCGGCATTAACACAATAGTCCACTGAAAAAATCCAATAGAAAAATCCAATAGTCTATCCGTAAGATTATCAAAAAATATATGACTCATAAATTTTGTCTTTTTTACGTAAACTAAAATTGACGAAGACACAACGCTTTTAATATTCACAATACGTCACTTATAAGGTTCTTTTTTCATAGTTCTGACGTCAGAGGTTCTAAAACAGCCACTTATCAATATCCCAAATGACGTTCATGACGAATACCCCATGGCGTAGCAGGCAGCCGATTTGATTTGCAGTATTTTCCAGCAATTCATTGGCTATTCTTTCACGAAGTGAATAATTTGGAATATTACTATGTAGCCGTTTTATCCCTCTGTACTCCACTCTCCGAGTTTCGATAAATGTTACCTCTGTCAATATTGTCTAAAAAAAAAGCAAAAATTACGTGACCATTATTTTTCAGTATTCCAACAGACGGACTAATAGATTTACTATTTAATAATGCTGTAAATTAGCCTATAATCCTATAAACAAAAACCCAAATTATCCAAAAAATTCCTGAAATTTTCAAAAATCAAGTTAGTGTTCCTTTTTTGATGCCAAAAGAGTGTTTGATAATTTACCTGGAGGATAGTGTGAGAGGACTGGCGGCTGTCCTGATCGGACGGCGGGAGGTCGGCCGGAGTGAGCCGCTGTGACGTCGCCCAGAGCCCTCACTACTTGTACTGCAATAGATACCATGCGTGCTAACTACCCAAAGAGGCGGGTACACTGATATTTATACTTTTTTTAAAAAAAAGGTGGGAATTATTCTTAGTTAATTCAGTTATAGGGATTTCGTTCTTATTTCAATTAGAGAAAGAACGTTTTTCTGTTAATTTGACATATTGCCACTGGTTCACAATTAAAAAGGGATATTTCTTGCTTTCTTTCTTAGATGCTTCAAGAAATCTTAAAAAAAAACACTGTCGTATTCATAAAATGATTATTATTTACAGTATGAAAAGTTTTAAGTGCAAAATTCAACTTCTATTGTGTTCATGAATTTCCAATGTTGAAGAAATATAGAGCTTGCAAATGACAGTGTAATATTATTTTCAAATCTACATTTAAAAGATGTCTTCAAATTATTTTTGAGTGTTGTGCAATTAATTAATGTATTCCAACTGTGGCAATATTAAGTGTTATCAATATAACCGCCTCTTTACAAATAAAAATAATAATGAAAAATAAATACAAAATAAAGAAAAAGAAGCCAAAGTAAACCAAAGAAATAGGCACAAATACATGCTCAACTACATGGATATAGCTGTGTACTACATAATAATTTGTAATGTGCTTATAATAAAAACTACTTAAAGAAACCTTCTTGCACCTGACGTTTACCAACAAGTTAAAAACATAGACCTAAAAAAGATGGACAGCGCCTTCCATATCAACTGTACCCTGAGCACGAGTTTTCAGTATTTGAGACGTAAAGTAAACTGGAACTTTGACAACTTGAAATTGACAATTTTCAAGGAAAAAATTAGTTTCTACTTCGCACACCAGAGGCGCTGTTCCATTTTTTCATACAAGAAACGCTGTAAATACTGGAAAAACGCTGTAAAGTAAAAGAGTGAAAACTCGTGCTCAGGGTACTGTAAGATAAAATTGGCTCCGCTAGAAAGGAAGGAAAACAATTATTTTCAAATACTTAACAGCAAATAATTGTTTTTTTTTTCTCTTTCTAGAGAGTATGGTTAAGTTAAGACAGTTACTGCTCAGTCCATCCTTTATATCTATGGCTGAAAACATGTTGTATTTGAATACAAAGAAAAAACAAACAACCTTTTTGGAAATCTTGTCTTTAGGTACACGTTTTTGTGCACCACAAATTATTAACATAAAGACAAAATAATTTATTTTCTGAGCTACTTACTATAATGAATAAAAATGTACCTAAATGTAATTAACGATCTATCAAAGAATGATTCACAACTACCCTACAATAGGGGAAAGTGTATAAGACGGGGAAGCGAGGTATAATGGGGACATACACTCTGGTTGGCGCTTGCGCTACGTTAGTATTGTGTTAAGTTTGCCTTAAGTGTGTGATTTCCCATCATACCTCACGTCCCCGTCTTATACAGTGTTCCCCTACAATGCTGAGTTGTGTGTACTCACTTGGGCACAGTGATGGCGGGCGCGGGTGGCGCGGGTGGCGCGGGTAAGGCCAGGCGCGGCGGCGAGCGACGAGCGGCTTGAATAGCGGGGCGACCGCGGCTACCGGTAGCGCTGGACGCTTTGTACTGGAACTCCCTGTAACAGTAGGCGAAATGAGTAAGTAAGGCATCATTTCGTGTGCTGGTGACCTGTGCCTACCGATGTCTTAAAACCTCTGGCAAGTTGCAGTAAGAGAGCGAGATGGCGCTAGATGACTTGTATAGCTCTGTCTCTTTTTTACACTGGAACTACTCTGGCTTTAAGACGTCGTGGTAGGCCACCTGGCCCTGTAGCCATGTTACAAACGATAAACGCCAACGCTGAGTAGGTTTTAATGGATTTTCAACTTTATGTGCTTGGGTATAACGTTGAAGATCTAGTGAAGATTGCTTATCGTTTTCGATCATTCCTGTCGCTAACGCTCAGAAATCTTAAATAGATTTTCAACTTTAGGCGCTTGGCTATAAAGTTGAAAATCCATTGGGGAGTACCAATCGTTTACGATAATCGTTTGCGACTTGTTGTGACTTGGCTAGGGGGGCTGGTCTCAAGGACGAAAATCCTGCAGAAAATGGCCAAAACATGTAAGTTAGGCATAATATCTTCTTTAATTCTTTAACCTCGGCCCTTAGTAACTCCTGCCTAAAGAGAAGATGTATAAACTGACATTTCCAAGAAAATTACGGAAATTGACAATTAGTGGCAAAAGTAAACGAAAATGCTCTGTAATCTTTAATATACATATTTTCAACTATATACTCTTCAAAATAAAGTTGAAAATTTACATATTAAAGACCTTACAGCGTTTTCGTTTGCCATCTAATGATTTGTCAAGAAGTTTGATCACTGGCTTACTCATTTTAGTGCAAAAACATAACTATAGGACACTGTAGACGGTATAAGCTACATTTGAAGATAACTCGACCAGACGCGGGCAACAGCTGGTGTTTATTTTTTTTTTTTTTTTTTTCACCCAGGGCAGGGCGAGAGGGACTGTCAGACTTGTACTGACTAAAATCCACGGTGTCCTTCAATAGCCCTTTTCTGTTCCGGGGTCACGGTAATGAGATAAGTCCCGCGACCAACAGCTGGTGTTACAAAAAGTTTGAAAGGATACGGATATTAGGTACCCATAACCATGAAGAATACTTGGTGTCACTTTCATAGTCGTCCCATCTGTTTGATTATACAAAACAAACCTTAAACTTCAAGTTATAGAGCACAAAATCACCTGTCAAAGTCCTCAGCCTCCTCTTCTTCCAGGTTAATGAACTCCTGGCGTTCTTCGGCGTCGCCCGTGTAGTAGTTCTGTTCACGCTCGATCAAATGAGCTCTTTCGCCGATATGATGGCCTGGAAATAGGAAAATTATACATTAGAAGTGTGAAAATATCATAAATAGTCATAAGCTACTAGCAGCCCGCCCCGCCATTCAGGGCATAACCTGTCGAAGAAGCTTGCCGTCCGATCAAGGACCAAGTACGAGTCGTCGGCGCGTCATATTCCACGATCACCTCAATAAGCTATCTGCAAAACTCCTATAGGACCAAACGCCTGTCACGGTCGCGGAATTGTCTAAAAAAGGGTACGGTGGCCCTGGAATGTAAAGGGAAAGCGAAGGAACAGGGTGGTTTTTATTCAGTAAGAGCCTGACAGTCCATTTCGCTCAACTCAGGGCTCATTTAATTATAAAGTTTTTTTAGTATCTACAACGTTACATGACCATAATCACGTTTCTAGCATTTTTTTACTACAATGAGTTTTCCTACAAGGAAAAATATACACAAAAAAAAATTAAATGTTTCCTGGAGAAACATTTCACAATTCAATGGAACAAAAGGCAGCCGTATAAAATTTACGTTTTTACCTGTTGCGAACTACAAAAGTTTTCCGTTCAACAACGTGATAAGTGGTGATGTACATAGGAACACGTGTCTGGGGTAGCTAGGGTGGCAGGCCTCGTGACGACCTTCACGAATTATTTAACTGTAGCTAGGCACTTTACATGGGCTAAAAAGCTTTATTCTTAATATGAATTGCGATAATCTGGGACGTCCACCTACAAGGTGGACAGACGATCTGATAAAGACAGGATCACGCTGGATGCAAGCCGCTCCCAACCGGCACTATTGGAAATTTATAGGGGAGGCCTATGTTCAGCAGTGAACGTCCTACGGCTGATATGATGATGATAAATGTTATTATAAATATATTAGCTATTCTATTGCTTTTAATACCCGGGCAGCCGCATCAGAAGCTACCGGTTACGTGAGTTGACGGCTGAGCGATCTCTGACTCCTCATCCGTCAACCACCCATCCCAACCTGTCCTACAAAGGTTGGGATGGCTGGTTGACGGATGAGACAGTGACTCACTCATGACATGACTAGGATTCGACACGACCGTATGTTGCTGGGGACTTTGTTCCGTCTCTTCTTCCAATCCAAAACACGAGTATGTGACGGAGACTGTCTTGTGTAAAAATTTACCTTCAAAAAGTGCTGATACTCGTAAATCAGCCTGTTTTGGATAATCAACTTTAACTTTAAAAAACGCGCCTAGAGTTCAGACTCAAATATATCAGGCGAAATATACTGACGATGACGTCAACAATTCATCTTGTAAGACGTAAAAAAAAGTTCCACCTGTATCATACTATTTATTTTATACTGGAAACCACTGAACAAGTTGACCGGTGTCAGTCAAGTGTCATTTCTCTAAGTAATTACAAGAAACAACTGTCTGTTCAGACATGTCTTCTATTAGTGTGGCTTAAATAAAAATATTAGCTCGTTAAACTCTGAAAATTTTATGTAAATAATTTTTTCGTGAGGAAACCTTAATGTAAATATTTTTTCGTGGGGAAACCAGCATGTCCTAGAAACAAAAATTCGAAGACATGTGACATCAACCAACCCGCACTAGAGTTACGCTAGAGTTTCAGTTCCTTCTTGGCGTACAATAGTTTATGCGCTCACGCATTTTTTTTTTATTATTCATCATTATGTTTGAACAATAAATCCATAAAAATACGCTCAAGCAACAATACGACTACACTCATTGTATATTCATAAAACATTAAGTAAACAGGTACAGACGCCAGAACATAAACCTACCTCAATCTGCCAAATTTCTTTAATAGATTTTCAACCTTGTCACAATAGCGGAAGGTTAATGTTTGATTGGTAAAATGTAACAGATTCGGATAGGTTAACCTGCTGGCGTCTGTTACATAGTTTTTTACAATTTCAATATTCAACTTGTAGTTGAATGAACATCAGTCAAATTCAAAAACATAATAATTATTCATACAAAACGACGGAAAATTTTAAAACGTTCGTATGACTGTTTACAATCGAGGAGAAATACGTCAACGTCTAACAACGACAAATAATTATGGCGTTTTTCTTTTAGTATCCGTAATTTATAGATTAGAGTGATGGAGCGTAGTGTATTGGGTATTAAACTCAGCAACAAAATTCACAATACCACAATAAGCTCAAAAACTGGAATCACTGACGTGGGCAATAAAACTGCAAGGTTGAAGTGCGCGATGACCTTTGAAGACAACTCCTTGACGAGCGCGTGGAATACTCGTCGATTCGGGCTTGGTCCTTGATCGGTCGGCGATCTACCTAATACTCGCCATTCACAAGCCCGCCCCTAACTTATTTTGGGGGGTTAACATGTGCATTCTGGAAGTTCCTAGATCTGTTACTCTATTCAAATTAAATAAAACAGATTTCGTTTTCACTGTCCCCTTTCCCTCTATTTCTCAACTATTTCATTCAACCAAGCTAGACACGCGAAAATCCCCAGACACACGCAAAAAAATCAGCCCACGCTTATATTAGTAGCGATCAAAGTATACACATACTCAAATTAGTTTGTCGAATAAACAGAAGAAAAAACCGAATTGCGTCATCTATGACTATTAATAGAGAGAAGAATGACTTCAGACTTGCGGAGGTGTTGTTTGAAGAATACAGGTGGAGACTAGATAGGAACAGAAATTCCAGTCTATAAACAAAATGGTGGACGAGGGGGGTCCTTGGCCACTTTTAACCGCGCAATTCCACTATAGTGTCTTTTTCAGACCTCCAGACGACCTGGGGATCCCAAATCTGCAAGGACTTTAAACAAAATTGCCAATTGATTTTCGTGATTTTGGTCTTCTGAAGAAGATTCCAAGAATTCCCTGTATACGAGAAACATAGGAGTGATATTTTTTTAAAGAAGCATCAAGAGCAGAGGATGTCTTTCAGCTAAAATGACGATAAAAGAAAATGGCGGAGGAAGACTGCTGACGATAATCTGGACGCGGCTGAATCTCTTTCGTCTACTACTCATAAACTAGGGCAAATTGAGGAACCGTTGAACTTCCTTGATTTCCGAAAGGATGGACTAAATTGCTTGGCATTGTGCCAGTGAATGAATAAAAATTTGATTACGATATCGGTAGACAGTAGAATAACGACGAAAACACCATCTTCTCAATACAGCAACAGCATCAGACCGAATTTTCTGTTCCGGGTTTGGCAGTTTGTGTATGTGATTTTTATTGTAAAAGCATCCACGACACAGGGTAAATACATAAGGTTTAAAAAAAAAAGAAGCATAATAATACATGTTGGCCCTGTGAAGGAACTTGATAATTTTGATGTCATACATCATGAAATAAGACCATAATTTTGTGGTACACGCTGTGTAATGTGGACCTTTTTTAAATTTTTGTTGAGTGTTACAGCCTACAGGTGAAAATTATTTGGCGCGAGGAAGATACTTTGCGCGCCAAAATGCACGGCATGATTGTTAGCATATTGTCTTCAACTGTTCCTGGCGTTATTTTAAACTAATTTTTACTCCCATCTAAGCCTACGTGTGGGTCAAAAACAAAGTGGACAATTACTTTTGAAAAATAGTATGGAATTACAGATTCAGTGGAATAAATGCAATTCTATTCAATATTGGCGATGGTGCTATTAAAATCAATAGACCGTTTAGTTCGCAGCTGTGTCAATGAAATATTCAAACTCTATGCACGTCAATCGATAGAAATGGTAACTCTGTCAGGCATAGTAATCCAGTATCAATACTGGTCAGTCGAGCTGACCAGTATTGATACTGGATTACTATGATTAGAGTATGACGGTTTATGATGGAAATCTCGCTATTGTGGGACTTGTAATGGTAGTATACTATCTTATATCTTCTCCCCAACTTAGGAGATGGTATATCCGACGAATAGGCCGAAAATTTGAACCCGTGGGAAGCCGGGACGGAGCGCTAGTAACCAATAATTGCGAAATTATAAAGATTATTGAACTATCGCCGAGACTAGGTATCCATCACAAATATTATAAGAATAGAACTCAACAGTAGATAAATATTTAAATATATTTGCCTGTTCAAAGCGTGGCTGACTAACATTTGAAAATTAGCTGCTACCGACTAACGTGCTACTAATTAGCATACATAGTGAACATTTTTAGAATACCTAGGTAATAGAGAACTGAAATTTTTTGAACAGTTGCAGTTGGTATTTAGGCGAATTCATGCGTATTTAAGCGAGCCTATTGTTACCTAAAGTAACATAATATTTTTAGTTATTTGGCTTGCCTTGCCTAGCTTCCTTGAGTTTATGTATTGTATGCACTGTTGTTACTTATTTATCAAATCTATACATATAATAAATCTGTAGAAGGGTCAATTCTGTACATTGAAAATATTGAAAAAATAAATAGCGGGGGGTGTTGCTGGATCGATACCAAACCCAAATATGTGATTAAAAAAAATTTTGTCTGTCTGTCTGTCTGTCTGTCTGTCTGTCTGTCTGTCTGTCTGTCTGTCTGTCTGTCTGTCTGTCTGTATGTGCAGGCATCACGTGAAAACTAACGGTTCGATTTCGATGAAACTTGGTATAATTATACCTTATTATCCTGGGCATAAAATAGGATACTTTTTATCCTGGAAAAATACGTAGAAAAAAAAAACTGTAACAAACCTTATTATGGAACCACTGGCGACACCTATTATCAATCAAGTAGAACATTACGCCACGCCTGCCTCCATTGATTTCTAAAAAGGTTCCACCACTCACCACTAGATGGCGTTGTGCCTATGACGCGCATTTCTGAATTATATTATTATTATTAGAACGCGAGCTCAACAGCAGTAGCTCAATAGATCTCCTTAATTATTATAGGCTTAGCCGTATTTGGGTCCAATGGATATTTATAAGATGTCATTATCAGAGTTACTCAAAATGGAAAAATAAACCATCCACACGAAGACCGACATCCGCGCGGACGGAGTCGCGGGCGGAAGCTAGTACTGAAATATGTCTACAAAATATTTCTTCTAATTGGGAAATTAAGGAGAATAATTTGATTATTATTCACACAAAACTTGCGTTATAATTTACCCACAAATATAAATCATGTTTTATTCCTTTCTTGAACGGGCCGTTAATTAAAGAGTATTTTTATTTGCAAAAAAGAAACACTTAAACCCACAAGTAGCAATTAATCTTTTCCGCGTCATTACTACAATCAATTGGCAATTGACATCAGGAAATAAATAATTGAACATACTGGTACATCATCATCACACGGGTACAACATTGGAACGAACAATTGGACGGGCCTGTTGGTCTAGTGGTTAGTGACCCTGACTGCTATGCCGGAGGTCGTGGGTTCGATTCTCATCCAGGACAAATGTTTGTGTGATGAGCACGATCATTTATTCTGTGTCTGGGTGTAATTTATCTATAATATGTATGTATTTAGAAATATATAAGTATGTTTATCAGTTGTCTAGTACCCATAACACAAGCTCTGCTTAGCTTGGGACTAGATGGCGTTGTGTGATAGTTGTGGAATATTATTATATTAACATCAAGTCGGTCCTGCCCTGTATGGAACGTAAAGGGGCTGTCATTGACTGACTCAAAACCAACCTGGTTCCTTCAGTTGCTCAATGCGTTTCAAGGCCGCGGTAACATAGAAAGTCCCGCGACCACGGGCAAGCATAGTTATCACTCCAGCAGGCGTAGCATGGCGCCGTAGAAAGGGGTTTTGTCGACGGAAGAATAGACAAAATGACAGAACGTAGAAATAATTTTAGCGTTTTAAGCATGGTAATGTAAAAAATATAGAAAATAAACGTTCTATTCTTCAATAGTGTACGAATGGTGTCATATTTGTGCAAAAAAACAGTCAATTTGTTTAGAAATAACGATGAAATAACTTTGTCTTTTCTTCGTAGAATAGAGATAGAATCGCCATACTACGCGTGCTGTTGTGACGACCACACCAGCACGCGTAGCATGGCGCCGAAGAAGGGTTTTGTCGACGGTAGAAAAGACAAAATGACAGAACGTCAAAGATTTTTATCGATTTAAGCATAGTAATGTTTCAAATATATAAAACTAGCTGATCACCTTTTAAACCTTCCCTGGACTTCCAGAGATAATTCAAAACCAAAATTAGCCAAATCGGTCCAGCCATTCTCGAGTTTTAGCGAGACTAACGAACAGCAATTGATTTTTATATATAAGAAGAAGAAGAAGAAGATATATGTTTCTATTCTATAACCCTTGAAATGTTGAACGGACCAATTGGTCCGCATAACAATTAAAGAACAATTACAAAATGGACGTCCACAGTAGATGATTTAATGGTGTAAGAATCGTGTCATACTTGTGCAAAAAAAACAGTCGATTTGTATAGAAATAACGATGAAATAACTTTGTCTTTTCTTGGTAGAATAGAGATAGAATCGCCATGCTACACGTGGTGTATGTCAAGAATGTAACGACTAACGCTCAAAATTAATATTTTTAAATCATGATTCGTTTCCTTCGACGGCCAATTCTGACTAGTCTTGTGAAAGATCTTTAAAATTCTGTAGTTGATTGGTTACATGAAAAGATCGACGACCTGCGAAAGGCAGTCGGCAGAGACTAGATGATTCCTCTTCCAGTCTTTGCCGGCTCAAGACCGGGCTCAGTGGCCTACATTGGAAGAGGCCTATGTCTAGCAGTATAGACGAACACAGGCTTATGATGATGAAAGACCGATCTTTAAGGATTTTTAAAGATTATAAAGCAGCGTAAGAAGTGTGGTCACTACTTAATAGCACAAGGAGCAAGATAAAAGTAGTTCGACTACAAGACATACGGCAATGCGCCATCGGCATATGGTGGACATCCCTCCGGTGCGTACAAAGCGTTTTGCCCAAACCTTTAGGTCGGAAACGCACAGGCCGGTGGCTTGCTTAGCGCCTAGAGCCTAGCGAGTTACCTTAGTATAACGAACGTTCGAAAATGTTCGTGAACGGCCGCATTGCGCGCTTGACACCTAGCTTGTCGTCAAGCGCCGTTCACGAACATTTTTGATTGTACATGACTCGCTAGGCTCTAGGCGCTAAGCAAGCCACCGGCCTGTGCGTTTCCGGCCTTATTGTACGCACAGCTAAGGAGTGGAATTCTCTGCCGGCATCTGTATTTCCCGACAGCTATAACCTTGTGGTCTTCAAGTCAAGAGTGAACAGGTTACTTCTAGACAAGCGTGCTTCACCGTCGACCACATCTTCACTTTACCATCAGGCGAGATAGTGGTCAAACACGAACCTATCTTTAAATAAAAAAAATAAAAAAAAAAAGGTGGTATCTCACCTATGGCCATTTTCTTGGTGCCAGTGCGCGAGTCTTGCATAGTCTTCATAGTTTCCTTGACGCCATGAGGCCCAATCTTTGTGCTGCTAGTCGAGCTGTATACCTGTGGAATTTATACTATAAAGTAACAAGCAATAGGACAGCATCAATAAATTGAAAATCTAAATTTAATAGTCCCTCATTTGGAGTTTTGAAAAATAATCAACACGTATTTTTTCTTTTGTTAATTCAATGAATAATTATAAAGATATAACTAATCAAAACTCGAGACTCGATTAAAATTGTACTTAGTTGTGACGCCAATTTTTAAAGCGTCTCGTATCCCCATCAATTTTGGTAAGGTTAAAGAATAAATACGGGTCTCATATTTTTTGATTATCTGACAGACTAATTATAATTTTTTAGTCAAATAGCTAATTAGAGAAATACTTCTAAACATTTTTTGCATAAATAAATATCAAAATTGCTCACATTCCGTCATATATGCTAAAACTGATTACCTACTGTATTTCAATAAGTTAATGAAATCTTTAGATTGAAGATAATGTTTTTTTAATACATCTGCTAAAAATAAAATGAAATTATGCAACCTTGCACAGCGGAAAAACCAAATTTAAATTATGATAATATCAAACATGTAAAAATAATATTACTTCTTCAACATTATTTAAGCAAGTACTTTATAGTGTTTTATTCACTAATTGAAGGGTAATAGCACACAAACTTATGAAAGAATGGTGGGAGGCCTTTGCCCAGTATTGGGACAGTACATACTAGTAATAGTAATTCACTAAAATAAAAAAAAGTACTGCCTCGCTGGTCTGGATGCAAGAAAGACGGCTGAGCAAGTGATTCTGGGTTTGATTCCTAGGTATTTGTGCCTGGTTCGCCCATTTTAACATGGGAACACACACACAACAAAACATTAAATTACAACTGGCGAAATGTGATTGCCCTATTACATGTCTGCCTAACTCATTACAGATTCGAGATATAGGCCCGTACCAATCAAATTGCTTGAATCTAGTTAGAATCTAGTTGACTTAACCTTATGAATGACGAATCAAAAAATATGCAGCGTTTTATTTTCTTTAATTTGTGGTAAATTGAACCTTAGTAAGCCCGTCCATCGAATGGACTCTCACTCCACTGTTGTGGATAGGTAGACTTACACTTTAAATTTCACTAAAATGCCTACATAAAGATGTAAGTAGCATATTAGAACTATAGTCAAACCTTTTTTTATGGACAGAATAATATAAAAAGGAACAGGTTTAGTATATAAACAGTTCTATTCTTTCCGCTCATGGTCAGACAACTAACTCCGGACATACTTGTAGCGGTCATGTACTTTCCGAGTGTTGTATTGTTGAGGCTCCCTGCGCATTTAGACTTACAAGGTGGTCTGTTATGCGTGAGGACTTTGTAAGTGTCAAAATAAATATCAATGTACCTGTGGCTTGCCGCCCGGTCCGCTGGACATGACAACAGTACTGCTGCTGTAGGAGCTGCCAGGAATGTGGGGCATGTTGCTGCCATCCATATCTAGTGGGAAACAAATAAGCTACACATGTATAACAAAATCAGTCTGTAGTGATCCCACAGTTGGAACACTAGCCTCCTTCCTATAACTCTGACCAAATGCTTGTTAGTAGATGTCACATCTTTGAATTTTTGGTTCTAGATTATGTTACAATATTTTCCTTCACCCTTTTTGAGAGTAAAGGTGATGAAAATTACAATATAACAAATGCATGTGGCTCTGTTCAAATTCATGACCTACTAATATTGTAATTAAGTTGATACTAGTAGGCAAAGACTTTGTTTCATGTGATGAAATTCAGCATCATCTGCCTAACCTTTATCCCAATAATGTTGGAGTCAGTTTCCTGTAATACCAGTATTTTATATGGAGCGGCTGCCAAACAATATAGAAAACAAGCCATTTTGTTTGGTAATAGAATCATCATATAAATAAAATGTCCTCCTGTTTAAACACAACACTGACAGAAAATGGCTAGTAGTAGCAAAATTAAATGTTCAATGCTTGGTACACTACCAGGAGTAAAAATTACATTTGGGCTTCATTTAGTATTGTAACTGGCCATGTTTAAATCTATCAGCGATTGGATGTGGTTAGACTGTATATTAACTGATAAAGATATAATTTAATACATTAACAAACACCATGGCTGTCCATAGTGTGTGTTCGTGAGACAGTATCATATTTATTTTCTGGAAAGTTTCAATTTTGTAAATCCAAACAGCAATTGCATAATGGACTGGCGTTTACAAACCCATATCAAAAGCACATATTTTATGTATTTATACAGTTGGTGTATAACAAGGGTACTCACCACCAAACAGTCGGTTCAAGTTCGGCATCTGGGGCATGAACGGCATCATCGCGTTGCCGTGGCGCGGCCCCATGATGGCCAGCGGCCCGTCACCTCCCAGCATGCCAAACGGGTCCGAGAACAACGAGTTCATCATGTTGTTCATCTGACGCATGTGCCTCATTTGAGACCTACAAAATTAAATGTATCAAACACAATGTCAAGAAAAAATTGATAAATTGATGAAATGTTAGGGAAAAAGAAGTAAATATTAGCATGAAGGGGAAATCGAGTATAAACGTGTTGCGCAGACTTATAGTAACGTGGGACAAGGGTCGGAAGATGAAGATTGTAAGACACCATGTCAAAAATCAAACGAAAGAAGTCAATGTTTTGATCGAATCCTAACACAACCATAACACGAAGCATTGTTCGTAAGAGTTCGCTAGCAAAAATTAAACTTACATTTTAACAAAATAATATTCAATGCAGAAATAAGGAGGATTTTCCAAAACTTACCCGAAAAACGGATCGTCCTCCACGTCGCCCATCAGAGATCCGAACAGGGACATGGTTCTACAAATCTGCACTCACAAGTCTAGATTCACTGGCGAGATAAACACCTATATCAAATCTCTACCACCAAAAATCTTTACAATGCACTAGTTGTTTTGTAGCAAGAATATTCAAATCGAAATCTCTAGTAAGTCCAATCGAGGTCCAATCCAAGTAAGTCGCAGTCTCGCCAATTTCAACAAACCAGAAAACAGCAACCACAGACTATTTTTTTTTTTCTAACACAGATAATAAAAAGGCATAGATTATAGAGTAAAAGAGTATCGATTTTTCGGATTTGCCATTAGGCCGGGCCGCCAGAAGATATCCGTAATTCCGTATGCAAAATATGAGGACCAAGTTTTATTATCACAGAGCATGTAATTTTATTTATTATATTCTAAGGATTCTAAGGATTTTTTTGTATATTTTTGATGTTGCCAGCAATTATGGTGGTCCAAAAAAAAATTACGTGCCGGACAGTGGTCTCAGATCAAAAAAAGTTTATACTTGTTAATAATTTTATATGATAGGGCATTACATACTGGTACTACTTTACTATGATCAGGCTTTGATAAAATGATTGGAAAATATAATAGAAAAACATGAATACATTATCTATTGAATATAAAACAACAGGGTCGTAAGACTCGACTACAGTCGAAACCGCTAAACGCAGAAACTTGAATTTTGGACAGCAGTTGCAGTCTACCATTAGAGGGGGGCATTTAAAAGAGATTTTGCGAAAATCCTCCTCTAAGGGGGTGAAGAGGGGTGAAAACTTTTGTATCAATAATCTTATTCCTTGGGTTAATACATTTGAAACTTGCCATGAATAAGAACACAAGTAAATAAATAAGATTGGCAGTATATATTTTTTAAAGACTACTGACCCTCCATTTGTAATTTAGACGATGAAAAAGTTTCCATGGGAAAATCATAACGCGTGAGCTGATGAATTTAAAAATCAGTATTCATATTATTATTTTATGATTAATATTTTTATTTTATTAGATCAGAAATAATCAAAAACGTCTTTTTGGATTTTTCGAAAATCACTCCCGAAGTTAGTGAAAAGTGGTATTCATGTTTAAAGGGAAGGATTTTAAAGTGCTAAACGTTTAACCTGAATTTTGGATGGTAGTTGCAATGTCTTTTTTATTTAAGAAAGGATTTCACTTCTAAGGGGGTGAAAATGAGCATTATAAGTTTTTTAAAACTACCCTCCAATGATAATCTAAACGATGTGAAAGTTTGTATAGAAAAATCATAAAGTGTTAACTAAATGACTTTGAAACTCGGTATATAGAAATAAGATCAAAAATAATCAAACACGTGTTTTCGGGTTTTTCAAAAATCCCCTAAATTGGTGAAAAGGGGTGATTAAGTTATAAGGGTAGGATTTTACTGCGTGCAGTTCCGGTAGTATTTTACAAATTTAGAACCACTCCAGAGCGTGGCAACATGCGTTTTTAAATAGTCCTAGAACCCATTTGCATACTTCATAAAATAGATTGCGGTCCTCATATTTTGCGAACGAAATGCCTTCTGCAACCTGCACTACATGTTCGGAAATAACTCCCCAAAAACATTTTCTATCTAATGCGTAAGCCCCCATTCGCACGAGCGCTTTTTAATGGGCCTGAAAAAAGCGCCAAAGTAGAACAAATGCATTCCCTTAAATATCTGTTCACACATCAGCGCTTTTAAAACGCGGAGCTTTTTATCGTGTATTTGATAGCAAGTGCTGGGCGGTGGCGTATTTACGCTTAGGCGAAAAGGGCAATGGCCCGGGGCGGCAGGCTGCGAGGGGCGGCGCAAGCCGCCTCGCGCCTTGCTCGCAGCTCATAAAGCGGCTAAAGATTTTTTTTAAGTCCTAAAGGCCTAAGTAACTTACAAAAACAGCAACAAAATTCATTCGGTGGCTATTGTAACTGTAGTCATGGTTATATAATATGTTTGTTAGACATCAAGACACAGGACTATCGAAAACTGACGGCGCGGTGGGGCGGCACCGTGGCTTCTGACATCGTTACTATTCGGGATGTGGCAACGTTGCTCGTATTACAAGGCTACGCCACGTCCAAGAGGACGGCTAATGGAACCACCACATTATACATAATTTTTAAACATGTATTCATTGCAACATCAGGGTCGTCTTGATTTCGTAGTAATGTCAAGAACAACCAAACAGTGGCGTTTATGTTTACCATAATATGCGTCACTGGCTATAGCCCGGGGCGGCAGACTGCGTGAAGCCCTCCTTTTCATACAAGTCCTAAATATATTCTGACTTGCCGCCCCGAATCTTCAAAGAAAACTCCTATTATACTAGCCCAGAAAGAACCTTACATTTTATCAAGTTTGCTTTTCAATTAACATGTTTTATTTTAGAAAACTACAATTTTTCTGGCTCGCTGCGCTCGCTCTTCATTAAAGAATTAGCTTGTCACTGTCAAGAGAGCTCAACTTTTTTTCAGCTCTTTTTTCACTGAAAACTTGTCGTTTTACGTTTAACAACTCGCTGCGTTCGCTCTTCCGTGAAGATACATATGACTTGTCCCAGTCCAGAAAGCTAAAATTTTCGAGGCCCAGGGCGCTGAATCTTAAAATACGCCACTGGCGGTGACATTTAAGTTCAAATCACCTCTTGATTCCAAACAGTTCCAATTCAGCGTTTTTTTAACGACCGTAACTCGTGCGTATGGGGGTAGAGTCTACCCCCATACGCACGAGTTACGGTCATATTTTTCATCCGTCATATTTTTGTTTGTCTACCCGGTAGACAAACAAAAATATGACGGATTTATATGTGTGCGAATGGGGGCTAAGGCTGCGGTTCCACTGAGGTGGAGCGAAGCAGAGCGGAGACGAGCTGTGCCGCGATTCACCAATCACATGGCTTGAAATCAGCATCACTTCTCCACTCCGCTGCAAAGTGTCATGTGATTGGTGAATCGCGGCACAGCTCTGCTACGCACCACTACGCACCGCTACACTCCACCTCAGTGAACCATAGCCTAAGTGTCTTCTGTCTAAATTTATAACTTACGTTGTGCAACGCGATTCTGAAAATGGTGGACGACCGAAAGCTGCATCAGCCATGTGATTGGTGAATCGCGGCACAGCTCGTCTCCGTTCCACCTCAGTGCATCGCAGCCTTAGGCGCGTCGCTCACACGATTAACAGTTGAGGTGCAGTTGAGGCGCGGGCGCATAAGAGGCACGCCGCAACAAGGTTTTCTTTACAAATGAATAGCAGTGCGCGCGTGCTGCGACGCCGAACCGCCGCTGACGCGACGTCGTCGTCGCTTCGACTTACCAGTGAGCGACGCGCCTTAGGGCCACGTTTCGTACAAAAAGTTTCAAACCCCTTTGAATTCTAGAACTATTAAAAAAAGCGAAATAAAAATCTAATTCAAATTTTCATACTTTGTTCAACTTTATTATCCTTTTTCCTATTTTAAATAAACGACATTTCACGATACACATCACTTAATTTACTTCACTAACCACCAAAACATTTGCACAACAATAAAGAGTTCCTACTTAAAAATCACTTATGAAATACATTCGATGCACGATGAAATAAAATTTTTGGAGGGAAAAAAAAGTGCTGAAGAAATCACACTTTATATTGAAAACGATATGGTCGAGGTTGAGGTGCAGGAGTGACTCCATGGAAAGACCAAGCTGCTGTAGTTGCATACGCAGTATACTTCATATCTTGTAAACCGTTTCGGACTCTAGAATTCTGAACAGGCGCCTGAAAACAATATTTTACATAGTTAATAACGTGTGTGGGTGTTTATCTTCAACTGTGGTACAGATGTAAATGCAGTTTTCACTATCATTAATTAAAAAGAGTCTTAAAATTGAGAATGGGGGGGCAGGCCTTTGCTCGGGTATGGGACAGACTAGATTAGCAAAAAAACGGCTTAAGAAAACTGAGACTAAGGTAAATTTTTAGATTCTACCTTCTCAGCATTAGCCCCATCACCAAGGGGCTTATTAGCAGCAGGAACATCTCCATGACCAGGCTTCTGCTCAGCTGCATAAGCTTGATTGTTTATTGCATTATTAGCAGCAGTGTCGCCACCAATTCTTTCAATTGGTGCTTGGGGAATCGCGTTAGTTTGAGTAATATTAAGATGACCATCCGAATATGATGCACCATTATCAGGGGGTTTAATATTCTGCTGCGTGAATGACTGGGATCCTTTATATTGATTGTAGATTTGTTGCAACTGGCCTCTACTAGGAGTTCTGCCGACAGGCCTATTCCCCATTAAAGAAGTCTTGCTGACAGTTGCCTTAACATTACTATATCTACCCGGATCACTCTTTGGGTACCCTCCCTGTGGTGAAAGAGTCTGCGGTAGTTTTGGCTCCGGAGTACGATAGATATCTGCCGGCATCATGTCTATTGGTTGACCTAAAGTGTTATAACTTTGTTGTTTGAATTTGTTGAAGTGGGCAGGTAGCATATTCCTTGAAGTGTCCGCGGGAAATATGGGCTCCTTAATCATTTGCTGTGTACCGGGGGGCGCTGATCCAGTTTGTGGTGTACCACCCTGCATAGCATTAGGATTCTCTGAACCTTCATAAACTGTTGGTAGCGTACCAGCAACTGGTCCAGAATTAGGATTAATCATTTGTTGTTGTTGTTGATACTGTCCTTGATATTGTTGCCGTTGAGTGGGTATTTGTTGTTGAGGCACTTGCTGCTGATTAATCATTGGAGCACCTGTTCCAGCAGTGTACACTTGCTGTTGTTGCACTTGGTTATTTTGAACTGGCACTGCATTCGCATTGGCTGCTGGTGGAACCACATTTTGCTGACCAGGAGCCTGGGTCGTAGGGGGCTGAGCAATATTCGCCATAGCTGCATTTGTAGCATTTATAACAGGCTGCAGCAATGGCGCGTTGGCATTGAGTCCCTTACCATTGCTCATCATCATTTTCTGCATCGTATCCATAGCAGCCTTTTGTTGGTTTGCTGGGTTCATCTGAATAGCTATAGCCATCGGATCAAATCCTAAGTCCCCACCTTGCATCACACCTGGGAACATTTCATTAAATTTCGCCATGCCTGTTGCATGTTGGCCATAGCCCGGGTTCTGAGCGTTCATCTGCGGTTGGGCTGGACTCATACCTTGCATTTGTTGGGAGCCTAGAGGCATTCCCTGCCTTTGTTGGGAGCCTGGAGTCATTCCTTGCATTTGTTGGAAGCCTGGAGGCATACCCTGCATTTGTTGGGAGCCTGGAGGCAATTGACCCATTTGACCATTCATAGCGTTTCCTTGCATATTTGGGTTCCCTCCGGCGTACATGTTCGGTTGAGTCATGTGCTGTGGATTCGAGTTATCTGGATTAACATGCCTCATGTTATTCATTCCCATATTATTATACTGACCTGGATTATGACCAGGCATGCCACCGTTATATTGCTCCATTCCAGGCGATTGTGGAGCATTATTGCCAATTATACCTCCTTGTTGTATTGGATTATTGGCTCTTTGAGCAGAATTGCTCGTCATCATATTCACTATATTCGGCCCCATTCCTGACATAGGTGTGGATTGACCCATTTGCCCCATTTGTTGGCCATTAGGGTTTGAATTACCAAAACGAACATTCGGTCCATGGTGTTGGTGTTGATTCGGTATTGCATTTTGATTTCCCATAGGTCCTCCAGACATTTGATTCGGAGCCATATTTCTCATCTGACCTCCGATGGCATCTGGAGCGTTGGGATTACCAGACGCCAAGCCCATCTGAGCCCCCATTGGGTTGTTCATCATTGTATTGGCTGGGGATATTGATTTTAGGTCGTTATATACTTCCTTAACAACTGGCTGCATCAGGTTATTATTCAAATAGCTGTAGGTATCAGCGTAGAGTTTGGGTGGATTACAGTAACCACCCATGCAATTTCGGTTGCCAGAGAACGGCTCCCCCGCACCTGATGAGTTATAGCCGTGTCCACACCCATGCCCATGGCAACAGCCTCGCATGTATCCATCGTGTGCCGGACTCATCATAGGTGCATTTTGGAAGCCACCACCATTCTGGTTTGGTTGGTTGGGATTTGAGAACAACTTTCCCATACAGCCGCTATAAAAGGAAAAAAGAATGAATTCATTGTTCTTACTTTACAAACTTTTTTGCGTAATCGTCAAATGAGTCCTTCCACCCAGGGCAGGGTAGGAGGGACTATCAGACTTATGTATTATATTTATATTATCAGCCTATTGCCGTCCACTGCTGAACGTAACGTAGTGAGCCTCCCCCAAAGAGCGCCAACCATCCCGGTCCTGGGCAGCCCGCATCCATCCACTGCCAGCCACACTGTCATCCACTGTCAGACTTGTACTGAATAAAATCTACGGTGTCCTTCAATAACAATTTATTTTCCGGGGTCACGGTAGTACGTTAGTCCCAAGACCCCGGCTTACATTACAGACTAAATTTTATAGAGAGTCTATTATACGAAGGTACGCGGGTAGGTTTATTATTGATCACTTACCAATCAGCGCTTTGCAGTTGATTCACAACATGTCCCAACTCGTTTAAAATTTTTTGCTTATCCAAGGCCATTATAGTAAATGTTGATATTTAAACACTTTCAAAATTTAATATAATAAATAAATCGGATAACTTGAATTTTCAGTTACTTGAATTTTGTACGTCACGAATGATAATAATGACAAAAAGTGTTTTGTTTTTGAAAGATATAAAAAACTCGATCGATTTTTAAATAGCTTTGAAAACTTCATCATGAGAAATTAAAAGAAGTTTCATTTCCAAAAATCCGATTAATTCTGATAAAGCTGAAAATATACGTCCGACTTTACGTAGCAATATCAAATTGTACTGTAATCAGTAAATTGGACACTGTACCGCAGATTACCAGATACTGCTCTCCATGTACTTACATGCGCTAACCACCTACCGGGCGCCGGGTTACCGATAACCCGTAGCGCTGTGGATTGTCAACAGCCGCGCGGCGCGTACATACGCATATATTTCGGTCGACTTGAAGTTAGTTTTTAAATCCTAAGATATGACTACAAGAGAAGAGAAGAGATATAAACTTAGGTTATTACGGTTTTCCTCGTGATACAGAAATTTAATATTTTTTTGCCATGAAAAAATGTACTTATTAAATATAATATAATTATTTAATACTAGCTTCTGCCCACGACTTCGTATATCGCTGGATCCTGTTGCTTATGCCAGCGACAACGCAGTCGTCAAATCGAAGATCTGACGACGTCTGATGTCAAATTCTAAGAGCCTGGGGACGGGAAAACCACTGGATGCGGGAGACGATTCGAAATTCAGATCTTTCATTTTGTAAGTCAACAGGAAATGCCCATTGGATCAGACCGAACAAATTTTGCTAAGGCGTCATTCCTATATGTGTTACGGTGTAGCTGGGCTCTTGGAGTTCCACAACAGGTGTTCCAGATCTTCGATTTTTATAAGTCAACAGAGAGTGCTCATCAGGCTGAACAACTTTGCTAAGACGTCATTCCTTTATGTTATAGTGTAGCTGGGCGCTTGGAATTCCACAACAGGTGTTCCAGATCTTCAATTTTTATAAGTCAACAGAGAGTGCTCATCAGGCTGAACAACTCTTGCTAAGACGTCATTCCTATATAGTGAACCTGGGCTCTTGGAGTTCCACACCAGCTGTTCCAGATCTTCAAATTTTATACGTCAACGGAGAGTGCTCATCAGGCTGAACAACTCTTGCTAAGACGTCATTCCTTTATTTTATAGTGTAGCTGGGCGTTTGGAGTTCCACAACAGGTGTTCCAGATCTTCAATTTTTATACGTCATCAGAGAGTGCTCATTAGGCTGAACAACTCTTGCTAAGACGTCATTCATTGTATATGTTATAGTGTTGCTGGACTCCAGGAGTTCCAAATCAGCTGTTCCAGATCTTCAAATTTTATACGTCATCAGAGAGTGTTCATTCGGCTGAACAACTCTTGCTAAGACGTCATTCCTATATATGTTACAGTGTAGCTGGGCTCTTGGAGTACCACATCAGGTGTTCCAGATCCGCAATAAAAAGTAGCCTATGTCCTTTCTCAGGCTCTAATCTATCTGTGTACCAAATTTCATTTAAATCGGTTCAGTAGTTTTAGCAGGAAAGCGAGACAGACAGAGTTACTTTCGCATTTATAATATTAATAGTAGGGATTGTCGTTTATTAAATAGTTGTAGCCTGTAGGTATGTTAATTTTAAAGGTAGGAAAAATCTCTATTAACATCTTTGTCGACAGAGGTAACCCTGGCAATTCACGATATCCACGCGGCGGCGCGCATCTACAAAGCAAAATTCACTTTATTCTTTCTGTAGTATAATAATAATGACGGTATGTCACGCTCACCGACACTTACGCACATATAGAAAAAGAAATGCTGGCTATTGCGTTTGGCGTCGAACGGTTCAGGCAGTATATTTATGGCAGAGCTGATGTCACCGTCCACACCGACCACAAGCCACTGGAAGCCTTATTTAACAAACCCTTAGTTTCGGTGCCAGCAAGGTTACAAAGAATGATGATGAGAGTGCAAGGATACGAATTTAAAGTAGTGTATACGCCGGGCAAGTACATTATATAGCGGATACGTTATCGCGAGCACCTCTAAAGGATATAATGCATGACCGAGTATCTGCAGAAGTTGAGATACAAACTTGTTTCATGCTAGAAAATGTACCTTTTAGCCAACCTAGAATGGAAGCCGTTAAAAAAGAAACGGAGTTAGATAGTGACTGTACAGCTTGGCCAGAACGTCTTGAAACGGAACTAATATTTTTATTTGCTGACAACGTTTTAAAATATTTAATATTTGATGTAAACAAAGACGCAGGTTTGTAAGATTTATTATTGTGCCATAAAACTAACGTAATAAGTGAAAATAAATAAAATAAAATCATTCAAAGTGCTGGTAGCGAGAAGACAGTGGCGACTTCCGGTTTTCTACTGTTTTTTGCCAAGCTGTAGATGGTTAATCTATACTAATATTATAAAGCTGAAGAGTTTGTTTGTTTGATTGTTTGTTTGTTTGTTTGTTTGAACGCGCTAATCTCAGGAACTACTGGTTCGAATTGAAAAATTCTTTTTGTGTTGAATAGAGCATTTATCGAGGAAGGCTATAGGCTATATAACATCACGCTATCACCAATAGGAGCGGAGCAGTAAAGAGAAATGTTACAAAATCGGGAAAATGGATTCCATTTCGAGAGCTTCCGTTGCGTGCGCTGCGTAAACGGTTAAAGATACGCAAAAATAATGTACTACGGAATTATTCCTGATAAAAAGTTCTAAAATAAAGTCCGCGAGAGCATACATTTATCTTTTAAGGTTAAGTCATTATAACCTTTTTTATGAAAATCAAATTTGATTTTAAAGTGATGCATTACTTGCGAAGGTATTTTCATTAACACAATATTAATCCTTATCCAAATAAATACGTTAATCATCACAAGCATTTAATTTTGAACAAAATTGCCCTTGACATCGTTTGGTTTCAATGAATATCTTAGGAGATATCAAAGTTTCAAAATAATACCACGATAAGCATTGCCACCCAACGTGGCAATGCTGCCAGTCTTCTGGGCACGTTTCCGGATGACAGCGATGCGGAGGAGTACTTTGACGCCTGAGTCTCTGCCTTTTTGTGTTTTTATTTTTATAAATCATTATATTTTATATTATAGGATGGGATAGGATGGGATACGATGAGACACGACGGGATATGATTGGATAGGATGGGATACGATGGGAAAGGATGGGATACGATGTGATAGGATGGGATACGATGGGATATGATGGGATACGATGGGATACGATGGGATACGATGGGATACCATGGGATACGATGGGATACGATGGGTCCCGATGGGATACGATGGGATACGTTGGGAGACGATGGGATACGATGGGATACGATGGGATACGATGGGTCCCGATGGGATACGATGGGATACGTTGGGAGACGATGGGATACGATGGGATACGATGGGATACGATGGGATACGATGGGATACGATGGGATACGATGGGATACGACGGGATACGATGGGATACGATGGGACACGATGGGATACGCGTTGTGTTCAACACGCGCCTAAATGTGTCATCACAATGACGGGCCCCCCCTTGCCGGGGTCGCGGAACTATCGAATAACCTTGACCCCGGAACGTAAAGGCCTATTATAGGATTTATAGGACACCGAGGATTTTAATCAGTCAAAATCAAAAATCAAAATCAAAGCATTTATTTCAAGTGGGCCAGTTACAGGCACTTTTGAATTGTCATAGACAAATAAAAGAATATAATTAGACATTAAAGTTAAAAGTTATGGTGCTACAGTCCCAGTCACAAGACATAAAAACTGTGAAAGTACCGTAGATGCCCGTTCCAAGAACTAGATCTCTATGGAGAAGAACGGGCAAGAAACTCCATGGACACTCTTTTTAGATCGCCAAAATTATTACAGAACCTTTGTTACATCATTCATTTTGAGGTGGTACATTACGTGAGAACGATGTAGCAAGTTTTTAATTAAAAGTGTCCATAGTAACTATTAAAACAAAGACAATTCAAAAACAAAATGATACATAATTATTAAAATCAGTACAAGTCTGACAGTCCCTCTTACCCTGCCCTGGGTAGGAGGACTCATTTGATGATTTACGTACGCATATTTATGTATGCTCCAGAACGATGGTTTACAGCTAATGTTGTTAATAAAGAAGCACTAAAATAGTACATTGTTATCCAAGGCGTGAAAGTTACTTATTTACGTCCCGAGACGGGGTTTGGCGCCCGTAACGTAGTGAAGGCGCTAATAGTTCGAGGGACTAAATAAGTAATTTACCCGAGGTAAACACGGTGCTTTTCATTACGAATACGAGGAAAGTAAAATTAAGAGGGCATATTCTGAAAGTTGGCAACGTCGCAAATAGCTGCTCAAATATTAACAAGTTCTAATTAATTTAGCAATGTTACTGTATGGAAACAAGAAATATTGCTCTGTAGTGCACTAAAAAAATGATAAGGGAATGCAATAATTAATATCGTAACACCGAATATATCGTTTTAGATGTAAAAAAGTATTTGGAAACCTTCCAAATGCTCTTTTTACACCTGAAACGGTGACAACATCAAATGCAGTCTTTTAATTGCATTTCTATATCAACTTTGTAGTGCACTACACAGCCATATTTCTTATTTTCATTCAGTAAAACCAAATTAATTAAAACTTGTAAATATTTGACAGCTATTTGCGACGTTGCCAACTTTCTGGTTATGCGCCCTTAACAACATAAATTTTAGCTAAAGAAAAAATAAGTGTAGATGTATTATTTTAGAGAAGTAGTTGAAACTAAATTATTTTAAAGTCATTATTTATATTCTTAATACTTAACTTTATGTTATTTTAATTTTAAATCGCTCTGTAATTTCGTGGCTGTATAAAAAGTTTGAACATGGTTCAATAGAAATGTCAAAATAGAACTAGTTTTTTTTCTTAAATTTGGCAGCTGTCAGTTGAAAGCGATTTTCCCTAGGGCGGCAATGGATAACTTTCAAACGGCTTATCAGACATGTAATGACCTACTTTCAGAGTATGAGTAATGAAAAATACATTGTTGAGTTCCGACCTCCACGCGAACGAAGTCGCGGGCACAGCTAGTTAGGTATATAACGAAAGGCTGGCCTAAAAGTAGGCGTGATGTGAACGAGAGGGTAAACGTTTTCTGGCCATATCGTGAACAAATACATTATGTACATGGAATATCATGCATGCTGTAAACTAAGAGCGCCAAAAACCGGTCATGAGAGGAATCCCTGGTGGAACGCTGAACTTGGTAAACTCAGAGATGCATTACGTAAACAATTCAACAGAGCCAAAAACACTAGACTCCCAAACGACTGGGAACTGTACAAAGAGACCCAGTACACATATAAAAAGCAAATCCGAACAGCCAGGAAGACTGCCTGGCGCAAATTCTGTGAATCTATTGAGACTAATAACGAAGCCGCAAGGGTAAGGAAAATCCTCTCAACCGACCAGGACCGAACCCTTGGGACGCTGAAAAAACCCGACAATACATATACACTCACGGACCTGGAAACCAGCGAGGTCCTTCTGGAGACTCACTTCCCCGACTGTAAACTCCTAGAGGACAAGACATGGGAGGCAGAACCAGACTGGACCCCAACGGATATGGACTGGTCCAGAGCCCACAGCATAATAACGGAAGACCGGATAAGGTGGGCCATTAACACCTTTCAGCCCTATAAGTCCCCAGAACTAGATGGCATATTTCCGGCCCTACTACAGTGGGGGGCTGCACACCTACTACCATACCTGATGGAGATCTACCAGGCCTGCATAGCACTTAGATATATACCCCAAACATGGCGAGAAGTAAAAGTCATCTTCATACCCAAACCTGGCAAAACGGACTACACCCAACCCAAGGCTTATAGACCTATAAGCCTCACATCTTTCCTACTGAAGACCCTCGAGAGACTCTGTGATAGGTATATCCGAGACGGACCTCTTCGGGAAAAACCGCTTCACAAACAACAGCATGCATACTCCACGGGCAGATCAACGGAATCCGCGCTACATAGCGTAGTATCCAAGATTGAATGTGCAGTGGACCACAAATGCTCAGCACTGGCCGCCTTTATTGACATTGAGGGCGCCTTCGACAAAACCACGTTCAACAGCATTAATATGGCCTTAAACAGGCACAACATAGACCCGACCCTGAGCGGATGGATCAGCAACATGCTCAAGCAAAGAGCCGTACAAGTCACAATAAATGACACTACAAGGGCCATCGTGGCGAAAGGCTGCCCACAAGGGGGAGTCCTCTCACCACTACTATGGAACCTGGTTGTAGATGACCTCATTAAAACACTAAATGATAACGGCTACTTCACTGTAGGGTATGCCGACGATATAACCATAATAATAAATGGCACTCACGAAAATACCCTGTGCAACCTCATGCGCCAAGCATTGAAAATAGTGGAGAACTGGTGCAACAAACACCAGCTATCAGTAAATCCCTCAAAAACCGAGCTGATTCTCTTCACGAAGAAGAGGAAGCTGTCGACTCTACAGCTTCCACGTTTCTTTGGAACCACCCTAAGCCTATCAACTGAAACCAAATACCTGGGCATCTTTTTGGATAAACAGCTGAATTGGGCAAAACACATCAACTACATCACTACAAAAGCCAGCATATCCCTGTGGCAGTGCAAGCGAATGCTTGGCAGGAATTGGGGGATCAGTCCCAAGACCACTCACTGGCTATATACCACTGTCATACGACCAATAGTCACGTACGGCTCATTGGTCTGGTGGCCCAGAACAAACCTGAGCACAACCCAAAAAGACCTCGAAAAGCTGCAGCGATTTGCCTGTATGGCAATTACCAGCTGCATGAGAACTGCACCCACCGCTGCCCTACAGGCAATGCTTGGACTGCCACCTCTACACCTCATCGTGCAGAAAGAGGCGGCCCTAGCCGCCTTTAGGCTTCATGCCTTGGGAACCCTAAACAAAGACTCAAGAATTAAACACACACGAATCAAGAATGATGCGATCGAACAACAGCCAATGATGGCATCACCCTGCGACAAAACCCCAAGACAATACCACTTTGCAAAACACTACAGTATCACACTTGCAGAAGAGCAATGTGACTACTCAGGCCCGAAAGAGCTGAGGATATACACAGATGGATCAAAGAATGACTCCGGAACCGGGGCTGGAGTTTTCTCACACGACCTTAACATAAATATATCCAGCCCGCTGGGAATGCACAACACCGTCTATCAGGCGGAATGCATGGGCATTATACAAGCAGCATATGCGATAGAGGCCAGAGGAGTTACGGACACCCATATACGTATACTCTCTGACAGCGCCTCAGTCCTTCAATCGTTGGAGAAACAATATACCACTTCAAGCTTAATACTAGAATGTCACAATGCACTAGAACGCCTAACGGTATCTAAACGCAACAAAGTGACACTACAATGGATCAAAGGACACAGCGGATCACTGGGCAACGACGCGGCTGATGAACTAGCTAGGAGAGCATCCAGCGCATCAGTTTGCGGACCTGAACCCATTATACCCATCCCCTTCAACCAGATACGTAGATGGCTGCAAGAGCGCATCCTCACACAAGCAGAGAGATTGTGGACCTCGACACCAGGCTGCAGGCAATCCAGGGAAGCTCTGCCATCCTTAGATGGCAGGCTAACCAGGCGTCTTTTACGCCTGGATAGGACCGGCATGCGTCTGCTGACAGGGACCATAACGGGACACTGCTCCCTAAACAAACATTTCCACACAATAGGCATAACGGACAGTCCCCTGTGCAGGGCCTGCATGGAGACTGAGGAAACCGTTGCACATGTGCTCTTCGAGTGCACAGGTGTCACCCAGATCAGGACAGAGACCCTCGGGACACCCAGGACTTACACAGATGTTCTCCACAGACCAAAGAACCTGATCAACTTCTGGAGGGAGGTGGGCTGGTTGGAATAAGCCACCAAAGGCCACTATGGCCCACGCACAATGGTCCACATGAAGGACTAAGTGCGGAAACCATAACCCCTAACATAGAACATAGAACATAGAGTACATGGAATACTTTTTAAGGATGAATGTGTTTTTATTCCTCATGCATTACGGGAAGACATGTTGTCACGAGTGCACGAAGGACATCTCGGTATAGAAAGGTGCAAGAGACGCGCGCGCGAGGTAATGTTTTGGCCGGGAATGTGCGAGTACAGTTTGCGCGGCATGGTATACAACCTGCTGAACTAGTCAGTGATAATGGATGAGACGTCATCACCGCATTACCCTCAGTCAAACGGAAAAAGCGAAAGAACAGTACAGACAATAAAAAAATGAGATGAATAAGAGCTACACCACGGCATAATTTAGATTCGCCCGCACAAATTTCAATGGGGAGACGACTAAAAACAAAATACCGGTTACTGCTAAGTTACTAACGGAAAATGTAGATAATGTAAAAAATTATGAACAACTTATGTCAAACAAAAAGCAAATAAAAAATAATTATGACAAAACGGCAAACACATTAAAACGATTATCACAAGGTGATAAGGCAACGTTAGTGTGTAATGGCGATAGGAAACCGGTAACTGTAGTAGCACAAGCATCCCAACCACGCTCGTACATTGTAGAAGATGAATGTGGAGGACGGTATAGGCGAACTCGAAGTCAGTTGATAACGCGTATGGCAGGGACGACAGAAAAAGTTAGAGATATTGAGAGACAATCATTTGACAGTGTAATTAGTAGTAAGAAACCAAGTTTTATGACGATGCCAGGAGTCCGTAGGCGTAGACAAAGTATGAAAACAATAGGGCAAAATGAAAGAGAATATAGTAATTTAACGTTGCCAGAAAGTTCGCTGCAAGAACTCGAAGTCACTGCTCAGACGCAGGTAAGCCCAGCGAGCAACAATCAGTTGGCACTGCTCGATGTTAGCGAAAGTTTTGAAAGTCCGGTCGGCACTCGTGTCTTCTACACCGTCACCACACGAAGTACCTATTGAAAGGTCTAAAGAACGAACTGCACGAATGTTGACGCATCTATTTTTTGGTCATGAATAGATATATGTATAGATAGCTTAATGATGGGTAAAATATTGGTAAATAGATATAAGATTTAAAATAGTAAAAGTATAGAAAGTAAATCACAATTGTTACAGTCATTAAGTAAGTTAGAATTAAGCTTAAATGAATAAATAACTTTAAAACTTAACAAATGTTACGTAAGCTGTTATTATTATGTAATTATAAGTATAAGTATCTTTGGACATTGTTTTCTAGAAGGGAAGAGATGTAGTATAATAATAATGACGGTATGTCAATATTATATGATAATTCATAAGTGACGGTGGGTGGAATTAAATCAGTGCAGTGCTTAACCAACTTGCGTGCGTTTCATTACACTTTCTTTATTGTACACACATATTATAATTTAAATAACATTTCACATAAGGGTAAGTTATGTAATATTATGTCTGTAAGGTCAAGTGCATTTTCGTTCGGAGCGTCGATCGACTTGAAAGTTTAGGCCTTAGATTAAAAAATGTCCAGATAGATAGTAAGCCACTGAGAATTGAAGCCAAAAATACGGGGGACAAATGTCCCGCGTCGGTCGATCCATACGTCAGTCGCATATGAACGTTCTCCGCGTAAACTACGTAACGAGCCCCTGTTGTGATATTTTAAAATGAAAGTTTGTGCTTTGAAATGGTTTCTAATTACACTACAAAAAAATAAATATGCCATAATATTTCATTTCATTAAGTTAGAATTCAATTTCAGTATGTATTTATTTGTTACCGCATTTTAATATGTAAACAAAATAGTGAATCATTTGACAACACTGTGACGCCATAACTGTAGGGTGTTGCCATGAGTATATTTTTTTTTACCCATTATTTAAACTTTAAAGACTTAAAAAAAAGAAATGAGGAATGAAAACAGAGTTTTATTTACTTAAACAATTATTGTTTTTTTAAGTGTTAACCGCGTTGGCTCAATTACTGAATTCAGAACGCTTTGTCCATTGTCTCAAAGACTCAGTTAGACTCAATAAGAACTCTAGAGTCAGATTAAGAGTGAAACTTAAAGTCAGACTCAGGGTCAAATACAGAGTCAGATTCGGTGAGACTCAGTCAGACTCGGTCAGACTTGGTCGGACTCGGTCAGATTCGGTCAGTCTCAGTCAGACTCGGTCAGACTTGGTCAGACTCGGTCAGTCTCTGTCAGACTAGGTCAGACTCGGTCAGTCTCTGTCAGACTCGGTCAGACTAGGCCAGACTCGGTTAGACTCGGTCAGATTCGGTCAGACTAGGTCAGACTCGGTCAGACTCGGCAAGACTAGGTCAGACTTTGTCAGACTCGGTCAGATTCGGTCAGACTAGGTCAGACTCGGTCAGACTAGGCCAGACTCGGTTAGACTCGGTCAGATTCGGTCAGACTAGGTCAGACTAGGTCAGACTCGGCAAGACTAGGTCAGACTCGGTAAGACTCGGTCAGATTAGGTCAGACTCGGTCAGACTAGGTCAGACTCGGTACGACTCGGTCAGATTCGGTCAGACTCGGTCAGACTCGGTCAGACTCGGTCAGACTCGGTCAGAATCGGTCAGACTCGGTCAGACTAGGTCAGACTCGGTCAGACTCGGACAGACTCGGTCAGACTCAGTAAGACTCGGTCAGACTCGGTCAGACTCGGTAAGACACGGCTAGACACGGTCAGATTCTGTCAGACTGTCAGACTCGGTAAGACACGGCTAGACACAGTCAGATTCGGTCACTCGGTCAGACTCAGACAGACTACAGTTTGGGCTACTTCTGATGACTACCTAAACCATATCATAATAAGAGAACAATTAACTTACAAGCACTTATTGCAAATATTCCTAACATGATAATCTATAATATAAAAATGAATCGCTGAATTTGTTGCTAAGCGATAAAGTCGCACATGATAAATTACATAAATTAAAGAAATAACGTTAAAACTCATCAATCGTATTGATAAAAATCATGTCATTACTGTTGATGATATATTTTACGCTGAACGTAAAATAATGAAAATCTCCCACATTTAAAGGGTAAATCTCCGCAACTGGTATTACTCGCACGTTGCACACAAACGCAAATCCCCTATGTAATACACTCCCGAGCGTGGCGTTCACTCACACATTTATAATAAAGTGGCTTCACTTAAAACGTTTCGTTTTGTTTCGAACACGGAATCTGGACATTTTTTAATCTAAGTTTAGGCTATTATAGCAGTAGGTATGTATTGAACATTTTGTATGAAGTGAGTTATCTGGTAATCTGTGCCTGTACCAGCCTGTACTCTGTTCGTAGTATAGGTATTAGCTTAGTTAGTAGTACATATTTGTAGTTTTTTTTTTAAATATAATTTTTTGAATATAAAATAAATTATTTTTTATATTTGTCACCCTTTATTTCACACTAACTATTCCCCGTGGTTTCACCCCCAGTGCTCGGCTCCTATCGGTCGTAGCGTGATATTTTATACCCTATTGCCTTCCTCGATAAATGGAGTATCCAACACAAAAAACTTTTTCAATTCGAACTCGTGGCTTCTGAGATTAGCACGTTCAACCAAACAAACTCTTCAGCTTTATAAATGGGGAAGGCAAGTGTCAAAGTGAAAAGTGACATCTGTGTCCCAAAAGAACTGTCAAATCAAAGGAATTTTCTGAAAAAAAAGCGTTTTATTGATGTAAAATGACTAGATGTTGTGTAAAAGGGTGTAATAATGATGGAACATACAAATTTCCGACAATTCACACTATCAAGAAAGAATGGGTAGCTGCTGGTCTCAGCAGCTACCCATTATTTCTTGCTGTGAAAACAAAAATTGTATTATCACTAAGGAAAAGCCTTAGATTAAAAAATGTCCAGATTCCGTGTTCGAAACAAAACGAAACGTTTTAAGTGAAGCCACTTTATTATAAATGTGTGAGTGAACGCCACGCTCGGGAGTGTATTACATAGGGGATTTGCGTTTGTGAGCAACGTGCGAGTAATACCAGTTGCGGAGATTTACCCTTTAAATGTGGGAGATTTTCATTATTTTACGTTCAGCGTAAAATATATCATCAACAGTAATGACATGATTTTTATCAATACGATTGATGAGTTTTAACGTTATTTCTTTAATTTATGTAATTTATCATGTGCGACTTTATCGCTTAGCAACAAATTCAGCGATTCATTTTTATATTATAGATTATCATGTTAGGAATTTTTGCGATAAGTGCTTGTAAGTTAATTGTTCTCTTATTATGATATGGTTTAGGTAGTCATCAGAAGTAGCCCAAACTGTAGTCTGTCTGAGTCTGACCGAGTGACCGAATCTGACCGTGTCTAGCCGTGTCTTACCGAGTCTGACAGTCTGACAGAATCTGACCGTGTCTAGCCGTGTCTTACCGAGTCTGACCGAGTCTGACCGAATCTGACCGAGTCTTACTGAGTCTGACCGAGTCTGTCCGAGTCTGACCGAGTCTGACCTAGTCTGACCGAGTCTGACCGATTCTGACCGAGTCTGACCGAGTCTGACCGAGTCTGACCGAGTCTGACCGAGTCTAACCGAGTCTGGCCTAGTCTGACCGAGTCTGACCTAGTCTGACCGAATCTGACCGAGTCTGACAAAGTCTGACCGAGTCTGACCTAGTCTGACCGAGTCTGACCGAGTCTGACCGATTCTGACCGAGTCTGACCGAGTCTGACCGAGTCTGACCGAGTCTGACCGAATCTGACCGAGTCTGACCGTGAGTCTGACAAAGTCTGACCGAGTCTGACCTAGTCTGACCGAATCTGACCGAGTCTTACCGAGTCTGACCTAGTCTGACCGAGTCTGACCTAATCTGACCGAGTCTTACCGAGTCTGACCTAGTCTTGCCGAGTCTGACCGAGTCTGACCTAGTCTGACCGAATCTGACCGAGTCTAACCGAGTCTGGCCTAGTCTGACCGAGTCTGACCTAGTCTGACCGAATCTGACCGAGTCTGACAAAGTCTGACCGAGTCTGACCTAGTCTGACCGAGTCTGACCGAGTCTGACCGATTCTGACCGAGTCTGACCGAGTCTGACCGAGTCTGACCGAATCTGACCGAGTCTTACCGAGTCTGACCTAGTCTGACCGAGTCTGACCTAATCTGACCGAGTCTTACCGAGTCTGACCTAGTCTTGCCGAGTCTGACCGAGTCTGACCTAGTCTGACCGAATCTGACCGAGTCTAACCGAGTCTGGCCTAGTCTGACCGAGTCTGACCGAGTCTGACCGAGTCTGACTGAGACTGACCGAATCTGACCGAGTCCGACCAAGTCTGACCGAGTCTGACTGAGTCTCACCGAATCTGACTCTGTATTTGACCCTGAGTCTGACTTTAAGTTTCACTCTTAATCTGACTCTAGAGTTCTTATTGAGTCTAACTGAGTCTTTGAGACAATGGACAAAGCGTTCTGAATTCAGTAATTGAGCCAACGCGGTTAACACTTAAAAAAACAATCATTGTTTAAGTAAATAAAACTCTTTTTTCATTCCTCATTTCTTTTTTTTAAGTCTTTAAAGTTTAAATAATGGGTAAAAAAAAATATACTCATGGCAACACCCTACAGTTATGGCGTCACAGTGTTGTCAAATGATTCACTATTTTGTTTACATATTAAAATGCGGTAACAAATAAATACATACTGAAATTGAATTCTAACTTAATGAAATGAAATATTATGGCATATTTATTTTTTTGTAGTGTAATTAGAAACCATTTCAAAGCACAAACTTTCATTTTAAAATATCACAACAGGGGCTCGTTACGTAGTTTACGCGGAGAACGTTCATATGCGACTGACGTATGGATCGACCGACGCGGGACATTTGTCCCCCGTATTTTTGGCTTCAATTCTCAGTGGCTTACTATCTATCTGGACATTTTTTAATCTAAGGGAAAAGCTATAAAATAAACAAAAATCTACCCTTGCGAAGCCGGGACAGGCCGTTAGTTGTATTTATTAATGAAATTCTATGATTATACCATAACTAAACAATCGAATACACCTTTGAAAATAATATCTACTTTTCTATTGGAGGTTATGTATTGCATCGCTCTTTATATTATGAAATGATTCTTCTGGTTGAAGAATTATCACCCGAGGACCGAGATTTGTGATAGTTGTGGTGTTAGAAAGTTAAAATTCTTATCATATTGCTCCAATCTATAAAATAGATGTAAAATTAGATGAAGAAGACAAACACAAAACTTGATGACATTTTTCTCAATATAGAATGTCAGAAGCAGTACTATATTCTTTGTAGAGGCTAGCACATGCAATACCTACTTAAAAAATACAATTTTAAATCCTAACTACAAGTAAATGTGTGTTCAATGTAGTAGAATCAAATTTCTAGCCCCTCAACTAAATCACTTTTTTTTCCTCTTGTAGATGCACCGCGGCTTCTTAGTTCTTGTTTAGTGTATGCACTTGCATTGACGAATAATTTTCCATATTTGTTTTTTAAAATAAACTCAATTTTTAGAACAAAATACGTATTTGTTTTTTGTACAAGCTAAACAGTAATCTGACAAGGGACAACGATCGCAGCGACATCTACGAATAGCTTTGAGTTGCCATCCCCATTGTAAAATAAATAATGTGTGTACAAGGTCTAATGTTATCTGTCAAAAATGCTGTCAATGTCATCGTACTGTCATGCCATGTCAATTCAAATTGTCATCATCGTCATCGGTCACGTGATAGTTATACCGCATTTACACATTCGCACGAATAGCGAGGCGAATGACGAGGCGAATAACGAACTTACCGTTCACACATTCGTGTTCGTTATTCGCCTCGTCATTCACCTCGCCTTGGTGCGTTTATACATTCGTACGAATAGCGAGGCGAATGACGAGGCGAATAACGAACACGAATGTGTGAACGGTAAGTTCGTTATTCGCCTCGTCATTCGCCTCGCTATTCGTGAGTTCGCGTCGAGAGCGGTTTTTTGAACGCGAATCAAAGGACACGAATAGCGACACGAACTGACCGTTCACACATTCGCGTGCATTCAGTTGACAGCTAGCATCCGTCGCGAAAGTACGTCAATATGTGTGACTGGAGTGAAGCGCGGACCCTTGAGTTTTTAGAGTTATTCCAAAAGCAGGAACTCATTTGGAATCCTAAACACAAATACCACAAAAATAGTTTAAAAATAAATGATGCCTGGAATAGAATTTCTAGCAAAATGGGACTGCCAGTGTATAGTCTAAAATTAAAGAAAAATTCCCTTATCCTGGACATACATACAGATAGACAAAAAATCTAAAAACTATATTTTTGGCTTCGGTATCGATTAAAGATCACACCACTTAGTATCCATAAAAAAAAATCAATGTATCGTTTTGACTTTCCTACCATTTATGATAATATGTATAGGTATAGATAATTATGTAACATGAAGAAATTACAATGACTTGTTAATTATTATGACAATCTAAAATATTATTTTTTGAAATATTTTTGCATTCTAATCATTTAATTTACAACCCAATTTCAAACAGGACATTATTTTTCGAGAATCTTAACAAATTTAAATTAGGAATGTGTCCATATTTCAAAATAATAAATGAGCAACATTATTATAATTTTAATTTTCTGTTTAGATAATTTAGTGCGAATTTTGTTAAGAACTAAGGGTCTATTAAATTAGTATTGTTTAATTATATTGTCCAAGATAAAAGAGTATCTTGGTAAGCATTATAAAGATGTTTTTACAAATTATTGAAAAGTTTTAATTCATTCTAAACTTGATTTTTTTACGTCATGGTGGATGCACTTTAGAAAATATGTCGTCGTTTTTTAAAGTGCCATTTTTTTTTTGTAAAATAGATCATTTCTAATGAAAAGCATTAGGTATAGCAGTAAACAGTCATGTTTATTTTTCGAAGAATTCAGTATCTCATTCAGTCGTTTCGTCATTTTTATTCGGACAAAAGTAGTCGGAAAGTTAGTATTTTAGGCAGTAGACCTAATATTTTGACTAAGGACAATACTTCTTTTTGTCGGAGCTTTTATTACTATCCATATAAACTTATTAGTGCCGTGAATCATATTTTGATCAAATTACAACTTGTCACTGATAATCGAATTACAAAAAAACACATGAAAATTTAAATTTCGCGGGCTACTACGGAGAAATCATTTATAGTACTTATGTACATTGTTCTATTGTGGTTCTTTACTTTTTTACGCAGGGTTTCCAAATAATTGTATAAACTCTTTAAATGTGGCGCGCATGCTGCAATATTGTTGTCACGTCCTCCATGTTCGTGTGCGAATGCCAAAATGAAACATCCCGCGAATGTGTAAACAGCAGTTCGCAACAGCATTCGTGCACGAATCGCACGAATGATTCGACGAATGTTTCGGCGAATGACGACGCGAATAGCGAGGCGAATGTGTAAATGCGGTATTAGATTTCGGCTGCTGACTGAAAACTTGTTTCGTTGTTGATTGCGTTGTTTGTACAAAGAGTTGGACTTTGTCGCCCGATCGCTCTCCTCGGTTGGTCTTAGTGTTGTGATAATATTTAGGATTATTAGCATTATCTAGATACGTCATTCCTGTTGGTTGCACGATAACATCGAAACTCTATTTCACTGTGAACGTAGCAGTCCGAGTCAGCTGTCGTCTTTGTCAAGAGGTAATTATAAACTTTCCAAAATGCCTAGAAAAGTGTTCGTTGTCGGCGTTGGTATGACCAACTTTATCAAGCCGAGCACTGGCCCCGACTACCCGGAGCTGGGCAAGGAGGCGGTGTTGGCCGCGCTGGCCGACGCGCGTATCAAGTACACCGACATCCAGCAAGCCGTGTGCGGCTACGTGTTCGGTGACTCCACCTGCGGCCAGCGCGTGCTGTACCAAGTGGGCATGACCGGCATCCCCATCTTCAACGTCAACAACAACTGCTCCACGGGCTCCAACGCGCTCTACCTCGCCAAAAAACTTATAGAAGGCGGCATCTCCGATGTCATGCTAGCTGTAGGCTTCGAGAAAATGGCGCCAGGCGCTCTCGCTTCCTCCGTATTCAACGACAGGACCAACCCCTTAGACAGGCACACCATCAAAATGGCAGACATGGCTGAATTAACAGGTGCCCCGATGACTGCTCAGTACTTTGGTAATGCTGCTACCGAGCACATGAAGAAGTATGGTACTACAGAGGTTCACCTTGCCAAGATCGCAGCAAAGAATCACAGGCACGGAGTCAAGAATCCTCGTGCTCAGGGTAAGAGAGAGTACACGGTAGAGGAAGTATTAGCCTCTAGAAGGATCTATGGTCCCCTGACTAAGCTGGAGTGCTGTCCTACAAGTGATGGAGCAGGTGCTGCTGTCCTCATGTCAGAGGAAGCAGTAATCCGTTATGGTCTGCAAGCTAAGGCTGTTGAGATAATTGGCATGGAAATGGCCACTGACACACCAGCAGTATTTGAAGAGAACAGCTTGATGAAAGTTGCTGGCTATGACATGACTGCTTTGGCTGCTCAGCGTTTGTACCAAAACACTGGTATCTCACCAAAACAGGTTGATGTGGTAGAGCTGCACGACTGTTTCGCTGCCAACGAGCTAATCACATATGAAGGTCTTCAGTTATGTGGGGTGGGTGAGGCCGGCAAGTTTGTTGATGCTGGTGACAACACATATGGTGGCCGAGTAGTTGTGAACCCGAGTGGAGGTTTGATAGCTAAGGGCCATCCTCTGGGAGCGACTGGGCTGGCTCAATGTGCTGAACTGGTCTGGCAACTGCGAGGCGAGGCCGGAGACAGACAGGTTGGTTAAACAATGGGTTCTCTATGCTTGGGGTACTGTTCCATCAGGTGAAATGAGCATATGTGTGGTATGTTGCATTACACAACAGGTATTCCAAATTTTTCTTTTCATCATAGGTAGAAAATCATTTCGTAGTGTCTTTAAATTACCATAGTAATGTTGCCTCTTTTTTGTTTTTTCATGCATTTGGACTTTTGACCTGTTACTCCAAATGGTATCTATGATTAGTTCTTTTATCATAGGTAAGCATTTTTGCATGCCAACCTATTGATAAGTTATCAATTATTTAATGCTTGACTAAACCCTTAAGTAACATTTAAATACAATGTTACCTTTACTTATTTTGGACTTTGATTCAACTACTTTCTGTATTATTTGTTTAAAACTTTTTCCACAATTTATATTTTCAAATTGTTTGAATTCCTTTGTCAAGTAGAAGTAATAAAAATACACTAAATAAAAACTTTGATTGCAGTGAAACTTGAACTTTGTCATGTGTGCCATTAATTTTTATTGAAAAAACTTGATTGTCCAAAAATAAAAAGAATGACTGAATCCTTTAAATGAATAAAATACAAGGAATATTATAATAATATACTACTAATACACTATACACATTCATTTGAAGGTATTATAACTTTTTAAACTTTATGCAATGCACCATAAAAGTATACTCAAATAGAAAGTTTTATCTAAAGTTCTAAACTATTATACACAAATAAACACAATAATAATTATTATTTTAGCACTTTCACTTCCATCATTCTCAGTAAAACATGTACATAAGTGACATGCAAATGTTATTTTTTTATTGTGGTTGTCGGTCTTGTGTTGGTTATGGTGCATCAGTGGAATGTTTATTTTGTTTGTTTTTGTATTGTGGCTGGCACTTGTTGTCATTTTCTTTATTATGCATATTATGGCTATCAATATAATCATGCATAATATTCTTTTTGTCAAATTTAAAAATGAGTTGCCCAAATTGATGCTGCGTTATTGTCAGACTTTAGTACTTTTCTATTCCTGTCTTTATTTCTGACTGAACTAGCAGACACATCATAATATTTTTTTAAATAAAGATACTGTTACTGCATCATCATAGTGCCTTTCGAGCAAATGCCTCTCCTATCCATGACTTCAAGTTTCTTTGGTCGAAGTAATTATCATACAGCTTGTCTGGCCAAGTTCTACGAGGTCTCTTTCCAAGCCTTTGGTCTGTGTACCTACCTATAGGAGTAATTAATAAAATGTACGACACAATATTTTATTAGTTAACACACTTTCTAGTTGTCGGCATATTTGCTATCTCAGTATTATTCCTCTCAAACGTTTATCATGTTTTCAAATGGTCATTGCTCAGTCGCTCCAGTCTCGTATTATATGTAATAATATATAATTATAATATTTGTAATGTAATGTACTTATTTGTTGAGTAGGTAGTCGGTAGTTGTCGAGAAAGTAGCTATATACCAGCATTTTTATCTTGATATGATAACCGTTATGTGCACAGTAAAACATATCTCTCTTTGCGTCTTTTCGCAGTAAATTGTCTGTTTCTATCATTGATAATTTTGATAAGGTCAAAAAATACAATCATAAAACATGTATGCTTATACATAAGTCCAAATTATATAATACTTTTTATACTACCATTATCATTTTACGAAAAAAAAAAACACCTTATCATGATGTTATTATTGTTATCATGAAATTTCGATTGATCCCCCTGTTATGATAGCGCTAAATCATTTAAGATATTAAATATATTAGCCTTATGTATAGCTTTAATATAATGTACCTGATGTACCTAGTATACATTGTACATAGGTACCTATCCTATCTTAAAAAAAGATATCACTATCTTTCTTGATGTCAGAGTTTGCACGCATTCGTGTTTGGCATGATAATATTTATGTTTTAAAACTTTATATTTAAATATCTACTAGCACGTAGTTTACACGCTTTTCTCTTTCACTTGAAGCAGCGTCGAGCCCCGTATACGTTGTAGTATCTACTGGGCCCCCTTACTTCCGCACCACCCACTGAAATCTATGTTCCGCACCCTGAGCAGTCAGCCAGTCTTCACACTTATTGACTTATCATTTTACCATGATGAGAAAAGTCGAGTCCTCTTCTAAAATCGACTTTGTACGTCGTTTCGATTACCAAAAAACATCGAAGGCTGCTCGTGTTTCCTCGATTTGAGGCATATCTTCATATCTTGCTGATCTCTATAAAGGAGCCTTATTCATAAAGTAGGTAATGGTACCTATCTTGAGTAGAGGCTGCACTTTCTAACGAATCAGGCCTAAGGTCAGTTTGTATCTTTCTTCTGAGCCACAGAACAGTTGGCATAGAAAGACTTCTTTCAAGGTACTGATACACTTGAGCATTCGCTTGTAACACAACATCGAGCTTTCGCTGTTTTTAATTTTGTCAAACTGAACAAAACCAAACATCGCCACGAGTAGTTTCATGTTATTTCTAGCAAATTCTTTTCTTTAGTCAATGCGCGTCAAAAAAGATGTCAGACTTCGCGATCGGCTCGGCAAAAAGTTAGCCTTGGCCAGAACGGTCATTAGAATGCTCGCTATAACGCTCTCGTTTATTTCTCTGTATTGTAACATTCCAAAGAATGCTCAAGTTTATTAGTGCAAAGAGACACTGGGAGTTCTTACCTTGTCAAAATCATCTTTAACGCAGCTCCTTTTTGAAATCCCACTTAGGCATATTTCTGATCGGAAAAGGAACAATCGGTGTTTAGAAATTCAAGTTTGTTTGCTCATAATACCGCTTAGACTGTTTAATCAGCTAATTAATTATGATAATTACAGAATTTCGACCTAATCCACTTCTCCTTGAAGATAAAGTAGGTTTTGATTCGTTTTTACGTGAAATCCTTTCAGTTTCGTGATAGCTTCGTCATCAATTTGTTGGTTGGTTGACTATTTTATTTACTAATTTATATTTTGTGGCTATATTTATATAATCTGTGTTATAAACAAAAAATCCTTTTGCAATTAATTTAGAACTGGTTTTGTGACCGTCATTGCCTTTTTTTGCGAAAATTCCGACCTCGGAGGAGCGCAAAGGTCTGTCAGACTCTTGCTAACTAAAAATCCACCTTGTTCCTTCAATTTCCCTTGGGGTTCCAGGGCCACGGTGTCCTTTTAAGATGGTCCTACGGTCACCTTCATGACCTTATCGTATTATCTTTGGGTATATGGTATGTCTTGTATATTGACATAATACTTGTTAATTTATAGGTAGGAGCCTCTAATTCTTTTCACCTCATTGTTGCCTTAATTTGATCTATAATAATCGATGTATTGCAGTAACGGAATGTAGTTGCTTCATATACGATTGCGTTGTTTTGTTTGCCAGACTACCAGACATTGTTATCATTTCAAAAGGAAATGATTGGTAAACATTTACGCATTTTGCTGCAAATACCTACTTGCAAAAACTTCGCAGCGTATTTGAAACTTATGTAATTTCATGAAATAGAACCGAATTTAATCAGCATCATCATCTCAGCCATAGGACGGCCACTGCTGAACATAGGCCTCCCCTTTAGATCTCCACATATACCGGTTGGAAGCGACCTGCATCCAGCGTCTTCCGGCGACCTTTATAAGGTCGTCTGTCCATCTCGTTGGTGGACGTCCTACGCTGCGCTTGCTAGTCCGTGGTCTCCACTCTAGCACTTTTCGACCCCATCGGCCATCTGCTCTGCGAGTAATATGGCCTGCCCATTGCCACTTCAGCTTGCTAATCCGATGGGCTATATCGGTGACTTTAGCCAGGTGAAATTGATCAGGTGTTTTACTAAATTAAATATGTTCAAATTGATACCTAGATAGAGAGATTACTCTATAGAATAAAAAGAATACTTCATAATTTGTCCTTTTTTTGCCATTATTATCTATGCTTTGTCTGAATAACTGTGCCAATGTTGTGTGAAAAATTACATAGAGTTACTTCTAACTTCTATTTTATATTTCCCAAGAAATTGTTCTTCGGATTCAGACAGATTTAACGTGAACCTCAATACTAAAACTGGTTTTCCATTGTTGTTGTCAAGGGGCAAAGGCCTGGATCAAAGTCCAGCAACCAATCAATTTTGTCTTACGTAAATAAGCGATAAATTGTCATTTTTGCTGCGTCTAACTTTGATGTGTTCTTCACCAACATACTTTAAGCGAAATTGAGAATATTTTGTTGCATTTGCAATGCAACGTTAGACTCAAAGCGAAAAAGTAGAAAATTGTATTATGGTAACACGCTTTGTTTTCCTTACGGTATTCATAATTTCACCGCCTAATTACATCATTTCACCAGCTAGTAGTCCTAAAGTGATTAGAATTAAATACTTTATATTGTTTTATCCAGTTTCAACAAGGCGGCCGCTAGGTTTTTGCGTAACTATTACAATAGATAATATGATAAAATTATGCTCGGTTCAATCAGTACCTTTTAATGTTTCATTTTGTGTCTATTTTCTCTTGTTGTTTATAGAAGATAACCTTTGATAATGGATAGATAATAGGCTTTGTAGCTAAAATATGTATTATGAGTTCAGAACTTCTGAGGCTCACCAAAGGAAAAGTTCAAATAGAATTTCAAACGCAAGAATAAATTCGATTGGTTTTAAACATGGAAAGCCACCAAGTTGTTGTTATAAATAAACTTCTTCAAATAAAAACAGATTTATCGTCATTGCCAGCCTTCTATCGGACTTTAACCTCTAACAAGTTGTCATTTACAAAGGAAATTATAAGTAGCGCGCATACGCTCAAAATGCTTGTTATAAAGTGTTTTCGGCATAAAATTCTCATGATGTAAACTTCATATTGCCTCAGACATAGTAGAACGCAGTTTCCTTGACCCAACGCTGTCCGTTGATGAATGTAAACCGCTAATTTAACTGTAACCTGCTTATTTCGTATCAAGGTTATAATTTTAACGTCAATCATGTAGCTAAAATTTTGCACGGGTACAAACAGTATCAAGAAAGTAAAAGAGAGGACATTATCAAAAAGAAATATTTTCACAGACGTTACGCTTTCCAAAGATACAATAGGAATACCGAGTAATGCAATAGACTAAAAAAGTTGTAAATTAAAACGTTGAGAGGGGACGAGTGGCGAATACAGATTGAAAGAGTAAAGCAATAGACAATAAATTAAGGAGAAAAAAAAAACAAAATCATCCACATAATTTATTTCCCTAGAAGCATGGTCTATTCCACTCAGCCCTGTGGCAATGTTAGCTATCTCAACATACTTTCCAATTAAAAGTGCTTCTTCTACGCATAATTTTGTACTGCAACATACAAAAATACATATTTTAATGAATTCCGTCTGTGTCAGACTGTTTTAAACCGGTATTTGAAGCAGTAATTAATACTGGTTCGGCCGATTGATATTAAGACTACTTGAACTAGCAATCTGACATCTTTAGAGAACATACTTCATAATATATTTTGTTCTGTTGATACAAAGATACATTTGTTCCTTGTTTATAGAAAACTGAAGTGATATCCCTTCACCTTTGGTCTTTCTTATCTCTGTTTCGACACAAGTTTTAGACGAAATGTCTTCTAACCTACATTCCAATTGCGTACCTATCACGATGCAATTTGCACTCAAAATCATGAATATTTTAAAGAGGCCGCTATTACAATGAGGAAATTCTTCTCCCTTGCTCTCGTTTGTGCTTTATTTTATACCGTGTTTTATTTTTTGTTTTTTACAGATTTATCTGAAGTAAATGCTGTTTTTTATTATAAAAGTGATTATTGTGCATATAATGATTATATTTAGGTAGTTAGTTGTTCTTTGGATTTTGTTTGAATATTCATTTGATTCTTGTAATCCGGGCCTTGTATTTTTCGAGGTGAATAACAAATACACTGTTTCGATTTTCGCTTTATTTTGATACCTGATAGATGGGAAATATATCAGTTAGTACATTGTCGTTTACAGAACGATAAAATATGGTTTGATTTTAGAGTAATATGTATTTTGGTAAAAGACGGTATTTGCGACGCCATTTTCTCATATGGGGGGCACCTGTACTTCTTAGCGACATTTTTTTTCCGGGGTCGAAAGGTTAAATTGTATTTTAGCTCTACTGAACAATATCTTCTAGGAACTCAAATTATGTAGTAGAATCACTAAAGACGCGTTCAAAACCTTTGTTTAACATAGTTTAGTGATTAATACGCAAACAATGTCAGTTGATGCATATTTTAAGTTACCTGTGGGCTATACAATGACTCTGCGGTTTATAACTTTTTATATTTCATTGCGGACAAAGAAAATATCAAAAATAATAAAATCACCTCAAACAAGTTTATGAGTCCGACATTTGAAAAATTGCTCTTTGTTTAAAAATTATATGAATATTTCCAATTTTGCATGATAAGTATTTATTTATAGAAGATTTATTATCTAAAGTTAAAATTTTCTTCAGTGAATAGGTAGGTACTTAAATTATGTTTAGAATAATGTCAAAAGGCATCAAATATTTAGAAGACTAAACGACAATGCAAAAAAAAAACGACTTCGTTCCTAGAAGTTAAGATTTTGGCTTACCATGCCAAAATCTTAACTTCAATATTAGGTAGCAAATCTCGGAGTCAACGATCAACCAAGTGATATCGAGTTGCGAAGTGGGTCACAGATTTCATAGGTGCATATTATTCAGATATTCTGCACTTAGACGTGCAGTTATGGCCATAATATTCATACAGTAATTTATGACAAGTCCCAATTACCATTGACTTGTGAATGTATTAAAATTTGCATCCTATTGTTCGTTGTAGATGCATTTTGCTTTTAGTATCTGCTCTCTGTGTCTTGTTTATTTTATGTTTTGTTACGTTTCGTCTTGTTCTAGTTCTGTTCTTGTATTGCATGTGTTTATATGGTTATTGATAAATTATTATTTGGTCATTGTAGCTTAACCAATTCTAGATATGAATTATTTATTTGAAAATGTTCTGAATCTCTAATGCATCTCCGTCTGTTAAAATTCAAGAGTTCTTGAGTGTTATTCTGCGATTGTTGATTTTGCTCATAGAGTTCCAATCTCAGTAGTGTTTGATTTGTTTTCAATGCCATGCAAAATAACCTCCTTTTTTTTGAAGTCGGTAAAAACAACATGACTAATTTCATCGAAGATTCTAACAAACATTGACATTGTTCACTAAAGTTTTTGTTAACGAATACACTGTGAACTTAAACTTTTAATTATGACCTTTGCTCTGATCACTAATTACAATATTTGCAATCTTGCATCGGACCTCACACAACCACGATTATTATTCGCTATTTCCCAACCTTTAACATTGAAAACGAACTCGAGACCTCCAGCAGAAATTGAATAAAGTTAAACGTCGCTACTAGTGTCTGTGCCCCCCTCATTGTTAGCAGACGTGTGTCGCTAGTCATTAATTATAAATGTGAATATCTTCAGGTGCCGCGCGCCAGAATCGGTCTGCAACACAACCTTGGACTCGGAGGAGCGGTCGTCGTCACCATGTACAAGAAGGGATTCTCTGATGTCGCTCCCCGAGCGGTCGCCGCCGCCGGTAACCCCGAGAACTTCAAGGTCTTCAAGTACATGAAGATTCTCGAAGATGCCATGGAAAATGACACCGACAACCTCATCGAGAAAGTTCGAGGCATCTACGGATTCAAAGTGAAGAACGGCCCCAACGGCGCTGAAGGCTACTGGGTCATCAACGCCAAGGAAGGCAAAGGCAAAGTGACATATAACGGCTCAGAGAAACCCGACGTCACATTCACCGTCAGCGACGAAGATGTCGTCGACCTAATCTCCGGAAAACTGAACCCACAGAAAGCTTTCTTCCAAGGCAAGATTAAGATCCAAGGAAACATGGGCCTAGCCATGAAATTGACGGATCTGCAAAGACAAGCCGCCGGCAGAATTGACGCAATTCGCTCCAAACTGTAAACGTAAAACCGGTTGTAAACTGGTATTAGTTTGTATTCTTATGTGGTTACGGACTTGAGGTAGGGGTATTTTTATACTAAATGATCACACGCAAACTTTATACCTACTCAGCAAGATGTTGGGGGAAACGCAAAATGTCGGTCACAATTTGTGCAATAAAGATTCAACTACATGCCTATAAGAGAAATGTGTAATGTTGTATTTACGGTTATCCGATCATTCCAAATGATATTTAAATGATAAATGGCACTATTATTGTTATTAAATCAATTTTTTATATAAAATTTATTTTTTATTTACTTCGTAGTCGTTTTTATTTCACTTTCTGTTAGTAACAATACCTACACAGTTTACCAGTGAATTCATTCAACTTGCTGGTGCTTGCTGTAAAGATTTCAGTTCAACACACTTAAAATTGATTTATTCGAGGTCAACAGATTATCGTTAGGTGTAGAAGTAGGTACTTAACAGAACAATACAGTAAGTCCATGCAGAATGTATAAAGTGAACCAACATGATGAATTGATGACGAGGCAAATAATAAAGATGGAAAGTTTTTAATTAAGGAATTATTGCCACTAAAATGTATAGGTACATCTATATATATAAAAGAAAGTCGTGTTAGTTACACTATTTATAACTCAAGAACGGCCGAACGGATTTGGCTGAAAATTGGTGGGGAGGTAGCTTAGAACCAGGAGAAACATATAGGATACTTTTTATCTTTTTTTATTTTGTTTTATTTTATCCCGTTTCCGTGGGATGTGACATAAAACGTGGTATAATAAAACGCAATTGACATGGAATGACAGAAAACGAAAAAAATATCAATCAAAACATCAATAATAATTGCTCGGTTGAGTGTTTGTATTGAGTTTCTAAACTTATTGTGCCGATATTATCATAATTATCAATGCCATGCCGCCACCAAGACGATCCAATTTTTATCCTGTTTCCTTGAGACGTGACATAAAACGTAGTAACATGATCACGAAGAAGGTATTGGTGCCGAAATTGAATAAGGGATCTGAACAAAAAGTACTAGAGAAACATGAAGAATATTATGTTCATGCTGCCCGGCGTCCTCCGGTCTTCAATGCTAAAAAAGTATTTCGGTGAATACTGAATACCCAAAAATGTACTAGGAGTTCATAAATTCAATACAACCATACGACGAAGAAACGCCTGGGTGCCACCACTGCGAGGATCACCCGGAGGACACGGTGGAGCATTCGGTGCAGGACTGCTCCGCTTGGGCAGAGCACCGCCGTGTCCTCACGACGGCGACAGGCGGAGACCTCTCGCGCCCGGCATTGGCGTCCTACCTCCACCCCAGCCTTAGTGGTAGATGCCTACGGTGACGGGCGTCGCCAGATCTCCAACCACCGTAAGCTCGGGCATGCGTGCGGCGAGTAATGGGTGACTCGCTGTCCGACCTTGGACCATGCCCGGCGGGGTATGACGGGGTCCCCCTTTAGAGGGCCAAAGCCTGCCGGGTTCGCGGGACTTACGATTTACCGTGACCCCGGAACGTAAAGGGCTATTGAAGGACACCGTGGATTTTAGTCAGTACGAGTCTGACAGTCCCTCCCGCTCTGCCCTGGGTGGGAGGACTCACATGATGACTTCACCACGCTAAAAAAAAATTCAGTTTCGTTTAGCCACCAACTTTCCAATTGAATTGAACCCCCTTCGATATGCCTGGCTTACCACCGCACAATTTACGAACAAAGGTTGGCTTCGTAGTAATCATGCTTCGAAACATAAACCAACCAAAACTGTGCAACAGAACGCGTTCGCGGTGGTAAGTAAATTGATGAACAATGTGACTTACGCGACGATACTCAAAGGAAAATTCGAAGGTGAGGAAGTTCTCATTCCGAGGATCCCAAACGATATGCCGTTTGAGTTCAAGCGACCCCCATTCCCGATCCGTCTTGCATTCGCCAGGACCATAAAGAAATCACACGGCCAATGCTTGAAAGTTTGTGGTCAGAATATATAAAATCCATATTTTTCACATGGTCAGTTACGTATATATAAGTATGTGGCATGTTCACGGGTTGGATAACCATCTGCGTTACTTGCGCGCAACTTGCGCGTGTAAAAATCGAAAATCTGCTCATTATTGCCTCTAAGGCGGAACAAAGTTCGCGGGGTCAGCTAGTTGTATATAAAATAAATACAAATGTATATAAAATGTATACAAAAGGATCAAGTGATAAATTCCATTGAAATAATCTTATCAGAGAGTTATTATTTATTTTACTGCGTCTGATTTAAATTTGCTTTACAAGCACCATCTATGTTCAATCGTATTGTGTTCTGTTAACGACTTCTGATTCCGACAAAAGATGGCGCTGTTTCACTAACATCAATTGTCATTACTAGGTGGCGCTAGTAGTACTCGGAAAGAGCGTAGACATAGAATGTCGTCTTGATTTCTTGAACCCGCTGATTGATCCCTGGCCAGGATTATTGATTTATCTAAAATCCAATGATGAAGTTGTAGTTTTCGTCAAAATCGGCCTCAAGACTCCTTTCAGCATTTTTTATATTCCTCATAGTTTCGCCCAGTTCAAAAATTTACCCTGCATAGTGCTTTATTTATTTATTTAAATAATGAATTAAGTAGCGGTTTCTCAAAATAAAATAATGTGAAATGAAACACTTATATTGGAAATCATTTCATTTTATTGCTCCACAAGGTAGGTACTTATAAGCTTTTTTATTTTCAAGTAAAAACACACTTACGAAACCACATGTTACGAACATGTGTGTGCATAACAGAACTTTATTTAAATTATCATAATCTTATAACTCTAATCTATCAGGTACTTTACAATATACAATGATTTTTCCACTGTTCAGTATCAAGAAAAATGTTTTTGCGTAATCCAAAAAACATAGGAATGTTTAGTTGGATTAGAGGTTTCAAGCAGCAACTTATAAATTTTCTGATATAAACACACACAATTCATAATCAGGCCGTTTCTCTAAGCCCGCCTTATAATAATACAGTCGCAAATAATAATAAATTTGTTACAAACAATATATCTACTTCGTATCCCTGTAAATAATAGTGATTACAACAAAAAAGAAACATAACATTTCACCAGCTTCACCAATGTTGGCGAGTAAATTAAAAAAATACAGTGTAAATGGGCAAGAAAAAAATGTTTAAGGAGTTATATCGTTTGTAACTTTAATTCGACAAATATGAGATTATAATCTCATACCTATATTTTTATGTAAAAAGTCCGTTACTAACTATTGCGTATCAGAGCCCTTATCACGAGTTTTCACTATTTTACTTTACATCGTCTTTCCAGTATTTACAGCGTTTCTTGTATGGAAAAATGGAACAGCGCCTCTGGTGTACGAAGAAGGAACTATTTTTTTTCCTTGAAATTTGTCAATTGAAAATGTCAAAGTTCCAGTTTACTTTACGTCACAATAACTGAAAACTCATGATAAGGCCTCTTCATTATGTTATCTCGAAAAAAAAAAATGGCGCCAATATCGTTTACTTAACTCTCGAGAAATAGGTAATTACCAAGTCATCATGGGTAATTATTGTGAAGATTTATTACAGATAATAACAGCTTCATTAAAAACCGGAATACTAAGATAAATATAATACATATATTTATATTAAGAAACTAAAGAGATCTAAAGTGGCTTTATTTTTTTAAAGAATTTACTGACATTCCTAGGAGCATACAACGTGCACTTTACAACAAATATTGGCACAAAACAAAACAGCATTCAGTACTATAATATTATGAATTCATTTTTTAAATCTTTAGCCTTATTTATAATTTAATCCATCTAGACATCTTCTCTTCAATTAAGAATGTCAGAAAATTCTCTAAATACGAGATACAGGTATAAAATTGCAAAGGTTGAGAAAGCAAATGAATACAGCGCCATCTAGTGAAACAAATTACAATGCATATGAAGCAATATATATATATTTTTGATACTTAGATTTTGCGACTTTCACAATAACGTATTTATAAACTGATGTATAACAATCATACATGAGATCACAGAGTACGTGAATACCCTGGCAAATCACCAATTACGCGAGAAACTTTGTCTCATTCCTAAGCCAAAGCTGCCAAAGAAAAGGAGACATAGTTTGAGCGACAAATTCAAGTAGTTTATAGTTTACAACAGCCTGGCATCCATACATAGCTTCGTACCGTACAGTAAAACAAATATTTACACTATCATTACTCCCACTGCCTTTTGGAGACATTTTAACAAAATAAAATCTCTTTCGAAATGAAAAAGAATACAACCTACTGAGTGTGTCTTTAGAGATAGAATATAATAATAAATAGCCACGATTACTCCTTTAGCACCATCCGTATTTAAATTTTGCGATAGGTCTATAAGACAGTGAGAGCGTACTTTGAAACTTTTCCATCGATACAATAGAATATTACCTACGCTAATAATTAAAGCGTTATTTAAGGTTAAAAATGGCTTAGCCACATTTAATTTTTTTCAACTTTTTTCATTTTGCAAAACCAAAATAGATTGAACTCTCTTTATAGTCCAGTCAACGAACAATTATAGAGGGAAAGTCTTGGAACACAATTTTTAACTACGCAACTTTGTTTGGACTAGTTAGGAGGTGAACATATCAAAAGTCCCCGCCCCTAGCCCTTGAGCTTTGGGGGAGGGGGGGGTTTGAAGGTACCATTTTTTGGTTTATCGCTTATATCTCGGAAACCTTGCGTCCTAGCGGCATAATATGTATGAACGAAATAAAAGCTGAATAAATTCCCCATAAGTTTTTTTCAGTAAGCATTTCGATATCTTGTAAAGTTTTCGAGGTATCTGCTCTTGAATGTCTGTAATTTGGGGAAAATCATTTTTACCTTTTCACATTTGGAAAGTTGTATTTGATATCGCCAAAGATCCAAAAAGTGTCAGTCTTTTCAGACCCTTCCCTCACCACCTACGATGAACACAGCCAGATGAAACCTGCATGTTGAGCTGGTATGGGGCTCCAGCTAAAAAATCTCCCTCAATGCCCACAAGTATAATTAGTTCTTGAAGTCGGTGGCCACCATCAAGCTTGATGTCTCTTATCTTCCTCCCACCGAGGAAGCAGTAAAAAATAGCGCAGAAACTCATTTTGGTTTATATTAGGTTCGTATACAACTAAAGTCGTATTTCGTTAGATTCGAGTCGTTTCATAAGATTTGGCCCACTTCTGTTGCCCAGATATTATCCTTGTCATACAATGAAATTATCGTAACATGACACTAAACCAAATAGCATCATTAAAAATAAATAATTTTTTCGTTCATACAATTTGTATGAAAAAATATTTTGCTAAGTTTGACCATATATATGTTTGCCTGAATAAAAAAAATAAAAAAAAATAACCAATTTCCACCGCCCCGATTATTGTATTCCAATATCATAAAATGACCCTTACCTGAATGAGAGTCGAACGGCATTAAAAATATTGGGCAACTTCTTTTTATGGACAACTCACGCTTGACCAAAAATTAAACATGCCAAAATTGGTTACATAATAAAAGTTAAAGGTTCCTAAGATAGTTTTTCTGTAAGTTCCTATGGATGCGGATATCTCCCTATTGTTAAACTTAAAAGCATGACCTGTACTCATGTATCTATTAATTATATAAATGAATGAGTTTCTGGGCATTTTTTACTGCTCCCTCGGTGGGAGGTAGACAAGAGATATCAAGCTTGATAGTGGCTACCGAATTCAAGAATTACTTATACCCATGGGCATTGTAAGAGACCCCTTTAGCTGGAGGCTCACATCACCTCAAGATGCAGGTTTCCTTGGGTTTGTTCATTGTAAGTGGTAAAGGGAGGGTATGAAAAGACTACTGCTACTTTCTGGATCTTTGGCGATATCAAATACAACTTTCCAAATGTGAAAAGGTAAAATGATTTTTCCCAAATTACAGACATTCAAGAGCAGATACCTCGAAAACTTTACAAGATATCGAAATGCTTACTGAAAAAAACTTATGGGGAATTTATTCAGCTTTTATTTCGTTCATACATATTATGCCGCTAGGACGCAAGGTTTCCGAGATATAAGCGAAAAACCAAAAAATGGTACCTTCAAACCCCCCCCTCCCCCAAAGCTCAAGGGCTAGGGGCGGGGACTTTTGATATGTTCACCTCCTAACTAGTCCAAACAAAGTTGCGTAGTCAAAAATTGTGTTCCAAGACTTTCCCTCTATACCTTATTTTGAGCATTCGTTGACTGGGCTATTAAGAAAATAATAAGTAATTTAAAAATCAAAATATTAGTAGAACCAAAATATTCGCCAATAAATACTAAAATATATACAATTAATCACTAAGTTAGCCAAGCCAAAACATTGTAGCACCAAAATTATCCAACAACAGTACTGACAGAAAAGTTTCACAATATATATATATATATGAGGTACCTATACATAATGACATGCAGTCCATTTCTAATGTACACTATTAAATGTTTAAAACAATAAGTTATTCTTATTACACTCGCTTACGGTACCTATATTGAATAATATATATTAATAAGTAAATGGTAATTTATTTTTTTCAAAGTGTCTCTGACTAGAGATAATATAACCTATTCTAAAACTGAAATTTTATCCTATAACAACTACCTACGTAACATAGCACTCTTCGAAGGAAAAAAATATCAAAAGGAAAATCGTTTCGATTTCATTTCTAAAATTTGAGCTTAGCCAAAGTCACTTAGTGAAATTATATTTCACAACTCATTTGATTTGTTGTTTTTTTTTATTTGAATCGACCCCGGCATTGCCTAGCTAAGGAAATGGATAAAAATATTACCTCTTGTGTGGTAGTTGAGAAATCTTTGCAGATTTTTCTTCATGTCTATCTTTCACGATATTTTTAAAATACTATGCTGCCAATGAACGTCGTGAAAGCATTTTTAATAATTATTTATATTTATCCAGTTCCCTAGCTAACATATATATATAATACAAAGTACCTATGTGATTGGGGTTTATTTTAATTTCAAATAGTTGCCTCAAATCTGGTATGAACATTATCATTATCATGCAAAAAGATTCAAGTTCGAAGTAAAATAATAATGTACCTACTTATTTGAAAAAATCGAATGGATTCAGCAATATTTAGGTAGGTATATTTTTTTTTTCATAACTATTGTCATTAATTTAGAAATCAACGGTAATATTGGTAATTTATATGTTAATCAATGAAATGAAAAACTTCCAGTTAGTTTTAATGTTCGTACCAGACGAAAAAGAAATAATTCGAGGCGCCCTTATGAGGTCATAGCTTAAATCACACAAGTTCGAATGATAATCATCCGACATGAGTGTCCATAGACACAAGAATAATACATAAATAATAATTGCTCAGTCACAAAAAATATGCACTAAATCAAAATGCACTGTTACTGGCAAAGGCTAAAACGCGTGGCTCAAATTTATTACAAAACGTATATAAATTATATTTAACATAAAAGTCCGTCAGCCGCATCTCCTTTCTTGACAATACCTACATACTTAATAATTCATTCATTTTTTAAAAATATTTTAAAAACAATTTACTCGTGAAACTTTTGTTTACGACGTAAAAAAATCACAAGTTTTCAATAAATTAAAATGCTACGAAAAGACGCAAGTCTTAGAAGAAAACTAAAAACACATCAAAGCTTGTGATGACAAAGTTAAAATATTACAATATTTATTATTTTTAGTATCGACCGAATCTATTAGGAATTTAATTCACGGTGTGCCCTGTCCGGTGTCGTTGTAGACAGTTACACCATGGAGTTACAACAATGCCCATATGTAATGTACAACATTTCTTCAGAACACCACCAAAGACCACTTGTTGACAACCAATCATTTTTTTTTTCTCATAAATACAAAACCACACATTGATAAGAGACAGGCAGTGATTAATTCGCCATTTTTTAAATTATTGCTCGAATAAAAAACAATTTATAGAATCTAAATGAAAAAAATCAGTGTCTTACATAGTTTCTCTTAATTTAGACCAATAAATTTTTATGTACAATGAGGTAGACTGCGGGATACACCCTTATAAAGATAATTTTGTTGGCCTGGACTCTACTAAAGTAGCTATAACTTATGAATTACGTCATGCAAATGTCCCACTAGGCTTCAGGTGTGATACAACATTACGTGTTATGGAAAGAGGAGTGTAATAATTTAGCTGTACTATAGAGTGCAATTAAACAAAAAATCGCATAAGATTGAAGCTGGAAGACGTCGTCACGCTGGTCAAAGAAGCCATGAAAACTATAAATATTTGCATTTACCATTCAACACCGTCCATTTTAGTGGGACAGATGAATTAGAACAAAAGTGTTCTGTAGACCCGACACAACAAAATGTTTACGAGTTAATTATTAACATTACGAATGTGCTTCATTCCTTCTACGATTGGCTTGTCTGTAAACAAAATATAAACTTATTTCCACATGGTTTTCATACAACCTTTAACATATACGAGGTATGATGCATGTATGTGATTGAAATATTATTACTATTTGGTATGGCTGAGGTTTTTATACAGAGTTATTTATTCAAACGAAAGTTTCTACGTCAAATAGACGTCGAGCAAATGTTGTAGGAGGCAGGTCGATATTACACCATCAAAAATATTTAATAATTTACGTTATGGTTCTATTACATCGCATGTAGAATGAGCTTTATAAGTAATAACATGATTATGAAGTGATTCATAGTGTAACACCGCCCACTGATCGTATATACTTCTTACAATTCCGGAATATGAAGTTTATAATAAGTTTATGTACTATACACAAGTAGAAGTTAACTTAAAACGCCGTTATTATTGCTTATTGTATGTACACAGATATTGCAAATAAATCTTAAAAATAACCCTGTATAAATTATGCTTATGGTTGTAGTTTTATAACTATTTTACTATATTATATGTGAGTATTTTTTTAAAAAGGTATTGGAAAAGCACAGAGTTGAGGTTATATGAAAAGGTAACAGACGTACCTCAGAATGGCACACGTTGAAGAGACTACAAGAAAAACTGTATATTGTACAAAAAACTAATTTCATAAAACTGTACTTGATATGATTATGTACAACTATGTTTTATCTGCATCGTGCTACTGTATAATCTGTGGTAAAAACGATTCTCTCATCGAATCTGCACAATGTGGCAACACCGAAATCGGTGTCGCCACATAAAATTATTCAAAACAGTATAAATAGAAAGAGGTCTCAATCGACTCGGTTTCAAAGATCAACAATATCCAAGTAGAGAAAAAAATATTTACACGGTGCCGCGTACGGAACGTACTATCATGATTGGTTCAGCACCTCGTGGTTTTGTACTGTGTGTACTGTGGACACTGGACGCGATGTCACTGAGCGTTCATCGCGATCACTGTTAGCGCAGCCTGGTGATGACGCGCGTAGGTCAACATGGCGGCGGGTCGGGCTCCACGCACGCGGGAGACGAGCGCGGCGCCGGGGAGCCCCGCTCGCGCCGGGCCAGCGCCGCCTCGCGAGCGTCCAGCCGCGCCTCGCGCTGCACCAGCTCTGCCTCGCGCTCGTCCAGCAAGCGCGCACGCTCTGCCAGCCGCGCCTCGGCGTCCAGCAGGCGCGCCGCAAGCTCTGAGTCGCTGTGCGGTGGCGGCGAGGTGGAGGACGTGACGTCGTCGACGGGCGGCGTGAGTGGCTTGAGCGCGACGTTGGGTTGGTAGTCGCGCTCGAAGGAGGTACAGTCGGCCACGCGCACGACGCGCTCGGGGTTCTGCAGCGCCGGCTCGCGCTTGTCCCAGGGTCGGAAGGCGGACAGCGCGCGGTAGTGCAGTGCGTAGGGGTCCAGAAGCAGCGCGTATGTCGTGTAGTCCTCGCTGCGCACTTTCTTCGGAGGTGATTCTGGCGGCTCTGGCTTACACACCACTGTCTCCACCACCTGGAATTGAGAAAAAGACTCATAAGTGAACATTCTTGGCGTCAATGAATAGCAGACGTGGAGGTGGGTGATGATGATGAATATATTAGCATGCCACATCATACAATGTACATTTTACCAGAACATGTTTTTTTTTTTTCTAGGATAGCAATAGAAAAGTCCAGACATCATCATTATCATAGCTATACCTTTTCAGATACATATTTGCAAAGAAAGTGAGAGAGGGGAAATCCAAACGCTCAAGGCGGCGCCACGTCGCACAATTGCGAAGACTATTCAATTTCCGTAGATATGGCGCTAATCACAAAAAGACCTCGTCGCCACTCTGGAAGTATTCCTGTGTCTGCGACAGTTGGTACGTAAATACATTAATGTCAAAGGGTCATGTTACTGACGTCAATGGCTTATCTGAATACCGAGGAGCAAGGAGCGGTGAGAACTGCTCTCATAACAAATTCGCGACGTCAATCTGCGAACTGATTCACTCTAATTAATCTTTATGATACTTTCCCGGATGCTGGTGTTGCATCAGGAATCAATTTTGGTTCATAAATCCTTGTGTCAGCCCTAACACAATCTAGCTAGTGCATCAAGGGCCTAAGGCCTTTCTGTTTCTGCGCGTTTCATAGTTCAAACAAAGAACATTGAGGGCGTAGTTGAGTTCCGATTCCAGCCAGATACATTGTATTGGGGAGAATATTTACTCAACATCTGCTGGGGCGGTTTAAACCCCATGTAATCTCATGGGCCCTAGAGCAAAGCACGTCATCTCGTTCGAATGAGCACAGCTAACCACATCGCTATCAGCAAAACACATTCGTCTTACATAACGCAGGTGCGAGGGGTGCGGGACGTGCGGGGGGTAAGGCAGACGGCGCGCGTCATCACCACCCCGCGTGCCCCCCAGGCTGGGGTGAGGCGCGGATGTAGGTCGTGGCCAGGCCGCAGACGACCCCCAGACGCCAACCTCGCCCAGCCCCTGACGCACATAACACTCACACCCCACCAACAAATGCGTAAATGTTAGCCTGCTAAACATTTTGTCTCGAAACGTAATTTTAAAATAATTGCCAGCCTTTCTCCAATTTAATTTACGTACTAGTTTACGTTTTTTTATCGCTCAACCGTCCCGCGTCCAACAAATGCTTCTACATTTCGTAATCATAGCGATGCGCCGCCAAAACTATGCCTCAATTCTGTTGATAGTTCATTATCGAATTCCTTGTACGAATAACAACACGAAAAATGTGGGAGAAATAACATGCCGATACGTTATCAACATACTCATCATTCAATCTACAATTTTGTATTGTTTATTTGAAGGCGTGATCGATTTTAGACCTTACAGCGACGTTATAAACAGTACATTACCATGTAACGGCTGCGTCAAAATGGCGTCGGGTGCGTTCAAAACACTGGCTCCAAAACAATGTACGTAATGAGAGAACGGCGGGGTTTCCGTCGAGACTCATCTGCGGAACGTGTGCTAAGATAGCTGGTGTAGTTGGAGCTCCACCAGCGCCCCCGTACTGGCTCGTTACTCAGTCGGAAGGGCCTATGGTAGGTAGGTCAATGGGCTTTCTAGGCTCAGTATAAGTTGGGCGCGTGGGCGCGGTCCAACTAACATATTTCGGCCTACTTGCAATTTAGCAACTGTTTTTCTGTCGGCACGTGCCTACATACAACAACCTACGTTGCGTGCTATTAATACGTTTTTCCTCTAACAACCCCCGATGCCTTTGCCGTTTTACTTTATCGTCAAAATAACTACGAAACTTATTGTCAGTAAACGGCTCGATGTAGCGAAAAACTATGCGGACTCGTGAAGTAGAAGGTCTTAGTAACTTAGCCATCTATTACATTTATAGATTAATGTACTATTGCCATGCAAAAGCTTGTCGCTAAAGTATAGCTATCTTAGAGTCTTTTAAATAAAAATAAAAGATCATTAATTCAGTTTGAATTTACTGAAAGGACGAATTATAGAACTAGCTTTTTAGAAATAGGCCAAAGACCGAAAAAGGTTTCAAATAACTTGTTTATGGTTGGCTTCCGTATAAAAAATCTAGAACGTATTCACAAAAAGAAATCAAAAAATGTAGCCGGCCAGCCACTGCAAAGGACTATCCATAATTCCCGAAACCGATAACTCATTTCCCTCCCTGTTATGTACGAGTATGTACTACCTCCCTAGCTCCATTATATGTTTTGGATAGCAGCTGATACATAACTTGTAAGTTTATTCTATGTAATTCAGATCTTTCAGTGTTTAAAGTTAACATGTCGGTGAAAATGGGCAATGAATGAACTAATGAATCGGTCTGCTTTTCAGGGTTGCCCCACCATAAAATTATGACGTGTGGTCAAAATCGGAACTAAAGGCGCCATATTGTTTTTGCAAATAATACGATTTCACAAGTGTTTACCAACATCTCTTGTCAATGAATTTCATTCGGCCTCCAAAATATACGTCTTTTTGACAGGCAATTCCGCTAGATGTAAATCAAACGTGATCGTTGAATAAAACATTGGGATCAAACGAGTTTTTTGAATTTCAAAATTATGTTCGTTTTTCTAGTATTTTCTGACCACTACTAAAATAAAAAATTGAGGTCCAATACCGTTTGAATTTCAAAATATCCTTGCTTTTTTTCAGCCTATTATTTTTTTTTTGATAAATGAGGTCCAATGACCGGAAAACAAAGCGAAAATTTCTTGTCTGTTTTGAAAGCCTATTCTTTTTACCGCCTAGCTGATGTTACAATAATAACTTTCCCTGTTTATTTATTTAATGCAAGTACCTAATTATAATGTTAAACATAGAAATATTGATCGTTCAGTGCGCATGCACTTGCCTGTGTACTTGAATAATCACTGGCACTAATCAAACTGTAAACAACTAAGTTATTGATTAACTCCATGTGGGGCGGTAGACTCAACAAAGTTTGCTGCTGATAATTAAAAAAAAAACTGTCTATGATAATAATTATTATGAATTTTGACTCTTCCTACTTCGATAGTATCGGAAAGAAAAACTGAAATGTTTCGGCATTTTTTTTCTCAAAAATAATTACTTGAAATTGTTTTGAAATCCAGATTATATCATTGATTAAAATTAATTGAGAAACAAGAGTATTTTAATTTGATGATAAAGTATAAATATACAGGGTGTCCAGTAATGAATGGATAACCTTGGAATGGGTCATAGTAGAACTAAAGGCGACTCAGAAAAAAATACAAAAAAAAATCAATACCGAGTATTTCCTAAGATATGAGACTTTTAAGAATATTGATAATTTTTGGTACCCTACTTTACATTCTTGCACACCACGACCACAAATTGATGAATTCCATAATTTTTTTATTGTTAAAAAAATCTACATTAACTGAGCTGGTGCATGAGCAGTAAATAGTGACACTGTTAATACACGGCTTTTCAAAAAATTAACTCGAATTAGTGCTTTAGTGAAAAAATTGAGAAAAAATTCCGTTATGACAAAGTTTAAACAACCATAGCATGAAAAAAATGTATGGCAACACAGGTGACCAATAATTTTAAAATAATATGCACTTAATGCAGATTTCAAAATGGTATTACTTATCATTGTACCTAATGAAAATAATGAATTATTGCTAATTGTGTCTGAAAGGAGAGAAAATTGCTGCTGAGAAAAGTTTGAAATATTCAGGTATTCCAGGTAAACCCCAAATATTTTAAGAATTTCACCGAAGAAAAAAAAAGTCTCATTTTCTAGACGCTTCGAATGACACCTATTTCAAATCTGTTGGATACCTTCACCCAGGTCAGGTTAGCAAATTTCTCTCCTTTCAAACACAAATAGCCATTATTCATTATTTTCAATAGGTACAATGACGAAAAAACGTATGGCAACACAGGTGACCAATTATTTTTAAATTATATGCACTTAATGCAGATTTCAAAATAGTTTTATTCATCGTTTTAACTATTGAAAATAATGAATAATTGCTATTTGCGTTTGAAAGGAGAGAAATTTGCTAACCTAACCTAACCTGGGTGAAGGTGGGTGAAGGTATCCAACAGATTTGAAATAGGTGTCATTCGAAGCGTCTAGAAGATGAGACTTTTTTTTTCTTCGGTGAAATTCTTAAAATGTGTGGGGTTTACCTGGAATACCTGAATATTTCAAACTTTTCTCAGCAGCAATTTTCTCTCCTTTCAGACACAATTAGCAATAATTCATTATTTACATTAGGTACAATGATAAGTAATACCATTTTGAAATCTGCATTAAGTGCATATTATTTTAAAATTATTGGTCACCTGTGTTGCCGTACATTTTTTTCATGCTATGGTTGCTTAAACTTTGTCATAACGAATTTTTTTCTCAATTTTTCACTAAAGTACTAATTCGAGTTCATTTTTTAAAAAGCTGTTTAGTAGCAGTGTTATTATTTACTGCTCATCTATTAGCTCAGTCACAGAATAATTAATAGTACTATACGTACAGAAGGACTACTCCAAAAAAAAAATCAAACAAATGTAAAATCTATGAACGAGAGAATAAAGTACATTTTAACTGGCAGCCGTACCGCCCACCTACTTTTATAATAGCCTAAACTTCCCGTGCGCAAGCAAAAATGTACTGAATGGTTACGCCCGAGAGTTTATTTTGGTTTATCTGACGCCAACGACATTAAAAGGTTACTATGGGTCAAGCTCAATAGGGTTGCGACTTGCGAGTTTAGGCACAAATAGGTAGGTACCTATGCGTATTTTATGCATTTGCTAAATTACATTATTACCATAAATACCTATGTTCCTCAAGGAATTTTGTTTTTATCATCAGCCTATATCTTTTTGGTTTCGTCATCGATTACTACATACATTATTGATTATTAGCACAGAATGATAATAGTAGGTACCTACGGCACCTTACGTGAGGAATAATATTTATAATAATACATATTATCTTTTCTACCTATTATTGTTATATTTTTGAACATTTATCTTACAAAAAAAAAGAATAATATTTAAAAGATTTTTATCGTCTATGGCAAAATAGCCAGTCCTTATTATTTTGCACTCAACCTAGTAACCGACCAATTACTATCGCATACTGTCACAGGCCCCGCGTTGCGTGTCTTTGTAGGTAGGTAAAAAAGTGGCGCAGCGAATTACGACCGCTGACCTTGAATGCGTAGTGTGGCCATTTTCTGAGTTAGAACTTTTAAACAACAACGCAAACATCTTTCTACTTTCTACCGATCTTAATTCTTAGTACTCAGCTTAAGGTGAGTGAGAGTGTCGTCTTTTTATCTTGGTCGTCCAGTAGGCTCACTCCCCCCAATTAGTATCTCGCCTCATTTCCAAACTTGTAACCTCATGATTAGGTATCATGATCAGTTAAGCCCATACTTCACAAGCAGGGAGATAATTTTGTTGATCATTACTAAATATGTACTATATATTTTTTTTCTTCATAATAATATTGTGTTATTAATTTACCAAAAGCACCTAAAGCAAGAAACTTGTGCGTAACTACACGTAACGTAACAAAAATATTAAGGAGACGGAGCGCGTGCGTAACGGGTGGCGCGTGGCAGCCGTAGTGAATGGGCCACGACATAATGGCCCCGCAACTACTTGCAGTTTTATGCCTACACCGCGGAGTGAGACAGGCCTGGCTCAGTTAATGTAGATTATTTTAACAATAAATAAATGATAGAATTCATCAATTTGTGGTCGTGGTGTGCAAGAATGTAAAGTAGGGTACCAAAAATTATCAATATTCTTAAAAGTCTCATATCTTAGGAAATACTCGGTATTGATTTTTTTTTGTATTTTTTTCTGAATCGCCTTTAGTTCTACTATGACCCATTTCAAGGTTATCCATTCATTTCTGGACACCCTGTATATACTTTATCATCCAGATTAATTTAAGTACTAAAGTAATTTATGAATGCCTTAATTAATTCAATGCCAATTTTTGAAGGAAGCCGGATTATTTGCATAATATCAGCAGTATTTCCTCAAAAAATGGCTAAGATAGTAAAAATCAACATTTGTTAGTATTGTAGACAAAGTAGGTAAATAGGTACCAACCTATTTGTTCTTATATCTTATCTATTCTCCGTAGATAGACGTAGTAAGTAGTGTTCCTAGATACCTACTCTAGTTGTTTGCGAATTTCAGCACTTGTTGTCAGTTGATGGGACTTTGTTTTTCAATAACATGCGCAATTTCATTTATTATCTGATAAAAACAGCCAGTAACCTCGCTTTGTTTTACATCATAAATCAATAATCGTAATATCTAGGGTTTTCAGCGACCTCTATTGATGGACACTGTGATTTAGTTTGAGGTAATAATTCCTTTCTAGAGTTCTTTAAGTTCTACCTGGGCAGGTGTTGCAAGGATTGTTTAATGAAACAGTCCTTGGAAAACACACAGATTTATCCTGAATGAGACACTCAGTCAGGTCTTTGGTGTGTGCGTGTGACTGTCCGTCACGTACCCTTGGTTTTTAATAACAAAATAGGTTATTTATTTTAAAATCACCACGTGACGTCGGGCGCCTAAAGTAATTAAGTTTGTATTTTATTTGATGGTTTGGCACTTCCTTGTGATAAATAGCTTTTTGAAATACCCATTTCTTTACTGCAATAGCAGCAAAAACTATTGACTAGGGTTGAATTCTAAAGAAACGTTCCTACTAATTATCTTATACGCACATGTGTTAGCAATAAACGGAGCCACGGACGAACACTCAATTGAACCTTTTTAGAACAATTGAGACGCGCAAAAACAAAGCAGATTCGGACGAAAGACGTTATAAAAAAAGGATCGCAGAGACCGTGAGAAATGCAAGTGCCTTCCGAAATGGAGACGCAGGTAATCGGGACCGCCATGGAGATGGCGGGGGACAGTTGGTGCTTGACCCTCGAGACTTGCACACGGGACACCCGGGTGCTCCAGGGGAAGATCGGGATAGGCAGTTGATCTTGGAGCGTCTCGAGGTGCGGTGGTACTCAGGACGTAAGATCAAGATATTCGGTTTGCGCTGGCCAAGATACTGTTTGTTTGTTTGATTAAGTCAAATATTAGCAGTTGAAGTAAATCTAGTGCTAGTGGTCAGTGGAACGCGAGGAATCCAGAAGGCGGCCTGATGCTGGTGATCATACGGGTGGTATTCGTGCAGTGTCTGTAAGTTAATTATAGACTAATTCTCTCCTATAAACACTTGGTAAGTGTTAATTATAACAAACTTTAGTATAGTAGCAGTTTGCTGAAGGCGCTGGATGGCTGTTAATAATCATTAATTTCAGTACAGCGGAGCGACGCCTGCGCAGTACCTTATTTTATATTATTATATCACGTCTTATATGTTCTGATTCCTTATCCCATAACCTAGCAGTGATATATCATTGGTGTTTGGTTATAATGACACGGAGAAGGCCTCTGTCAACACTCTACATACACCCCGCGCATTCGTCTAATACTCTGTACAATGACTCATCTGACTCCTGACTCCTGACGATATTCGACTTTTATCTGAAGTTCCACAAATCAGAGGCAGAACTGCGTCCATAGTTCGATTATGCCATTTATATTATCACCAGCCAATGCGGTGATAATATAACTGTGCCGGTGACAAGTATAAGCGATAATGACACGCAATATATAATATTTTGCCAATTAACCAAATACTGGTGATAGTTACTGTTTCCTGCAGTCTTGCTCAGAGACTTTGCGTGTTGGTTGATGGATGCACATTTCTAGTTGGGGTAGGCACCACCAAGTATGTACCGTATCTCCCATGATTTGATAGCTCCGTTCCAAGAGAACGCTAGGGTCTGACAAACGTGTCCCGCTAAGACCAACTATGGCCAATGTGCTCAACATTGTCGAATCGACAGTATTATATTAGCCAGACACGCAATTACGACTGGGGGGGCGCTTAAATACGAAATGAGAAGTGACGATATTATCCACTTCGGCGTTCAGCAATACAAACGTAAATGATCTGCTATAGACTGATTCTACGAAGCGCTTGCGCAAGTTGTTTGTTGTGATTGCCAATGGGTTAGAGCCGTAAGGGTATAACAATAGTACGCGTGTGTAGGTGAATAAACGGTAACGTGTCTTCCTCAATGACAGATGAACTTCTCAGATCTTTGTCTTAGGTGTTGGGTAGGACATGTAGAATAATGCATAGGGAGCGTGATCTGTTAGGATTCGTAGCAGTGTCCTTAGTGGAGCTATGCGCTTAGGCCTAGCGGTCGCGTACTGGGGCAGTTATTGTAACCGGATTTACATGCCATAGAAATGGGTTAGAGTTAAACAAAAGTAACTTGTTAACGTAACTTAGTTAAGCGCAAGCGTAACGTTTCCCTATCACATTCATATATTATTATCTTTGCTGTCCTCTTGTCTTATTAGCTTCATAATCCTTATTGATTTGTTTTATCTGATTTGATGTTATTCATGTATATTATATAACTGCGAACTCTCAGCACTAACTTACTGTGGTCCCCTCCCCTTTGCTGAGAGTTCAGTCCTCCCTGTCCCGGCGGAGGCCGCAGTATGTCATTGGACGTGCGCCACGGCGAAGAGCGGCGAGCGGGGCTCTATCGCTGCCCCTTCGGGGGCACCATCCTCATATTTTCCACTATATTTATGTAATTTAAGAAAAACGAAAATTTTATCAGCCTAGGGTAATTTTATGAACAGTCACATGTGGTGCCGTGACCAGGATTCTCGTCATTAAATGTACTGATTCACTTCAGTGCAACGAGAAAGAACAATTTAAGGGTTACTACAATAATAACACAACGTAATTATATGATTCAAGAGATCGCGAAAGACGGCTATAAGTTACAGCCACTACAATAAGTTCTATTTAATTAAATAAAATGTTGAAAACCATTATTGGTTGATTCTAACACTGGTGACGGGTTCAACTCCCGCGTAATCTATCAATTGACGTGTTAGAGTTATTTACGTTGAAACGGAAATAACACAACGTAATTTTAGTTTTCTAGAGATAACGAGAGGCGGCTTTAAATTACAGTGATTACAATAAGTTTTGTTCACCATTTATTGAATGAATCAAATATTGGTATCGGGTTCAACTCCCGCGTAATTTATCAATGAATGTGTTATATTTCGACACGAAAATAACACAACACAATGTTAAAATTTTATAATATACTATGAGATGGTTTGAGCTTAATGTGTTTGTTATGTTAACTTATGTTTGTTCACCATAATTAAATGTTCTAACTAACCACGCAGATAGCGGGTTCAAGTCCCGTGCGATTTTAAAGTGAACGAGTTAGTTTACGTTGTCATGGAAACAATACAACGTAATTTTAGAAATATGAGAAACAGTTGTGAGATACGCAGCTAAATAACATAAGGTTGATTAGGTATAACGGTCTGACGATGGGTTCTTCAACCGTTTACAGCGGGTTAAATTCCTGCTTGATTTATTTGTTGTTGATGTGCTGGCACTACTGTGTCAAAGATCTGGTTATACAAAAGCTGATGAGTGATAAAGTTCCTGTGTCACGGCTTGTGGGCTAGGTTCTCACAAGAATTGTTGGTTAGAAAGGGTTAAGTAATAAAGCTACTGAATAGTGATTATCATAACCATATGCCAGGAGGCATTTTTGAACTACATGAAATGAATGTTAGTGTTGCTGTGCTACTTTCTACAAGGGTTCAATTCCCTGTTGACGTAAGTTTGATGTCCGACAGTACACTAATTGATTATGAAACGTGTTTGCAATTACACGTGTGTTCGTGCGTATGTGTCACGGTATGATTGTGATGCGCCCTTCTCGGGCTGAATTTTGAAATTGTAACTGGTTATACAGTAAGATGCAGATTTTAAAATTACAGTTGATTTAATTATCATTAAGTATTACCGTATGAGATAAACTTTTCAGACTCTGCAGCATAAATCATTTACAGATGAATAGATACTCGTGTGGCCTTATTTCAAATTCCAGGTTGCTTGAGATTTCGCTGAGGCTGTCACTTCGCTTTGTCTTAACGTTTGGATTATGCGTAAGCACGGGTCAAATGCAGCTGACATCTGCGGACCTTAAGGGCAGCCGTGTCGACGTCAGCGTGACTCCTTTTACGAAGCTAAGTTTCACTTTTATTATACTTCACAGTTACACGATGTTACGGGACTAGACCTCGTCATTGCAGTAAAGGTACGCGTAGTATTGCTTTGAATTTTTAGACAATGCACCTATTCAGTGCCGGCAGACAAAGGAACCTACTTGAAGGGAAAGTTGATGTGAGCATGTTGTCGAAACGATTAGCGCAGTGTCTAAGTAGTCGACAGTTGCGCGGCGTGTCGCGGGTTCGATCCCCATACGGAATAAATAATTGTAAGTTTTATAAGTTCCAGGTCTGAGTGTTTGTGTATGTGAGCTTCTGTGTTTGTGAATGCACTCACGATACAGGAGAAATTCTTAGGGGGGCAATGGAAATGGTTCATTAAAAGAAACAACCGATTTTCAGTAATCGGATTTATTTATCGGTTACACCATAGATAGCCAGTAATTATTTGGCCAGTCAAGGATTGCCTGTAGTTTCAAGTCAAAGACAAACTTAATTCTTAAACGAATTGATATTCTAGAGACGGAGCGGAAAGTAAGGTTCACTTATTTGAATAGCACGATTGGCACATTGGCTGACCGATTATTTTCTGTGCTAAGTGTAACGGGTTCGATTCCCGCATGGAATAAATATTTGTGAATAACTGCAGACAGTTTTCTGTATCTGGTTGTTTGGGTATGCGGATTTGGATGTGTGTGGATGTACCACGAAGGAGAAATTACCCGTGGTGTGGAGCGACGTATTGTTGCGAGAAAAATGTGCACATGATAAATAGTATACGTTACAGAACATGTAAATTTTCTGATATAATTTCCTCACATTAGTAGAATCGCAGGACCGATCATCCCTCTCATAATCGGAGGGGGGAGACTAATCGAGATTAAAAAATAATTATAAAAACGTATAGGAGATAATTATTCCGATTATATGACATTAGTTTTCTAATATGAATTATCAATGATAGTTGGAATCCTGGAACTGCCCTTTCCTCTAAGAATCGGAGGGGGGCGACCAATTGGAATTAAATCTAATATGTTTATGTGCGGACTATTTCAGCCACCGGATGCAACAGCGAGCGGCGTGTTGAACTCGCTCAGCGTTGAGGAAAGGCCTCTGTCCAGCAGCAGCTACGATAGGCTGAATTTAGAACGAGGATACACCGTAGAGGTAGCGTCACTCACAAATACTCTTGAAAGAGACTCTGGTATGTAAATCAACATTATTAGCATGCACAGGTCTTTTGAAATAAATTGAATCGCGGTTTAATGTACAATTAAGATTCAACGAGTATTTTACTGGAGGATCAGTTCGAACAAAATAAATTTAATAACATTTAGGATCGAAGATGCTTATGCAATATTACACGAATTTATGGCAAACAATGCATCTTATTAGATTCGCGTTCCAGCTAGAGAATTTATAGTAACCAGTTTATATCGATAATAAAAATGGGTGTACTCGTATATAGTATTGTAACGTCACGGAAATGCACAGGTTTACCCTAATGTGAAAGCTCATCCGCTGAACTGCGTCACGCGTCTGATTTTCAGAGGGGGGAATGTGACTGTCCGTCACGTACCCTTGGTTTTTAATAACAAAATAGGTTATTTATTTTAAAATCACCACGTGACGTCGGGCGCCTAAAGTAATTAAGTTTGTATTTTATTTGATGGTTTGGCACTTCCTTGTGATAAATAGCTTTTTGAAATACCCATTTCTTTACTGCAATAGCAGCAAAAACTATTGACTAGGGTTGAATTCTAAAGAAACGTTCCTACTAATTATCTTATACGCACATGTGTTAGCAATAAACGGAGCCACGGACGAACACTCAATTGAACCTTTTTAGAACAATTGAGACGCGCAAAAACAAAGCAGATTCGGACGAAAGACGTTATAAAAAAAGGATCGCAGAGACCGTGAGAAATGCAAGTGCCTTCCGAAATGGAGACGCAGGTAATCGGGACCGCCATGGAGATGGCGGGGGACAGTTGGTGCTTGACCCTCGAGACTTGCACACGGGACACCCGGGTGCTCCAGGGGAAGATCGGGATAGGCAGTTGATCTTGGAGCGTCTCGAGGTGCGGTGGTACTCAGGACGTAAGATCAAGATATTCGGTTTGCGCTGGCCAAGATACTGTTTGTTTGTTTGATTAAGTCAAATATTAGCAGTTGAAGTAAATCTAGTGCTAGTGGTCAGTGGAACGCGAGGAATCCAGAAGGCGGCCTGATGCTGGTGATCATACGGGTGGTATTCGTGCAGTGTCTGTAAGTTAATTATAGACTAATTCTCTCCTATAAACACTTGGTAAGTGTTAATTATAACAAACTTTAGTATAGTAGCAGTTTGCTGAAGGCGCTGGATGGCTGTTAATAATCATTAATTTCAGTACAGCGGAGCGACGCCTGCGCAGTACCTTATTTTATATTATTATATCACGTCTTATATGTTCTGATTCCTTATCCCATAACCTAGCAGTGATATATCATTGGTGTTTGGTTATAATGACACGGAGAAGGCCTCTGTCAACACTCTACATACACCCCGCGCATTCGTCTAATACTCTGTACAATGACTCATCTGACTCCTGACTCCTGACGATATTCGACTTTTATCTGAAGTTCCACAAATCAGAGGCAGAACTGCGTCCATAGTTCGATTATGCCATTTATATTATCACCAGCCAATGCGGTGATAATATAACTGTGCCGGTGACAAGTATAAGCGATAATGACACGCAATATATAATATTTTGCCAATTAACCAAATACTGGTGATAGTTACTGTTTCCTGCAGTCTTGCTCAGAGACTTTGCGTGTTGGTTGATGGATGCACATTTCTAGTTGGGGTAGGCACCACCAAGTATGTACCGTATCTCCCATGATTTGATAGCTCCGTTCCAAGAGAACGCTAGGGTCTGACAAACGTGTCCCGCTAAGACCAACTATGGCCAATGTGCTCAACATTGTCGAATCGACAGTATTATATTAGCCAGACACGCAATTACGACTGGGGGGGCGCTTAAATACGAAATGAGAAGTGACGATATTATCCACTTCGGCGTTCAGCAATACAAACGTAAATGATCTGCTATAGACTGATTCTACGAAGCGCTTGCGCAAGTTGTTTGTTGTGATTGCCAATGGGTTAGAGCCGTAAGGGTATAACAATAGTACGCGTGTGTAGGTGAATAAACGGTAACGTGTCTTCCTCAATGACAGATGAACTTCTCAGATCTTTGTCTTAGGTGTTGGGTAGGACATGTAGAATAATGCATAGGGAGCGTGATCTGTTAGGATTCGTAGCAGTGTCCTTAGTGGAGCTATGCGCTTAGGCCTAGCGGTCGCGTACTGGGGCAGTTATTGTAACCGGATTTACATGCCATAGAAATGGGTTAGAGTTAAACAAAAGTAACTTGTTAACGTAACTTAGTTAAGCGCAAGCGTAACGTTTCCCTATCACATTCATATATTATTATCTTTGCTGTCCTCTTGTCTTATTAGCTTCATAATCCTTATTGATTTGTTTTATCTGATTTGATGTTATTCATGTATATTATATAACTGCGAACTCTCAGCACTAACTTACTGTGGTCCCCTCCCCTTTGCTGAGAGTTCAGTCCTCCCTGTCCCGGCGGAGGCCGCAGTATGTCATTGGACGTGCGCCACGGCGAAGAGCGGCGAGCGGGGCTCTATCGCTGCCCCTTCGGGGGCACCATCCTCATATTTTCCACTATATTTATGTAATTTAAGAAAAACGAAAATTTTATCAGCCTAGGGTAATTTTATGAACAGTCACATGCGCAATGGGGATGACAACTGGGAAACGAATGGCGCTAGTATATCTAGTTCCAAGCATCGTCATTGGTTCAAATCTTATAGGTACTTCAAAATAGTACTACCTCATTGGTCGGATTAGGACTTAGCTATATGGTCACGCCATCTACATTTTCTTTGACTGGCCTTCCCTATTGCCAATCCATTCCTTCTTCTGTCCGCATACTAAGCTCATATTGCAAGCTCTGTTCCCATAGTTCATCGACATTATTTACCTTCTACAAGCTATTTGGGGGTATAGATTTTAAGTCTACAAAAAAAAAATCTCGTACGCGACTGAAAATCATTGTTTTACTATGCGACAGCTTATCTGACCTTCCCAACTCAGTTACTTAGTAATGATACCTCTAATCACAAAATCCGTAAAAAAAATAATTCCTTGCTTATCTTTTCGTGGCAGCCCTAAGCCACGTTAGCCGTCAATGGACGAACAATTGTTTAGACAAGACGCACAACTCAAGACGCCGCCCCCGAGCATTGAAACTATGAATCAACTTCATGGAAAACGTTGGAAAATAACTGAAAAACACGTGTTTCATTGTGTAATCAGTTCAGAATAAATTCTTTACCAGACGAGAATAGCGTTATAAGCCGGATGCCTCTGTGAGATTAGCTAGGCTGCAAGGTTGAGATAGCTTTCAATAGGAAATCGACATGTCCTAGAACCAATACTTCGAAGATATTTTTGACATCCACCAGCTCAACTTTGGCCCGCTTTGTGAACGTGCCTATTCAAATTTCAAAAAAAAAGCTTGTGTCCCAGCAGTGGGAACTTTAGATTGATTAGCTCATCAATAAATATGAAATAATAAATATGTCATGATTCGCAAGATAACAAATTAGCTTAGCTAAGCCGTAGCTTAGCTAAGCTTACTTATACTTAGCTAACCTTATATTGTTTGTTATCTTGCGAATCATGAAATATGAAGGGGAATAATATGGGACTGTAGCTGTACAGTTAGGAGTTTATGCTTTTGTTAGCTGGGCATTACCTGTTAAAACAATAATTGTATGTGTTAATGAATAAAATTAAATAAACAAGTAATTAAATAAATAAAGACATGATTTTGTTTGTAATGGATAACCTGGGGCCAATACTATTACTGGTCCGATTTTTTAGATTCTTTGACCTATATGAAATTAGATCAGCGACCAGCGAGTAACATTGCCTGTTTAATATTTGCAAACTCCTACCCGTGTGAACCCGGGAATGGGTGCTAGTGTTACATAATTTGACTGTAATTATGAATGCCATGCGCCAGTCTGTTTACTCAGTCATCTTGAATGAGCTCGCATACATTTTATTGTCTTACGTTGGACTATTAAACATGTTTAAATATTATCTAAGATACCCCAGGATGTGTACATTAGCTATTTAAAGAACTGGTGTTTTTGTAAATAATGTTTATATTATAAAAGTTTCTGGAAGGTCAGACGAGAAAAGAGAAGAACCGGGTGTCCAAGAATTAGAAGAGACGTGAAATGTTTGAAATGGAGACAGGCGGGAGACTTGGCAAGTCGTGGTGAATATTATAAATGGAAAAGAGCTGGAATGGCTAACTGTAATTAAGAGAATATAAGCTGGGCTAGGCGGGTAAATAATGACGAATCCCGATACGGTTACTGTGGCTCTGGAACGCAAACGGCAACCGAAGGAAGGAAGGATCGGTTTCAGTCAGTGTCAGTACGAATCTGACAATCCTTTCCGACGATTTCACAATAAACTGGTTAATTAATACAGCATCTAACGATGTAACACTTGATTAAATGAATAATTCAAATACTTATTCATTTGTTAGGCATGAGCTTTGTTCTTGAGAGAGCTTGCATAAAAGCCCTTGAGCCAGAACATTAATTGCTTAGGTATCGAAAGAAATGTCAAGACACCTTATTTTTGATAATTCTTGACGACTGATCTTAACCTAGCCAGAAGCAAACCTGGAAACTAAAGAAACTGAAACTCTTGCGCACCGACGGAAATGAGTAACTTTTTGGTGTCAGGCTCCAATAGTATGGTAGTCGCAAGCCAGGCAGGCCGTCACAGCAGGATTAAAAGGATTAAAATCGGCCTAATTCCTTGTGACCCTGTGATTTTCCAAGCATTTAATAAATGTATGAAGGCCTAATAAATCCTCGTAGTTCTTCTAATTGCTAGTCTTAAAAAAGATGTACTCTTTACAAAGGAAAATCACCTTAAAAATTAAAATCATGGCGGAATGACAACTTTCTTTACAGAGAGATTTTTTTACAAACAAGAAATTTAAAAATACATTTTTAATGATGATAGCCCTAGGCAAAGACGCATAATTCAACGAATCTTATGCTAATGTCGTATGATTAATAGTATCTTGTATCTTAATGTATTTATCTAGACAATTTATCTCTTTAAAGTATCATTCCACTATCTACGACCTTCGCCCGTCATTGGTTTCAAGCAAATATTATAGAAATGTCTGGCTTTTGATAAATATAAAACACGTTTTGATGATCATTGTTTGTAGAGGCAAGCCTTTTCTAAACAATGGTTGGGTTTAAACCTGTTATTTAACTTAAATGGAAAAACAACTGGTCCATGGAGCAGCCAATGAGGAATCATGGACCTGTTCATTCTCCCAATTTTGACCTATGAATCCCAGACTTGGTCTTTGACAAACATTCAAAAGTCCAAACTGATGATGATGGTGCTATCTAGCCGTTGTCGGCCACAGCGACTGTAATAGAAGGCTTTTTAGAGAAGTTGAGAGCTTTGGTATCTTGACCTTTCATGTGCTCTCTAGTGACTCTCATATCCAACTTATGTCAAAAAACTCCGAACACAAAGCGGACATGTAAGAACACCATTGCATTGATGACATTATAAGTTATATTTTCAGGTGGTCTAGCTTTTAGGTCTAAGCTAAAGGTCTGCCAACGTACTGATAGCACAGCTTTCTAGACCTCAAGCTAACCGATCATGGTACTCAAAAAACTGCTGAAGCAGGACTGGGCCGGCTACGTCTGCCATTATGTCCAATGAGCTATAGCCAAAAAATATCCACTTTCTGGAGCCTTGATACAGCTAAAAGGCGTCGCGGCAGACCTCGAAGAATATTACGGAACGAGCTGGACAACACCAACGACGTTGGCCAGTGGCTCACTTTCGCTCTGGATCGGAGAAACTTGAAGTCTTGGGGAAAGGAGTCCAGGAGAAGGATGATACAGGCTATCAGTCAGTATGTATGTATATTTTGGTAAAATGTCAGGAAGTGACAGCAATCTAACCTCTACCACAGAATAATTAATAGTACTATACGTACAGAAGGACTACTCCAAAAAAAAAATCAAACAAATGTAAAATCTATGAACGAGAGAATAAAGTACATTTTAACTGGCAGCCGTACCGCCCACCTACTTTTATAATAGCCTAAACTTCCCGTGCGCAAGCAAAAATGTACTGAATGGTTACGCCCGAGAGTTTATTTTGGTTTATCTGACGCCAACGACATTAAAAGGTTACTATGGGTCAAGCTCAATAGGGTTGCGACTTGCGAGTTTAGGCACAAATAGGTAGGTACCTATGCGTATTTTATGCATTTGCTAAATTACATTATTACCATAAATACCTATGTTCCTCAAGGAATTTTGTTTTTATCATCAGCCTATATCTTTTTGGTTTCGTCATCGATTACTACATACATTATTGATTATTAGCACAGAATGATAATAGTAGGTACCTACGGCACCTTACGTGAGGAATAATATTTATAATAATACATATTATCTTTTCTACCTATTATTGTTATATTTTTGAACATTTATCTTACAAAAAAAAAGAATAATAGGTATTTAAAAGATTTTTATCGTCTATGGCAAAATAGCCAGTCCTTATTATTTTGCACTCAACCTAGTAACCGACCAATTACTATCGCATACTGTCACAGGCCCCGCGTTGCGTGTCTTTGTAGGTAGGTAAAAAAGTGGCGCAGCGAATTACGACCGCTGACCTTGAATGCGTAGTGTGGCCATTTTCTGAGTTAGAACTTTTAAACAACAACGCAAACATCTTTCTACTTTCTACCGATCTTAATTCTTAGTACTCAGCTTAAGGTGAGTGAGAGTGTCGTCTTTTTATCTTGGTCGTCCAGTAGGCTCACTCCCCCCAATTAGTATCTCGCCTCATTTCCAAACTTGTAACCTCATGATTAGGTATCATGATCAGTTAAGCCCATACTTCACAAGCAGGGAGATAATTTTGTTGATCATTACTAAATATGTACTATATATTTTTTTTCTTCATAATAATATTGTGTTATTAATTTACCAAAAGCACCTAAAGCAAGAAACTTGTGCGTAACTACACGTAACGTAACAAAAATATTAAGGAGACGGAGCGCGTGCGTAACGGGTGGCGCGTGGCAGCCGTAGTGAATGGGCCACGACATAATGGCCCCGCAACTACTTGCAGTTTTATGCCTACACCGCGGAGTGAGACAGGCCTGCCTCTACTAAGAACATCGATTCGATATCTTGAGATTAGATTTGATACCGGCTAATTGCACTAACTAAGATAGATGGGTAGTTAAGACGGTGTTAATATGATTTGGGAAGATATTCGCGGAAATTACTCTATCTTTATCTCTCTCTCTCTACAGAACGCGTAGCATGGCCACTTTTATCTCTATTCTACTAAGAATAGACAAGTTGTTTCTATGCCATTCGAAATTGTTTTGCCCAAGTATGGCACGAATAAAAACATTTTTGAACACCATGCTTAGGACTTAGGACAATAGAAATCATTCTTCATATTGTCTATTTTTCCGTAGACAAAATCCGTTTCTACGTTGTCATGCAACGCGTCCTGCTTATAATTGTTTTGTCTATCTTGCATTTACAATCTTCTGCTGATATTTGCATGTCTTATCATATCAAGAGCGGATTTTTCTGGTAAAACCGTGAACGCGATCAACACATTTTAACGGTAGGTTCTAACGCTCAACTGTCATTGGTTTTTTGGAATAAATTAATCGCGATCAATTTTGACTCTTTTGTACTGTTCACTAAATTTTCAGTTACCATGTAATTGTCAAGGTGTATAAACGATACAATGCAGACTTCAGTCATAATAATGCCTTTTCCTTATCTAGCCTTTTTAATTTTATCAGTTGTCAAGGGTGTTATCCGATTTGCGAATATGAAACAATTAAGCATGTTTTAGATATTAAATCATATGTAACATCGTGCATTAAAATACATACTAATTCCATAAATACTACAATGACTTTGTTACTTTTATTCACTCTTCATTGTCCAGGATTTTCATAGAAATTGTCACAGTGAAAAATAAATAAATAGTTATGTTAAAGTGAAGCTATGCAAAACCAGTATAAGCTGACCGTTGAATGTGCAGAATGATCATACAAAACGAGACGAAGACTAGCTGGTTTTTAATAGCTTGATGTGTAATGTAACCGTATGTAGGAAGATCAATTTTAATGTAATGTCATGATGATTAATATTATTGACATGATTGTCATCGAATCCTAGCGTGATTGGTCTTTGTTTCAGCAATGCAGTATAATCACTTGATTTGCTTTTATTGTTTAATTAGATAGTTAAAATTTCCTGGAAATTGCAATCAATTTCTGTAATTATATCTCTTTCCGTCAGTTGTGGAGAACACAAGATACATTTACTGATAACAATATGGATAATAACGCGATATAAATAGCAATTTATTAAGATACTTATCGGGAAAAGCTGCTTAAAATAAAAATGGAAATATTAATTGAATTTTTACGTTCTTGGGAGTTTCGGTTTCACATCTTGTTGATCATTGTCTAAAACGCAGCCAGAGCCACAGAATCATAATACAAGTGTTGATTAAATTACTATAACAATAAAGTAAACTATTCCACTATACGAATTGTATCGCACTTCGTATGATGATTCTGCTAAAGAAGTTGCTTTTTAGAATTTAAAATGGTTTTAAAAGTGACCACTTGACACCTCGTCTCATGGTAAGCAACGATGTGGTTGACGGTGACGGTGCATCCACACCGCCGGTAACATTTGTAGCTCAACGTTTCCAAATGTTGCTCGGTAACATCCGCCAACAAAATGTTACTAAGTGTTGACGTGTTACTGTAAGTCGAGTAACGTTGCTCAACATTCGGTAACAATGTTACCCCCATTATCTAACAATGTTGCCGATTGTCGAGCAACGTTACTCGACATACAGTAACACGGCAACATTTGTTGTCGGATGTTACTGCGGTGTGGATGAGTAACAATCAACAAATAGTAACAAGGAGCCACAAAAGTTACCGAATGTTGCCGAATGTTACCGTGTTGCCTTTTGTTGCTCCACAAATGTTACCGGCGGTGTGGATGCACCGTGAAGCACAACTTGTCTAAAAGTAACCTGTTCACTCTCAACTAGAAGGTACATGGTGCTATCAGGAAATACAGAACGACAAACGATTTCGCATCATCGCACATCGTAACGATGCCGATGGCGCATTGCTTACGTCTTGCAGTCCGATGACGGAAAGGGCCAGGTATTTTCTAAATTACCTCCAAAACGAACACCCATCAATATTATAGCTAACATATTCCCGCATGTTTTATATTATAAGCCAATATTTTCCTTTCCATAAGTCAGTGTTACCATGACGACTCAGCAAAATTTCTTGCTGAACATGTAAAAATATCTATTACGCAAGCCGCCGACGAATCACCCAGGGGTGGAGGCACCAGACGCCACCTTAGAACACCCCTCGACCGACCAAGGTCAACCAGCAGTCTACCAAACACTTGCTAAACCAAATCCAAGCATATACCCCAGTCTCAAGATTCAATTTGGAATGCCACCCGAATAATAACCCTCCTTATTCAATTTTGAGTTCTGTCTCTTTTGTGGAAGGTTGAATTTGGTTTATACCGAGACAGGGTGTGAATGTAGAGGTTGTAGTACTAGTGTAGTGTAGTCCGGCGGGCAATCAATGAGTTTCAGCCTTGTTGTATGAATTATGTATAGGAACGGGCCCGCTTACGTGACATTTTAGTTGAAAACAAGCTCTGTGCGTCGCGTTGAGCGTTGAAGGAAACGGGGACACCGTGTCCTTTGCTACGGCAGACTTTTTTAAATACCAGGACACCGTGTCCTTACACCATTTCGTCTGATAAATGTTTATTTGCCGGGTAATAAAACCCAAGTTGCAATAGACATTCCTTCAATTTAACTTTGTCTTTTTGGGAGGTCTTCAATTGGCTGTTCGAACACAATACAAAGATATCAACAATACATTATTAGATTGCCATTAGTAAAAAATAAGTGCCATTAATATTCGAATAGCATCCATGGCTAGACATCACTATAATAGTTAACAGTAATTAATTCATATATCGATTTCCATTCGCCACAGCCTCAACAAGTTATAAAATTTGCGTTAAATTCATAGTTTACTCACTCAAGACACGTGCAAATTCCGTACAACAAAGAATTCATGAAATCCGAACTCATTATTGATCAAGTCAGAATCAAGGTTAACGATAAAAAAAAAGAACTAGATTCAAAACATCGCGTTCGACGTTCCAATTATAAATACTTAATTCATCAGTGCATTACCGTCACGAATTGCGCGGGCATTAAAAGTCGAGAACGTAATTTAGCGATTGCATTTTACTGTGAATTTTGAATTTGTCTGTGAGAAACTGGTTTACGGTTATGGTCACCCTTCGTTTGTTATCTGCATCAGTGAACTGATGGTGATTTAGCGACCATGGACAATCGCCGTTAGAGATTCTGACCCGTATTTTACGAAGGCAAACATAAACACACTCTGCCTAAGTATTCCATAATACTGCTAAAATATTAATTTTATATGCTAATATTTTAAATACTTCCCCAACTTTCTGCTTTTCCTTTATGACAGTGCCAACCCCAATTCAATTTGGTACAACCATTCAATGTTAAAATTAAATTATCCCGTTACCATTCCAACTTCTTTTGTCTTTCCTGCAGTTAAAAGGTTTCTCAGAAACCGATTAAGCTCTGAATTACTCAAAATTTTAAGCTTAACTAATAAATAAACATGTAATTGAACATGAACAAATTCTTAGAAAATCAAATTGTATCAGTACCGATTGATTTTATCAATCACTTTCCTTTTAGCAAATTTGTTGGTAACTTCCTGTTTCCTATTACAGGAAAATGAGAAAATGTGGTCCGGAATCATTGGAATTTACTACCAAGCGCTAGTACCTCGCTTCAAAGCGAAGAAGGCAGGTCACGTCTGTAAAAGTAACAGATAATTTGTCAGTCTACCGGTTATCAAGAACGGATTACTGCTGCCATTACAATTATTAATCGTAGCGTAGTGTAAATGTGACACGATTAAAAACTAATGCTCGCTAGCAAATGTCAAGACTTTCACATGGCCATAATGCACACTTTTTTATAAATGCCACTCGTGTTGGGAACTGATATCGATCAATCTAATGGATTACACGTTATAAATGACCGCGCGCTGCCGAATGACCCCAAGTAGGATACTCGAAGCTCTAATGTACTTTCAGATTAATAGTTAAGATTTAAGACCTTGGAAAAGACATAAGTGGCGTTATTTCTAAAATAGAATACGTCAAGTGGCAGAACGATGCAAAATGTATAAAAATAGATTGATATACTTCCTACTAGGAATAATAGCGCTGATATTTTTTTATTCGTTTATTAACCTCGGCACGCGAGTACGCACGTTTTAATGGCCATCTTTAAATAATAGACAACATGGAGTTTATTAGGTATGTGAAATAGTCATAGACCGTTTTGTTTTACAAGTGTGCCAATTTCGCACAATATTTATTATATTCTTACTTTCGTGACTATACTCAAATGACTGCCAACGCCCTAATCAGGGTAAAACGTTCCCCGGCACACACGACGCTCATCGAAAGGAATCCATACAAATTGCGACGTCCCATCATTGCCAAGTGTACGTATACAGTTGGCGCTGGCAACATTAAGAGAGGGCCGAGGGCCCAATCGTTCCCAGGAACCGATTACCAACTCTCGCGTCCGGGGGCATCATCACGACACTTCTCGGAAGGTAGCGAACACCGCACAAATCATTGAGGAAACATCGTTATTAGGGTTTCACTTACTCGAGTAATTGAACTTTTTACACGACACTGATGTGTTAGGATCCGTAAAATCGTAAATGTCAACGCAATTTGTTTCGGTAAATGTCAGTACGTTGCCCTGTTTGTAGGAGCTTTAGACGCTTCAGATCAAATTGTGTTAAAATTCGTGTATATTTAAGCGAAGAATGAAGATGTCTTTGGCTTCAGATAGATTACGAAAGATTGATAGCTTAGTGTATTTCACAAAAGTTCAGGATTTTCCAAAAATAGTAATAATTTACAATAGAAACGAATTGAGGTTGAATTAATGTGATTGTAATAGCTGTAACATAATTATAGGACGGTAAGCATTTTCTGAGAAATATTAAGAATTACACAGTCATAATAATGACTATTAGATCTGGGGGCACGGCAGTGCCCCAGCCAAGTCTCATAACTATTCATAACTAATGTGTTTTCCAATCTGATATATCACAACACAACACCAGCCTTTTCGCCTTCCAACGGAAATAATTCTCGAACGGAAGATGACAGTCACCTAATTGAATACTGTTTATTTCTATCACATAACCCGGTGAGTCAGCCAATCAGGAATTAGCAATAATAACTAGGAGCACAACGATTGGTGAGAGAACGAAAACAAACATGGAAGTTGAAACTTCCACGTGTCGGCTTGATTATCACCGTAAACTGAGACTGTCATATCGCGTAAAAATTTTATAGTGTCGTATTTTGCATACGACTCCCGAGAATGTTAATAGTCTTGTTTTGATGTTCAGGGTGTTTCATATCACATCATACGATGTCGGTCGTAGCGCTGGCGCCATTTTGACGGATGTGTTCCTAATTTGAAAAGGACGATTAAATGTGACCGACGTTTGACACTGCAACTTTATCTGATTGCGATAAAAAATAAAGACCACCTACCTACTATAATATGCAGTCGTTAAATTCTATTGTTTACAAGCGGACCATGTGGTGATTTTAATTAGTAAACGATCCATTGATGGAAGGTGAAAAAACATGTAAAAGTAGCAGAAGTAACATTGCTATGACCTCATGAATAGAAAATGCAATTGAAAAAAAACAAATGTTTTATTTTGCCAATATAGTTATTTGAGGCGGGAAACAGTAATTACAAAAAAAAAAACACTGACAAGAAACCTGATGAAAATTAAACAATGCTTCGAGTATTTTGCTTGGCGGTGAAGTGTGAACAGTCTCTTAGTTAAGTAATTGTGAACATGATATTATTGTTGTTTATGCTGTACATACTATGTTACCGGAAACATAGTGCTGCCTAACGTTCCGAGTTCGTGGGATTTTCTATTAGTAATGTTGTTTTGACGGATCTAGCTGCGTACTTATGAGATTTCCCACGAAAGCTCAAGAGTATAGTAACTTAAGACTTGTATATTTATTAGTCATCGTTGACCTTGGTTAAAGATAAATAAATTATTCTAATCACATTTTTCGAGAATTATAAGTAGGGAATATCACTTACTTTTTTTACGGATTATTATAATTTAATAATCCGTAATTATAATAATCCGTAAAAAAAATTTTGAAGTAAAACATCAAAACTTAACGCGACGATCGAATCTCCTTTTTCAAGAAGTTGGATAAAATTTAATAAAAAAATAATAAAATCACGCACTCGCTGGACAGCTGTGAAACTATTTCTATGATGTAATGGGTCGTTATTCTTGAAGTGAAACAATTTCAATTATGTCAGATCGTGTGTTCACATGCGTGAACTTGAAACGATAAAGTTTAGAGTTTATGTTTACAACGAAATGTAGATTTATATAACATAATGTTGTACGTTTTATTTAACTTACCATGGTTAAATTTATAACAGTAGGAGAACAGATTTAATTCCCAAAGTTACGTGATCAGCATGTTTAAACTGCGTTCAAGAGATAAGTCTCAATTTTAGAATAATTGAATGGTCTCAATATTTTCTAACATTGATGACACTCACAAAGCACTCACAGCTCTTAAACGCGTTTAGATGTGTTGATCGCGTTTACTTCAGTCTTGGTGAAATTGGCCCTAAGATAAGAGACACATGTTAAAAGAAACCATGTTATGAATGATTTTTTCACGAAACGTGAGATTTACATCGGATTTTCACAGGATGTTTTATTTTCTCAGGATTCCAAGAGGTTAAAAGAAATAGGGGACAGAGTTCGTAGAACTCGTGTATCGACAGGTAAACAGGCGAGGCTAGCAACCTAGCAACAGTTTCATTTATAGAATTTTCTTCGAGTTTTATTTATTCTGTTACCGACAGTATTCTGCGTCAATATTTTTTACCTGCTCTTAGGTATCCGTGTATCATCATCTTTGGAATCTCTGGCAAACCATAGATCATTCCATAGGCCGTTTAAATTCAAAGAACGAATCATCGTCGCAAAAATAATAATAAAAAAAACAAACAGAAAAACAAAATACGTGAAATTTTTGTTCAGTGACAAAATATATTATCATCATGGGATATTTTTCCTGCTACCTTCGATGATCTCAGAACTCACTTTGAAGAATTCGCGTTACCAATTAGTAAATATTTCGTTTCCCAACTTCCGTTGAAGAGTTGGTGATAAATTATCTCCTGGTCAGTTGCCAATACATATCACATGTGACAGGCACAAAGAGTACTAGAAACTCCACCATGTCAATATGGCTGCCGGATGTTATTCTCGCAAAAACAGAAACCACAGATTTTGGAAAAACAGATTTTTCAAAAATGTCGCAGATTCATCTCTTTCTGTTTTTGATGACTTATATTCTCGGACACGGTAATTTTATTTCGAATATTAAAATAAGCCCGCATTCGTACTTAAAAATGCATTTACGCGGGATAAGTGGCTTCTGCAAAATAACAACTACTGCTTTCTTTGTCTGGTAAAAAGAAATCTTTAAAAAAATACTTTAATCCACGTTTAAAAAAATTACAAGATAATTAATATTATTAAGATAATTATGGTTACTGTAATTTTTCATGACCAATATTCAAATCAAAGTTATTGTAAGTACACGCCGTCATACATTTCTGTTGCAAAGAATTTATATTGAACCAGATAAAAATTTTACAAGCGTGTTAACAATATTTATTTCAATAACTCGGATGCCAAAACATGAAAAATGAATACATGAATTAAAACTGTAATTCTTTCGAGAATGTCTTCCAAAAAAATATTTTATTTTACGACGACAAGGCGCCACTATCATACAGCCTTGAAGATGAATTTCAAAATGGAATCCGTGAATGCGTGAGTCAATGAACAAGAAATATCTATGATTTTCCCCATGGACACCCATTATTATCGACGGGAGTCAAGGAACACGACGTCGTCAGTGCGAGCGGACGCATAGTAATGGTCCGGATTAGATATATTGTTGCCAATTCCGGAATTTTTAATCGGAAACCATCCCTATGTTAACATAAAACCTTCTGAGAATATATTCTTTGCACAGTAATTTATAAGTACAAAGTTAGTTCAGGTCCCTTTTTTTCTTCTTCACAAATGTGAAGTCTGTCCCAACGGTGAGGAATATTATGGGTTTGATTTTATATGATTTGTCACAAATAACTTGAGTTCTTTTTTCAGATATTAAGTGTAGTTTTAAATTAATACAGTCATCTCGCATCACTATCAGGCTGTCAGCCGATAAATTACAGCATAGTTTTACTTTGGGCATTCACGAAATGTTTCGACAGAATTTCATAACGAAATTCCTCGCGCAAATTGAAATTTAATTTTGATAGCTAGTTATAAAACGTTTCCCAAAAGGCGCGAATATCACAATGGTTTTCATTGTTTTAGATACTGGGAATACTGACAGAAAATCATGAGGAAATTCCGAACAAGAATAAATTTTTCATCTTAAACAATTTATTACTGTGCTGCGCTATACTAAATATTATTGTGCTGCATAATTTTGGCGCGTGAATGCATAGACAAGGCGCTGCGGGACCATGATAAAAATTGTAGAGAAAAAATCAAAATGGCGGTGTTAGTTCAAATTAAAATATGCGTCAATAAATCTACGTGTAACTAAATGGATTAAATTTTAAATCCACATATGACCACGCATCACTGTTCTGCCCTCATAAAAATCATGCATGTACACTAATCCGTACAATCATTCATTACCCTTTATTATGATTGTCTATTCATAATTATTTTTCCTGTAACTGCAAAACAGTGCGTGTCGATTTCCTATGATATCTTTCCACAACAATACGTCGTGCTCGTTTAAATTTCGAATGCAATTTAAATATTCTAATAGGATACGGGAGGAGCGTTCAAAACACAACAGAGACAATGCTACTCTATGTATAATATCTAATATATCTATAGTCTATGCACGTCAATGAACTCGACACTCTATGGTTTAGGTGATAAAGCGAATGACACAAAATGGCATAATTGTCTCCTACACGTGGAAGCAATTTCCTGTGAGAATCCAAGTCCTGACACTCGGCCATGCTTTGTAAGCGATTGGCGAGATCACTAAGATTGGCACTTGAAGAGCTGTTTTTCGCTTTTGTGTTTGGAATTTGTGTTGGTTTGAAAACTTTTTCTTGATTTAAATACCAGTTTCAGCAGTTAACAGGGTTCTTTTTCATTTCTCTTCGCAGTTCTGTTAGAAAATAAAAACTGTGTTCTTGACAAACTTCGCAGGTAAACAATAAAACAAAGCCAATGTAAAGATTTTCCTTATCGACGCGGCACGAGTGCACGCTACCAACTCATAAAGTGATGAAGCCATAACCTTGTGCTGCGTCTAGCCTAGTGCCTAGACTCGTTTGTTTATTATCATAATTACTGCATTGTTTCGCTGGCAAAACACTTCCATTTTATTACACAAACAGGTTGAAATATGTTTTTAGTTCTTACACGAGCGGCGATGATTGACGGTTTAGGGCGTGGGCAACTGGGCACATGTATTGACGTGGATTCCTCACGTGTCGCTTAGAAAGAGCTTTGTCTATGGATTACAACATTTCTATCGATATCACTTGCCTCATTTTTATTCGGATGATACGACTCTACACGCAAATTTTTTTTTCATCGAATTGGCCTAAAAACGTGTAGTCACTTGCTAAAAAGGATGGCAACAGGTACATCATACAATTAGAATGAAGAAGTCGCTTCATTAAGCCGTAATGAAAAGTAATTAGCATAATAATTTTCTATTACAAAGGGGAGTTGTATTGAAGTGTTTATTAACCTTAGCAACTTTAAATACGGATTAGCAGACAAAGCCCTGACAAGTTGATGAAAAGAAACGAGCATAGCGATTATACACCATTGCTATTGGATCAACAGCATTTATTCATAAAAAAAATGTTTAAGCGTCAAAAGGGTATTATTTAGCCACAACTACAACTTAAACTTTATCTACTTTGTAATTGAAAAGCCTTTGACACCTGTCAAAGTGACAGCTCTGAGTCATACTAATGTCATCGAGAGTGCTGCGACAACGTGACAGTTGCGCAACACTATTGTGTGAGCAGCAGCGTGACACGTGTGGCGTACAGTCGGGGACACACTGTCTAGACGAACAATAGGTATGTTAGATAACGTGCTTTATAATTGATTTTATACCTAGTTGTTTAAGTTTTATGAAATAGTTACACCCTTCCGAAAGAAAAACAAAGATGTAAAGTTATGTGAGACGCTCACATTTCAAACCATTCATAAAAGTATAAGATTTGTGATATGAAAACATACATGTATAAACATCGACCACTCCTTTATACGAACATGTAATAATATCGTGTTAGTCGTATTGGACCATTCTGCTCAGGATGGAATTGTAAATGGAGAGAATTCTGAATTTAGTGTCACTATAATTCATAGTAGTTATTACCAACAGCAAATTAATACAATACGTTACAGAATTCTACGACTGATTGTCCTCAAAGCGAAACAATAAGTTCTTGTTAAAGCAATCAATTAGATACACAGATATCGTTGAACCCATCGACTTAGCTACCTACCTAGCTACCGTTCTCAAGAAGTCCTGCACTAATTAAAGCAGCCAACCAGTCAAGCATAATAAACTTAATTTAATGTATACCACGTTGTACAAAGCTGTACATGTATAGTGACGCCAGCGAGTCGTGATCGTGAATAGTTCACTGCTCCTACTATAAATCCGTTCTTGGAAGAAGTCTGCTACGATCGACAGACAAATGTTAATCATGAAAATGGTTGGAAATCACTGTTGTTTGACGTTTGAAATTCTTACAGTGATCACGACAAGGCAATCTATTGTAAGTTCAGTTGGATTCAGTGTCTGTTTCTAATCATTTCAGGACACGAACCGAACTAAAATCCTTGGGTTCAATACGAATAAGCCACCCTTTATTTTTATCATTAATTTATAACCTGGAAACTGCCTTCTGTTCAGGGTAGCTGTCACTTTTGATGTAGTAGATCTCTTGGGACCCATACATTTTTCGTATGCAAAACAAATGTTTTATTAAACCCAAATGATATTATTTTCGGGTTGCCATTTGTGAAGTTACCACATTTGAAATAAATAACGGGTCGGCAACATCTACGTGACGACGTAAAACACAACGCTAATTGCCACAATTTCGAGGGACCTGCCAAAAAATAGGTAGACATTAATAGAAATTGCCTGCGTTAACGGTACGCGCGCATCTACGCAAACCTTTTGTGAGTGACAGCTTTCAAATGTCAAAACGACAAGTTGGCAACATAAAAAAATATAAAGCCAATTGTTGGAAAAGTAATAACAGTAGGTAATAGGTTTTGCTTGGAATCTACTTTGAGCGGTATTGCTAATTAGACGTGCTCTACAATTATACGGCCATTAAGACAGGAATCCAATCCTCTGTTTAATTAAATAGTGAAAATTGTACCTCATCATACGTTCGTGTACCTATTAATCTGAATTTCAGGTGATACTAACTGGAAAATTGAATATTTTCTTCATAACTACAAATTGGGCAATTATAATTGAACACTTGTTTTCATCTGATCTCGGCTACCTGGTCAATTAGAGAGTTAAAGTTTTATATCAATTGAAAAATACGAAAAAAGCATTGTAAAAAACCGGCCAAGTGCGAGTTGGACTCGCCCATGAAGGGTTCCGTAGCAGCAAGCATAGATTAGAGATATAATTATATTGAGATTAGCAAGTAATATACACAAACAATAAAAATTACTTTGTTTTTCATAGTATTTGTATGAATGGCAAAGTTATATTTGCGGTTTTTGAAAATGTACTATATCTCAAAAACTGCTAACTGTATCTCATCCAAACCAATTTTCGTTGGTAGTTTTGGTTGAGGTCTACATTATATATATTTTTTTAGTTTTATCATTCTCTTATTTTAGAAGTTACGGGGGGGGGGACACACTTTTTACCACTTTGGAAGTGTCTCTCGCGCAAACTGTTCAGTTTAGAAAAAAATGATGTTAGTAACCTCAATATGATTTTTAAAGACCTATTCATAGATACCCCACACGTATGGGTTTGGTGAAAATTTTTTTTTGAGTTTCAATTCTAAGTATGGGGGGCACCCCCAAAATTTGTTTTGTTTTGATTTTTGTGTGAAAATCCTAATGCGGTTCACATAATACATCTTTCTACCAAGTTTCAACAGGATAGCTCTTATACTTTCGACAAAAAGTGGCTGTGACATACACGGACAGACAGACAGACAGACAGACAGACAGACAGACAGACAGACATGACGAATCTATAAGGGTTGCGTTTTTGCCATTTGGCTACGGAACCCTAAAAAGCTGTGTATTAGTTTTGGTGTACTTGGTTTTATTCTTCCACCTTATGTAAAAAAAAACTATCTCAGTAATTCAATCGCAAACTGAACCTTCACGAGTAATATGTAAGCCTAATTGAATAATAAATTCTTCTTAGAATTCTCATAAAATAGTCATCAAAACGCAATAAGGAAAACTATTCCTGTCCCATAATATATTTTACAATACGAGTATCTAACAGCTGATAAATGATAAAATTGGCGCCTCCACCACATTCCTGGGATTCCTTAGGAGTAACTCACAGTAATGTAGTTCGATGGGATGAGATCAAGAGTAAGTTAAAGCATATTGTTTACTACTAATTTTTGGCAAGAGCACTTTCATTTTGCTAATGAATCAGTTTGTCGCGTGGCGCGCTGGGAATCTCACCGCGTCCGGAATGTTGGCACCACTGCCAACCTGACACTAAAAATCTTTGAGCGGGAAAAGGAGCGTCCAGATAGCTCCAGAATTTACCGAAACAGAAAAGGAATAATCTAGAGCTACAAAGCATTATGGTTCTTGACATTGACAGAAGGGCGCTTAGTAGACATTATAGAAATTGCCTGTGTAAATTAAAACAAGATGGCGGCGATTTCAATTAAGTCTACGCGCCAAAAGATTTGCTTCAACAACAACACGAAACAGCGTGGTTAAAAGATTCTCTACATATTTTGTGCATTAGGCTTTGAATTTATGTCATTCGTCAACCACATTGATGTTTGCCAAAATCTATGTACAGGATGAGGTTCGATTCATAAAGGTGGTGAATGATTATAATTGTTTACCATTCCTGAACTCACGCGGGCCATAATAGTCGCGATTGCTAGATTGGCGATGGCATGATCAATGCAAGAAGTATTCCTGAAGATTATTGGCAAAGAGCTGAACTAACCTTTGGTCTCCTTTTTCGGTATCCACGTAAATGATACATTGATTGTAATGAAACTGATTCCCACCAATTGGGTCCATAAAAATTAATGTTATGTAAAAGAACTATAAACTGTACTGAATACTTTTCACACCAATTAGGGTTTTCTACATTGCCAAATTATTGACATGTCATGCTTGTGATCATCACCATTTATCGCCTGATGTCAAGTAGCTTGTACTTATTAGTTCCATGCCTGATTGTTTTTGCAACTGTCCTTAGACATGGGCGCCGCCTTAAAAATTCTCGGCGGCGGCGCGCTGACCAATTTCAATCGGCGGCGGCGTGGCGCCGGCGGCGTAGGTTTTTACTACCTTCAACTAAAACTCAAAATCTACTCCCTATCTTCTTTAAGCCGGGACGACAGGAAAATGTCAGTCCTATACATACAGTACAGTAAATACTTTATACAGATCAGGTCATCAGGTACAAAAAAAAAACCATTTTTCCAAAGGGACACTTTAATAACATCGTAAAAATGTTTTCAACATAAACACAGATAATCTAAACATTAAACAACTTATTCAAGTTACACCTTCAGAGAAGCGAGGACTCAATAAGAAAATAAGCAAGTTGGTACGACGTGACCTCGAAACTACCAATACAAGCCGAATTGAAAATGCAATACAAGAAAATCAGGGTGCTAAAGTGTTCGCCCAACAGCTGAAACGCTCGTATCTGACGAAGCTTAGATCACCTATTGGCCAAACCATAACCTCAAAGCTGGAGATCCTAGCTGAGATAGAAGACTTATGGCCGATTGTTCGACAGTCGTGGTCCACAAGCCACCTCTTCAGAGGTTAGCCGAGCCACTCTGACCCGCCAATACACCGATGAACTGCCGGAAATAAGCCTAGATGAGGTTGTGTTGGCCGCCAGGCAGCTTAAACATGGAAAAGCCCCGGGTGAAGACGGAGTCACTTCGGAGCTTCTGAAATCAGGTGGAAAGCCCGTACTTCGGGAGCTCCAAAAGCTATTCAACTCTGTTTTAGACACCGGGAGAACTCCAAAGGCATGGAACAGGACTGTTGTGATCCTTTTTTCAAGAAGAGCGACAAATCCCTATTGAAAAACTATCATACTTATCGTATCGCAACTCTTTTCCTGCTGCACATCAATTACCTACTTCAAACTGGTGTTGTTGGGTACGCAGATGACAGCACAGTTTCAAAGAGATACGTGACCATCGGGGATGAAGTTTGTTCCTTGTGAGAGGCCATGGTTGAGCGGACAAATTATGCCTTAACCTTGTTTATTAGTGGGGTGATGACAATATTTTGGTCTCTTTTAACGACACCAAAACACAGGCTTGTCTTTTTACCGCAAAATGGAGTCGTTTGGACCAAATTCCTACTTTTCAGGGTGCATCTGTACCTCTGAATGACCGACTCGAGCTCCTAGGCATGGAGTTGACTTCTAGTCTCAACTTTGGAGCCACCATTGTTTTCAAAGCCCGACTTGCGGCCAAAAAGCTGGACATCCTAAATAGAGTGAAGCGGTACTTCACGACGGGACTTATCAAATTACCGTGACCCTGGAACGTAAAGGGCTATTGAAAGACACCGTGGATTTTAGTCAGTACAAGTCTGACAGTCCCTCCCGCTCTGCTCTGGGTGGGAGGACTCATTTGATGATTTTATCACGCTAAAAAAAAGCGGTACTTCACGCCTGGACAGCTTTAAACTTTTTACAAAGCACAAGTCCGATCCTGCATGGAGTATTATAGCCACCTTTGGGATGGCTCAGCTAAATACCAACTTGTCGCTCTTGACTCAGTGGAATGCAGAGTTAAGAGGCTCATTGGCGACGTAAAATTGGTGAATGCCAAGCTCCATGGCTTGACTCATCGCCGCAAGGTTGCCTGTCTGTCGGTCTTCTACAGATTGTACTTCGGAGAGTGTACCCAAGAACTCCACGATCTCATCTCAACAGGCCCCTTCTATCATCGCACATCTAGACGCACGGCAAATTACCACCCTTACCTTATTGCTATACCACCAATTCGCACTTAGCGTTTCCAAGCGTCTTTTAAAATGCGGACAGCAAAGGAGTGGAACTCTCTGCCTGCGTCTGTGTTTCCGAACACATACATTAACCCTAATCTCTTCAAAGATAGAGTGAACAGGCTTCTTCTGGGTAAGCTCACTCCATTGTCAACCTTGTCTTAGTTACTCCTGACCTAGACTGAGGTCAAGAGCAAACCCATTGCACATAAAAAAAATCGTCCCATATCACTCCAGTGCCACGTCTATAAACTGTTTTCGAGGGTCATCACAAATCGTCTCGCAAGAAGACTTGACGAGTTTCAGCCTCCGGAGCAGTCTGGGTCTCGCGGAGGATTTAGCAGCACACAATGAGTCAGGTCATACAGAAGTCCGAAGAGCATAACCAGCCCCTGTATTTAGCATTTGTGGATTATGAAAAGGCCTTTGACTCCGTTGAAACCTGGGCTGGTTCTGCAATCACTGCAGCGATGTCAAGTGGACTGGCGGTACATCGAAGTGCTGAAATGTCTCTATGACGCAGCGACTATGAGTGTCCAAGTACCAGCAGTCTTAACATACCCTGCTGCGCAGGGGGGTGAGACAGGGGGATGTTACTCGTATATCCCCAAAACTATTCACCAATGATTGTTGGAATATTAAGTCAGTCATTTTGGATGAGTTGATCACGAAAGCAAATACACGTCATTACGCCACTCACGCCGTGCGGTGAATGTCGGCGGCGGCGGCGGCGTGCGGAGTGCACACGGCGGCGCCGCGCCGGCGCGGCGCCCATATCTAACTGTCCTTAAGATCCTGCGCGCTCGTGGCAGCTTTAGTAGTAAATTCATTTCATACTTTTAGCTGTTGCAGTGGTAGTGTTGGTATTCGGCCGCATAGTTTTGAATTTGGAAGCCACAATACTAGTTATTCCAGGAACTGTCGTGTCGTACGCAGTCGCGTGCCGGCGGCACTTGGATCGGGTGCTCGGCTAACGAACCGATCTGCGCAATTCGCGCCCGAGCCAAATACCCGCCATTCCTTAATGATGACATATTTTTTTAAACTTTTTTTTTCAATTTTATTTTAGCACAGGAATTTGCGTTATATGCTTACATTACAAATCGTGAATAAGCTTTAGATATTATTTTTATGAAATGATTTGCTTATCGTATCTTGACCTAAATGTTAGGATTAAAGTACAGTTCATCGCTTATCTAGATTCTAGAACTGCAACTCAAGCGAATGTCACTCTTATCGGTCAACATCAATCTATTCGGAAAAATTTCCTTGTTTATCATTTCTAGAAACTACGAAAAGTTAATTGATATAAAAATAATATATTTAATTATTTACTAGATTAATCAATTTTGATACAAAAATGTAATACATGATGTATTTTGGTTATGAAATATAACCATAAATCATCAGAAAAAAAAACTAGACCATAAACATAGTACTAGACTTGTAGACTAGTTGCTTGCTAGTTGTCAATTTCCATGAAACATTAAAAATGCGTAGCGCCTCTTGCTACGCCAAAACCCGTAGCACGCTCTTGCTACGCGCGCTACGAGCGCGTAGACTACGCATTTTGCGAAACTAAATTCCATGATTTATTTCTCGTGTCACAAATATTTATGTAGGTATATCGTTGGATCTCGTAAGAACCCCAAACCTATCATTGGCCTAAATCTGTCCGCCTGTGTAAGATAACCCCCGTCTTTTGTACTTACGTGGTTTATACGAACGGGGTCTTTGACTCAAACGAGGATCTGATAAATATTGTCTATTTAATCTAATCGGAATTTTGTGGGTTTTTGTTGATCGCATAAGCTGACGCCTGGCTGTTTTATCTACTTACATAAGTGTCATTCTATGCAAATGTTTTTTGAAGGACGACAGGTCAATGGCCTATGATTTTGCAAAGTGAAACTTATCTAATTAAATGGGAAATGGATATTTTATTTTCGGTGATTCAAACTCAACACATGTTATTACACTGACATGTTCGAAAGTACACTCATACATTAACAATTCGCTTGTGAATTTATTTACCGACAATCAAAATCTCATTTAACTCACCGAATTGTTTCTTTGTCCGTCACGGGATCATTATCATTACGAGAAACTACTCGAAGAATAACATCATTCATTTGTAGTACTATAAAAGTAGCTAAATAATTAGTCATGGACCATCACCGTAAATCGTTAAATAGGAACGTTCCCATTAAACTGAAGATAATTCAGGTGGCAGTATGAGTCATGTCGGTGGCCGCGTGTGCCAACACCAACATAAAAAAAACAGACACCTTCGCACCATATTGTGTATCTATTAATTTATTATTCCCCTTTTATGTGCCTATTAACTACATAGTGAAGTTTTTTTTCTGTAATTGATGGAAGCACGTTGTATCAATTTGTTATTTAGGGCACTGTTAATGTGCTATAACTTTATTTTTAACCTTATATTCATTTACATTTTCGATAGTCAGTTTTGGAGATCATTAGCATTAAATACTGCGTGAACCCCTTTGGTAGATTAGGAAAATACGTAAAAGTTTTTAGCTTCATTTATTTGTAAACAACTTTCTCTTTTCATAACCGACCGATTCAAAACCCAACCCGATGCGATGTAAGGGCAATTAAACTTTATGACTCCATACAATTATCTGCGAAGCTCACAATACAAGGTATATGAAATCACCAAGTTATTTATGCCGAACACTGACTGAACAGTGAACACAGACAATCCGCTTGACATTTCATATTTCACCATAATCGTTCTTCCAACAGAACATCACACTTTGATCTAAAACAGTACACTTACGAAACAAAACGAAATAATCGCCATCGCGAATATAACAAATGGTTTTATTTCAAATCACCTGCCGTTCATCCATTACCTTTTGCGCGGCAAGATGGAAGTTGGTGATGATGTGGTGAAGGGATAGTTCTTATGTCGTTGTGTTAAAGGTTATATTGCGTGCATAGATAGTGTGGTGAATGCGTGTATTTGTAATAATAGTAGTGTGAGCAGCTGGACGCTTGCCAATGCAGCGGGTAGCGACCCCGCAGGCCCGCACACACTGCTGCGTTATGTCACAATTATAAAACTTGTACACGTTTTATCGTGAACCCTAATTAAAGGGCCTTTAGAAAAAATGTTGAATGGCCAACCCTTTTTATGAAACTGAATGGCCCGCCTTTTTTGTTGACGGGATAATGCAAATGCGGATGTGAAGGAAGCAAGACCAGTCGCATAGAGGGCAGTCGTCTGATGTTGTATACTTATCGAGATTTAATTGAATAGTTACTGAGTTTGCCTATTAAATTATGAAACAAATCATCATCATTCACAATCATTGTAATTTGAATTTGATTTTGTCTTGTTACGCTACAGTTGATACCATTCTTTACAGAACGGACAACGTGATAAAATAAAAACAATTTATCGCTTTTTAAAGAAAATCAACTACATACATATTTCCAAAAAAAAATTATGACGATGACAAGTTTTGAACTTTGAACTTAGTTCATGGGGTTATAGAGCCCCATGAACTAAGTTCAAAGTTCCCATGAAAATTTACTAGAAACACTCCCGACAAATTAAATTAGCGACACTTTATGCAAACCGAGTAGTCTTGATTTAGCGGGGCGCCTTGTAAACGCAGAGATACACGGAGGAGTCGGAGGAGAAATACTCTCGCTGCTAATCAGGATTAGCGTGAACAGGAATTCTTGGGACGTAATTGAGTTCCTGAATTTGGGAAGTACAAGGAGGAATACTTCGTCTTATAATTCCTAGTTACAGAACGAAGGAAAATTTCGGGAAGAAAGTTTTAAGTATGAATGTGGATAGCTTAATGTATAAAGACCAAAGAACTAATGAAAAGACTATGTATAAAATGATATGGCTAGCAAGGAAGTACATATTTTATAAGATTAACACTAAAGGAGAAGTATTGAAGAAATAAAACGTCAATGACAAAATAATATGTTTATCATATGAATTAAAATGTTTGTAAAAGCTTTCACGATGCAGGAAAAATTATTAGTGTCCCCACACTAGGAATTTCTCTCTGAAAAAGTAAGAATATGCTATTAATAACTACTTGGGAAGTTGCTGAAAGATTATTAAAGGAAATAAGTATACAAAGGTTCTTTGAATATGATTTCCAATCTATGTATAGACAGTCAGGCTGCTATTGAAATAATGCAAGAAGAAATCAATAGGAAGTTTGAAACACACCAGGCGTTTGTCTGCACGATAAAACAACACTACTAAAGGCGTACAGTATTTATTGATTGTAACACAAACAAATAGTTCATAGCAGTCATAACATAAACGTAAGTTCTCATCGCACATTCCCTGTTGCATAACGGCAGTAAGAGCTGCTGGTATGGACCATGAAGCTGTCAATATTTGTGCATTATTGCAGTCTTTAACAGCCAACTACGAATCATGACTCAAGAGGCAACACATCATTTGCATTCGGATAATGGCGGTACGATTTCACGCTTCGGTAATCTTCGGTTATTTTCGTTGGTGCTGCCGATTTTGTTGTATATTGATTGGGTAATTTGGTTGTTTGTATCAGTATTTTTATCAGCTGTTTGGAAAATTAATGTTATTTACTATTTTTGGAAATTCGTCCTTATTGAAAACAATTATAATTTTGAGTAAATCACTCTGTCATATCATGATTGAGTGTTTGTTCTCTTAGGTCGTAAACATTTTTCCGAAAGAAACAATCCTGCTGAACGCTAGCGGGCAAAAGAATAGCTTGATAATTTCTTCCCCCGTTTATTCCTTTGCAGGATGTTAAAGTGAAACTAAAAACCTAGTACACCAGCTCTAGTTTCCAGACTTCTATTTCAAAACGCACTTAAACGATAACAAGACCTAAGGTTCTTTGACTTAGCAGACGTGGGAGAGGTCCAGAAATACATTCGCAGAGAAAATGGAGCATAGTGACATACGACTGTGGTGGTATTTGTGGAGGAGACAACGCCACACAAAGTTGGCATGGAAATAATTGATGTTTGGAGAGCTTTTTGTACAAAACAATAAATGTGCAAAAAGATACTAAAGCTGGTATGTCATGACCAGCGGGCTAAAGTCAGAAACCCAATAGGTCTCACTTAATGGTAAGTGACATCTCGTCAAGCCCAAATCGTGAAATAATCTAGATTCTCTTCATGAGAACTGCTGGTCCTTAAGAGTTCTGATTAGGAAGAAGTGGAAATAAATGACAGAAGCCTTTAGTCTTGCACTGAGACATCACAAAATATTGAGATAGAAGGTTTTAAAACTGACATACAAGAATGGATGCAGAATGACTCCAAAAAAATGATTGTTTTTAAGAAACAATCCAAAAACCACACCCAAAAAGATGACGAAACAGGAATGAATAACGCAAAATAAAAAAAAGTGATGAAACGAGACACAATGTATGACAGTTAAAGTAGTATTAAACGGTATTTTCGTGCTGTCATTTTGTTAAGTTCATGAAATGGGAAAGTGATGAAACGGAATATAGCCCTACAGTCCAATACACTGAATCCAAACAAAAAACCTAATGAAAACAAACAATAAAACGTACTACGCGTTCATTAAACGTCTACCAACACATGTAAACGCTCAGAGCAGTAAAGGAAGAAAGTGCAAATGTCTAAAATAAACGGCGGCAGTTAGACCGGCCTGCAGAAATGTCAAGTGGAATTAAGGCTACTGCGAATAGATGGCAATAAGAACAGGCGCGGTGCCGTGCCGGATTTATCCTGAAAGTGGTCTCACCAATGAGCTACGAAGATGAGATTGGATTATAGAGGTGGTGATAATATTTCTTACAATTGCAATTATTTAATGGTGCATGGTAGATTTTTAAAAGGAAACTAACTAATTACAAAACTTAAGAATCATTTACGAATGAAACTCTGAGGATTTTCATTCGAAAAGATAAGAAATAAACATATTTTATGATGAAGTGTGAAAGTGACATCGGAAAAAGACTGAGAAGTTTTGTGGCAATCGGCTGGCATACGCTGCAGAGGAGGTAGGAACATATCACAATGAAAGTTTTGAGACGGAATGTGTATGAATAAAAGTACGAAGACCATTAACACGATGGCTGATGTGAAATATGGCTAAATAATGTGACGACTATTTAAAGTATGGTCGACAAAAAGCGTTAGTAACCCCGAATAAAATAAGAAAAACGACACAGTTTTAACGATATTTGCAAAATAGTATTCATTTCCAACCATTCAAACACTCAGTTTGTAACAGAAACATAATATTTGATCAATACACTGCTATCTACTCGTAATATGGAGCACAGTGACCAGAGAGTACACGACATCTTCGGTATCAGGGTGTTATTGGGGCGCGATAGGCGGGTCGTAGGTCGGCGCGCGCGCAGGGTATTGAACTCCACGCATGCGTATTCTACCACCATGAATAAAGGTACAGAAGTACTAACTTTTCGTTATAAATGGAAATTATTTAATTCCTCTGCTATTCTTTTCTAATTTATTTTATTGTGGGATCCAAGATAGTTTAATTAATTTTCCGGGCTTACTGCATTCTTCAGTGATTTTCTAGTGGTCACCGGTGTTAATTGTGACTTTTAGGAGTTGCAGTGGTTTGGGAATAAATATGATGGGATTGACCCTTATCTGATCGTTCATCGCTAACTTAGGTACATTTTTAATGCTGGAGATTTTCATTCCGCCACTTCTTCAAAACACTATGAACTAGAGGGTGTCTCTGTTTACCCTTTGGAAAATGCCATATTTATGTAATTTTGACGTTTGAATAACGCTGATTTTCAGCCTTTTTCAATAATATCTGGTTTGAAAAAACATCTAGTTTCAATTCCTCTTCAACTTGAACCAGACTTGGATTAAACACCAAGACAGAGGCATTTAAATCTTAGAACTTCTACATCTCTTTTGTGCCAAAAATTACGACGCATTTATGTAACTTAGAATATAGGTAATAAATCTAGATTTATTAATAGTTAATATTCAATTACACTGTTATTAATGTTAAGTAAATTTTAGAGCTAGGACTATTAAACACATCAACGACGATGTTGATAGTACGGAACGCTTAAATAAATCTTCTGGGTAATTAATTAAACCAATTAATAACGCAATATGGTATAGTAAACAAGGTATATAAGCCATTATATACTAGGTATGTAGCCAACACGATAACTCGCCTCGATACAGTAAATAGAGCAGTTTATAAATACTTTTAGTGTTTCTGATAAAAATAGACTTGGAATTAAAGTTTTTACTTCACGTTATCATTACTTGTTTAGTTAATTAATGTTTTGCAATAAAATATATTGAGGAAGTCCTTGAATTCATAGACTGTGTGGTGTTACCGCATCTAGATTATGGGTTCCAAAATTGCTCTTTAATAGCTTTTCAGGCCAGGTAATGTTGTTTCTAGATAGAGTTCCTAATTAGCTATATGAATTATTAACATGTGAAGCAAAAACTTTGTATCTCTTTACAAAAGTAATACGGACGGTGTGTAAATTTTTCTTTAGTCAATTATGCGACCACTACTTAGTTACATTTTTTTTTCAAACGATTTATGAGAACTTGTTATAAAAGGTAAAGGAAAATTAACACGTATCGCAAAAGCTTACCAGACCAAAAACACCCTGTATGTGGGAGAAATCGGCTAACGTTCTCCCACATGTAGTAGACTATAGTATTGATAGTACTAACCTATCAATACTATAGTCTACTGCAGGGGTCACCAATTAGTTTCGTTCGGGGTCCGTTTTAAGCCATGAAATGACCATCGAGATCCGTAGAACACTTGGTAGAAAAAAAAATGTTAAATAAATGTAATTACATCCATATAAATACAATTATAACAAAGGTATTTTTTCACATTTCTATGAGAAAAGTGTCATGTTTTATTGCGTGTTTGATATTAAATCCAGAAACTTCGGCATGTTTGTGTATTCAAACTGTGTTTTCTTGGAAATCTATCATAAGGGCGCCTTCACATTACGTCGCACGCAGTGCGGCAGCAGCGCGGCAGCCGCGCGATAGCAGCGGATGCCTTCTCATTACAAATACAGCCGCGCGACTAAGGGGGCCACCCTTATTCCACGTACCCAGTACGTACGATTGCAACACTGGCTCGAAGTCGACTGACAGCACGCGGCTGCCGCGCTGCCGTCCAGTATGGACAATCACGTGTCGCGCGGCTGTCGCGCTGCTCTTTTTAGTCTGGAATTGCCTGCCGCCTGTGAACAGCGCGTCTGTCGCGCTGCTATAGTCGCGCTTCTGCCGCACTACTTGCGACATAATGTGAAGGCGCCCTAAGATCGTACTCTGTAGTGTAAGTTGCGGCGGTGTTCTCGCGGTCCGCAAAAAATGGGCCGGGGGTCCGGATGCGGACCGCGGTCCGCCATTTGGTGACCCCTGGTCTACTGCCTCAAACAATGCTACGAAAGTGGTCATCACCAAAAGGTTATGTTCAAAGAGTTGTTATTCATTATGATGCTTGCTTTCGTCTTTGTCTCACTTGATAATGGGCTTTGCTGTTCTTTACCTTCATAATATACGAGAAACCATCCAACCATCATCATCATCTGCCTAGCCCTTTCCCAACTATATTGTGGTCGGCTTCCAGTGGAACCAGATGCAACTGAGTATCAGTATTTTACATGGAGCGACTGGCTATCGGACCTCCGTAACCCAGTAACTGGGCAATACGATACCCCATGGTAAGACTGGTTAAATATTATGAGAAATCAATATAACACCTTTAAAGTTTCATCGTCAATAACTTATATTATTACTTGCCACATCAATAAATTACCCACATAAGCGGCTTTGAAACACATTCAGGTACTTGAAATGTTTTTATCGGTAGGAAACAGAAGCGAAGAGTGTCAGTCTTATCTTCATTGTAGGTAGTATTTGACAACATGACAAATGTGATGATAAAATTATCATGATAGGTAGACACATCCAGACATACTGGTTTGGCATAACTGAGACATTTGCACAAGATACCCGTATTTTATTTACAGCGTACTTGAAGTTTTTACGGCGTATCATCATCATCAGCCTATAAATGTTCCCACTGCTGGGACACAGGCCTCCTCTCTGTGAGAGGGAGTGGGCCGGCCGTAATCTTCCACGCGGGCCCAGTGCGGTTCTAGGACATGCCGGTTTCCTCACGATGTTTTCCTTCACCGTTTTGAGAGCAGTGGTGTTGAAATATATTACCTATACAAAGTAATGCGCCTGACGGGGTTCGAACCGACGACCTACTCGTAAGTCGAGGCCGATACCACTGGACCACCACTGCTCCGGCGTATATTATATGGAAACTGAAAAAGTGTTTCTGGTGTATGAAAGAGGAACTATTTTTTTCCATTTTCCCGTTTACTTTACGTCACAATAACGTGATAAGTCATGCGATTGTTGTCTTGAGACCCTGATGTACGAGTACCTAACTGGAGCTAGGGGAAACACGGTGTTCCAAAATATAACAATTTAACTATTGTCCCTTTAATTGACAGCACAACGTTCTTTGCTATTTTCTTCATACACTCAAAAGGGCCGTGGAAAAGTTTGCAAGGTCGCCAATGCGCAATCAAGACCTCTGGTGTTGCAGGTACGGTGACCACTTTCAGGCGCCCCTTATCCTTCTTCGCCACCTTTACGGAATATAAAAAAAAAACTGTATGAGTTGGACTTGTCGAATCTGAGACTACTATCATAACATGCCAAGATAGCCTTAGATTTTTCGTACTCCGCCACTATTCTTTTCTGATTAATTTCGTGCAGGATCCAAGACAGGTAAATTCATTCTCCGGGATACGTCGAGCTTCATTGTTCTACTTCTCGGCGCTTTTCTGGTGGTTGCCACTGTTGATTCTGGCTCTCAGGAGTTGCAGTGGTTTGGGAATAGTGTGGTGGGTTTGTCCCAAAAAAAGAAAAGCCAAGATAGCCTTGCGTCGGTATATCAAGCACTTGCACCCGGCTGCCATTTGCAGATCTTACACAGACGTTAGTCATATGTCTGACGATCTGTCTTATCAAAATGTTGTTGTATTCAGTAACTGTGTTGAGAGTTGAGAAAGTCGGAAAGGGAGTTGCTCCAAGCCGAACTCTAAGCTAAGCTGGAAGTTTACTAAAAATGCTAGGCAAGATCATCTATCTGCCTAGCATTTTTTACTAACTAAATAATAAGTTATGACACATCTTTATTTAGGACATGAAAATTTAAAATAAAAAGTAATTTGATTAAATCGATTCTCAAACCCTGAATTGTGTTTTCAGTACTTAATGAAATGTCAGGCTCAAGAACTTTCATATGAAAGTTGAATTTCATTTGCGTTTCTACACAAATTCAATATTGGACATAATATGGATAAAGCAGCATTAATTAGATTTCTTGAAATCCATAGAAGGCTCTTGTGTTGCTACCAGGAATCTAGAAAATTTAATTTCTTTAATGGAAGTAAATTGACTTTTGGTAGTTAATAAAAGCGCTTGCTATTAATACTGGCACGGGCTCTGCGCTCTTATGAGCAATTAATATAGCTCGGTTTTATTAAAAACTAAAGCTTGCGTCGGTTTCATAAGCAAAACTAATCTATACTCTACTTTAATATTATAAAGCTAAAGTATGTGTTTTGAACGTGCTATCTCAGGAACTACTGGTTCAATTAAAAACTTATTAACACCTAAAATTTGGGTAGTACTGTTCTCTCACCAATATAGTACCAACTTCGTCTCCTTAACCTCGAGGTTCCGCCATTGGAGTTGTCCACTCCCAACAGTGAACCTTTCAGTCAGAAAACGATAATCACAAAGGAAATATAATCATAAATGTTAACCTTATCGTGCCTGGGAAGGACAATGCTATCTTGCGAAAATGTACAAAAAATATACTGATAACAGATAACGGGAAGGTCAACGAGTTATAACTATCTGTCTGACCAGATTAGCAACAATTGTGGTAGGTGCTTGGGTACCTAGGTACTCTAGATAGCAAAGAATTGATAGACTAGCGTCATAACTGTAAGTGGTCTGGGATGATTTAACTGAACGCAATCACCATGCCTGTAATCCCTGAGTAATAAAGCGATAGTACCTAGACCTACCTAATAGTACATATTGATATGGCTACACATCAGTCTATACTAACCTAGTATAAGCTGAAAGATCTTCTAAAGCGAGGCCAAGACATAATGGTTTTGTTTAGCTTGAAACCCGTGTTTAAATCTCATGTAAAAGAGAACAAGCGATAGAACCCCGAATATCATACTCAAAAGTCGTGCTTGCTACCAGACCAACGAAGCTATCACAGCGTTCAGGAGCTTTTCATAGCAATTATGACACCAGGAAATCTAGTCTAGCCATGATCACATGATTTGGTCGAACTGATCGTTAAAGAAGGACGAGAAGTAATTCTTCTTGAGGATAAGTTAGAATAAACAATAGATTTAAGATTTGACATCATTGTGGGCTTCATGAAGCTTCGACGAATCGCACTGTACAGGGTGAATATTCTTGAGCCAAAGAAACTGGTACATCAAAATGATGAATTGTTAAAATCGATTGATGTGTCTCTAAAAAGGATTCATCTTATGGACCCATCGACCCATACGTAGTAAATAGGTACAAGATTGTCACTCATCGAATATTCAAGTTTCCCAGATCATGGAACTTAATCACTACATAAACATGTCTGGCTAAATATTCAGAATGTTGAGTGTACAATTGATATTCAAAAGTATCTCTCACGTCTGTTTATTTTCAAACTTTGTCTTCACACGTATGCACATTGTTTGAAAATAAACAGAGTCAATCAGCAATGCATGTATGCAGTAGTCAGCCTGCGAACGCATCCTGCCGCCTGGCGATCAATATTCAGCCCGGGTACCCGGACACGGCGCGATCGCGTCTACACTTCAATAGAAACGCTATCTAGCAGCCGCCGGCGTATCGAATATAAATTACACAAAATTATAGTAGACGCATAAAATCCGCGGGACGTGCCGCCATCGCGCGTCGCCATTTTGAAATTCAAACGCTCTTCGCGGCGTGCGTTCTGAAACCCGGTGCGCCGACCCCGTGACCGCGCGCACATATTAATGCGTTGACCGCCCACGGTCACGCATTTACCAGCCGGGTTTATTGTGGCGCGCGCGAGCTCGACACTCGAGACTCGAGCCGGTCTGGTCGCAGCCGGCAGCCGCCATTCGGCCCTCGTGGCAGCAGACTCACCGCGCCGCTCCTCGCACCATCCGACGCAACGCCAACGCGGACGTCGTCGTCGCAGACACGTTTATCGTTTTCGATTTACACTTTTTTGGTGTTTACGAGTCGAAGCGAGGTCGCCGCGCGTCCGTTTTGGATTTCATTTCTTTTTATGACTTCATGCGTACCGGTGTATCTCTTCTGTTCGCTCTTAATGGTCATCTCAAATGTTAATGCCCTTAGTTTAATGCAAATACTTGCCAAACACGTTTGGCTTCTTTTTCAATAAACAGAAATTTGATCTTGTTACAATCGCAAACACCTACTGGACTATCAATAACTGAAGGTAATCATGACCCAAATCTAAAGCAAAGTTTTAGAACGTATGACTCTGTGAGTAAGGATTAAGATTAGATACAGGTGTAGCGTCGTTTAGGTTTCTAGGTTATAAAACTGTAGAAAATCCGCTTACTTTTACAAAAAGCAGGCAAAACAGGAACTAAAATTCTGGGCCCTACGATCAGAAACTGCGACCTTCTCGAATAATGATAGCTATAACGTGAAATACGCCCGAGTGACATGAAACTAATACCACTATGCTAAATAGAGTTTCGCAAAATAACATTTCGTAGGCAGAACTTATCGATCGTGCTCGCAGAAACGTGAATGTCGCACGATCTAGCCTTCCCTTCTGTCCCTTACCTTCACAAACATAGAGGAACTACATTTACAACTATTTACACTTGTAGACACGTGACATTTAATACTAATTCGTAAGCGCAAGATACGCTAGATAAGTAAAAGTCAATAAAAGTAAATCAGGTTCGTACGACAGACGGGCACACACGGCAGACTGTAATTGTAAAATAAACACAAAGCATTCAAAATTCAAAAACGGCATGCCACCCAATTCGTCAGCAGTAGACCTTCGTGGTGGCAAGGCAGTCGGCGGTCGGCAAGCGCGGACCAAGGTCAACTTTACAACTGGGTCTGCGCCCATCATTGATTTCACGACGTGACGCAAGACGACGACGCGCCGCCGCCGCCGCCGACTATGTCCGACACGGAACATGCATTATACAACTTTTTGCTTCCCCATACACCGTAGGCGTTACGACATTAATGTGCTTGATTTGATGTCGGATAATGATACGTTTTTAGACGAAAACAATACGATAGTATGTGTATAGAGGCTTTAGAAATGAGTTTGATACGTAGACTGTAATCTACTAAGCTCACGGTAGGGAACGTAATTCGATATAAAAATCGATATGCATATTCGAAGATAGAAATCTAATTCACGAGTGGTACTGGGAAACCGGCATGTTCTTTTCAACCAATGATATTGATCTGATAAGCCATATTGACGTTTCTAGTAATATGTGGATCTTCGCAAGCTTACTCCTACTACTTAGACACTGAAACATTTTGTCATGAACCGAAACGTCAACAACAGTCTAAAAATATCTCAACTGTACAACTTGACACTCAATGCCCCCAACAATTTCATTCAACAAGTTTAATTAATAGCATTCCCAGGAATTACAGCGTCAGTTCATACAAAAACCGAGGTATATTCCTAGAAACTCCTTTATAAAGTCTGGAATAATGCAATGCAATTCGCCATCCTAGTTTAGATCAGAGAACTCGAGTGTTTCCTCCGAAGGTTACGTAGGTACTACGTTTGGCTAGGATATTTTCATGAATAAGAGAAAATACGCCAACACCGTAGCTTGTAGTAGCGTAGAAAGTCTTGTTGGGGATAATGTTTTAGGAGTTAAGCAAACAGACAAAATATCCACACGATTACTGAAAATATAGTATGCGATATAGTAAAACTGTCTGGTTATCGATTATAGCAGTCATTGATATTAGTTATTTGACCTCAGAAGGTGAATATAAACTGGGAAAAAGAAGAGAAGAATTACTCCAAATACGAGTAGCCCTCAAGGAGAGCACGAAATCTCATTTTTTTTGCCTGAAAATGAAAAGCCTGTGTTTTCCCTTGATCTGGCTACATAGAAAGCGATGAGTGCGTAGAAGATACCTGTCAGATCTTACTTGCCGGCAGATTAATAAAAGAACTCCATAAAAATAAGCCCTTGTTAACTTCTGTACTATTGGTCTACCCCAATGGTAACTACGGCATGATGGCCTACCCCATCATTTCCGATAACTGTGGCTCTAAACCATAGCTGTCTTTTGGAGCGGTTGACAACTCCTTAAATAAGCCTTTGTTAAAATCTCACCTCATTAGTGGTTTTAGGGTTGAAGCTAAAAGAAAGGCATATTATTTCGGATATGTTTTTAGCTTGTAATAAAAACATATCCGAAGATAAATCATCAGCGTTAGTTTCGAATCAAATCTGTAAAAGAGTCATAATAACGTATCATTTATACTCGAGGTTTGCCTGATCTAATTCAGTCACCCACCCGAACCAATCACGTTGACTGGATGTGGATGGAGACGTTCGGATAAAATACGAGAGTTACGTAAACCTTTGATAGGTAGTACTACTATTTTGAGAAGTATGGTCTGGTTTCCTTCTTATTTAGAGCTTACCAATATTGTATTGATGATGATGATTTACTCGGGTAATTAATTACCTGGAAGAAAAAGAAAATACACATTATTATTGGGTAATCAATCCAGGCAGCTGCAGAATGGTTATTAAAATGTTTGATTAATTTTGTTTTCAGTACCAACACCAACTGTTGACCAGTTTCTCAACGATTGGATAATTTGTAAAAATAACTAAAATTAATTGCCATCACGACACCAAATACCACTTCAAAAATTAGTAGAAACATCCAGTGACACGTTAAAACGATTTATTGTTGAATCTCATATTTGTTTTCAATTTGTAAGAGAATTTAAAATCAAGAAAAAAAAAATGGGGCGTAAGCTCTGGCACGCACTGCTGCCAAAAACAAAACGCGCTCGGTCCAGTTCTGTCAAACGTGTCTCTGAAGTAATGGCCGCGTATTTTTGGCGGGAATACACAAATATCATTGGCTTCGTTATGAAGAAATTATAGCTGTGGGGTTAACATCTGCGACCAATCTTCATCCTATGATTAATTTGATTTATCACGACTTCGTTATAACTACCTACTTAAAAAAATCTGGAATTTTATTTTTCATATTGCGCAATTTTAGCAGCAGTTGAATGAGAGATGTTTGTAAAATTTTTGAATACTTAATAAATTATCACTTATATTCCAGATAATCTTGTAGTTGTAAATATTGCGATGAATACAACTAGGTAAGTAGTCTATATGTATATAAAAAGAGGCGTCAGAGCTTCAGAGGTTTGTAAAGCAACTAGGGGAGATTGAACAAAAGAAGAGTAACTTAAAACTTTCATGCACAGCGTTATGTAGATTGAAAGCACTCTAGTTTCAGTAAAGAGTCGGGAAATTGTGTAGACGAGACTATTCTTTTTTTATTTTTACTTTCTTGGATACTTTGTAGGGCTGCTTATACAATTTGCTGACGTCAACATTCGCTATATGAGATCGCCGTTGAAAATAATGAATATTTTCGTTATTTTGCAATATTAAAATGAATGAACTCTTACAGATATATTAGTTTTACAAGTGTCTACTCATTGATTACAATAATAAGTACTACCTAACTAAAAAGAAGACGCAATAAAATAATTGCAAATCAAACATTTGTGTCGCAAGCGCAAACATTTGAAACTATTCATATTTTATTCAGAAGAACGAGTATTCTTAATTCTTTAAACATTTTGTGTCTTTGAAGTGATGCAAATGTTTGTCCTATACGATGTTATCCGGAATTATAATGACATATTTTGTAAGTATTTGTGTTTAGAGAGCATTGAAGGCAGTTTGGTGACGTCCGTAGCAGCCTTGAAACTGTCATTCATTCATCTTACTGAATGGGCCACATTTTTCTTGAATAATAACAAAATTTATACGTTTCAGTTCGTGTAGAACTTTAAAACAAGTCTGCTTTACTCGTAGAAACGGATTAAGTGATGATTTTGTCTCTATATCACAGCTCCTTCTAAATGAAGACGAAATTGATGTTTTATGGCTAAGTAGAAGATAAATAAAATTCATTGGTAACTAGTAAAGAACTACGTATTGTATCGCCAGTTCTTGAGAACTTGGCTTGAAACGCTACCGTGTGTCTAGATTTCTGTTAAGAAAAGATGACCAATAGTTTAATACGTTTCTGGTATGTTTAAAACCTGCAACTGGAGTTTCGAGCTGATTTTAGTCTTTGGAGGATACGTGAGTGGTCGCAGCAGGGGAGACATACATAAGGTTTGCGAACGCACCCTAAGCACATAGGGGTTCGTTCAGAATGGCAGCAGCAATTAACGCAGCGTACTTGAATGTTTGAAATTTAGAACCCGCTCGGGGGATGGAAGTACTTCAAAATAATGAGCATCGGCTGCGTATATGAAGGTATGAGGTAGTTATAAGATGTATAGATTTTAATAGTTTCAGAGGTGCCAGTATTAAGAATTGTAGAATCAATCCCATCCTATTTCCTTTAATTTTTAATACACGACGTTCAAAAGTGATGGTCTAATTGAAATAAATAATGTATTTGACTTTAAGGTGACAGGTATCTATATCATTATTATTATGGAGAAATGATTTTCCTCCCCTGAAACGTTGCAGAAAAGTGAGCGCCATATTGAGAAACCCAATATCTAGAGAGTTCTTTTTTTTATTGTTTTCAATGCCAATTTTTTCGTTCATTCTAATACTACGTCAATCAATAACATTAATATGTTATTGTCTCAATGAAGACTGAATTAATTTCATAATTGTGATTTAACATCCACACCTATACCTAACAGGAAAATATACGTTGCTATACCAAAATAGTCGCAAATAAACAGTAAAAAATATTTGGATACACCTTTAGACACGGACTCTCACAGCGAGCGGTCTTGCGTCCGTTACCAATTTAGCTGCCATCATGTTTTAAGATCACATACATTGCGCCATTTCCTCAGCCATATCTAAATAACATCAGTAGAGAGGCAGCGATGTACACGATTTATTGACATGAATTCATCGTTTCGAGAACGCCATTCGCTTCGGCAGTTAGCGTGTGACTAGTACAACGTACGCTAGACGATGTAAACAGGGCACTTAGAAAGGTACTTCGCAAAACGATTCTGACAGATACTTCAACGATCGGCACTACGGGTTTTATCGGTAACACGTGCAAAATGTTAGCTGCACAGTCCGTGCTAGAAAAAACACTTGATTAGTCATAACATGTCTCACTTGACTTGTTCCATGTAGGATCATGATGTAGGTATCATGTAAAAGTCGAAGCCTATTACCAAGATCGGAGGAAAGGCACTGAAACTCGTGTAACTTGTGGCAATCTTCCACGTTCTTAATTCTGTGACAGTTCTCAGTTCGAAAGTGCAGACAAAAGTACGCATTTAGACTTGAAATGGAACCAGATTTTCCTTGTTAAATTCAAAATCAAGTCAGGCCGCCATCATTTCGGCCGTTTATGTAGCAATATTTAAACTACTACGGCCCAAAATGTAACCGCCACACGATTTGCACGTTAGACGCAATTCTTACAGCCTTATGAGGTTGTTACCGCCGTTTGAGACATTACTTACCAAGTAAGGACAAAATTATTCGGTTGGCCGTTTGCATAGGTACATATTTCACGACGAGTACACATTCAGTGTGTTTGAAACTTTTTAGAAGTACTGTCGCGCTTATTCCATGTGTGGAGTCGAGTTTACTCATAAATAATAACGCTCATGAAGTTTAAATGCAAGGCGCATTTGTACTCGTATAATGCATTAGGTGCAGACTTTAAAGTGGCAATCGTCAGACTCAAACCGAAATGACTCAACCAGCGAGCGCTGTACAGCGGGTGATGATCTGATGACATTTGCACATGCCTTCTAGACTAGTGCGCTTACTTCATTTTTGATAACTTTTCTTAAATAACTTTTCTTTCGGAAGTCGGTGGCTTTGTTTTTTATTTCATTGACTATTGCCACCGACTTCCGAAAGAAAAGTTATTTTAAACTTTTTTGTGGTTGATTTGAAGTCGGTTCTTTTTTTTTAAGATTTTATTTTACCCTTTTTAGTTCAGATATTCGATATTCAACAAAAACTTCGTATAATCGGCGTCTTTAGAAATCTTTAATCCAAGTCAGCAACAAAAACGGATCTATGCGGTCAACGTCACGAAATATCCATGTTTGTTATATACTAAAACCTTCCCTAGAATGTAACAAATACTTTTGTGAAAACCACGGTAGGTGACCCAAAATCGGTTCAGCCAAACGCGAGATAATCGCGACCAAACATACAATCGACTTTGAAAATCTACAACCCAAGTAGGCAAAAAACTCCCTATCTCATAAACTACTGAACCGATTTTGATGAAACTTGCAGTGTACCCTAAGTTGGACAATACCTAGTACAACAAAAAAAGAATTACGTAAATCGGACTTCTGGACGCATTCGCATTCGCGAATATTGAAATTGAATATTCGCACCCGCATTCGCATTCGCGAATGTCATAAATCAGACATTCGCAACATCACTACTAGATATCCTAGAATTTAAGACTAGAAAAGAAAAAAAAATGTGAAAGATCAAGTGACGTTTTATGAAACTAAATAATAATATTTTCCTAGAAAAGTTCAGATTCTATTTTAGTAAAAAACCTGTAGAAAAATATAGTATATTTTAAAGTGAAATCTGAAAATCTAGAATATGCCAGATTCTTAGAACATCTACGAGACGTCTAACAACTTTTTGTAGAGGCGGAATATTATTTGATGTCTAAGACGAGTTTAAATGTAAAATATAAAGAAAAATAAAATAAATGGAGGCTTTCAACATAAGGTGTATATCAAGTTGTGGTTTGACAACAAAGTTTAAAAATAACATCAAACAATGTAAGGGTCGTTGCACCGGGTCGAGCTGGATTGACCAGCAGATGTTAAGAATAATGAGGTGCAAGTTAATGATCATCAATTCATTCATCACATTATTAATTATAGTGACTTTTTTTTTGGAAAATAATTCCTTGTGTTTACAAACTAAATTAGGTAGTTGGAACAAAATTCCGAAACCTCACAGACCTTGTGGCAAGGTGGAGTTATCTATTGTTCCACCATCATTTCTGAATTTCTGAGGTAGGTACCACCACACCAGTGGGCCAACTTGGTAAGGCAGTGACATAATCTCGAAAACTTTCGAAGCAATTTTTAATAAAGTCGCACTATACAGGATATATCTGGATCTCTCCTGGTATAATCGTTTAGGTGTTACTTTTTCGGCAACAGTTGAGTTCTAGACTCGTTAAGTCTTGATCTAAATTAACAGGAAACAAACATCACAGCATCTCATGTAATCTAGCCACAAATTCACGACATACCTAGTAGGATCTCATTAATTTAAATCACCCTTTCTATTTGAAAACCTTCGAAATGCATTGACCGAAAACAGTGTTGTCTCTACCCGACGCTTTGCAAGGCTCGGCCAAGGCATCCAATTCGGCAATGTCAAACAAATAAAGTTGTTTTAATTACATATTTTTATTTTTGTTCGTCACAATGTGTGCATCGCAGTGCACTGAACTTTTGTCTCTTTATTGTATTTTATTATGCGCTTGATGACTTCATTCATTAGGTGGGATGATGAATTCATATTTAAGGTACCTTTAGGTCATACAACCCTTTTTGCACGTTGACTGCGGCAAAACCAAAGGTATTTTAAATGTATTTTCCGAGCTGTGTTTGTTTATCTGTTCTCTCATTAAATCCGTAACTATTCGCCCAATTTTGACAAATGAGGTATCATTGTTTGTTTTCCGATAGTTTACAAATAGAAAAACTGTCGTGTTTTCCAAGTTTTCTCAACTGTTATTCATCACAATAACATAATGCAGTACATGATCTTATTCGTAGTTCATGAATCTGTTAAAGAAACCTAACTGTAAGCTAAATATCGATTTAGGTCAGGACGAACAGTCAGTCTGAGTCTGAATTAGTTCCTAAGTTATGGCAATAGGCTCGCCCAATATAGACTTCTCGCGAAATATTGGTGACTCTGTTAAATGCTTCAAGGAAAGCAGGCGTGTATTAATTTAATGTTTTTCTTTTATTATTCTTTAAAACGAGAGCAGATTTTCTAAAGGAAAAAAAACTTAAAATTCTTTCTGCCAGTACTTTGGGCAGAAAGCCGTGCACCGTAAGAAGTGAATTGCGAATGCAGTTCAATCGTTTTGTGGCTGGAATTATTCTGTAATGGTACCAGTTCACAATGGCCGATGCTGGACGCACTTCCACGCAAATTGGTGCAACATTAACTACTTTGTTGGACCTCTTTCTTGTTCACGGAATAATGACTGTTCAAGCATACTGTACATGGGTGCTTGTGTTGAAATTCCTCTGAAAGTTTGCATCATCGATTTGTTGTTTTTATCCGACTTCATTTGAGGTCGGCGCAGTATGTCTTCTTTCTACAATATTCAGCATTCCGGTAGTCACCTCTTTCCTAGCTATAAAGTCCTACACACAGGTTATCCATCGTTTATTTGGTCTCCACTCCACTATCCGCATAGGCTTTGTGCCTATGCGGATAGTGGAGTGGAGGTGCATAATAAAACATAACAAAAAAAAAAAATGGCGATAACCAATTAATATCATTAGACAATAGACATCCAGACTTCATCTTATCTATGAAACTTTTCTATACGAAAACGTAAAAAAAAACATTGTTCGATAGTCGAAGTGTGATAGTATCAGTATTTTCAGTTCAGTCGGTATCTAAAAGGTGGATGACCCTTAGGAAGATACGTCTGAAATATTTCAGAGTCCTACAGGGAGGGACTTTAACTAAAAGGCATGTTAAAGTCCTTTGGGGATCTCAATAGGCTTAGATTATAAACATTGAGTGTAAATCATATGGCTGGGGAAACTTAGAACAAGATTCAAGAACTGTTGGAGTGAAAATAGGGGAAAACATACGGAAATAATTACATTACATTTAGAGATATTCTCGGCCAACCGCAGCTTGAAAACCTCAAATTATGATGATGCTGATTCGATCAGCAACATCACTAAAACTGTATTTAAAACTTTTTGGATACCCTGTTCAATGTTGACAGGGTTGTTAAAAAAACAGACTGCTCTTCGATGAAAAATTAAATATAATGGTACTGGATAGACCATAAACAAAACCAAAACAACATACATCCTCTCATCCCATACAAAATCACAGTCTACTTAAAAGTTTAATGGGTAGGTTTTGTCGGCTCCCACCCTGAGGTTATCGCCCTCTTAACAGCTGACGGGAAAGAGGTACGCCCCTCGGACAATGAACCTACAGCCATATTATCTACAATTTATATAAGATACTAGAATTTCTACGGATACATAATGTACAAAAGGCTTTTAAGGTTAATGGAGGAAATTGATATTTCTATCTATATGAAGGGCGGAGTGGTGACAGGTAATGAGTTATTTCAATGAGGGCGTTAATTATTCCCACAGGCAGAAACATTATGGAAATTAAAATATAGCCATTCTGCAAAATGACACTGTAATGAGAGCTCCATTTTGGAAGCGCGCGTATAAGTCATCACCCGCAAATCGCAATGAAATGAAATTGGTTGAACTTTTTTTTTGGCCATCTCTTGTTGAACATTTGGCAGTTAGGTACCTTTCATTTTGGGTTTGTTGTTTTGAAGTAAACAGATATCTAAGTTTTTAGAAAGTTTTATTAAAACAGCAATAAGTACGAAAATAGCTTGTGTAGTACACGTCATTTTCATTTCATTACGAGACGAGCATTTGGCAGGATACTGATAAACGTTTCAGAAGCATCATTAGTCACAGGGGTCGTTACACAGTGTGACATAGCATTATGAATCAGGAGGTACAACTTATATCCAGTGTAGTGCTGGGGACACTCCTCATTCAACAACTCAAGGTGGGAGTGCAGGCGCAGAACTTTCGCTTCGATAGTATAACAATAGTACCTACCTATGCTATCACCAGCCAATACTCTACCCGCGAAAACGTTATTCGTATTTGTTATCTGTTTAGTAGAATAACTTGGAAATGTTTGGAACTTAGACTTTTCCATCAGTAGTTTGTTTATTATGTAGATGAGAGAGACTGCGTAACGTGCGTATGTGTATTTAATTTTAACGACCTACATTTTACGCATTGCTAAAAGAACTAACAATCAAAGTCATTACCCCTGCCACAACAACAAACGTCTCAGCCACATTATTACATTACAAAGCGAATTTGAAAACATTTAAATAAATAAGAGAAGAAACCTTTCTTGCACAAACAACTTTGTTCCAATACCGGTTGGTGTGTTCGCATCTCGCTCGCGCCGGTGATGACTAATTGGTGCGAGCGAGACGGAGCGACAAGGTCACTGGTCAGCCGTTCTCCGTCAGACAGCGGGACGCGCGGGGCGGGGGCGTGCGCGGGCGCAGACGGCGCAACGACTGGCGGTGGCGGCGGCCGCGGTAGACGTGACGTCACTCACACCAGGTCACGAACGAACTTGCACGGAACCCCTCATGCGTAGGAAAACTGGATGCATTCATGACACGATAAAAAGCGTAATATGGTAACTAAGTATCGAGCGTGAACGTCGCGGAAGACATGACGGGAAGTGTAGAATTAGCATGGCGACGAGCTGGCAGTTTGGCACCACACCGGCGACACGTGACGGAGCTGCGCTTATGAACTTAGTCAATCGTGATGGCAGATAATTACAGAGCACATTAAATTACCAAAGTGGTTTTAGAGCGCAGATTTTTCTTACTATGATCTCATCACCATATACAACACAGAATATAGACAAGATTTCAGAATGCTAGCAGGCTTAAACTGCAATTTGAGATGATGACCACGGAATTCTTTACCGTCCCCCATTACCGGAGCAAGTTCATCATAATTATACAGTTACACATCACATCGCACACGCACATTTCTACTTCAAGAAATCATATAGTATAATGGCAGAATTCTACTTTCTAGTATTACATTTGAAAACAAAATGTCGGTTAACGTCGTGTCTCCTGAAACAGGAGTTTCCTTAGCATTGATAAAAAATACTGAGGTAATTAACCTCATAGATTTTTTCGGTTTCTATTCCAGTATGTGACTGCTTTTCAGCGAGCTTTATCATCAGCTCTGGAAGATAAAACGTTGGTGTTTAGTGTCACAAGTGTTTGGAACACACAATATTGGTCATTTTACACTGCCCACTGGTTTTCCGTTAGTTTATTTACGTATGCGAGTGGGGAGCTGCTTGTCACCGCGCCAATTTTTATAATTAGGCAGTTGTCAAACTCCACTTGCCTTCAACGCATTCGAATTGCGTAACGTTTTGTTTAAGGATTTAAATGCTGATCATTAATTTTGGAGTCAATCAGCCGTTTAGCTTTCAAACACAAAATAATTATTGGGAGCTTTGTGTTCGGTTTGCGTATTGTAAACATGTTTTATGTGTGTTCTGAGAAGATATTAACAGGAGAGATTATTGGCTATACAGCTTCACACAAGTTCACACGTGGGGATTTACTTTCCATGAACTGTCAAGTATTTAAAGACAATTATCACTTTCAAAGTGCATGTTTTATAGAACATAATAGTCTGTAACACTCAATACGCAATAGTTTAAAAGTAACGTGATAATTCAAAGCAAAGATATGTATAAAATACGTTACAAGAGTCGCTGTAGTTAAAAAACAACCATAATTAGCAGTTTTTTTGCTCACAGAGTCTGTTAACAGAATCTCGACAACAACGGTGTGAGAGAAACATGTGAAAAAAACAGCCGTGCCCTAGTCTAGTTGACCCAAATAGAGCGTTTCATCTCGCAGCGTAGGCTCTGATGCGAGAGTCATTTTCTCAGTATGTCCACAACCCACAAGCCACGAGAGATCATCGTCTCGAACCTTTTAAGTTCATCTTCAAAGTTCTGTATAACTTTCAGCTACTTCCGCATTCTGTTTTCAAGCACTAGTCTTTTAATGTCGTTCACCTAGCGTCTGGGACACTTGAGTTTTTGCAGTCATCATTTTTGTGCTCGCTTTATTTCATGTTTTTTGTTTTCTCTTGTTCTTGCCGTCTCACACCAATTTAGTAGCGAGTGTCATGAATATTTAACACGAGCTGCAGAAAATTCACAATTTAAATGTAAGACAAGCTAGTAATCTCGGTATAATGGAAACTTGACGGCTTTTGTGGTGGCGGTAGAAACTTTGTATGTTACAGCTTATTAACCTTAGTTCTGGATCGGTGGTAAATATGACGGTGATGTAGGGTGAGCCTACTCGCTCGTCACTCGTATCCTGCGCTTCCCACCCCACTCCCATTTAGAGCAACCGGGCCAGTGGGGGGAGGGGGGCGACCCGGGAATAATAATTTTAGCTCGGCGCGGTGGCATGGAAATGAAAAATGTCATACTGCTCCCGACACACACCGTGTTATAAATGCTTTCACCTGCGATGGGATAGCCCGATACGGTTGTGTGAAACTACCATAAAATAGCCCCATGATGTATTAGAGTAGGTTTTTCGATGAGTTATGTCGTTATATCACCGGCACGCTTTGTGTGAATTACGTTTGTTTATTTATTGTGTGTTCCAGAGGTTTGTCTGTTTGAGTTGTATGGGTGAATTCCTTTGTGGTTTATAGGATTACTTGTACTCAAGTGGGATAAGGATCTCCTTGGACGCCGTACGTTTCCCTTTGTTGTATTATTATTTATCTGAAATGTACTTATGATGTATCGTTCCAAATACCAAATCGGACTTCTCCACAAAGGCTTGTTTAAGTCCGCCGTTCTAGTAAACAAACGTGTATTCATTCTTAAATCCTTCAAAGGAGGTAGGTAGTCCATTTTCCTCTCAGTAGTCTCCGCTTACGCTAGGCCGTCATCTACTTGCATACCTATATCATCATTAAAATGCTGTCCATTGAGCATGAACACGAAGTACGAAGGGTTCAAACAACTGGCTCCGCATAAATTCACGCTCAATATCTTTAATGAATGAGCAGTGCTTGTAGGAGCATCGACTCCATCGACGGACCCATTTTAACACTTTCAACGTTATCTCAAAGCTTTCGTCATTCATCCCTTCCATTTGTTCCAAGACAAAGATTTCGCTAGCTATCTGTTGAACGTTCTTGGTACCTAACTCATTAGACCAAAGTTGTCTGTGCTTCGCAATAGCATTGTTAGACTTATAAGGAGCAGTGCTACGTTCACTTCGGACAGTAAATGGAGCATTCATGCTGTGGCAAAAGCAGGCGTTCTGTGTTTCACGTTTTAATCAATAGATTAGTTTCGGCTTAAATAGTAGGTACTCTGTGGCATAAATCACTTTACAGATAAACATTGCCATTAATTGAATAAACTTTTGGAGGATGTGTAATGTTCAAATCTGATTATGTATGCATAAATGAGTAAGGGCCAGTGTATTCACTTGCCGATTCAGTGAATGCATCAAATATTGTTACTATCGATACATAATGGGGAAGGCCGGTCAAAGCTAATTGTAGATGGCGCCACCATAGCTAAGTCCTAATCCAACTAATGAGGTAGTACTATTTTGAAGTAAGAAGAACTATTGTGAGCCAATGACGATGCTTGGAACAAGCTATGCTAGCGCCATTAGTTCCCCAGTTGCCAACCCCATTACGCAGAAATCACCTGTTAATAAAAATATGTATTTGCACAAAGACTCCTTCACGGCAGTTTTCCCTTAGTAATTCGTGCAAATGGCGGTCATTTTGTTAAAATATCGGTCGTTCGGGTCCAAATATTGATGTCAGCGAATTGAAACATAACTATAGACGCGGCAATAATCAACCAATTTGTATTCTAAGTGCTGGAATAACAAAAGGGAAACTCCTTTCCTTCCAGGATATTCAATGAAAAATGTGTACTTCAAAAATACTTAAGAAAGTCAAAAATTATGGCTGTTAATGCTTCAGAAACACGTCTAAATTATAAGAAGGGTTGACAATGAATAGGAACGTGGCTTCCCTGCTTATAATAAACGATTGTGACAGACTGACTGACGAGACTGATATTTATGAGGCTTCAGTTATTATTTTCAATGTGAAGTACAGAACAATAACCGTAATTTCTAGAAATAGGTTAACCAGTTAACCTATAACATTCTGAAAAACAAATAGAAAAAAAAAAAACGAAAAATAAATAAATCCATTTAATTTGTTGTAAAAATCGTTGACGCATAAAAAAGTAGAAAACGAAATACAATGCACTTTCGTGATGCTCTTTTTCAGCCATCACCTATCGCTTTCATCAAAAAAGCTCAATGGTCTGGAAAATAAATAAAAACGTGCATTCCTTTGTTTCATAGTGAAAGCAGTCCCAGTTGGGCGGCAACAGGAGAGCTCAAAAGGTTATTTTAACTTCGCTCGATCCAGTGAATGAACACGATTTTCCCATTAAAATTGCTATTTTTCACGTGTGCCTAAATCATTAGCCGACGGTTTCAATGATGAAGATCCGAATGCTGCTGGAATAAACAAAACTAAACAGGGACTTATTTTTTACAAGAGAAATTCTGCTATGAGATTTTAGCCAACAAATCACTAAAGTGTTGAATATTCTCTTTCCACATTAGTAAAAAAGTCCAGTTCATCTCACCAACTCCTTCCACGCCTGCGTAGTTTTAGTTAATTTCTGTTGGGATCCACTGGGCAGTTATTTCGCCCCTTATTTCTCAACCAACATTATATTACCAGCGATTCAATAGGACAGGTTCATTCGTAAGATTAATTAGGTACATATTCTTATCAAAACAAAAGTGCATGGACATTAAACCGAGGTACTTACTAACGTTCTTAATTAGCGTCTGTGTATAATTATAAAGGTTTGTTAATTAATCATTCTTTTAAACACATTGCCGACAAGAGTACAGTTTCGTGTAGGTATGAATTACTGGGAACTGTAAAAGCGAGACAATTACAAATAAGTCTTCGCACGATGAATAGCTTGACGTTTACGATGACTCGAAATTTACTAGAATATTTTGATGGAGAAAATATAAAATTTATATTTAAAGATGGCGGCACGATATTTAGGATATATTTTGTTCAGATACTTTCGGAACTGGAAGAAGTATACTTGCGGGTACGCAAGAATTGGGAGCAGTGAAGGAAAACCTCAGAACAAGAGTGAGACAAATGAGTAAAACATTACTGTTAATTTAAATACTGGGCAAAGGCTTATCCTCATTGTTTCCGAATCTTTTGATGCAGAGCTAATAAACCCGACAGTCCCGGGGCCGCGGGACTGTCTCATCAGGTAACAGTGACCCTGGAACGTAAAGGGCTTTTGAAGGATCACCGCGGATTTTAGTCCATACAAGTCTGACAGTCCCTCCCTTCCCACCCTAGGGGACTCATTTGATGATTTTAGCACGAAAAAAATGGGCTTATTAAGAGAATTGGAGTTACTGGTTTTTATTTATTTTATTTGGCGATACTCACGCGTTTTACTAATAGGTATCTCGCTTGATGGGAAGCGACGATGGGGTCGACTTAAAAACGTCAATATTATATACTATATAACCTTGAGGTCTTTAAGTAATACATAGTAATAAATAGTCTGTATCAGGGGTCACCAATTAGTTTCGTTCGTGGTCCGCTTTAAGACATGAAATGACCATCGCGATCCGCAGAACATTTTATAGAAAAAAAATGTTAAAATAATGTAATTACGGAATATATGTATACGATTATAACAAAGGTATTTTTTCACATTTCTATGAGAAAAGTGTCATGTTTTTTGAAACCTTCCGCATGTTTGAGTTTTAAAACTATGTCCTCTTGAAAATCGATCATAAGATCGTACTCTGTAGTGCAAGTCGCTGTGTTCTCGCGGTCCGCACAAAATGGGTCGGCGCGGTCCGCCATTTGGTGACCCCTGGTCTACACATATAATTTAATATAGCTATCAGGAAATACAAACGCCGGCAGGGAATTTCACTCTTTAGCTGTGCACAAAATAAAAGCAAATAATAGCCTATAACACAGAAATATTAAAAACAGGAGAAGTGGCAAGGGGGCGTGTCGGTGAAGCCGTGGTATTGAGCGTTTCGCTCAGCTATCACTTGTACTACTTTATTCTTGTTTTCCTATATTACTCCGACTGTATTGTTTTTGCATTAAATACATTGCTCTTTTACAACCACTTCAGTCTATCACTGAGTGACTTGACAAGCAATGTAAAACTGACATAACGATACCTCACCAAGCCGTAATGTCGCATGGTGCGTCCGTTGTATTTGAGCGGGAGAGTCGTATCCGCCCCCCGTGTCGCGACAACACACAATGATAATTCTTTGTGTGAGTAAATTATACGGAAAAAGTACGCTGTAGTGTAAAGAATTAGGTTTATATTTAAATGACTGAGTTTTCGATGGCGCGTGTGTGCAATTGTTCGTAGTATTGTTTTGAGAAAATTGTGTGCGCAATATTAGCGTTATGGAGGGGCAATTGTGGCTTCATCGGATTTCTATACGTTTTGAATTCCACGCCATATCTCCTTCTTTAATATATCTATGGCCTATAATTACCTAGATGTAGTATGCAACAAACAACAACATAACAAATAATCTACTTTACCTACATTTAAAGGCAAATTGTACAAAAATCTCTATTTAATGACAATCCCAGTTTTTAAGAAACCTTCCATTTATTTTATTGAGCACCATTACCTACCTGATTACTTTACGTAGAACATTTTAAAACAAAGTGCAATGAAATAAAAATGGCCGTTCTAAATTGCGTGTCGAGAACCACAGATGTGATTACGTATAAGATTATTTAAGATTATTACGTTTCTTTGTTTGTAAATGAAGTTTTTTTAATTTTGCAACTAAATTTTATTCATATCCCAAGAACATTTTATGAAACAATCGAGGTTGTGTAAACTAACATCTGAATAATATTAGGGACTTCATGGTATTCTTTAAAAAAAATAACTATAGCCAGTACCGCATCATCAATAAATAAAGAACTAAAAAATTAGAATATGAATTGACGCCATTACTTAATTTGTCTGTTTAATGTGACTAGAGAAAGAATAGCCTCGTTTTCGATAAATATCTCGGACACACGGAGATACAAATTACAAAATGATCTAAATGAAACATCAGCCAGTGTCGGTTGCGATAAGGCCTCTTTATTCCTCCAATTGTACCTTTATATGATTCCGACGCATCCAAATTAACATAAATACGTAATTTATGTTAATATCACCGCACATAATACTGTGATAATTAAGAATCTAATTAGTCATTAATTATTATAAACAGCCGGGCTCTATCTACGACAAAATTCTACAAAGGCAGATATTTTGTAAAACCAGCCAACCGTGCCGTTTTTTTTTAGTAGAACTATACATTTATCTATTTTATTCGATGTAAAGAAAGCCACGGTGTGTAACTAATTTCATTCATTCGAGTATTCCACTGCTATTATGTAAATTATTAAAATAAATAAAAAAATATGTCAAAATAAATAGAGAATATTAAGCTAATGTGCGTTCTTTTTTATCCGACAACTGGTGAACATAGTCAGCTAATTGTATTATTTTAACTTTTATGCTAGCATTAAAAAGGAAGGAAGATATAAAATTTCGTAATGGTGAGTGCTTTTTGGCATAAAAAATAAAACAATAAAATATAATACGAATAATGTCTTAATTTAAGCTTATAGGCTGACATGGTCACTAACACAGTGTTAGAACTTAAAACGAGATAGTTATCAAAATATCCCGTTTTAATTTAGTCTAGCAACAAGCTAACATTAGTTATTTAATTATTTTGTTGTTGTTAGCTGAAATGGCAAACTAAAAAAAAAACTCTTGGAACTACACTAGCTAACTGAAAATAATATTTATCATTCTTCTTATTTTGAGAATGTATGCTAATTTTCTACGTAGGTACAGTTATTCCAGAAAATAGTAAAACAAAATACTTACCCACCTAATGCTAGAATTTTCTACAATTTTATTCCAAAACGAGTTTTAGACTTGTCAAATAAATAATTCGCACATTAGTGCAAACTGTGCTTTATTAGCTCAAAAACTAATAAAACCGTTTATTTTTAGGCATCTGACATCCTTTGGTTCTAAAACTAGAAAACTAAGAATACACTTAGGTATTGTGATTCTTAGTTAAACAGAAAAAAAAGTTGCACTTCTTTTCTTGCTGTCAAAATAATTTCAAAGTAATTGAAATAGGTATCTTCGGTGATACGTGCCAGACTGAAAACCAGGTTTTTCAGTGTTTATTACAATAGCCAAAACATAGGGCAATGACCTACCGTGTAGCTTCGCCGCTATTTACAAAAGGATGCGAATTTATTTCGGACCGTTTGACAGTTTGTTTTTTTTTATTTCTGAACACTTAGGTACGCAAAGGAACTGTGTGGTATGTGCTATGCAGCATTGAATTTGAATTAATTTGTTTTTTTATTTCAGAAACATTCGTAGACAACAATGGAACTTCGTATATTTGTCGTGCTATTATTCAAAAAATGATTTACGACAAGGACAAGCAATGCTTGTTACATTGGTCAATTTGGCACCTCTTCACGACAGGATGCCATAAACGACAGTCATGCAATTCGCAGTGTTGCAGGAGGTTGCAGGCTGTAAAAAGAATCTAAAAAGACTTTAAAATAAAAGAACATTAATTTAGAACATATTCTTGGACTGCATTATTTTTTGTTCAACAAAAAGTGCTAAGAAAGGTATTTGTTGGGGCGTTAAGATTTACAATCTTGAAACGTCAAATCAAAGGTACTACTGCGCAGTTATAAACGCCAGTCGTAATTAAAAGTAATCCCTAGGACAGGGGTCACCAAATGGCGGACCGCAGTCCGCATGCGGACCGGCGACCCATTTTGTGCGGACCGCGAGAACACAGCGACTTGTACTACTACTTATGATCAATTTCTAGAAAGTTTCTGGATTTAATATCAAACACGCAATAAAACATGACACTTTCCTCATAGAAATTAATGTGAAAAAATACCTTTGTTATAATTAAAGTATGTAAATGTTTCGCAATTAGGTAAGTACAATTGTTTTTCTGCAAAATGTTCTGCGGACCGCGATGGTCATTTCATGTCTTAAAGCGGACCCCGAACGAAATTAATTGGTGACCCCTGCCCTAGGAGATATCTAACGATGCACTAGCGTTCTGGCCTATTCTGTTTGCCCAATGTGTTGACTGTTGACCCTTTCTCTAACTCTACTTACCTAGCGCTTCAATCTAACTGCCTCCCCTTATACAAACAGCTAATTCAACGTCGCGTCACTAGAAAATCAGAAGCCGTAAATATTAACAAGAACAAGTTCTGACAAAGACTTTTGCTCTCAAATCTGACGTCATCGCAGAAAACCGATACTTTTTAACTTCAGACCAAGATCCAGCTTCCATAATTTCCCAGTGACATTAATTACGCCGGGGATAATGTTAGCAATATTTTGTCTGAACAATTTTGCCGCGTTAAAAACTGAAACCACTCCGGTCTGCTTGTCGCCCTCGCAAGTCTATAAACAAGCATAATCTATCTACAAACCACACGGCGGGTGTTGCTAGGCGCGCTAACCGACTAAATCACGGAGCCATCTGTTTACAACCGCCTAGCATTCAGACTTCTAGCCTTTCTACTCGGCCGTGATACGTATAACGAGTTTAATCCGACCAAGTTATATAAATCACTACATAACTACTAGAATTGTGTACGAGGAAGGATTCTCAAACCGGTCGGGTTATGCAAAGTAAATGTACCGCGTTCATATGTTTCGCATTCAATTTGCATGCTTTGAAGTGTAGGGGTAGGGTTGGCATACTAAATACAGACTATTTTTAACTTTAGATATATTTGCGCTTTTGACCTCGGCCGTGTGGGAAACCACTACGCACATTACTTTGAGTAAAATAGTATTGTTTTAACGAGATAAGAGATAATAAAATGTAGGTAAACCTAACTATTTATGGCCTTGTACGTGGTGCGGTTAATATCAAACCACAAAATGTGGTATTTACAGTACATTTCAAACACAAATAATTATGTGACTGAGTTATCAATTAACCATTCTTATTTATATTCAAACGTGGGCTATAGAATGAATGGTCTCGTTTATTGAAATTCCAACATAAATTGAACATAATTGATTGTTATGATATGGTAAGTCCAAGTACGTTCAGTACTAATTTTTTACTGGATTAACTAACACGTTGGATACTTTTTGTCCCAGAGACAGTTGAAGAGCTCAATGCGAGCAAAGCCGTAAAATATCATAAAGAAGCGAGAATAGAATCAGCTGAGCAGTTCAATGTCGTTTAATATTCACATAACTGCGGTGGCTTGTCCGTGACTTACGTTGAGTGAATAGTTTATTCTGTTGGCGGTACTGATCCCCTTCGGTGGAAACAGCACCCTGGCTTCTGAGGACTTGCACAATACCTCCGCCCTTGCATCTCTTTCAAAATAACAGCGGTCTTTACACACATCGCAATAAGGTCGTTGTTAGATTCCATCACTGAAGAGTATCAAAATCATAGTCAGCTCTATTTTCATGGTAATAAGGCTGTAGCTATCAAAGGTAAAACTGTGAAAGGACCGCATATAGGGTTACATTGTAATATGCACGACACACACACATAGTACACACTTATTACTCTCAGTGATAGTGATAATAATTGAAGACTTACGTGAGTTCAGGGAACTTTAAGCTTCACTAGTTGGCAATTTGTAGAGATTGAGCAGACTTTTGAAAGTTCAAGATTTCGGACGATTTCGTTCGATTGCAATTGATAGATATTCTTCTGTTGTACTCCATGTGTGAATACTAAAATTATTTATTTGCTAACAGGATTACAAAAGTTCAGATAGCGTACGCATGCTCACAAAGCAAGTCAAATGCCTCAGGGAATACAACTCACTCGGTTCGTAGCACTCAAGGTTCAAACCCAGAAACTTAATAAGGATCAATTTACAATTTATACGTAAGAAGTTTTCAGCTTGAAGACTTCGAATTGAGTTCAAGACAGTTTACTACCCGTGCCTGTAGTACCCGTCTCAGGGTACGTCAATTCCTGGGAGGAAGAGGGTTGCGTCCATTACTTACACTCGCGCGTTTAAGGAACTAAGGGAAATATCGGGTGGAGGCGTTAAGCCCACGGACGGACAAAGATCCCAACAATTGCGAGGGTATTTGAAGATTAGGCGACAATGTTGCTGGTAGAAACTTTTTTTTATAAATCACCCGCTTGGAAATTCGGGATACTTTCATCCTTACACAATTACACGTTAAACTGGAACTGGAGTACTTTCGGACTTAACTAAATAATTCCTTTATTGCTCGTAGAACAATGAATTCTCGAGGAAAAACCTTCTCTCAGCCTACCTTAATTTATTACGACCTTTCACGTTTACAGTGAAACAACTACAAAATATCGCATGTTCAGTCGTAATGAAATTGGAATACGTTAGTGTATTAATGAAGATGGAAGCTTGTTGAAGAACCGTTCATCCAACTTGTTAATTACAGAATGCAGATCGCTGAACATTGACCAAGTAGTGGAAGGTGACGACGCGGCAGGCGGCCTGTGATTGGCGCTCGCGGCAGGCGCGGCTCCGTTCACTTCGCATGACATTCAGAATACTTTGTAGCTAATAGCTTAGAGTAAAGAGGACCAGAAGGTACAACTCTCTCAAATGTCCTTAAAATACCAACGAACTAACAAAGAGTATCCAATCCTGCAATGTAGTTCGAAACGGAATCCTTCGTCCTTTGATTTAACACTACTGCCTGGTCTACACCCTTCAGGTTTCTTATCACACCTTCATGGAAGTTTCCTTCTATAAACACCTTGTTTTTAGTACTGGAACCACCAAACATGTCTACAAATCTAGTTGTTTACTTGAAAATAGAAATCTGGTTTTAAACTTCGCTACCCGAGTTCAAAACAATGTTTTTCAGGCTTTTGTCAAAACTTTCCTCTTTCTCAAGCACAGTAACTTTCACTTTTCGTTTATTGATTTTTTCGACGAGGAATGGACGAACATATTTATTCATTTGTCGCAGTCTTTCCAAATGAACTACGTTTTACTTTTGTAGAACAAAGAGGAATCATCCCGGTTTCTTAGAACGGGCAAATAGTCAATTACTCCAATTACTCGAGAAACGGACTATAGTGTAGGCTACTTTAAATAGAAATAAAAGTGTAGTAATGAACGCATAAATAATTGTGAAAAATATTAATCACAGGTAAATTAAAAGACCATTTCTTTGCAGGCGGGCTAAAATGAAAGCCATACAAATCAGCCAAATCTTTTAGCCAATACAACGATCTGAGTTGCCTCTGGATTTTGAGAAAGATTCTTTTCGTACATTTTATTGCCTAGACAGATCTTTTGTTACATTTTTATTTGGAAGTGCGTGAGGGGCGAAACCACAATTTGCCTAAATTATTACAAATGGTAAGAGGTGAAGTTTAGCGCTGATTGCGCGCCACACCCGTCTCTGTTACAATGAAAGGTATGTGGGACCGAAGAATAATGGCGCGGGATCTGTTCTCCTCAATAGAATGGTGGAGCATTTGAATAGTTCTGTCTGTATGCCCGTATGCGTACGTTGGCCCAACCTAAAGACGTGTAGATGAACCTGAGTTCATCTCTATCTGAGGTTGTTTTATTGTCTCAATACTGAGTGTTGAGACAATAAAACAACCTCGGTTAGAGATTGAAACTGGGCCAATTTTGGGCTCCCCAACACCATACAATATTACGTAATCCATAAATATTTGATGGTAATACAAAACAGTCCAACACACCCCTTTTTCTAATTTCTTTGTCCACAACATTAAAACTGCAAGCGACGCCACCGGGCAGCACACTGGCTAATATTACTTGAAAGATAATGCGCTCATGCGTCGTTTACGAGCTGCGCATGACACGCTCGCGTAATTACACCCTGCGCATGAGTGGAACGCAGACGGTGTGTAAAACGAGCCCGCCATTGTTTAGCACGGCTCTTGATAATGTATTGTTGGTCCCAAGGGGTGTTTTCGGCCAGGGGATCTATTGTGGGACCAGTCAGTCCTTTTATAACAAGTTTGATGGATCCGTTTTAAATACTAATTTGGTATGCATGGAAATCAAAATATAAATTCGAAAACAAGATGACTCTCGTTAATTTTTTTTTGGCTAAAACCTCCCTAAGTGCCAGTTCTTTAGTGGTTGTGTTGTCCTATTAAATTTAATGTTTACTCCAGATTTCCTCCACAAGCCTAAACCTTAGGGCTCCATTATGTATGTATTTAGCGTAATGCTAACTCCGCCATGTCTGCCCGACTGCGTGCAGCGCAGTTACAGACACTTAAGATAACAGTAACCCGTTTTTGTATCGTTGATGGAAGCGATCCAATCGTAATTTGCTACCGTAATATCAATGGTGTATCGGTTTTGGATCGAGGAAATTATAGGCTTTAAGAAATCTGTATCGGGTAGCCATTACTGATAAACAGCGCAGACATGAACGATAATTCGCCTGGATTTTATCGAGTTTCGTTCTGATTTTAATTAGTCTTGGTTAATTGCTTGACAGAGTTTTAGTTTTCTTGAAACAGTACTAATTATTCATGAATTAATTGGCTGGGGGCCACATAGGATACCGGGTTCTTTGCCAGGGATTCGCAGGGCAGAAGAAAGGCGGAAATCTTCTAATGTTCTCGCTGGTTCCATGATCCTATCTTCTATCATTCTCCCAGACTACCAACAGATTTGGTCGAAGGATAAACAAGAGAAATACCTAGTTTTAAACCAACAAACGCAATTTGTTGCTTGGTATCTGATTTTCTGTACTCCTGAGACGTGGGCAAGTAGCGAGTCAACTAGAACAGGTTACTGTCTGTAAGGCGAGCTGATTGCCATCTTAAAATTGAGCAATTTACGTAACGTGAGCCTCGGTGCAACTGGTTGAAATATCTTGCCACTTCCCGAAGTCATTGCAGGATACGTGTATGTCGTTTGGTAGATACCAAATAGCTAAACGTTAAATGGACATAATATAGAGAAGAGATTCTATCTGGTACAAACGTTAGGCAGAAAACACTAACCAAACCTATCCAATATCCATCCATCCACCATGTTTTATAACAGCCATAACATTTTTCTAAGAATCTAAATCGAAAATATCCGGCTTCGCTCTTACGTAACCGGGAACACCCAACTTGTTAACAAATTAGTTAATTAAGGCCTAACAATGCGAATTTTATCTGTGACGGCTGTCACTGCCACTTGTCATTAACTTTTACAAATTATACCATTGTGGGTTTAACTTCCCATGTTTTATTTAAGTTTACTAAACTTATAATTGAGATTACGACTGGTCTGAGTCCCAGAGTTATTATCTGCCTAACATTTACTAAACAAGATGGGTCAACCTGGCACATGCACCAGACGCCACAGACGCTTCATGCGTTTGCCTATCTGACCTCACAACCCGATAGGTACAAAAATACATCTTAGAAAGATTGGGTATCAGACTTTTTGATGATTTGACTGCCTGTGAGAAATTGTAAAGAGATTGTCGAAATAGTGCGTGATTCATATTGTAAACAAGTACGCTAGCCGATGATGTTATGTATGAATGAAACTTTTAATTTAATCTTTTGATTGTGAATCGTTGCGCAGTTTACAAAAACAGCGTAAAGTCTAGCCAATGAAAACATGGTAAACACTATAAACCAGTTATCTAGTGCCACATACCTACATTAATTTAATATTAACATTATTTTTTATCTGACATTTGATAAAGTTGTTTTTGCAAATCCCGTGATAATATTATTAAATCAAACTATTCAGACAAAACATAAAATGGCGGTGGGTCGACTGAATGCGAAAACGCCTTAATCATGGTTAGTTAACATTAAGTTTTATCGCAAAAATTGAGCAAAGGTCGTCTCGTGTTCTGTCTGGAATCTAGTCCATTCGTTTTATTTTGATGCTCTTTGTGCAAACTAGGTCACGCCTGAACATCGGGAAGGAAAAAGCTAGTCAATGATAAATAATAGCGTCTACCAAATTGGGAAACATCTGTTATGTGTTCCTATGCATTGATTGGTCATCGCTTTGTTTAGGGCAATCAAGTGGAAGATGATCAGTACTGCCATACATGAAAACCGTTCATTCATTAATAATATAATTTATTAGTTACGTTCCTACGCAAACACGTGTATCTGAACGGGAACAGAAGTCAGTTACACAAATATTGTATTTTGATTACTTACACGAGTTCGTCGTTATTTAGGTATTTAGATTCGCATACTTTGTTACGTTAGCACAGCATTTTTGATCAATGTTAAGCAAATATGCGAACGAATTCTTGTTCAATAAGTGTCATGTTTGCTTAAAATCGGTTAACAAAGCTTAGTGCAAGTCGCAGCGATCTGCCATAACGATTGTAGGTATCTAGTTAGTAGACTAAACAAATAACAGTTTCGCAGACTCAAAAATACAAACAAATAAAACATAACAGTCGTCTGTGGATAAACAGTCGTTGTTATAGCCGGTGGATAGGAACAGGAACGAGTAATTTCTATGGAATCTCGATTTTGTAAATGGGGCTTTGCCTATCACTGAGTGAAATGAGAATACATGAGATGTGTGTCTGATTGAATTATTTAAAAATAAATTCTGCCAAAGTGCTGATTATTTTCATATTTTGTAAATAGACAGTCAAACAATATCATACTTTTCTTAAAATTAGTAAAATTGTAGTAAATGAGATGAATGTCAAAATGAATGTCAATGTCAAAATTACCTACGGTAATTTTACACCAAACACAGCATCAGTCTGTCAGACTTGTAAAAAGGATTTCATTTTTATTGCGTACCCCATACTCCATAATTAATAGTTGGGGAAACACCTGAGAAGATAATAGGTACATACAGAGGTTTTTTGTACACAACTATCGTGATTCCACAACGAAAGGAAACCACACAATGTAACTATATCTGCTAGTGCTACATTATCAATTCTTTGCATTTATTACATACGAGTATATTTTGCGGTTACATAGGTACATACCTACATAGGTACGTCATTTTGCTAACAATGAGTAGGTAGGTATTGGTTGCATGTTTGTGACACTGGCCGGTCTGATAACACTGTTTATCTCGTTATACATGGCCGGTGGGTATCTGTGATGATAATCAGCAAGTATAAGCACAATACATGCGGAAATGTGCCGTCATCTAAATGGCCAGTGCAGTGTGCAACTGTGCAGCTAAATTAATGGCGCTTTCTATGGGCTGAATGACGCGGATCTTTTGTCAGATTTTGTTTCTAAATGAATAGAGGTTTAGCTATCTATTTATAAGCTTGATTTATGAAAGGTAGAGTTGGTAGGCACCAATTCGGAATTATTGCATTGGTAATTTTGGTTGCTGTTCTTTTCAGAATTAAATACCTACCTACCTAAGATCTCTTTTCTTCACCGTATTCTCTAGTCATGTTCTACTTTTTCGTCTACTTTATTCAAAACCATTGATCTAACATGATTCTTTGAACCATTTTTCTAATAAGATTCCAAACAGAATTGGAATAAATGAAAAGTTGCTTAAAAAAGAGACAGAATAACGACATTACCAATCAATAGCCTACTATTATTATATTAGAGACGATGTTACTATTGTTGACTAGTAAATGGTACTTAATAAACATGCACTTCTTGACGTCAACAGCTCTAAGATTGTATTTGGGATAATCAATGGTGCAGCCGGTGAAAGCCGGACAAGGAATCAGCCGATTTTGTTTGGAAATACAAAATAAGTACTGATCTTCAGGATAGAATTAGAACGTTAACAAGGTCATACCTGTTTCCTCTTCAAGGGCAGGCCCTGCTTGAGCGGCGCTGGTGTGGCGCTAGCGGGCGGCAGCGCTGCGGTGGCGGCATCCCTTGCCGCCAGGTCGTCCAGCAGCGCGGCGCACTTGTCGCGCTCCGCCTCCTCATCTGCCACGAGCAGGAAGCGGCGCCAGCGTGACGAGTCGAAGCCCCAGTGGCACGTGCGGTGCTCCGCCTCGTGCGAATGGCACACGAAGCGGCGAGGCGAGTACAGCGCGCGGCACTCCACACACTGCACTAGGTTCAGCTCCACCGCGCAAACCCCCCGCGCGCCCCCGAAGCACTCATGGTACACCCGGAAGCCCGGCAGCTTGTGCGGGCGCGACGCGGCCGGCGCGTGTAGCAGCGCCGCGCACAGCCGCTCGGCGTCCGTTTGTGTTATAAGCCCGCACGACGGCGCTGACTTGGGCAGGACGCCCGTTGATTTTAGCTCGTGCAGCTGCTCCGGCGTGCAGCGCGAGCAGTAGATCTGCAGCTCATCGCACACGCGGTTGATCTGCTCGAGCGTGAAGTCCGTCAGCACCGAGGTGAGGATCTGTGGCAGGCACAGCCGCCGCTCCCCGCCTACGCTGAAGCAAGAGATGGGCTCGCCCTCCAGCAGTGTCTCGCCGCGCTCGCCCAGCACGGGGTCGGGCGCGAGCAGGATCGGCGGCGCGGCGGGCGGCGGCGGCGGCGGCGGCGCGTCGCCCCGCGGCTCGGCGCGCCCGGCGCCCGGGCCCTGCAGGCTGCGCGGCGCGCTGGCCTGGTATGTCTTCAGCACGGAGGTAATGTGCGGCGTCACTACATCCATGTTCGATCACCTCCACTGTCGTTGCGGCTCGGCAGGCGCATGTCACGAGCGAGCCTACGCGCCTGCACGCACGACGCGCTCCGGCCGCGACCGAAACATGTCTACCGAGCGGAGTGTGCCGTCGCGACGGCCCGGCCGAGCACTGGCCGCTTGCCGCCGGCTTCTCCGCCCCGTCGCCGCACGCACACCCGTGCAAAAAATACGCAAATAACCTCAGTTTGTCACAAAACAGACGCACTTTTTCACAATAATTTGGTACAACACGCACTATAAACGCAAAGTCCGTATAATATTAGTCGACTGCATTCAAAAAGTCCGCGTAGCATTGGAACAAAGTGGTACGTAATAGATGCGGACGCGTGAGACTGGGGCGTGGATTCCCGCGACCGGCCGCAGTCAAAGCAGCAGACGGATGGCTCGGCTACTGGAGAGTCTAGCCGGCGCCCCGCGACCCGCGCCCGCGCCCGCCGCCATGTCACGTGACCGACCTTCCCGTCAAAATATCCAGAATGGCGGCGCGAGCCGCGGACCGCCCGCTGCATAGATTATGGCAGACAGACAGTCAGCTAGGTAAACAATTCAACAACAGCTGACATCTCATCATGGAGATTTTTTTGATTTGGATAATAATTATATACTGAAAAACCTGATATCCAAATCAAAAAGTTAATAATAAATTAAATTGATCACTACTTCAGTTTGAGTCCATAAAGCTGTAGGTATCTCTAAAAGAGTTTTCTCGGAATATCTACCTGTATTCACACTATTCTGGCAAATATAGGCACACAAACCCTATTTATTTTTTACAGTTTCTACATAATTATTAACCTACCCTACTTTGTTTTACTATGGACTTATAATATCGTTCGAGGATCTTCAGCAAAACGGTTTATAACGTCTTCCATGAAAGAATCGCGCTGATAAAGCATAAAATTGATCTCAAGTATAAACAAACTGTGTCAACGTCGACGACCTAAGCAGTTTATCTTACATAGATATTGCAAAACCGCAAAGGCGCAAAACCTACAGTTTTTCTTTAGTGCAAACAAGGTTAGAATTTCTAAAATTCGGATTCTTATTTTTTTTTTTTTAATTTTGGAGATGTAGTTTAATTTTCTTCGGGTAATTTCATGGGTGAACACAGGGAGGGACGGGTGCCCTTCCCTGCCTCTGTTTGCCGATGACATTTTGCTGATTGCCCAGAGTGGTCTAGAGATCCAGAGAAGGTTGGATGTGTGGTGGAAAAGACTAGAGAACGTAGGCCTGAAATTAAATAGAACCATGAGAGAGTATACTCTGTTTTGCGATTTTAGCGGTCTCTTCAGTCCATTCGGGTACGTCGGGTCGATTGTCCAAGAAGATGGCGATGCAGACCGAGACATAACACACTGGATCAACTCAGGTAGGATGAGGATGAGTCACTGGAACCAAGTCCTTCAAAGAGGAAATATAAAAAAATCGTAATTAGACCTGGCACTGTATGGATCGGAAAGCTGGGCTATGAAAAGATAGATGAAAATCAATTGCATGCGTAGTGGAAATGAGAATGTTGAGATGGATGTGAGGAGTGACAAGAATAGATAAAGTAAGGAATGAGTATGTAAGGGGAAGTTTAAAAGTTGTGCCTGTTACAGAAAATAAATAAATAAAGGGAATCATTTGTTCTGGTATGGACAAATTATGATGAGGAGAAATGACAATAATGTGACTAAAATAGTGATGGGTATGAATGTTGATGGCTTTTTTTTTTTTTTTTTTTTTTTTTAGCGTGGTAAAATCATCAAATGAGTCCTCCCACCCCGGGCAGGGCGGGAGGGACTGTCAGACTTGTACTGACTAAAATCCACGGTGTCCTTCAATAGCCCGTTATGTCCCGGGGTCACGGTAATGAGATAAGTCCCGCGACCCCGGCAGGCTTTGGCCCTCTTGGGCGGGGCCCCGTCATCGTGCTGACGCTCTTTGAGGCGCGCGTGGAACACAACGCGCCGTCGACCCGGGCATGGTCCATGGTCGGGCGGCGAGTTGCCCTTTACTCGCCGCCCGCATGCCCGCGCCTACGGTGGCCGGAGATCGTCTTGCGACGTCCGACGCCGTGGGCGTCTACCATTGCGGGTGGGGCGGAGGGAGGACGCTGTCCTCTCTCTCTCACGGCCCGACTCCTCCTTAACGAGCATTACTGCTTCGCAGAAGGAGGCGACCGCTTCCCACTCCGTCTCGCCCCGCAGCATGGCCTCGACCAATGCCGGGCGCGAGAGGTCTCCGCCTATCGCTGCCGTGAGGACACGGCGGTGCTCTGCCCAAGCGGGGCAGTCTTGCACCGTATGCTCTACTGTGTCCTCCGGGCGATCTTCGCAATGGTGACACCCCGGCGTTTCTTCCTTCCCCATCCGACACAGGTACCTCCCGAAACTTCCGTGTCCGGTGAGGACCTGCGTCATGCGATAGGTCAGGACGCCGTGACGCCTTTCCAGCCACTCCTCAAAGAGGGGTCTTACCGCCGCGATTGCGGCGTGCCCGATGAATGTTGATGGCTGGAGAAATATTTGACAGAACACTGACGAAGGAACTAAAAGTTTAGAATTAATTGTGAATTAAATGTGTGATAGTTGTGAAAAAAAAAATATAATAATAATATGTCGGGCATGCCACCGTCCTGGCGAATCAATCCGTCACATTATTTCCGGGTGTTCTCGTCTGGCTAACGGAGAATACTTGCATAGACATAACCTTGTAGCCAGGATAATCCATCAACAACTTGCTCTGAAGTACAGCCTTGTGGAATCCGAAGTGCCGTACTACAGGTATGTGCCCGACCCAGTTCTCGAAAGTGGCAATATCACACTGTACTGGGATCAATCCATCATCACTGACAGGACTATTGTAGCCAATAGACCTGATATAGTGGTGGTGGATCGATCAGAGCGGCGCACAATGATTGTTGACATAACCGTCCCGCATGACGAGAACCTCGTGAAAGCTGAAAAAGATAAGCAAATCAAGTATATTGATTTGGCTCGCGAGGTTGTCGATATGTGGGATGTGGATTCAGCAATCATTGTGCCGATAGTCGTGTCGGTCCATGGCTTAATTGCTAAGAGCCTCGACCAACATCTAAGGAGGCTCTCGTTAGGCAGCTGGATCAAGGGCCAGATTCAGAAAGCAGTTCTTCTTTCTACGGCGCGCATTGTTAGGGGGTTCCTTTCTCTGGAGCCCTGACTGCCGGTAGCTTGGACCCTGTTCCCGATACCGGCGGTGGGCCACATTTATATTTTTAAATGTTTTTTTTTATTATTTTTGTGAAAATATTTAAAAATGTATTTAATGAGTTAAAAAAATGAATAAAGGAAATAATAATAATATTCCACAACTATCACACAACGCCATCTAGTCCCAAGCTAAGCAGAGCTTGTGTTATGGGTACTAGACAACTGATAAACATACTTATATATTTATTTTACTGAATACATACATAAATTATAGATAAATTACACCCAGACACAGAACAAATTATCGTGCTCATCACACAAACATTTGTCCTGGGTGGGAATCGAACCCACGACCTCCGGCATAGCAGTCAGGGTCACTAACCACTAGACCAACAGGCCTGTCATTGCTATGTCAATTACTACTTTGAAGATGATGTCAAAAGAAAGGTAAAAACACTTAATGCATTCATCTTAACTAATTTATTAAACTCAATTTTATTTATGGTTTGAAAAGTTGACTACAAGAAGTAGCAGCAATAAAGGCAAAAAAGGAAAATACGACAACCGCTCTGCGTTTGAATGCCTGATCTTTGGCGCCGCGACACGCGCGGGGCGAGAGCGGTGCGCGGAGAGCGGCGGCGAAGAGTGCGGGGAGGGCGGGGCAGCTGCGTCTACTCCGCTCGCTCACGGAGCTCCGTGAAAACTGCTTTTATCGCTACAAATATCACCCATTTGGAACTCAACCTTATCTCCGTTTTTTAAGGTCCTATTTCCAAATAACATTTCCAAGTTGTGCCATAAATTATATGTTGGTAATCAAACTTGAACTTTATCGAGATAGAATTAAGATTATTTTGCGTTTGATTATATTTTTGAACGATATCTTTTCAAGTTTATATAAATTACGCATGTAGTATGCGTAGATCGAACAGTGTATCAGAAGGAGTTCTGAAACCAAGCATGTTAAACTTTCTTATAAACAAAAATACAAACATCACATCACACAGAGAGGACAAAACGGAAGAAAACGAAGAAGATACTTTATAACAATTAAGGCGCTCCTCCCGTATGGATTACATAAACGAGCCAACTCAAACCAGCAACAATGAACGTCTCCCAAGACGGCTGGTCACTGCGGGAGAGACCGACCGACACCCTCCAAAGAAGAATTACAAAAAAACCACACTAAACATCTGCTCTCTTAATGTCAGAACACTGTCTACAGCTGAAAAACTCCTGGAGCTAAAATCAGCTCTGAAACATATAAAATGTGATATACTAGGTTTATGCGAAACACGACGATTGGGAGAAGATATAATAGAGGATGAAAGCCACATTATGTACTATCTTGGTCAAACAAAGGGTTTATATGGTGTTGGCTTTCTAGTTAGAAAAGAATTTAAAGAGAATATTATGAGTTTCACTGGAGTATCCGAGAGAGTTTGTATTTTGGAAATAGAATTAGAAAAACAACCTTTCGCAATAATACAAGCATATGCACCTACAGAAAACTCATCAGATGAAGAAATAGAGAACTTTTATGAAAACCTCGCTAAAGCCCATGAATTGATCACTACCAAGAATATAATCTCAATGGGAGACTTCAATGCAAAAATCGGGATATCAAAATCATACGAAAATAAAATAACCGGAAAATATGGATATGGTAATAGAAGTATACGAGGCGAAAGACTTGCCCAGTACGCATACGAATATGACCTAAAAATATTAAATTCATTTTTCAATATAAAGGCATGTAACAGATGGACATGGATGTCACCTGACAAAAAGACAAAGAATGAGATCGATTATATTCTGACCACATCATTACAGCTTTTTTCTAAGTATGAAGTTCTAAACTCATTTCCTTTTGCATTTGACCACCGACTAATCAGAGCGACTCTCAGTGTCTCAAGGACGAAAAAGAACAGGAGGCATTTCGGCAACGCATTAGTTACAGTAAAAACAGAAACAGAGAAGAAACTCTATATTTATAATCTTAAAGAACATATACCAAATTTAATAGAAACCCACAACGATTGCTCAGTAAACGATTATTGCCAAAGCATAGGATTTGCTATTAAACAAAGTATAAAAGATGTAAAATCAAAATCAAAACGAAACATTTTAACTCATAAGGCTCTCAGACTTATAAAAGAAAGAAGCACGCTACAGAATAAACCCTCACTAACCAAGGGAGAAAAAGTTGTTTTGAAGAAGCTATACAAAGAAACAAATAAGGAAATTAAAAAATGCTACGAATCTTATAGATTAGAAATTATATCGAGACACTTAGAAAGCTCGAGAAGTTTGAAAAAAGCCTTGAATGAACTAGAAGTATCAAAAAAAAATGGATACCATCACTTCAATCAGAAAAAGGTAAAAGCAGATCCCGTACAGACATAATTAAGATTGCGACTGACTTCTATTCAAAGCTATACAGTTGTAACGATCCACCTGACAAAATAGGCAACTACTGCTACCAACTAAGCCCTACATCATCCGCCGTTCCTTTATTTAGCGAACGTGAAATACGGAACCAAATAGTGAAACTGAAATCTGAAAAAAGCCCTGGAGCGGATGGTATTACAAACGAACTTATCAAATATGCGGAGACACTCTTAACTACGCCACTTACAATGTTATTCAATAAGATCTTGTCCTCGGGACATGTACCCAGTACCTGGACTTCATCTGAAATTATTTTATTGTATAAAAAAAAATAATTTAAAGAAAAACAAAAAACCCGAATGCGTAAAAACTAATTTTAAAAAATACGTGAAAAAGTTAACTTAAATAAAAACTAAAAAGAAAGAAACAAGCCCAACAGAACAGCAGGAAGAAGCAGAACAGAACGACTCACAGTCGGGGCCCATTCAAATTTTACCAATCAAATCTTGCCAAGGGGCCCCGACTGTGAGTCGTTCTGTTCTGCTTCTTCCTGCTGTTCTGTTGGGCTTGTTTCTTTCTTTTTAGTTTTTATTTAAGTTAACTTTTTCACGTATTTTTTAAAATTAGTTTTTACGCAGTCGGGTTTTTTGTTTTTCTTTAAATTATTTTTTTTATTTTACACTTTTTAGTTACGATACGATTTGTTCAGTTTTTTTTGTTTGTATATCGTTTATACTTGAAATAAAAACTTAAATCAATAAGTAAGAAAGTTAGCGAGAGTGATTGTTTTGTTAAACAACTTTAAATCGCTATATATCCTAAACCATTACTTAAAATGAAAAATGATAAAAGAAACCTAAAGATGATTTTAAAATACCTATTCAACGACACCCCACTTGACATAGTTCTTCGACTTTTATTTTTTTCATTTTGACAATATGGCGTCTGGTTGTCGCTGTGGTGAATTTTGATTACTGTCATGTCTTTAGTGACACTCGCAAGGTTAAGACGAACCGATTGACGTAAGAATTATCAAAATCGGCCTACGCGTTTGGTCTCTAGAACGCCACATAGAAACAAACATACATACATACATACATACATACATACATACATAGACTGATAAACACATTACCCTCCTTTGCGTCGCGCAGTCGGGTAAAAAGGGGATCCGGCTGACATAAGTAATTACCGTCCGATCAGTCTTATGCCTTGCCTCTACAAGTTATTCGCTTCGTGCCTATTAGAAAGAATCACTTCAGAAATAGACAATCATCAGCCTTGCGAACAAGCAGGCTTTAGAAGCGGCTTCAGTACAATAGATCATAATATACAAGTTCTAGAGCAAGTAATAGAAAAGTATTTAGAATTCCGCAAACCACTATACTTGGCTTTCATAGATTACAAAAAGGCATTCGACTCTATTTCACATAATAGTATTTGGAAAGCATTGGAAAAACAGAATATAAATAGCAAGTACATAAACATTTTGAAAAATATCTATGCAAGTGGCACAAGTAGAGTAAAGCTTGACAGAACTGGTGCAAATATCAATATAAACCGAGGAGTGAGGCAGGGAGATCCAATATCACCTAAATTATTTATATCAGTCTTACAAAATATAATGGCAGATCTCCCATGGTCAAAGCAAGGTATCTATATAAACGGAAAGTTCATGAGCAATTTAAGATTTGCGGACGACATTGTCCTGTTGTCAGAAAGTCCTAAGAAATTAGAAACTATGTTGAATCAATTGCAACTAGTGAGTAAAAATATAGGTCTTAAAATGAACCTAGACGAAACAAAAATATTAACAAATAAGAAGGAAACGCCCATCCTAGTGAACAACTGTCCAATAGAGTATGTAAAGCAATATATATACCTGGGAAAGCAGATCTCATTCAGCCCAAATAGACAAATGGAAGAAATCGAAAGAAGAATTGCGATTACTTGGAAAAAGTTCTGGGCTCATAAACAAATACTAAAGTCTAAACAACCGATGAGAATGAAAAAAATCGTCATGGTTACTACGATTTTACCATGTCTAACTTATGGTTGCCAAACGTGGACATTCAACCAAAAGATCAGAACAAAAATACAGACTGCACAGAGGGCAATGGAAAGAAGTTCTTTGGGAATCAGACTGAGAGACAAAAAGAGAAACACGGAGATTAGAAATAGAACGAAAATAACTGACGCTTTACATTTTGCCATGACTATGAAATGGAAATGGGCTGGCCACCTTGCTAGATATTCAGATAACAGGTGGACACTAAGAACAACAATATGGACCGGCCCACAAGGTACTCGAGTGAAGGGCAAGCCAAAGGCCCGATGGCAAGACGACATAGTATCAGTTGCTGGAAAAGACTGGTATACTGTAGCGAAGGACAGAAACAAATGGGATTCTTTGGAGGAGGCTTATACCCGAAGGGGGTCCGTACAGAAATAAACTAGGATATTTTTTTATTATTATTATAATTATTTATGTAATGTTTTTATTATTGAATTACGATTGTATTGCTTTAATATTTATAGTAATAATGAATTATTATTATTTAAATTAACCAGGATTGAATTGCTTACTATTTAATTTGCTTTTAATGTTGTATTTTATTTAAATCATTTTTTTTTTATGCATGTATAAAAAAATTGATTTATATTGTTTTTATTATCATAAAAAATGTACAAATTCAATTTCTTTCCTGTGATAGCATGTATCAAATTACGGAATTAATAAAAGCTTATTATTATTATAAGTATTTAACCGCCTTCTAAAACAACCACAAAAAAGGGTAAAATAACCTACAAAATAACTTTTCTTTCAGAAGTCGGTGGCTTTGTTTTTTTTATTTCGTTGTCTTTTTTGCCATTTATTTTGCCTGTTATTTTGTGTAGGTTATTTTACCCTTTTTTTGAGTTTTTTGCTTCGATCAATAATAGTAGGTAATTGATCGAAGCTTTTTGTGGTTGTTTTTCAAGGCGGTTAAATTATTTTTGAAAAAAGTTTTTTATTTTACTCTTTTTATTTTAAGTAAGTATACCTATTGACCCAAATTCTTGTTAAATACACACATAATTTTCTTACATGTGCACTAGAATTTTGTAATACTCGTACCATCGCTCATTACATACACAATAAGCTAATAAAATTCCCTATCACAAAAACTACTAAACCGATTTTGATGAAACTTACAGTACCTACTCCCTAAGTTGAACGATCCCTAGTACCTACAACAAAATAAGAACCCATTATTATGTGCCCATACTACCTCAAATGGCTTAGCAGAATCCTGTGATACGTCAAAAATACTGCAGCATTAATTTTGAAATAAATACATTATATGGTAAAGTTGAGGATTAATGTTAGGTCTTATGTTTGGCGAAAACACGATTCCATAAAATTTTCTCGATAGAAAAAATCCCAAAGTTACCTCTAAATTGAACAATAAACCGCTGGCAATCATAAAATACTTAAAATGAGATCATGAAACTTTTTACACTGAACTAACTACATATAAAGCAGGTCTTATGTTATTTATTTTTTTGAATTTTGTTTTTTTTTCATCGTAAAATAAATAGATTTGCGTGTAGACAGCTATAAGAAAGAGCAAGCAATAGTGCGTGGTTCGTGCAAGTGCGAGCGAGTAAGATTATATTGAGGTATACAGCCCTCAGAACAATAACTAAAGCATTGTTCTGAGATACAGCCTAAATCGGACTTGTAGTTCCGGAGACATGTGATATCAATCGAATCCTAACTCCTTACTGTTAAGAAGTTGTACCTTCCATCATCAGCTCAGCTACAGATGATGATTACCATACGCAAGTACTTAAATTACTTACTTCATACGATTTCAGAAAACCGGCCAAGTGCGAGTTGGACTCGCCCATGAAGGGTTCCGTAGCAGCAAGCATAGATTAGAGATGTAATTATATTGAGATTAGTAAGTAATATACACAAACAATAAAAATAACTTTGTTTTTCATAGTATTTGTATGAATGGCAAAGTTATATTTGCGGTTTTTGAAAATGTACTATATCTCAAAAACTGCTTACTGTATCTCATCCAAACCAATTTTCGTTGGTAGTTTTGGTTGAGGTCTACATTATATATTTTTTTTAGTTTTATCATTCTCTTATTTTAGAAGTTACGGGGGGGGGGACACACTTTTTACCACTTTGGAAGTGTCTCTCGCGCAAACTGTTCAGTTTAGAAAAAAATGATGTTAGTAACCTCAATATCATTTTTAAAGACCTATTCATAGATACCCCACACGTATGAGTTTGGTGAAAAAAATTTTTTTGAGTTTCAATTCTAAGTATGGGGGGCACCCCCAAAATTTATTTTGTTTTTATTTTTGTGTGAAAATCCTAATGCGGTTCACATAATACATCTTTCTACCAAGTTTCAACAGGATAGCTCTTATACTTTCGACAAAAAGTGGCTGTGACATACACGGACAGACAGACAGACAGACAGACAGACAGACAGACAGACATGACGAATCTATAAGGGTTCCGTTTTTGCCATTTGGCTACGGAACCCTAAAAACGATGTGTGGGCCCATAAAATTTGAGGGTTGCCTAGATTTCTCCAGGATCCAATCATCAGATCTTGACTTGGTGACTCTGGGACCACTACAGAAGTATCTTCTTTCGAACAAAAAAAGAATTATGAAAATCGGTCCACAATTGGCGGAGTAATCGCGTAACAATACACAAAAAAATAAAAATAATTACATCATCCTCATAGCCGTAATCAAAAAAATGCTCACAAAATAAAAAGTACTGGACAAAATATGACGAAATTTTTATGGGACCAAATGGAAAGTATACTGCATCGAACAAAAAAAGAATCACACTAATCGGACTAGAAACCTCGGAGTAATCGGTGTACATACATAAAAAAAATCGACCGTATTGAGAACCTCCTCCTTTTTTGAAGTCGGTTAAAAAAAAATATAGCTTTCATTTTAGTCTTCATAGCTGCTGGACTCTTCGATCATTAAAATCAACAAATGTTGTTATTAATGATCGAAGGCTGGACTTCATAGAATTGAGTTCCTTCTATAATAGTGGTCGACGGAATTTCACGGGTATAGCTGGATTTCACCCAGAAAATAAACCAAAATACCACCACCTAGCATGATCTGCAGTAGCCATTACAATTACATATTTACCATTTGCCAATACATAATTATTATTCTTATTCACGGGTGCAAACAAGCACGGTTTTTTTTTTTTTTTTTAGCGTGGTAAAATCATCAAATGAGTCCTCCCACCCCGGGCAGGGCGGGAGGGACTGTCAGACTTGTACTGACTAAAATCCACGGTGTCCTTCAATAGCCTTTTATGTTCCGGGGTCACGGTAATGAGATAAGTCCCGCGACCCCGGCAGGCTTTGGCCCTCTTGGGCGGGGCCCCGTCATCGTGCTGACGCTCTTTGAGGCGCGCGTGGAACACAACGCGCCGTCGACCCGGGCATGGTCCATGGTCGGGCGGCGAGTTGCCCTTTACTCGCCGCTCGCATGCTCGCGCCTACGGTGGCCGGAGATCGTCTTGCAACGTCCGACGCCGTGGGCGTCTACCATTGCGCGTGGGGCGGAGGGAGGACGCTGTCCTCTCTCTCTCACGGCCCGCCTCCTCCTTAACGTGCATTACTGCTTCGCAGAAGGAGGCGACCGCTTCCCACTCCGTCTCGCCCCGCAGCATGGCCTCGACCAATGCCGGGCGCGAGAGGTCTCCGCCTATCGCTGCCGTGAGGACACGGCGGTGCTCTGCCCAAGCGGGGCAGTCTTGCACCGTATGCTCTACTGTGTCCTCCGGGCGATCTTCGCAATGGTGACACCCCGGCGTTTCTTCCTTCCCCATCCGACACAGGTACCTCCAGAAACATCCGTGTCCGGTGAGGACCTGCGTCATCCGATAGGTCAGGACGCCGTGACGCCTTTCCAGCCACTCCTCAAAGAGGGATCTTACCGCCGCGATTGCGGCGTGCCCGAACCTCGGTTGCGACAGTCGTTCCCTCCATACTGCCCTGAGATCGCGCCGGACCTCTTCCCGCCGCGCCTCGACTTGTCGGGGCAGCGGGAATTCTCCCCGGCGCCGCGCCTCCACGCGCCACTCATAGACGCGCTGGAGGGCGGTCGCCTCCAGATCCCAGGGCAATAATCCGGCAAGGAGGTTGGCCGATTCGCCGGCGATCGTGCGGTATCCTCGGATCATCCGGATAGCCATGACCCTCTGGCATGCGACCAGCCTCGCTGGTCGCGTCCGCATGCTCAGGGCCCACACGGGGGCCCCGTAGAGGGCCATGGACCGCACGATACCGGCGTACAGCCTCCGGCAGGAAAACAAGCACGGTTGGAAAATATTTACGTTTTGTTATTATTCATCAGGTAATTCTGATTTTTGTTTTTGGAAATTATTTCTACGTCTTAAACATATAAGTTTATATTGCTTACCCATTGTCTTTAGTTGGTCTTATTAATTACTTAAAATAATTGTTTCTAATCTCAGCTATAAACTATGTACTTACGTACTTGTAATTTCAACAACGAATAAGGTAATATGGTTTGCCCAAGTTATTCCCGCCATTTTCTTTGTTTCTGTGTTGCCATCGTTGGGTGCGAATTACTAGGTGAGGGTAGTACTATTCGATTGCAGCGCTCATGGTGGTGAAAAGTAGAATTAATGTAGGATTATCTCAGGATACAATCAGCTTTGCCAACTGTTAAAAACGCGCTAATCTCAGGAACTTCTGCGGGCATGTGGGCGGCGAAAAGGGCAACTCGCAGCCCGACCATGGACCATGCCCGGGTCGACGGCGCGTTGTGTTCCACGCGCGCCTCAAAGAGCGTCAGCATAATGACGGGGCCCCCTCTCTAGAGGGCCAAAGCCTGCCGGGGTCGCGGGACTTATCTCATTACTGTGACCCCGGGACATAAAGGGCTATTGAAGGACACCGTGGATTTTAGTCAGTAAAAGTCTGACAGTCCCTCCCGCCCTGCCCGGGGTGGGAGGACTCATTTGATGATTTTACCACGATAAAAAAAAAACTCAGGAACTTCTGGTTCGAATTGAATAATTCTTTTTGTGTTGGATAGTACACTTATCGAGGAAGGCTATAGGCTATATAGCATCACGCTATGATCAATAGGAGCAGAGCAGCAATGAAAAATGTTGCAAAATCGGGAAAATCGTATTGAGAGCGTTCATTGCGTGCGCTGCGTAAACGGTTAACATTACGTAAAAATTATATGTAACGAAATTGTTCCTCATGAAACGTTCTAAAATAAAGTCCGCGACAGCATATGTCTATCTTTTAAGGTTAACTCACCATAACCTTTTTTAAGGAAATCAAATTGGTTTTAAAATAATACATTTCTTGCGACAGTGTTTTTATGAACATAATATTAATCCTTACCCAAATAATAGTAGTTTATGAAACTGGTACAGACGCCAGCAGGTCAACCTACCCGAAACTGTCAGATTTTACCAATCGAACATTAACCTTCCACTATTGTGATAAGGTTGAAAATCTATTGAAGAAATTTAGCAGATTGTGGTAGCTTGATGTGCTGGCGTCTGTACATAATGAGGGGTATTATACACGAGTGTGAGTTTAAAAAACGAGCGAAGCGAGTTTTTTGAAAGTATCACACGAGTGTATAGTACCTAGTTATGTGCAGTTTCATACACTACTTTATCTATTTTCATTGAACACGAATTTATCAAATAAAAGATAAAGATTGACACAGTATTATGCCGCCAAAATTCCCGTTATCACCGCGCATGGGCCACAGCGCGCGCAGCCACAGATAAAAAATCAAATGGATGTATCTATGATCTGTAATCTGTATCGTAATGAAAAAAAAAATTATTATAACATTATTTTGTTAGAGAAATAGGTAGCGTCATAATTTAATTTTTTAATTTCATTTCGATATACTGTGTGTAAAGTACGTCATTATAAACTCGTTTTGAGTTTTGTATTTTGAATTTAACGATATGAGAGTAGATAAATATGTCAAGCATTTAATTTTAAACAAAATTGTGCCCTTGACATCATTTGATTTTAATGAATATCAGACGAGATATCGTAGTTTCTTCAACGGCAGGTGTTGGGGAGCAGTCGAAATACGATGGTTCAGTCCAGTGTTGCCAACTACACCGTAGTTACGGTAAAAACACCGTAACCAGGAAAGATTTATCACCTACCGTAGGATTATAATTTACGGTAGCAAAATACACCGTAAATACCCAATGAAGAGCGTATTTAGTTTTATAAATACCTATTTTAAACACTTGCCAAAAATGTTGGCCATTTTGTCTCTACCACACTCGAATGCTGAGTGCGAAAGAGTCTTCAGCAGAGTTAACGACATTAGAACGAGAAAACGGAATAAACTTCTTACGAAATCCATCAAGGGAAATCTTATAACGCAGCAGGCCATACAGCGTCAAGGAAAAACCTGTTTGGATTTTAATCCAACTCGCGATATGATCCAAAAACATTATGTCGATACCTATTGTATAAAAACATGTCTGATTCTGATTAAAAATACGTTTTTTTTTACTCTGACTCATAAGGTGATTGCGTAATAGTAGCCCGAGAATTTCAAATTTTCTTGTGGGAGCGAATGGAGTGAATGTTTTGATCATTCTTATATTTAAAATTATCCGCTAGATTTCAAACCTGGCAATGGCCGTCGTGCACGGTGCCAATAGAGCTGTTTCAGATGAACGGAACTAATATTTTTATTTGCTGACAACGTTTTAAAATATTTGATATTTGATGTAAACAAAGACGCAGGTTTGTAAGATTTATTATTGTGCCATAAAACTAACGTAATAAGTGAAAATAAATAAAATAAAATCATTCAAAGTGCTGGTAGCGAGAAGACAGTGGTGACTTCCGGTTTTCTACTGTTTTTTGCCAAGCTGTAGTTTGAAATTAATGAAAAGAGTAAATAATTTTTCCAACGAAAACAATTTTCTCACTGACAGCTTATGGGGCATATCGACTGTGAACTGGCAACCGGTACTATCTCAATTTTGACAACTTTACAGGATGAAGAAAAAACATGTTAGCATCTAGACGGCATTTGGTTTGTTAAATAAAAATACGTAGGTTTTTAATATGTTTATTGCACATGTTATTATAAACAAAAGTAACATTATAATGCTTCCTTCCAATTTAAAATCGAGATACGACAAATGCTTGCATTCACTGCGCGTTCAAGATAGTACCTACAAGTTGAATGAAGCCAATTCTGGCGCCAAATTTAAATGTATTTGAGTTAGGATTTCTTGCAACGATGTGGAGTATTAAATAGTATAAAATGGCATTAAAAAGTGAAATCATCAAAAAATTGAGATAGGACCGGTTGCCAGTTCACAGTCGATATAGCATTAAATTCACACATTTATAAAAAAATAAATAAAAAGAAAAATGATAGAGATAAATCTATGAATTCACAAAAAAAAAGTTAATTTTGTCTCTGGGTACAATATAATTTTGCGTTCCAGATTACGAAGAACTGTGTTTTTAGCAGGCATTAACGTGAAAGATTTTTTTATGTATGCATATTTTATGATGATGACAACGACCTTTAAACATACAACATATCCCTGAAAAGTATTAAAGTAACGTTAACGTTTTTTTTTTTTTTCTGTTTGTATAATGTTATTAATGAACTACAAATTTCGTATCTCTTGTTAAATGCTTAATATATATGTTTTGGGTGTTGAAACGTGGTTTAAAATGTCATGTCATGTCATTGATTTGGTTTGTGGTTTGATTGTCAGGTTTCAACAGTATTCTTTTACTGTTTCAAATTATTAATTTTTGTGCAAAATCTTTTCAAGCATCGCTAACTAATTACTAGGCATTTAGCCTACGTTTGGGTAAGTACGCTTGGCAAAATGTACTGGCAAATGTACGTATTTGGCATAAACTTGATGTTGTGTTGCGACGTTGCTTTACAAACCACTAGTGTGCAAGTAAATATTATTGTATTAACATGTTTTGCGTACTAATTACAGAGTTTGATGGATCCTTGGGGCAGTGAAGTTATCAAGTCTGAAGTTGTATCGGAGTTCGAAGATAATTTTCAACCAACTTCCGTGTCCGAGAAGCTATCGGATTCTGAAGAGTATCTCGCTATTTTAGGTAATTGATAATAAGTTCAACTTCTAATCACATTTTAACGACTTGTTATTGATTCGTGTTGTCAATCAGCTATTTTGTTATGTTACACAATATGATTTAATGTGGGGCAGTGCTGACTGCGGTCGTTACGAAATATATTGAGTGTCACAGACCTCTGGGCACATTCACTCCACGAGGCGCACTCGTACCGCTAAGTACGCTGCGGCTCGAAGGTCGTGCGCACGCTCAGAAAGACACATTTTGCCCTCACATAAGTTTATTGTACTTATTTAGTTCTCTGTATAACATAGGACTTTTTCATTTGTTTTTTGGTAATATTATCAAATTTTTCTTTTTCAAAATATTACTTGTGAATTCAACATAATTCTAACAATATAATTATATTTCTCATTTTCAGAACGCAAACTCAAGGCCATCAAATCCAAAAACAAGGTTGTGGAAAATCTTGCAGCTTATAGAGCGGATTGTATTGACCGGTTGATGCGAGAGGGCTGCGACCTAGACCCTGTCATTGGAGACACAGAGGACGAGAAACTATTGCAGGAATAACTTCTCAAATAATTAAAGACCATTGTAAGTAATCATGGCATCGTCTTCTAATATTGACTTGTCAGGATCAACCTACTGCATACTGACAGGTGCCTCTCAAGGTATTGGCAGGGCTATTGCAGTGGAACTCTCAAAGCACCTCGGTCCTAAATCTTTGATGTTGCTGCTGGCACGTAACAAAGAGCAGCTGGCTAAGACAGCCGAGCTCTGCAAGTCTGCTAACATTAAAATTGTGTATGAGTCTATGGACCTTGCCACTGCATCTGCACCAGACATGTTAAATGTTATTCGTGATTCTTTAAAAGGATATAAAATTACTGATTTTGCTAATTGTATGATCTTCCACAATGTCGGGTCTCTGGGCAACTTGTCTGTGGAGACAGGGCGCATGGAGAATCTGGAAGAAATGAGACAGTACTATGATCTGAATGTATTTAATGTCATCAAACTGAATACTCAATTCCTAAAGGTTTTTGAGGAGGTTGAAGACAGAATTGTGATTGTGAATGTGACATCTCTGTGTGCCATCAAGCCCATGAGTGGCATGGCCAGCTACTGCAGTGGCAAGGCTGCAAGGGAGATGTATTTCAAAGTGCTGGCTGATGAGAAGAAGGATATCAGGGTGCTGAATTACTCTCCCGGGCCGGTCGAAACATCAATGATTGACTATGTCTTGGCTGAGACAGTGAACGCCAATTTGAGAGATGTATTCACATCATTCAGATCACAGGGGGCTCTACTTAAGCCAGAAATTACAGCTAAAAAATGTTTGAAAGTTCTGCAAGAGGGCAAGTTCAGTCCTGGCGGCCATGTTGACTATTTTGATGATGAGTAGTTATTTTTGACTATCTAGGAGTAGCTTTCTTACTTGCGTATTTGCCAACTATAAATGTGATTATAAATTATTAGCTTCCAAGTATTCATGTGATGTCTAATGTAATCTAGATTATTTCATATCAATCTGTGTTACTAACTAAGGCTGTTTCACTCTGTATAGATGTATTTAGAACATATAATGTGTGTCTAGCTGTTGAACCCCATAGCACTTGTTATGTGTTGTGTGTGTGCAAGTCTCCCTGTGACTAATTATAACCAGGCTTTTGTAGTTCAGAAACTAATGTAAAACCTGTTTTTCTGAATTGTTTTATGTTCTAAAAACCTTTAATAATGGATATTTTGTTATCTTTCTGACAAAATGTTCACAAATGTTAATTTTTACCCTGGTTGGTACTTTTTTAGTTTTTTGTTTAGTTTAGTAATTAAGTTATTGGAGATTTCCAGAGGTCTGAAACTCACATAGAATTTGGTACCTATAATAGATACTTTTTTGTTATTTTCGAATATGATTGTTAAGTAGGTTGATGTACTTTATTATAAGAAAGAATTAATTTTAAAATGTAATGGGAATATTTTGTCAGAAATGCTAAATGTAACCATCATAGTACAAGACACATTTCATGTAATAAATGGCGTTGTTGTGATGTTGTAGTAATGTGAGCGTCGTGTCGAATGTCCTATGATGGTGTAAAATGAAACACTCGTAGTCAAGTAACATAGTTCGTTCCTAACATTCCATAAAGTTACATGTATCTTGTAGTCTATGAATGCAATTCATATTAACAATAAATGCTTGAAATAAAACTTGTTTTTGTTACCCTCACCTTATCGTTTTATTATTTCATGATAATTAATATGAGTTACATTCATATTTCTTTCTAGAATATTTATCAATTATCATTTTAACTTTTGACCTTACACATTTATCGCACTGAACACATGTGCGTCAGACCGTCAGTTTCCATACGAAAAACCATAGATATAATTTCTGTGCGAAAAACCCTTGGGTGGGTCAAGTTGGAGAATTTACTGTGGTTATCTATCAATCTATAGTTAGTGACTACTTATCTTTGATAAGCTATTCCACAACATGGAACCAATAGAAACTTAAAGATTATAGAAGTCCAAGAATCAACACAGTACAGAACTACAGAATGGCAGCACATCAACCTACCCCAATCTAGTAAAATGTTTCAATCGAAAATGAACCTTCTCATTTAGTGATAAAGTTGAAAATCTATTAAAGAAAGACAGGTGTAGGTTGCTGGCCTCTACTTCTTCGACTTTGATATCCATTGACGCATGCCTGTGTGTGAACCTCTATGGTTTTGTATTGCGATAGTCTCCAGGAAACCAAAATCGTAAGGGATCGGAGAAAATTTTAGCTTGGTAAAATCATCAAATGAGACCTGGGAACCCAGGGCAGGGCAAGAGGGACTGTCAGACTTGTACTGACTAAAATCCACGGTGTCCTTCAATAGCCCTTTACGTTCACGGTTCGGCCACGGCGCGGCAGGCGGCGCGGCGTCGTGTACATGAGCGCTCATTGTGCCGACAGCTCTTTGAGGCGCGCGAGGAACACGACGCGCGGTCGACCCGAGCATGGTCCATGATCGGACAGCGAGTCGCCCATTACTCGCCGTCCGCATGCCCAAGGTATCGGAGACTTACGTCGCGTAGTGTATAAAGGGGCTTACTCTGTGCTGGCAGTCCATGATATAAAAGATCATGAGCATTATCAATTTGTTATAAATTAATATTTATCGGATGTATCAAATGTTGGGTATAAACTACACAAAAAGGCTGACATGATTATTTATACTATATCGGGTTATAATGGGTTAGGAAATATATAGGTAGGTATCGTGAAAATTGATGTGTGTTCAGCGGAAACAAGTTGCGACATCAATATTACGAATCAAATTAAACTAGGTATATCATTTAACTTCACGCCTGTATTTTACGAAAGGTTATGCAGGACTGTACTATATAGTAGGTAGGTACGAACACTAACACTTCGCCATTACTTCTTATTCTATATCTTATTATTCTCCGGCTGCTTCTGAGAAATCCCTATAAGGGTGCTCCCACATTTATCGACGCGGAATCGGCTTAAGCCGGTCAAAAAATCCTTTATGTCGACGTAATAAGGGTGTTACTAATGCTATTCGCATCGGTTCGGCTCGGACGACGCGACGCGACTTCGGCCGACGCGACGGCGGAACGAACCGTTTGTCGATTAGCTGATCGCATCCGTACGGCGTCCGACTGCTTTCGAACAGCGCCGAAGACGGTCGAACCCATGCCTTCATCTCCGCCGGTAGCCGAACGGCGCCGCAGACGGCAGATCGGCATTCGGTAGCAGTGGAATGATCCGCTCGCAAGCCTGCATCTCCGACGACAGCCGAACGGCGCCGGAGACGGCCGAGTACCGATGGTGGCACAGCACAGTGTTTTATGAAGACCATTTTTCGTACATTGCTTTTTTATGTGAAAATCTGATACCTAGTTTATTTAAATGCATTACTTTGTATCGCCATTTTACTAGCATGTTTATGGCACGACAACCAGCCCCTCGCGACGGCTATCCGGAAGAGTTCACTGCCGAACAGATGTGAACGTCCATCGCGACAGCCGTTCGGAGCCTAGGAGTCGACAGACGAACGTAAGTGAACAGCCGTCGTGACGGCCGTTCGGAGTAATCGACTGCCGATAGCATGCGAACATCCGTCGCGGCAGCTGATCGGCGGTAAGCCGAGTAGTGTGGTGATACGCACTCGGCTCAAGCCGATTCCTCGTCGATAAATGTGGGAGCGCCCTAAATGTGGCAGCACCCTAATAGAAAAATGAAGGCATCTAATAATAATTGTAGAAAAATGTAGGCATCTAATAATACTGACCGACATGAGAATTTAACCCGCACGAGAACTGCACACTACCTTGACATCTCATTTCGTAAGCATTATACTTAAAAAAGGATTAGTTTGGTTCCTGGATATGGACTTTTTAAGCGGTCTTCCAGCCCGTTCACGACGGTCTAGCCGGTGAGCGGAGCGACGGGCGGTTACGGTTAGTTACTTACGTTACGTTTTCTTTGAAAATACGCGAATTCTCGTGGCGTGTTTGAAACATTTTAAACATTTGACCTTACCGCTTGCGCCCCGCCCTGAATCACAGCGGTAAGGTCGTGAACCGGCCGTTAACTGGGATCTTGCTGGAGAGGATAATTAGGTGTTATAAATATCTCATCATCATCATCAGCCGAAAGACGTCCACAGCGGAACATAGGTCTTACCCTTAGACCGCCACACCGAACGATAATTCACCACTTTCATCGATGTCGTCGGTCCACCTATTGGGAGGCCTGCCTACGCTGCGTCTTTAGGTCCGTGGTCGGCACTCGAGAAGTTTTCTTCCCTATTGGTTCACAAAAAGTTTAAACGCCCCCGAGAATCCGCTACGGCACCGGGGATCGCGAAGCGATTTCAGTATTCTGTGACTATATACATACAGGGTGTAAGAGACATCGACGCACAAACGGATACCATGGGTCCAGGACATGATTCTGGACCCCCCGTGTTGGAACTTTTCTTCGGTTTTTTCCTATTTTTTTATGTTTGTTTTTTTTTTTAATAGTGAGCCGCGCTTAAAGTACTACAGGTGTGGTACTGGACACAGTATTTAGGTATACGATGACCTTTCATAATAAACATCCAAGAAGTTCATAATATAGTTTTATTTACATTGCTACTTTTAGTGATAGTAGTGAATTAATTATTTTTTACTAAAAATCTCATTGGGTTAGGTAAGAATAACAATTATTGAAAAAAATCCAATTTAAAAAAAAAAATTAGAAAATTTGGAAAATACCGACGAAAAATTCCAACCCGGGGTTCCAGAATTATGTCCTGGACCCACGGTATCCGTTTGTGCGTCGATGTCTCTTACACCCTGTATATCTCATCACGTAACCTTGACCCTGGAAGGGTTAGTGCAGGAACACCGTGGATTTTAGCCAGTACGAGTCTGGCAGTCGACACTGAATTTTACCACTTAAAAAAAGCATTTTAGAATGTGTTACCTACTGTCTAGTCAGCCGCTCCCACAGTGTATTTAAGGTGTTAGGCGTCACTTTATAGATTCAGAAATTCTTTCTACAGGTATGATGTCACAGTGATGGCGGGTCGCAAGAGTCTGTTCATCTTCCTGATGGGCCTCGCTTGGAAGTGCCGGTACAGCATGCCGCTGTTGCTGAGCGGCACCGTGGCCATCCTCGGCAGGGCCTGGATGTTCCAGATCAGGGTGCATACGGTGCACAGGCTGCATGAGAATGAGGTAATAATATCCGTCTTACTTTTTTGGGTCAATGTTTTTAAACCTGTTTCCGAACGCATACAACCCTAATCTTTTCAAAATTAGAGTGAACAGGCTTCTTCTAGGTAAGCTCGCTCCAGCGTTGCCTTTGGTTCTGTCACCCAACTAGTCGTTGCTGTCAACCCTGACCTAGACTAGAGTCAAGAACAAACCCAGTTCAAATAAAAAAAACCGGCCAAGAGCGAGTCGGACTCGCCCATAAAGGGTTCCGTAGCAGCAAGTAATAACATACTATAAAAGTTCTTGTAGTTGGTTCCAACTTTGAAAGGTTTACGATTTATGACGTATTAAAAAAAAAAACTTGAGAGGTGTCAAGGCACGTCGAAAATCGCTATGAACCTGTTAAAAAGGTTCAAGCGATTTTCGACCCTCCACCCCACACCACACTACCCCACTCCACTCCGCTCCACTTCGCTCCACTCCGCTCCGCTCCACTCCCTTCCACTCCACTCCGCTCCGCTCCACTCCACTCCACTCCGCTCCACTCCACTCCGCTCCACTCCACTCCACTCTACTCCACTCCACTGCACTGCACTCCACTCCACTGCACTCCACTCCACTCCACTACCTATTATAGCTGTAAAAATGAAGTTGACAAACTTACATTTGCAGTTGTTCTCCGATACATTTTGTTTAGGAAAATGTTATCCCAGTACGTTTTATAAGTTGGTCAACTATTACTCGTAAACTTGTAAAGCCCACTTAGTCATGATAATTTTCTTTTAAACTTCGTTATTAATACTACTATTGTAAATTTTTTCACACCCCCAAACATAACCGTTTAGCTGGTAGAGGGGGGGGACACTCGAGTAGGGCAAAAATTAGCACTTTAAAGCTTAATATTTCACAAACGAATCTTTTTATCAAAAAATTGTTGATGGAAACCACCAATATTTTTTAAAGGCCTATTTAATGATACCCCACACTAAGGGGTACGCGAGAAAAAAAAAACATCCCCGCTTTACGTGTACAGGAGGTACCCTAAAAAAAAATATTTTACGAGATTTTATTTTACCACTTTTTTGACGCAACAAATCCGTATATTTACACCAAATTACAGCTTTCTAGTGCTGGGCGTCTCTGAGCTAAGCTGCGGACAGACGGACGGACGGACGGACGGACATGGCGAAACTATAAGGGTTCCTTGTTGACTACGGAACCCTAATAAAAAACCGGCCAATTGTGAGTTGGACTTGCCCACACAGCGTTCAGTACTTACATAATAATTATAATAAAATGGTAGGAAAGTCTAAACTGTACATTGAATATTTTTTTAAAAGGATACTTCGGGTGTGATCTACAATCGATACCGAAGCCAAAAATATAGTTTTTAGATTTTTTGTCTGTTTGTCTGTATGGATGTCCGGGATAAACTCAAAAAGTACTGCATGGATTTTCTTCAAAGGCACGAATATTATTAAGAAGTCGGGTACATATTAGGCTACATATTATCAGGCTATCACCTACGGGGATCGAGCAGTAAACCTTTATTTCTTCAACGCATTTACGCAGACGACGTCGCGGGCAGCATCTAGTTATCTATAAAAACAGCAAAAAAATCATGTCTGTATGGGAGCTCTCTTAAATATTTATTTTATTATGTTATTTAGCAGGTATTTGTTGTACAGATACCGGCACGGTTCTTGAGCGCTCGGCGTAAGAGTGGGGATCGCTTTGCGCATCGTACACTTATCAACAAATGAAACGCACAATAAAACAAATATAACGCACAAAACAACGAATCCCGAGTGGCGGCTATGACGCGATGCGCTACGGCACGCTACGCGGGCCAATCACTACACTTTCCCCGCCCCCGTTCCTCACTTCATCTACCAAAGGGACCTAATAACTCACTTCTGCGCAGGTGAAGGTCAGCGCTCAAGATCCATGCCGGTATTTGTAGCAGTATATTTCCGACAAAAATATAACATCTGAAAATCTTAAAATTCTCGTATATTGTTTTTAACGCCTGTCACTTGCCGTTTTCTCCCGATGTGATTTCCTTTAACGTTTTGAGAGTAGAGATGATGAGGCAGGGTTCGAACTCTCGACCTAAGTACCTAAGTACGACCGTAAGTCGGGGCCTGAGCCACTGGGACTGGATAATTAAAATTAAATCGTGTGAATGGGCATAAATATGTAGGTATTAAACCTACGCGCTACGTGCTATTAATATTACGTACGAATCCCTTTCATTATACAAATCGGATATGTATCTGCCCAGCTAGTTCGCACCAACTAGATTATCTGTTTGCCCTTGCAAGCATTAAGTCTTTGCCTGTTAATTCGATTACCCACTGCACTCGCTGGTATTTTATAACTACTGAGAACTAAGCGTATTAACATGTGTATCAATCCTTTGTTTGAAAATGATGCATGTTAATTTGTAGGGTTTCAGAACATCATTCTAGGAGCTTCTTTTAGGACTTTAAAAATGAATCTTTCCAGAGCGAAAGGAAGTGTCAGACTGGTACTGACTAAAATCCACGGTGCTCCTTCTATAACCCTTTACGTTCTAAGGTCAAGTTACCGTTTAAATAGTCCCGCGACCCCGGCAGGCTTTGACCCTATAACTAAGGGGTCAGCTCTGTGGTAGTCTTTAGTAGTCTGTGCCTTGACCAAAGTCTGGCGCGAGAGATCGCCGCCTATCGCCTCCATGTGGACACGGCGGTGCTCTTCCCAAGCGTGGTAGACCTGCATCGTATAGCATTCAGGCGCGGTCGCAGCCTAAAATTTTGGGGGGTCACTCACTACACTAATACAAAATAGGTACCTATCTGGAATAAAATAAACATTATTGTACAAGACATATTACACAAGATTTCAGCAAACTGTAAATTTATCGCCGTTATGGGATAGTAAGAAATTTCCTTTTATTATTTGACAAATTTTTGATATTTTTCAATGTGACCTTAGATTTTGGGGGGGTCATGTCCCCTGTGACCCCCCCTTCGAACCGCGCCTGATAGCATTTCGCCTGCGACATCGTCCGCGCAGACTTAAAGAAATACATAACATTCAACTGGTGAAGCAATTTTCAAAATCGGTTCAGTAATTGCAGATATTATTTCCTACAAACTAAACCTCAAAAAATATTAGGATAGAATAAAGAAAGACATCTATATTATTAGCAGGTAAGCATTGCTAATAATTTACATAAGATTTTATTTTCAGTTGGCTTATTATGACGAGGACGACGAACAAGATGACGACGAAGGCACGTGGGACACCGAGTCCTCAGACTCGTGGGAGACCATCGTGGAGGAGGTGGCTTATGGCTGATCACACCATGGCCCATCTCTGCCATCGCGGGCCACACCACATTACCATCCTAAATTGTAACAAATATAGCGTAGCTAGGTTCAAGGGCATTTAATTTATAATTCTGGCATAGGCTTCTGCCGTATTTGTCAATATTATCGGTGAAGATATTATTATATGTTTTTACAAAGATGGTCTCTTGTCTTAAGCTTCGGTCACACACAACGATTAATCGCTGCTAATGCCTACTCGCCGCGCGTATTCGCTGTGTGACAGGCTGTTCGTAGCAAATAATCGCCGCGGTTTGAAAAGGGTGGTTAACTGCAAATTTATTTAAATTGAAAATCTATTGAAAAATAATGAACATGCATTTTTTTTAAATCAAGGAATATTGACAAAAATAAAACGCTTCGAAATTCGGGACTGGGACTTGTGCATTGTGACGTCATAATAACTGTAAAATTATACCGACCAAGTGACGTTTTGTGATTTTTAGAAACGTTGCATCTTCGTCAATGTTGGTTAACGTAACCAAAGACAAAATACGGTTCAAATATTTTTTGATAGTCTATCAATCAGACTAATTTTTTTTTTGAGGTAAAATAGCATTGAGCATGTTCAATTTTACTCGCACCGAATACACTCGCAGCGATTAGTCGCTTTGTGTGACCAAAGCTTTAGGTATTTTAAATGGGGTTTTTAGGTTCCATTTCAAAGACAATGTTTTTAGCATTTGGTGTATGTTGCACTTTTAAATGGTGTTGGGTATGCAATATTGAATTGCACGAGACCATCTTTACTTTTGTGATATTCATTGTTAAATAATTAATGTATAGGATGCGCTAACGTCGCCACAAAAAGACATACTTAGTTTCGATGGTACTTGAAACAGTGCCGAAATATCTGAAACTCTAAGCAAATATGAATTATACGAAATTCTCGTGTTTCGGAGTGCGAGCATCATGCCTCAGAATAATACCTTCAGAGGAAGTTTCTCCATCTTTTGTCCAGCAATAATATTCTTCCCCGCGCACACGCACAGTGTCGAAAGTCTCCGTTCCTTATTAGCCGAAAATAGGGCTTTCGTTCGTGTTACGAAGATGACGATGATTCCCGAAGTGCATAGTTCATCTTGAAGAATTGTAGCTCGTTTATAACGGCACTCTGCTCGTATTTTATTACATTATAAGTGTAGCAGTTCTCTTAGAGATATTGCCATTTTTGACTGACTTATCTAGACATATTAAAATGATTTGTCGCCTTATCTTTTATAGCTGGACCACGCTAACGGCATATTCCGTTGATTTTCGATAATAGTCTTTAACATCCTTACTACTTACAAAAGTTAAACGTACTCGTATCTGTTAAACCTCTGTTAAACACTTGTCTAAAAAAAGTATACCTACTCGTAACTGCAAAAGAGACCTTAAATTTTAATAAACGTCAAATGCCGATTTGTAGTACGCTTTTTTTAGACAAGTGTTGACAACAGATGTTTTACTTTTTTGTAGTAAGAGTGTACATGTTTGTATAAACGTCTATTCACGCGATAATTAACGGTATTTCCCGTTGGTGTGGCCCTAGGGTTATAGACTGTTTATGCGCTTTTTTTATGGACGTTAAAAAACTTGTGACGATGCAATTTAATACAATCTCTCTGAATGTTATTTCTCAGTACCTATTGTTCCATAACGGTTTAGGGCTCAAAATATGTACCTATTTATTAATTAATAGAATAATTATACTGTATCAACAGTAACATGAATAAATATCTCGATTTTAAATCATCTTTGTTTTTTTTTTATTTTACTGTCCTTTTTTTTCATGACACATTATCTATTTAAATATCAGTACCGTTTAGCTCTATGTTAGTCCTAATTGGGCTCCTTGAATACAAATGTGGCTAAGCTCAAAAAGAGGATAAGTGCCCATTCGCATGAGCGCTTTTTTATGGGCGAGCGTTAAACAGCGCCCGAAATAGAACGCATTCTGATATATCTGTTCTCACGTCAGCGCTTTTAAAGCGCTGCGCTTTTTTTCGAACTGTATTTGATTATAAGTGTTGGGCAGTGGCATTTAAGTTCAATTTACCTTTTTGTTGAATCTCAGCGCTTTTTTAACGCCGGAAAAAAGCGCTCGTGCGAATGGGCTCTAATAAATCAAGTATTAGACAGAAATCTTGAACGAAACCTTTATGCTAATAATGTCACAGGCTGGTAGATGATAGCTATTGTCAAACAAGACATTTATTAGTTCAAAATAGCAATCAATCAAAAACATGGACAAAGTCTAAAATTTTTGTATTTTCTATTAAATTATACAAGTTTTATATTTTATACAATAACACTACCCTAAATCCTTAATGTTTTAATTACCTATATTTTTTTATACAAAACACAATATTTAAAAAAAAATGTCGGGCTCGAAAGATGCACCTAAGAAAAAGCCTTCGATACCCAAATACATGAACTTCATCATAGGAGGCACTAGCGGGTGAGGATTATAATAAGTATCTAAAAACTTGTGCATCTTAAGCATAGCCCGGAAAAGGTACTTAAATTGGTTTTTTGTTACTTGTATCACGAACTGTCATAGAAATCATAACATGGATAAGCTTTTTCCCGGTATTTAATTTCAGTACTTACAGTATTGAACGCGGAAAAGCCGTGGCAACAGCGAATGCTTATTTGTCTTCATCCTACATGTTCCTAACAATTTTAAAATTCCGGAAAAATCTTTTTAAATCCCGGAGTCCCGGAGGCATGTCCATATTAAAAAGTACGTTTCAGGTTATTGACCCCAAATCAATCTACCTACACCGGGCTATGTTCATAAGCCACGTTTCTAGTGATGGGTTTTTATCCGGATAAATACTCAAAATGGATAAATACTCAATAAATATCCGTTTCTTCTCGAGTATTTACTCAAAACAGTGGATAAAAACTATTTACAGTTTTAATTCCGTTATTTCACGGGTTTTTATTTGTTTTATGAATGAAAAGGTGGGAATAAATGAAAATCTGAAAATATAGATTTTAACCAAGGTATATTAATCGCTTTGGTAAAAACAAAATTACTGTAATACTCAATAACGAAAATTTTCGTTAAGTAAAGGGTGTCCAGTGGAAAATTTTCAACTTTGAAATTTCACATAAAAAAAACTACATAGATTTTATTTATTTTTATTAAAATTAAATGTACTTCATTAATGCGGATTTCATTTCTTAAACACTATGTCATCTAAATGATGACCGTTTTTTTGTACGCACTCCTGTAGTCGGACCCTTACATTTGCAATCACGCGACGGCAAAGCTCTGGAGCAATACTTTGAATTTCACGGCGAATATTGGCCAGCAGGGCTTGAATTGTCCGGGGATTGTTCTTATAAACCTTCGATTTAAGGTAACCCCATAGAAAAAAATCGCAGGGCGTGAGATCGGGCGACCTAGGCGGCCATGAGATGTCTCCGTACTTGCTGATCAGTTTATTTGGAAAAATTGTTCTTAACTTTTCCATGGACACCCTAGCTGTATGCGGAGTGGCACCGTCTTGCTGAAATTGTGTCCTATTGTTGTAACCTGAATACAGCTGCAATTGCGGTACCAGAAATTCGTCTATCATACGGCAATACACCGGAGCAGTGACTGTTTCTCCTTGGTTAAAAAAATAGGGCCCAATTACACCGCTAGCCGAAATGGCACACCAAACTGTGGTTTTCAAGCAATGTAAACGTTTCTGATGACGTTCTCTTGGGTTGTTCGGGCACCAGTATCTCATATTCTGTTTATTTACATATCCATCAATGTGGAAATGTGCTTCGTCACTAAACAAAATGTTTCCCAACGTGGTAGGTGTTCGAAAGCGTTCCAGCATTGTTCTTGCGAAGGTTTCTCGCAAAGGATTGTCGCTTTCCTTGAGACCCTGAACAATTTGCATTTTATATGGATGGAGTTTTAATTTATTCTTCAAAATAACATGCACTGTTGACTTTTTGATTCCTGTGGAGGCTGCAATTTTCCTAATCGATGGATTTCTAATGATTTCATTTCGAACTTCAGACACACGTTCGGGCGTTGCTGCTGATGTTGATGGTCCTGAAGGAGTTCTGTTGAGCGTTGTCCCTTCTTGCCTAAATCTTTGTACCCACGACCAAATAAGTTGCGTGCTTGGCCCATCACTTAAACGCCGAATATTAAAATGAGTACAAAACGTTCGACGCGTGCGAACCAACGATTCACCATTCTTTAGATATTGCTCAACCGCGAACGAGCGGTGCGCTCCTGTCCAGTGACTCATGGCTACTAACAAATCCGCAAGTACCGCGCTTTCAATGGTACCCCTCCCGCTCACCTCACCCCTCTATTATTTCGATAATTGCAGTTTAAAGTTGAAAAATTTCCGCTGGACACCCTTTAGGTACTGACAAACTTCCCCGCGCTCGTCCTCGGGGACTTCAACGCCAAAAATGTGTCCTGGGGTTCCCGGTTTACGGACGTTGTGCAGGGCAGAAGGCTCGAGCACTGAGCCCTGGCGCAGGGCCTGGTCATCGAGAACCGCGGGGTTCTGTCCCCACGTGCGTGCGGTGGGCGGGCGAGTAGGTGGTGGACGTTACGTTCGCCACCTCAGACCTGTCGTCGCGCGTCACCGGCTGGCGTGTGTGGAGGAGGTGGAGACCTATTCCGATCACCGGTATATCCGGTTTGACGTCTCCGCCCAGACCTCAGACGCGCCGGTGAACGGAACCCAAGTGGTCCGCGATGGGCGCTGAAGCAGCTGGACCGGGAGCTATTCCTGGAAACCTCGATCGTGCAGGCCTGGGTGTCACCACCGGACAGGCCTGCCGACATCAACGACGAGGCGGAGTGGTTCCGGGAGGACATGACGAATATCTGCGACGTGGCCATGCCCCGGGTCCGGCAAGGACGCGCCCGGAGTCAGCTGTACTGGTGGTCGAACGAGCTGGCAGCGCTGCGCGAGGCGTGCGTTGCCGCGCGACGCCGGTACACCAGGTTCCGCAGGCGCCGCACCCGACCTCCGGATGCGGCGACTGTAGAGGCGGAGCTGCGGCTACAGGGCAGCGAAGACCGTCCTCCGCGACGAGATCTGGCGGGCCAAGGAATTGGCCCGCAAGGAGATGCTGGAGTCTCTGAACGGGGACCCATGGGGCCGGCCCTACAAGTGGGCGAGACAGAAACTCCGCCCCTGGGCTCCCCCGTCGACGCAGAGTCTCCGGCCTCAGTTCGTGGAGGAAGTGGTGAGCGCCCTGTTCCCATCGCGAGGGAAGCATACTCCCCCGCCTATGGCTCCGTCTCCGACGGAATCTGACGGTGAAGCTTGCGCAAACGCGGACCACAGCGACGACGATGTACGGACGTACGACGCTCCGGAGGTGACCGAGGTAGACCTGAGAGTGGCGGTGCTACGGCTCAAGGCCAAAAATATCGCCCCAGGACCCGACGGCCTGCCAGGAAAATCCTGGGTCGTGGCCTCCGGGACTCTCGGGCCTCGACTGGGGGGGCTCTACAGCGCGTGCCTGGAGAGGGGCCAGTTCCCGCTTTGCTGGAAGACGGGGAAACTGGTCCTGATCCAGAAGCCCGGGCGCCCTGCGGACTCTCCGTCCGCATTCCGGCCCATCGTGCTGCTCGACGAGGTGGGCAAGCTCTTTGAAAGAGTAATTGCAAACCGTCTCGTCGGGCACCTGAATCGGGTGGGTCCGGACCTTGCGGAGAGCCAGTTTAGCTTCCGCAGGGGGCGCTCGACGGTGGATGCCATCATGCGCTTGAGAGCCCTCACGACGGGGGATGCAGTGGCCCGGGGCAGGGTCGTCGTGGCAGTGTCTTTGGACATCACCAACGCCTTCAACACCCTGCCCTGGAGTTGCATCAGGAAGGCACTCCGGTATCACCGGGTGCCGACCTATCTCCGTCGTATAGTCGAGGACTACCTGACGGACAGAGCCGTCATCTACCCCGGTCACCGGGGAGAATGGAACCGGCGAGAGGTCCATTCTCCCCGGTGACCGGTTCTCTAATCTTCTTCAGAGTTTCGCTCATATTTGAGTAATCACTAATTTTACTTGGTTATGACGAAAATCTATGCACTGCTAGGACATGCGGCGGGGGGGGGGGGATAGAGAGCAAGACAAACAAAAGAGACAAAAGAAATTGGACAAAAAGAGAGCGGGATAGGGCGCAGTGAGAGCCACGATGCTTGCGCGCTGCTTTGTCTTGAGATTAGAACTAATAATAATGTTATATTGTTGTGTTTTGGAAAGCCTTATTGACATTACTAGTCATTTTGAATAAAAAAAAAACACCCAATACGCAATAAATATAAATATCCACCATTTTGAGTAAATATCCGATAAAAACGGATAAATACGAGTATTTATCCATTTCGGATAAATACTCGAGTATTTATCCTCTGAGTATTTATCCTCTGCCCATCACTACACGTTTCCACTTTGCTGCCGAGCAAACATTTTCAACAGAGCAAATGTTTGCTATTTTCCAGTGTTCAATGAAAACAACTCATACTTGTTTTCACTATCATAGCTGAACGAATGTATGTTCTGAACAAAAGCTTGTACGTTCGCACAGTACCATGTTCGTCCGTTTTTGTATGGTGTGCATAGTAAAGTGTATTATATCTATCTATAAATAATAATTAATATTTATTAAACAGGATGATGGCAATTTGTGTTGTCCAGCCAGCAGATTTGTTGAAGACTCGAATGCAGTTACTGGGTTCGAGCTCAAAAGACGCAACGTTGGTTTCTGTAGCCAAGGGTATTATAAAAAACGAAGGCATACTGGGGTTCTACACAGGTTTGTCAGCTGCCCTGCTCCGGCAGGCTACCTACGGAACTGGAAGGTTGGGAGCCTTTAACGGATTTCTGGATATGTATAGAGCGTAAGTGTTCAAACAATAAACAAAACCTCCTTTCGCAATTTTGATGATCTTCGTTGAAGCCCCTTCGTAAGTTCGGCGACGCAATGTATCCGATAGGTACCTTACGACTTTGTTATCCAGGTGACAATCGCAATACAAATCCATAGAGTTTCGTACTCAGACACGCGTCAATGGATAGCAAAGTCGTAAGGTATCAGAGACTTGTGTCGCCTAGTGTCACGTAGAATCTAAGGCCGCTACTTTTTACAGCTCCAAAGTTTTTCGGATGCGGTTTCGGAATCGCATGTTTTTGCGACTGTCAGCTGTAGTGTTCCAATCGATAGTTAATTGTCGATAGTTTCTTGATTTGCATTTTCTTTATTCTTTTAAAACTGTAGGAGTAACATGGGTAAGGAGTAACGCTGGCAATAGAAAAAAAAAACTGGTATAAACTTATAACTACATGGTCTTCGACGCGACGGAAGATGTGTCGAAGCCGAAACCAGACTTAATGTATCTAGTTCTATTCCTCAGAAAATATGGCGTCCCTACCTTTCCGATAAAAATAGTACTGGGTATGATTTCCGGAGCATTCGGCGCCTGGATCGGGACCCCAGCCGAAGTAGCGCTGATCCGAATGACGGCTGACGGCAGGCTACCACCCGAAAAACGGAGGAACTACACGAATGTGTTCAACGCATTAGGAAGGTATTTACCTTGATTAATTTTTCAATTGCTTACGAGTCTCGTTTAGAACACAGACAATGAATTACATGCGCCTTAGACGAAATATGCAACATAAATGCACGGCATGTACTTATAATATCCAACAGAATCCCCCAAAATATGGAACTTGGAGTATAATTTTGTAAAAAATATTGGGCAGGCCATATCGCTCGTAGAACTGATAACCGATGGGGAAGAAAAGTTCTCGAGTGGTGACCACGGACCGGAAGACGGAGCGTAGGTAGGCCTCCCACTAGGTGGACCATGTACGTCAGGATTGAGGAGCCACATCAGATTTTTAAAATCTGATTTCACCATTATTTAGCAGCAATGTAGCTGATTTTGCAGCACAAATTCTAGATTTAGCAGCAAAATATATCACTAGTTATATTAATGCAAAAGTGGCTCCTCAATCTAAACGTTTGAATTGAGGAGCCACCTTGGATCTCGGTAAGTAATAGATGCACATTGTTGAAACTTTTGCAGCATTTAGCAGCAATTGTGCATATTATCGTCTAAAAATTTGGCTACTGTAGCGCTAAAATCAAAGAAAATACAATAGTTTTAGTGTGGCTCCTCAATCTAGACGCAAGAGCTGAAATTATATTGGATGTGAGCGATCAATTAATATATTCAACATAATGATCATTTAGCAGGTGTTGTAATTGTTTTTGCAGTATAGCAATAAAATGGTAAAACAGAGTAAATTTTTTAGATGAACGTATTTTCTTTGGCTCCTCAATCCTGACGTTCTTATTGTATATTTTTGACTGTAGCCACCTGAGTTCTCAACGGAATCTAAAGCCAGATATACTAACATTTAGCAGAAATGTCTGCTAAAGATATCTGCACAATTCAGCAATGTACATATTTTGGATTCTGAGAAAACAATACTTAACTATTTTCTTGTAAATTCAGTGTGTAGGGTGACCATGTTATACTCGTATTAATGAAACCAGTATAAGTAAATTATTAAATGTTTCTTTTCATAACAGGTTATATCTATCGTACCTATGGATGTGCCGTTACCAGCAATATTGCCCAAAATAGGAATATAAGTGGCAATATTGCCGGAGTGGAAATATTTGGGAATATTGCTTTTTTTTTATTTTCGTGGTAAAATAATCAAATGAGTCCTCCCACCCCGGGCAGGGCGGGAGGGACTGTCAGACTTGTACTGACTAAAACCCACGGTGTCCTTCAATAGCCCTTTATATTCCGGGGTCACGGTAATGAGATAAGTCCCGCGACCCCGGCAGGCTTTGGCCCTCTAGAGGGGGGCCCCGTCATCTTGCTGACGCTCTTTGAGGCGCGCGTGGAACACAATGCGCCGTCGACCCGGGCATGGTCCATGGTCGGGCAGCGAGTTGCCCTTTACTCGCCGCCCGCATGCCCGCGCCTACGGTGGCCGGAGATCGTCTTGCGACGTCCGTCGCTGTGGGTTGGGAATATTGCTTAGTTATAAACCAAATTACGTACGGAAACTTAAAACTGATGTACAACACTTAAAGTTAGCATTTACAGGCAATCATCTACATTATATACAATAAAATATGGTTTTGGGTAAAATTGCCAGTAATGCCAGCATTTTGGAAATATTCCCGGTATTTTTTTCATTTTCACTAACGTACAGACGCCAGCAGGTTAACCTACCCGAATCTGTCAGATTTAACCAATCAAACATTAACCTTCCACTGTTGTGATAAGGTTGAAAATCTATTATAGAAATCTGACAGTGTGGCAATTTTACCCAAAACCTTATTTTATTGTATATAATGTAGATGGTAGATGGAAGGTTAATGTTTGATTGGTTAAATCTGACAGATTCGGGTAGGTTGACCTGCTGGCGTCTGTACGTTAGTGAAAATGAAAAAAATACCGGGAATATTTCCAAAATGCTGGCATTACTGGCAATTTTACCCAAAACCATATTTTATTGTATATAATGTAGATGATTGCCTGTAAATGCTAACTTTAAGCGTTGTACATCAGTTTTAAGTTTCCGTACGTAATTTGGTTTATAACTAAGCAATATTCCCAAATATTTCCACTCCGGCAATATTGCCACTTATATTCCCATTTTGGGCAATATTGCTGGTAACGGCACATCCATAGGTACGATAGATATAACCTGTTATGAAAAGAAACATTTAATAATTTACTTATACTGGTTTCATTAATACGAGTATAACATGGTCACCCTACACACTGAATTTACAAGAAAATAGTTAAGTATTGTTTTCTCAGAATCCAAAATATGTACATTGCTGAATTGTGCAGATATCTTTAGCAGACATTTCTGCTAAATGTTAGTATATCTGGCTTTAGATTCCGTTGAGAACTCAGGTGGCTACAGTCAAAAATATACAATAAGAACGTCAGGATTGAGGAGCCAAAGAAAATACGTTCATCTAAAAAATTTACTCTGTTTTACCATTTTATTGCTATACTGCAAAAACAATTACAACACCTGCTAAATGATCATTATGTTGAATATATTAATTGATCGCTCACATCCAATATAATTTCAGCTCTTGCGTCTAGATTGAGGAGCCACACTAAAACTATTGTATTTTCTTTGATTTTAGCGCTACAGTAGCCAAATTTTTAGGCGATAATATGCACAATTGCTGCTAAATGCTGCAAAAGTTTCAACAATGTGCATCTATTACTTACCGAGATCCAAGGTGGCTCCTCAATTCAAACGTTTAGATTGAGGAGCCACTTTTGCATTAATATAACTAGTGATATATTTTGCTGCTAAATCTAGAATTTGTGCTGCAAAATCAGCTACATTGCTGCTAAATAATGGTGAAATCAGATTTTAAAAATCTGATGTGGCTCCTCAATCCTGACGTACATGGTGGACCGACGACATCGTGAGAGTCGCGGGCAAGCGATAGATGCAAGTGGCGAATTGTCGTACGCGGCGTGGCGGTCTAAGGGGGAGGCCTATTTTCAGCAGTGGAAGTCTTCCGGCTGATGATGTTGATGAAAAAATATTATTATTACCTAACTGACATATTTTTGCACTTCACCAACTACAATAATGCAAAATTGCCAAACGGTGTGTTGTGTAGATGCATTAAGACAATCGTCTACCGAGCGCTCGTCCATACTAAAAGAGAAAACGTTTTCCTGCACTTAAATGTTATCCTATCTCAATGATTTTTTAGAATGCTTCTGACACAGTAAAAAACTAGGTTTATAGGTTTTCATTTTTTCAAAATTAATAATAGTTTGAAAGTTACAGGCGCTTTTTATGACAAAATGTTCATTGAAGTAAAACCTTTGTATTTTTTACGGTATACTTTCCTCATAAGAGTTATATGGTAAACAAAATCAACAATCTTGTTTAAAATTATATTAAAAAATGTCCAGAATAACGCGCGAAGAAGGTATAACTACATTGTGGAGAGGTGCAGGCGCTACCGTCACGAGAGCCATGGTCGTCAACGGCGCACAACTAGGCTCCTATGCCCAGGTTAGTCCTGTAGTTGTAAGCCTCCTCTCTCCATGATAGTCAAGAAAACAACCCACCAAGCCGGCCCGGATTTACGTTTTTTCGAACCGGGGCAAAACTTGATAGTGGTGGCCCCTCCAGTAAAACGACATTTTTATTTACTTGGCGCTAGGGCCTGATCCATAAATATTTGTTGCAATTGAACGAGACAGGAGTTGAATGTCGGGAGGGAATGATTCATGCCGCTTTTGTCAGTACAGGCATCTGGGGCTAAAATACAAGACCGAGCGAAGCGATCGAGCTCGTATGTTTTTCGCCTTTCACCGACATTTCAGCCCCCTAGCCAAGTCACAACAAGTCGCAAACGATAATCGTAAACGCTCGGTACTTCCCAATAGATTTTCAACTTTATAGTCTAGAGCCTAAAGTTGAAAATCTATTTAAGATTTCTGAGCGTCAGCGACAGGAAAGATCGAAAACGATAAGCAATCTTCACTAGATCTTCAACGTTATATATCCATGCAAATAAGGTTGAAAATCTATTAAAGCGTACTCAGCGTTTACGTTTATCGTTTGTAACATGGCTACAGGACCAGATCTTTGTTTGCAAGCAACTAAAACCTGGTAGTTAAAGGCAAACCTGTGGGCAAACTTGAAACAAAAGTTCAAAGACTTTTTATATCTACTAGTGCACACTGTATATGACCGCAGTGTCCGCAGTGGGAACTTAATAGTCTGTGATTATTATAATTCTTGAATATTAATTAATTTACAGGCTCGAGAAATGCTGTTGCCGTACTTCGGGGATGGGTTACCGCTGCATTCGGTATCTGCTATGATCGCTGGTCTGATCACCACAGTTGCCTCGTTGCCTATGGACATCGTCAAGACCAGGTACAATCTTTTCATGAATGCTCTCTGGGACTTATCTCATTACCGTGACCCCAGAACATAAAGGGCTATTGAAGGACACCGTGGATTTTAGTCAGTACAAGTCTGACAGTCCCTCCTGCCCTGCCCTGGGTGGGAGGAATCATTTGATGATTGAACCACGAAAAAAAAAATGCTCTCTGCAGGGCTTAGAGACATGGCATATTACAAGTTCTTAGCTATTTCTTACAAGTTTCTACATATTTCTTGTTCAAAGCGAAGTGCTAACATTTTCGAGATCGCTTTATTATTTAGCATTTCTGCTGTAACATCTGTTTAGATCGTCATTTGCATTTTTTCAGGGTTCAAAATTCCGAAAAGGGCGCAGGACAATTCCAAGTACTATCTAATACCATCAAGAACGAAGGTATACTCGCATTGTGGAGCGGTTTGATTCCGACTTACGCGAAAATCGGACCTATGACTATCCTTATATTTATTTTCTTGGAACAACTGAATACAATATATTATAAGTTTACTGGCCAAATTTAATATGAAATACAAACGCCTGCAGGTCAACCTTCCCCAATCTAGTCTAATTTTACCAATCGAACATTAAGGCCGCATAACCAGAAAGTTGGCAATGATTACTATCGTAACACCGAATATATAGTTTTAGATGTAAAAAACGTATTTGAAAACCTTCCAAATGCTTTTTTTATACCTGAAACGGTTACAACATCAAATTCAGTGTTTTAATTGCATTCCTATAACAATGTTTTAGTGCATTACAGAGCCATATTTCTTATTTCCATACAGTAACATTGCTAAATTAATTAAAACTTGTTAATATTTGACAACTATTTGCGACGTTGCCAACTTTCAGAATAAGCTCTCTTAACCTTCCACAATTGTGATAAGGTTGAAATTCTGTTAAAGAAATTTGAGAGATTGAGGTAGGTTGATTGACGTGCTGCCAGTCCGTACCTACGTATACCTTTAATATTTTTGTCAGGTTTGAAAACAGGACAAACAAGACTATTATTTATAAAACTGCAACATTAAACTATAATTATAATTCTATAACTAATTATAATTGTTATTTGAAAAACATCTAATATATGTGACTAATAAGTACTTTACGAAAAATATTTAAGAAATGATTATAATAAAAATTGTAAAAAATAAAATAAATGTATCGTCTTGTTTGTTTTCGCTGAGAGGGCTCCACAAGTCTACAATGTACACACGCCAGCAAGTCAACCTACCCGAATCTGTCAAATTTTACCAATCGAACAATAACCTTCCAGATAAGGTTGAAAATCTGTTAAAGAAAAATGACAGATTGAGCTGTTGATGTGCTGGCGTCTGTACCTACATGTGTTGTGTAATGTGTTCGTTAAATTGTACCTTCCTCAATAAATAATATCCGTTTTTTAGTTTTGTGGCAAACCTAACACTAATACTTAAAACATAAGTATTAAAATTTATTTATTGTAACAGTTTTACAAATATAGTTGGAGAGACATTTACAAATAGAGTTATTTACTTTGAGTATTTACTGTCTAGAGGAGCGTCGCGTCGCCCTACAATTTAAATAAAGAAAACCCACATTTTTAAGCATGTTGTGTGGCCGCTGTTTTACACACTGTGCGTCTATGTCGCTGTGAGTCTATAAGTGATAAATTTGCTATTTGATACTCTGCTCTAGATAATATATAATCAAAGTCTATTTATAATTGACTGTTGAAAGTGAGTTAAGTCCCGCGTTGAATGTGTCGATTGTACCTATAAACGGTGATGATTACCTTCGCCAGTCTGAACAATGAACATGCCTCCAATAAAGTAGCAGCACAATCTGTGCGAGCGATTTTCGTCCTTATCCCACGCGGGACTAAATTCAATTTGATCCAGAGCTATTTATAATAAGTACCTACGTAAATAAATAAAAATAAACTTTAGAAAATAATTATGTATTTCATTGAACGTCGGGTATGATTTTCAATTCGGTACAATTGTCAACATCAAAAAAGAGCTAAAGGTTCAGTCCTGCAAGTTTTCCCGTATCTCTTATGGATGCGGATTTCTTCCTTCTGGCCAATTTAAAAGAAATACCCTGTATATCATTAAATAAGAAAACAATTATTATAGAAATTGATGGTATTATTAGTTTTCCACAAGTACACCGAAAAAATATTTTTGTACCTATGGAGTTGACCACCTAATATTGTCTACATTTTTTTTTGGTTTATGGGTCGAGGCTTCAAGGGAAACTTGGCCATATCTTTTGGCAAATTGTGGTAGCTTGATGTGCTGGCGTCCGTACTTTATACATGTGGTGATCCACTTTTGAATCTTATCAAAAATCAAGGAAAATAAATAGGTAGTTAAAATTTCAATGAGCTGTGGTGTGGCCAAGTAATATCGGCTGCGGCTTATTAGTTGTACGAGTAGGTTGTGAGTTCGAAAGAAATCCACAACGAGCAGTAGTGAAGGAAAACATCGTGAGGAAACCGGCATGTCCTACGTAAAACTAAAAATTCGAAGATATGTGGCATCCACCAACCCGCACTGGGCCCGCGTGGTTGATTATCACCCACTCCCTCTCACAGAGAGGAGGCCTGTGTCCCAGCAGTGGGAACATATAGACTGATGATGATGAGTTAAAATATAATGGGATTAAAATAGAACCACGGCAGTCTCGCCTCTGCCGAGCGACTGCCGCGAAATAAAAACAAATAGTTATTTACGTTGGCATATAATTTATTGAATTGAATCAGTTCTGCCATCACCACTGCCATTCTTCGGTGAAATCTTGATCTGTTGGGAAATGCCTCCTGAAACAAATGCCTTAAAAAATAATTCTGTTTACGTTGGTGGGTCAAAATAGTTCTTTGTTGGATAACTGCAGCGGCCGTATTATGACGTCTTAAAGCAAGAATAGTTCCACTGTGGGAACAAGATGGCGCTAGACGACTTGTATAGCTCTGTTTCATTCCTACAGTAGAACTATTCTCGTTTTAAGACGTCATACTAGTTCCTTTGGACTTGTTCACCGAAGGCGGTTGCAGAAGCTCTCTCAAGCGATTTATTGAATTGAAAAACGGTTCACGCGTTTCCATATTGTGACGAAGTTGCTATGAACCAGTGCGGGAGGGAACCAGTCTAAAAAGACGTTGAATGATGAATTATTTTGCTACTCTGCGCCTTAATAGTTTTTTTTTTTTAAAGCATTCATATGATTGATTTCCTGATTCATATTAATATATTTCGCGGTAGATCCCCAGAGCGGGCTTTAGTTAAGACTGCGTTCCGCTTTACGCAAAATATAATAGTTTAGCCTATTATTTAATTTTTTTAGAAATGTAGTATTTGATCCCTTAAAATATTACGATACTATATTATATAGTAGGGTTGGCAACCCTACTCCCACTAGGTGGACCGGCGTCATCGTGAGGGTCGCGGGCAACCGATGGTTGCAAGTGGCGAATTGTCGTTCGGCGTGGCGGTCTAAGGGGGAGGCCTGTGTTCAGCAGTGGACGTCTTCCGGCTGATGATGACTCGTACGTACCTCCTGTGTGTGGGTGTGGCGGGTGAGGCGGGGGAGGCGGGCACGGAGCGGCGCGGCGGGGTGCGCGGGCGGGGGGAGGCCGGCGAGCGCCGCGCCACCTCGCCCAGCAGGGACAGGCACGAGCGAGACAGGCGCTGGCTGAAGTTCTAACACATGCACCAATGGTTAACCGGGACTCCATCAAAGCTGAGACGAGCGGAGATGTGTTTGAATAACCAATCAGATTTCCACCGAAGCTAAGCGGAGAGGAGATGTGGATTTCTGAATAGGTGCGTCCCCACAGAGTGTGCAGCCTCGCGAGGCATTTTCCGCGCGAAACAGCTCGGTTGGTGTGGACGTGTCTCGGGCGAGGCAAGTGATAGCGTTGCCGCGGTCGAGCGACCGAGCGCTCGAGCCATCCAGCGTCAGCTATTGTTTTGCTCGCGTATATTGTTTCGTTTCTCGACAGAGGCACGAAACAAAATACACGAGCAAAACAAAAGCCGAGCATACTAACCGAGTTGCTTCGTGCAGCAAATGCCTCGCGAGGCTGCTCGCTCTGTGTGGACGCACCTATTGGTTATTCAAATACATCTCCGCTCGTCTTAGCTTTGGTTCTGGTTCCAAAGTCTAAAAAACTACCAAGCCGTCGATGTGGCCATGTTTTTATAAAATTGTTGGCAAAGGCGAAGGTGAAGAAGTCATGTAAAAGAAGTCGGCACGCGTACAAGTGAAGTCGCAAATTCACAACTACGGGAAAGTTGCACGCATAAATGCCAGCGTCACGTTCGCATCGCGTTCTGCCTTTACAGAGATCGCATCGCCAGATTAGATCGCCGGAACGGATCGCGCTCTGTCGGTAAAGGCCTAAAGATACTTCTCCCTTTTCTCTGGTGCTTTTCCGTCTCTTTGGCGGAAAGCCCATGTTCGCCCATTACCTAAAATTACTAATCCCACTCTTCCCTGTCACTTCCGACCAATTTCCATCCTTCCCTTTTTATCTAAAGTCCTTGAAGCCTGTGTCCATAAACAATTTTCCAATTTCATTCACCAAAACTCCCTCATCAGCCCCTTCCAATCTGGGTTCAGACCTGGCCACAGTACCATTACCGCTCTCCTTAAAGTGACTGACGATATTAGGCGGGGAATGGAAGACACACAAGTTTCCGTTCTAGTGTTGATTGACTTTTCCAATGCCTTCAATACCGTCAGTCATGAAGTCCTCTTATCCATCCTATCCTATCGAATGGTCTCTTCCGAGGTTCTGGAATGGTTTACTTCCTATCTTCGAGGGCGTCAGCAATCAGTTTTTGCTGGAGATTCTTCTTCCAGCTGGTGTGATCTTGCAACTGGCGTCCCTCAAGGCGGAATCCTTTCTCCACTTTTGTTTTCTATGTTTATAGACCTCATAACTACCGAACTTCAGTGTGCGTATCATCTTTACGCTGATGACTTGCAGCTCTACTGTCGGGCGGGTGTTGACAACATATCCGATGCAATCAAAAAACTAAATCAGGACTTATCTGCTATAAAAAACTGGTCTGATCGTTTTGGGGTGGCTGTTAATCCAACTAAATGCCAAGCTATTATTGTAGGGAGCTCCCGTAGCATTCGAAGCTTGAATGGTTCGGCATTGCCGCCGATTACCTTTGATGGAACAGTCATTCCATTTAGCCCTGTCGTTAAGAATTTGGGTATGTATGTTGACACTTGCCTCGACTGGCGGAAGCAGGTTGCAGCTGTGAGTCAAAGGGTCACCGGAACGTTGCGGTCGCTTTATCGCCTGAAAAATATTCTCCCATCACACATAAAGAAAATGCTGGTTCAGTCCCTTATCTTCCCCATAATTGACTATGGTGATGTGTGTTATTATGACCTGAATGCAGATCTACTCAATAAATTTGACCGGCTTCTGAATAACTGCATTCGATTCGTGTTCAATCTACGTAAGTATGATCATGTGTCTGAACATCGATCCACTTTAAAATGGCTACCCATTCGTCAGCGCAGAGCGTTGAGGGCATTGACTACCTTATTTTGTCTTTTAAATAATCCTTCTTCACCTTCTTATCTAACCTCTCGTTTTCAATATTTATGCTCTGCGCACAGTAAAAATCTTCGTTCCTCCAACAATCGTCTTCTTCGATGTCCCTCTCATCGTTCTGGATTTCTAAAATCATCCTTTCTTGTCCAAGCGGTCTTCCTTTGGAACGAGCTCCCTCGGAATATCAGGACGGTCTCCAGTCGGTTCACTTTTAAGTTGAGAGTTCGTGAGCATTTGCACAAGATGTTGGCAGACTCGGCACAAAGTTAATTTGTTATTGGTAATCCCCATCTTTATATATATATATATATATATATAATATATATTCTCTATTTTACACTTTATATTTGTATATATCTTGCTTTTATGTATGTATGTTTGTATGTATGTATCATTTTTAAATATTTTTCATTTAGTGTATTGTTGCACCTTCTATGTTAATTTCTCTGCATCACCCTAAGGTAGACTGGGAGAGAATGCCCAAGGCATTAAGTCCGCCTTTGTACTGGTTTGTGCATGAAGTTAAATAAATAAATAAATAAATAAATAAAGATGGAATGTGAACGTTTATACGTCATGCAACGTGTTTTTGACAAATCTTCAATGACTTCTTGTGAGAATGAGACCTAATCCCTGAATTCTTGTTACAAAGATGTCGGTCGCGTATGTTACGTGTCTTGAGGTTATCAGATAATTATTTCAGTTAATAACACAAATATTACCGGGAGACAAGATCCTTTCATCTCACGAAGGTCAATCTTCCTGAAGAGCTCACACAGCAGCAGCTCGTGAAGGCTCGGAGTACGAGGACCAAAGATCTGTTCAATGATCTCCACCACCTGCGTACAGATCACTTATTGATGACGAATTAATATTGCAATTTTTTTTTGACTTACTGTTTTATTTTTTATTAAATAAATTCAAGTCTTTCGGCAAAATTAACACTAAAATATTTTCTGTTAAAAAGTTCTAAGTTATAGGGGAAAAGCTATTAACCGAGTAAGAAGTCAAAAATTTAAACGAGTTACTTATTCAAAGAGTTTTAGAAATACTTGTTTCTAAGGGCTGGTTCCCTCTCACAGAGAGGAGGCCTGTGTCCCAGCAGTGGCGAACATTATAGGCTGATGATGATGATGATGATGAAGGGCTGGTTCGAAGTGGCGCTGGACAAAACACTTTTTTTTTTTTGCGTGGTAAAATCATCAAATGAGTTCTCCCACCCCGGGCAGGGCGGGAGGGACTGTCAGACTTGTACTGACTAAAATCCACGGTGTCCTTCAATAGCCCTTTATGTTCCGGGGTCACGGTAATGAGATGAGTCCCGCGACCCCGGCAGGCTTTGGCCCGCTAGAGGGGGGCCCCGTCATCTTGCTGACGCTCTTTGAGGCGCGCGTGGAACACAACGCGCCGTCGACCCGGGCATGGTCCATGGTCGGGCAGCGAGTTGCCCTTTACTCGCCGCCCGCATGCCCGCGCCTACGGTGGCCGGTGATCGTCTTGCGACGTCCGTCGCCATGAGCGTCCACCACCGCGGGTGGGGCGGAGGGAGGACATTGTTTCGGCCCGCCTCCTCCTTCGCGAGCATGACCGCTTCCCACTCCGTCTCGCCCCGCAGCATGGCCTCGACCAATGCCGGGCGCGAGAGGTCTCCGCCTATCGCCGCCGAGAGGACACGTCGGTGCTCTGCCCAAGCGGGGCAGTCTTGCACCGTATGCTCTACTGTGTCCTCCGGGCGATCTTCGCAGTGGTGACACCCAGGCGTTTCCTCCTTTCTCCTCAAACACAGGTACCTCCCGAAACTTCCGTGTCAGGTGAGGACCTGCGTCATGCGGTAGGTCAGGACGCCGCGCCGTGACGCCTATCCAGCCACTCCTCAAAGAGGGGTCTTACCGCCCCGGACAAAAACACTTGGAAAAACTTTGAGGCCTTTTTTCAGCAATGGGATAGTGTGGGCTAAACAAAACAAAAAAGAATGTTGCGAGATGCTGTGGTCTGGTGGTCTTTTGCAGCTCCTAAACGTCAGAACCAACAGTGGTGAGACATATCACAAAGAGACGGCACAAAGTAACAAAAGCACATTTTACTCACATTGGGATAATTTGGCAGCAAATCAGGCAATAATGATAGGTCGATCTCAGCGCCGGCACACATCTCGAACATGAGGTGTCCCAGAGACAAGGCCTCCACATGTTCCAACTGAGCAGCTAAGGCTATTGGACACCGCGGCTGCGCGCCTATCAATGTGTTCTCCAAACCGCATATTCTATAAGAAACACTTTTAAGTGGGTTACATGTTATATACGAATAGTTTGGGATTTTTCATTTATAGTGTTACTCCAATTTTCATATGAGCAGTTATTATAAATAGCACGGCAGCTATTGTTTCCCTTGCATTTACAGCTGTAGATAAATTAATCCTAGTGTTGGTCCCACTGGGGCGCCATTAGTCACCCATCAGTCTATTGGCGCCCATACTGGGTCAATTTGTACTCACCGCGCTACGCCATTCTGTACGACCACGTTGCCCGAATGCAAGTGGCGGAATGGTGGAAAACCTTTTTCCTTTAAGAAAAGCAGTCCTTCTAACATTTGACGACCGAACCTTGCAACTTGCCACGCTGGGAGCCCGGTGCCCGTCGAGCCGTACTTACGTGTGTACTCTTCATTCCATGTACTCTGTAATGTATGAATATTTTTCATTAATCATACTCTGAAAGTAGGTCATTACATGTCTGATTAGCCGTTTGAAAGTTATCCATTGCCGCCCTAGGGAAAATCGCTTTCAACTGACAGCTGCCAAATTTAAGAAAAAAAACTAGTTCTATTTTGACATTTCTATTGAACCATGTTCAAACTTTTTATACAGCCACGAAATTACAGAGCGATTTAAAATTAAATAACATAAAGTTAAGTATTAAGAATATAAATAATGACTTTAAAATAATTTAGTTTCAACTATTTCTCTAAAATAATACAGATTTCGACAAAAACTTTGCCAATTTTTAAATAATGAACATGAAAAATCCTGGCTGTATAGCTGGACGACCACAGCACAAAAATTAAAAAAAAAGAACAAGCGGCAAAGTGACAATCCGATCTACACTCATTTTTTCTTTAGCTAAAATTTATGTTGTTAATTTTACTTTCCTCGTATTCGTAATGAAAAGCACAGTGTTTACCTCGGGTAAATTACTTATTTAGTCCCTCGAACTATTAGCGCCCTCACTACGTTACGGGCGCCAAACTCCGTCTCGGGATGTAAGTAAGTAACTTTCACGCCTTGGATAACAATGTACTATTAATTGCTTCGACAGTACATACTAATTCGACAACAGCATTATGTACAGATTTTTCTTTGCATATTCGTATTAATTCATCCACGTTCACATTTCTATCACATGTTCAAGATTATGAAAGGCTTGTGTTTAAACGCCTACCAGAAAAGTCAAAATACCTGCCAGACTGGATAGATTCTCACCAAATTGTGTATGTAGAAATTAACCTATTTTCTGTAATTTAATAAAAAATAGACCTAAGAAGGGTGGACGTTTCTATTTCTGTTTGCAGGGTTTAAAGGAATCTAACCAAATCGAACTTCGGGGTGTCGCAAAAATCTTGCTAAAGCGAGTTTTACATTTAGTGAGCATTTATCCATTTTTGGTATTCAATAAGAATTATTGATGAGCATTTAAATTGTAGCCCTTATGAAAATCTTATACTACCTTATAAATTAGATCTTTTAAACTCCCTCTAGCATTAAATGGTAAAACAGTGAGAACATGACCATTGCATAGTTCTAGATCTAGAACGGGATAAATGTATGGATGGTGAAGAGCTCGAAATAACTCCATAATCAGATTCGTTGAGCGTTCGCCTTGCTCGATGGGGCACTTTGATGTCAACGGCATCTGAAATACAAGAACTATTATAGACAATATAGATAGTTACAGCTTAGCTTAGAGCACAAACTTTTAAGCATGGTCCTCGTATGGCTTAACCTAGATTATGTCTTCGCTATAAAAGTTTCAAAAGGCAGAAACATACCAATGTTAGAAGTCTGTCGGTCTTTATCGAGTTGTCATGTATTGCGAACCAGTGTTTGTTAAGTCGGGAGCCGATCGGACCCAGTGCAGACAGCAAGTCGTATCTGGAATTGTTTCAATATTTCAGTACGTATCAGGCATTTTATTGCTCGGAAAGACAGTTCTAAGGAACAATATAAGGCCCGGCGTCCACTATCGGCATCGGCACGGCTGAGGATTTTAGGTGACAAAAAGCATTATACATTAACTTCATGGCAATAAAGTAGAAATTTCCATGATATATGATCGTAGTAACAAAAATATCGCTTGAGGCTACTGGATCGGCAATTTCTACTTCATTGCCATGAAGTTAATGTATAATGCTTTTTATCACCTAAAATCCTCAGCCGTGCCGATGCCGATAGTGGACGCCGGACCTAAAATATCGCCTGTACATGAAACTAAACGTTAACATTTATAATTATACCGTTCTTATTTAATTATTTTTATTAACCATAGGTTCACATTTGACCACTATCTTGCCTGATGGTAAGCGAAGATGTGGTCGACGGTGAAGCACGCTTGCCTAGAAGTAACCTGTTCACTCTTGACTTGAAGACCCCAAGGTTATAGCTGTCGGGAAATACAGATCCCGCACGGAATTCCACTCCTTAGCTGTGCGCACAATAAAAGTATTGAGAAAAAGTACCGGAGGGATATCCACTAAATAACGATAGTACATTGTCGTACGTCCGCGTCGTGCAGTCAACAAATAATACAAAAATTGTAGTTTATCTTCTTGGCCTGTACAAATACGATTATGGGCTTATTGTGTGGCATGCATGTTCCATTTAAGTATATACATATTTTCTGTGTTTGCGATAAATCTGGCAATGTACGCACCTCGGTGACTGTGACAAGTATTCTGTGCAGATAGCCAACGCAGCTGAGCTCTCCATTGAACGGTCTCCGGCTCTATATCGAAACAAAAGCTAAATAAATAATTAGGAGGTGCACACAAATAAAATTGTAGAACCACTCGGCAGATCAACAATAAGATTCTTGAAATATTGTTCCATTTTAAGTTTGTAAACTAACATGGTCACTAACACTTTATTAGAACAGCACTGTTGCAATCGCCGTGGGACCTGCAACAGTGCCGAAATATAGGAAACTCAAATAATTAATGGTTAAACGAACTTACCTTAAGTGATGTTCGACCATAATTATACGAGACGTTACATCCGAAGAGATTTAATTATTACTATGTAGTTTCACTTCTCAATGTACTAGGCGTCGCACATAATTTTTAGAGCTGTGGAAATAAAAATCAATTATAAAATTCAAATTTGTTCTGCATCCGCCGACCGCAGCGCCATCTCTACGTAACTTCATTCCTTTTTAGAGACGCTACTCTCGTTTGATGAATTGTTTGATGGGCTTTAGTTTATGGGTTTGGGAGGGACTTTAAATCTCTTCGGATGTAACGTCTCGTATAATTATGGTCGAACATCACTTAAGGTAAGTTCGTTTAACCATTAATTATACTTACGACGTTACATCCTCAAGATTTAATTATTACTATGTAGATGTTTAGCGCTTTCATCAAACGAGATTGGTAAGGATTTTAATGAAGAATGAACACGACGGTTATACAAAATCATTGAATAAAAATAACATTTATTGAGTACATACTTAGACAGTATATAAAAAAAATATAATCGTAACAAACAAAAATTTTATCCTCAGAATAATGTGGCCATTATCTAATGTTAGCTAGGTATTAAACAATCATTATTTTACCTTAAATTAACAATTGTAAATTGCCTCCGCAAAGGTGTTGTCCTCGTCCACTACAATCGGACGGTTATAGAATTTTGCGAAGGTTAAAGAGTTCCCTGACCAACCTGCGGTTCTTTTGATTATGTCTATTGAAACCCCCTTACGTCTTGCCGCCGAGGTTGACGCGTGGCGGGTGCTATGAGCTGTAAACACCCCTGTATCAATACCACTTTCAGTCAATACGTTTCTAATCCATCTACTTATAGTTGCGGCACTAGCGTTATGGATTGGTTTCTTGGCAGTAAGAATAAGTCTATCGGTTAGAGGTAAGCTCCTATAATTCTTGGTGGCTTCAATATACGCGGACAATGTTTTTGCTGGACAGATTTGTTCTCTATTACAGAAAAAGGGTATAATTAAATGAGGCGCCGATCTGTTTGGAGCCGATGTTTTGATTATATCATTTATATTAATAACTATCCTCCCGCTACATACTTCAACACTAGACAAACGTATAAGCGATAGCGTCTGCACACGTTGTGCAGTTGACAATGCGAGCAGAGCTACTAATTTTTTGGATAGAGAGGCCAAGGTTTGGTTCTCATTTGGATAGTAATTTGAAAGATGATCTAATACAAGATTAGGATCCCATGTAGATTTATATTTAGGGAAGAAAGGTTTGGTCCTATAGACTCCTTTCATAAACCTTATAATTCGATCGTCTTGACTTATACATTTACCCAGTATTAATGCAAGTGCGGAACGACAGGTGTTGAGTGTTGAATAATTTGCGCCTAAATGATATTCACTGACCAAAAATTCAAGAATATTGGGAATATTGTTATCAAAAATGTTTAACTTCTTTTCAATACAAAAAAGCCACCATTTTTTTAAAACTACATTATATTGCTTAAGTGTGCTGTCAGCTAACGATGATATTATTATTTTAATAGCATTATCTGGTAACGATTGCTTTACGTACGATTGCTTGATAATACTGACGACACCAGGGTAAGTCCTTTCCAAAGTGGATGTGGAGTCCTGAAAGGTGATAAAAGCAATGAGGGACTCGGTTCCAAATAAATAACCTGGTTTTGAGAAAGAGATAAAAACAGCGGGTACCATGGCTGGCTAGGCCAATATGGTACAACTACAATCCCAGTCGCTTTATCTGTAATAATCTTTCTTAAGCATTTAAGGATCAGTGAGAACGGGGGAAACGCGTAGAAAAAATAAGGCGACCAATCTATTGTAAACGCATCTATGTTATACGCTGAAGGATCTCTTTTCCACGATATGTATTTTTTACATTTCGCGTTCAATCGTGTGGCAAACAGATCTATTTGAGGGTTTCCAAAAGTATTTGTGATGGTATCAAAAGCAGACAAAGCCAAGTCCCATTCAATGTCGATATTTAAACGTCTAGATTCGTGATCTGCTTCTGTATTCTCTTTAGATTTGATGTATGAAGCAAAAACAAAGAGTTTCCTATGCTCACACCATTGCCAGATTTCTCTAGCTGTGTCATTAAGGTGTGTATATTGGATTCCCCCGTACCTATTTACATAAGCTATAGCGGTAGTATTATCGATCCTTAGTAAAATCTCCTTATTATAAAGATCTTTAGCGAAGCACTGTAAGCCAATAAGAGCTGCTTTCAATTCTAAAAGATTTATTTGTCCTTTAGATTCTTTGACACTCCAAAAACCATGAGCACGTACTCCATTACAATATATACCCCAACCTGTAAGGGATGAATCTGAGAAGATTTCCAGATCATACCTACCACTACGTATTGGATTATTTAATGTTAAAATATTATTTTGCCACCAGGAAAACTCTGACTTAAGATTGGGTGAAAGGTTCATGACACAATCGTAATTGTTTTTAGAATTACTCAAAGCTAGAAACTTTTCACGTTCGAAACGTTTCGTATACAACCAACCATAAGAAATTGCTGGGCAAACCGAGCAGAGTAAACCAAGGTACTTTGCAAAATCCCTAATTGTTAAAGACCTTATTTTAGCAATTCGTTTTGTTTGGTCGAGTATTTTTTGACGTTTCAAATTTGGCAGCATTAGACACATATCTTGTGAATTTATTTCGAAACCTAGAAACTTTTGAATTTGGTTTGGTATCAAGCTACTTTTTTCTTTATTAATGATAAAGCCTAATTTCTCAAGAACGTTAACTGCTATTGCTGTACTTTCTAGGCAACTGTTAAAAGAGTTGTTTATGCATAATACGTCATCTAAATAGACCACTAGGAGTAACCCTTGGTTTCTAAGATGAGCTACAACTGGCTTCATTAATTTCGTAAAAACATAAGGTGCTATAGACAAGCCAAAAGGGAGACACTGAAATTCAAAAGTGGAACCTTGAAATCTAAATCGTAAATATTTTTTACTAGAACTGTGAATGGGCACTAAAAAATATGCTACCTGTAGATCCATAGTTGTCATGAAACAATCTTTACTGATTAATTTAGTAGCAGTGCGAATGTCTTCCATTTTAAAATGCTCGGGACTAATAAATTTATTTAGACATTTTAAGTTTAAAATGAACCTAAACGACCCATCGCTTTTAGGAATCAGAAAAATATTAGAAATAAACTGGCCAGACACGTCACAACATTTTTTAATTGCCCCTGAAGACAATAATTTTGAAATAGACAGCTTTAAATGTTCAAGCTCTGTTTTACTAAACCTTGGGTTAGATGGCTCACCATTTTGGAAAGGAAGCTCATCAAAAGTAATTTTTAAGCCCCTAATATAGTTTAAGACTACTGGATCTTTAGTTAGTGCCTGCCAGTAGCTAACATAGTGGCGCAATCTACCAGCATGAAATACCTCTATTGGTTCCTGCGAGTTCTGTAGTCCATCTTCCGGGCAGGAGGGGCTCGATTCGCAGCTGGCTGCCTCCGACCTTGCAGTGTCGAGTGTCCTTGATTGGACGTGTACCTCGGCTTCTGCCCACCCGGTTTGGTACCCCTGGTTGATTGAAACCTGGGTGGGCCTCTCCAGTTTCCCTGTTGTCTAGACGTAGAAGGAACGATAACATTGCTGCGCTTTATTTGAAGACCTGATTTTTCTGCTGTTTTTGTGGCCTTGATCTTTTCTCCAAGGTCCTTTCCGAACAGAAATGAGTCTCGTTTTATATCAGCTATGGTAGTGGTAAACTTTTTATCCAGTGAAGAAGTTATCAACTTTCTTCTATGTTGTGAGTTCTCGTAATGTAAATCAAGGAAAATCTTGCTGACTTCTGACAGTTTTTTCAAGACTTCCACCTTTGGGTGGTCGTCTTTAATCAGAGACGAAGCCAAATTGCTAAGACCAGCAATACCCAATCCAAGTTGGTTCTGAGCTCTTTCGAGGAATTTATCCCGATGCTTGATATTTTCACTCACAATTGCAGAAATTTCTAAGTTAAGCTTTGGCGCTTTCGATAAAGTGAAGTTCTCGGGCGTTAAAGTTTTCTTTATAATGGCTTCCTTCACCTCTTTAGTCAACCCTTCTACTAGGATCCTACCCCAACGTTTAGAAATCTCCTCGTTTACATTCGGGCCCAAGACCTCTTCTTTGCCCGTTGAGTCTCCCAGCGCCTCTAATATTTCAGGCGGTAAAACCTCGGAATCAGCTATAGGGACCTCATTTGAGCTAGGACCAGGGTCCTGAGGGAGTAAATTAGATGCATCTACATTATCTGTAGCATCGCCGGTATGCGGTGGACTAGCGGGGACTACAACGCCAGATCGGATTGGAATATTATCTTCAGATTCATCTGAATACACCGCCGACTTCCGTGAGTCTGGTGTTGGCGACCTTGAGTGATAACGGTCATATTCTGTAAGTTAAAAGAAAAAGAACAACTGTTGTAGTTGACACATTGTTGTTTTTCAGTCGTTGTACGTACTCACGTTACGCCTTTCGACTGTTTATTTGACAAGCTGCTATAGGCAGTATGTGCAATACATTTTAAAGTCATTGTACGTATTCCCGATACGCCACTAGACTAATTTGTTATCAGCCGTGCTCACGTCACGGAGTATAACTCAAGTAGATGCAAGAATTACTAGCAGTTTTCGACCGTAGTTACGACCTACATTATATTTCCATGTCGAGTGTAACAACAAGTAACACCAAACGTACGAATCTAATCCTTAATATGAACATATTAAAAAACAAAGTACAATTTTCAACAACATTAAAAAGTTACCATAAATGAAGGTAGACAGCAAAAAATATCACAAAACGACTGGACGAAAGAAAAACAAAAAGTATCTTTAGATAAATTTCCTTCATAGTTATTATGATTCGTATCGATACACCAATATTGGGCTATGTTTTCAAATTAGGAACATTAAAGATGTGTAGGTACTAACCTTCCTCATCATTACTTGTTGACGTTGATGCACGTAGTTTTCGCTCCAAACGCTTTATCTTTCGTCGAATTTTCGAATTACTACGTTCCCTTTTTCGTTTTCCCATATTAACACGTTTTCTTTTCAGGTAAAACACACTATTTTTTAACTAAAACTATATTTTTTCAAGACACGCGATGTTGCGACGCCCGCACATAAAAAAGGAATGAAGTTACGTAGAGATGGCGCTGCGGTCGGCGGATGCAGAACAAATTTGAATTTTATAATTGATTTTTATTTCCACAGCTCTAAAAATTATGTGCGACGCCTAGTACATTGAGAAGTGAAACTACATAGTAATAATTAAATCTTGAGGATGTAACGTCGTAAGTATAATAAACAAGATAACTATAACAAGATAAGTCTAACTGTACTATCTAATGATATTATTTCATTTTTATTGTATTCTGTTACTTATGAAAGTAAAATGAGGGTGCAACAACCTCACTGTATATTATTGTGTATCCTTAAAATACTTACGAACTTTCAGCAACAACGTGCTCTAATTTTATATCATTGCACATTTAACCATAATTAGGCTTTGCGATGCTGTCACCAGGCAAAAGCAACAGTTGCCAGATAAATGTCGTCACTAACTGACACGCATTTAAATTATATAATACAATAACGAGGCTTAACAATATAACTGACAGCGCGTAAAAACTCACAGCAGAAGATGTTGTTGACCAATGATAAACCGACTTCAGTCGCTATATGCCCATTTGTTGCAAAAGGCCCATCCTCAGTTACAAGGATTTTAAAAATTAGTGTTGAAATATCGCCATACTTTTTTTTTGTACTTTACCGCGCAATTAAATGGGCAGTCAGTTTTAAAAATATGGCAAAGTCAGCTTTCACGCCGAATAGGGGAGGAACGAGTGTTGTGACACAGCTTAGGTGTGTCATATGTACAGTTGCAAATAGCGATGGGTTAATTTGATTTATCAATAGATAAACTTCACCTGGGAGAAGCAGGGGGTTCCAAAGGCGACGACTTCCCGGACCCGGTCCCGATGAGTGACTTGTTGAATAGCAGTTTCGCCAGAGAGTCTATCTTCTGAGCAACCAGCGGGGCACGCTCCGAATTCTCTTCTACAATATTTTAGTATATTATAAGACTATGGTCTACTATTAGGTGTAAGTTAGACTTAGATTAATTTGTTTATGCATGCGTTGGTACCCAAGTAGTTTAACATTTAATTTCCGCATTTTAATGCAAGGTTGTGACAGATTTACTGTGTGTGTATGAATGCAAAAACAAAGAAACAGTCTCGTAACATGAATGATGAAAAGAAATTGAAAGCGGGTAGAAAGGGAGTGAACACTGATATGAGAAAGAAAGACATCGATGATACTGCTAAGAAAAGACGGATGATAATAAAGATGACTTAACCTAAGAAGAAAAGAAAAGCAGTACTTGAACTACACGCGAACGATGATCCCTCGCCATCATCTTGCCTCCCAGCCTCTTGCGATAGCGAGAAGGAAAGTAAAATGTATAAACTAAAAGCCGTTGTAGTTAAAAGACCATCGTACGCAGAAGAGAAGAAAAAATAAGAAGACAGTACAGAATATAGAATAGCTAGCAACAGTGGTGGCTGGACACTCGACCGAGTACTCTATCCCTCTCGAGACGTCTTGCAAGAAACCGACAAAAGAGAAAAAAAGACTGAAGTTAGACTAGATGAGTGTTACTATATTATAAACTATCTATCTCGTTCTCACTCGCTATTTCTCGGTGAGAGTGAACTGCCACCATGAAAAGAAACTAAGTTGGTACATTTTTTTAAATCTAACTGACTTTTCTACATCAGATGGCCTATCATGACGTCTTAAAGATAGAATAGTTTTAGTGTGGGAAAGAGACAGAGCTATACAAGTCGTCTAGCGCCATCTTCTTCACTCACTAGAACTACTTTGGCTTTAAGATGTCATGGTAGGCCGTTTTTATTTCAGAATCAGAAATCATGATGTCATCAATATAGACTCACCTTCGCTTTCTTCTCTGTCCGTGGAAACTGATCGTATCCTGAATGCGTTTCTTTTGTTGGCTGCAGCGATGGACTCCGGGTTCAGCTCGGCTGCCGACTGTGCTCTCCTGCAAGCACCACGACGCTTCTTCTTCCTGTAGCTACTCCGTGGCCGCTCTTGGTAGAACCTGTCGTGTCCAGTTGTCTCCGGCTCCTTCTGCTCTTTACCTTCATTATTCGCTTTCATATGCTGATACAAGTTGAACATCTTCGCTGACTTCCTTAGTACGCACAATCTTATCTTCTCTAGTGTATGTTTCATGTGTTAGTATTTTGAGAAATCTTCATAACGCACTCACTTTAGTAGAATCACTTTTCGATCTTGGTTTAGTTTTCACTTTAGTACGAGTTACTCATTTTAAATTTTTGGCAATCTAAAATTAGTAACTCGTTCGAATTAAACTGTGTTTTTTTTAGTAAATTAATGTGTTAATTTTGAAAAATGAGTTCACACATTAGCCCTGTGCGGAGTAGAGGGCGGTACCGCGCTGACTAGGAGAAGTATGTCAATAGTAGCTAATTGAAGTCCTACAAGTGCCGTATTAGTCGACAACTGGCCCACGTCGATATTTATTACCCTGATGCTAGTCTTTTACGTGTATCTATGAGTTTCATGTATTTAATCCAATACAAAACAATATATGAAGCTTGAATAAATAAGCTGCAAAAGGCTGCCCAACTTAAATGGGACTGGGCAGGACATGTCTGCCGCATGCCGAACGAGATGTGGGCACGCAAAGCTCATGATTGGTGCCCTGAAACAGCGACGCGGGGCCGCGGTAGACCTCGAAGGAGATGGCGGGACGAACTGGATGTCTTCCTTGAGAATTGGAAAGAGGTGGCCCAAAGTCGTGAAAGTTGGAAGGAATGGAGGGAGGCCTTTGCCCAGCAGTGGGACAGTTCAGGCTAATAATAATAATACCTATGCAAAAGTTGGATACCTACCTATCAATATCAAGACAACGCATTTAATTTCTGCTTATTTTTAGGATTTTTTCATTTACCAAATTAATAAATCAACTTTGTCCAGTTTTAAACGCCTCTAAATTAGGTAGGTAGATAGAAATAAAATAAAATCATCTGAGATACGCCAAAATTATTATTAATATTGAACTTACACTCGGTGTTACGTTTTACAAATCCAGTATTTTTTTAAATTTAGTACCATCAAACCTGGCAACTTTGCAGGTATCGTTGCAAATAAATTGTTTTGCCTTCATAGTTAGCACATGGCAAAGTTAAGTTTGACGAAACTTGACAAATAAAATTGTAAAATCATGTCCTTTTTTTTTTCAAAATCACAAACAAGCAAATCAAAAACACAATGGTTAAAAACCTCCAAAAAGGTAATCAAAGCACATTTTAGTTCCACAAACATTTCACATTGCTTCTCGACATTATGGTTCAGTTTTTGTTTTGTTCTGTTTCCGATGTGCTTCGTAAAACGTTTCTAATAAATAAAACGTGACAAGTGTGTGCACCGCAAGTCTCAAGTAGTATGGAGTGAATCCTCGCCAGAGCCCGAGCACGCCTGAATCCTGGCGAAACTTCTGATATATATCCCGATGGGTTCCAGTACTAACGACTTGATACCTATAAAAGAGATTATACAGGTGAGGGGGGTGGGTGGGATCACAGAAATATTAAAAACAGGAGAAGTGGCAAGGGGACGTGTCGGTGAAGCCGGTGGTGTTGAGCGTTTCGCTCAGCTATTGACTTGTACTACCTACTTAATTCTTGTTTTCCTATATTACTCCGACTGGAACCACCTCAGTCTATCACTGAGTGACTGGACAAGCAATGTAAAACTGACATAACGATACCTCACCAAGCCGTAATGTCGCATGGTGCGTCCGTTGTATTTGGGCGGGAGAGTCGTGTTGCGACAACACACAATGATAATTGTTTTAATGTGAGTAAATTATACGGAAAAAGTACGCTGTAGTGTAAAGAATTAGGTTTATATTTAAATGACTGAGTTATCGATGGCGCGTGTGTGCACTTGTTCATAGTATTGTTTTGACAGAACTGTGTGCGCAATATTAGCGTTATGGAGGGGCAATTGTGGTTTCGCCGGATTTCTATAAATTTGAATTCCACGCCATATCTCCTTCTATAATATATCTATGGGAGGGGATGTACCTCATAGCGGTCCACACCGGGTAATGGCACCACAGGCGAGGTATTCCACATTGGTCACCTGGCACCTACGACAATTTTTAACAGGACCCGTATGTGTGTATAAGCCAAACAAGAATGTAGGCATATACTATGTGATTCACGGCTGCGCCAAATAGGCCCATTTCAGCATAATGTGCCAACAACTGGTGCCCGACACTGGTTTTCAAATACAGCGCCAGGCGCAGGTGCCATTACAACTTTCAAAAATCAAATAATGAAATTGGTAACTTAGCATGTATTAAAAAATAAAAATAGCTATCATCATTATCATCATCTCAGCCATAGGACGTCCACTGCTGGACATAGGCCTCCCCTTTAGATCTCATCATTTGGGCGTAATTTGCCTAAAATCGCCACGCTTGGCAGGCGCGTTGGCGATCGCAGTGAGGATGTGCAGTACACAGAGGACGCTGCTGCCCGACCTCCGGTTTGTCCCTTAGTCGCCTCTTACGACACCCACGGGATGATTTGGGGGAACGCAATTCTAAGCCGGCGCCTCACGGCGAAAAAAAATAGCTATAACATTCTATAATGCCAAACCCCAAAAAATGTCCGGGATCACGGGACTGTCATATCAGGAAACTGTGACAAAAGTACGTAAAGGGTTATTCATGGAACAACGTGGATTTTAGTCGGTACTCGTCTGACATACTCTCACGTCTATTTCACACAGATTTTACTAAGATAAAATAAAAACTCTATCCAAGGTGGAAAACTAAAATTTGTCTAATTAATTTCACAAAACAAAAAGGTTTGGGGAGGGAGAAAGGGATGGCCTTTGCCCAGCAGTGGTAAACACTATAAAAGTGAGAAAATATCTAAGACTTACCTTGTTTTGAAGGTATCCAAAGGTAATGTGATCAGAGCAGTGACGAAACTCGAGAAAAGTGATGTATACAGGTGTAGATAGAAGCCGCGTGCTCTGTTTTTCTCAACTAAATAATTTCGAGCCTGTAAAATATGTATTAATTGAAAAAAAAAAATATTTAAAAAAATAATGAATAGGGACGCCATATTTAACGACACTAATACTAATAAAACAAAATACTCCATGCATTTTTTTCATATTTAAAAAAATTCTTTTTACGTAATAATCTTGGTCGTTCCTTGTATATGTTACTTTGCACTACTTAAGAGCGCGTAATTGTTAGAAAATAACTGCATATTGTCACAATATGGCGTCATCAATCCTTCCTAAGGCTGCTTTTCCACCAGAGATGCGCTATGCTACGTTGCTGCGGATGCGTTTGATATCCACCAATCATATTCATTGGTTTACATAGCACAGCACTGGTGGAAACGGATTCAACTAAGATGTGTTTTTTATATGGAAGGATGCGTGCTATGGCTGCGTGATATGGATGCGTGCTATGGGTCGTCTACCCGTCTATCCCTACTATCGATACATCGCATAGCTCGAACTGCGCGTCTTCGTAGCGCAGCTTCGCATCTTCGTATCGCAGCTACGCATCTTCGTAGCGCAGCTACGCATCTTCGTAGCACAGCTACGCAACTTCGTATCGCAGCTACGCATCTTCGTAGCACATCTTACTCGCACAGCTACATAGCGTAGCATCAGTGGAAACGGTCACATAGTTTCGTAGCTCAGCTTTTACATCCTCGCAGCACAGCTACATAGCACATCTCTGGTGGAAAGGCACCCTTAAGTTTGGGTAAACTACGAATGTGTCCCACTGACCTGGGAGTAAGTTCCAATTTGAGACACGCTGATGACAGCTGATTTTGACATGGTGAGCACAGCACCGCGCCACAGTGAGCAGAAACCTTCTGTCCGCCACATTCTATAATAAAAAAGTTATTTTATAATACAGAATATTATAGCAATATAGAAATATAAAAATGTGTAAAATACATTTTCTTTCGGAAGTCAGTGACTTTTTTTCTTATTTCTTTAACTGTTTTGTCACCGACTTCCGAAAGAAAAGTTATTTTACGCTATTTTGTTTTTTTACAACCTTTATAGTGCAGGCAGGCATAATATTATGTTGTAAAATTTAGTAAACAATGCAGAGCTATGCGATTGCAGCACTGCCGATGATTTGCTGTCATTCATTGAAGAGTTCCCTCGATTTCATTCAAGACCCCATCATCAGATCCGGCCCGATTACCATGGGACTATATGTGCAATGTCCATTTTCAAACAAAAGAAGAATTTTCCAAATCGGTTCAGTAATCATCGAGAAAATACATTTAAAAAAAGTTTGCGACAATTTGAGAACTTCCTCCTTTTTTCGAAGTCTGCTAAAAACAAAGTCTCTCTGGCCGTCTATACGCTGAAATCTTTTAATATAACACCTGACAATTCGCTAATCTGTCATTTTGCGTTTCTGACGTTCTGCGCCCAAACCCTTTTAAAATACTCAAAGAATTTTAGTGCGGAGAGTGGTCTATTTCCACCCAGGACTGCGCTGGTGAATGTATATGGTGATGAATATATGGTGATGGATCTGACTGGTCATCAGGATTGATGGTAGTCTTACTTCATAATGGCGTCCACAATGTTCCTATACCGCCTGTAGGGGTCCACGGGACCGTCCGCCATCATCCTAACGAGGACAATCTCAGCGGGACAGCCCACGAAGGCACCCGTCAGGCCCGCACACGCGCCCATTGATAGCTTATGGTAGAAACTTGGAGTATTGTTGTACATCCTGTGCAAAAAAGAATTCAACAATAGGAGGTTTCACGCAAAGTTCGGCTCAGATGGCGCTACCAGTGCATGATGTCATTTACTGTATGATTAAGGGACTTTACTCATGGCGCGACGCGATATCGAATTGCATCGATTGACGATATCGGTCAGATATCACGCAAGCGTCCGGCCGAAGAAAATGTATGGACAATCGCTAGTGTTTGCTAATGCAGTCGCATGGATGGACGATATCGCTCACAGATCTGCTTGATATCGAATTGCATGTACGTCCTAATGACAATGCATATGATTCTGTGTTCGAAATTCTATTGCGCAACTACTCGTCACTGGCGACATCTTTTGTCTTTTGTTTGCAGCGCCTTTATGTCGTAGTAGTAAGGTGGATTATCGTAGTTTACGGTCGAATTGCATCGCATCGCTCTATTAGTAAATACGTGCGACTTAAATCGCCAATCGACTCAATATCGCACGAATCGCGTCGTGTCGCATCGCGCCATGAGTAAAGTCCCTAACTTGACATACACTACACCACAGATAATATAACTACACACTCGAAGCTACAGTTGAACGTTGTTTACGTTATGTGCTTGTAGCGCCACTGACGGCTAAAACTCGCAGAGAAACCCCCTATTGTATCATAATCATATAATCAGCCGTAAGACGTCCACTGCTGAACATACACCTTCGCAATAGACTTCAAATATGGCTTGCATTCACTGCGATCCTGTGGTTTTTATCGGATCGTCTGTCCACGTACCTAGGTCGGTCGACGTCCTACGCTGTGCTTGTCGGTGCGTGGTCTCCATTCAAGAACCTTATGGCCTGCCTATTGCCATTTTAATAACTTGATTATTCGCTTTTATACAAGAAATGTATGAACAGAACATAATTTATGTTAGTCCCACGGAGAAAGTTCTGTAAATATGACTACACCTTTAAATCAGTTGATAACGACTTAGTAAATAACGTAAATGCAATTTTTGGTTATTATCGATAGTGCTCCGCCAATACAAGAGTATAGTTACAACTATAAGCGCTTAACAGTAGGCTGAATAGGGTATTTTACAAAAAAGAAATAATCCGAAAGAAAGGTTATCAAAATATATTTGACCCGTATTTTTCTTTTATTACCTAAACCAAAATTGACGAAGATACAGCGCTTCTAAAAATCACAAAACGTCACTCGCCGTATAATTTTACAGGCGTTATGACGTCACAAGACCCCAGTTCCAAATTCAAAGCGCTTTATTTTTGTCAATAGGTACCTACTCATCGATTAAAAAAAAAAACAAAAATAAGTGTTCATTATTTTCCAATACTCTAACTAACTGACGGACTAAACAAATTTTCAATTTATATACGCAGTTAACTACCCTATTTTGTCTCTAATGCTTACCTCTTATGATTCTCATAAAGACAGGAATATGTGCTCAATCTAGTGGTGGTGTAGGTGGTCTGTCGCAGGATGCTCGCGCCGAGGCCCATGTAAGGAGCCCTGATGCCCTCACACCGCAGCATGCTGCGTAGAAGGCTCAGGCCCCAAGCCTCAGGGTACAGCTGGATGCGCACTTTGAACACATCCAGCGGGTGTAATAGTGCTGATGCTATTATACTGCAAGGGAAAGGATTCATAGGTTGCCATTTTGTAGTTTATCAGTTCGATCTTGGCTGCCGCAGCACTACTGATCTCCATATTACTCTTGGGTATGTGTGATTAAATTCCGAGTTCGGCAACAATGCTGCCCAACACTATTGAGGTACCTATCTATAAAGACTATATCTATAAAGATTTTATAGTAAGCCAACTACACTACCACTATACAGGGTCTCCCAGGAAGTGTGGATCAAATTGAACAGGGGCATGAGAGAGGTTACTTTTTATCTGGGAGACATACGGTGCTATTTTTTGGATTCAAAAGTTATAGCCACTTTTCGTGTTCAAATCGGCAACAAATGTCTTGATATTGCAATTCAATTAAACTCTCTAACTTTAAAACTAACAAGAATATCCCAGTGATTAATACCTCCAAAGAATGTCTATGTCTTGGAAAACTTTCTCTAATACGTGTTCAACTTTTGCAAGTGTAACTTTTTGTACCAATACTGAACTGTATATACAGATCTCAAAAGCTCATATAGGATGGGATTTTACACACAGAATACGTGTCATCAGGGTATTACGTTGTCGAGGGATATATTTCGAGAAACATATGGGCGCGTGGGTGAAGCCGCTTGCTACCGGTTTCCAGTGATGCTAAGCTGTGTAGTGGAACGGATATAATGTGTTATCACGAATTACGATGCGCTCCAGCAAGGTAGCAATTGCGAGAAAGATGCGCAACTATAAAATGTATGGACAGGCCTACATAGCTGCATCACTTGCGACCACCCATAACACGCATCCATAGCTCGCATCCCTAACACACATCTACAGCATCTTTCCGTATAAAAAAAGGAGCGCAGTTGAATCCGTTCCTACCAGAGTGCTACGGTATTTGGAACAAGCAATACTCAAATAATTTGAGAAGGAATATGATTGGTGGATACCAAACACATCCATAGCAACGTAGCATAGCAGGGTCATTCTTCGTTCACCAAACATCCGTTGAGGATAATGACGCCCGATCTTTTACTACTAGTGCAACCATCCACTAACAAAAAACAAAAATATAAATTAATTTAATTACATCTACTTAACTTAACCAATCCGCACTGGGCCCGCGTGGTAGATTACGGCCCACTCCCTCTCACAGAGAGGAGGCCTGTGTCCCAGCGGTGGGAACATTTATAGGCTGATGATGATGATGATGAACTTAAATGAAATACAATCCATCCACCTTTTCTTTGGCCTTTCTCTTCCTCTCCATCCATCAAAATTCATACTCATCACACTCTTAGTCACATGAGTGTCATCCCTACTCATCACATGTCCATCCCAAGACAGACAGTTCCCTTTTATTTTCTATAACAGGCGTCACTTTCAACACGTTCTTACTTTATCCATTCTTGTCACTCAAGAATAACATATTTAGTACTCGGCTCCGCATGGATGCAATCTCTACTATGTTAGCATGTTGTATACATAGAAACCTTCCTCTTTAATCACTCTATCTATTAAAAAACCGCATCAAAATCCGTTGCGTAGTTTTAAAGATCTAAGCATACATAGGGACAGACAGCGGTAAGCGACTTTGTTTTATTCAAACGTACCCAGAAAAGGCTCCAAGTGCTATTTTAACAAAGCGAGGTGGTTTCTGCTGATGGTGATGCCCACCATGTTTGTGAGTCATGATTAAATCAAACTTTCAAACATCGTACATATTTTACGCTCAATAAAAGAGTGAAATAATAAAAATAATACGGCTACAACAAATTTACACTCATCTTTTGATTGTTATTTTAATACTGACAGTGTCATCTTGACAGAATTACAAAGAAGAAAGGAGGAACAGAAATAAGGATTGATTCATAACCTTTATGTGGGTGATAGACATGCGTGCAAGAAGCAGGCGGCAAATCGACCGATCATGTGTAGCTAAGGGCTCCCACACATAAACACGATACGACGTCGCGTCGTGGAAATCTACGATACGACGTTGTGACTCACGATGCAATCCTGCGCGGTTGTTTTTCGAAATTCAAAGATGACGGATGGTATTGACGTCGATCATTTAATTACGGTAGTCGAGCAGCGTCCCGTACTATGGAACAGAATGCTTCTAGAGCGGTCCATTTTTCGGAATGAACTAAAACACCACCCCACTGTAACGATGCTCATTGTAGATTTCTACGACGCGACGTCGTATCGTGAAACGACGTCGCATCGTTTTACGACGCGACGTCGTATCGTGTTTATGTGTGGGAGCCCTTAATCACAAGTCAAATAGCACAAATCAAATAACTCCACAAAAATATCTAAACTAAATTCACATGCAATACGGAAATCTTCTTAGAGATGGGACATTTCAGCGCATTGTTTACGGGGATCGAGTACTAGTTGAAGGGAAGTCTATTGATCAGGCCGTTTTGTTTTATTATTTGCGATTTTTTTATTTGCAATGATGGTGATGGGGCAACACTATCAATTCTTGCCTCGATTCGAAGAAATCGTAGATTCTCCACCGATCTATGTAGTTATAATTGATCGTCGCAAGTTCGGCTTTCAATTGGTCACGCTTCACGTTTATCACTTATAAATAGTAAAGGTAAGGTTAAAAAGCAGTCTTACGCAGCCCTAAAGGCGTCCATAGGCCAGTCCGTCGTCATGGCAGCAAGCATGAGGGAGGCGAACAGTTCCCTGACTTGGGAATTGAATCCTTGCACATATTCCGCTAGTAAATTCTTCTCTTGAACTCGTTTTCTCTCTTGCACGTAATCTAGAACCTGTTTCAGAGAACAAATTATAAAATTAACGTAGTTTACGGACATACACGACTTTGGTCTAAGCGTTGAGCGGTGCGGTGGACGGCGCGAAGAAGACATTAATACTTTGTAACTACGAGAATTTGCTACTGGCGGCGCCTTGTGGAATGTTTCTAACATTTCTATACATTTTATCTTACGGTTCGCCACCCCGCACCAAGCCACTGCTCACTTCGGAGGGACGTGAACGGGCCGTTAATCGTAACAGCGTGCACAAATGACATTTCAGACAAATCAAGTCTCTTGTTTGTCAAATTACTGAAGCTGACTTTGATACTGAATTTTATTAAAATTTCACACACACAGGGATACATGGTCTAAAAAAAAGTTAATAGAAAACATTTTAAAACAATGCAATGTTGTTACTGTTGAATTAAACCAGTTTTAGATTCATTCAATACTAGTGCCGTAAATAGCATTTTATGCGCTCAGTGCGAGCTTCTTTAACTGCGCCCCTGGTCTGGCCCATTCCTTTTTTTTTTAAATATTGCCATACTAGGAATTTCTCCTGTGCCGTGAGTGCGTTTACAAACATATAAATTCACATACACAAACGCCCAGACCCGCAACAATTACTTGTAGATTAGATTCAATTATTTGCTCCGTGCAAAAATTTAACCCGGACTGTGGTCCCTGGTTTGGCCATTTCTGCGTCCCTCCAGGGTGTGAGCCCTGTGCCTGGGCTCACCCCTTTTTTTTTGTTGCGTGGTAAAATCATGAAATGAGTCCTCCCGCCCAGGGTGGGGCGGGAGGACTCATGGTCCATGAGCGGGCGGCAAGTCACCCATAATTCACCGCCCGCATGCCCGCGTCTACGGTGACCGGAGATCATCTTGCGACGTCCGTTGCCGTGAGCGTCTTCCGCGGCGTTTGGGTCGTGAGGTGGACGCTGTCCTCTCCCTCACGCATCCCGCCTCCTCATTTGCTAGCATGACTGCTTCGCAGAAGGAGGCGACCGCATCCCATTCCGTCTCAGCCCGCAGCATGGCCTCGACCAGTGCCGGGCGCGAGAGGTCGCTGCCTATCGCTTCCGTGAGGACACAGCGGTGCTCTGCCCAAGCGGGGCAGTCCTGCATGGGCTCACCCCTAACACTAATAATTAGAAGGTTACACCACCGACAGTTTCCAACTTTTTTCAAAAATGTTTTCTACTAGCTAGCTGTTTCTATACTTTAGTACTCTGTAACGGAGAAAATGATGCAAAAATTACTGACCTCCACACCAGTGCCCATTTCCACAGCCTGTAAGACAATGGACCTCCCTGTCAGCAGGAAGGTGCCCTGGTACACTGGGTTCAACCCTTTCGCTGTGCAAGCCCTAGTAATGAGAAGTAATTGATAAATCACAAATTTAATAAGTCATGATGTCGTGTCTAAAGGTGCCGATTCGCGCCGGAGACCGCGACAGGAGACCGAAACAGGAGACCGCGACAGGAGACCACGACCGAACATTGCTACCGTATCTGTCCTGTCTCCTGTCGCTGTCTCGCTCGCGAACTGCCGCTCATACATTGTCTAATGTTAAGTACTGTCGCGGTCTCCGGTCGCTGTCTCCCATCTCGGTCACCGGCGCGAACCGCCACCTTAAGACGCGGACTGACTACGATTTTAATCGCTTATGACCGCGTAAACTATTGTCACCACTATGGAGCGTCAATAAGATTGAAAATTGAAAAAATGACATTTGTGTTGAAATGTGACGTAAGCTGCGAATGGGCATTTATTTTACTGCTTTTCTTTAGATTATTTAAAATATAGACATAAAATTAAATAATGGTTCGGTTAAAGTTTTAAAAAAATGGAAAACCTACTAAATTCTTAAAAAAAAACTGTTGTTATCGCTGGAAATACAGAGATCTTCGACGTCAAAGTTTATTTTTGTGCTACAACTTCCCAATTTTTATTGGGAATATCAAACTCTTATTTATTATTCTGTTCGGTTTAAATTCTTCTTTATACCCTTCTCTGTTCACTGTATTTTTCGCGTTGCTTATTTTTATTACATTACGTCATACTCGACGTTCTAAGAAACCAATTTTTGGGAATATGAGATAAGACCGCGCCTTAAGTAAACAGCGAGCTTCAAGGTTAAGCCGTGCTTGTGGAGGTTGGTCTGTTAATGGGTGACTATTTATCCTATCGAGTTTCCTCCGTGACTAGGAAAGCCGATGGGTGGAGATGCCTCTGCGACCCCGGCAGGCGTTTGGCGTTGGGCACGTGAAACACTACGCGCATGCAGTCGACCCGTAACTGGTCCTTGATCAGACGGAGAGCTTACCCATTACTACCCGCATGCCCACGCCTACGGTGGCCTGAACTCCACGCGATGTTCTACGCTACGCTACATTCGCTCTGAGTTGCTTCTTTTACTAGGGTTCTCTATAAGTCACGCCACACGATGCGGAAACGGTGCGATGCGGCAACTTACCGCAATTATTTCGAGGTATAGGGTGCCACATGGGCGGTGCAGCGCCGCAGTAGCAACACCAAGATAAAGAACCGAGTGTTGTCGTTCCGGCGTCGCAACTAATTCACCCCTCCCTTCCTCGTCTCGAAGGTCACAAGTCCAGCCCACTTGCAGTGCGATGCCTCGCATGGTGGGCCAGCGCTGGTTTCCATGGCATAGTCATTTTTTTAATGATAATTATTGTTAGCTGTAAGTCCTCCATGAAATAAATTTGCAGTAAGAAAGATTACTTTTCGACTCACCGTTTATGATTAACAAAGCGGCAGTAGTAAATGCCCCATTTCAGGGAGGCATACGTCCTCTTCTGTAGCATCCTAGCGGAGAGGACCTCGTAGGGCCCCGGACATCCCTTACAGTTGACCATGATCCGGAACATTTTGCAACACCACGTGTCGGGGTACCGGAGCCGCAATTGAAAAACATCGAGTGGTATCAGGAGCGTCGTTGATATAATACTGAAACTCACACAAGCAAGTCCAATATGCGTCGTTGGCGTTAGACGTGCAATCGGGCATTCTAGAAACCTTTACCGCTTAGAATATTGAATTAGTAGAGTATTTAATACCCAACAAAAAAGTCGCCAGTTATTGTACTTTGATGACCAACGCTCGGGCGAGGCAAAGCCACAACGCTAAATAAAATGCAGAAACCAGTGTTGAGAAATCAAGAATATGGGTATTTCAGGGTACTAAACCTCGTTTTGTTCATCTGGTAAGAAAGGAGGGTTATACCAGACTTCTACCGATTAACGCCGGAGATTAATATCTCGGTCGCAATGTTAAATCCCAATCTTTGTATGTAAACAATCAAGATTCAAGGATCGAATTTGCCAGACCGAGTCTCACAGACAGATACCTATTCAATCACATGCAGTCTTCAAAGAACACGGTTAAGGATTTGGATTGAGATACAATATTAATTTCTGGCGTTTAACCCGGTTCCTGATACTTACCTCTTGTATCGGAATGCGCACAAATGTACGAATACGTATAAAATAACACATTCCCAAGACATCTTAACCTAAATAATTTTAGCGACTAATTTCATGCGCCTGCCAGACTATGTTCCTTGCGCTGCTCATCGCTATGCTCCTCGCGCTGCCGTGATTTGCCGCGATGTTGCCCTCTCTGCCCACACACTGCTCTACTCGCGCAATTAATCGCGACGCTCCTCACTTGTCATTTGCCTTGGTGAATGGTGAGACGTTGAAACGGTGGCAGCGTGCGCGCTATACATTTTTAGTATAGCTAATTATATTAATGTGGTAAAAAGAAATATACATCGTCGTCGTCGTCCTCGTCTTGCGCGAGCGCTCGATGCGGACTGCGACCGCGCGATTATGTGGCCAGCCACTCGCACTCGTATTGCCGGTCCTTTGACTCGCGCGCAAAAACCGACAAAATACGGAGCAGTGGGCAGGACGAGGAGCATGACGTGTGGCATGACGAGTAATGTTGCCACACTATGTCTCTGCTTCCTTTCCTCGTTACTTCCCATGCCACTCGTCGAGTGTGTGGCAGGCGCATCAGAGCAAATGGACTATTGAAAATTAACCTACTTGCTAATGTTTCCCGAGATGAGATGAGTTAAAGAAAAATATTTATACCGAGCAAGCCCGCCTAGTATCACTTGCTGGTGGGCAGGCATTACGTTTGGCACTTTCTCTTTATTATCTTCTTCTCTCGCCATTTTAATAAAACTAAATTAAGTATCTATTCTGTCCGTTTTATCACAGTCATCATCAGCACATCGCACATTATATTTAAAATTATATCACTAAGAATTTGTGTTGCCACACATTGATATCATACTTTGTGTATGTTTGACTGATGACGGGCTGACAGAACATTATGGCATGGTTGACTTTTATTGCAGACATCGAAGGTCGAGGTTTTAATCAATAATATCCAATACAGAGAAACTCGAACGGTCTTCCAGCAGATCACGGTTCGTTTGGCAAGATAATCATTCATAAATGTTGGGACTAAGGCCTCCTCTCGAGTAAGCTAAAATCTACCAAGCTTGCTCAGTGCAGATTGGCAAGGACAATGGCAATATTAAGGTATAACTATGGCTTCGAAGGTTTTGGTGTCTGGAAATTCTTCCTTTCAGCTGCTGCCAATAGGATGACTAGCCTAATACTTTTCATCAGTCCACCTAAAGCCCGGGTCGTGAAAGTGAGCCTTTTATGGGCAGTATTACCTGAAGTTTGAACTTAGACGAAAAAGAGTGTTGGGAACGTAGGTGACGACTTTGACCGATAATATCCAGAGCAAAAGCCAGTATCGGCAGCCAGTTCGAAGGCTCTGCTGTTTGACCTACGTACGATACGAGATACTCGTATCGTATACGAGATACTCGTATGTACGTTTTGGGGTGGGTAGGATTAGTGACGGCTGAGCGATTTTTAATGGGGTGCTAAGACAGGAAACCTCCACGTGCGCCCGTGGACTGGAGTTCCCTCTCGGATACGTCCGGGGGGAAGACCAGTTTTTCGGGCCGGTGCACCCTGGGATGCGGGCAAAAACTCTTCCTTAGGCACTGTGTGCCTAAGGGGTCTCTTTGCCCGTATGCCAATAGCCTGTCGGGTGGACGCTCCAACGCGTGTCCCTCTGATTAGCAGAGGGCACAGCGGCGGAGCGGGCTTGCGGACGGTGAGTAATGGGTAGCTCGCCGTCCGACCAAGGACCAAGCCCGGGTCGGTGGCACGTCGTGTCGTGTTTCGCGCGTGCCTTCGAGGAGTTGTCAGCAAACTGACGGGGCCCCTTATGGGGCCAAATGCCTGCTGGGGTCGCGGGTTTTTCTTAACCCAGGATACAGTGGCCCCGGAACGTAAAGGGCATCCGAAGGAACATGGGTGGATTTTAGTCAGTAAGAGTCTGACAGTCCCTTAAGCCCCACCGGAAGGACTCATTTGATGATTTTACCACCTAAAAAAAAAAAGCGATTTTTAATGAAAAATAAGCCGAAAAAAAAGGTGTCGGCACATCTTATAAGTCCCCAAATAATGTGGTGATAAGGAGGTGCGGTCATCGAGCACACAGCTTATACACCTATTGTGAAGCCACTTTTTTATGAATGTGTGAGTGAGCGCCACGCTCGCACTGAAATTAATTTAATTTTTCTTCCTTTTTTGGCTAAGATTCTCAGTGGCCTATAGGAATCTGGACATTCTATATTCTAAGTGTGCAATTACAGTGGCGCGGGGCGGGCAGCGGGAGCGGGTGACGGGTCACGAAACAGACTAGATTTCCGCTCACCCCGCCCCGCCCGCACTTGGTTCATCTTAGTGTGCAATTACAGTGGCAGCGGGGCGGGCAGCGGAATCCGCTGGCGGGTAACGCAAACACATAGTTTTTGACTAAGGTGCACCAAGTGCGGACGGGGCGGGGTGAGCGGAAATCTAGTCTGTTTCGTGACCCGTAACCCGCTCCCGCTGCCCGCCCCGCGCCACTGTAATTGCATACTTAGGCAAAAACTATGTGTTTGCGTTACACGCCAGTGGATTCCGCTGCCCGCCCCGCTGCCACTGTAATTGCACACTAAGAGTTTTATAAATAAGCCGCTTTTCAAATGAAAAAAAGTGGGAATTCAAAACAATGTTCTTTATTAATCTATAACAACATTGCCTCTCTCGTTAGTCACACATCTTAAAGAGCATATATAAAAATATATAATAATTATAATATATTACAATAACATCTTATCACATTGTACTGTTATAACTATGCGGCTACTAGGAAAATAATGTAATATCATGATATTAGTGATCTTTACTGGTCTACAAGACAATTATTTGTATAATATTTAGTTTTACACTTTGCCTGTACTTAATGCAAAAAAATATAATTATTACAAGCCCGATTTATAAAGTAAAAGAGACAAAAATTAACAAATAAACTTTTATGTAAATAAAAATTATAATAATAGAGCCAATCAATCCAAAACAATATTTATAATCTCATTTCTTTTTCACATTCTTTTTATATGATAATTTCTCAAATAACATTTTTTTTACTATTTTAACTTGGACTTTAAGTGCAAAAATTATAGGTATTAAATATAATATAAACAATAATGTTGGATTCCTATAAAAAAACATATCATACAATTTGTACATACTCGTAACTACATAAAATATATCAAAATATTTTTTCTGGGAACCTTAAAAATAACTACGTTCTTGGGCCAAAGCTAACAGAGCTTAATATTATACCAAAAATAAATAAACTTTGTACTTATAATTAACTATTGAAATGTAAAAGTAACTTTAACAAAATGAATTTAAATTACAAAATAAATACATTAACCCTTCAATGTTCAAGTGGAATTCATTTGACACTAGTTTACTGTCATTGTCACATTTTGATGTGACATTTTAATAATGTTATTTTTGATTAAATTCATTAATCTCTACAAATAAAATTACGATCAACGCTGCGAGAGAGCGCTGAGTAATTGTCACTGGTCAATTTAACTTTAGTTAGATAAAGACAAAGAGCACGGGCCGAGCATTATCTGCCTTTTCCGATTTCTAGAAAGAGAGAAAAACTTTCAAAGTACCATCTCACTCTTTCCTGTAAGACACAGATTATGACTTTCTTAATTTACAGGATAAAGATGGCTGATCTTGTGATTGTTTTTCTCTTTCTAGAGAGAGAGAGAGAGAGAGAGAGTATGACAATTATATTTGACATTTGGCTAGGGATCGCTGAGTCCATTCTATAAGTCTATGGACTAGACTAGACTGGCAACACCTGCGTGACATTTTCAGCGATTACGCTGTCTATAGTCTATGTCTATAGACAAGATGAAATACTTAGCGCCATCTCGCGGCAAATTTTGTCAGCATGGAACTATATCGTTAAACAAACAATAAGTGCTGCGGCGGAGTTTAATTGCTCAGTTTATTTTGTATTGTCTTCGATACACAATGCACATACATTACAATTTTATTTTTCATAGTGATAACCTTTGCAACAGGATTTCACGAGTTTTATTTTTGTTCCTGATCCAGATTAACCCAGTGTAACGTTGATCGAAGCAAATTGTACAGTCACGAGCAATAACATGTATACACTTAACAAACTTCAAAGGCAATTTACTCGTAAAATACTGATTTCCACTTTGAGATAAGACCTATTTCGTTATAATATGGCTTCCAAAATAGAAGTCTAATGAAAAGGCAAAAGTTTAATCAACATTGTGGCAAAAAAACGCTTTTGAATACTTCTTAGTGTATACATACTTTTGCTCGTGACTGTACATACGCCAACACGTCAACCTTCATCAATCTGACAATTTTTTTATTACATTTTCAAACTTATCACTACAGTGGAAGGTGCGATTGGTTTAAATTTGACAGATTGGGGTTGACCTGCTGCCGTCTGTGCAAAAAATAATAAATGGCCAATGGCTCTGTGCAGAGAAAGCAGATAAAACTGAGTATAGACTACTTATAGCAAACGCCTTAGCCTTTCTTAATTAATTAACTAATCTATCACGGTCGCAATCTTGATCAAGATATTTGGTAACCAAAGGCTATAAAATGCCCAAACAACAACCGTCAAAGAACATGGACCAGGATTCAGATTGAGATACAATATTAACTTCGAGCGCTAATAGATACATAAGTAGTGAAAAAAAATGTTAACAGAAAGAATTTAATAATTATTTCGCAGGATAATTTTGGTCAGAACATTTTCATTACTTATCAGATAATTATATGATAATAACTGGAAAATTTCGATCAAGCCTCAAATTATGGGAGATTATGTGGAGTGGGGGATTTGAAGTAGATTACCAAAAAAGCATGGTATTATAACTACACTAGATTAGATAGTATAATAAACCCTTGTGGAAAGTTTTTACGTATTTTTTGTTTATTTTATCATCAATTAATTTTCGTAAAAACCACTTTAAATCATTAGCTTGTAATCTATTTCACGATATTTTTTTTATTTAGTGATAAACACACGTTTGACCACTAAGTATCTGGTCTAGCCAAGTCACAACAAGTCGCAAACGATAATCGTAAACGCTCGGTATTCCCCAATCGATTTTCAACTTTATAGCCTAGAACCTACAGTTGAAAATCTATTAAAGCTTACTGAGCTATTGCGTTTATCGTTTGTGACATGGCTACAGGGCCTGTTCACTCTTGACTTAAACATTGTGAAGTAAAAAAAAATAAACTACATCAAACAGGTGGCATACCATGAACTCTTAACGCTATACAGTTTAGGCTGTGGGAAAGAGATGGCGCTAGACGACTTGTATAGTTCTGTCTCTTTCCGACACCCTAAACTGGATCGCGTTAAGAGCTCGTGGTAAGGTTCCAGGGGTGTTATTACAACGTCTTAAAACCAGGCTTGATCGTGAGTGAACGAGATGGCGCTAGTCGACTTGTATAGCTCTGTCACTTTCACTCGCCGAGACAAGCCTGGTTTTAAGACGTTGTAATACGCCCCGGTTACAATACAAAATTGGCAAATCGACAAATTGTGAACTCGTGTCATGCTTCCATCAAACATAAATATACCAATTAATTAAGCCCTTCGCATATCATATAATATCATACATTTACATAGGTTAATTATTTATTGTCCTCTCATACTTACTAAACCTATTTTACGAAGTTTTATTTTTAAGAATATACTACTTACTTATATTATAAAAAGTCGAGATTCCATGTTCAAAACAAATCGAAACGATTTTAGTGACGCCACTTTTTTATGAAAGTGAGAGTGAGCGCCACGCAAACATTTAAATGGTTTTCCTAGGAAATGTTTACTCGTTTTACGTAGGAATCGAACGGAAAATACGGAAAAAAATTGATTACCCCCGTGGTAATCGAATTTTTTCCGTGTTCTTCTTGCTTCAATCTGGACAATCTATAATCTAAGATACTCTAAATGGGTAACCTCCTCAGATATAATTCATTGCTTTTTAGACACAAGACTAGCTGACCCGGCAAACGTTGTTTTGCCATAAAAAATAGAAATTAAAAATTTTGTCTAAAAATAAAAAAAAATTTAGGGGTGGACTACCCCTATCATTTAGGGGGATAAAAAATAGATGTTGGCCGCTTCTCATAGATACCGGATAAGCACAAAAAATTTCATCAAAATCGGTCAAGCCGTTTCGGAGGAGTATGGCAACGAAAACTGTGACACGAGAATTTTATATATTAGATTTAATTTTATGAGATTATACTAAATAGCAAAAGTGATGTATTCATTATGTACATATAATAATTTCATAATAAGTCGTTTAAAACTAAAAGAACTTATAAAATTCTATATTTAATTTTGTTGTTTTACAAAGAAATATTTCTTGCTATAAAGTTTTGCAAAACTAAAAAATACTAAATACCCAATCTATTTCGAGTATCTAATAAATTATAATTTAATTAGCAGCTTGTTCCAAAATAGATCAGTCTACAAAGCATTTTGTCACGATCGTATACCTAGTCTTCGATTTCATTGTCACCTAAAATGACAAATGTATGTACCATAAACAAACAAGATGGCGTCAGACTTGTAAAGTATTACGCAAGGAGGATCTTATCAATTTAAATTTATTAGCGTATAGATAATTGTGTTCTCTGTTACCAGCCAGCCAGTATACATATAATTATCTATGTAAGCATGGAAACACAATTTAATAAAAAATGTGTAATCTTATAACTTTAAAAAAAAAACCGAACGACATTTTCACTTTTCCCTAACTAAATAAAAAAGATATAAATTTTTAACATAATCCGAGTGATCATATAAAAAAACGAATAGTCAAACCGAGTATTCATATAGAATCGATTTTTTACAAAAATATAACACGATGTTAATGGAAACACTTAGGTAAGCACTTGTAAATGTCCATTGCATAGTATTACTGATAGCAGATATCGGTTAAATATATTTACATTCTGATTAAAGCTACGTTTTTGTTTAACACATTATGTTGTTTACAACGTAAATGCTATATGCATTTTATAATTTGAAAAAATAACTGTATCACTTGTGAGAAAATGCAAATATTTATATTGGTATTATAAGGAGCCTATGCACACCACGTTTATTAAACGCGCCGTTGACGCGCGTTTGTAGTGATACGGACGCGATACAAACGCGCGTTTGACGCTTTGTATCGCGACAAAAAACTGCTCTGTTTGACAAAAGCGCGCCGTGGTGTGCAGCTCTAATAACTATTAAACCACACTCGGACAGCATAGATTACGACCATCGATCACCAATAAAGGAAAAGTGAACGATGATTTCGGCCCACACCCTACCACGAAGAGGATGGCCTTTGTCCCAGCAGTGGGAACATTTAGGGCCAGGATTAAGCGTCAACAACGATTATACTTGCCTTAAATAAATACAAAATGGGTAATTTCAGACATTAAAACATCAAATAAGATATTTTTATACTCGTTATCCGTAAGGGTAATAAAATAACGTAATCTTTAATTTGCAGGACTGTTATCACAAGTGAAGCAATATTTTTTTATCAGAGCAATAATCTGACGTACACATAATACGTAAACAATGGACACCGACTATTTTTATCATTCATTTCGTAATTCTTTGTATAACACAACTTATATGTAGGTTGAAAAACTCGTACGTAGGTACCAATTGCAGAAACGACATTTTTTTTTTATTATTACTTTTCATTTTTTTTTGCTTTAAGTTTTGCAAAACTATTTCGAATTCGATTTAAATCTGTAAGTAGAATAAAAAGTCGTCTAAAACAAACACAAGGTTACTTTTCGTTTGAAAGTCAAAATAACTTTTTTTTTGCCACCGACTTTCAAAACAAAAGTTTTTTTTTTGAAGTCTGTTAAAAACAAATTCAAAAACCAGTAACTTCAAAACTACATAAAGATCGATTGTTCCATTCGATTCAAAATCATAGATCATGTGACGTTCCTTTCTAACTCCTCAAAAACCATTGGGGGCTTTTCTCCCCAAGCGAAAAAATAAAACTTTACAAAAAAGTTTTAGAATATAAATAGAATATAATAAAATATAGATCCGGTGTTTATTTGTTTTTTCAACGATATTTTTAATTTTGAAATAACACGTGTAGTTTGAGAATGCCAGATGTTTTCATTAAAATTTGACAGCTGTCATTCAGATGTTTTCATCAAAATTGACATTGACATGGCGGTGCAGTCCATAAAGGCGTCATGCAAATAATCATAAAAAGTCAAAAGCGTGCTTACCTCAGCGTTCCATAACTCATCAACTCTCTTAGTACTAAGTTTATACAGACATTCTGAAGTACGCTGCGTTCATTTGTTCGAGGAATATGAAAGTGAGCACGGTGTGAGGTCCAAGACGAGCGTAGTAGGGCAGGAATCCCTTCCATAATGATAGTACACCTTCGTTCTTGAGCAGTGATGTGACCACGGTGATTTGACTCTGGCCTTTAGCCGCGTTTTGTATCCTGGAAATTATATAAAGGTAGCGTGAAATCACTCACATAACACCAGGACAGATTGTGATTTTGTGGGGCCCTGGGCTAATTACAAATTGGGGGCCTGCGTCATTAACCAAGCAATTGCCATTTTGTGTTTTCTTTAATAATGAATTACTAGACGTACGGTATACTAAAAGAAAACACAATATTGTCTGTTTTCTTATATTAAGAACCCTCAAGGTCCTTAATAGCGTCGGGGCCCTGGGCTGCATCCCAAATAGCCCTTGTATAGATTCGTCTCTGCAGAGGCGGCAAGTGAATAAATAGGGCAAGACGACTGAAAAAAAGCTGTGTGAAAATTAGCTGTTTGTTTTTTTTTTTCTAAATTTTATTATAACGTGTCCACGACCTTGCCGATGTGGGCGGCGAGAGTTAAGATCAAATGTTTGAAACATGCCACGATGCACGGCCAGTGGCGAATTCGGGTACTTATAAAGTAATCAATGGGTGAATTTCAACAAACGCCATTTTTTATCATATCGGTGGGGTTAATTTCAATAATTAACATAAAGATTACATAAAACCCGAAAAAATAACAAAAAATATGTAATTGAAAAAGTACACCAAGAAGATAAAAAAATGGCGTTTGTTGAAATTCACCCCAATGTCTTATTCCTTCCACCCGCCTCTCCGCTCACTGCTACCAGTTATGAACGGGCTGTTATAGACGTCGGTAGTCATCTTTTTTTAGATGGTTTCGCCTTGGCCAATATCACGCCTGATGATAAGGAATGACGGGGTCGACGCGACGGTGAAGCACGCTGGCATATAAGTAAACTATTTAATCTTGATTTAAAGATCACAAAGTTGTAGCTGTCTGGAAACACAGACTCCGGTATGGAATCCTACACCTTAGCTGTGCGCACAAAAAGTACTTTCGTGCGTGAAAGTATTTTCAAACTAATACAGTATTATATAAGTCACATTTTTCCGTCACAATTATGGTAGCTCAACCATTATTTACATTTAATTTTATGATGTCTCATTTACATAACATTGACCTAATTTTTAAATTAGATCATAGCATTCGTGTGGGAATAGACGAAATACGAGATTTTTATGGTAGGTAATATTTCGTCGTTTGCCGATGTGTGGTCTCCATTCTCCAACCTTACGTCCCCATCGGCCATCAGTTCTGCGTGCTATATGGCCTGCCCACTGCACTGACACTTCAAATTGCTAACTCGCGAGACCACGCAGCGGCAAACAACGAAATATAACCTACTATGAAAATCTCAATCAATCATGGAAAAGATGACGTTACGCAGCGCCGCGCGGCGCCGCTCTCTCAAAATATAACTTTATTTTACTATACTATACGAAAAGATATACATTTTCAGTATCATCGTGCCATAAAACATGAATAGAAAAATATTTACCTTGTTTTGATGATATCAACCGGCATGGAAGCTATGGTGGTGATCAGACCAGACACCATGGACGCACAGAAGTGCAGTAAGATACCGTCTGGAACATAACCCACGAACATCTCGCGAGCCTGCAACAAACAAACGATATTTTATTACTGGTACTAAAAAACTTTAACCGTCGTACCACAAAAACTTTTAAAAGTCTGTTGAACACTTGTCTAAAAAAATGTCAGATTATGACGTTGAAATAAGGTCCGTTTTGCAGTCGCACTTTTTTTAAACAAGTGTTCAACAGATGTTTAAGTTTTTGTAGTAAGGCTGTAAGAGTTACCGTGGCCCTGGAAGGCAAAAACATCTAATTAGTCTATCAGTTAGAATTTTTTTCCATAGCCTGTACTGTCCCGCTGCTGGGCAAAGGCCTCCCCCATTTGTTCTATATTCCTTTATCAGTTAGAAAAAAAATGGCCTGAATTTTTCTGTTGTTCACGAGTCAGCGTTTTATTTTTGTCTACATTCATTAATACGAGTATTATGTCCAGGGCCGTCTTAAGTCTATTCTGCGCCGGGGTGCGGGACTCAGCCTTCGCCCTCTTTTTTTTTACAATTTTTACATCTTGCTGACGCTCTTTGAGGCGCGCGTGGAACACAACGCGCCGTCGAACAACCGGGCATGGTCCATGGTCGGGCGGCGAGTTAAAGACCTACGGTGCGGTTGGGGCGGAGGGAGGACTCTGTCCTCTCCCTCTCGCGGCCCGCCTCCTCCTTCACAAGCATGACTGCTTCGCAGAAGGAGGCGACCGCTTTCCACTCCGTGTCGACCCACAGCATGGCCTCGAACAATGCCGAGCGCGAGAGGTCTCCACCTACCGCTGCCGTGCCCGAACCTCGATACACTTTATTGACTTTTTTTTTTATCGTGTTAAAATCATCAAATGAGTCCTCCCACCCCGGGCAGGGCAGGAGGGACTGTCAGACTTGTACTGACTAAAATCCACGGTGTCCTTCAATAGCCTTTTATGTTCCGGGGTCACGGTAATGAGATAAGTCCCGCGACCACACTTTATTGACTTAGGGATCATTTTGCTTCAAGTGCGGGCGTCCGGGTGGCAATGTCAAAGGGCGCAATTACTCGCCTATGACAGACGCACTGATTCAAGTAGGAAGTACGGTCTAATACGTAGAATGCGTGCTAGTGCCTCATTAGGAGCCGCGCCGCGCGCCCATTTCAAATGAACTTACACTCTATTGACTTAGAGATCATTTTGCTTAAAGTGCGGGCGACCGGGCGGCAGCATGTCAAACGTACATACATAACATACACTATTCTCAATTTTCAATGAAATATCCAAAAATTCAGCGCCCCTTGCACCCCCTGGTAAAGACGGCCCTGATTATGTCCATTATTTTTCAATTAAGTACGTTTTAAGCATTTTTTTTAGGTTTTGGTTTAATTTGCAATGAAAAACAAGCCCAAAATGTTTTTCGGAATATGTAGTAGGAAAGAATAATTGAAAGATCTTTTGGCGCCCAATAATGTGGTTACTAGGAGACACTGTTATCGCTCACACAGAGTAGAGGCTTCTTCTTTCTTCGGTGACGTATTCAAATTGTATCCAACCTATACGTAGACCACCCATACAGCTTTGTCCTTTACCTCATCCAAATCCTGGAAGTTTCAGATGTTTGGGCAGGAAAGGAAGTACGCCATATCCTGCAGAGGGGCTCCACACTGACATTGTATCCTTATGGTACTTTTTTTTATAGTAGTAAAATCATCAAATGAGTCCTCCCATCCAGGGCATGGCGAGAGGGACTGTCAGACTTGTACCGACTAAAATCCACGGTGTCCTTCAATAGCCCTTTACGTTTCGGGGTTACGGTAATTCGTTAGTCCCGCGACTCGGGCAGGCATCCTTATGGTACTTACCTGTGAGTACGTGCTAAGTTGCGCTGCGTTCACCACCATGGCTCGTCCCACAGTCGGCGTTGCACCGCGCCATAGCTTCAAGACACCTTCCTCTCTTACTATCCTGTGGGGAATCACCATAGACGAATTCAGACCATAGACTTTGGAGTGCTGAAAGTGAAACTAGACCAAAAGGATAAAGGTTAATTTTATCGAAGATTAGACAAAGTGACGTCCTAACCATAGCGATTATGTCGAATTATATAGAAAAAACTTTGTCTGTTCTTGGTACAATGTAATAGAGCTGAGCTGCAGTCAATCACACAGGCTAATCGTTACAGGCAAAACAGACTTATTAAATGTTATCTTACTAAATTTTGGGACGTCGATCCCATATAGGGAATAGTTGCCTGATGGATATGAATTACGTTTAGGATAGATGCCCCGGCAAAAAAAGGCAACTTGCACTCATGCAATTGCATAGAGACGTGCAACATGGTCAACTGATTGATCTTATCCTACCTGATAAGTGCATCGGCGACGTTCTTGTAGTTCCTCCTCTGTTCGACCGGCAGCCTGCCGTCAGCCGTCATGCGGATCAGTGCCACCTCCGCAGGAGTGCCCACGAATGCTCCGATGGACCCTGCTGCCACACCCAGCAAGGTCTTGGTGCCGAAACCCGGTGCTGCGCCCGCATTGGCTCTGTCAATGACACAAGTTTTTATAACCAAATCTTGGAGAGATTTTGCTACAGAAATATTAGCAGAAGTTTCTTTTCTTTACCTAGAATCGATATTAAAAATAAAATCTGTTGGTCAAATCTAAAGCAAGATCTCATCTTCAGCCTGTATTCTTTCAATGCTGGTCATAGGCCTCTCAATGCACGCCACTGAGCCCGGCCTTGGACTTTCTTTATCCAGTCTTTGCCGGCTGCCTTTCGAGGGTCGTCACTCCACTTGACCGGTGGGCGTCTTACACTACGTTTGCCTAGTCGTGGTCTCCACTCACGGACACGTCTACCCCAAAGATTATCTGTCCAATGAGAGATGTGGCCAGCGCAATGCCACTTCAGCTTTCAAATTCTTATGGGAGTGTATTCTATTCTGATGGATTACCACATTCCGGATTTTATCTCTCTTATTTGACTCTAAATTGGTGGACTAGGCTCACTGTGAGTGTTCTTGAGAGAGATCTCAAGAAAATCCAATTACTAGCTGCGACAAACCCAGGATACATTATCCTGGCGAGGAGCAAACTAGTGAGAAGACCTGACCCCAAATATTAGGAACAGGTGTGAACAAAAAAGACCTAGAATCGATATTAGATAAGGTAGGTCATTCCCGCATTGATTTAAATCGATAGAATGTGACCCGTACATTTTTTCGGATTTCTACCGAAAATGAGACTGTTAAATTGTGAACGAAAAGGATATCAGATAATTATTTGACGCCGGCGCATCTGAGTATTTAAATCTTTGCATAGCCCTAGTAAAAATGTTTGGTCAGACTTACATTAACAAAGTTTGTACACCAGTTTTAGCTTCTAGCTAGCAGGCTAGCACTCGATTTTAGTCAAGGTTTATTTATAAACAAATATACTTGAAAGCAAATATTACTAGTAAACTATGCTTTCTGTGCCAAAAGTACTCATATGAATTACTAGGTACGTTTTCTATTCTAGAAACTATTGCCCGTTTAATATTTACAGTATGGGAAATATAAATGATTGTCTGAAGTAATTTAAAACATGCTGTTGAATTTGTGGCGCATTACGAAGACAAGATTGGCGTAGCAGCTAAGCGATTAGCTGTTGCTCTGCGTGTCATGGTTTCGATGCCCGCACGGAACAAATTATTTGTGTTGCTTGCAGGCAGTAGTTGTCCTGGGTTTGGCTGATTAAGTATGTAAGTCTAAATGTTTCTAAATGCACCCACGACACATATGAAATTACTGGCCCTAAAAAGTAGTGCTACAAAAAATATTGAAATACAACAGCATATTTTTATTGTCTTTTACGTGAAAACGGACATATTTCTATGAATACTCTTTTGTCTAACAATGTTTCAAATCAGCAGTTTTACATACATTAACTAACTACAAATAATTAGTTTGCCAGTCACCATTTCTTTTAAAGTCGCAATGAAGACACTCCATTATTTTAAATAGTTCTTCACTTTGTTAGTTTTTCTGTTGAAAAAGAAAACGTTTAGGAGTTTCAAAAATGTCCTGTATTCCCCTTGTCCCCGTAGGCCACGTCCCCGTTAAAGGGGACAAAGGGAATTTAACAAAATAATTTGAATTACTTCCTGTTATCCCCGTACACTGTCCCCGTTTATTTCTTGTAATAATTATGTCGTTAAACCCCGATTCACGGTAAATTGCTTTGTTTAATGCCAGCCATACACTATCCAGTTACCCTCAAATGATAGAGTACAGGTACATTTATCAAATAGTCACGATGTGTGTGAAAATAGACCATTTTTATCTACCAAGTTTTTTTTTCAGAATCGCACGTTGTGGGAGCGGCATTCCAACGTTGACGTATGTAGATGCACGTGGCTAATATTCACCGTGCTGACTGAAAGTCACATTTTGTCTGGTCCAACCGTTTTTGCGTGTATAATATAGTTTTATATTTTATAATAGGTATGGGTAAGGATGGCCGGTTGATTGACGTCCAATAGAAAAATTTAGATACCTCATGCCGCCCGCCCGGGGGGATCTGAATCACCTCCATGTAGTTCCGTGATTTATTAGTTTTCGAGTTTTTGTAGGATTCATGTTTTTGTAGGATTAGTCAATAGCTGGTACCAGTACAGTAAAATAGTATGAATCAAAATCGAAAATCAGCCTGCATTTGTCCAGTGCTGGACCTAGGCCTCGCTCAATGTGCGCCACTGCCCACTGAGCCCGGTCTTGAGCTTTCCTCATCCAGTCTTTTTACCTACTTCAAAAAAAAAGGAGGTTATCAATTCGACCCGTATGTATGTAATATTATCAGAACTGCCCAGTTTTCATATATGTTAGTCTATATCAACGTCTGAACAAATGTGCCAAATTTCATAAGTGTATGTATGTATGTTTTTATGTTTGTGCACGCATATCTCCGGAACTATAAGTTCGATTTAAGTAATTCTTTTTTTGTTGTACTAGGTATTGTTCAACTTAGGGTACACTGCACGTTTCATCAAAATCGGTTCAGTAGTTTTAGAGATATGGATTTTTTTATGTTGTGACGGATTACAAGATTGGTGCATATGTAAGAAAATTTTGTATTTTACAAGAATTTGGGTTGAATATGTAATAAATAAACTAAAAAGGGTAAAATAAAAACTTTTTTAAAAAAAAGTACCGACTTCAAAACAAATACAAAAAAGTTTAAAATAACTTTTCATTCGGAAGTCGGTGGCTTTGTTTTGTTGTGTCATTGACTATTGCCACCGACTTCCGAAAGAAAACGGTACTTTTTAAAAAAAAAGTTTTTTTATGAATAGAAAAGATACGAGCTATCAGGGCAATTTTTACACATAATCTTTGTTAAGTTCGTTCGACCGATTCTGCGCTCACTTTGAACGCTTTTTTTTTTTTTTTTTTTTTTTTTTTTTTTTTTTTTTTTTATCGTGGTAAAATCATCAAATGAGTCCTCCCACCCCGGGCAGGGCGGGAGGGACTGTCAGACTTGTACTGACTAAAATCCACGGTGTCCTTCGATAGCCCTTTATGTTCCGGGGTCACGGTAATGAGATAAGTCCCGCGACCCCGGCAGGCTTTGGCCCTCTAGAGGGGGGCCCCGTCATCTTGCTGACGCTCTTTGAGGCGCGCGTGGAACACAACGCGCCGTCGACCCGGGCATGGTCCATGGTCGGGCAGCGAGTTGCCCTTTACTCGCCGCCCGCATGCCCGCGCCTACGGTGGCCGGAGATTGTCTTGCGACGTCCGTCGCCGTGGGCGTCCACCACTGCGGTTGGGGCGGAGGGAGGACACTGTCCTCTCTCTCACGCGGCCCGCCTCCTCCTTCGCGAGCATTACTGCTTCGCAGAAGGAGGCGACCGCTTCCCACTCCGTCTCGCCCCGCAGCATGGCCGCAACCAATGCCGGGCGCGAGAGGTCTCCGCCTATCGCCGCCGTGAGGACACGTCGGTGCTCTGCCCAAGCGGGGCAGTCTTGCACCGTATGCTCTACTGTGTCCTCCGGGCGATCTTCGCAGTGGTGACACCCAGGCGTTTCCTCCTTTCTCCTTAGACACAGGTACCTCCCGAAACTTCCGTGTCCGGTGAGGACCTGCGTCATGCGGTAGGTCAGGACGCCGTGACTCCTATCCAGCCACTCCTCAAAGAGGGGTCTTACCGCCGCGATTCACTTTGAACGCTTAGCTTACAGAATACCACTCACTACCTACGTATTATTAGTTCGCGACTAATGACCTACACCCACCCCGCATTGCGCAAAAATATTGCGTCATTTTTTTTCTTACAACCATTATGAAAATCGTATTTTTACATACGATTAAATTCATTAATTTAAAGTTTTATTATAGGTAGCACGTTTCTAATTTAATTGTAATTCAAATCATTAAATGAGTCCTGGGAAGATTTATTTAATGATTTTAAAACGAAAAATTATCACAATAGTTCCACTATTGTGATAATGTTCGATTAGTAAAAGGGGTTTGAAGATTTGTGGCATACCTACCGCCGCCATTTTGATTTTTTTTCAAAATCGCGGCCAGCTATGAAACCTTTTTGAATCGATAGCTGACATCAATAACAACAAAAAATATTATGACACCAACCCTCGTAAAGTGTCCGGTTTCTGAGATAATAACCGTGAAAGTTGATCACGTGACATTCACAATTCTAAGCTAGTGTATATGTTCGAATGTATCAAGATGTTAAAAATAATAACTTTTTGAACGTAATATGTATGTTGCATTATATCTGGATGTTATTTAAACATTATACGTCTGACATAATCTACTTTTTGAACTTAATAACTTATTTTTAGACCGTCTATACTTGTTTGAATGTAATATCTTCATATGGTTTAACTATCAATACGATAGTTATACGATAAATGTTAAACAATGTAAATGTAATACATTAGACAGGTTTAAACATTCAGTCTAAAATACAACTGACAGTACTCGTTACATTTATATTGTGTGATGGTTCTGTGGTTACTACAATTTCTAATTTTAAGCATATAACGTAATAAACTGACGTTAACTCGCGAAAATTTTCTTCTATTGGTTGCATAAACCGGTCTCTCTTTCTAATATACTGGCACAAATAGGGATAGAAAAATTAAAAATCCGTTTTAAGAACATTTTTTTGCCTATCAAACAATTTTAGGCGTCATGTTTTTATTATAATATTTAAACACTTCAAACATAAATTGAAGAACATATTGCTTCTATCCAGATATATTGCTGTGATGGCCACAGTAAGCAAAAACATCATGAGGCATATCATCATCATAACAGCCGTAGAAAGTCCACTACTGGACTAAGGCCTCACCCATCATAACAGCCGTAGAAAGTCCACTACTGGACTAAGGCCTCACCCAGGGATTTTCCATTGGATGGTTATTGCCATACTCGCCACGCTTGGCAGGCGGGTTGGCGAGCGCATTTATTTCAGCTTATTAGTCTTCCAACGCTGCTGCCATTGAAAGAGTTTTAAGCTGAGGGGCTATGGATCTTACATTTTGCCCTATCCCTCGACCGACTTTTACGGTCTGCCCGGGAAGAGAAGCAGCTGGCACATTCTACATTTTTCTTTTCCTCCCAGACCAGGATTATCAATTACTACTTAAAATATTTTATAAAAAAATACCTATTAAGCCTTTGTTATTCCGAATTAATGTGGTCAACTTTAACACTTTATATCTCAGAAACCGGACACTTTACGAGGGAGAATTACACTTTACTTTACTAAAAATAAGTTATTAAGTTCAAAAAGTAGTTTATGTCAGACGTATAATGTTTAAATAACATCCAGATATAACGCAACATACATATTACGTTCAAAAAGTTATTATTTTTAACATCTTGATACATTTGAACACATACACTAGCTTAGAATTGTGAATGTCACGTGATCAACTTTCACGGTTATTATCTCAGAAACCGGACACTTTACGAGGGTTGGTGTCATAATATTTTTTGTTCTTATTGATGTCAGCTATCGATTTATAAAGGTTTCATGGCAGGCCGCGATTTTGAAAAAAAATCAAAATGGCGGCAGTAGGTATGCCACGCTCCATAGTAAAATCTTCAAACCCCTTTGACACATTCGGGTGGGTTGACCGCTAGCATCTGTATCTAACCCAATTAGGTATGGTCTTTACTTTACTAATATTCAAAAACTTTTTTACCATTTTTAGGGTTCCGTAGTCAACAAGGAACCCTTATAGTTTCGCCATGTTAAAATTCAAGTATACGTCAGCAACGACAATTGGTTACAAAAGGTCGACAAACCTTTGTTTGCATAATATTGCAATGCAACAACTCTTATCAAATTCTCGACCCGAGGGTTTCGAAGGCGAACGTTCAATCAATCAAGCGATAACTGACAAAGGCACTCGAACTCTTGAATAATATACATTGTACAGTCAGCTAAACAGTTGAGTATACAGGTAGCGAATAAACGGTGTTCCGAGTGTCTGCATTTTTGTTTATCGTGGTAAAATCATCAAATGATTTCTCCCACCCAGTACAGGACGGGTGAGACTGTCAGTGTCGTTGACTAAAATCCACGGTGTACTTCAATAGCTCTTTACGTTCCATGGTCACGTTTACATGATAAGCCAGTCTTGAGTACCGCAACCCCGGCAGGCTTTGGCCCTCTAAGGTAGACACCGTCAGATTGCTGACAGCTCTTTGAGGCGCGCTTGGAACACGACGCGCCCTTGACCCGGGTATGGCCCATGATGGACGGCAAGTCACACATAACTCGCCGTCCGCATGTCCGAAAGTGTCTGCATACCAAATTCTCTGGCTGCATGCAGTTTACAGCCAAAAAGTGAATACATACAGCATATTTTATAGTATGCATTCAGGAATAACTATTTGAAACTTGCTGCCTTTATACGTTACTCTGTTGCTGACTGTGTGTACTACATGTAGTATAAATAAACATAGAAAATTAACGAGTGTTCAATATGTTAACACCAATTTACATGACTGTAAGGATACGTTTAAGAAGGCAGATTATAAAGGTACTGTATTACTTCGAAAATATTCTGATATCATATGAGCTGCTGTAAGCAAGACAGCCAAAAAATGTGTAGGCCATACACTGACTGCTTGAAACTCTCAGTTTCTACTGCTTCAAGCTGCAAAGGCATCATAAACGACAGTCTTCTAGATGCACGGACTGCTTGAGCAGTCGAACTGTTTCAGGAGCAGTTGTTTTTTACTGCTGGCGTATCTCCTTGTCCTCTTCAGCACCTTCAACCAGTTGAATTTGACTACTCGAGCAGTCACGAGCGGCCTACTAAGAGTTGGAACGTAATTAGTCAATTTATGGTTGAATCTATTTTAAGCTCCTACAACATCTGTTTAGCCTTTTCCCGACTATGCTAGGGTCGGCATCCAGTCGAACCGGATACTGTATATCATATGGGTAATAGGATAACCCTTGGTAAGACTGCTTGTCAGACTTTCCAGCTTCTGGCTAACAGTAACGACTGTCAAAGATTAAGTAATGACAGTCGGGACCAACGCCTTGACGTGGTTTTTGAGGCACGGAGGAAACTCGCTACGATGTATATCACCTATCCAGAGACCAGCCTCGGCAAGCCCGACTTACCCTGGAAGATCTACCTTTGCGGCGTTTATTGTTTAGCCACGAGTTTCAGTTCGTTAGTTAGTAATTGAGTGTTTCCTGCGTCGCTTTAAAAGCCAGTATTATGCGTAGAGTATGATTACCATACCGATTTCTGTCACAAAAACATTTTAGATATTGGCGAACCAAAACACAACAACATTATCACGTAATGCTCCATATTGAGTGCGGAGTGAACAGATCAATAGGTCAGGCAACTAAAATTTGTTCTGAGTTATTCATAAACATACTTACATACCTATTTAGGAAGCATTTAGCGAGCGAGTCGAGCTAGAGGCGATGCTCTCTATGCTTCTATACCAATATTACAAAGTTGAAGATTTTGTTTCGTTGAACGCGCTTATCTCAGGAACTACTGGTTCGAATTAAAAAGGTCTTTTTGTTTCGGACAGCCTATTCTCGACGAAGGCTAGAGACTATATAACATCACGCTACGACCAATAGGAGTTGAGCAGCGGGTGAAAGCGGGTATAATTTCTTGAAACGGGTGCTTTGGAAGAGACCGACATTCCCCATGGGATGGTAAAAGGTTGACGGAGAACAAGAGTCGAGCAAGCAGCTAGAAACGAGAGAAAACATGCTTCTTCTGGTGGAGCTCCCTCCATTGTAGACTTTGTCTCTTTCACCAAGACTAGAGCAAACTCATCTCAAATCGAGACATACAATTACCGGCATGGATCTTGAGCGCTGACCTTCACCTGCGCAGAAGTAAGTTATTAGGTCCCTTTGGTAGATGAAGTGAGGCGCGGGGGCGGGGAAAGTGTAGTGATTGGCCCGCGTAGCGTGCCGTAGCGCATCACGTCATAGCCGCCACTCGGGATTCGTTCTTTTGTGCGTTTTATTTGTTTTATTTTGTGTTTTATTGTGCGTTTCATTTGTCGATAAGTCTACGATGCGCAAAGCGATCCCCACTCTTACGCCGACCGCTCAAGATCCGTGCCGGTATTTGTACTTTTGTGACTGGGTTATGAACTTATGAGCGAGTGAGCGTGTCCAATGAGCGATTCCTCGCGCCTGTATTGTAGTGTACGTATTTATTTATCATTGTGGGTAAATTTCAACCGATATCTTTGCAAATTAACATTCTGTCAGCTAAATTAGCATCTCATCTCTTGTCACAGCGTGAAATAAGTGGAGAAAAAGTACTCGCAGGCAATGTAAGAAGACAATTAGTAGAGAAAGACGCAATGTAAACAAATAAGAGATCAATTAACATTGTAGGTAGTATCTGTTTGACTAACTAACGCGCAACGTCTACTTGTCTATAGTATATTTTCGAGTGAGAAAATAGTCGGCCGTTAGTCGCTTCCTTATACTTAAGCATATAGAGGGACAGGTGCCGTATCCGGACGGGGCGGTCCGCATCGTATTGCAGGAATCTTCTAACATCACTTTCAACATATTCCTTTGTAGGTATTCAAATGCGAAGTATTGCGCGCGCCCTACACGGAAATAAATATGCGCTTAGCCAACGACCATTGGTCGTTGCGCTTAGCTATATGAAGTCTTTCTGATCAATATTCAATTTAAATATTGTTAATTGAATTTTTGAATATTGATGTGAATATTTCAGTCATTTTACTTGGCTTTTTGTTTCCAGGCATTAGAGTACTATTGACGAAATGTATATCACTGCATTGCAGTACAATTAAGTCCATTTTGTTGTAGTTTTTGTCACCACTACAATTTTCATTTTGCTAAAAATTTTGCAGCTTACATGCGATTCAAATGGAAATAAATGAGGAATAAATTATGGACTTGTAGACAATAACCTTTTCATAAAATTTAGCTTGTTTTGTCAATTGGACATTTAAGTTAAATACCTATTGTAATCTTACGAGGATTAAAGCTGAGAACAAATTATCGGACGCGTCCGTCAGCCGCGGCTGAAGAGACGCGGCTTATTCATATCTAGCCAGTACATCAAATACTACACTGTGCAAACTGTCGGTCGTAAGACGCGGACGTGACCTTGAGCATTCGGACGTCCGAACAGAATCTGGCCAGCTGGATGTTTGTGCGTCCGAAGATGTCGTCCGAACTACCGTGCACACTGCTAAGCCGCGTCCCTCAGCCGCGGCTGACGGACGCGTCCGATAGTATGTTTGCAGCTTAATTCTTAACTGTACATGCCAATTAGAATGTCATTCAATCCCAATTAATTGTAAAAACAATGGAAAAACACAATACTCACTCTTTGTAAAGATCAAATAAGTAACTGTAGACTCCTAGACGTGTGGTGGTGTACGTGGCTTGTCGTAACAAGCCTGCTGAGAGGCCTGTGTATAATGAGAAGAATCCTTCTCGAGCTACAATCTCCCCGGCAACAGCAAATGAGGTCCGACTGCCTCCACTGAGTTGCATCCGAGTTTTGATCAAATCAAGAGGCTGAACGACACACGTTGCCGCCATTCTGAAAAGAAGGATGTTTATATAACTTCTGCTTACTCACTTACTTGCTTTTACGGTCACAAGCTATACGAAAGCAGGGTATATTTCTTTTAAAGTTTTTTTTTTTCCTAATTTGTCTCTGCCGTATGAATTTCATGCTTGCCATTGTTACAAGGTTAGAATAGTAGAAGGTCACATGCTGTCTAATTCATGGCCTGAGTTTGATTTACAGATTTAATAATTATTTTTCAGTTTAAGTTAAAATTGTGAATACTTTTCAAGTAAAAATAAAATATAAAAAATATTTTAATGATCAAAAACATATTGCCTCAGACTCAGAATGTCTCCTAAATTGTGGGTGGGTTTACAAACATTTGAACTCACATACACAAACACCCAGACCTAGAATAGAACGACTACTTGTAGATACAAATATTTATTCTGTGTGGGAATCAAACCCACAACACGCAGCAGCAGTTGTCAATTATTTGGCCTCTGTCCCAACCCTGATATCAATTATTTTATATTTGATTGATGTTTTACACTAAACTTTCAGCTTGTCAGACAGTAAAAAAAATCATATTTACGGTCGAATTGAGTAACCTCCTTTTTTAGAAGTTGGTTAACAAATTCGGAGTTATTGATTCAAGAAGATTTTTTAAGAGGACAAGTTCTGCCAGTTGCCATTCTGTCTATTTTCTCCACATCTAAATTAAAAATTTATTTACTATTATTATTTAGCATAAATATACATAAATAATGCTTGCAAAAAATGATTATATTCTATTCTTGGAAGTACATATTCGACTAGCAGATTCAAATTATAAAACCTTTACATCTGTAATAACTTCCATGAATGAAATTATATTGTATACCATTTTATATTGGAATAACACAATTATATTGTCTTAAGCTAAGACTATTCCAAATTACATTAAAAACAAGATGTATTTATTATTATAAGTTGTTTTAAATTACCGAATAACATAAGAGAATAATGAGTAGCTCTGAAAGTTTTAATAGGTACTTATTACATAACCATCTCCGTGATAAAGTAATCAATATGAACTCAAATATTAACCTAGAGATCCTTATAACAATTGAACTCATTAGAGGAAATGTTTAGCACGCGATTGTTAACGGGGACAAGGTTTTTAAAACTAATAAACAAGTTTCATATGCTGTGTGAACCGATCGCCATGGCTTTCGAAAGTGTAAATAATTATAATAAACATTTTTACGGCAACGTCCATGACATTGATCCTATATAAATGACATGTAGTCTTAAAATAAATGCAAGATAGGTACCCGGCAAGGCCGCCAAAAGCGAATTTAAGCGCGTTCGGTACATAGCGCTCCTTCGGTGGCGCTACAGCTGCTGGAGTTTGCGCCATTTCCAAAACTTTTCACGTTATTACACACACAGTTACCACACTTTTAGTTACACTATAAAAGTGAACGTATTTCTGATAGAAACTCGAGATTCTAATTCGAAACGTGTGCACTGTTCAGTTCATTCCAGCTGGATTTGACAATTGACATTAGTGACAACCATCTGACAGCAGTGACACTTGGATCGGTGACAAATTGTCAGATGTCACAACGTTTTCTATGTCTAAATACAAGCCTTTTAGGAAATCGACACAGGTCCACGCGGTTTCTAGCGCTAATCTATGTATTTTATGAGATTAATCAAGCAGTCAAAAAAACCGGCTAAATGCTAGCGAGTCACATGGAGTCATATGCATTGTATAATAATTTCTGTATACCTATCGTAAATTCGTAACCTACGACAAAAACAGTATTCCACAGAAGTAACTGCAGCGCATCGAAGGGGTTACACAGAGCATACGGACTGGGGTCAATGAGGGCTACCGTTTTTGTGCTCACCAGATGGCGCCACTGGCGAGTGAGGTCCTGTATGGCTATCAGTTTGTTATTATTCTGGACTGTGGCGTCAAAACATTAAATAATAAAATGTGCTTGTAAACAGTTAACAACTAATTCGAATTAGCTAACCTTTGAATTAGCTGGTCTTTCAGTCCGCTTAACTTTGCACCTCTTTTTCTTAGTTCCGCTTTTAAAGCACTGTTATTCATTGACCCGTAACTTACTTTGACAAGTCGAGGCGCTGTGAGAAGAGCTTATTAAATGAAAACGTGTGTTTTATTTATCGACCCGACCTAGACTTGACAGTCATGAGCACCTCTGGCTGTCAGCCGTTTCAACGGGGTATGATCGATATATTTATTTGGTTCATTATTTTTCTTGCACTTAGAGAGCCATTTTTAATGTAACTGATGTTCATGCTATGTAGTTAGTTAAAGCATACGGTTTATTGATCACCACGCATGCATAATGACTATAAATACGATTTTAGTCACTTTATCGATCTTACCCCTTCGGTATTTCGTCTTACCCCTTCATATTGTTTTTCTTATGACCAATTTTACTAACAGTTTTTTTTTTCATAAAATATTGTTTCAAAAAGATTTATTTCAACACTATAGAAACAACTTGACCATGCTTTTGTACCCAAAACAAAAATTTTCGCATTTGCCTTGAATCCCTTTGTGTGACAACAGTTTCAAATCAACACTGTTCAACATCGAAATGTTTTCATCAACGAAACAAACCTTTAGCTCTTTTTTGATGTTGAAAATTTTGGCGTTTTATTTTTTTGGTCAAGTGTGAGTTGTCCACAAAAATGAGTGAAATTGACCATTTTTTTAATACCGTTTGACTGTGTTTCGTGTAAGGATTATTTCATTGTACAGGAAGAAAAAAATCGTTGTTTTAAAAAGTTGGTTGGAAAAATTACCATATTTTTAAGCTATTGCATAGCTTTTATCGCATGCTCTGAGCTCGGCGGGCGCGAAAAACGTAACGAAAAATCCTAAGGAAATTTCCTGACCACATCTGACAGCACGCATCGTCTAACGTCGTTTCAGTTCGGGAGACTTCGGCAATCATAAAGGTACGGACAGACGGGCTCATTACTAGCACGAAAACATGCTTTTATTGAGCACGGGGCAATTTTATTGAGGGAGAGGGAGGAGGAGGAGGAGGAGGAGAACGTTTCTTGACGTTTCACTTGATTGACGTGGCTGACCATAGCCTAATAGGTAGGTTTTTTTTTTATTATGCTGTCTGACTTAATATCATGTGAGGATGATATAGTTGTATGGGCAGAAAAATATCTGGACAGTAGAAGTTGGTCAAAAGTTGAGTAATGTTTCTTGTAACAGCATAAAGTCGTATTAGTAGCAGTCAGTATTTCATTCGATTTGACCCACTTCTGTTGCCCAGACATTTTCCTTTCAGTACAATGAAATGGTCCTTACATGACACTAAATTAAAAATTTGTATGAAAAATTATTTTGCTCCAACTTCCGCCGTCCCGATTTTTTCCTTCCGATACAATGAAATGATCCTTACATGAAACAGAGTCGAACGGCATTAAAAAAATATTGGTCAATTTCACTCATTTTTGTGGACAACTCGTACTTACTTGACCAAAAAATAAAAACGCCAAAATTGTCAACATCAAAAAAGAGCTAAAGGTTCCTTAGAAAGTTTTCCTCTATCTCTTATGGATGCCGATTTCTCCCTTTTGGCCAATTTAAAAGATAGACCCTGTATTATATATTCCATTTCCTCGTCTTTGTTTTTGAGAACAACTTTTACAAAGTTGTGTACACACCGAAGCCCGGCACAACCCGGCGGGCTTCGGTGTGTAGACAGCTTATCAAGTCAATTGTGACGTGTGAGCAATATGATGCGTAGAGTCTGGCCAACGAAAGCTGTCCACGCAAAAAAGCGGCAAATTTGAAAAAATCAATGCATGACAACCCCGGCTACACGCTACTTAAACGGAGTTGATACTTATTATTATTCAAGACCAATAAGGGATATTATATTTGACGGAATAGTTACATTTGACATAGTTAAGTAACAATAGTTAAATCGCCACAACACAGGGGTTAAGAGTCATAATCGAAATCGGATTCCAAGTAGGTACTCTACACCTGGTCGCGGGACTTATCTCATTACCGTGACCCCGGAACACAAAGGGCCATTGAAGGACACCGTGGATTTTAGTCAGTACGAGTCTGACAGTCCCTCCCGCCCTGCCCGGGGTGGGAGGACTCATTTGATGATTTAACCACGCTAAAAAAAAAAAGTACTCTACACCTGATACCTACTGTAAAGTTTTGTTTCCTTGTCTTCGCCGTTAATATAATATTACTTAAAAATAGAAAAACCGTGAAAAAATATGTATTATTTAATTGTTGTATTTACAAAATAATAATTTTTTTTTCAAGTGCAAAAGTATCATGATGGTTCACCAATATGAAAGTTCAATGATTTGACAATTTTGACAGTCCAAAAATATTGCCATATCAAAAGTTTAGAAAATAGGTCGTGGACAGCTTTCGTTGGCCAGACTCTAGCTTGGTACCCCGCAATGGCTTCATTCGCATGTTCAAGCTAGTCCGAAACTCCGAACTAGGCAATGCCTAGGCTAGTATTTTAGTCAAGTAGCGAGTAATTTAGTAGCTTAACGTGGCTGGCCCTATAGCTAAACATCAGACGACAATCGTTATCGCTCAGCTTCATCAATTTATTTATGTTATTGCGTTGTAGGCTGTTCATCTTGCAAAACACCACTCACTTATAAAATGTATTATAGCAAATTGCGAAAGATTTTTGGGCAGGGGAGTAATAACGAGTAATTTAGCTAGTAAATTACTCGCTACTCGACTAAAATACTAGCCTAGTCCGAACTAGGCATAAAGATCAGCTCAGACCAAGACGCGGCGCTGCGCGCACATTTCAACAGAGCTACTCAAACACTATTTCCTACACGAAAAGATACACCTATCGTAACGCAGCGCGAGAAAAGATACACATTTGAAGTATCGTTGCGTCCCGCCGCGCAGCTTCGCGTTTCGATGTGAACCGACAGTAAGGCCTTTTTTGATATAAATAAGATCATGTTGGCGAGGTTAGTATCGTATTGTATAACGGGCTGGTATCTGTAACTCCAAGTCATATGCGCGTATTTTGCGTGCGGAAATAATGAATGTTTGCAAAGTTAATATGAAGTTGTTTTTAAAAGTCATAGATGGAGTTGTGCTTTTGCTTCCTAAAATTGTATTGTTAATTCGTTTCAGAGTTCAGAGATGAGCAAGACAATTAAAAAAATGTGTTTATATAAAAGTTTTAAGCTGCTTCATCTATGTCTTGTATAATTCATCGAGTTTGCCTGTATACAATAAATAACAAACAGAACTCATAAACAGAACTGCATAGATTTATAACAAAACTTAAACTCAAAAACGGCATGCTATTGCTGTATGTACAGACGCCAGCAGGTCAACCTACCCGAAACTATCAGATTTTACCAATCAAACACTAACCTTCCACTATAGTGATAAGGTTGAAAATCTATTGAAGAAATTTGGCAGATTGTGGTAGCTTGATGTGCTGGCGTTTGTACATAAGCAATTTGAGCTAAATAACGAAGAGGAAAATTAAATCTGCTTCAGTCACAACTTATGACTTAATTCAGCAGAATCACCATAAAGTCATTTACTTATTCAAAGCAGGCTGAAAATCCGAAGTTTTTGAAGGTCAATTTTACAAAAGACAGTCTCCCTCTGTTACTGCACTTTCTGTAAATATGAAATGTAAAGAAACGAGTGAATGAATGTTATTTTAAAAGGTATAATCGTAGGTATTTTTGGTGCTGTATAGCGTTCACGCAGACGACGTCGCGGGCAGCAGCTAGTAAAGTAATACAACTTCACATTTACTTAGGTAGTTTTATTTATTAATCATAAAAAAAATACTTACTAATTAAATAATATAAATGAATATAGGACACTCAGTATGACTAATGCTAAGTTAAGTAAACGCTCTGGGGTATTCAATACATTTTCAACTTAATATTCAGGTTCATAAAGTTGAAAATCTAATAAAGACTACTGAGCTATAGGCTGCGTTTCAACTGAGGCGGAGCGGAGTGCGATTCACCAATCACATTCCTTGAGTGTAGAAGAGTGAGATAGGAGAGAGTAGATTTCAAGCCTTGTGATTGGCGAATCGCACTCCGCTCCGCCTCAGTGGAAACGCAGCCTTAACGAACGGAATGAACGAAAACCTTTGCTTACTTTGATGACATGGGGGGCTGATGGTTCTAGATAGTGATTACATCAACAGAAATTATTTACTTATTAACATGATTTATAATTATAGCATATACGGGGATTCCCACAAATTCAAATTAATTAATTGTTCATTCTTTTAATGTGTAAAAGTCCTTTAACTTAGGATTATTTTCTAATTTTTAGTATTAAAATAAATGAAATAAATGAAAAAAAAAACAGCAAAGTAAAATACAAAAATGTTTACGTCAGCATTGGGGGCAAGATCTTTGCTTATTTTAGCTGACGAGACGTTTAGCGTACAGCTCGAATAATTAAAAATAATGCACCTATTAATATCGTAAGCTGATCGTTGAATAAGCCACAAAAATCGACTTGGGGCACTCCGACTAGGACAGGTTAGGTCAGATGGGGGTCTTGCAGACCCCGCCAACTCCTTTGTGGTTAAAAACATTCGTTGTTCTCTCATCGATCCTCCGCTGCCCATTCACTAGGGATCCAAAAACGTCACTTTAGCAATGTTATTTTATCAACTATTATCTATTGCTTGAATAATGGAATAGAATATAGAACAGCGTTTCCAATCTGCCGGGTCGCGACCCGGTACAGGGCCATCAAAATAAAATACCGGGTCGCAAGTTATTTAACTATTAATATTAATCTGTTATTTTACCTAATGGATTAACTAGCTTTTAAGTCCAGCTTTGGTTTAATAAGATTAAGTGGGCACCTCGAAGACGCAGTTTGCAAATTACCGGGCCATGGCAGAACAATGTTTGGGAAACACTGATATAGAATATTCCATTTTACAAATTTTATGGAACTGCAAAATTATTGTCATGTTGCTAAAGTGGCTTTTTAGACCCGCTGGGCACAACAAAGTGCCCGTGAATAGGCGTTTCCACATTAGACGATAACAGTAACGACACGACACTGGAATATCGTCCGCTCTCGCTCATTTTGCCTAGAGATGCATGAAACTACAAATCCCGCCGTTATCGAGTCGATGGCGATACTATTATCTTCTAATGTGAAAGTGCTCTTTATGATGTGCCTCAGCATATCACAACGTGGGTAATTCAACGATCGGTAGACGATAGGTAATACAAAAGAAAAAATCTGAAGAGAACAGAAAATGCGAGTAGCGAGCTCAAATTAGGAGCTGTATCTCGAGTAGATTACATTCATACAGATAAATTACCTTAAGAAATTAACCTGAATCCTTTTCAGACTGTGTCATAAGAACTAGACTTAATCGAAGATGAAATTATTTCAGGTAATTTTTTCAATTTTTTGTTCATTCATAGGTTTGTGATTCACATCGAAATAGGACAGAAGGACTCTGTCTTCATAAAGGTACCTACACATACTAATATCTATTCATAATCACATTGGGAAAATTAACGTGCGCAGCATGTATCAGACATTGTATAAATGATTCGAATGCTTTTTTATATTCCTTGGAAAAAGGCGCGTCACTCAATGCCAACAAAATGTTACACATTTCTTTGTAATATGTTTTAAAATTTTTTGGGAAATCGTTTTTAGCACGAGACAAGTATTTTAAATAAACCTTGAATGCTTTGTCTTGTGCATCATTTAGGCCCGGCATATTGGTAATATTGTTAGCGCAGATGATACAATCCTTGCACACCGTTCTGTAATGTAAGCATAATGATTTTGCTCGCTTAATGTAATCTGTTTTATCGACATTCCACCAATGGTCCCTGAAAAGGAAAAAATGTATAATATTACTGACCTGCATATTTACACAATTATTAGTCTGCAACTACATTAGCAATAAAAAAATTGATTGACGTGAAAATGTGTTTTGATTAGGTGAAAACCCAAACCCCAAAAAAATAAAGAGAAGTACGTTCGTTTCAACCGCGCGGCCATGGCGTTTTTTTTTAAATAAAAACCATCCCAAGTTTTTGTTAAAAAATGTAAAAGTCGATTCCCAAAAACCAAAAATTTATCAAAGCAATGGTTAAAAAGTTATAAGGGTTTGAACGTGGCCGCGCCATCGAAACGCGCGGCCATGGAGATCTTTAAAACTAAGCGTCGCAGAGACTTGTTTTCGTAAATAGTAGATTGATTTTGTAAAAAATTATATATAGGCGAGGTTTTAGCCTTACAGTTCCTAAAACACAGGATTTTTTTCTATATTTTTACAAAATCAATCTAATATTTACCAAAATTTCAGGGCGCGCGGTTCGCCGCGTTTTGATGGCGCGGCCACGTTCAAACCCTTATAACTTTTTAACCATTGCTTTGACAATTTTTTGGTTTTTGGGAATCGACTTTTACATTTTTTTACAAAAACTTGGGATGGTCTTTATTAAAAAAAAACGCCATGGCCGCGCGGTTGAAACGAACGTAGAGAAGTAGACAGAAGCACACTTAGGTAGTATCTAGCCTAATCCAAAAGAAGTGAAAGTCAGTGACTAGGTCTAGGTATTGATAACAGATATAAATAAATGCACTTACACATAAGAATAACTTAATTCAGCTCCCTTTTTCACTGTTACTAAGGTGACCAGAGCTGCGCTGTTCCGAAGACCCATCACATATGAATTTGGTAGACAGGAGTGGATCAGGTTACCAATGAAAGGGAAGTATCCTTTATTTCTGTAGTTGTGCAACGTTGCTGATTCTTTAGTGCACATTTTTGTGTAAATCTGCAGTTCTACTGGATTACAATGCAGTGACAGGTGCATCATCACCCTGGACATTGCTCGTATGGCTGCACTCTGCTCTTCAGGAGAGTTAGGTAGAAATGATGTTTGTGTATCCAAATAATGTATAACATTGGCAAAATACACACTTTGGTTAAACAACGCCCCATAAATGAAATGTGGGTCACATTGAGAATTCAATAAAGAAAACTTTTCTGATCCAAAAACCTCAGAGAAAGCACTGTTTTTCATTCGATCAGCACCTAAATCATTTGATGCTGCGATAAACTCGTCCCATGAGTCACACAGTTGACGAATTTTGATAGTTGTTTTGACGGCTAGCTTCAACTCAATGGGTATGAATTTAAAGATTTTACACTCAACATTATGCCCTTCTTGCATGGCTTTATCTTTGCATATATTGTCGCAAAACATAACATAACAGCATCCTTCACATGGAATTAAATTAAAGTCCATCTTGAGACAATAGTGACATGAAGTGGCATAGTTCATAACATGAGTAGTTGCAGTAAATGCTGTCTCTACTGCTACAACAGTTCCAACAGGAATATCTCTAGCAGCAACCACTTTAGCTTGTCCAGATTCTATGATGACTTCCACATCTGAAGTGGCACACGGTATGTCTGGGTTGCGAGGTCCTTTGAGTTTAAAGAAGTTATCAACAAAAGGGTCATGACTGAAACATAATAATGTGCTGTGTTAGTTACAGTACCTTAATAGCCAACATAATTAAGTAATCCATGAAATTTTAGAAACACTTATAGGTACCTACATAGTCCCTGCATGCATTGTATTTGTAGTAGTTAACGACATAACATCTCTTGAAAAATGGTCAAAATTGGATGAAAATCGACAAGGTAGACCATTTAAATTGTTAAAAGGTTTATTTATTGGCAAAAAATTGCTTCATTGGCAATATCGAGCGACTTCATTCTGTCTGCTGATAATGAATGTGAAAACAATTGTGCCACTGTCAATTACATTTATGTATCTTTAGTGGCATATATCGATGGCTCCTATGTATAAGGGCCAAAGTGAAAAAACACAACTTTACAGGAGAGGCTTCCAAAGTTTAAATTTACTATAACTTCAGATTGATAAAACCGAACTTTACCATTAGAGTTCTGATGATGAAGACGAAGAACAGTTCAGGGAACTCCTCAACGGTTTATAGCAGCTATCTTGTATTTGGACTTAATTTTTTTTTATACTAATGTCATATATGGGTTATTGTTCGGTGCAGTATACCTGCCATTTGGTCCCATAAAAAATCATTTATTTTAGTGTTCTTGCTTGTTGTGTACATGGGATATGTTATAACCGGTGCTACGGATAATAAAATTCTAGTGCATATGTAAGAAAAGTATGTATTTGACAAGAATTTGGGTTGAATATTTAAACTAAAAGGGGTATAATAAAAAAGTTTTTTTTTTTTTAAATGTAACCGACTTCGAAGAAATACAGTAATATCGTTATAAATGAGCTTTTGTCATAATTATGTGCAAAATAAAATTTCGATTATAACTGAAGACAGTTTAATGAAGATTTGTTTGTCATCGTTTAGCAGTGACCAAATTAATGAAGCAAAGTCGTTGCTATTTGAATCTTTACCTGACGAATACCGGAAAAAAGTGCGAAAAGGACAGGGCAAAGAAAATCGAGACATCATCAGTTTATTCAAAGCGATTTGGAGAAACTACCTACCTCCTATAACTTTCGATCAACTAGACGAGTCTAAACTGTTAAAAGACCTGGTTTTAGTGCAAGCTGAGATCAGGAACATCAAATCTTCTTTTGTCTCAATAACTGAATTGGAGAAAGTAAAACGGCTGTGCGCACATAAACAGCTCCGTGTTTAAATTAAAAAAATAATAGTTAAAGTGATAATCTAGTAATGCTATAGTGTTTTAGTGAATGCTTATATGACATAAAGTGAGTGTTATTGAAGACCTTGTGTAATATTCAGTAAAACAGGAAAAAAAACTTTAAAAGTGCCAAGAAAAATAACGAACTCCAAATTTAAAACACACAGTGCAAAACTTATTGAATTACTTCCAAAACACTGTAATACCTCATCAAAGAAAAAGGAAAAAACCCAAAGGTACATAATAAACACCAAGTTTGTGACAATTCATTATTTAATTAGAAAATTGCAATATCCTATCGATTTATTGGGTACATCTAACGCCATCTATTGACAATATACACCGTGTTCCGGACGATATACATAAACTTCGACCAGATGTTCAAACCACGGAAGTAAGCATTTTTCATTATGGACACATTAATAAATTCTTATTTTTTGTTAATTTTCATACAAACTAAATACCTAGACGTAAATAACCCGATATGCATGCCTCTTTATCCGAATTGGCAACGTCGTATTTTCATTCATAACATTTGGCGGGCTGAAACTTGTCAAAACAAAAGTTTCTTTGATTTTTTATCTCGTTCCTCATAGCACTGTCAATGTATTATACTTATCTAAAGAGAACGTATAAGGCTACCAAGCAGGTAGATACGTATTTCGAATTGTCTTTTTAATTGAGGAATAAAAAAAAAACAAAATTCCATAACCAAATCATGATAACCTCTTCCCACGACATGCAGCCTTCGCAAAACGTTTCTGCAGTCCTTATTTTTAGTCTAGGCTTAAAGCAACGCCGGACCTCCAACGACGGGAAGGGGAGTAGGCTACCATAATTATCTTCCCATTCTGCCGTTTCGGCTTAAGTAACGAACATTCAATCTCAAAATTATTGACTAAAAGAGGGGCAGCTCAACACGCAATCTGGGGACCACGCTTAGAGCTCACGTACATTCGTAAAAATACTCTCAAAAGATAGGTCTCGGTCAAATTAAGATAAATGGTAATCACAGCATATTTTTTTTATGCATTTGAGTAGAATCATTATAATTTATAAGCACACTTGTTGCGTGGGCAACATCAGAACTAACGCCACCATCTTATTTTTCAATACATTTCACAAATGAGCGCTCTCCTGTCAACCTCAATGGAGTGTCCAAAGATCCAAACACTGTAGGTTAGACAACTACGTCAGCCGTAATGTCATTCAAAAATATTTTTATTAATAAAAAATAAACTCTAAAAAGCAAAAAATAAATTTAATGTAAAAAGTTTTCGAAATGACCACCTTCTTTTTCGACACAAATATTCAAACGAGTCCTAATTTGGCCATTTAAATTTACAGACATTTGTCTTATTTGTTCAGCAGCCTGAGATATTCTATCTAAGAGCTGTTCACGGTTCTGAATTTGTACGGAGTACACCTTCTCCTTTAAGTTTCCCCAGACATAAAAATCTAAAGGAGTCAGATCTGGGGACCTAGCTGGCCATGCGATATTTGTGCTACCTCGTCCAATCCAACGGCCAGGAAACGTTGCATTTAAATATTCACGCACTTGTGTGCCATAATGTGCAGGGGCCCCATCATGTTGGAGCCACATGGTTCGCAGAGTTTGAAGATCCACTTGTTCGAAAAATTCGAAGCTAGTGACGTTTCTTAGGAACTCTAAGTAATTGTCAGCATTTAGGCGGTGGGGAATCTCAATAGGGCCGATCAGCTGATTGTTAAAAACACCAGCCCACATGTTTACAGAGAATTCAGTTTGATGTGACGCCTGCCAATGTAAATTCGGGTTGCTCTCATGCCACTGCACTTGATTTTTGGAATTGAATACTCCCGCTCTTGTAAACTGGGCTTCATCCATCCAAAGAATTTTTTGAAGCAGTATTGGATTATTTATCAGTTCTTGATTCATTCTCTGGCAAAAAACAATTCTTGAGAAGTGATCAGGTGGTATTATGCCTTGGGATTTTCTGTAGTGGTAGGCATGCAAACCATATCTTTTCCACAGTTTCCACACTAGCTTATGAGATACACCCACGATTCTCCCAACGCGTCTCGTTGAGAGTGTAGGATCATGAATAATAAGGTTCATTATTCTGTTTTCTTGAGCGACGCTCAAATTGATTGCTTGTTCAGGGCGGCGTGGTCTAATTCCGATCTCACAAAATCTCCTGTGTATGTTAATAAATGTTCGTATATCAGGAACGCGCCGACCAGGGAATCGCCGTTGGTACTCTCGCACAGCTGCTGTAGCATTTCCGTCACAGAAACCGTAGACGAAGTGAATATCAGCTTGGTGTTGAGCAGAATATTCGTGCGGCATAGTGAAAGTTGTAATCAAAATGATTGATTAAATTAGTCGGAAACCCAAAAGCAAATTACAATAAACAATAATCCTGACAGTTAAAATCATGCATGACAAACAATGACAAATAACAACTTAGGTATCCATAGCGACCAGTTTAATCTCTTTGAAAGATTCGTTATCGCAAATGATCGTATTTCTTCGCTAACTCTCGGGTTCCTCTCGTACGTGCAAATGAAATGCAAATAGTATTTGATAGATTTATCATTTTAATTGCACTAAGCGGCAACCAATGTATCGAAAACTTATCGCTACTCCACACTAGAGGCCGTTATCAGCAACTAATTAAAATTAACGAAACAATTTACGAGATGGCGCCTACTCCACTTTGCCCGGGATGTCAACAAAAAGTACCGATAAGAGAAAATCTGACTTGCTCACTGTGCAAGTGCAGGTATGATTTGGAATGCGCCGGTGTCTCTAAAGAACATTATATCAAAATAATGACTTTGGAACACAGAAAGTCTTGGAAATACCAAACTTGTGTCTGTAAAGTACCAAAGACAGACAACACGGATACACCTGTACGCTCTGCCAGGGACCCAGAAAATATCCCGAACTTCACCACGCCAATGGATGCCACGACTTGCTCTGACAATATTAGCTTTATAGGAGATACGTTAAAACCCAAGAAAATATTGACATTCTCGATGATACACACACCCAGCACGCGTAGTATGGCGATTCTATGTCTATTCTACGAAGAAAAGACAAAGTTATTTCATCGTTATTTCTAAACAAATCGACTGTTTTTTTCCACAAATATGACACCATTCGTACACTATTGAAGAATAAAAGGTTTATTTTCAATATTTTTTACATTACCATGCTTAAAACGCTAAAATTATTTCTACGTTCTGTCATTTTGTCTATTCTTCCGTCGACAAAACCCCTTTCTACGGCGCCATGCTACGCCTGCAGGTGTCGATGCAAAGGCTGAGTGAAATTATAGCACTACGTTTGAAAGAAAATAATAAATCCATAATAGAAGAACTGCAAAGTACAATACAAACTGAAATAAAAAAACACACTCCTGACATAAACCATAGGAAAATAGTACTTTACGGCCTTACTGAATACTATATAGAGAACCCCAAAATGACCTTTATAATAGACCATTCAGTACAGATGAAACTGAAAATTATACATTTCGGAAATAATATAGACAACGATACATCATTTAAAATAATGTTTCAAAATCTTCAAAGTCTGTACAATAAGCAGGACATTTTTGAAGTTTTCATTACCAATAACCCATCATACAAAGCAATAGGTATCTCGGAGACCTGGCTTACGAAAGAAAAGCTGGATATTATTCAATTAACTGGATATAAATTCGCAGCATCTTACTGTCGGAGCACTCGAGCAGGGGGAGGAGTCTGTATCCTACTTCAGGATCATATAGACTGCATCCAGAGAAACGACATTACAGACATGTCTATGGAGTATGTTTTAGAGGTATGTGCTACAGAACTACCTAAAGAAAATCTATTAATTATAACCATGTATTGGAACAAAAGAGAAGAAGAAACATTTTACCAGCAAATACAAAACATTCTTAGATATGTAAACATTAAATATTCTACACTCAATGTTATTAACATTCTATCTAATAACCTCAAATCGAACCAATTTTTAAATCTTATGCAGGAATTTGGATTCACACAACACATAAAAACTGCAACAAGAATAACGCCTACTACAAGTACATGTTTAGACCTCATATTCACAAACTTCTAATTTAAAGACATGTACACAGCGATAGAAGAGTTGGGATTTTCCGATCATAATAGTACAATTTTACATCTAAGATTACCAAAACAAACAAAGAAAATAACTTGGTTTACTGCAAAACCGGCCAAGTGCGAGTTGGACTCGCCCATGAAGGGTTCCGTAGCAGCAAGCATAGATTAGAGATATAATTATATTGAGATTAGTAAGTAATATACACAAACAATAAAAATAACTTTGTTTTTCATAGTATTTGTATGAATGGCAAAGTTATATTTGCGGTTTTTGAAAATGTACTATATCTCAAAAACTGCTAACTGTATCTCATCCAAACCAATTTTCGTTGGTAGTTTTGGTTGAGGTCTACATTATATATTTTTTTTAGTTTTATCATTCTCTTATTTTAGAAGTTACGGGGGACACACACACTTTTTACCACTTTGGAAGTGTCTCTCGCGCAAACTGTTCAGTTGAGAAAAAAATGATGTTAATAACCTCAATATCATTTTTAAAGACCTATTCATAGATACCCCACACGTATGGGTTTGGTGAAAAATTTTTTTTTGAGTTTCAATTCTAAGTATGGGGGGCACCCCCAAAATTTGTTTTGTTTTGATTTTTGTGTGAAAATCCTAATGCGGTTCACATAATACATCTTTCTACCAAGTTTCAACAGGATAGCTCTTATACTTTCGACAAAAAGTGGCTGTGACATACACGGACAGACAGACAGACAGACAGACATGACGAATCTATAAGGGTTCCGTTTTTTCCATTTGGCTACGGAACCCTAAAAAGGCGATTCACTGATACAGACATGTTAAAATTTAAATTAAAATTGAAAGAAATAAATTGGAACGAAATAATTACGGAGGATAAAAATATTAATGAAAATTATGAGGCTTTTAATGAACTACTAATAAGTATCCTAGATCAATGTATCCCACCACAAAAATATAAATTCAAAACTAACAATAAAAAATACTGGCTCTCAAAAGGAATAAAAAACTCTTGCAAGAATAAAAGACTATTAAAAATACTAACCACCAAAACAAATAACCCTATATTAAAAGAATATTACAAGAAATATGAGAAAATATTAAAGAAAACTGTAGTGACAGCAAAAAAACAACATTTTAAACGAACAATGATTAAATCAAGCAATAAAGTAAAAACTATGTGGACTATAATAAACGAACGGACAAACAAAAAAATAAAACGGGAAAAACAAAAAATAACTCTACAAACAAACAATAATAACATTTTGACTGGCCTGTTGGTCTAGTGGTTAGTGACCCTGACTGCTATGCCGGAGGTCGTGGGTTCGATTCCCACTCAGGACAAATGTTTGTGTGATGAGCACGATCATTTGTTCTGTGTCTGGGTGTAATTTATCTATAATATGTATGTATTTAGAAATATATAAGTATGTTTATCAGTTGTCTAGTACCCATAACACAAGCTCTGCTTAGCTTGGGACTAGATGGCGTTGTGTGATAGTTGTGGAATATTATTAAAAAAAAAAAAAAAAAAAAAAAAAAAAAAAAATAACATGCTAACATCTTCAATAATTTCTTTGCTTCCATTGGGAAAATTAGTTCGAGCCCATCAGGCATCAGTAAACCAAAAGGAACATCTATAATATCTACAACACAAAATTCTATATTTCTAAGGCAGATCCTTACGAGATAAATGCACTAATAAAAAACTCAAAAAATAAGTCGAGTTATGGAGTAGATGAATTTCCTCCCACATTACTGAGGAAATGTGCAGATGAATTAACTTTTCCATTCTTTAAACTCGTAAATCAATCTTTCGAGGAAGGTGCATTTCCCAACCTCTTAAAAAAATCTCTTGTGAAACCAGTACATAAGAAAAACTCAAAAACTGACCCGAATAACTACCGCCCAATTGCTCTCTTACCAACTGCATCAAAAATATTCGAAAAGGCCATGTGCAACCGTGTCTACGAGTATTGTGAAAAGTACAATATATTTAATGACTGTCAAAACGGCTTCAGGAAAAATCGATCTACCACCCTCGCAATCTATAAATACATACAAAAAGCCCTCGATAGAATTGACTAAATAGAATAATCATAATAATCATAATATACAAATTACAGAAAAAACTTCCTTGTCTCATCACTTTTCTAAAATGGTGCCACAGTATCCACTTTTAGTTAGTGTCTTACCAGAAAATTAGGGTTGTTACTGACAAAGTAGTAAATCATTAAAAATCGGTTATAATGTTTTTTCGACCCAACATTTTTTTTCTGTGGTTTTTGTCCAAACTGCTGTCTGATATTAGCTTTTTGAGTCAATCTCAAAAAGCTAATATCAGACAGCAGTTTGGACAAAAACCACAGACAGGGAAGTTTTTTCTGTAATTTGTACACCAAGTGTCATACATTTATTTTGAAAAATATGCTTTGAAAGACAAGGAAAGTTTTCAGAAATATTCAAAACAGAAACTTTATGACACTTAATTTCCCAAGATATGATTAGTTTTATAACAAACTTGTATTCACTAGATTTAACCATTCATATTCTATCAGAAAAGTATAAATTATATTCTAAATCAGGCCGAGGTTTAATATTACTAGTAGTAGTCGAGTCCTCTCGCTCTTCGACGCGAAACTTTAGATGCTGTAATTAAAAAAATAAAAAATCCGCTCCTGGCAACACTGCATTCAATCGTCATTCGTTTTCTTCGCGCTCACAAGACGCAACGGAGAAAGTTTTGTGTTCTTAAAAATTAGTTTAGTTTAAGTATTAAACACAAACCAAGGATGCCAAAACACAATAGAAATAGTGAAGAAGATGAACTACGCTGCAGCCACAGGTCTGAAGGAAGAACAAAGACCTACACTTCTTATTAATGCTATAGGTCATGCTGCTATGAAAAAGTACATGCACTTCGGCCTAGACGCTACAGATATGAAAAGTGAGGCAAAAATATTTGAGAAGCTTGAGGAAAAGATTAGGAAGAAGCGCAACATAATATACAGCCGATACTTGTTCAACAAAAGATCACAATCAGATGATGAAGACATAGATACCTATATAATGGAACTAAGAAAATTAATCAAAACTTGCGGATACAGTACAAATACAATTGATGAAATGCTACGTGACAGAATTGTGGTGGGTATTAGAAATCCGGAAATTAAAAAAGAGTTATTAAGGATAGATCAACTGGATCTCACCCAAACTATTAATATTTGCAGATCAGCCGAAGCAACAACTGAACAACTTCAGAATTTGTGTTCCGAACAAGTGGCAAAACTTCATAAAATTGACAAAATAGACTCTCTGACAGATCCTGTGATCTATGGATCCGAGTTTGTGCACTACTATTAATAAAATTATAAAATGTGTAATTAGCATTTTATTAACATGGTGTCAGAAGTGGGATGTGGTTTATAATGCACAACAGGACACAGACTGAACAAAAAGTTATCAAGAACTATAAGCACTCGTATCGTGTCGTTGCAGTTTACGGCGTGGTGGTTGTGAAACAAAATGGCTACCGCTACCGATTCAGAATTAACCAAAATTATGGAAAAGCAGTGTGAAATTCTGAAGCTAATGCAAACACAATTACAAATGCAAGGGGCTTCAGAAAAAACTCGTGTAAACGTTCCATGGCCTGCACCTCTTGATGTAGAATCAGCAGATCCGGGAGAAGCCTTAGATTTTTTCAAAACCACCTGGTTGAACTACGCTGCAGCCACAGGTCTGAAGGAAGAACAAAGACCTACACTTCTTATTAATGCTATAGGTCATGCTGCTATGAAAAAGTACATGCACTTCGGCCTAGACGCTACAGATATGAAAAGTGAGGCAAAAATATTTGAGAAGCTTGAGGAAAAGATTAGGAAGAAGCGCAACATAATATACAGCCGATACTTGTTCAACAAAAGATCACAATCAGATGATGAAGACATAGATACCTATATAATGGAACTAAGAAAATTAATCAAAACTTGCGGATACAGTACAAATACAATTGATGAAATGCTACGTGACAGAATTGTGGTGGGTATTAGAAATCCGGAAATTAAAAAAGAGTTATTAAGGATAGATCAACTGGATCTCACCCAAACTATTAATATTTGCAAATCAGCCGAAGCAACAACTGAACAACTTCAGAATTTGTGTTCCGAACAAGTGGCAAAACTTCATAAAATTGACAAAATAGACTCTCTGACAGATCCTGTGATCTATGGATCCGAGTTTGTGCACTACTATTAATAAAATTATAAAATGTGTAATTAGCATTTTATTAACAGAAGATAAGGAAAATAAGAAAAGGAATAAATTGGCTCGAAAGATTGAAAGATACAAAGCCAAGATGGAACATAATAACTGTAAGTTTTTTTGTTGTTTTCTCATTGAAAAGAGTACAATGACTGAAAGTTATGATAGTGTGTGTTACACTCGATGAGAAATACAAATTCACGTTGCTTTAAGGGCTTACAACCCCTCATTTACTTGAGATTTAAATTATCAAAGTCTAGCATGTACTTGTCCGGTTGGACGGAAAAAGATTATGGCGGTATTACGTTCTGTCTCCTTTTTGTTGAAAGGTTATGCTTTGGGTCAATTCAACATTTAGTATTTCCAAAAAACAATGTACCTATGTCCTGTTGGACAGAAAATTAAGACAATATGTGTTACATTTTGTCTCCTTTTCGGTGAAAAGGTTATCCTTTGGATCAAATTAACATTCAGTACTTCCAACAAACTATGTACCTACCTATGTCCTGTTGGATAGAAAATTAAGGCTTAATGCGTTGTATTTTGCCTCCTTTTCGTTGAAAAGGTTATGCTTCGGATCAATTTAACAATAGAAGAATTATGATTGGGTAATTTGTGTTACATTTACCTAAATACCTCTCGTTGAGAGGGTTACACTCAAGTTTAAGTACCTATGTATTCTGTGTGCTACATGTTGTTAGCGATCTAAGGAGAAACCGGGGCACTCCCTCTACTTTAACAAGAAAAGATCCAATAGCATCAAACATAAGTGGCCTCTACACAAAGTGATGAACTAAGATGAAAATATACTATTACTTGAGTTATGGACTGGAAGGATATATTGCCATAATGTAAATATTATTACAGTAATAGTCATGATCTGATTATTAAAACAATCAAATGTATAGTCCATTGTAGACTATAAACATATACCTACTTACTCTGAACGGTTGGGTTGTCGGATGGGTGCCTAAATGCAAGGAGTTAATATGGTCAGTCATGAAAACAATTCCAATACTTTTGCTCTAGAACAGCAACCAGAAGAAGAGCCATCGGGCAATAATATTTTTTTGCTTTAAGTACGCTAACCGGCTCTAAGAGGGATTATGTGATGTGAATGTTATTGAAAGAATGCTAATAGAGGGGCTAGTAAAGGAGCCGACTTACATAAGCCTGCACTTGTACTAAATAATGCTATATTACTAGATGCATGCAATATAATAATATGAAATGCTCGGAGACAGTTTCCGTTGAATATTCAACCTACACTAGCAATATATTTAATTATTTAATAATAGAAGAGACTAATCTTACCAATCTTAGATAAGGCATTTCAACTTACTAAGAGGCAACAAGTGAACTGAAATCTTGTCCTTATTCAAAATTAAAAGAAACAGTGTAGACTTCCACCACCATAAAGGGAGCAACCAATAGACTACATCCAAATATTATTATTGGAAATACAAATAAGTCAATTCCATGAAACTATCAACAGTTCAAATAGCCCTGCCCACCTCCAAAAAACAGAAGTCAACAACAAAAACACAACAGAAATACCTCAGTGACAACAGTCATCTCCCAGCCGACCCCAGGACAAGTACCAGTAACAGTTAGTGGTAATGTTTGCTGCTCGCTTTGTATATTTCTATTCATACTGGGAATCTATAACCAAAGATTCTAATAAATAAGACTGGGTACTATACTCTACTCCTCTTTTTCAGTCAACTTGTTCAAGATAAGATTCCAATATATAATAACTCTTTCATTAAAACTGAGAGACTTGTCTTATTCAAGAAATAAATAAACTTTCATAGCTAAGTTCTGTTAAACAGCTGACCAATTTTACCCATGATTTTCTTTTTAATCACAGAATTTATAATAAATCTTTAAATGTTAAATAATTTCATTATAATCAACCATTTCAGACTAGAATATACAAGGATTGTATCTCTATGTAAATTAGATCATAAAGGTGCTATACTATTAGTAGCAATTAAAGAATATGGTTAGAAATGTTTGCGGCTCACATCTAACAATAAGCTATACAAGAGGTCTTTCACTTAACCCTTTGTATTTAATCAGCCTGTCTTTGTAGTTAATCAGTCTGTTTAATCAGTCTCAAAGATCAAGGTATAAAATTAAGTTAATAACCTAGATGACTAATCTGTCCCAGACTAACATAATTATGAAAATGCCTTTTTTGTACAAGTATACTAAAAAAAAAAAAAAAAAAAAAAAAAAAAAATTGATGATTATTTATTTTTGATGATAAACAAAGAAAACAATTCAGATGCCTCCTCAGGTTGTGAATGGTCAGGACTGGTACAATTCTAAATGCATGACTAAGCCCTGCTATATTTTGTTTTATGAATACCTACTCAATATTAAGTTTGTCCTCAATTAGCAATATTATTAGAAAAATTGGTATCATTTTGCATTAGGTAGCCATCTACGAGTACCTATCTCATAATACAGTTTAGTTCACATAAACACTTTATAAAGAAAACATTTTTCAGCCCTAGAGTAGAGATAAAAAGGAAACAAAGTCAGAATTACTTTGGAGGAATAAAGAACATTATTAATAGTTGTAGAGATATTATACAATGTGTCTAATGTGACACGCGGGAGCGTGTCAAGCCAAGTTCTGGAGCGCAGCTCACCTTGTTCTTAATTTTAGAAGCATTTTCAGATGCATTACTAAGTGGTTGAGATACACATTACAAGGGGCAAAGTACTAGGGACAGTCTGTCAGTCTGGGAATAACAACATGTAAACTATTTAAGATTTCTTAGATGCATACTTTACTTTGTAGAACTTCGTGATCAAAATAAAAAACTGTGTTATTTTGCGTAGTAGGTCTGACAACATTACTGCAATAGCTCATATAAACTGTGTGGGAAGAGTACCTACAATACTCTTCCATAAATTGCACTGATTTTTGCTTAATAAAGAGGCTGACTTTGAGTCTCGTAATTTCAATGCAGATAAAGAATGGTCTAATGGTCTAAGTTTTCAATTTAAGAATAAAAGATAATTTTGGCCATCCAGATCCTGATCCAGAGAGTCTCATAATTCCAATGTAGATAAAGAATGGAGACTAAGTTGTCAATTCTATAATAAATAGTTTTGGCCATCCAGAGAGACCTTTTTGCATATCGGTTAAGATCATAAGTGTCCAAAGTACATTTATTGGGATAGGGGTCCCTAGATGGAATAATCTGTTTTTCTAAGGTTTTTCCCCTTTCTTAGTTTACTGCTTAAATCTCTCCATAAGATTAGAATAGATAGGGCTAAAGAAATGGTAGTCTTTTTTTGAATTCTTTACTAATCTCTGAGTTAATAACAATTAGACCTTCTGATTATATTTTAATGTCTTCTTTTAGAATTAGTTACCCTCTATACCTAAGCCGGGGGGCTGGTATATTATCAAGCAAGCAATCAAGAGGAGAATAATATATGTGTTAATAAAATGCTAATTACACATTTTATAATTTTATTAATAGTGCACAAACTCGGATCCATAGATCACAGGATCTGTCAGAGAGTCTATTTCCAAAAAGTGGTTGCATGCACCACAGACTATATATGTTATTACAACACAACATCCTCTCTGTTTTATCAAATTATGTTAATATAATCATGCAAACATTATCCATTTATTTCTTAGTAATAAAAATCACCAGTCTTAACATTAAATACAATTTTTGTTTCTCTTTTTTAATAAATTTAACTATGTTATACATACACAATAGAAAAGTGTTAGCGAATTTTGAACATACAGGGTAATACACTATTTCTTTATTGAATCAATAAACATTTAGTACAGTGAGTAGTCATTGAACCTTACTGGTAAACATCTTGATCTTATAGGTCTAGTGCTATGATTTTGAGTTGACACTGGCTCAGCTGTATCATGGTTAACTTCTGAATATGAATTTATATTAGTGTCAAAAATAAGTTCACAGCCATATTCAGTATTTTTATTTGCATCAAAGCTGGTTTCAGAATTATCCAACACAACAGTTTTCTTTTTTTCTTTATCTTTGCTTGTTATATCCACATTTTCTTTTAGTACCCCTTTATATGGTTTTATATGTGTTAGGTCTCGTCTATATTTAACACCATCTACATTCACTATATATGACCTTTCATTAACTTTATCTACAACAAATCCTAATTTCCATGTGTTTGTGTTTTCAGGACTTAATTGCACCGCCACATTCTGACCAATATTTAAAGAAAAAGATTTTTTACATTTTTTATCATAGTAGTATTTACTTTTGTCTCTTTTAGCTTTGATTCGTTTTGGAATGTCAGTCATTAACGCAGGAATGAGTTGCTCTGATATACTTGGCATTAGAGTCCTAGTTTTTCTAGATAGAAATTTTTGAGCGGGACTACAGTCATCTCCACTACTTGGCACATTTCTCTGGTGTAACAGCGATATCCAAAAATCTTCACCGGCTTCATATGATTTAAGAATAAGTTTCTTTGCAGATTTTACTGTAGCTTCAGCAATTCCATTAGATTGAGGGTAATGTGGCGAAGAAGTTACATGGATGAAGTCCCATTCTTCAGCAAACATAGCAAATTCTCTGTTAACAAAATTAGTAGCTCCATCAGTACATACTCTTTGTGGTATACCATATCTTGCAAAGTTTTTTTTACATATATTAATAACTTCAGTAGAAGATAAATTTTTTAATTTATCAATTTCATAAAAATTTGAGTAATGATCAGCAGTTATAAGAAAATTAAGAGACTGTGAATTTAGCTTTACATTGAACACATCCATGGAGATATACTGAAAGGGATACATTGGTATGTCATGAGATAACATTGGGAATCTAGTTTGGGATGGAGAATATTTTGCGCAAATTCTACATTTTTCTACATAGTTTTTTATATCTTCAGACATGCCTGGCCAAAAAATATTTTGCTTAGCTAATTTAATTGAGCTAGCAACACCATTGTGACTAATATGAATTTTTGACAACATGTAATTTCTCATGCACTTGGGAATTAAAATCTGATCATTTCTAAATATTATGTCTCCCTGAATAGATAGATCAGAGGCAAATTTATAAAACCATCTGAGATTTTCAGGCATATCTGAAATATAATCTGGAAATCCATTTACAATGTACTTTTTGAGCTCTTGACACTCTGGATCATTCTCCATTTCCTTTTTTATGATTTCTATTATCTTGTTTGAGACCTTAAGATATTTTGCTGAAGAATGTTTACTAATAATTTCAAAGATTTGCTTAGCATTATTAAAAGAATGAGAGTCATCCTGTATTGGTGTAGGGGCTCTTGAAAGTGCATCTGCCACAGAGTTATATTTGCCACATAAAAACTCTATTTTTAAATCATATCTTTGAAGGATCATTAACATAAGTTGTAATCTTTTTGGAGCTTCAACTAGAGGTTTCTTAAAAATATTTATCAAAGGTTTATGATCAGTCTTTATAATAGTATTTGTATTTGCAGTTATGTATTGACTAAATCTTGAACAAGCGAAAACCACAGCTAACATTTCTTTTTCGATTTGGGCGTATCTTTTTTCCGTAGTGGTTAAAGTTCTAGAAGCAAATGCTACAACCTCATTATCCTGATAAAGAGCTGCTCCCAGTCCCATGCTGCTGGCATCACATTCTATTATTAAGGGTTTATTCATATCATAATACTTAAGGGTTGGTAGACTAGATAAAGATGAAATAATCTGATCAAATTCTGACTGTTCCTTTTCTGTCCATTGCCATATAGCATTTTTCTTTGTTAATGCTCGTAAAGAAGTGACTTTTAAACTTAAGTTTTTAATAAATTTACTCAAATATGTTACCATTCCTAGCAGTCTTAATACATCCTTGGGGTTTGTAGGTATTGCTATATTCTTGATAGCTGTGATTTTCTCCTCATCAACCTTCAGGCCAGCATCAGTCAACACATGACCATAAAATTTCACTGATTTCTGTAATAGATTTAATTTATCCTTATTAAGTTTGCAATTATTTTCTCTGAGTCTCATTAAAAGGTTTTCTAAGTTAACGTTATGGTTTTTTATTGCATCCTCCATTGTATCACCTACCCCATATATTAAAATGTCATCAGCCATTACTTCAATGCCTTTAAGACCGTGTAAGGTTGACAATAGCTTTTGTTGGAAGATTTCTGGCGCAGAAGAAATGCCAAAGGGGAGCCTTAACCACCGATATCTACCAAATGGCGTCCAAAAGGTAGTGAGTTTACTACTCCTTTCATTTAACTTAACATGCCAAAATCCTTTCAAGGCATCCACTGTGCTAAAAACTTTAGCTTTTCCAATTTCTGGTAAAATTTCTTCCAGTGTTGTAAACTGAAAACGTGGCCTTTTGAGAGCCTTATTCAATGGGATAGGGTCTAAGCAGATACGGAACTTTTTGCCTTTACGAACAATTAATATATTATTAACCCAATCAGTATGCGACTCTTCTTTAACAATAATATTATTTTTTACTAACCTGTCCAGCTCTTCCTTAAGAGGTGCTCGAAGTGCCATGGGCACTCGACGTGCTGGTTGAATGCGAGGTGGAACGTTTTCATCAATTTCCAAATCAACAAGTCCTGGTAACTCGCCATATCCTTCAAACACATCTGGATATTTGTTTATGATATTTTGTGCTTCCTCAGCACTACCACTGCCCTCTGATACCATGTTACAGTATTTTATTAACCCTAAAGCAACACAAGCAGACTCTGATAATAGGGGTTGATGACTGACATTCACAACATGAAAATTAATAACAAACTTTTTGTTTTTATAAATACATTCAACCTCGGTTACACCTAATGTCTCTATGTCGGTTTCATTAAAACATTTCAATTTAAGATCGGTAGGGTGCAAATGTTTCAGGCAGTCACTGCCACATAATTTCTTGTATTGTTTGGCACCTATAACACAAACATGTGCTCCAGTATCCAACGTACAGAAAACATTTAACCAGTTGTTATTGAACTTCAAACAGAGTTCCACTTCCTTGTGGCCAGAGTGTTGATTTGTCCTGATTTTAGATATATATATACTGTTATCACTGGTTTCTTCCTCAGAGTCTTCTTTAAGTAATTCTTTCACCATTTTGGTTTTCTTACATACTTTTTTGGAGTGATTCCTACCCTGACAATTTTCACATCTTTTTCCCCAAGCAGGACAAATTCTCTTTTTGAATACATGTTTCTCTCCACAAAACTTGCACATTAATGGTCTGTTGTCAGTTCTTGTCTGTTTTTTGTCAATTTTATGAAGTTTTGCCACTTGTTCGGAACACAAATTCTGAAGTTGTTCAGTTGTTGCTTCGGCTGATTTGCAAATATTAATAGTTTGGGTGAGATCCAGTTGATCTATCCTTAATAACTCTTTTTTAATTTCCGGATTTCTAATACCCACCACAATTCTGTCACGTAGCATTTCATCAATTGTATTTGTACTGTATCCGCAAGTTTTGATTAATTTTCTTAGTTCCATTATATAGGTATCTATGTCTTCATCATCTGATTGTGATCTTTTGTTGAACAAGTATCGGCTGTATATTATGTTGCGCTTCTTCCTAATCTTTTCCTCAAGCTTCTCAAATATTTTTGCCTCACTTTTCATATCTGTAGCGTCTAGGCCGAAGTGCATGTACTTTTTCATAGCAGCATGACCTATAGCATTAATAAGAAGTGTAGGTCTTTGTTCTTCCTTCAGACCTGTGGCTGCAGCGTAGTTCAACCAGGTGGTTTTGAAAAAATCTAAGGCTTCTCCCGGATCTGCTGATTCTACATCAAGAGGTGCAGGCCATGGAACGTTTACACGAGTTTTTTCTGAAGCCCCTTGCATTTGTAATTGTGTTTGCATTAGCTTCAGAATTTCACACTGCTTTTCCATAATTTTGGTTAATTCTGAATCGGTAGCGGTAGCCATTTTGTTTTACAACCACGCCGTAAACTGCAACGACACGATACGAGTGCTTATAGTTCTTGATAACTTTTTGTTCAGTCTGTGTCCTGTTGTGCATTATAAACCACATACATTTCTGACACCATGTTAATAAAATGCTAATTACACATTTTATAATTTTATTAATAGTGCACAAACTCGGATCCATAGATCACAGGATCTGTCAGAGAGTCTATTTCCAAAAAGTGGTTGCATGCACCACAGACTATATATGTTATTACAACACAACAATATGTATGTATATATATTCTTTAATGTCTATCATTTTACAAAAATAACTTACATAAAAACTAAATTTTGTGCACAAGGGTGAGTTATTGATTTTGATAGGTAGATTATCGCAGAATTCGATGGAACAATACAATGGAATCCTGTGACAATAGTGGTCTAATATGGAAGACTATAAAATAGATTTATTAATGTATTTTATTTCTTATAACTTCACTTCATCCGCGATCAGGGCGCTTGCAACAGTGCCGAAATATCGGAAACTCAAAACAATAAACAATTGATTTATCAACTTTAAGAGGAAAAAAAAAAAAAAAGTATGTGACTTATTGACTTGACTTATTAAAGTCTTCCAGAAATTATCAGTTAATTGTCGCAAATCGACACTCATATAGAGTCATGTAGGTTCAGAGACGATAGAATCAAACATTTAATTTAAAGGATTTTTCAAGCTATGTCTAACTAACGCAAAATAAAAATAGTTTCTGGGATCCCAGCAGTGTTACTACATTTAAAAGTTTTTCTACTCTCTTAATAGCTTCAGTTAAGAAAACTTTACAAAGAAGTTTGTTAGGTTGATTGCATCAGCCACAACACTTATGTGTCCAAATTTTGTGGTGTAAAAGTATCAATTATTAAATAGATTAGTAACAAAGGTGCGATTAAATTAATGGATTACAGATATTCTATAAAACTCAGGTCTGTGTAAGACTAGAATCATCAGACTGGTGTTACCTTCCTTAAGTAATAAGCCCAGATATGTCTACGCATAAACTGTCATATAATAAAACAAGAACGTTCAACTACTAGCAGCAGGGCCTTATACAGTCAATTAATACATTTTTGTTTTTTGTACATTCTACCAGACATGCTTATTCTTAAAATGCGCATAGACTAGGCTCAACTGTGGACTCTATACTGCAGGCAGTGAGGGGTCTTCGAGGTCGTTTACCTTGGTAAATCATTATAATAGACCAATAGATGTTCTTTAAAATAAAATTTGCTGGGACATTAAATTTCATCAAGTTTTAATACCCGTAGTTAATTAACCTTAATTTCAGTGTTATATTAATACATAATAATAATTATTTAATACATTTAAGAGGAATATTTAAAGTTAAAGACTGTGATTGTCTTTTGATTTTGATATAATTATTTATTTGATTTTCATAGATTATGCAGATGAAGTGTGACTCCAGATGTTTAGTCTTAAACATTTGGAATTAGAAAGATGGGATTTTTTCATTTAAGTCAAGGTTAGCTATGATTGCCTGGTTATGTACACAAGCAGACGTACGAGTAAATCAAGATAATTATATTCCCATTTGAAAAAAGAAATTTTGGGTATTGAAACAAATTTTAACATAAATATATTATCTTATGTTCTCTGAACATCTACTAGTAGTGATGGGCAGAGGATAAATACTCAGAGGATAAATACTCGAGTATTTATCCGAAATGGATAAATACTCGTATTTATCCGTTTTTATCGGATATTTACTCAAAATGGTGGATATTTATATTTATTGCGTATTGGGTGTTTTTTTTTTATTCAAAATGACTAGTAATGTCAATAAGGCTTTCCAAAACATAACAATATAACATTATTATTAGTTCTAATCTCAAGACAAAGCAGCGCGCAAGCATCGTGGCTCTCACTGCGCCCTATCCCGCTCTCTTTTTGTCCAATTTCTTTTGTCTCTTTTGTTTGTCTTGCTCTCTATCCCCCCCCCCCCCGCCGCATGTCCTAGCAGTGCATAGATTTTCGTCATAACCAAGTAAAATTAGTGATTACTCAAATATGAGCGAAACTCTGAAGAAGATTAGAGAACCGGTCACCGGGGAGAATGGACCTCTCGCCGGTTCCATTCTCCCCGGTGACCGGGGTAGATGACGGCTCTGTCCGTCAGGTAGTCCTCGACTATACGACGGAGATAGGTCGGCACCCGGTGATACCGGAGTGCCTTCCTGATGCAACTCCAGGGCAGGGTGTTGAAGGCGTTGGTGATGTCCAAAGACACTGCCACGACGACCCTGCCCCGGGCCACTGCATCCCCCGTCGTGAGGGCTCTCAAGCGCATGATGGCATCCACCGTCGAGCGCCCCCTGTGGAAGCTAAACTGGCTCTCCGCAAGGTCCGGACCCACCCGATTCAGGTGCCCGACGAGACGGTTTGCAATTACTCTTTCAAAGAGCTTGCCCACCTCGTCGAGCAGCACGATGGGCCGGAATGCGGACGGAGAGTCCGCAGGGCGCCCGGGCTTCTGGATCAGGACCAGTTTCCCCGTCTTCCAGCAAAGCGGGAACTGGCCCCTCTCCAAGCACGCGCTGTAGAGCCCCCCCAGTCGAGGCCCGAGAGTCCCGGAGGCCACGACCCAGGATTTTCCTGGCAGGCCGTCGGGTCCTGGGGCGATATTTTTGGCCTTGAGCCGTAGCACCGCCACTCTCAGGTCTACCTCGGTCACCTCCGGAGCGTCGTACGTCCGTACATCGTCGTCGCTGTGGTCCGCGTTTGCGCCAGCTTCACCGTCAGATTCCGTCGGAGACGGAGCCATAGGCGGGGGAGTATGCTTCCCTCGCGATGGGAACAGGGCGCTCACCACTTCCTCCACGAACTGAGGCCGGAGACTCTGCGTCGACGGGGGAGCCCAGGGGCGGAGTTTCTGTCTCGCCCACTTGTAGGGCCGGCCCCATGGGTCCCCGTTCAGAGACTCCAGCATCTCCTTGCGGGCCAATTCCTTGGCCCGCCAGATCTCGTCGCGGAGGACGGTCTTCGCTGCCCTGTAGCCGCAGCTCCGCCTTTACAGTCGCCGCATCCGAAGGTCGGGTGCGGCGCCTGCGGAACCTGGTGTACCGGCGTCGCGCGGCAACGCACGCCTCGCGCAGCGCTGCCAGCTCGTTCGACCACCAGTACAGCTGACTCCGGGCGCGTCCTTGCCGGACCCGGGGCATGGCCACGTCGCAGATATCCGTCATGTCCTCCCGGAACCACTCCGCCTCGTCGTTGATGTCGGCAGGCCTGTCCGGTGGTGACACCCAGGCCTGCACGATCGAGGTTTCCAGGAATAGCTCCCGGTCCAGCTGCTTCAGCGCCCATCGCGGACCACTTGGGTTCCGTTCACTTGGGACCGGCGCGTCTGAGGTCTGGGCGGAGACGTCAAACCGGATATACCGGTGATCGGAATAGGTCTCCACCTCCTCCACACACGCCAGCCGGTGACGCGCGGCGACAGGTCTGAGGTGGCGAACGTAACGTCCACCACCTACTCGCCCGCCCACCGCACGCACGTGGGGACAGAACCCCGCGGTTCTCGATGACCAGGCCCTGCGCCAGGGCTCAGTGCTCGAGCCTTCTGCCCTGCACAACGTCCGTAAACCGGGAACCCCAGGACACATTTTTGGCGTTGAAGTCCCCGAGGACGAGCGCGGGGAAGTTTGTCAGTACCTAAAGGGTGTCCAGCGGAAATTTTTCAACTTTAAACTGCAATTATCGAAATAATAGCGGGGTGAGGTGAGCGGGAGGGGTACCATTGAAAGCGCGGTACTTGCGGATTTGTTAGTAGCCATGAGTCACTGGACAGGAGCGCACCGCTCGTTCGCGGTTGAGCAATATCTAAAGAATGGTGAATCGTTGGTTCGCACGCGTCGAACGTTTTGTACTCATTTTAATATTCGGCGTTTAAGTGATGGGCCAAGCACGCAACTTATTTGGTCGTGGGTACAAAGATTTAGGCAAGAAGGGACAACGCTCAACAGAACTCCTTCAGGACCATCAACATCAGCAGCAACGCCCGAACGTGTGTCTGAAGTTCGAAATGAAATCATTAGAAATCCATCGATTAGGAAAATTGCAGCCTCCACAGGAATCAAAAAGTCAACAGTGCATGTTATTTTGAAGAATAAATTAAAACTCCATCCATATAAAATGCAAATTGTTCAGGGTCTCAAGGAAAGCGACAATCCTTTGCGAGAAACCTTCGCAAGAACAATGCTGGAACGCTTTCGAACACCTACCACGTTGGGAAACATTTTGTTTAGTGACGAAGCACATTTCCACATTGATGGATATGTAAATAAACAGAATATGAGATACTGGTGCCCGAACAACCCAAGAGAACGTCATCAGAAACGTTTACATTGCTTGAAAACCACAGTTTGGTGTGCCATTTCGGCTAGCGGTGTAATTGGGCCCTATTTTTTCAACCAAGGAGAAACAGTCACTGCTCCGGTGTATTGCCGTATGATAGACGAATTTCTGGTACCGCAATTGCAGCTGTATTCAGGTTACAACAATAGGACACAATTTCAGCAAGACGGTGCCACTCCGCATACAGCTAGGGTGTCCATGGAAAAGTTAAGAACAATTTTTCCAAATAAACTGATCAGCAAGTACGGAGACATCTCATGGCCGCCTAGGTCGCCCGATCTCACGCCCTGCGATTTTTTTCTATGGGGTTACCTTAAATCGAAGGTTTATAAGAACAATCCCCGGACAATTCAAGCCCTGCTGGCCAATATTCGCCGTGAAATTCAAAGTATTGCTCCAGAGCTTTGCCGTCGCGTGATTGCAAATGTAAGGGTCCGACTACAGGAGTGCGTACAAAAAAACGGTCATCATTTAGATGACATAGTGTTTAAGAAATGAAATCCGCATTAATGTAGTACATTTAATTTTAATAAAAATAAATAAAATCTATGTAGTTTTTTTTATGTGAAATTTCAAAGTTGAAAATTTTCCACTGGACACCCTTTACTTAACGAAAATTTTCGTTATTGAGTATTACAGTAATTTTGTTTTTACTAAAGCGATTAATATACCTTGGTTAAAATCTATATTTTCAGATTTTCATTTATTCCCACCTTTTCATTCATAAAACAAATAAAAACCCGTGAAATAACGGAATTAAAACTGTAAATAGTTTTTATCCACTGTTTTGAGTAAATACTCGAGAAGAAACGGATATTTATTGAGTATTTATCCATTTTGAGTATTTATCCGGATAAAAACCCATCACTATCTACTAGTAATATTAAACCTCGGCCTGATTTAGAATATAATATAAGGATTAAACGAACTTACCTAGTGAAGTTCTATCCTTATTATATGAAGAAATCAGGCCGAGGTATGAGATTCCCACCCTCCCAAGATTAACTTTCAATTAATCTTCCCTTACGGCGGTACTTGGTACCACTGCTCTAAACTGAATGACGATTGAATGCAGTGTTGCCAGGAGCGGATTTTTAATTTTTTTAATTACAGCATCTAAAGTTTCGCGTCGAAGAGCGAGAGGACTCGACTACTACTAGTAATATTAAACCTCGGCCTGATTTCTTCATATAATAAGGATAGAACTTCACTAGGTAAGTTCGTTTAATCCTTATATTGTAGTTGTTAACCATCGCTACTTTCTAACACTAAGCACTTCATGAGGGAGAGGTGGAAATTTTTCGAAAAATCTTTAAAGTTCGATATCTCTAAAACCATCCAGTTTGGACACCATGTTGTCGGGGTTAAAATTGTTGCAAATAAGGGCTAGTATCACCCATTTCAAGGACCGCATCGAATTACAAATCACCCTGTATAATAAGTTACCAGAAGAAATAAGAAATATAGATAAATACAATACCTTTGTCAATCAATTAAAATTATTTCTATTGAAGAAAACCTATTATAATGTAAATGAATACTTGACTGAAAGATTTTAATTACATTCTTAAATTTAAATATGTATAAAATAAAAAAAAACTTATTAAATATCCACAGAAATGTAATACAGACAGTTATTTTATCCTCTTTTTACTTTTAACATAGAAACAATCCCTTTATTTATAATAATTTGTAACTTTAGGAAATATGATCTCATTATGTAATATTTAGGTTCATATAATATTTTAAGAATATACATAGTTACCTACCTATTTCCTAAGAATATAATTTAATTTTGTTAATGTTATTAATAAGTGCTAAAATTTATTAAATGTGCATGTATAATTTATGATAATGTAGATTTAAAACTTTAGGTTTGTATTCTGAATACTTTTGTTTTGCTGTGCCCTGACAGGGTCTACAATGGCTCTTAGCTCTAAGCTTTTGTAAACATCTTAATGTACTTACCTTGTAGAATGCAAATAAACGAATATGAATATGAACGTAAAAAGCCAGTTGCAAAATATGAGCAATTCTGTCCCGGCGTTTTCAATGGGAAATGTGAATGTTAAGAGAGGGTGGTACGTGTGCCTATCAAGGGCGAGATAGCGGGCCGTCACATGGGTTTGTCACATCTCAATGAATCTTCCATACGCGATTCAAAAGAATCCGATTCATCACCAAATGATGATCTAAATTATCGAAGTATGATTCCGCCGTGGGACGAAAAGATATTCCGACAAATATAACATTGGCGGTAGATTGTGAGCAATTGATCGTCGAAGAAACGGGGCGCGCGGTGACGTGTAGTACTGGGCGAGCGCTCGAGCAGCCAAAACTCGCTAGCGTCTCCGTAAATTATTTGTATGAAATATTGTACAGCGCCTCTAGCGGCCACAGTGAGAAATAAAATATCCATATTAGGCTACGGTATTCCTGCATGGGGTGGGCCTACAAGACCTTGTTTTTAAAATTAGAGAGGGCACAAAGGTCTATTCTCAAGGTCATACATGGTAAGCCGCGCTATTATTCTACCACAGAACTATACAAGGAGTGCAAGGTATTAACGGTGCGTCAGCTGTTTATTCTCCGCACGATGCTCCGGCGACACTCACTACTTCCCCTAAATAAAGAAGGCTGAAAAAATAAACGAAGTGGTGCACTTGTTTGCCCCTCTGTGCAATGTAGAACAGCTTTCGCACAGCGACAGTACAACAACGCATTGAGTTCCAGGCTTTACAATGAAATTAATAAAAAGATCTCACTATACACCGTGTTCCGGACGATATACATAAACTTCGACCAGATGTTCAAACCACGGAAGTAAGCATTTTTCATTATGGACACATTAATAAATTCTTATTTTTTATTTTTTGTTAATTTTCATACAAACTAAATACCTAGACGTAAATAACCCGATATGCATGCCTCTTTATCCGAATTGGCAACGTCATTCATAACATTTGGCGGGCTGAAACAAATGAAATGCAAATAGTATTTGATAGATTTCAAATTAAGATACTTTCTCACTGCATAGCTCAATTAAATTTCATTAAATGAAATTACAAATATCTTTGTAACGAAGCCTTTTTAAGTACTACTTCCTTTGTTGGATTTGATTTGTAAAAGCCATAGAAGTATTTGCTAAAGTTTATGGATAACGTGAAGAACACGGTGTATAAACTGAATAAATAAATACAATTTTAAAGATAAACTAACAAATTGGTTAAAGTTGTTAAGTTATGATGAGTCTGAGAAACTTATTGAAATAGTAAAATAGAACTTAGTCTTAATCTTTGAATTTCTTTTAGGTAATAATAATTTAACACGAGACATACCTACACGTTATTTTGTGGAGATGTTAATTACGAGTATGTAAAATTGTTAAAGTGTGAAATGTATGTTTTGTACACATACATTTAAGCAGCACACAACCTCATCTAGGTTGACCTGCGAGATGCCATTGTCAAAAAAAAAACGCTATCGACACAGTCGGCGGCAGCAGCAGAACAAGAAAGAAGAAACACTAAGAAGATAGAATAAATCAACAAGACAATTCAAGACATCTTCAACAATGATATTATAAGTAAAAAAGGTGTAGATACGTTATAAGCGCTCAAAAACAGACAAGCTCAAATGTGGTTGATTCACAAACCTTGACCTCAGTCCGACGTTGCCAGCGACAACGGATGCACTTCACGTACTACAGAGTGAGTCAAAAGTAAAAGTGACTCAAAACCACCGAAAATGCCGTCGTGTGTGATGAGATATTGTACAAATTATACAAGCAAGACTTCTAAAAGTCAAAGAATCACTTATCATTCGTAAATATATTATTTATCTTAATATTTTCACAAATAAAACATTACGTTTCTATAAATGGCGTCGTAAAAGAAAGAGTGCGAGTGAGATAAAAGAGAGAACGTCACCATCTAGCTGTCACTTTTTTTCATATTGGTTTTATCAAGCTATCCTTTTTACTTGTAGTGAAATGTAATGTGTGTGAATAAAAAGTGTGTATGTGTGCTGCCTCTCTGCGCGGTACGCTTTTTTCTGTTGTTTTGTACGTGTATAACATATCTATGACTTATAATATCATTGATCTTCAAGCCATCAGTGTTTTATTCCTCACCAATCCAGCGTTAGTAAATGTGTCCCACACAAAAACAAAGCCACCGACTTCCGAAAGAAAAGTTATTTTGTAGGTTATTTTACCCTTTTTAGGGTTCCGTGGCCAAATGGCAAAAAACGGAACCCTTATAGATTCGTCATGTCTGTCTGTCCATCCGTATGTCACAGCCATTTTTTGTCGAAAGTATAAGAGCTATCTTGTTGAAACTTGGTAGGTAGATGTATTATGTGAACCGCATTAGGATTTTCACACAAAAATAAAAACAAAACTTTTGGGGGTTCCCCCCATACTTAGAATTGACACACAATTTTTTTTTTCACCAAACCCATACGTGTTGATATCTATGGATAGGTCTTTAAAAATTATAGTGAGGTTACTCATATCATTTTTTTCTAAACTGAACAGTTTGCACGAGAGACACTTCCAAAGTGGTAAAATGTGTGTCACCTCCCCCCCCCCCCCCCTGTAACTTCTAAAATAAGAGAATGATAAAACTAAAAAAGTATATAATGACCTCAACAAAAACTTCCAACGAAAATTGGTTTGGATGAGATACAGTTAGCAGTTTTTGAGATATAGTACATTTTCAAAACCGCAAATATAACTTTGCCATTCATACAAACACTATGAAAGACAAAGTTATTTTTATTGTTTGTGTATATTACTTACTAATCTCAATATAATTATATCCCTAATCTTAGCTTGCTTGCTACTATGGAACCCTTCATGGGCGAGTCCAACACGCACTTGGCCGGTTTTTTGTGGTTGTTTTTGAAGGCGGTTAATTTTTTTTTGAAAAAGGTTTTGTTACAGCAGATAAGTTTTAATTTTCAAGTATTATTTTTAATTTTATTTAGAATATATATTTATGAGAAGTACATTATTTTGTTAATCAAACTAAGATATCCAGTTACAGTTTCCTTCTAACTTAGTTTTTTGTTGTGTTTTTTATCATTTAACTAAATTTTAATCCTAAAATTAAACAATTATACACTGTCTTCATTGTAGTGTGGCCGGAACTCCATTCAACGAACTGTCAAATCAGCTGAGAGGTCCAAACTAAACTAACGCGCAAACGAAACAAACGCGCGGGAACTCCCCCCGTATAAGGTAACATGTGGTATAAGTCTCTAACACTTAGGACCTAATATGTTTAAACTCATGTTACTTAGGCCGTTATACTGTAATAAAAAATTGTGTTTCTATGCAGAAATCTTAACTTTTTAATAGCTCACATAATTAAATACATCTGATGAGTTTTCCATAAAAAAGTCAAAATGGCCATATTGTTTGTTTGGCCCATATACGTAGGAGCCATCAATATCTATTTGGTTAAATGAATTAAACAAATTGTTAACATTATGACTTCACACAAGATCGTGTACCAGTATGTGCATAATGTGCATACAATTTGTGTGTGTGAATTTATTATAATTGGACTTAGGGATCCCGTACAATAAGCATTATTACTTAATATTTATAAGAACTAATATTTTCTGTAATCTGTATTTATATGTTGGGTTGATGACATTAAAGTCATGAGGCATACATATACATAATTAATGAGTGCATTATTGTAAAATGTTAATTAAATTACCATATAAGGGCGCTCCCTCACCACAAGCATTCACCTGTAATGTAACGTTACACTCGAAGACAATGGAGCATTAAATTGCGCACTTTTATGTTACATTACAGGTGAATGCTCGCAAACTTTACTGGACTGAACTGGATGGAACTGTCTCTAAACAGATAACCATGACAATGGAATGTAAAGGGCAACTGAAGGTGCATGGTGGATTTTAGTCAGTACAAGTCTGTTGGTTCCTTTCTCACCACTCAGGGTGGCTATAATAGTATATTAACTGACTATATGGAATATAATGACTTTTACTCACAGCTGATTGCAGACAAAAGCCTCTATCCATGCGAATTGGGAGGCTTCTGCTCTCATCTCATTTAGTTTATTGACCAAGCTGTCAGAGCATGTCAGGGCCAGGCAAATCTCAATATCCTTGACACAAGCCGAATACTGCTTGGTTTTCAACAATAGCTCTGCTCTGTTAAAGTAAGTCAATCTCATGGCTTCAGAATCCAGTGGAGCTCGCATTAGAGCCAAGTTATAGTTCACCAGAGCCAACTGATAGTCACCTAAACACAAAGCTTTTTTACCTTCTATCCCATCCTGAAGAGCTTGAGAAGCAGACTTTTCTATTCTTTCAAATTTCCTGAAACTATTATTCTGTTTTAGAGCTTCAGTCGCCAGTAACACACAGTCAGCGAAGTCTTTATTGCGCAGTGATTTGTAGAATTTTAAAATAAAATTTTGGTCGTTGCATCTATTCCATATTTCTATCATCTGCATCTGCATTTTGATCGGTTATTTGTAATATTAGCACTTTACAAAATGAAAACTTTGAAATAGTAATCGTTCACATTCAGGATGGAGGTATCACAAAATTTGGCTGGATCACAGAAGTAAGCTGGGTTGTTGATTCTAGTGTATTAAGTGCATTATTTATATTTAAGTCACAGAATACTTAGCACTATAATATTGAAGAGGATTTGAGTGGATCGAAGTAACGAGCACGAGCCCACAAAACAAATTCCCCACAACTACTACCACAGTGTTGCTATTCGCAAAAATATTTTCAAAACCGAAGGAGATGTTTCATTTTCGGCCATCAGATATCAAAAAAGAGGAAAAAATACCACAAATTCGGGAAAAATATTCTCTGGTGGATTTGAGCCTGATTTGTTGTGCACAACAAAAAAATAGTTTTTCAACTATTACATCAACATGGCGTCTCGTTTTAGCGATGGGTAGCTATAGCCATAACTAGCCAAATACCGGCTATGAGCAAAATAGCCACGGCTATGATATCCGTCAACACGATAGCTAGCTATCGGCTACTGGTTGGCTAGATAACTGACAGGTTAGGATATAGCCGCGTAGCCGCTCGTAACCGCGTAGCCGCTCGTAGCCGCGTAGCCGCCACGGAGTATAGCTAACTGCCAGTGGCGGGGCAAGACCTAAATTTGATGTGGGCAAGACAGATTTCGCGAGGCCCTGTTCTATGGCGACCTGAAGACGGATTTTATAAAATAATAAAAACAAACAAAACAATTAACACTGCCAAGTTTTTATTCATAAAAATACAAATTAGATTAACCGTATAGTTCGGTACCGGGTCCGAAACGGCCGCGACAAGTAAACCTACGCTGGCTCAGTAGTGGGTCCGAAATGGGCAGACGTTGTAGTCATACGACATCCTCATTAAATAATTAAAAAATATAATATTCTCTGCGTTAAATCCTATGAGTGCGCATTAATTAAGAATGTTAAATAAAAATCTGATTTGTTCACGCCATTAAAACTTCTACATTTACAACGCATTTTCTTAATTTACCATTACAAAATCCAAAAGTGTAAATACGATTTACGCCATTTTGATGGCAGTGCTGGGTTGGGCTAAAAATCATAAAAAATGTGGTTTCCGGATATCCAAGGTATCACTATTAGAAGGGATGAATAACTCGTCATTTAGTATTGTAACGAATTCATACGTAATTCAACATAAATTAGCAGTGGTAATGAAAAATTTGATATCTGAAATCGAAGTTTCGCGGCACTTGTGTTTGTTTACATTTTTTTATTTTTCACTTGGATCACACACACACGCTTATACTCAATAACAATTACGATAAATATCATGCCAAATTTTATAAATAACGTAAAAAAGCCCAGATCTTAGCTTAATTCTCTAATACAGGGCCAAAAACACGAATTTTTCATTACCACTACTCAATTTGTATTCGTAATCGACAATCATATTTTTTTTTAATCGTAATGATGTGTGAAAGCGAGTATTCTAATCGATTCCATAATTGAATTTTTTGTCAACTCGAGTGAAGTGAGTTTGTTTTATTCTCGCTTTAAAAAATTTTGAGGCGCGAGGCCCCTTGTACCGCGAGGCCGTAGGCGGTGGCCCACGTCGCCCACGCCTTACGCCGCCTCTGCTAACTGCTACGTTTTATAGCCGTCCCGGTATTCGGTAGCCGGGTTGCGAGAGTAGCCAAAATAGCCGATAGCTGTGTGCGCGCTCACTGCGCTACGCGTGTACGATCTTCATTGGTATCGTCGATCTTTTTCTCACAATAATCACAAAATAGATTAGACAAAGAAAGAGCATTATACTCGTACTTAGTAATTTCGTTCGTTTAATGAACGAACTTATGAAATACGGTGATTAGAAAGCTGGTTAGTTACCGTCAGGTTTAAAATAAATAAAAATTTGATAGTTAGTATTTTGGTTATTGTGACCTCAGAGAGGAAATCATTTCTTTTTGATTTAGGATCGAATTCAGATCGGGCAGTTGATGTTGCGTGATTTAAGTCCTAACTAGCTACACCGGCGCCGCTTCGTTGCGCCGCTAGTTACTAAACGCTATTGTTCAATAGCCAAGTAGCCAAATAGCTGGCTAGCTAGCTGGCTATTACGCCACAAATAGCCGGTTAGCTAAGCTATTGAAATTTCGGCTAGTTACCCATCTCTATCTCGTTTGCATAATTCATTCGTTCTGAAGTTATGTCTCATCAAATCAATGTTAAGTAAAAAAAAAAAAAAAAAAGTGTGTGTTCTTGAAGTGTTAAAAATAAAATATTATTCTATTGTACTGACATATTTTTGAGAAAACATAAATAAGTACCACGATTTCATCGTTGCAAAAATCTTTTGTGTCCATTTTTTTTAAATGCGTTTCTGAACGAGTTCAAAATGACTAAGTAAATGTCATCTCTACAACCTGTCCAGCGTTGCCAGACCGTACCAAAAAGTACGGTTTTCCGTACTATTCATCACTCAGTCGTACCACAACCGTACCTCTGTGTAGACCGTACCTTTTTCGTACCTTTTCTATACTAGTGTTTTATTTTTCACTACCAAGGGTAAAAAAAAAACAAAAAAATCGCCTTCTCCTGTTTTTCTCCACATTCTGAATTTGCGTTTAAAAAACTTTTTTCTTCCAACCAAATAAGACTTGGCTGTTTGGGTTATCTTTCATTTGACACTAAAATATGGACACAAATGACTTAAATGGAATTTTCATAATTCTAAAACATTATTTTCATTTTTTTTTAACCAACTACTTATTTTCATTGTAGAAACAGTATACTATAGAACTTTTCAAAATTCTAGCAAAACCGTACGGGCCGGAATAATTCTGCAAAAACTAGATAAGTTGCGATTTGTTCGAACTTCGATTTACAAAGTCTTTTTAGACCTCAAAATTAATAGATTTAAAAAAATCTAAAAACCCACGTTTTTAAATGTCCTAAAAATAAGAAAATAACCCTACGGGGCTGAGAGAGGGGCCACTCAAAACGTGGGGGCGTATATTATTTAAGGGATTATTTATGGGATATATTTACATGACGTGTAATAGATCGTGGGTGTAACTTGCAAAGATACGCCCCCACGTTTTGAGTGGCCCCTCTCTCAGCCCCGTAGGGTTATTTTCTTATTTTTAGGACATTTAAAAACGTGGGTTTTTAGATTTTTTTAAATCTATTAATTATTTTATTATTTTTATTATTGTTCATCGGGTTTGAAGCTACCTTGAAAATTTCAGCCTGCTAGCTTATCGGGAAGTGCCTCAAAGCCTGTCCGCCATATTGGATTTAAGTCACATGACTATATTTTTCGTATTTCTGACAGCAAACCCTTTCATTTGATACCCATAACATGGGGATGGATTTCAAACAGCCAGTCTGCCATCTTGGACGTCCGCCATATTGGATTTAAGTCACGTGACTATTTTTTTCGTACTCCTGACAGCAAACCCTTTCATTTGATATCCATATCTTAGGGGTGCATTTCAAATAGCCTGTCTGCCATCTTGGACGTCCGCCATATTGGATTTAAGTCACGTGACTATTTTTTTCGTATTCCTGACAGCAAACCCTTTCATTTGATACCCATATCATAGGGGTGGATTTCAAACAGCCAGTCTGCCATCTTGGGGAGGCCGCCATATTGGATTTGTTATGACGTTTCTTAGCTAGTCATGCATTGTCATCAGAACTTAGAGCGTGTGCAAAATTTCAGTCTGCTAGCTTATCGGGAAATGCCTGAAAATTGAGTTGCAAAAGTCCAACCGGAACGACAAACAAACAAACAAACAAGAAAAGTGAGTGTATAAAATTAATAGATTTAATAAATCTAAAAACCCACGTTTTTAAATGTCCTAAAAATAAGAAAATAACCCTACGGGGCTGAGAGAGGGGCCACTCAAAACGTGGGGGCGTATATTATTTAAGGGATTATTTATGGGATATATTTACATGACGTGTGTAATAGGTTGTGGGTGTAACTTGCAAAGATACGCCCCCACGTTTTGAGTGGCCCCTCTCTCAGCCCCGTAGGGTTATTTTCTTATTTTTAGGACATTTAAAAACGTGGGTTTTTAGATTTATTAAATCTATTAATTATTTTATTATTTTTATCTTTGTTCATCGGGTTTGAAGCTACCCTGAAAATTTCCGCCTGCTAGGTTATCAGGAAGTGCCTCAAAGCCTGTCCGCCATCTTGGACGTCCGCCATATTGGATTTAAGTCACATGACTATATTTTTCGTATTCCTGACAGCAAACCCTTTCATTTGATACCCATATCATGGGGGTGGATTTCAAACAGCCAGTCTGCCATCTTGGACGTCCGCCATATTGGATTTAAGTCACGCGACTATTTTTTTCGTACTCCTGACAGCAAACCCTTTCATTTGATATCCATATCTTAGGGGTGCATTTCAAATAGCCTGTCTGCCATCTTGGACGTCCGCCATATTGGATTTAAGTCACGCGACTATTTTTTTCGTACTCCTGACAGCAAACCCTTTCATTTGATATCCATATCTTAGGGGTGCATTTCAAATAGCCTGTCTGCCATCTTGGACGTCCGCCATATTGGATTTAAGTCACGCGACTATTTATTTCGTATTCCTGACAGCAAACCCTTTCATTTGATATCCATATCTTAGGGGTGCATTTCTAATAGCCTGTCTGCCATCTTGCACGTCCGCCATATTGGATTTAAGTCACGTGACTATTTTTTTTCGTACTCCTGACAGCAAACCCTTTCATTTGATACCCATATCATAGGGGTGGATTTCAAACAGCCAGTCCGCCATCTTGGGGAGGCCGCCATATTGGATTTGTTATGACGTTTCTTAGCTAGTCATGCATTGTCATCAGAACTCAGAGCGTGTGCAAAATTTCAGCCTGCTAGCTTATCGGGAAGTGACTCAAAATTGAGTTGCAAAAGTTCAACCGGAACGACAAACAAACAAACAAACAAGAAAAGTGAGTGTATAAAAACGTGGGAAAAACGTGGGAAAATAGTTTCAAGTTTCTGATAGGTATGTAAACAGCAGAATTTTGCACAATTCTATAAAAACTATAAAATAAAACAATATTTTTTGTTCCTCCGATCCTGCGGTGAAGATGGTGTCAGCACTGAAGCCTTAAGAATGGGTGAACCATCACTTCTCTATCCCCTTACAAGATTGTTTAACGACATTCTTCGAACAGGCAGTCTCCCATCGAATTTTTGCCATTCCATCATCATATTACTCCACAAAAAAAGCGATAAGTCCGATATAAATAATTATCGGCCAATTAGCTTAATATCTCATATCTACAAAACCTTTATTAAAGTAATTGAAAAACGCATAGGAAACCAATTAGACCTTAAACAACCTCCAGAACAAGCAGGCTTTCGTCGGGGACTTTCTACCACCGACCACTTCACACCATCAACCAAATAGTCGAGAAATGCCAAGAATATAAGACCCCTTTGTATTTAGCATTTATCGACTAATCAAAAGCTTTCGACAGCATCACGCACTCCGCAATATTTAATCATCATCATCATCATCAGCCTATAAATGTTCCCACTGCTGGGACACAGGCCTCCTCTCTGCAATCTGTCAATATTTAATGCTCTCACAAAACAACAAATAGAACATACCTACGAGTATATAAAACTGCTGCAAAATATATACACCAGTAGTACAGCTACCATTAAGCTAGAAAGATTAGGTCCAAAGTTTGACATTCACAAGGGAGTCAAACAGGGCGACCCGCTATCTCCAAAGCTGTTCACCAGTGGAAGAAATCTTTCAGACGCTGAAAGCCAAATGGGAAGATAAGGGAATTTTCATCGGTGAAACCAGATTAACCAATCTACGTTTCGCTGACGATATTGTACTGTTCTCTCACACAGCCATAGGACTCGAAGAAATGCTACAAGACCTTAGCAATGCAAGCCTTGAGGTTGGACTCAAGATGAACATGTCGAAGACCAAGCTCATGACCAACAGCTCCAAAAGGAACATACATGTAGGTGGGGAGAATATACAATATGTCGAAGATTATATCTACTTGGGCCAAGTAATCTCTTTCCAGGCAAGACAAGATAAAGAGATCGCAAGATGAACAGAAAATGCCTGGAAGAGTTACTGGTCCATGAAGGAGCTTTTCGAGGGCACTCTGCCCCTGTCTCTGAAGCAGAAGTTAATGGACATGTGTATTCTTCCCATCCTGACCTACGGCGCACAGACTTGGTCTTTGACAAACATCCAAAAGTCCAAACTCAAGATTTGCCAACGTGGAATGGAGCGCAGTATCTTAGGGGTTAAATTAACAGATCACGTTCGAAACACTACACTGCGCTCCAAAACACAAATCATTGTCATGGCTCAAAAGGCTGCCCAACTTAAATGGGACTGGGCAGGACATGTCTGCCGCATGCCGAACGAGATGTGGGCACGCAAAGCTCATGATTGGTGCCCTGAAACAGGGCACCAATCATGAGCTCCTCCTCTAACTGATTTACAAATGAATGTGTTCTATAATGGCAAACGGTAATATTCTACTTTACCATATCCCTTTGAATATTCGATTCCCTATCGCTTATTTTCCAACTTATGGTCGCAGACAGCCAAATCCAAGAACAAAAAAAATAGTTTTTGCAGAAGTATCCCGACCCAACCGTACCTTGAAGTTAAAAACCGTACCTTTTCAGAAAGCCAACCGTACTTTTTTGGGAAATCGTACTGGCAACACTGAACCTGTCACGGCTGCGGCTGTCAGTCATACCATCATGGGCTCAATTCTGCCGCGCTATCGATATGAGCAGTAAGTATGTTTTGCATAGTTTTGAGTAATTGGCCCGCAAAGTTTTTGTTACAAAATTTGTTTTTTCGGACTTCTTTTTTTAAGTTATTTTTATTGTGATGGTTGAAACGTGTAGCCCAAATAAAGCGCTTTTATATTATTCAGTCAATAAAATTGTATACATATTAGAATAGTTTTAAATGACGAAAATCCTTTTATATCTAGTGTTACTTGAAGCAACTAAAATATCAATTGCTTAAAACAATAGCAGTAAGTAGTTAGTTACTGCTGTTGTTATAAGCAACTCATACTAGGGTTAGGTTATCGCTTAGGAATAAAAACAAAGTGTTTTATAAAAAACGTTTATGTTAATTAATATTTATTTTCTTATTTATTAAGTTCCACTTGTCTCACTATCTGAGAACAATGAAATGTTAGGAAAATAAAATATTAAACAAATTTAAATCAGTCATTCTTACTTTAAAACTTTTATAAAATAATTATCATTTTTTATTGAGCTCCATTCTATTCTCGTATATTATTACAAAAACAACTTAAAATATATATAAACATTGGCAAGTTAGCCATAATTATTTCAAAGTAATATTTCTTTTCTTATGTATTATGATTCTATTAAATAACGAAGTTCCACAATATAGTCTCACTATCTGAGAACAATACAATTTTAAGAAAATAAACTATAGGTACAAATTTAAATCAGTCTTTCTTTCTTTGAAAGTTTTTTATATTATTACAAAAAACTTAAAAAAATATATATACATTGCCAAGTTAGCCATATTTCAAAGTAACAAACAGCTAACAAAAATCAGCCTTTCTACGTTCACAATTTGAGATCAAACTAAATTAAAATACTAGAATAAAAAATATCAATAATGATGTAAGAAAATAATAACAAAACCTTTTTTGGGGTGTCATGATATTAAAAATCACATAAAACCATCTAGCAACACTTAATCTATACCACTGACTTTATCTGAAACCGGTAAATTTAACCAAAACCCCTTTCTATTATCTTGCATTAAATCTAAGTTTCTTTAAAATCTCAGTCTTCGTATATTCTGGAATTCCTCTGGGTGTCAATTTTGGACTGAATTCAGGAAATGTTCTTGATTTCAGGTACTTCAACTGTAAAAAGTATAGGCTTGACTAGCAGCTATGTATTTGAGCCGTTTGGGGTTGAAACACTAGGGCCATGGGGTCCGAGTGCTCACCAAGTTTTTAAAGAGCTTGCTAAACGAATAGTCGACTCTTCGCGTGACCAGAAGGCTGGCCTATTTCTTGGTCAAAGAATTAGCATTGCCATCCAACGTGGCAATGCTGCCAGCGTTCTGGGCACTTATCCCGTTGACAGCGATGTGGATGAATTTTTTGATGCTCTTTGTTAGTTGTAGTAATTATTATTAGGCTTGTTAATTTAGTTTTTTAATGTACATAAATAATTATATACATATATTCAGAGTTAAAAAGTCTAAACTTTGTACTTGATCGTCAGCATGGTTAGTTTTGTATTGAAGTGTGAACTCGCTTTGATTTGCGGCTAAAACCATAATATCTTTAAGGTACACTCTAGGTTGTACTTTCCTCATTTTATGTTGCGAAGATAGGTCGATATAATTGTAAAAACTATCGACTTCCATTACTTTTACAATGGTTTTTCTTGAGTTCGCTTGTTGCACTGCATCAACGAAGTCGTTGAAATCATCATTATTATTATTAGCCTGAACTGTCCCACTGCTGGGCAAAGGCCTCCCTCCATTCCTTCCAACTTTCACGACTTTGCGCCACCTCTTTCCAATTCTCAAGGAAGACATCCAGTTCGTCCCGCCATCTCCTTCGAGGTCTACCGCGGCCCCGCGTCGCTGTTTCAGGGTACCAATCATGAGCTTTGCGTGCCCACATCTCGTTGAAATCATAGACCTTATTTTTTCTTTTTAAAGCCTATTCCACCAAAAAAAAACATGCTTTACTTAGTATTTCGACAGTATACACAGTTACTGCTCATAATTTAAGTAAAAGTACTACCTAAATGATAGAGTTTTACTTACTAACCCGGGGTAACTTTGCTTACTGTTGTTATGTTAAGGAAGATTTGTCATTTATTGGACTTGCTGCCTTTATCCTTAACGAAATTTACTGGTTCCCGATAAGCTATTAAAACAGGTGTCAGCTCATCTGATAGAGCTCATTGCGCTGATTCCGAATCAATATTTAACTCATTTTGCCAAAAAATTGACTTACTGCTAATATCGATAGCGCGGCAGAATTTATTTCTTGAAGCGTTTTTGTACTAAAGATACAAAATAAAAACATGAGTCAAAGACGCGGCAACAGGTCAACTAATGTAGAACCTGATATTTCTGAGCTAGAAGAATCCATCAAGGAGTGCGTTCACTTTATCCTGTGTCGAGAAGGCAGCAAAATACCAATAAAACGCGGTGAAATTATAAAACATCTTCACGCAACTTGTGAAACTGCCACGAGTCAAGTGAATAGAGTGATAACTGAAGCCAATAAAATTTTAAAAAGGGTAAGTATTCTTGCTTTTTTGAAGTAGTTGTATCCTGAATTATTATTTTTGTATTAAAGCAAGATAAGTACTTCTGGAAGGTATTGGAGAGGCCTTTGCCCAGCAGTGTGTCATAGGCAAATAAATAAAAATGCCCACGGGTCCCCTTACCCACTAAAGTTATTTAATAATTAAACTGTTACACTACAGGCACATTCTCCCAGTAAAATAGCCATTATAAATAAAGATGAATATTTTTTTTCTGTAACCTTTCAGGTGTATGGCTACAAATTAGTTCAAGTGGATTCTAAAAGCGGTTTGCAGTACATCTTAGTGCTGACAGAAGAATGTGAATCACTGCCATCAGCTGTCACCGATGTTCATCACCGGAAAATATTAGTTGCTGTACTTTTACACATCTTCATGAGTGGTGCTGCAGTTAAAGAAGGTTAGAAAGCGGCATATTACTCCTTAAAGTATAAGTATGTATACTTAAGCAGAATGAACTAGGATTCTCTATGAAAAATATCACCTGATTTACTGTACATACATTGATTGCAAATAAATACATCTATTATTTATTCTAATAATTTAACCTCTTTTGCGCTGAATTGGGGTAAGGGCTAAGCAGATAGCAATAACCAGGTATTGATTCAAAATATGAACAGATGGATTTTCTTTAAGCAATATGGATAGTTTTACTTTGAATCATTTCAAACATTGCAATCAATAGATTTTTTTTAAACTCCTTTTCATTTAATACAATCTGTCATTCATCAATAGGTGGATGATGGTTTCTGATCTTGCACGGTATGAAGCCACTGCCTCATCCGATCGATACTACAGCTCATTTCATTCATATCATTGGAATCATAGTGTGCAGTAATTGTACTAAGTACTAGTGCTGTTGGTATCGAGCTCCCTTACATGGTAAATTTTGAAAGGTAGATAACTCCAAGGAGTGTAAGAATTCTGTCTATTCGGACTTTCTGCAGTATTAATTTATCAATTTACTACCTTTTGCCAATGGCTTTGCTTGGGAGTATTGTGGAAATTTTTCCAAAGGATTGAAATATCAGGATAATAGGTATTCTATTTACTACTCCAGACTATCTTACTAATCTATCTCTGTACTAATCACCCAGAAATATCCCTCCATCCATCTATCCAAACATTTGCAAGAAATATTAGTAAGGATAACAGAAACATTGTTTCATTTCCATTTCAGATGAAATGTGGAAATTTCTCATAGAAGCAGGGTTATTGGAAGAGAATGACAATGCAGGAAGAAAGCTATTAACTACAACATTTACTAGACAAATGTATTTACAATACACAAAGGTAGTACTATGTCCATTGCCCAGTTCTTATGTTTAAGTACTTATAGGTTCTGAACATCATATCTGAAGTATTCCACATAGAAGGCAACTTATTCGCACCACACATCAGTGCATTTGCCATTATTTAATTATTGGTGTTCTTATGCTGTGTACATTGAAAGTCTTCTACCAAATATGTGGAAACTGGAATAATTCTTCATTTTCCAGGAAGGTGAGGGTGACTTAGCAAGGAACGTTTTCCAATGGGGCCAGAGGGCTATTGAAGAGGTGCCCAAAAATTTCTTGCTGGGCAAAATGGCTGAGGTATAATATATCACGCTTTATATAATAATATTTAGCCAACTCTGGGGCAAAGCCCCTCTCATTTGTTCCACTTCTCTCGATGTTATGACTCTTCCAGTTATGAGGAAGCCATCAAGGCGTCCCGCCATCTTCTCAGTCTGGTGCTGGCGCGACCCCGTTAAGCTGTCTCAGGGCTCCTTCCTTGCGGCATTTACACTCTGTTACATTGGATACCGTGAAGACATCCCGCAGACATGTCTTGCCAAATCAGTGGCGTATCTAGGCGGGGGCAAAGCGGACCGTAGCCCTCGACCACACATCTGAAGGGTTAGAGAAAATAAAAAAAGAATAAAATCTTGACAAATGGCGATCACAAGTTTGCAACCAGTCAGTAAATCAGTACAACTTATATTCTACTAAGAAATAGAGACCTCGCAATGCTGATGTCGGTCGCGACGATGTCGTTTAGGTCTAGCCCCTCTACTGCTCGCGTGAAGCCCCAAGTTGCAAGATAACTTGAGTATGGTTTATTTGTAACTGGGAACTAGTCAAAAAGGCCTCGCAGAGCTGATGTCGCTGAAAATCACATTTGGAATAGATGACTTGAGGGAACCAAGTCATCTTATAACAAGGGGGCCTCGCACAAGCAGCGGAGGCAAGTCATATTTTTCGTCATGAAATAAAAGGGTCTAGCAGATGCGCCTTGCCCCCTTGCCCCCTCCTAGATTCGGTCTTGCTACGCCACTGTACCCAATCACATTTTAGTCACGCATTACATATTGCCAATTGCCAATGGATTCATTGGCATTATCTAATGCGTCTATCTCCAATGCTCAATCACATTTTAGGTTTGATCCTATAAGGTCGTAACCAAAGGAATACTGGTGCCTCAAAAATATAAAAGTGGCGTTTAATATAAGACATTTTTTCTATTTCCAGGCATTCGGGAAAAGTCCTGACCATTGGTATGAACAGCACAAAGAAGCAAATGAAGAGATACAAACCTAAGAATGTGGGAAAACCATTCATAGTATGTTGCACATGGTTACTGAAATTGGGACCTGAATAATAATGACTGTTTAAAGGATGATTCACGCTACACCGGGCCGGGACCGGGCACAGCCGAAAATTGTGGTGTACTTTTTGTTTGAAGTGATTCATGCTTGCGGCCCGGACGAGGCACGTCCGGGGCACGGGCGAGCCACGGTTAAGCATGAATCATCCTTTATCCTATTGCCTACTATCCTATGTTACATAAATGTAAAACACAGTCAATATTCTATACTACCTATACAGAACTGTTAGGTACAGTGAGATTGAGAAAGTAAAAAAAGTGATTTCTTATTGCCTGATAAGTTAAGTAAAATAAATAATTCAATAAAAATGTACCATATAAATTCCGCTGTTTTGTTCTTGCTAAATAAAGACCATGCTAGCCGCAATCAGGCTGCATATCTTTATTTTATACAAAATCGATCCTAAGACCAAGGCACTGAGATGTGGCTACCTAATCTATACAGTGTGTCCGGACACGAGTTAGCGATATTTGAAGGGGATATTATAGATTCATTTTCATCGACAAAACTGCTTTAAAAATAATTCTTACTCCAACACCTCGCGAATGGCGGCTATTTTAGTTTTTTGATTTGTCAAACTGTGGTATGTGCAATAAAATTCAAATATCTTTAAATCCAAGAGACCTACAAACATGCCAATGACTTTATTGCAAAGTTAAATGTTAAGGCTTTTCAAAAACTTGCGAAAGTTTTCTAAATAATATACAATGTAAAAAGAACCAAAAAACGTGGGCAAACACGAAATTGTACACAAAAATTACTGAATATTTTCACATTTTATACTCTAGCACAGGGTTTCTCAAACTTTCGGCTACACGAACCCGTGTTAAAATCTCCAGGTGACAGCGAACCCCTAACAAAGTAATTAACCCCCCCCCCCCCCCAAAGAAAATAATAAAATTGACTGTTGAAGAAAATAAGGTTTATAATTGAGTAAAAGGGAACAAATAAAGTGCCAAAAAAAAAATCTTTTTAATATTTATGTGATGGGTGTGCGTGTTTCTTGTCGCAAATATGTAGATTCAATTTTAGGAGTCATTTTGGACACCATTACTTAAATCTTGTCGCGAATCCCCTGCCGTCGAATGGCGAACCCCTTGGGGTTCGCGTACCCCACTTTGAGAAACCCTGCTGTAGGGTGTTTTTAATATCGTGCGGATATCATCACGCGTGCGGGATTGCCCCGCATGCGTAAGCCCCGCAAATGTCCTTTTCATAAAAGTATTTATTATAATGCGTGGAATACGGACGCGGGACGCGGGGGCAGCAGCACCGCGCGGGGCCCCCGCGTGCGTGAGCGCGTCTATGAAACACAGCAAGCATTTTACTGTCGTGCGGAGTGCACGCGCGCGTAATACAGTTAGTCACAATGAAAATTGATACGGAACGTGTCATAATTGAAGTACATTTGCGGCCTTGTTTATGGGATAAATCCCATGAACTATATAAAAATAGAGATGCTAGAAGTGCTGCCTGGGAAGAGATATTAAAGGAACTAGCACCAAATTTCGAAAGTTTAAGTGAGGAGGAAAAGAAAAATGCAGGTATGTACTTTTTATACGATTGTATTATTAATATTTTCGGTTGGGTACATATTAGTTAGCCTATAACCAGCGGAAAATCGAGACAATTTATGAAAAGTAATTTTGAAGTTACCATTGAACTTCTACCCTCACATTTAGTTAAGTTCGATCACAGTAGTAATAGTCATAAATTGACAAATGCGTTACCTATTGTCCGCTGGTTAGGTTATATTATGACGTCACATGAAAATGAACTTCGCGCCCTCTAGAGGAAATGACAGCATGCCTGCCGGTCTGAAATGTTTCTTTTATCTTCATAAACCAATCACATATCTATCTTGCCAGGAAAGTTTACCTTCTTTTATAAAATAATCAGCAAATAAATCCCTGGTATTACTTGCCTGTCTAATATTTCGTTCAGTCTGCTGCCTAGGTAATGAACCCGAGAAACCATTAATTACTAATGTATCTCTGTCTCTGTAACCATCGCGTTTTCTTATGAAATTATGAAGTAGACATGCCGCCTTGAGTATTATCTGTGCAAGATCCATTTTAACGTTAATGGGTCTGTGAAATAGCCTAAACTTATTAGACATCATTCCAAATGTGCATTCTATGTAACGTCTAGCCCTAGAGAGACGATAATTAAATATTTTCTGTCTATATGATGAGTTATCACGAGAATACGGTCGCATCACATGCGATGATAAACCAAACGCCTCGTCTCCCACTATAACAAATGGTAACTTAGGTCTCACATTAGACTGATTGGCTTCATCTGCACAAATAATAGGTAACTCTTGAGGATCGGGTACACATAAAGTTTCATTCTCAAGTCTGGCATATAGTTGACTCTTTTTGAAAATAGCTGCATCGGAATTACTTCCGCTCGCACCAACATTGATGTATGTAAAATTATAATCAGCGTCACACATCGCAAAGAGTACTATAGAAAAATATTTCTTATAATTAAAATTTACTGACCCACTTTGCGGTGGACAAATTATTCGTATGTGCTTCCCATCAACTGCACCTAGGCAGTTTGGGAAATTTGCATTGGTGAAAAATCCTTGTGCGATTTCTTTCCATTTGCTCTCACTAGGTGTTGGGATGCATTCATATTTCAAATCAATGACAATAGCACTAAAAACTTGTCTTACTATTTGGCTTATCGTGGCTATTCCTATAAAGTAGGAAAAATGTAGATCAGTAAATGTGTTCCCAGTCGCCAAATATCTGAAAAAAAAAATGTAAACCTTGACAAATAATATGATTCTGTAAAATGGTAGATTTATGCATATAAAAATTTCAAAAATATATGGACAAATTTGTCATTTTACTGAATCGAATTATTTTATTATTATACATTATAACTCTTTTTATAAGAGTTCTATTAAAAGTGTTTCTCTTTTAATAAGAACAAGTAAAAGCTTTGTTTTCCATGAGTATTTCTAGAATAGATTCCATCCTATATTTTTTTCATTAATAATTAGTATATTAATGTATGAACCTATATGTCATGATTACCTATTATTAATTTAAAACAATATTGTTATTATTTCAGATAAGAAAATTCAACAGCGCTGGCGTACAGCCAGAGACACTTATAGTAAAGAGAAGTCTTCCGATAAGAAGCAGCCGTCTGGCTCAGCCAGCCAAAAGAAAAAAAAATACAGTTTCTATGATATGTTGACTTTTCTTGATAAAACAACAGATATAGATGTAGATGAGACGCTATCTGAAGAACATACTCAAGACAGTAGTTTACAATCAGCAGGCGTAGCATGGCGCCGTAGAAAGGGGTTTTGTCGACGGAAGAATAGACAAAATGACAGAACGTAGAAATAATTTTAGCGTTTTAAACATGGTAATGTAAAAAATATAGAAAATAAACGTTCTATTCTTCAATAGTGTACGAATGGTGTCATATTTGTGCAAAAAAACAGTCGATTTGTTTAGAAATAACGATGAAATAACTTTGTCTTTTCTTCGTAGAATAGAGATAGAATCGCCATGCTACGCGTGCAGGTAATACAGACTCACAAACAAGCGCAAACAAGCATCAGCCAAGTTCAACCATCGAACTAGTTCAAGAGCAATCTTCTACGGAAACACAACCAAGTACTTCAGGACTTCAGGGAATTAATGAACGGACAGGAAATGCAAAAAAGAAACCAAAAAGAGCCAATTCCGAATTCGAAGCAGAATTACTGAAATTATTAAAATCAAGTGAATTGGAGATAGCACCAGACGATTTAGCTTTTTACAAGTCGATACAACCGGCATTAAACCGTTTTAATTCGTATCAGAAACTTATGTTTAGAACAAAAGTGTTAAACTTGCTCATGGAAATGGAACACCAAATTCAATCATTGAACAACTTTTATCAGCAGGAGTCGATAGGTACCAATAATGAGAGTAACTATGATAGTATGTCGCCATTTGGTGATTTGAACCAAACACTTCACAATACTTCAGAAGGCGACGAAAATATCATAGTCTCTGCTTTAGTAAATCAGGACATAGTGGATACTACTACTAGTGGAACTGATAGTCTGCAACATAATTCGAATATTGATTAAAAACTTTGCTGTGAAATGATTGTTGAATTTGTGATTTTGAATAAAAAAAATGTGATTTTAAATAAAGATTTTGTGATTTTGAATAAGGAAACTGTGATTTTAAATAAATAATTTGTGATTTAGAATAAGGAAACTGTGATTTTAAATAAATAATTTGTGATTTAGAATAAGGAAACTGTGATTTTAAATAAATAATTTGTGATTTTGAATAAGGAATCTGTGATTTTAAATAAATAATTTGTGATTTTGAATAAGGAATCTGTGATTTTAAATAAAGAATTTGTGATTTTTAATAAGGAAACAGTGATTTTAAATAAAGGATTTGTGATTTTGAATAAGGAAACTGTGATTTTGAATACAGAATTTGTGATTTTTAATAAAGAATTTGTGATTTTTAATAATTTCAAATTTTTAATAGTAAATCACTATAGACTAGTGAGTCTATAGTGCTATCAAGCACTGAGCCTGAGTCTACCTAGTGAGGTATTAATAGTAAAAGGTCTCACTTTCATATTGTGATTGCAAGGTATAGAACGAGTTAAAATTAAATTCAACATAAAAAAAAATTGAAAAAGTACACCCGCGATCCTGACCATTGCCAGATTAGCCATATAGCAAGAGTGAATGCTACGGGCCCCGCTGCACTCCAACGCATGTTGAAAGGATTATCTCTAATTTTGCCCATATTAAATCCAGAAAAGTTTATTTGTAAAAGTTTTGTTTTATTTAATACCCTGAACTTCCGAAGAACCAAAAGCAAACCAAGGGCCCCTTGACAGAATTTACTACAAGCCCCGCGATGGCTTAATCTGGCACTGATCCTGACAAACAAATGAATACTCTAAAAACATTTTAGGAATTTACTTACCTCAAAACGACAGCTAGACGTTCTGTTGGGTGGATGGAAATTTTTCTTGAATTGTATTTTTGTAGTCTGTGTTCAATTCTTCCAAACAATTCATCAAAAGTACGAATGGACATTCGAAAATAACTCGTAAACTTCCGTTCATTCATTCGTAAATTGCCATAGTGCGTGACAAACGTTCCAGCAAGAATCCTCCTTTCAAATAATAGGCCATATTGTGATCTTGTTTTCTTATTCCGTCTTTTGTAAATTAAGTAAATGATTAACAACTTTCTGAGTTTGTCGTCCATTGTACACAACCACAACGCATAGCAGCCCGCATCAAACTAGATTATAGACTATCGGGTTTCACGCTGCGTGAAATTTTCTGCATGCGGGGCAATACCGCACGCGTGACGAAATCCGCACGATATTAAAAACACCCCTAGCACGAAAAGTACCCCTGTATTTTGCTTAGGTTTTTGCATTAAATTAAAAGTATTTGAGTTAGGCTATAAAATGGTATAAATTATTTCTCTACGTCAAGTACTTTAGGAGTTATTCTTACTTGAACATAACCCTTCCTTAGCGAATGTACCCCAAGTCCATTACTTATTGTGTATTAAAATCTTCTCAAGAATGAAACGAACACTTTTCTGAAAATCTGTTCAGCCAAATGCGGGCAAATGTACATTATATGTAGGTATATTACATAATACATTGGCTGAACAGATTTTTTCGAAGTCAAACTGAGAAACTAAGTACCTTTTTTTATGTCGGTTAAAAATGGACTGGAGTGAAGTTTAGAGCTATGAACTATTTCAAAAGGAACTGCTGATTTGATGAGACGATTGGTGCAGTGGCTGAGCAATCGACTGCTGGTGAGATGGTCAGATTGTTAGAAAGGGGCTACCTCATGTAGATCAAGGAGTTCTGTACTGTTTCAACCCGGACTCTCGAGAGTGAATCCCCTCAACTAGTCATACCTGCCGGCCAAATTGCAGCTATTTTGAAAGAGTTACAAGACTCTCAAACAGCTTGCTTCCAGTTTTCAACTGGACGTACCAGAGGGTAGCACGTACAGCTTTACTATTTCACAGAGATGCGGAGAATATTCACCGATTGGCGATTATTATTTATGTTTTAGCCTGCATCCACTGTCACAGGTACAAAGCTAATAACACCAAACTCCCAGGCTTACTCCAGACACCAGTTATGAACCAGCGCAACGAAGTGTTGGTCATGGACTTGTTCGGCCCACTGCTTGAAGGAGACCAGGGGGAGCGGTGGGTCTTTCTTATTGAAGATACTGCTACCCGATGGACGGCGCTATTTGCTCTAAAGGAAGCTACAGCAGAGACCTGTGCTCATGTCCTCATTGAGGAATATTTCACGCGGTTCGGTTTACCTCGCAGGATTATTTCAGACAACGGTGGGTGTCCAATTCGTTTCTGCGGTGATGCGACAATGCATGTCAGTTTTAGACATCAAACAAAATTTTGTCCCATTGTATCAACCGTAAGCTAACCCTGCTGAGCGAAAAAACCGCGACCTCAAGGCAATGTTGGCCCATCTCGTGGAAGATGACCACACGTCTTGGCCAAAATCTCTAAATAGTTTAAAGTGTCGCACAAGAGGCAAGTCACCAGCTTATTTGATTTTTGGTAAAGAAATGCGGTCACCTAAAGAGGTCGTTCACGACTTTCGTGTCATCAGAGCTAAAGAAAACGATTCGTTTCGTCCCACAAGTTACCCATTAGCTCGAAAACTTCGTACATTCACTCTCAGCTGTTCGGGAGCGCGTCGAGATCCAGCAGGGCAAGACGAAACAATACGCCGACACTTCTCGCCGAGCTTCTGACGCATTCGAGGTAGGTGATTTAGTCATGCTGAAGTCACATTTGTTGAGTAAAGGTTCAAAAGACCTTACGTCCAAGTTCTACGCTCGCCGAGATGGCCCTTACCAAATCACTAAGAAGGTAAGCCCAACAACGTACACGCGGCTACACGTCAAGCTATACAAAACCAATTTATCGTGGTCTCACTTTGTAAGACCTCTCCGCATTTTCAACGGTCGGCTTAAACTGGTTTTGCATAGGCTGATGTGTAGCTGATTGTACACCATCGCGAGCACAGAACCACCAAATGTAGATTTAGGAAAATATCATTCCGAAAACCTTACGCGATACCGAGGTAGCGATGACCAAAACGGACAGATACCAAAACCCGTTAACCACAGAACTGGAGGGGGAGTATATAGCACCCCAAAAGCCCAGTACTCGTACAATAAGGGCGTCACGCGGTCCCTCGCGTCCCGTCAAGATACGTATAGAAATAAAATACATATCGCGGTCTCTTTCCCTCACGGGACATGCGCGCGCTGCCACTGCGCGTGCGCGCGCATGGCGCCGATTGGCGCTAGTCCGCCACCTGACACCGCTTGCGCGCCTCGCGTACTGTACGCCAAGCTAATTTCTGCGCATGTACTTTTGCCATTTGTATTGTCCTCGAATATCTTAATTCGAACTCTCGAAACCATCATCCCTGAGACCTCTTCTCGTAGAATGGGGAAGGCAAGTGTCAAAGTGAAAATTGACATCTGTGTCCCAAAAGAACAGTCAAATCAAAGGAATTTTCTGAAAAAAAAAGCGTTTTATTGATGTAAAATGACTAGATGTTGTGTAAAAGGCTGTAATAATGATGGAACATGCAAATTTCCGACAATTCACACTATCAAGAAATAATGGGTAGCTGCTGAGACTGCTGTGAGAACAAAAATTGTATTATCACTAAGGAAAAGCTAGACAATAAACAGAAATCTACCCTTGCGAAGCCGGGACAGGCCGTTAGTTGTATTTATTAATGAAATTCTATGATTATACCATAACTAAACAATCTAATACACCTTTGAAAATAATATCTACTTTTCTATTGGAGGTTAAGTATTGCATCGCTCTGTATATTATGAAATGATTCTTCACCGGGATCGAGATTTGTGATAGTTGTGGTGTTAGAAAGTTAAAATTCTTATCATATTGCTCCAATCTATAAAATAGATGTAAAATTAGATAAGAAGACAAACACAAAACTTGATGACATTTTTCTCAATATAGAATGTCAGAAGCAGTACTATATTCTTTGTAGAGGCTAGCACATGTAATACCTACTTAAAAAATACAATTTTAAATCCTAACTACAAGTAAATGTGTGTTTAATGTAGTAGAATCAAATTTCTAGCCTCTCAAGCAAATCACTTTTTTTCCTCTTGTAGATGCACCGTTTTGAAATATCGTGTGGATTTACGAGGTTTTAAATTAAAATAACTTTTCTGTATGACACACACGTGAAGAGGGATTTTATTTTTATTGACATATGACAGTTCTACAAGACCATAGATTACAGACATGGACCCTAGTTTCATAGATTATCACTAAGGACCCCCTTGAGATATTTATATTATTATTTCATGTTTTTATTAAAACTAACTCTATGTAAAGAAGCCAAACCCGGGAATGCAAAGTCTATCAAAAAATTAAAATTGGTCATTAGTGATTTTTTCTGATAATAAACCTATGTACAGCTTGGCAAAAATGTCCTGAAACGGTACTAAAAAATTTCATCGTTGGCAACTTCACCCACTGTCACGTCTAGTCAGTACATGTAATGTCATTTCATGTTATCGCTGGCTGTTTTTTGTGTATTTTTTATTGTTGTGTTGAATTTGGTGACTCAAAGGGCTCAAAATGAACAGAAAAACCATTCACAGCTCCGCTAGAGCGATAATTTATAAGGTGTATACCAGATGTTTGGCGGAATTTGAAGCCGGACAAATTTTATCAAATATCAACGATGTTTATGAAAGAACTGCTGAAATGACAGGTAATATGTTATTTTATTTAAGTAATTTGATATAATATGTTTGTCCAAACTTGCAATAGATAGTTTATACCATTATTATAACTGTAATTTACATTGAAAAACATTGATGAATTAGAGGTTATGTTTATTTGCAAAAGATGGACGCTCATATAATTTTGATACTTTTTGTGTTACTTCCAGATTAAAAATAACTAAGTATTTTTTTTTTCTAGGTAAATCCGTAAGTACCATACGGCGAATTGCTAAGAAAGGGCAAACAAACAAAGGCGTTTTCTCCACTCCAGGGAAACATAAAGCAGGGCGACCCAAAAAACAGTTGGATGATTTTGACTTGTGCGCGATCAGACAAAAAGTTCAATTCTGTCACACTGTCAAAAAGATTGTAAGTCGAATTTTTAACCACTTAATATGATATATACCTAAAAAGATACAATTGATTTTCTATTGTTGCTTCAGCAACAACTTACCTTTTGTCTTTAGACACATTTACTTTGTTATTAATAAAAACCATTTAAAAGAATCATTGATTTTTATTTTCCTCATAATGAAAATCAATATACACACGTACTTACTTGCGCATTATCATAAAAAAGCGAACGTGTGTAACGAGTAGAGAAATTTGTTTATTTGGTTTATTTTAAGTTTAAGTAATGTAAAACCCGTCAAAGACATCATCATCTGCCTAGCCTTTTCCCAACACATTTTGGGGTCGGTCCAGTCTAACCGGATGCAGTGTAAACATTAGTATGTTACATGGAGCGACTGACTATCTGACCTCCACAACCAAGCAATTGAGTAATACAATACCACTTGGAAAGTCACGTTTTCAGATTTTTGAGTTTCTAACGCACAGTAAAAATCTACAAATAACATACAGGACAATCTTCAATCATGGCTTAACCTTGAAGATTGTCATGAGTGGTTGTTTTATAGCCCCGAGCTCCTATAAAACCCGTCAAAACATATTTAATAAAAAAAATATTTGAAAAAAAAACCAAAGTATCAAGATCGTTATTGCCGTACTATATAGGGTTACAATATGTACGATAGAGGCGCCACCATTATTTTCACGATTTTTTTGCCAAGCTGTAAATACTGAAGCGACACTCATAGGATAAGGGGAAAAAGGGAACTAATATTTATGGTGCTGTTCACACGTTCCATGCCCTTAAGAGAGGGCGAAAATTTTTACACCACCCCTCAACATAATATTTTCCCGTTTTCCCTGTTTAAAACATAAACATTAAGCTAATTAGTACTAGATTGTTAGTGATGCATTTTTTAATGACACATTCAAACTTACTCCTTTATTTTTAAAAGAATTTAACTAAAAATGCATAACCAACGTTACATAGATTATGTGCATAGCCTATATTCTTAAAAAATTAACTTAACAAACTTCTCAAAAACAGTTTTTCCCAATGGCTTAGTTAATAAATCAGCTAAATTATCCTGTGTTTTAATATACTTTACTGAAATACACTTATCCTTTATTTTGTCCATAATGAAGTGATACCTAATATCCAAGTGCTTTAATCTTTTATTATTTTCATTATTATAAACAAGTTTTATTGCTGACTGATTGTCTTCATACAAGATCACTTCATTACCGACAACATCAAAGTCACACAACAAGTTTTTCAGCCAACATGCTTCTGAAATAGCCATACTTAATGCAATATATTCAGACTCAGTGGAGGATAATGACACACTAAGTTGTTTTTTACAACACCATACTACAGTACAATCGAATATTTTAAACAAATAACCAGTGGTAGATTTTCTATCTTGTGTGTCACCGGCCCAATCTGCATCAACAAAGCCTTGCAATTCTGTGGATGTGCTATTATATACCAAAGAGTAATTTAATGTACCTTTTATATACCTTAGAATACGTTTCAATGCCTTGTATAACATAATACTAGCACAGTGTTGGTACCTGCTGAGGAAACAAACTGATACACATAGATCTGGTCTTGTGCCACAAACTGCATACATTAAACTGCCTACGAGTTGTCTACACTTTTTCTCTATTTCTGGACTTTCTGATTTTTCCCTTTTTAGTATTTCAAACTTAAAGTTTTGGTCTATTGGAGTAGAAACTGGTTTGCAATCTGACATATTGTAATGCTCTAAAACTTTAGTAAGATATGTTTTCTGACTAATTACCGTTGTACCTTTCTTTTGATCAATATCGATACCCAAGTAACATTTGGCTAAACCTAAGTCTTTCATTTTAAAGTTACTGCTTAGCTCGCTTTTAAAATCTTCCAAAACCTTGTTTTCAGTGCAAAACATAAGAACATCATCAACAAACAGCAAAACGTATAGCATACATTCATTTACCTTTCTGAAATATAAGCAATGATCATTTTTAGATTTACTGAAATTTTCTTTACTCATGAAGTCATCAAACTTGTTATTCCAATATTTAGGAGACTTTTTCAAACCATACAATGATTTATTTAATTTGCAAGTTTCACCGCTTGGTAACTTTATGTATACACTCTCATTTATGTCACCATGTAAAAAAGCACCTACAACATCCATCTGATGAACTGGAAGTTGAAGTTTATTTGCAACTGCTATAAAAACTCTAAAAGTAGGCAATTTAGCCACAGGAGAATATACTTCTAAATCACAATCAGACTGTTCAAAGCCTCTTGCTACTAATCTAGCTTTATAAACTTTATTAGTACCTACTTGTTTAACTTTAAAAACCCATTTACTAGAAATTACTTTATTCCCCTCTGGTACGCTATTTACTTCTGTCCATGTGTTATTTTCTATCAGAGTATCTAGCTCAGTCTTCATAGCAATCTTCCACTCTTCCTTTTCTTCAGAGTCAAGCGCTTCCTCAAGAGTAGCTGGCTCTGTACCGATGGATAGAAGGTTTGTATCGTAGTCATCTAGCCTTGATGGTTTCTTTATTACTCTGCCTCTCCGTGAATGTGTTGATACTTGAGGTGTTTCTTCTGCCTCTTCTTCTTCTGACTCGGATGTTTCTTCTGAATTTAGAATTTCCTCTGTTTGTACTCCTGTATTTTCATCAAGATCTGATAACTGTGTTACATCTTCTTCACCTTCCTCATTAAAACTGTGATATTCTTCTCTTATTTCATCCTCTTTATTATTTATTTCTTCTTTTAATAATAATGGGGTTATATTATTATGATCTTGAAAAATATTACCTAGCTTTTGACTACTAAAATTGCCTTTCAGAAATGTTACCTCTCTTTTAATCAAAACATCATTTTTATGGGGTAAATAAATTCTAAAACCTTTTGTTGTTTCACTATAACCTACAAAGTATCCTATTTCAGCTTTGCTATCCCATTTTTTGCGATAATGATCTGGAATGTGTACACCTACCTTTGAACCAAACACTTTTAAATTATTTATATCATATAATCCCTTTTTATACCAGAGCTCATATGGAGTTACATTTTTAATCCTACTTTTACCAGTTCTGTTTATAACGTAAACAGCTGTATTGACAGCTTCAGCCCATAAAGACTTATCTAAATTACTTGATAATAATATTGTTCTAGCCGCTTCAGTTATTGTACGCATTTCACGTTCTATGCAACCGTTTTGTTGCGGTGTGTACGGAGCACTATTTTGATGTACAATACCTAAATGATCTAAGAGAGACTTCACCTCTTTGTTCATAAATTCTGAACCACAATCTGATCTTATTATTTCAATTTTATATTCTAAGTTTTTAGTAACAAAATTTAAAAAGGTTTTAATTTTATCAAATGTTTCAAACTTATTTTTCAGAAAATAAACCGTTCTATACTTTGAAAAGTCATCCTTTATGAGTAGATAGTACCTGGATCCACCTAATGACACCGTCTCCATTGGTCCGCATAAATCCATATGTAAACATTGACCGGGCTTGTCTGCCCTATTTATACTTATGGGAAATGGTTTCTTATGTAACTTACCCAAAAGACATGGCTCACATGTTATTTCCTCTTGTTTACTAACACTGAAATCTATATCACATTTATTTAACATGCTTTTCACCTGTTCAATATCTTGGTGACACATTTTATCATGCCATACAGACAAACTGTCACTTGATTTACCAACACAAGCATTTTGAACTTTATTAGACCTAAACTTCATTATAAACAAGTTATTTTTCCTATATGCTAGTGCACAAACACTGTTATTGTTATTTTTCCTGAAATAACACATTTTACTAGTAATTGTTAAAACATAACCTCTATCTGTAGTTGAACTTGCTGAAAATAGATTCATCTTGATGCTAGGAACATGTAGAACGTTATTTAATGTTGTATTTATCCATTGTTTACCTGTAAATGCTTCTAAAGAAATAACTCCAATACCAATGGCTTGTATGATTTTGCCGTCTCCAATAACTATTGATCTAGGACATTCTAGTTTTTTATAGTCTATAAACATATTATAATCATGACACATGTGCTCTGAAGCTCCACTATCCATTACCCAACAATTATCACTTTCTAATTGACTGTAAAACAATGATGATAGCTCGAACACAGAGAATGCATTGCTTTGATTTCTTTTGTTTACATTTTGACTTTTCTCATTTTTATTTTTAAACCAACAATCTGAACTTTTATGATTATTCTTCTTACAAAAATTACAATTAGTATTATTAATTATTGTACCTTTACTTTTTGATTTGCAGTCCTTTTTCAGATGTCCTACTTTGCCGCACCGATAGCATTTTCTTGTAGACTTGTGTACGAATGCAGATGACTCATCTTCTTTGTTTTTGGTTGAAGCACGTTGCTCTTCTATCAGTAATCTCGCCGCTAGCTCGTCCATGGTCCTTTTTTCTGCTGGCACCGACTCCCACGCTGACACAAAGTGCTGGAATTGTGATGGGAGAGATGAAGTTATCTTTGTGATGGCCATAGTTTGACTCACTTCAGCGTTGAGATTCTTCAGTTTACTCAGGAGAGACTCGAACCGTCCCAGAAACTCTGATACACTTTCTTTCTCTTCAAATTTCATTGAAAAGAACTTCTGCTGTAGTATATGCACAGACAGCTCGCCTCGCTGTTCAAATACTGTATTTAGCTTATCCCAAATTTCTTTTGAGGTTTTGCAGCCTAATATTTGTGGTATCACCTTTTCAGATATGCTTGTTACCAACATACCTTGAGCTTTCGCATCTTTCTGCATCCATTTCACCTGATCTTCTTTAGCCTCGAATGTGCCTTCAACGACGTCTAACAGATCCATAGCTCTTAGGAGGACTCGTATTTTGAAACACCACGCTGTCCAGTTTTCAACACCTTGAAGCTGCTGATAGCTTTGTCCAGAAGCCATATTTCCGACGGAATCCATCGCCGTATTATTGTTGCTTTACCGCAATCACCCGTCTCACGTGCTTTATTGATTTATTGGCCTTTACCGACCAAACCGCCGACCGCCACCGGAGCCCCGAGCTGACCGACGTTTTGCCGCTTGACCGCAGCGTTTCTTGATAAAACAACTAATCCAGCACGATTATTAGGCCGTATGCTATGTCTGGGCCCATAACCTTTTGAAATATCGTGTGGATTTACGAGGTTTTAAATTAAAATAACTTTTCTGTATGACACACACGTGAAGAGGGATTTTATTTTTATTGACATATGACAGTTCTACAAGACCATAGATTACAGACATGGACCCTAGTTTCATAGATTATCACTAAGGACCCCCTTGAGATATTTATATTATTATTTCATGTTTTTATTAAAACTAACTCTATGTAAAGAAGCCAAACCCGGGAATGCAAAGTCTATCAAAAAATTAAAATTGGTCATTAGTGATTTTTTCTGATAATAAACCTATGTAAATACTGAAGCGACACTCATAGGATAAGGGGAAAAAGGGAACTAATATTTATGGTGCTGTTCACACGTTCCATGCCCTTAAGAGAGGGCGAAAATTTTTACACACCGCGGCTTCTTAGTTCTTGTTTAGTGTATGCACTTGCATTGACGAATAATTTTCCGTATTTGTTTTTTAAAATAAACTCAATTTTTTTATCAAAATACGTGTTTGTTTTTTGTACAAGCTATACAGTAATCTGACTTATGGGACAACGATCGCAGTGACATCTACGAACAGCTTTGAGTTGCCATCCCCATTGACGTGGCTGACCGTGACCATAGCCTAATAGGTAGGTTTTTTTTATTATGCTGTCTGACCATGTCTGACTTAATATCATGTGAGGATGATATAATTGTATGGGCAGAAAAATATCTGGACAGTAGAAGTTGGTCAAAAGTTGAGTAATGTTTCTTCTAACAGCATAAAGTCGTATTAGTAGCAGTCAGTATTTCATTCGATTTGACCCACTTCTGTTGCCCAGACATTTTCCTTTCAGTACAATGAAATGGTCCTTACATGACACTAAATTAAAAATTTGTACGAAAAATTATTTTGCTCCAACTTCCGCCGTCCCGATTTTTTCCTTCCGATACAATGAAATGATCCTTACATGAAACACGAGTCGAGCGGCATTAAAAAAATATTGGTCAATTTCACTCATTTTTGTGGACAACTCGTACTTGACCAAAAAATAAAAACGCCAAAATTGTCAACATCAAAAAAGAGCTAAAGGTTCCTTAGAAAGTTTTCCTCTATCTTTATGGATGCCGATTTATCCCTTTTGGCCAATTTAAAAGAAAGACCCTGTATTATATATTCCATTTCCTCGTCTTTGTTTTTGAGAACAACGTATCAAGTCAACGTGTGAGCAATACGATGGTATCGAGGGTACCCCGCAATGGCTTCATTCGCATGTTCAAGCTAGTCCGAAACTCCGAACTAGGCAATGCCTAGGCTAGTATTTTAGACAAGTAGCGAGTAATTTAGTAGCTAATCGTGCCTGGCCCTAAAGCTAAACATCAGACGACAATCGTTATCGCTCAGCTTCATCAATTTATTTATGTTATTGCGTTGTAGGCTGTTCATCTTGCAAAACACCACTCACTTATAAAATGTATTATAGCAAATTGCGAACGATTTTTGGGCAGGGGAGTAATAACGAGAGCTAGTAAATTACTCGCTACTCGACTAAAATACTAGCCTAGTCCGAACTAGGCATAAAGATCAGCTCAGACCAAGACGCGGCGCTGCGCGCACATTTCAACAGAGCTACTCAAACACTATTTCCTACACGAAAAGATACACCTATCGTAACGCAGCGCGAGAAAAGATACACATTTGAAGTATCGTTGCGTCCCGCCGCGCAGCTTCGCGTTTCGATGTGAACCGACAGTAAGGCCTTTTTTGATATAAATAAGATCATGTTGGCGAGGTTAGTATCGTATTGTATAACGGGCTGGTATCTGTAACTCCAAGTCATATGCGCGTATTTTGCGTGCGGAAATAATGAATGTTTGCAAAGTTAATATGAAGTTGTTTTTAAAAGTCATAGATGGAGTTGTGCTTTTGCTTCCTAAAATTGTATTGTTAATTCGTTTCAGAGTTCAGAGATGAGCAAGACAATTAAAAAAATGTGTTTATATAAAAGTTTTAAGCTGCTTCATCTATGTCTTGTATAATAGGCTAGTTGCCCAAAAAATTGTAATTAGTCCGCCTTTTAGATTATTCAGAAATAAGGGACACGTATTTTTTTATTTGTAAATTAGACTAAAAATGACAAAGATATAGCCTATTAAAGTTACGTGTGACGTCACGCCGCGTGGCATTTTTTCGCGCGGGGTGACGTCACACGTATCTTTAATGGGCTATATCTTTGTTATTTTTTGTTTAATCGAAAAAAGAAAAAATACGTGTCCAATATTTTTTTATAATCTAAAATACGGACTAAATAGAATGTAATTATTTTGACCCTGGAAACTACCCTATTCATCGAGTTTGCCTGTATACAATAAATAACAAACAGAACTCATAAACAGAACTGCATAGATTTATAACAAAACTTAAACTCAAAAACGGCATGCTATTGCTGTATGTACAGACGCCAGCAGGTCAACCTACCCGAAACTATCAGATTTTACCAATCAAACACTAACCTTCCACTATAGTGATAAGGTTGAAAATCTATTGAAGAAATTTGGCAGATTGTGGTAGCTTGATGTGCTGGCGTTTGTACATAAGCAATTTGAGCTAAATAACGAAGAGGAAAATTAAATCTGCTTCAGTCACAACTTATGACTTAATTCAGCAGAATCACCATAAAGTCATTTACTTATTCAAAGCAGGCTGAAAATCCGAAGTTTTTGAAGGTCAATTTTACAAAAGACAGTCTCCCTCTGTTACTGCACTTTCTGTAAATATGAAATGTAAAGAAACGAGTGAATGAATGTTATTTTAAAAGGTATAATCGTAGGTATTTTTGGTGCTGTATAGCGTTCACGCAGACGACGTCGCGGGCAGCAGCTAGTAAAGTAATACAACTTCACATTTACTTAGGTAGTTTTATTTATTAATCATAAAAAAAATACTTACTAATTAAATAATATAAATGAATATAGGACACTCAGTATGACTAATGCTAAGTTAAGTAAACGCTCTGGGGTATTCAATACATTTTCAACTTAATATTCAGGTTCATAAAGTTGAAAATCTAATAAAGACTACTGAGCTATAGGCTGCGTTTCAACTGAGGCGGAGCGGAGTGCGATTCACCAATCACATTCCTTGAGTGTAGAAGAGTGAGATAGGAGAGAGTAGATTTCAAGCCTTGTGATTGGCGAATCGCACTCCGCTCCGCCTCAGTGGAAACGCAGCCTTAACGAACGGAATGAACGAAAACCTTTGCTTACTTTGATGACATGGGGGGCTGATGGTTCTAGATAGTGATTACATCAACAGAAATTATTTACTTATTAACATGATTTATAATTATAGCATATACGGGGATTCCCACAAATTCAAATTAATTAATTGTTCATTCTTTTAATGTGTAAAAGTCCTTTAACTTAGGATTATTTTCTAATTTTTAGTATTAAAATAAATGAAATAAATGAAAAAAAAAACAGCAAAGTAAAATACAAAAATGTTTACGTCAGCATTGGGGGCAAGATCTTTGCTTATTTTAGCTGACGAGACGTTTAGCGTACAGCTCGAATAATTAAAAATAATGCACCTATTAATATCGTAAGCTGATCGTTGAATAAGCCACAAAAATCGACTTGGGGCACTCCGACTAGGACAGGTTAGGTCAGATGGGGGTCTTGCAGACCCCGCCAACTCCTTTGTGGTTAAAAACATTCGTTGTTCTCTCATCGATCCTCCGCTGCCCATTCACTAGGGATCCAAAAACGTCACTTTAGCAATGTTATTTTATCAACTATTATCTATTGCTTGAATAATGGAATAGAATATAGAACAGCGTTTCCAATCTGCCGGGTCGCGACCCGGTACAGGGCCATCAAAATAAAATACCGGGTCGCAAGTTATTTAACTATTAATATTAATCTGTTATTTTACCTAATGGATTAACTAGCTTTTAAGTCCAGCTTTGGTTTAATAAGATTAAGTGGGCACCTCGAAGACGCAGTTTGCAAATTACCGGGCCATGGCAGAACAATGTTTGGGAAACACTGATATAGAATATTCCATTTTACAAATTTTATGGAACTGCAAAATTATTGTCATGTTGCTAAAGTGGCTTTTTAGACCCGCTGGGCACAACAAAGTGCCCGTGAATAGGCGTTTCCACATTAGACGATAACAGTAACGACACGACACTGGAATATCGTCCGCTCTCGCTCATTTTGCCTAGAGATGCATGAAACTACAAATCCCGCCGTTATCGAGTCGATGGCGATACTATTATCTTCTAATGTGAAAGTGCTCTTTATGATGTGCCTCAGCATATCACAACGTGGGTAATTCAACGATCGGTAGACGATAGGTAATACAAAAGAAAAAATCTGAAGAGAACAGAAAATGCGAGTAGCGAGCTCAAATTAGGAGCTGTATCTCGAGTAGATTACATTCATACAGATAAATTACCTTAAGAAATTAACCTGAATCCTTTTCAGACTGTGTCATAAGAACTAGACTTAATCGAAGATGAAATTATTTCAGGTAATTTTTTCAATTTTTTGTTCATTCATAGGTTTGTGATTCACATCGAAATAGGACAGAAGGACTCTGTCTTCATAAAGGTACCTACACATACTAATATCTATTCATAATCACATTGGGAAAATTAACGTGCGCAGCATGTATCAGACATTGTATAAATGATTCGAATGCTTTTTTATATTCCTTGGAAAAAGGCGCGTCACTCAATGCCAACAAAATGTTACACATTTCTTTGTAATATGTTTTAAAATTTTTTGGGAAATCGTTTTTAGCACGAGACAAGTATTTTAAATAAACCTTGAATGCTTTGTCTTGTGCATCATTTAGGCCCGGCACATTGGTAATATTGTTAGCGCAGATGATACAATCCTTGCACACCATTCTGTAATGAGTGCATAATAATTTTGCTCGCTTAATGTAATCTGTTTTTTTGACATACGACCAATGGTCCCTGAAAAGGAAAAAATGAATAATATTACTGACCAGCATATTTACACATAAGTCCACAACTACATTAGCAATAAAAAAATTGGCGTGAAAATGTATTTTGATTAGGTAGGTAAAAACCCAAAAAAAGAAGAGAAAAAGCTGAAAAGTTCTGCAATCATTCAATATGATAAACTAATAAAAAAAACAAAGAGAAGAAGACAGAAAAGTAGTATGTACACACTTAGGTAGTAGTCTAATCCGAAAGAAGTGAAAGTCAGTGACTAGGTCTAGGTATTGATAATGGAATAAATAAATGCACTTACATATAAGAATAACTTAATTCAGCTCCCTTTTTCACTGGTACTAAGGTGACCAGAGCTGCGCTGTTCCGAAGACCCATCACATATGAATTTGGTAGACAGGAGTTGATCAGGTTACCAATGAACGGGAAGAATCCTTTATTTTTGTAGTTGTGCAATGTTGTTGAGTGTTCTTTAGCGCACATTGTTGTGTAATGTAGCAGTTGTACTGGATTACAATGCAGTGACAGGTGCATCATCACCCTGGACACCGCTCGTATGGCTGCACTCTTCTCTTCAGGAGAGTTAGGTAGAAATGATGTTCGTGTATCCAAATAATGTATAACATTGGCAAAATGCACACTTTGGTTAAACAAGGCTCCATGAATGAAATGTGGGTCATGTTGAGAACTCAATAAAGAAAACTTTTCTGAACCAAAAACCTCAGAGAAAGCACTGTTTTTCATTCGATCAGCACCTAAATCATTTGATGCTGCGATAAACTCGTCCCATGAGTCACACAGTTGACGAATTTTGAGAGTTGTTTTGACGACTAATTTAACCTCAATGGGTATGAATTCTATGATTTTACACTCAACATTATGCCCTTCTTGCATGGCTTTATCTTTGCATTTTTTGTCACAAAACATAACATAACAGCATCCTTCACATGGAATTAAATTAAAATCCATCTTGAGACAGTAGTGACATGAAGTGAAATGGTTCAAAATATCAGTAGTTGCAGTAAATGCTGTCTCTACTGCTACAACAGTTCCAACAGGAATATCTCTAGCAGCAACCACTTTAGCATGTCCAGATTCTATGATGACTTCCACATCTGAAGTAGCACACGGTATGTCTGGGTTGCGAGGTCCTTTGAGTTTAAAGAAGTTATCAACAAAAGGGTTACGACTGAAACATAATAATGTGCTGTGTTAGTTACACCATAGTAGCCAACATAAGTAAGTAAGTAATCCATGAAATTTTAGAAAACTAATACATAGTCCCTGCATTGCAATAGTTAACGACATTTATAAATCTCTTGAAAAATGGTCAAAATTGGATGGAAATGGACAAGGTAGACCATTTAAAATAATAAAAGGTTTATTCAATAGCAAAAAATTGCTTTGGCAATATTGAGTTTGACTCCTGCTGATAATTAATGTGAAAACAATTGTGCCACTGTCGATTACATTAATGCAACTTTAATGGCATATCGCTGGCCCCGGACAACAAAGCGGTAAACGTCGGTTACGTCCTTTTAATGTTTTTTGATTTTTGGCATCTCTGAGTATCAGTCTACCACTCTTAGTCCAGTCAATAGGGACAATAGGGAACCGACTTCAAAACCAAACACAAAAAAAGTGTAAAATAACTTTTCTGTCGGAAGTCGGTGGCCATAGTCAATGAAATAAAAAACAAAGCCACTTTTTTGTGAAAAGCGAAAAAATATATCGCTTCACGATGCCCGGTCTTTGAATATAGCATGCTGTTCTTTGTCTCAAGCACACTGTCAGATACTACACAGACAGGAAAAACACCCGTTTATGCGTGTTTTCTTGACCTTTCAAAAGCCTTCGATCTGGTGTCATATGATGTTTTATGGAAGAAGCTTTATAATGAGACAACACTTCCGGGTGAGACGATTGAGTTATTTAAATATTGGTATGGCCATCAGATGAATATGGTGAAATGGGCAGGTTCGCTTTCCGATCCGTACAGGCTGGAAGGCGGGGTCAGACAGGGAGGTTTGACCTCGCCAAAACTCTTCTGTATGTACGTAGATCGGCTGGTTCGTGAGCTCAGCAGTACTATGTTAGGCTGTTCCATTGACGGAACAATTGTCAATAATATAAGCTGCGCCGATGACATGGTGCTGCTGGCCCCATCGATCAGTGCCCTTAGGAAACTCATATCTGTTTGTGAGCGATATGCGGAGGCTCACGGCCTCAGATATAATGCAAAAAAGAGCGAGTGTCTGTTTAAGGCAGGAACTAAATATTATAGTGAAGTACCACCGGTTACGCTCGCTGTGACTGCATTAGAACGGGTTAAATCTTTTAAATATCTGGGCACTGGGTCACTGCAACGCAAACTGATAATATGGACATGGCGAGGGAGCGTAGGGCGCTATCAGTCAGGAGCAATATGTTGATTCGTAGGTTTGCAAAGTGTTCGAGGGGTGTAAAAACTCTGTTTAGGGCATACTGCCAGTCATCCTACACCTGCAGCCTATGGGTCGACTATACGCAAGCGGCTTACAGCGCCTTACGGGTACAGTACAACAACGCATACAGGGCGCTGCGCTGTTGGGTCTGCCACGACACTGTAGTGCATCAGGGATGTTCGCACAGGCACGTGTAGACGATTTTTACGCAATCATGCGAAAGCGTGTCGCCTCCCTGATACGGCGATTGCGGGGCAGCGCTAACAGCCTCATCGTTACTGTGGCCGATAGGGCGGAAGGTCTAATGCTTAGACACTGGACCAAGACAGTACTACTAGCACTGCCTTCGGTTACCTATCATAAGATCGAAAAACGTTTAACCGAATTTCATTTGACCTAAAACTTTTCAACTATTTTCGTTTCGTTTTTTTTTACTTCATCGAAGTCACGTTTGCCACTGTTTCAGTTAACCTTTTATCTATTCGTTTTTTTTCGTTACTCCAACACTTCATTTGGCCGAAAAACGTTTTACCGATGTTACACTTACTCGAAATAACGGTTGTTCGAAGTATTATGTTTCCAAACATTCATTAGACCACTGTTTTAATTGCCATATTTTCATTTCACCAAATAATCGCCTTATCGCCTAGAAACTTGTGCACACTAATTGCTGTTACATTTTTAGCAGGCGCCATTGAAATGCAGGTAGACAATACAAAATAATTGTGATACTCGTAATGTCATATACGATAATATAACTCTGACGGGTATTGTATTATCATAAATGATATTTGCTGTTAATTACATAGTTGGACTATTAGGGGTGTTCTGCAGGCTAGCATGTGTGTTCGAATCTTTTTGCGGTTTTTGTGTGATTCTTGATACTCTTTTGTGCCTTGTTATTGTATATTGTTTTGTTCTTGTGTTTGTACAAAGGTTTGTATTGTGATACACTTGCATAGAGCATACAAACAGACATGCAACATGCAAACAAGCACCACAAAACATGCAAGCAAACATGCAGCATGCAAGCAAGCATACAGCATGCAAGCAAGCATGCAGCAAAGCATGTAGCATGCAAGCAAGCATACAGCAAGCACGCAGCATGCAACATGCAGCATTCAAGCAAGCATGCAACATGCAACAAGCATTGTTTCTGTCATGGCTCCGGCGCTGCGGGGTTTTGGGTGCCTCCACGCGAGCTTATCGTCGCAGATGATTTAAACGCTCACCACCGCGGCCGTTCTAACCACCTGCTCCTCAGCTCGCGGGCCACCCCACCCCTCCGCGCCTACGCGATTTAAATTACACTCTAGGGGTAGGGCAGACAAGACTACGTAAAGTCGGCTTTGCAGCATTTCGTTTCCGCCACAAAGTTTTGTAGTACAATATATTGAATTTTTATGACAGTAATTTAATTTTTCGGTAAAATGTTGTTTCGGTATGGTGAAAATATGGCAAATAAATCATTTGGCAATTGAAAAAAGTTTAAAAGAGGCTTCGGTCAATAGTAAAAAGTTATTTTGTTAATCGGCGGAAGATACTTCGGTAAAATAATACTTATGGCTAATGAAATGATACTTCGATGATCTGAAAATATGTCAAATAATGCATATAGCAAAAGAGACGTCGGTCAATAGTTTTCGGTATAATGAAATTCGAACAAACAAAATTCGGTAAATTGATCGGTTCCCACTGCCTTCAAATCGAGCCTTAAAGTAGTGTGATTGTCATGTGGTACGGTCTATGCATTTTTATTTTTATGGTATTGTATTGGAGTATTTTGTTGTATTGATTGAAATTGGATTATCGTAATGATTTTTATTTGTGATTAATTATTAATAATTTTGACATTTTTGTTATTTAATTTTGACATTTTTATTATTTGTTTTTATTATTTTAGTACCTAGACTACCTAGTAGAGAAGACATCATGAAAATGGGATTTATTACCAATGCAATTTCAATTAAATTTAATGCACTAACACTAGTGCTTAAGATGTTTACTAACAAATTGGATTGTATTATCTGTAATAAACAAATATTATTATTATCTTTTATTCATCGTTTTTCCATTTAATTTACATTTTTAATTTTTTCTATAAAATTAAAAAAAAAAAAACATAAAATACACTGGTCAGCAAATAAACCGAGCCACCCGCTACCTAGGAACTCTGATTCGATTTTCTCAAAAAGTATAAAACTTACAACTATCAAAGTTATACCTACAAAAAGTGCGTTTCATGGTGATTAAAATGACTACAAATTAATTCGAAAGTACCGTCAACTCACATTGTAATAAAGCAACAAACACAATGCTAACTTGCTCTGTTTTCACCAGAGTTTGAAATTAGCGTTCTTTTTCTCTACAATGAGGGTAGTCGGATTTTTCTTATCATTTCTTTAGTTTTTGTCCATCGTTTGCTCAGACGCGTGTGTTTTTGCTACTTTTTTCGATTAATAATGGATACGACAAGCGAAGCGAAGCAGCTCAAGCTGTAGCATTACTTCAAGCAGGCATTGCGCAACGTGAATTCGCTCGAAAGCTTCGAATCTGCAGATCTTCGGTGCAACGAGTTTACAGACGATACCTAGAGACTGGAGCATTCGATCGCCGTCCAGGTACGGGACACAGACCTAGGGCTACATCAGCAGCAGATGATCGTTATATCCACCTTACTGTTCTGCGAAATCGCCACCTCAACGCAGTTCAAGTCCAACAAAGTCTGCGTGACGAACGCCAAGTGGTCATAAGGTCAGATACCGTCAGAAGGAGACTTGCTGAATGGAACCTGACCCCAAAAAGAGCTGCAACAGGCCCAGCATTAACGCTAGCACACCGTCGAGCACGACTTGAATTTGCTCGAGAGCATAGGGATTGGACATTAGAGCAGTGGAGTAATGAACTCTTCGCTGATGAGACCAGGGTGAGTCTACATGGAAGTGATCGACGTCAGAGAGTATATCGTCGCCCTGGAGAACGTTATTCTCAGTGTTGCATCGAGGAAACTGTTGCTTATGGAAGAGGATCTGTAATGGTCTGGGGCGGCATCTCGTTAACAGCACATACAGCGTTAGTTTTCATCGAACTGACGCCGACGGGCCGTACACGTGGACTGACTTCTCATCGCTACGTTACTGAAATCCTCGCAGACCATGTGGTCCCTTACGCAGGATGTATCGGACAGGATATGCAATTGATGCATGATAATGCACGGCCTCATGTTGCTCATGTGGTGACCCAGTATCTACGCGACGTCAGCATTCGTACGATGGACTGACCAGCTCGAAGCCCGGACTTGAATCCGATAGAACACTTATGGGATGAGCTGAAACGTCGGGTTCGAGCCCGGGTACCTGCTCCAACAAGGCTTCCAGAGCTGCGAATCGCAAGGAGTGGAATACAATTCCTCAAGATTTTATTGTCAGGCTCGTAAGGTCGATGAATACAAGAATGCTGGCAGTTATCCGAGCAAGGGTAGGGAATACGGAATATTGATTAAAAACTTTTTATTTTATTTTATCTTTATTTTTAGCTTTATTTTTTTTTTTCATTTTATCATTACTAACGATTGTCACGACTAGAAAACGACTCTTCTTTGTAAAATCCTTAATAAACACTGAAATATTGATTAAACCCCATGAGTTTCCTTTCATTTTAATCACCATGAAACGCACTTTCTGTAGGTATAACTTTGATAATTGTAGGTTTTTTAGTTTTTGAGAAAATCGAATTAGAGTGCCTAGGTAGCGGGTGGCTCGGTTTATTTGCTGTCCAGTATATAGTGTCCCACCGGTATCGGGAACAGGTGGCTTACTCCCGAAACTGATTCGATTCTGATTTTGTTTCCATTCCATTCGAATTTCGAGATGGCGCTAGACGACTTGTATAGCTCTGTCTCTTTCCCACAGCCAAAACAGGATCGCGTTAAGAGCTCGTGGTAAGGCAGCTGGGCCCAAGGTACCGGCGTCAGGGCTCCAGAGAAAGGAACCTCCTAACAATGCGCGCTGTGTCCAGAACAACTGCTTTCTGAATCAGGCCCTTGATCCAGCTGCCTAACGAGAGCCTCGTTAGATGTTCGTCGAAGCTCTTGGCAATTAAGCCATGGGCTGACACGACTATCGGCACAATGATCGCTGAGTCCACATCCCACATATCGACAACCTCGTGAGCTAAATCAAGATACTTGAGTTGCTTATCTTTCTCAGCTTTCACGAGGTTCTCGTCATGCGGGACGGTTTAAATGTCAACAATCATTGCGCGCCGCTCTGATCGATCCACCACCACTATATCAGGTCTATTGGCTACAATAGTCGTGTCAGCAGGGTTCGAAAATATCGGATATTTATGATATATATCAAAATATCGGATATTTATGATATATATCCAAAATCGGATATATATCCGATATTTATATCCATTTCCATTTTATTATCTTATTACTATACGATTTGCACAGGTACATGACAATTTATTATTATGAATTATTATTATAATATAAAAACAACATATTTCTAGTTTTTATTTATATTTATGTATTTAACAAATCAATTAAAATCAGTACTAACAAAGTAAACATAAAATCTTATAATTCACAAAAACTGTTGACATAAGGATTAACACTTCACTTTTTAATTCAAAAAAAGGAGGAGGTTCTCAATTCGTCGGAATGTTTTTTTTTTTTTTTTTTTTTTTTTATGTATGTTCCCCGATTTCTCGAAGACGCCTGGACCGATTTGGAAAATTTTTCTTTTGTTTGAAAGGGTATACTTTCCAATTGGTCCCATGATCATCAGGTCAGGATCTGATGATGGAATCCCAGGGAAATCGAGGGCAACCTTCAAATTTTATAGGCACATAGTACCATTTTCATATATTTTCTAAATCTGTTCAAGTATTTGCATCTGATAATCATCATCTCAGGTGGATGAGCTGATGATGGAAGGTATAACTCCTCAACGGCTTGGAGTAGGCATCGACTGATTTAGTTTGTGTTCGCATATCTCTGGAATTACAAGTCCGATTTAAGTAATTCTTTTTTTGTTGTACTAAGTATTGTTTAACTTACGGAATACTGCAAGTTTCATCAAAATCGGTTCAGTAGTTTTTGAGATAGGGAATTTTATTAGCATATTGTGCACTTGAGCGATGTTGTTACCGGTGCTACGGATTACAAAATTTTAGTGCACATACATGTAAGAGAATGATTTGTTTGACAAGAATTTGAGTTGAATATTTAAACTAAAAAGAGTAAAATAAAAAAACTTTTTCAAAAAAAATGTAACCGCCTTCAAAAACAACCACAAAAAAGGGTAAAATAACCTACAAAATAACTTTTCTTTCAGAAGTCGGTGGCAAAAAAAACAATGAAATGAAAAAAAAATAAAGGCACCGACTTCTGAAAGAAAAGTTATTTTGTAGGTTATTTTACCCTTTTTTGTGGTTGTTTTTGAAGGCGGTTACATTTTTTTTGAAAAAGTTTTTTTTATGGAGTATGTTTACAGATGATAGAATTGAAAATTTTTTGATGCTCTATAATAGTTTAGTTTTATTTTAATTTAGTATTTGTATAGTTATTATGTTATAGTTTAATTAATTGGTCATTTTAAAATAAATAAATTATTAAAAATTATTTTGGCTCTTTTACGTAGCACTATTATTATTGATCGCAGTACCTACTTGGTAAATTCGAAGTATGACGGTCTGAAGACGGAAAAAACGACGAATATGGCAGCAGCGCGTCGGTAAAAGTAGTCTACTTTTTTTTTCTTTTTTTTTATCGTGGTAAAATCATCAAATGAGTCCTCCCACCCAGGGCAGGACGAGAGAGACTGTCAGACTCGTACTGACTAAAAACCACGGTGTCCTTCAATAGCCCTTTGTGTTCTGGGGTCACGGTAATGAGATAAGTCCCGCGACCCCGGCAGGCTTTGGCCCTCTAGAGGGGGGCCCCGTCATAATGCTGATACTCCTTGAGGCGCGCGTGGAACACAACGCGCCGTCGACCCCGGCAAGGTCCATGGTCAGGTGGCGAGTTGCCCATTACTCGCCGCCCGCATGCCCGCGCCTACGGTGGCCGGAGATCGTCCCGCGACGTCCAACGCCGTGGGCGTCTACCACTGCGGCTGGGGCGGAGGGAGGACGCTGTCCTCTCTCCCTCGCGGCTCGCCTCCTCCTTCACGAGCATAACTGCTTCGCAGAAGGAGGCGACCGCTTCCCACTCCGTCTCGCCCCGCAGCATGGCCTCGACCAATGCCGGGCGCGAGAGGTCTCCGCCTATCGCTGCCGCGAGGACACGGCGGTGCTCTGCCCAAGCGGGGTAGTCCTGCTCCGTATGCTCCACCGTGTCCTCCGGGCGATCCTCGCAGTGGTGACACCCAGGCGTTTCTTCCCTCCCTATCCGACACAGGAACCTCCCGAAACTTCCGTGTCCGGTGAGGACCTGCGTCATGCGGTAGGTCAGGACGCCGTGACGCCTTTCCAGCCACTCCTCAAAGAGGGGTCTTACCGCCGCGATTGCGGCGTGCCCGGGCCTCGGTTGCGACCGTCGTCCCCTCCATACTGCCCTGAGATCGCACCGAAGCTCTTCCCGCCGCGCCTCGACTTCTCGGGGCAGCGGGGTTACACCCCGGCGCTGCGCCTCCACGCGCCACTCATAGACGCGCTGGAGGGCAGTCGCCTCCAGATCCCAGGGCAGCGATCCGGCAAGGAGGTTGGCCGATTCGCCGGCGATCGTGCGGTATCCCCGGATCATCCGGATAGCCATGACCCTCTGGCATGCGACCAACTTTAGTGGTCGCGTCCGGATGCTCAGGGCCCACACGGGGGCCCCGTAGAGGGCCATGGACCGCACGATACCGGCGTACAGCCTACGGCAGGAGGCGTTTGGCCCGCCGAGATTGGGCAAGAGTCGCCTGAGGACGCCTGCTGCCCGGTTCAGCCTTGGGGCCAAACTCAGGAAATGCTCCCTGAAGTTCCACCGGCTGTCGAGGACGAGTCCCAGGTACTTCATCGTCCTCCCGACGCCGATGCGAACCCCCTTCACCGTTATGTGGGACTCGGACCGTGGCGCGTTCAGACGACTATGAAAAGACATGGCCTCTGTTTTGTGCAGCGCCACTTCGAGTCCCAGCTGCCGCTTGCGTCGCCTTGTCGGCCGCCGCCTGATGTGACCCTCCCTCCGCCAGGACGAGCGTGTCGTCAGCGTAACATATTACGCTGACGCCGTCGGGGAGGTCGCCGCGCAGCACCCAGTCGTATCCGATGTTCCACAGGGGCGGCCCCAAGACCGATCCCTGTGGAACACCGCACGACATCTCTCGCCGGTTCCACACTCCCCGGTGACCGGGGTAGATGACGGCTCTGTCCGTCAGGTAGTCCTCGACTATACGACGGAGGTAGGTCGGCACCCGGTGATACCGGAGTGCCTCCCTGATGCAACTCCAGGGCAGGGTGTTGAAGGCATTGGAGATGTCCAAAGACACCGCCAAGACGACCCTGCCCCGAGCGACACAGCATCCCCCGTCGTGAGGGCTCTCACGCGCATGATGGCGTCCACCGTCGCGCGCCCCCAGCGGAAGCCAAACTGGCTCTCCGCAAGATCCGGACCCACCCGATTCAGGTGCCCGACGAGGCGGTCTGCAATTACTCTTTCAAAGAGCTTGCCCACCTCGTCGAGCAGCACGATGGGCCGGAGTCCGCAGGGCGCCCGGGCTTCTGGATCAGGACCAGTTTCCCCGTCTTCCAGCGAAGCGGGAACTGGCCCCTCTTCAGGCATGCGCTAAAGAGCCCCCCCAGTCGAGGCCCGAGAGTCCCCGAGGCCAGGACCCAGGCTTTTCCTGGCAGGCCGTCGGGTCCTGGGGCGGTATTTTTGGCCTTGAGCCGTTGTACCGCCACTCTCATGTCTACCTCGGTCACCTCTGGAGCGTCGTAGACGTCGTCGTCGCTGTGGTCCGCGTTTGCGTCAGCTTCATCCTCAGATTCCGTCGGAGACGGAGCCATGTGCGGGGGAGTATGCTCCCCTCGCGATGGGAACAGGGCGCTCACCACGTCCTCCACGAACTGAGGCTGGAGACTCTGCGTCAACGGGGGAGCCCAGGGGCGGAGCTTTTCGCGCACCCACTTGTAGGGGCGGCCCCATGGGTCCCCGTCCAGAGTCCCCAGCATCTCCTCGCGGGCCAATTCCTTGGCCCGCCAGATCTCGTCGCGGAGGACGGCCTTCGCTGCCCTGTAGCCCTCGTACAGCTCCGCCTCCACGGCCGCCGCATCCGGAGGTCGGGTGCGGCGCTAAAAGTAGTCTACTTAAATGCAATATAGTAAAAATCCATTTATTTATTTTTTATATATATAAATATATATATGTCGTGGATAGCAATATTGTTTTTAATAAAAGTTGCTCAATTGATTAGTGTAGTAGTGGGGCAAACGCTGTGACGTTGTTTTGTAATGGCGGCACGTGGACAGAGTCGTTTTGGGAAGTGGGGATTGTCGAACGCTCAGTTTGCATCGAGACGCGGACCAAGTCACATCTCTAAAACGAAACTGTCGGTTTGCCTAACTAAAATATTATCAAATAATATTGTGAATTAAGTGATTGTGAACAAAAGTGAGGTTATATTAACGTATCGTGTTATTAGTGCTATACTTCAACGACACCTACGAAATGGATGCTTCACCACCGAACAGAGATGATGACGTCCTATCGCTCCGCCCCGTCGCTGACGTCGTCATATATACAGTGTGTCCGGACACGAGTTAGCGATACTTGAAGGGGATATTATAGATTCATTTTCATCGACAAAACTGCTTTTAAAAAAATTCTTACTCCAACACCTCGCGAATGGCGGCCATTTTAGTTTTTTGATTTGTCAAACTGGGGTATGTACAATAAAATACAAATATCTTTAAATCCAAGAGACCTACATACATGCAAATGACTTTATTGCAAAGTTAAATGTTTAGGCTTTTCAAAAACTTGCAAAAGTTTTCTAAATAATATGTAGAAAGAACAAAAAAACGTGGGCAAACACGAAATTGTACACAAAAATTACTGAATATTTTCACATTTTATACTCTAGCACGAAAAGTACCCCTGTATTTTGCTTAGGTGTTTGCATTAAATTAAAAGTATTTGAGTTAGGCTATAAAATAGTATCAACATTATTTCTCTCCGTCTAGTACTTTAGGAGTTATTCTTACTTGAACATAACCCTTCCTTAGCGAATGTACCCCAATATTACAGGTGTCGCAATCTTTGGGCGAGCTAAATCGTTTCTGTGTAAATTTATGAGCTATCATTATTAACCACCATGTAAATGATCCCAACGAATCACCCATAAACTGAAATGGCCCATTTTTTGAATTTATTCAAAGATTTTTTTTACATAAAGTAAACAAAAAATTTATTATTTCAGTTTAATGGTGATTCGTTGGGATCATTTACATGGTGGTTAATAATGCCAGCTTATAAATTCACGTTGAAACGGTTTAGCTCGCCCAAAGAATGCAGCTTCTGTAACATTGGTGGTACATACATGCGCTAAGGAAGGGTTATGTTCGAGTGAGAATAACTCCTAAAATACTTAACGTAGAGTGATAATTTTGATATAATTTTATAGCCTGACTCAAATACTTTTAACTTAATGCAAAAACCTAAGCAAAATACAGGGGTACTTTTCGAGCTAGAGTATAAAATGTGAAAATATTCAGTAATTTTTGTGTACAATTTCATGTTTGCCCACGTTTTTTGGTTCTTTCTACATATTATTTAGAAAACTTTTGCAAGTTTTTGAAAAGCCTTAACATTTAAATTTGCAATAAAGTCATTTGCATGTATGTAAGTCTCTTGGATTCAAAGATATTTGCATTTTATTGTTCATACCACAGTTCGATAAATCAAAAAACTAAAATGGCTGCCATTCGCGAGGTGTTGGAGTAAGAATTTTTTTAAAAGCAGTTTTGTCGATGAAAATGAATCTATAATATTCCCTTCAAGTATCGCTAACTCGTGTCCGGACTATGTATATATCACAAAAAATCGTTTGATATATCGGATATAAAATGCCCATGGCATTAAGTCCGCCTTTGTACTTCCATGTGCAAGAAGTTTAAATAAATAAATAAATAAATATACATATATCGGATATATATCATGATATATATCCTTCGAACCCTGCCTGTCAGTGATGATGGATTGATCCCAGTACAGTGTGATAATGCCATTTTCAAGAACTGGGTCGGGCACATACCTGTAGTACGGCTCTTCCGATTCCACAAGGTTGTATTTCATTATTATTCTTATTAAACATCTCTGACGCATTTTTGTCATAATGTCAAATGGTTGAAGCATTAAGTAAATGAAAAATAAAACATTTCGGCCCCTTCAAGCCAAGGTGGCGGCTTATGCAGACACTCCTCGAGGTCGAAAACTCACATTTTTCATGAGGAGAATATACTTACGCAACACAAATAAAAAAAAACTATATCACCTTTTGCAGGGCAAAACAGGGATATTGACTGGACTATCTATTTTTTTTTTTTCATATTTTTAAAGTTAATAGGTATTTCTATAAATAAATGACAATAACTAAAAAAATCTCTTACTACTAAAGACGTATTTTGCATTACTCTATGAAACACTAGCACTCCGCCGGCCGCCCGCGACATCATCTGCGATTGTTTCTAACTTCGAACTAAGCGAATTTAATGCCCGTTCAACCTCAAAGCATACTTTTGTAAAATCTAAAAATGGTCAATACAAACCAACAATCAAATCTTTCCTCTTTTTGAAATATTAGTGTAGCTGTAGACAAACTGATTTTCCGATGTTCACCACGCTAGGGGTTGATTTTTGAAATACAAATAAATACGCATCCCTAATTCGATTGAGAGACAATTTAAGCCTTACCTTTAAAACTTAATCACTCCATTTCAATAATTTAGGGGTGACTTTCGAAAAACCCATAAACACGTGTTTGAATATTTTTGATCTAATTTGTATAAACTGAGTTTTCAAGTTTATCGGTTAGCGCGTTATGATTTTCCCATACACTTTAACATCGTCTGGTAGTCCAATGGAGTGTAGTTTTAAATAACTAATAATGCCCATCTTTTTTATTTACTCAAGTTCGTACCAAGTTTCGAGTTTATTTACACTTGGGGGGTGATTTTCGAAAAATCCAAAAACACGTGTTTAATTTTATTTCTGATCTAGTATATAAATACTGACTTTCACATTAATCTACTCACGCGTTATGATTTTTCCATACAAACTTTAACAACGCCTAGATTACCAATGGAGGGTAGTTTTGAATTAAAAAATCTAAAAACCCACGTTTTTAAATGTCCTAAAAAAATAAGAAAATAACCCTACGGGGCTGAGAGAGGGGCCACTCAAAACGTGGGGGCGTATATTATTTAAGGGATTATTTATGGGATATATTTACATGACGTGTAATAGATCGTGGGTGTAACTTGCAAAGATACGCCCCCACGTTTTGAGTGGCCCCTCTCTCAGCCCCGTAGGGTTATTTTCTTATTTTTTTAGGACATTTAAAAACGTGGGTTTTTAGATTTTTTTAAATCTATTAATTATTTTATTATTTTTATTCATCGGGTTTGAAGCTACCCTGAAAATTTCAGCCTGCTAGCTTATCGGGAAGTGCCTCAAAGCCTGTCCGCCATCTTGGACGTCCGCCATATTAGATTTAAGTCGCATGACTATATTTTTCGTATTTCTGACAGCAAACCCTTTCATTTGATACCCATAACATGGGGGTGGATTTCAAACAGCCAGTCTGCCATCTTGGACGTCCGCCATATTGGATATAAGTCACGTGACTATTTTTTCGTACTCCTGACAGCAAACCCTTTCATTTGATATCCATATCTTAGGGGTGCATTTCAAATAGCCTGTCTGCCATCTTGGACGTCCGCCATATTGGATTTAAGTCACGTGACTATTTTTTTCGTATTCCTGACAGCAAACCCTTTCATTTGATACCCATATCATAGGGGTGGATTTCAAACAGCCAGTCTGCCATCTTGGGGAGGCCGCCATATTGGATTTGTTATGACGTTTCTTAGCTAGTCATGCATTGTCATCAGAACTTAGAGTGTGTGCAAAATTTCAGTCGTGCTAGCTTATCGGGAAGTGCCTCAAAATTGAGTTGCAAAAGTCCAACCGGAACGACAAACAAACAAACAAATAAACAAACAAGAAAAGTGAGTGTATAAAAACGTGGGAAAAATAATAGAGCCAATCTTTTTCGTTTACTTGTGTTCATTCGTGGCAAGTTTCAAATTTATTAACCCAAGGAATAAGATTTTTCATACAAACGGTTTCACCCCTTTTTGGTTTATCTATACCCGTGTTCTTCACGTTATCCATAAACTTTAGCAAATACTTCTATGGCTTTTACAAATCAAATCCAACAAAGGAAGTAGTACTTAAAAAGGCTTCGTTACAAAGATATTTGTAATTTCATTTAATGAAATTTAATTGAGCTATGCAGTGAGAAAGTATCTTAATTTGGCCTATGTTGCCGCTTAGTGCAATTAAAATGATAAATCTATCAAATACTATTTGCATTTCATTTGCACGTACGAGAGGAACCCGAGAGTTAGCGAAGAAATACGATCATTTGCGATAACGAATCTTTCAAAGAGATTAAACTGGTCGCTATGGATACCTAAGTTGTTATTTGTCATTGTTTGTCATGCATGATTTTAACTGTCAGGATTATTGTTTATTGTAATTTGCTTTTGGGTTTCCGACTAATTTAATCAATCATTTTGATTACAACTTTCACTATGCTCGCTTTCAAAAAGCTCGACGCTAGGAAAAAGATTGATCAGGCACCTCAATCTAGTAAAGCCATGTGGAAAATAGTGAATAGTAGACGAAATTCTAATAAAAAACAAAATACTGATAGTATAATACTTAAACAAGATAATAAGATATATGACAGCCCTAAAGACGTAGCTAACTTCTTATCTGACCAATTTGACAACAAAATTACACTAAAGTCTTCTGATCATAACTTAGCTAAAAAATACTTAATTGAAAATAAGCCTAGAGTAGACGATAACATGTTGTTTGATCTAGTAACCCCGGTAGAAATCTTTAAAATGGTTAAAAATATGTGCAATAAAACTTCTCATGGTCATGACGAGATACCCATAAGCGTCATCAAGGATAACATTGACATATTAGCTGAGCCAATAGCTGACTTTTTAAACAGATGTATTGAGCAATGTGTTTTCCCTGAGCAATATAAAATTGCTCGTGTTTTGCCCATATTCAAAAAAGGCTCTAAATTGGATGCAAAAAATTATAGACCTATTTCACTACTACCGGTATTCTCTAAAATATTTGAAAAGGTAATAAAAGATAGGCTTGTCAAACATTTGATTAAACACAATATCATTAGCTGTCAACAGTTCGGGTATCAAAGAAGCATAGGAACCATTGATGCAATAGACTCATTAGTGGATGACGTGCTCAGTAAACTAAATAATAAGAGAAAAGTGGCAGGACTATTTCTGGATCTTAGCTCTGCCTTTGATACTGTTGAACATAAAATCCTTTTAGACAAATTAGAACACTATGGGATAAGAGATAATGTTTTAAAGCTTTTCAAATCTTATTTACAGAACAGATCACAGTACGTCGAAATTAAGTCAGTTGAAAGCGGACATGAAAAAATTATCAAATCTAAGCTTGTTAGAGTACAAAAGGGGGTCCCACAGGGCTCAGTCTTAGGTCCAATATTTTTTATAATATTTCTTAACGACTTACCAAACTATATGTATAAGATAGTACCAGACATCAAAATGGTTATTTTTGCTGATGACACAAGTGCCGTTATGGACGATATATCTTTAAGGGACTTAGAAAATAAAGTGAATCATGCTCTGTCTGCTTTTGAACATTGGTTTTCCACTAACAATTTAAAACTCGATATGGAGGAAACTAAATGTATGCTATTCAAATCAACCGTGAGGAATAAAGATAGTATTAATATAACTTCATTGGGAAAGAAAGTCGAAATTGTACAAAACTTAAGATTTTTAGGAATACAAATTGATGAGCTCTTAAGCTGGAAACAAGAACTGGAAGCAATCACAAATACTCTCAGCAGTGCATGCTATGCCTTGAGAAGTTTAAGGGACGAACTAACCATTGCGAAATGTTTATTTCGCCTTAGTTGAGTCTAAGCTGAGGTACAGTATTAAACTATGGGGTAACAGTTATAAATACAATATGGATGCAGCCTTTGTTATGCAAAAAAGAGCCCTCAGAACTATTCTTCGCATAGACCAGACTCAATCATGTAGAGAGCATTTTGTGAAATTAAAAATTCTACCTGTACCTTGTCTATATATTTTGGTTCTACTAAGTAGCTTTCTAAAAAACCTAAATAAATACGAAACAAAGGAAGAAAGGGAAACTAGGGTGAAAACGCGCAGGAAAGATCTGCCTAATTATTTGCAGCCAAAATTAAATGTTGTCAAACATAGCTCTAAAGTACAGTCTGTACAAATTTACAATAAATTGCCATTAGAACTAAAAATGATTAATAGTCCAAGAATATTTAAATTCAAATTAAACTCATTCCTATTGACGAAGTGCTACTATAGTACAGAGGAGTTTTTTAGCGACAAAAATAATGCCACGGTGTAAGTTTGTTATTTGTTTAGGTCTAATTCGAGATAATTATGATGTTATTTTTTGATTAATTTGAATGTTTGTTTTTTCTTATTCTGACCAGGCAAGCTGTTTTTTTTTTTTTTTTTAAATTACCTACTTACCTTAATTCTTGATTATTACTTAAATTTTGACATTGTATCCATATTATTGATTGTAACTTTTTTTTTCTTCTGACTAGGCTAGCTGTTTTTTTTTATATTAATTTTAACTAAATTCTTCATTGATACTAATTTTTAATTTTGACATTTTTTCCATTGTAACTTTTGATTATTATTATTATGATTTATGTGTGATTATTATTAATCCTGTATTCGACACAAATGTATTTTTGTTGAGAATAAATAAATAAATAAATATGCCGCACGAATATTCTGCTCAACACCAAGCTGATATTCACTTCGTCTACGGTTTCTGTGACGGAAATGCTACAGCAGCTGTGCGAGAGTACCAACGGCGATTCCCTGGTCGGCGCGTTCCTGTTATACGAACATTTATTAACATACACAGGAGATTTTGTGAGATCGGAATTAGACCACGCCGCCCTGAACGAGCAATCAATTTGAGCGTCGCTCAAGAAAACAGAATAATGAACCTTATTATTCATGATCCTACACTCTCAACGAGACGCGTTGGGAGAATCGTGGGTGTATCTCATAAGCTAGTGTGGAAACTGTGGAAAAGATATGGTTTGCATGCCTACCACTACAGAAAATCCCAAGGCATAATACCACCTGATCACTTCTCAAGAATTGTTTTTTGCCAGAGAATGAATCAAGAACTGATAAATAATCCAATACTGCTTCAAAAAATTCTTTGGATGGATGAAGCCCAGTTTACAAGAGCGGGAGTATTCAATTCCAAAAATCAAGTGCAGTGGCATGAGAGCAACCCGAATTTACATTGGCAGGCGTCACATCAAACTGAATTCTCTGTAAACATGTGGGCTGGTGTTTTTAACAATCAGCTGATCGGCCCTATTGAGATTCCCCACCGCCTAAATGCTGACAATTACTTAGAGTTCCTAAGAAACGTCACTAGCTTCGAATTTTTCGAACAAGTGGATCTTCAAACTCTGCGAACCATATGGCTCCAACATGATGGGGCCCCTGCACATTATGGCACACAAGTGCGTGAATATTTAAATGCAACGTTTCCTGGCCGTTGGATTGGACGAGGTAGCACAAATATCGCATGGCCAGCTAGGTCCCCAGATCTGACTCCTTTAGATTTTTATGTCTGGGGAACCTTAAAGGAGAAGGTGTACTCCGTACAAATTCAGAACCGTGAACAGCTCTTAGATAGAATATCTCAGGCTGCTGAACAAATAAGACAAATGTCTGTAAATTTAAATGGCCAAATTAGGACTCGTTTGAATATTTGTGTCGAAAAAGAAGGTGGTCATTTCGAAAACTTTTTACATTAAATTTATTTTTTGCTTTTTAGAGTTTATTTTTTATTAATAAAAATATTTTTGAATGACATTACGGCTGACGTAGTTGTCTAACCTACAGTGTTTGGATCTTTGGACACTCCATTGAGGTTGACAGGAGAGCGCTCATTTGTGAAATGTATTGAAAAATAAGATGGTGGCGTTAGTTCTGATGTTGCCCACGCAACAAGTGTGCTTATAAATTATAATGATTCTACTCAAATGCATAAAAAAAATATGCTGTGATTACCATTTATCTTAATTTGACCGAGACCTATCTTTTGAGAGTATTTTTACGAATGTACGTGAGCTCTAAGCGTGGTCCCCAGATTGCGTGTTGAGCTGCCCCTCTTTTAGTCAATAATTTTGAGATTGAATGTTCGTTACTTAAGCCGAAACGGCAGAATGGGAAGATAATTATGGTAGCCTACTCCCCTTCCCGTCGTTGGAGGTCCGGCGTTGCTTTAAGCCTAGACTAAAAATAAGGACTGCAGAAACGTTTTGCGAAGGCTGCATGTCGTGGGAAGAGGTTATCATGATTTGGTTATGGAATTTTGTTTTTTTTTTATTCCTCAATTAAAAAGACAATTCGAAATACGTATCTACCTGCTTGGTAGCCTTATACGTTCTCTTTAGATAAGTATAATACATTGACAGTGCTATGAGGAACGAGATAAAAAATCAAAGAAACTTTTGTTTTGACAAGTTTCAGCCCGCCAAATGTTATGAATGAAAATACGACGTTGCCAATTCGGATAAAGAGGCATGCATATCGGGTTATTTACGTCTAGGTATTTAGTTTGTATGAAAATTAACAAAAAATAAAAAATAAGAATTTATTAATGTGTCCATAATGAAAAATGCTTACTTCCGTGGTTTGAACATCTGGTCGAAGTTTATGTATATCGTCCGGAACACGGTGTATACTTAGAGTACCTACTTACTAATTGGATATTTACTTATTGCGTAATAGGAAAATTACTGTGAGTCGCCTTACATGTATATTTATTTACTAGCTTCTGCCCGCGACTTCGTACGCGGATCCTGTTGCTTATGCCAGCGACAACGGAGTCGTCAAAATCGAGGATCTGAAACGTCTGATATCCAATAGAGCCCGGGTAAATAATAAATGGGAGTTCTGGCCAGTAGTGTCAGATTTTTAATGATATACTCCATCGTCATCGAAAATCAGTCCTAAAGTCTTACCGCCTTCACCGCGTGGAGCAATGATATTATAAGTAAAAAGGTGTAGATACGTTATACGCGCTCAGAAAGAACACGCTCAAATGTGGTTGATTCACAAACCTTGACCTCAGTGCGACGTTGCCGGCGTCAACGGATGCACGTCACGTAAACAGAGTGAATCAAAAGTAAAAGTGACTCAAAACCATTGAAAATGAAATGAGACATTGTACAAATTATACAAGCAAGACTTCTAAAAGTCAAGCAATCACATATCATTCGTAAATATACTATTTTTCTTAATATTTTCCCAAAATAATAAAACATTACGTTTCTATATTAATGGCGTCGTAAAAGAAAGAGTGCGACAACAAATTCTCTTTCTCTATCTCTCTATGATGCCAACGAGCGCTGATTGGCACTGACAACATCTAGCTGTCACTTTTTTTCTTATTGGTTTTATCACGCTATCCTTTTTACTTGTAGAGAAATGTAATGTGTGAATAAAAAGTGTGTATGTGTGCAGCCTCTCGCCGCGGAGCATTTTTTTCTGTTGTTTTGTAAGTGTATAACATATCTATGACTTTATAATATCATTGGCGTGGAGGTACTCCCAGTTTATGTTATTTTATAATTAATTATACACCGTGTTCTTCACGTTATCCATAAACTTTAGCAAATACTTCTATGGCTTTTACAAATCAAATCCAACAAAGGAAGTAGTACTTAAAAAGGCTTCGTTACAAAGATATTTGTAATTTCATTTAATGAAATTTAATTGAGCTATGCAGTGAGAAAGTATCTTAATTTGAAATCTATCAAATACTATTTGCATTTCATTTGTTTCAGCCCTCCAAATGTTATGAATGACGTTGCCAATTCGGATAAAGAGGCATGCATATCGGGTTATTTACGTCTAGGTATTTAGTTTGTATGAAAATTAACAAAAAATAAAAAATAAGAATTTATTAATGTGTCCATAATGAAAAATGCTTACTTCCGTGGTTTGAACATCTGGTCGAAGTTTATGTATATCGTCCGGAACACGGTGTATATACAGGATGAATTTTTCAACTGGGCGTGGATGGCTATTTCCGAAAATATGAGGAATATCAAAAAACTTTGAAAGAAGGCCGAGGCCGATTTTGACGAAAACTAAAACTGCATCATTGGATTTTAGAAAAATTAATAATCCTGGTCAGGAATCGAACCCGCTGATTTTGGAAAAAAAAACACACCCTGTATTATTACACTATTCGATAGTGTTGCTAATACGAAGCAAATTCTGGGAAGTAATCATATACGCCAAACTTAAGGAAAACGTATAATTACAAAAAAACTGATCAATCTTCAAGGCAATGACTATATTCGAAACATAAGTTAACCGTTTCTTCTTGGAAAAAATGCAATTTTTTGTTCAACTCAATAATTTCGTATTTATTGCTGAATACAGTGAGATTGACGGATTGTTGAGACGTCAAATCCAGTGAAACATTGAAAACAATGAAATTTTATGATTTCGAATTAACTATGGATCAGTAGAAGTAAAGTAAAATAGAAAATAGTAAATAGAAATTACAGATTTCATAAAAATCTGTAATTTCCTTAAGTTTGCCGTATATGATTACTTCCCAGAATTTGATTGATCCTTATTAACGAATAGTGTAATAATACAGGATGTATGTGTGTGTGTGTTATGGTGTAGCGGGGCTCTTGGAGTTCCACAACGGGTGTTCCAGATCTTCAATTTTTATACCTCAACAGACTAACAGAGAGTGTTCATCATCATTGTTTGTTGTTAAATTGTACACCGTAGACTACCTACAGTATTGTTTCTCCTTTACTTCTTGTCCCTTACTGTCTTGAAAAGATCGCTTTTAGCGATAAGACCGCCCATTGTGTCACCCTATTTATAAGATATTGTTACTTGGATGTATCTGTGATTTGTATGGTGTACATAATAAAGAGTATTCTATTCTATTCATCAGGCTGAATAACTCTTGCTAAGACGTCATTCCTATTAATGTTATAGTTTAGCTGGGCTCTTGGAGTTCCACATCAGGTGTTCCAGATCTTCAAATTTATTCTCTCAGCAGAAAATGCTCATCACGTGGAACAATTTTTGCTATGGCACCATTTTTGTATCTCTTATAGTTTAGCAGGTCTGTTGCGGTTCTGCATCAGGTGTTCAAGTTTCCAAGATAAATTATAGCCTATATGTTAATCGGACTTCATACAACAACAAAAAAAATCATTCAAATCCGTCCAGTAGTTCCGAAGATCAGCGTGCACAAACACACAGACAAACAGACAAAAAAAAATTAATTACAATTTCGGGTTCGGCATCGATAAAATAACAACCCTGGTATTTTTTTTTATATATATACATTGTACAGACACCACTTTTCTACAAATTTATTATAAATGTATAGATATAGATTTATTGGATCTCCAACAGAGGCTACACAATTTCATGCAATTTGTGTGTTATCTATACATATAATAAATTTGTAGAAAAAACGTTCTAAGGAGTCTCGAGGCCGAGTTTGATGAAAACTAAAACTGCATTGGATTTTAGAAAAATTAATAATCCTGGCCAGGAATAGAACCCGCTGTTTTTGGAAAAAAAGATCACATCCTGTATTATTACACTATTCGATAGTGTTGCTAATAAGGATCAAATTCTGGGAAGTAATCATATACGGCAAACTTGAAACACGCCCAGCACCTAGAAAATGTTTAATTAATTATAAAATAACATTAACTGGGAGTACCTCCACGCGGTGAAGGCGGTAAGACTTTAGGACTGATTTTCGATGACGATGGTATATCATTAAAAATCTGACTCTACTGGCCAGAACTCCCATATTATTTACCCGGGCTCTATTGGACATCAGACGTTTCAGATCTTCGATTTTGACGACTCCGTTGTCGCTGGCATAAGCAACAGGATCCGCGTACGAAGTCGCGGGCAGAAGCTAGTGTAAAAATATGTTTCATTGATGTTCTAAAATAGCGATTCGTGGATGATATAACTAAGCTTTGGCTACCAAATTTCCCTGAAGTAAGTGGTAATTGGCTGGTACACTCGAGATGTAAAACGGAAAATACGTCGTATTATCCTCTTACAGTCCTAAATGTCATCGGTCTGTGTGTTTATAAAGTCATTAATGATGTTGCAATTAAAACAATATCGTCTGGGATTTGTTTTATACATTTTCTCAAATATTTCATCAAATATTTATACATTTATAATTATTTTGAAAAGGTTAAAGTTTACAATTAGCTTCCATTTGACATTTTGAACTTTTTCTCTAACTTATTTTCATTTTGTTTTGGATCACTATACGCTGCAATATAAACAAATAGCTTCTTTTATTTCTCCTGTAAAAATCGATTTTTGATATTACCGCTTTGTTGCCCGGAGCCAGCGATATACAGCTTGGCAAAAAACAGTAGAAAACCGGAAGTCGCCACTGTCTTCTCGCTACCAGCACTTTGAATGATTTTATTTTATTTATTTTCACTTATTACGTTAGTTTTATGGCACAATAATAAATCTTACAAACCTGCGTCTTTGTTTACATCAAATATCAAATATTTTAAAACATTGTCAGCAAATAAAAATATTAGTTCCGTTTCAAGACGTTCTGGCCAAGCTGTATCTATTTGGATAAATGAATGAAACAAATTGTTAACATTATGACTTCACACAAGATCGTGTAACAGCATGTGCATACAATGTGTGTGTGTGAATATATTATAATTGGACTTATTATTTATCTAATCTAATACGTAAGTATCTCTTTTTGTATAATATACATATTATAGATAGATAGAATACATTTTATTGTTCACCAAAATTGTTGCAAAAAACGGTTTCACAATATTTCAAATGCTATGGTTACAAAGGCGGTCTTATCGTTAACAGCAATATCTTCCAGACAACCTTTACATGAGCTGTATGAATCTAAAATAAAAATATGGAGGTAGTCAGTGATGCACTTAAATGTACCTAGGTACTACATAAATTTTTAACAAAATTAAAGTTACTAAATAACCATAAATAAATATACATACTTACATATATAAATATATATATAAATATATAAAATATATTACGTGTTTTCCAATAATAAATGGTGTAGAAGAGAAGACAGATTGATGATGATAGAAACAATTATTGACAGAAATTATATCATTGACAGGAACAATTATTAAAATTACAGAGAGAGTAAATGTTTTGCAACTAGGTTTTTAAAGGTAACTAGTGACTGAGCTTGTCTCACTGATACAGGCAATGCATTCCACAAACGGATAGCTTGGACGGTAAATGATTTATCATAAAAATTTGGTAGAATGAACAGGCATCACCAGACTCAAATTTTCAGATGATCTTAAGTGTCTAATATGTGTGTCATGAAGAAACTTAAAACGTTCTTTGAGATAAAAAGGGGTAGTGGGATTGAGAAGAATACAATAAAGTAATGATAAAATATGTGCATTCCGGCGAAGGCGGATGGGTAGCCACTCGAGCTTAATGCAAAACTCTGAAACATGATCATATTTAAATATATTATGATAATTATATTTATATGTACTCTACTGCACAAACTATTTTACAACAGTAGGTACAATAAGCATTACTACTCATAATAAAAACAAATATTTTCTGTAATCTGTATATATATGTTAGGTTGATGACATTAAAGTCAAGAGGCATACATTTACATATACCTACATAATTAAGAAGTGCATTATTGTAAAATTTTAATTAAATTACCATAATTAATGTAAACTTTACTGGACAAGACTGGATGGGACTGTCTAAACAGGTATCCGTGAGAATGGAATGTAAAGGGCAACTGAAGGTACACAGGCTCACCACTCAGGGCGGCTAACATATTAACTGACTAAACGGAATATAATGACTTTTACTCACAACTGACTCCATGCCAAAGTCCTTATCCATGCGAATTGAGAGGCTTCTGCCCTCATCTCATTTAGTTTATTGACCAAGCTGTCAGGGCACGTCAGGGCCAGGCAAATCTCAATATCCTTGACACAAGCTGGATACTGCTTGGTTTTCAATAATAGCTCTGCTCTGCTATAATAAGTTAATCTCATGGCTTCAGAATCCAGTGGAGCTCGCATTAGAGCCAAGTTATACTTTATCTGAGCCAACTGATAGTCACCTAAACAGAAAGCTTTTTTACCTTCTATCCCAAGCTGAAGAGCTTCAGAAGCAGACTTTTCTTTTCTTACAAATTTCCTGAAACTGTTATTCTGTTTTAGAGCTTCAGTCGCCAGTAACACACAGTCAGCGAAGTCTTTATTGCGCAGTGATTTGTAGAATTTTAAAATAAAATTTTGGTCGTTGCATCTATTCCATATTTCTATCATCTGCATCTGCATTTTGATCGGTTATTTGTAATATTAGCACTTTACAAAATGAAAACTTTGAAATAGCTACACAAGTAGGTAATCGTTCACATTCAGGATGGAGGTATCACAAAATTTGGCTGGATCACAGAAGTAAGCTGGGTTGTTGATTCTAGTGTATTAAGTGCATTATTTATATTAAAGTCACAGAATACTTAGCACTATAATATTGAAGAGGATTTGAGTGGATCGAATTCGAAGTAACGAGCACGAGCCCACAAAACAAATTCCCCACAACTACTACCACAGTGTTGCTATTCGCAAAAATATTTTCAAAACCGAAGGAGATGTTTCATTTTCGGCCATCAGATATCAAAAAAGAGGAAAAAATACCACAAATTCGGGAAAAATATTCTCTGGTGGATTTGAGCCTGATTTGTTGTGCACAACAAAAAAATAGTTTTTCAACTATTACATCAACATGGGCACATGGCGTCTCGTTTGCATAATTCATTCGTTCTGAAATTATGTCTCATCAAATCAATGTTAAGTAAAAAAAAAATAAAAAAAGTGTGTGTTCTTGATGTGTTAAAAATAAAATATTATTCTATTGTACTGACATATTTTTGAGAAAACATAAATAAGTACCACGATTTCATCGTTGCAAAAATCTTTTGTGTCCATTTTTTTTAAATACGTTTCTGAACGAGTTCAAAATGACTAAGTAAATATCATCTCTACAACCTGACGGCTGCGGCTGCCTGTCATACATGATGGGCTCAATCATTGAGATGAAGTTATAGGCTCAATTTATTTCTTGATTTCTTGAAGCGTTTTTGTACTAAAGATACAAAATAAAAACATGAGTCAAAGACGCGGCAACAGGTCAACTAATGTAGAACCTGATATTTCTGAGCTAGAAGAATCCATCAAGGAGTGCGTTCACTTTATCCTGTGTCGAGAAGGCAGCAAAATACCAATAAAACGCGGTGAAATTATAAAACATCTTCACGCAACTTGTGAAACTGCCACGAGTCAAGTGAATAGAGTGATAACTGAAGCCAATAAAATTTTAAAAAGGGTAAGTATTCTTGCTTTTTTGAAGTAGTTGTATCCTGAATTATTATTTTTGTATTAAAGCAAGATAAGTACTTCTGGAAGGTATTGGAGAGGCATTTGCCCTGCAGTGTGTCATAGGCAAATAAATAAAAATGCCCACGGGTCCCCTTACCCACTAAAGTTATTTAAAAATTAAACTGTTACACTACAGGCACATTCTCCCAGTAAAATAGCCATTATAAATAAAGATGAATATTTTTTTTCTGTAACCTTTCAGGTGTATGGCTACAAATTAGTTCAAGTGGATTCTAAAAGCGGTTTGCAGTACATCTTAGTGCTGACAGAAGAATGTGAATCACTGCCATCAGCTGTCACCGATGTTCATCACCGGAAAATATTAGTTGCTGTACTTTTACACATCTTCATGAGTGGTGCTGCAGTTAAAGAAGGTTAGAAAGTGGCATAATACTCCTTAAAGTATAAGTATGTTTAATATATTTGCATGCTCTACTTAAGCAGAATGAACTAGGATTCTCTATGAAAAATATCACCTGATTTACTGTAAGTACATACATTGATTGCAAATAAATACATCTATTATTTATTCTAATAATTTAACCTCTTTTGCGCTGAATTGGGGTAAGGGCTAAGCAGATAGCAATAACCAGGTATTGATTCAAAATATGAACAGATGGATTTTCTTTAAGCAATATGGATAGTTTTACTTTGAATCATTTCAAACATTGCAATCATAGATTTTTTTAACTCCTTTTCATTTAATACAATCTGTCATTCATCAATAGGTGGATGATGGTTTCTGATCTTGCACGGTATGAAGCCACTGCCTCATCCGATCGATACTACAGCTCATTTCATTCATATCATTGCAATCATAGATGGTGCTAGTAATTGTACCAAGTACTTGTGCTGTTGATATCTAGCTCCCTTACATGGTAAGTACCTATAGAAGGGTGGATAACTCAATTAGGAGTGTAAGAATACTGTTGATTCTGACTTTCTGCAGTATTAATTTATCAATTTACTACCTTTTGCCAATGGCTTTGCTTGGGTGTATTGTGGAAATTTTTCCAAAGGATTGAAATATCAGGATAATAGGTATTCTATTTACTACTCCAGACTATCTTACTAATCTATCTCTGTACTAATCACCAGTACCGGCGTTAGGGTAAGGCGCGGTTAGGCGACCGCCTAGGGCGCCGGATATAAAAGGGCGCCACAGGTCTACTTCATCATCTCAGCCATAGGACGTCCACTGCTGAACATAGGCCGCCCCTTTAGATCTCCACATATACCGGTTGGAAGCGACCTGCTTACAGTTCTACTTATTCCAGTAAATGCCCTTTAGCGAAAAAATCGTTATGGTGGCAAGATTGGAATGGAACTCAGTGTCAAATTCGGAGCACTGCACTGCATACTGCATGCATAGCAGTTTACGTTACCGAAAATCCTGGACCATTGAGAAAAACATTATCAATCTCTAAATAAAAACTGGTTGAATTTTGACAAACTTGGCAACTTCGTCAATCGAAAATCGAAATGAATTAGCTGATAACCTCGACCTCGAAGGCTACAAAAGTAAAATTTTACTAGTTTTAATAAATGGTAATTATATTATATCCTTTTCCTTATTTCATATGGGATTGAATTGCAGTTAGGGGGCGCCGTAGAAATCTCGCCTAGGGCGCTGGTAGTGCTAAAACCGGCACTGCTAATCACCCAGAAATATCCCTCCATCCATCTATCCAAACATTTGCAAGAAATATTAGTAAGGATAACAGAAACATTGTTTCATTTCTATTTCAGATGAAATGTGGAAATTTCTCACGGAAGCAGGGTTATTGGAAGAGAATGACAATGCAGGAAGAAAGCTATTAACTACAACATTTACTAGACAAATGTATTTACAATACACAAAGGTAGTATGTCCATTGCCCAGTTCTTATGTTTAAGTACTTATAGGTTCTGAACATCATATCTGAAGTATTCCACATAGAAGGCAACTTATTCGCACCACACATCAGTGCATTTGCCATTATTTGTACATTGAAACATTCTGTGTACATTGAAAGTCTTCTATCAAATATGTGAAAACTGGAATAATTCTTCATTTTCCAGGAAGGTGAGGGTGACTTAGCAAGGAACGTTTTCCAATGGGGCCAGAGGGCTATTGAAGAGGTGCCCAAAAATTTCTTGCTGGGCAAAATGGCTGAGGTATAATATATCACGCTTTATATAATAATATTTAGCCAACTCTGGGGCAAAGCCCCTCTCATTTGTTCCACTTCTCTCGATGTTATGACTCTTCCAGTTATGAGGAAGCCATCAAGGCGTCCCGCCATCTTCTCAGTCTGGTGCTGGCGCGACCCCGTTTAGCTGTCTCAGGGCTCCTTCCTTGCGGCATTTACACTCTGTTATATATTGGATACCGTGAAGACATCCCGCAGACATGTCTTGCCCAATCTGTGGCGTAGCTAGGCGGGGGCAAAGCGGACCGTAGCCCTCGACCCCACATCTGAAGGGTTAGAGAAAAAAAAAAATCTTGACAAATAGCGATCACAAGTTTGCAACCAGTCAGTAAATCAGTACAACTTATATTCTACTAAGAAATAGAGACCTCGCAATGCTGATGTCGGTCGCGACGATGTCGTTTAGGTCTAGCCCCTCTACTGCTCGCGTGAAGCCCCAAGTTGCAAGATAACTTGAGTATGTTTTATTTGTAACTGGGAACTAGTCAAAAAGGCCTCGCAGAGCTGATGTCGCTGAAAATCACATTTGGAATAGATGACTTGAGGGAACCAAGTCATCTTATAACAAAGGGGCCTCGCACAAGCAGCGGAGGCAAGTCGTATTTTTCGTCATGAAATAAAAGGGTCTAGCAGATGCGCCTTGCCCCCTCCTAGATTCGATCTTGCTACGCCACTGTACCCAATCACATTTTAGTCACGCAGCTATTATGTTGACGTTAGACGCAGACGCGCATTATATATTGCCAATGGATTCATCTAATGCGTCTATCTCCAATGCTCAATCACATTTTAGGTTTGATCCTATATGGTCGTAACCAAAGGAATACTGGTGCCTCAAAAAATAAAAGTGGCGTTTAATATAAGACATTTTTTCTATTTCCAGGCATTCGGGAAAAGTCCTGACCATTGGTATGAACAGCACAAAGAAGCAAATGAAGAGATACAAACCTAATAATGTGGGAAAACCATTCATAGTATGTTGCACATGGTTACTGAAATTGGGACCTGAATAATGACTGTTTAAAGGATGATTCACGCTACACCGGGCCGGGATCGGGCACACCCGAACATTGTGGTGTTTTGTTTGAAGTGATTCATGCTTGCGGCCCGGACGGGGCACGTCCGGGGCACGGACGACCCACGGTTAAGCATGAATCATCCTATATCCTATTGCCTACTATCCTATGTTACATAAAATGTAAAACCCAGACAATATTCTATACTACCTATACAGAACTGTTAGGTAGAGTGAGATTGAGAAAGTAAAAATGTGATTTCTTATTGCCTGATAAGTTAGGTAAAATAAATAATTCAATAAAAATGTACCTTATAAATTCCGCTGTTTTGTTCTTGCTAAATAAAGACCATGCTAGCCGCAATCAGGCTGCATATCTTTATTTTTACAAAATCGATCCTAAGACCAAGGCACTGAGATGTGGCTACCTAATCTATACAGTGTGTCCGGACACGAGTTAGCGTTACTTGAAGGGGATATTATAGATTTCATTTTCATCGACAAAACTGCTTTTAAAAAAATTCTTACTCCAACACCTCGCGAATGGCGGCTATTTTAGTTTTTTGATTTGTCAAACTGTGGTATGTGCAATAAAATTCAAATATCTTTAAATCCAAGAGACCTACAAACATGCCAATGACTTTATTGCAAAGTTAAATGTTAAGGCTTTTCAAAAACTTGCGAAAGTTTTCTAAATAATATGTAAAAAGAACCAAAAAACGTGGGCAAACACGAAATTGTACACAAAAATTACTGAATATTTTCAAATTTTATACGATAGCACGAAAAGTACCCCTGTATTTTGCTTAGGTTTTTGCATTAAATTAAAAGTATTTGAGTTAGGCTATAAAATGGTATAAATTATTTCTCTACGTCAAGTACTTTAGGAGTTATTCTTACTTGAACATAACCCTTCCTTAGCGAATGTACCCCAAGTCCATTACTTATTGTGTATTAAAATCTCAAGAATGAAACGAACACTTTTCTGAAAATCTGTTCAGCCAAATGCGGGCAAATGTACATTATATGTAGGTATATTACATAATACATTGGCTGAACAGATTTTTTCGAAGTCAAACTGAGAAACTAAGTACCTTTTTTTATGTCGGTTAAAAATGGACTGGAGTGAAGTTTAGAGCTATGAACTATTTCAAAAGGAACTGCTGATTTGATGAGACGATTGGTGCAGTGGCTGAGCAATTGGACTGCTGGTGAGATGGTCAGATGGTTAGAAAGGGGCTACCTCATATAGATCAAGGAGTTCTATACTGTTTCAACCCGGACTCTGAGAGTGAATCCCCTCAACTAATCATACCTGCCCTCGAAATTGCAGCTATTTTGAAAGAGTTACAAGACTCTCAAACAGCTTGCTTCCAGTTATCAACCGGACGTGCCAGAGGGTAGCACGTACAGCTATACTATTTCACAGAGATGCGGAGAATAATCACCGATTATTTATGTTTTAGCCTGCATCCACTGCCACAGGTACAAATCTACTAACACCAAACCCCCAGGCTTACTCCAGACACCAGTTATGAACCAGCGCAACGAAGTGTTGGCCATTGACTTGTTCGGCCCACTGCTTGAAGGAGACCAGGGGGAGCGGTGGGTCTTTCTTATTGAAGATACTGCTACCCGATGGACGGCGCTATTTGCTCTAAAGGAAGCTACAGCAGAGGCCTGTGCTCCTCACGTCCTCATTGGAATATTTCATGCGGTTCGGTTACCTCGCAGCAGTGGCGGCCTTAGGGGGGGGCGAACCGGGCAACCGCCCGGGGCCTCGCGCTTGCAGGGGCCTCGCGCAACAAACCAAGCAAAAGAAAAAAATGTTATTTTTAATTTAAAACTTTTGATTTAACCATAACTAAGTACTTATTAGGACTATAACATAACGGTCAGAGGCGTCTTTACCTATAGTGCAGGGTGTGCGGCGCACGCGGGCGCCGGATCTAAGGGGGCGCCGAGCGCCCTCTAATGCAACACCTTCAAAGATGCGTCGATCGATGGCTCAGGCGCAAAATGTCGCTTTCGCAAAATGTCTCCTAAAATGTCTCTTTCGCAAAATGACGTTTTTCCAGAATGACTCCTTCTTAAAAGGGCTCAGGCGTTAAATGTCGCTTTCGCAAAATGTTTCCTGGTAGTAAAATGCCCCTTTCGCAAAATGTCGCTTTCTCATAATGTCGCTTTCCCAGAATGACTCCTTCTTAAAAGATCACTTTCTCACAAAGCCTCTTTCGCAGAATATCTCTTTCGAAAAATGTCGCGTTAGTAACTTAGAAAAAAGTTAGCCAGGTTTAAAAGAAAGGTTGTTTTTTTTTTTTAATTTCTTAGTCTTGGTTGATTCTGTTCTGGTACTAATTTCGATTTTTCGAGTGAAATCAGTAATAAAATAATATGTACTTTTATTATGAATCCTTTACAAGATCTGCTATTTGAAACATCTATACATAGGTATGTATAATAAAACAGTAAAAAAACTGTGTCTGAATATTGTCTGTATATTGAATTTACAGGGTGAAATTTTATTAATGAGCAATATTTTAAACTCGGGCTTTACTAACGATACTAATCGTATTTCGGAACGCAAAAACATTATTAATGCAAGTATCTTCGCTTAATATTATATGTTTGTTTACTTTTCGTTCCGCGCGCGGTGTAATGCGCTTTAAAATTAAATACTTTAGGACTTTTGGGGTTTATAATTTTTTTTTAATTACTTTTAATGTTTTTATCAATAATAAGCATTTTCAATGTGACATACTGCATTTTTAAAGGTGTCCATAATTGCATTAAAAATATTTTTGCGATGTATTAGCTGTAATGCAATCAGCAGCAAGTTATACAGAAGACCGAAGAGTATAACCTGCCCTTATGTTTAGCGTTTGTGGACTATGAGAAAGCCTTCGATTCGGTGGAGACATGGGTAGCGCTTAAATCTCTCCAACGATGCCGTATTGACTATCGGTACATCGAAGTGCTTAGGTGATTGTACAATAATGCCACTATGTCGGTCCAAGTACAGGACCAGAGTTCGAAGGCGATTCCTTTGAAAAGAGGCGTAAGACAGGGAGATGTGATATCTCCGATACTGTTTTCTGCCACTTTTGAAAACGCCTTCAAACTCCTGGAATGGCAAGGACTCGGCATCAATATTAATGGCGAGTACATTACCCACCTTCGATTTGCCAACGATATTGTTGTCATGGCAAAATCGATGGAAGATCTCAGTACGATGCTCGGTGACCTCAATCGAGTTTCCCAACAGGTGGGTCTTACAATGAACATGGACAAGACAAAGGTAATGTGCAATGACCATGTTGTGCCCACCCCATTGTCAGTTGGGAACTCGGTTCTAGAAGTTGTTGACTCGTATGTCTACCTTGGACAAACCGTCGCACTAGGTAGGTCCAACTTCAAGAAAGAGGTCAACCGCCGAATCCAACTCGGCTGGGCAGCGTTCGGAAAATTGCGTAACGTTTTCTCGTCTAAAATACCTCAGTGCCTCAAGTAGAAAGTTTTCGACCAATGCGTGTTACCAGTGATGACCTATGGCGCCGAAACGTGGTCCTTTACTATAGCCCTCATTAGTAAGCTCAGTATAGTCCAACGAGCTATGGAGAGGGTTATGCTTGGAGTCACTCTGCGCGATCGACTCAGAAATGAGGAGATTCGTAGACGAACCAAAGTTACCGACATAGCCCAACGAATTAGCAAGTTGAAATGGCAGTGGGCAGGCTATATAGCACGCAGAACTGATGGCCGATGGGGCCGTAAAGTTCTCGAATGGAGACCACGCACCGGCAAGCGCAGCGTAGGACGTCCACCCACTAGGTGGGCAGACGATCTTATGAAGGCCACAGGATCACGCTGGATGCAGGCCGCTTACAACCGGTCCTATTGGAAGTCTAAAGAGGAGGCCTATGTTCAGCAGTGGACGTCTTACGGCTGATATGATGAATGCAATCAGTATCGTGAGTAGAGCCTTAGATTAAAATATTGCCCATGATTTCGATTTCACCCTTTATAAAAAAATAATACCAGATCTTGTAAAGGGCTTTTTTATTTCACTCGAAAAATCGAATTTAAAACGTTGCCATACAATATTGACAAGAACCAGAACAGAATCAACCAAAACCACAGAATAATTAATAGTACTATACGTACAGAAGGACTACTCCAAAAAAAAAATCAAACAAATGTAAAATCTATACACGAGAGAATAAAGTACATTTTAACTGGCAGCCGTACCGCCCACCTACTTTTATAATAGCCTAAACTTCCCGTGCGCAAGCAAAAATGTACTGAATGGTTACGCCCGAGAGTTTATTTTGGTTTATCTGACGCCAACGACATTAAAAGGTTACTATGGGTCAAGCTCAATAGGGTTGCGACTTGCGAGTTTAGGCACAAATAGGTAGGTACCTATGCGTATTTTATGCATTTGCTAAATTACATTATTACCATAAATACCTATGTTCCTCAAGGAATTTTGTTTTTATCATCAGCCTATATCTTTTTGGTTTCGTCATCGATTACTACATACATTATTGATTGTTAGCACAGAATGATAATAGTAGGTACCTACGGCACCTTACGTGCAGTGGCGGTACCTTCATATAAGCCCAAAAGCCCGGCATGCCTTAATTAAAATGCTCGATAGAGATTCAATATCAAACCCGAACTATTTAAAAGTTCGCGCGCTTAATTCTTATCAAAATAACACAAAATATCTACCTAGTACCTATGCCACACGCACTGTCACGCACACTACTACACATCGCGTCGCCATCGTCTACATATAGCTATCTCGCTTACACGTACCGGCTTATACCGGGCTTTCAAATACTATCTCTGTCTCTTTCGCACCTAAAGCGATGTGCCGTATAACGAGTTAGAACCTTGTGCGTCTACAAATCGATCAGTATGGAACATTTAAGCCAGGCTTGATGAGGCTTGATGCGTCTGAAGTTGGACGCGTATGCTGTTGTTGTTTATAAAATTCGCCAAAAGGCAGGCAAAGGAACAAAGCCATACAGCCTAGTCTTGTTTAAGGACGCGTATGCGTGACCTTGTGTCGCCTTTTTTTTTAATTTATTAACGGCAATGGATACAGGTCCTTATGCCTCTTGTGTCGCCTTGCCAACGCAGTGTTGCTGTTTTATAGCGACGTTGTGAGATCTTGGAAATTTTTAACGTGTTTGGAAACTTTTTTTAAGATTTAGCAACAATAAAAACTAGCGACTTTTTAAAATAACGAAATTAAATATTCAAGCAATGTAATAATCGTAATTTATCTCAAAAACATGTTTACACTTTGAACAATGAACACAGAAAATAATATTTTTGTGGGTAATTTAACATTGTTCGGGTAATATTAAAAATTGAGGAACTGTACAATACAATAAAATATCTTAAAAATAAAAAAAAATTGCGACATCTATCTAGAATTTTCATATACCTGGCGACTTTTTTTTGCCTAAATGACAACACTGCAACTCTGCGTACAAGTTACCGGCATGGATCTTGAGCGCTAACCTTCACCTGCGCAGAAGTGAGTTATTAGGTCCCTTTGGTAGATGAAGTGAGGAAGGGGGCGGGGAAAGTGTAGTGATTAGCCCGCGTAGCGTGCCGTAGCGCATCGCGTCATAGCCGCCACTCGGGATTCGTTGTTTTGTGCGTTTTATTTGTTTTATTGTGCATTTCATTTGTCGATAAGTGTACAATGCGCAAAGCGATCCCCACTCTTACGCCGAGCGCTCAAGAACCGTGCCGGTATTTGTGCAACTAACTTCAGTCTCATTTGCTTGATGGGGAAAAGTTTTGGTGTTAAAGTTTTTTAAGAGTTTTATTAGATTATCTCAGTGATACAATTGTTTTGGTGACTTACCTACAACAATGGAGGTAATTGTACCTTGTGAGGATTTAAAATGCGTTCAAGTTTTGATTGGCGAAGATAAGGTAAAATCTTTAAACTTTTCTCAGAAAAAACAGTTAATTTCTTCATTAAAACCGACGCCTAATCTATGTATTTCTCAGAATAGTAAATCGCATAAACGAAAATTTAATAGATCAGTGTATTTGTATATAAAAATCGGTTGAAATTTTATTGGGCTTGCCTTATTTTGAAACTCTAGGCACGCCACTGCTTACGTGAGGCATAATATTTATAATAATATTATCTTTTCTACCTATTATTGTTATATTTTTGAACATTTATCTTACAACAAAAAAGAATAATAGGTATTTAAAAGATTTTTATCGTCTATGGCAAAATAGCCAGTCATTATTTTGCACTCAACCTAGTAACCGACCAATTACTATCGCATACTGTCACAGGCCCCGCGTTGCGTGTCTTTACGACCGCTGACCTTGAATGCGTAGTGTGGCCATTTTCTGAGTTAGAACTTTTAAACAACAACGCAAACATCTTTCTACTTTCTACCGATCTTAATTCTTAGTACTCAGGTTAAGGTGAGTGAGAGTGTCGTCTTTTTATCTTGGTCGTCCAGTAGGCTCACCCCCCCCCCCCAATTAGTATCTCGCCTCATTTCCAAACTTGTAACCTCATGATTAGGTATCATGATCAGTTAAGCCCATACTTCACAAGCAGGGAGATAATTTTGTTGATCATTACTAAATATGTACTATATATTTTTTTTCTTCATAATAATATTGTGTTATTAATTTACCAAAAGCACCTAAAGCAAGAAACTTGTGCGTAACTACACGTAACGTAACAAAAATATTAAGGAGACGGAGCGCGTGCGTAACGGGTGGCGCGTGGCAGCCGTAGTGAATGGGCCACGACATAATGGCCCCGCAACTACTTGCAGTTTTATGCCTACACCGCGGAGTGAGACAGGCCTGCAAGACTAAGAAATTGAAAAAAAAAAACAACCTTTCTTTTAAACCTGGCTTACTTTTTCTAAGTTACTAAAGCGGCCTGCCGGGGTCACGGGACTTATCTCATTACCGTGACCCCGGAATATAAAGGGCTATTGAAGGACACCGTGGATTTTAGTCAGTACAAGTCTGACAGTCCCTCCCGCCCTACCCGGGGTGGGAGGACTAATTTGATGATTTTACCATGATAAAAAAAAAGTTACTAAAGCGACATTTTGCGAAAGAGATATTCTGCGAAAGAGGCATTGTGAAAAAGCGACCTTTTAAGAAGGAGTCATTATGTGAAAGTGACATTTTGCGAAAGAGACATTTTACTACCAGGAGATATTTTGCGAAGGCGACATTTTGCGCCTGAGCCATTTTAAAATTTCACCATTTGCATCCGAATTTCCGATTGAAAATATAACTGTTAGTATTCCATTTTGACCCCGCTCCTGCTAGACTAGAGGGCGCCAGGGTACTGGTTGCACACGGGCGCCACAAGGGCTAGAGACGCCTCTGATAACGGTAAATTAAATAAGATTTTAGTTTTAGGAAAAATCGTAATCAGCGATTTCTAAATTTATTAGGTATCTCAGAATTCGTTAATTTTGTAATCTTTTAAGTAATATAATAATTTTATCGGCTGAATGTTCGGGCTAGTTTTCATTAAATCTGGTATTTCAGATTTTTTGCAGACGTAATTGTTTATGATATTGGCCTAATGAATAATCCTAGTCTGTGGCGTAGCTAGCTCGAGCAACGCTAGCCCCCGGCCTCACGAGTGAAGAAGCCTCGCGCTCAGAGAAAAAAAAGAAAAAATCTTGACAACGGCGATCACGTTCGATGATCAAGTTTGTAACCAGTCAGTAAAGTAGTTGCTACTTAACTTTTACTAAAAAATTAATGACCTACAATTGTATTGGTTCTTGTGGAATCCGATGAGTGGGAACTGAACTCAAGAGGCTTCGAAGTGCTGATCACGTTTAGGTCTAGCGCCTCGCCTGCTTGCGCGAGGCCCAATGTTGCAAGATAACTTGGTTACGTTGTAACTGGAAACTGTAGAGTCAAAGAAGCCTCGCAATGCCAGTGACATTAACCAAGTCATCTTACAACAAGGGGGACTCGCGCGAGCAGCGGAGGCAAGACATATTTTTCGTCTTGAAAGAAAAGGGCCTCTGATGCCACTGATCCCCTCCTAGATTCAGTCTCGCTAAGCCGCTGATCCTAATTTGAGACCTCAAGCACCGAACGCTACTTTGCAAAAAAAAAAAGCCGCGGTGATTTCGGTCTTTAAAAAAAAAATGCATGGACTGTTGTTGATACCTAATAACTTCTCGGAATGGTTTCAAAGATGCCTATTGCTATAATATGAGATCGAATTATATCTGTAGACCCAGTAGTTTTCGAGATAGAGCGTTTCAAAATAACTTCGCAATTTCTTGCAATATTTAAGAAACCACTCGAGCAAATGTAGCGGTATCTTAAATCAACGTTATTTTTAACAACAAATGTGGAAGAGGCAAAGCATCATTATTATCATGTCATTGTCATCAGTTGGGATGTTTTCGAAATTCGCAACTTTTTTTGAAAAAAATTAAATAACTTTGAAGGGGTTTATCTCGCAGACCATTAGGTCTACAGAGATATTTTTAGTCACTCTTCATCTTCATCAGCCCATTCTCTTCATATTCCCACTGCTGGGACACAGGCCACCTCAGCGGTAGCCAACGGTAATATTTAATAAAATTCGTATCACTGTTCAGCAGTGGTGGCCAGGGGGAACTTTTATATAAAATCTTCCTTTTGTGCACACCGGGGTGGACATAAGGAAAATTTAGTATAAAATGTTTCGCTGTCTACCAGTGGTGGACAAATTGAGAGTGGACATCGGGAATCATCAAGCAAATTTAGTCCACTTTAGAAAGGAGATACGATAATAACAGAAGATCTCTACTATCAAAAACTACCCCTTTAAGGTTCGTATCGCCAAAGCCTAGATAGAGAAAAACCTTTGGATCCAATGGGGATTTTTAGAAGCGATGTTGGAATACATGACATCTGTTGCTATGCCTCTTCCACATTTGATGTAAATAAAATAACGTTGAGATGCCACAAGAGTTGCTTGAGAGGTGTCTAAACAATTGCCAGGAATTGCGAAGATCGAAAAAAATATCTATTTTAATAGCTCTATCTTGGAAGCTTTTGCATCTACAAAAACCATTTTAATCTCATATTGTAGGAATTCTATTTTCAAAACGACGTGCTTAAGTTTCATCAAAAACTAGTCCTTTAGCGTTAAAATCGGCAAAATTACCAAAATGTTTTGGTGTTTTTTTTTGATTTTAGAACAAAGTTGCGTTCGGTGCTCGACGTCTCAAACTTGGATTATTCTTTGGACCAACATCATAAACATTTTCACGACACGATCGGTGTAGTGGCTGAGCGATCAACTGCCGCGCAGCGTGTCGTGGGTTCGATCCCCACGCGGTACAAATTGTTGTATGATCTGCAAGAAGTTGTTCCGGGTCTGGGTGTTAGTGTATGTGAATTTCTATGTTTGTAAAGGCACCCACGATACAGGAAGAAATTTATATAGTGGGGCAACGTTTTTAAAAAAAGTCTTTTTAAAAAAATTGAACTACCTACTAGATTTAACTCAAACACGGATGTTGAAAGTTCTATATTAAATGTAAAATGTTTTTAAACTCAAAATTTATTTATTCAATTGTATAACTTGAGCATTTCTCCTCAAACATGACAAATACCTAAACCAAACAACCAGACCTACTTTTGCATCAAATACTTTTTATAAACGACAAAGGGCCTCACAAAGACTTGCTGCCCGGGGCCTCGCAATGGGTAAGGCCGCCTCTGCCTCGCAGGATTATTTCAGACAACGGTGGGTGTCCAATTCGTTTCTGCGGTGATGCGACAGTGCATGTCAGTTTTAGACATCAAACAAAATTTTGTCCCATTGTATCAACCGCAAGCTAACCCTGCTGAGCGAAAAAACCGCGACCTCAAGGCAATGTTGGCCCATCTCGTGGAAGATGACCACATGTCTTGGCCAAAATCTCTAAATAGTTTAAAGTGTCGCACAAGAGGCAAGTCACCAGCTTATTTGATTTTTGGTAAAGAAATGCGGTCACCTAAAGAGGTCGTTCACGACTTTCGTGTCATCAGAGCTAAAGAAAACGATTCGTTTCGTCCCACAAGTTACCCATTAGCTCGAAAACTTCCTACATTCACTCTCAGCTGTTCGGGAGCGCGTCGAGGTCCAGCAGGGCAAGATGAAACAATACGCCGACACTTCTCGCCGAGCTTCTGACGCATTCGAGGTAGGTGATTTAGTCATGCTGAAGTCACATTTGTTGAGTAAAGGTTCAAAAGACCTTACGTCCAAGTTCTACGCTCGCCGAGATGGCCCTTACCAAATCACTAAGAAGGTAAGCCCAACAACGTACACGCGGCTACACGTCAAGCTATACAAAACCAATTTATCGTGGTCTCACTTTGTAAGACCTCTCCGCATTTTCAACGGTCGGCTTAAACTGGTTTTGCATAGGCTGATGTGTAGCTGATTGTACACCATCGCGAGCACAGAACCACCAAATGTAGATTTAGGAAAATATCATTCCGAAAACCTTACGCGATACCGAGGTAGCGATGACCAAAACGGACAGATACCAAAACCCGTTAATCCGAAGCGGAAGCGCGGACGCCCAGCTAAATTAATGCTGGAGTTGTTATACCAGTCTAGGAGCGAGGGCGTTCTCCAGAACTGGAGGGGGAGTATATAGCACCCCAAAAGCCCAGTACTCGTACAATAAGGGCGTCACGCGGTCCCTCGCGTCCCGTCAAGATACGTATAGAAATAAAATACATATCGCGGTCTCTTTCCCTCACGGGACATGCGCGCGCTGCCACTGCGCGTGCGCGCGCATGGCGCCGATTGGCGCTAGTCCGCCACCTGACACCGCTTGCGCGCCTCGCGTACTGTACGCCAAGCTTATTTCTGCGCATGTACTTTTGCCATTTGTATTGTCCTCGAATATCTTAATTCGAACTCTCGAAACCATCATCCCTGAGACCTCTTCTCGTAGAATGGGGAAGGCAAGTGTCAAAGTGAAAATTGACATCTGTGTCCCAAAAGAACAGTCAAATCAAAGGAATTTTCTGAAAAAAAAAAGCGTTTTATTGATGTAAAATGACTAGATGTTGTGTAAAAGGCTGTAATAATGATGGAACATGCAAATTTCCGACAATTCACACTATCAAGAAATAATGGGTAGCTGCTGAGACTGCTGTGAGAACAAAAATTGTATTATCACTAAGGAAAAGCTATACAATAAACAAAAATCTACCCTTGCGAAGCCGGGACAGGCCGTTAGTTGAATTTATTAATGAAATTCTATGATTATACCATAACTAAGCAATCGAATACACCTTTGAAAATAATATCTACTTTTCTATTGGAGGTTAAGTATTGCATCGCTCTTTATATCATGAAATGGTTCGTCTGGTGGAAGAATTATCACCGGGACCGAGATTTGTGATAGTTGTGGTGTTAGAAAGTTAAAATTCTTATCATATTCCTCCAATCTATAAAATAGATGTAAAATTAGATGAAGAAGACAAACACAAAACTTGATGACATTTTTCTCAATATAGAATGTCAGAAGCAGTACTATATTCTTTGTAGAGGCTAGCACATGTAATACCTACATAAAAAATACAATTTTAAATCCTAACTACAAGTTAATGTGTGTTTAATGTAATAGAATCAAATTTCTAGCCTCTCAACTAAATCACTTTTTTTTCCTCTTGTAGATGCACCGCGGCGTCTAGTTCTTGTTTTAGTGTAGGTATGCACTTGCATTGACGAGTAATTTTCCATATTTGTTTTTTAAAATAAACTCAATTTTTATAACAAAATACGTGTTTGTTTTTTGTACAAGCTATACAGTAATCTGACATAATGGACAACGATCGCAGCGACATCTACGAATAGCTTTGAGTTGCCATCCCTCTCTCTCATTAGCATTAAGGCTCCAGTACACGTTGGCCCAGCGCGTTCGGCGAGTGCGTTCGGCCAACGTGTACTAGGCTGTTTTGTGTGTATTTGTCGTTTGCGGCCAACATTCGCCGACGATCCGATTAGTGTCGGTTTTTCGTGCACAAATCAAAGGAATTTGGCGCAAGCCGCAAACAGCGATCACACGTTGGCCGAATGTTTATTTCAAATTTAGGCGTCGGATTAGATTGTAGTGTCGCGGTTAATATTGTTTCAAAATCATGGCGTCTTGGAGTAACGATTCTACTCTGGTGCACATGTAAATAAAATTTGAAAGTGCTGTACAAGTATATTGCAGCGGCCGTGATCGCCCTAACGTCCATCTTCGTAGAGCGACCAACGCAGAATGCAAAGCAGAATGAAAGTCGCCAACGTGTGAACGGTACCACGAAAATCTGCCGAGCGCATTGGCCGAGCGTGCTCGGCCAACGTGTACGTACCTTTAGATGTAGCGTGCATGCCGCAATTATTTTCGTGTGCGAATGTCAAAATGTATTACCCCGCGAATGTGTGAACGCGACGGCATTTCTACATGAATATACAGCTTGGCAAAAATGTCCTGAAACGGTACTAAAAATTTTCATCGTTGGCAACTTCACCCACTGTCACGTCTAGTCAGTACATGTAATGTCATTTCATGTTATCGCTGGCTGTTTTTTGTGTATTTTTATTATTGTGTTGAATTTGGTGACTCAAAGGGCTCAAAATGAATAGAAAAACCATTCGCAGCTCCGCTAGAGCGATAATTTATAAGGTGTATACCAGATGTTTGGCGGAATTTGAAGCCGGACAAATTTTATCGAATGTAAACGATGTTTATGAAAGAACTGCTGAAATGACAGGTAAAATGTTATTTTATTTAAGTAATTAGGTATAATATGTTTGTCCAAACTTACAATAGATAGTTTAAACCATTAATATAACTGTTAATTACATTGAAAAACATTGATGAATTAGAGGTTATGTTTATTTGCAAAAGATGGACGCTCATATAATTTTGATACTTTTTGTGTTACTTCCAGAATGAAAATAACTAAGTTTTTTTTTCTAGGTAAATCCGTAAGTACCATACGGCGAATTGCTAAGGAAGGGCAAACAAACAAAGGTATTTTCTCCACTCTAGGGAAACATAAAGCAGGGCGACCCAAAAAAACAGTTGTATGATTTTGACTTGTGCGCGATCAGACAAAAAGTTTAATTCTGTTACACTGTCAAAAAGATTGTTAGTCGATTTTTTAACCATTTAATATGATATATACCTAAAAAGATACAATTGATTTTCTATTGTCGCTTCAGCAACAATTTACCTTTTGTCTTTAGACACATTTACTTTGTTATTAATAAAAACCACTTAAAAGAATCATTGACTTTTATTTTCCTCATAATGAAAATCAATATACACACGTACTTACTTGCGCATTACCATACAAAAGCGAGTGTGTAACGAGTAGAGAAATTTGTTTATTTGGTTTAATTTAAGTTTTAGTAATGTAAAACCCGTCAAAGACATTATCATCTGCCTAGCCTTTTCCCAACAAATTTTGGGGTCGGTCCAGTCTAACCGGATGCAGCGTAAACATTAGTATGTTACATGGAGCGACTGACTCTCTGAACTCCACAATCAAGCAATTGAGTAATTCAATACCACTTGGAAAGTCACGTTTTCAAATTTTTGAGTTTCTGACGCACAGTAAAAATCTACAAATAACATACAGGACAATCTTCAATCATGGCTTAACCTTGAAGATTGTCATGAGCGGTTGTTTTATTATTTAGGGGCTAAATAAGCTCCTCTAAAACCCGTCAAAACACATTTAATAAAAAAATATTTGAAAAAAAAAAATCAAAGTATCAAGATCGTTATTGCCGTACTATATAGGGTTACAATATGTACGATAGAGGCGCCACCATTATTTTCACGACTTTTTTGCCAAGCTGTACAGGGCCTGTATACTAACTGATACTAACTAACTAACTAACGAATGACGAGGCGAATAGCGAACACGAATGTGTAAATGGGATATCATAAATGCGGTTATTAAACATATTTTTGCGAATAGCAACACTATGGTAGTAATTGTGGGGAATTTGTTCGTTCGTTGTAATCGTTGTAATTCTGTCTGTGTTCGAATCGTCGTTACTTAAATCCACTTCACTAAATCTAGCGATAAGTTTTCAGTGACATTAACCCAGCTCAGTTCTGTGATCCAGCAAAATTTTGTGATACCTACATCCTGAGTGTGAACGATTACTTGTGTATGTAGCTATTTCAAAGTTTTCATTTTGCAAAGTGCTAAGATTACCTAAATACCTACAAACAACCGATCAAAATGCAGATGATAGGATTACGGAATCGCTACGACCAAAATTCTGTTTTAAAATTCTACAAATCACTGCGCAATAAAGACTTCGCTGACCGTGTGTTACTGGCGTTAGAAGCACTAAAACAGAATAATGGTTTCGGGAAATTTGAAAGACAAGAAAAGTCTACTTCTGAAGCTCTTCAGCTTGGGATAGAAGGTAAAAAAGCTTTCTGTTTAGGTGACTATCAGTTGGCTCTGGTGAACTATAACTTGGCTCTAATGCGAGCTCCACTAGATTCTGAAGCCATGAGATTAACTTACTATAGCAGAGCAGAGCTATTATTGAAAACCAAGCAGTATCCAGCTTGTGTCAAGGATATTGAGATTTGCCTGGCCCTGACGTGCCCTGATAACTTGGTCAATAAACTAAATGAGATGAGAGCAGAAGCCTCTCAATTCGCATGGATAGAGGCTTTTGTCTGCAGTCAGTTGTGAGTAAAAGTCATTATATTCCATATAGTCAGTTAATATACTAGCCACCCTTAGTGATGAGGAAAGGACTGACAGACTTGTACTGACTAAAATCCACCGTGTACCTTCAGTTGCCCTTTACATTCCATTGTCACGGTTATCTGTTAAGACAGTTCCATCCCGTCTAATCCAGTAAAGTTTACTTTATATGGTAATTTAATTAACATTTTACAATAATGCACTCATTAATTATGTATGCCTCTAATAATTGTCAAAGGACTCCTTTAAATGTCACCATTTCTCTCTATCTTCAGGCACCCTTGACTTTAATGTCTTCAACCCACCTTATAAATACAGAAAATATTCTGTTATTATTATAGGTAATAATGCTTATTGCATTGTATTAAGTTAGTTGATGCAGTAGCATACACATTATTTTTATTTACCATAACATGTCTATTATACAAATAGACATATAAAATTAGATAAATAATAAGTCCCATTATTTGTTTTATCCATCTACCCAAATAGATAACTATAAGCCATTAAGTATACATAAATCTAATTGATAAATAACGGAGCGAGAGCAGGAATGCAACTTTTTTTGGCAAAAGTGATTTCACATTTATCAGCAGAAGTCAAAATCATTATTGCCAAAGCAATTTTTTTTGTTATTGAATTTAATATAATTTAATAATTTAATTAAAAAAAAAATATATAAATTTAATTTAAAAGTTTCATCATTTTAAATGGTCTACCTTGTCCATTTCCATCCAATTTTGACCATTTTTAACTCTGATTGTTGTTTGACCACATTCGCTTCTGTTCAAGAGATGTAATGTGGTTAACTATTGCAATGTAGGGACTTATAGTTTTTCTAAAATTTCATAGACTACTTAATTATGTTCTCTGCTAAGGTACTGTTACTAACGCAGCCGATTATTATGTTTCAGTCGTAACCCTTTTGTTGAAAACTTTTTTAAACTCAAAGGACCTCGCAACCCAGACATACCGTGTGCCACTTCAGATGTGGAAGTCATCATAGAATCTGGACAAGCTAAAGTGGTTGCTGCTAGAGATATTCCTGTTGGAACTGTTGTAGCAGTAGAGACAGCATTTACTGCAACTACTCATGTTATGAACCATGTCACTTCATGTCACTATTGTCTCAAGATGGACTTTAATTTAATTCCATGTGAAGGATGCTGTTCTGTTATGTTTTGTGACAAAAGATGCAAAGATAAAGCCATGCAAGAAGGGCATAATGTTGAGTGTAAAATCATAGAATTCATACCCATTGAGGTTAAATTAGTCGTCAAAACAACTCTCAAAATTCGTCAACTGTGTGACTCATGGGACGAGTTTATCGCAGCATCAAATGATTTAGGTGCTGATCGAATGAAAAACAGTGCTTTCTTTGAGGTTTTTGGATCAGAAAAGTTTTCTTTATTGAATTCTCAATATGACCCACATTTCATTTATGGGGCTTTGTTTAACCAAAGTGTGTATTTTGCCAATGTTATACATTATTACCGACTTCAAAAAAAAGGAGGTTATCAATTCGACCCGTATGTATGTAATATTATCAGAACTGCCCGGTTTTCATATATGTTAGTCTATATCAGCGTCTGAACAAATGTGCCAAATTTCATAAGTGTATGTATGTATGTATGTATGTATGTATGTATGTATGTATGTATGTATGTATGTATGTTTTTATGTTTGTGCACGCATATCTCCGGAACCATAAGTTCGATTTAAGTAATTCTTTTTTTGTTGTACTAGGTATTGTTCAAATTAGGGTACACTGCAAGTTTCATCAAAATCGGTTCAGTAGTTTTAGAGATATGGATTTTTTTATGTTGTGATGGATTACAAGATTAGTGCAGTAAGAAAATTTTTGTATTTTACAAGAATTTGGGTTGAATATGTAATAAATAAACTAAAAAGGGTAAAATAAAAACTTTTTTTAAAAAAAGTACCGACTTCAAAACAAATACAAAAAAGTTTAAAATAACTTTTCTTTCGGAAGTCGGTGGCTTTGTTTTGTTGTGTCATTGACTATTGCCACCGACTTCCGAAAGAAAAGTTATTTTAAACTTTTTTGTATTTGTTTTGAAGTCGGTACTTTTTTTAAAAAAAGTTTTTTTGGATACACGAACATCATTTCTACCTAACTCTCCTGAAGAGAAGAGTGCGGCCATACGAGCAATGTCCAGGGTGATGATGCACCTGTCACTGCATTGTAATCCGGTAATACTGCAGCATTACACAACAATAATCACTGAAAAATCAGCATCATTGCATAACCACAATAATAAAGGATTCTTCCCGTTCATTGGTAACCTGATCAACTCCTGTCTACCAAATTCATATGTGATGGGTCTTCGGAACAGCGCAGCTCTGGTCACATTAGTACCAGTGAAAAAGGGAGCTGAATTAAGTCACTCTTATAAGTAAGTGCATTTATTTTTATTCCTTTATCAATAGGTAGGGTAAGTTCGCCTGTTCGCGTCCATCGTCCGGTTCGCGTCCATTTTACGGACCTCCCTTTAAAAATGCTCGAAAATAAGTATATTCTTACTCTAATGACATGGAAAGACATGACCGCCTATACCTCAACGTATAAGAGACACGATAATATAGACAAAAGTTCCGTCCGCCCCGCTAATCCGTTTAGAAAAAATATTTAGTCCCGGGTTGTTCAACAGCAGAGTGAAAACGCGCGGAATGTAAAAAAAAAATAGTGTGCAGCGGCGCGTTTAACGGTAAATATTTCATTGTTTTATGTGAATTTTAGTAAACATAGCTATTTGTGGACATTAATAATGGAAAAACGAATAATATGAATTATGAATTTGCTTGTTTTTTTAAAAGTTAACAGTTAAAATAAGGTGGACGCGAATTACAACACCGAATTTATAAAATGTGCACTTTGCGTCCACAGTGGACGCGAACTCATCTATTTATGTTTTCTCTAATTGTTTATTTTTATGTAATTAAAATATGAAAGAGAAATTGGATTTTTGTTTATTTTAACACTTATAGTATGTAATTGTAACTGCCAATTTGCGTCCACATTATTATGATTGTAGTAAAAGATAGACAACATCGATTACACGTGGACGCAAACTATACCTGCATTGAATAATATTATATAGCAAATTGCGTCCATTTTTTCAATAAATAAAAATGATAGCATAAACATATTTTATTCATATTTTTTTAATAATTTGAAATGAATAGGTAGTACAGTTTTGATTAGGACTATGAGATTAAAATTCAAGTTTTACTAGTGCAATGAAGTCTGGAGGTGACTGCCCTCCAGCACGTCAGCGGGTAAGACCCCTCTTTGAGCAGTGGCTGGATAGGCGTCACGGCGTCCTGAGTCCTGAGGTACCGCATGACGCAGGTCCTCACCGTACACGGAAGTTTCGGGAGGCACCTGTGTTTTATGGGAAAGGAAGAAACGCCTGGGTGTCACCACAGCGAGGATCGCCCGGAGGAAACGGTGGAGCATACGGTGCAGGACTGCCCCGCTTGGCCAGAGCCAGAGCACCGCCGTGTCCTCTCAGCGGCGATAGGCGAAGACCTCTCGCGCCCGGTATTGGTCGAGGCCATGCTGCGGGGCGAGTTTGAGCGGAAAGCGGTCGCCTCCTGCGAAACAGTCAAGCTCGCGAAGGAAAAGGCGGGTCGCGTGAGGGAGAGGATAGCGTCCTCCCTCCACCCCAGCCGCGGTGGTAGGCGCCCACCGCCCACACCGTCGGACGTCGGCAGACGATCTCTGGCCACCGTAGGCGCAGGCATGCAGGCGGCGAGTAATGGTTGACTCGCTGTCCGATCATGGATCATGCCCGGGTCGACGGCGCGGTGTTTTCCACGCTGACAGTCCCTCCCGCTCTGCCCTGGGTGTGCCTGGAGTAAAGAAACCGGGACCAGAACAAATGTATGGTTATTTTTTTATTTTAAATTCTATCGATGTTGAGAAGAATAAACAAGTTTTTTTATTTCATTTTTATAATGATAATTATGTTAATTTTTTATTAAATAAAGAAATTGTTAAAATCCAATCTTCCTTTAAATTGTCTTAACAATATCACCCCTGATCACCCCTATATTCCTTCTCTAAACTGATGGACGCGAAATGGTCCACGGGTGGACGCAATTTGGATTTTTTGGACGCAAACTGGGTAAAACGCCTAATTTTGATATTTTTCTGTTTAAAAAAAAATACGAGAAGTTTCGAACAAAACTGAAAGCTGATATTAAAATAGACTATATAACGAACGCATTTACATAATTTTTTTATTGAAACTGGTGTTGGAACATTTTTATTTTCTCCTTCAAACTTGTCAACTGCACTAAATGGACGCAAACAGGCGAAATGACCCTACCTAGACCTAGTCACTGACTTTCACTTTTGGATTAGGCTACTACCTAAGTAGGTACTTCTTTTCCGTCTTCTCTAATTTTTCCCACGTTTTTATACACTCACTTTTCTTGTTTGTTTGTTTGTTTGTTTGTCGTTCCGGTTGGACTTTTGCAACTCAATTTTGAGGCACTTCCCGATAAGCTAGCAGGCTGAAATTTTACACACGCTCTAAGTTCTGATGACAATGCATGACTAGCTAAGAAACGTCATAACAAATCCAATATGGCGGCCTCCCCAAGATGGCAGACTGGCTGTTTGAAATCCACCCCTATGATATGGGTATCAAATGAAAGGGTTTGCTGTCAGGAATACGAAAAAAATAGTCACGTGACTTAAATCCAATATGGCGGATGTCCAAGATGGCAGACAGGCTATTTGAAATGCACCCCTAAGATATGGATATCAAATGAAAGGGTTTGCTGTCAGGAGTACGAAAAAAATAGTCATGTGACTTAAATCCAATATGGCGGACGTCCAAGATGGCAGACTGGCTGTTTGAAATCCACCCCCATGTTATGGGTATCAAATGAAAGGGTTTGCTGTCAGAAATACGACAAATATAGTCATGTGACTTAAATCCAATATGGCGGACGTCCAAGATGGCGGACAGGATTTGAGGCACTTCCCGATAAGCTAGCAGGCTGAAATTTTCAGGGTAGCTTCAAACCCGATGAACAAAAATAAAAATAATAAAATAATTAATAGATTTAAAAAAATCTAAAAAACCACGTTTTTAAATGTCCTAAAAATAAGAAAATAATCCTACGGGGCTGAGAGAGGGGCCACTCAAAACGTGGGGGCGTATCTTTGCAAGTTACACCCACGATCTATTACACGTCATGTAAATATATCCCATAAATAATCCCTTAAATAATATACGCCCCCACGTTTTGAGAGGCCCCTCCCTCAGCCCCGTAGGATTATTTTCTTATTTTTAGGACATTTAAAAACGTGGGTTTTTAGATTTTTTTAAATCTATTTTATTAGTTTATCATGTTGAATTATTGCAGAACTTTTCAGCTTTCTCTCTGAATTTTTTTGGGTTTTTAGTTTTTAACTACTTAGGTAGGTACCTAATTAAAATACATTTTCACGCCGATTTTTTTTACTCTAATGTAGTTGCAGACTTGCAGGCTAATAAAAAATGTGTCAGTAATATTACTAATATTATATTTTTTCCTTTTCAGAGGCCATTGGTTGGAAGTTGAAAAAACAGATTACATTAAGCGAGCTAAATTATTATACCTTCATAACAGAATGGTGTGCAAGGATTGCATCATCTGTGCTAACAATTTTATCAATGTGCCCCTAAATGATGCACAAGACAAAGCATTCAAGGTATATTTAAAATACTTGTCTCGTGCTGAAATCGATTTTCCTAAAAATATTAAAACATTTTACAAAGAAACGTGTAACATCTTGTTGGCATTGAGTGACGCGCCTTTTTCCAAGGAATATGAAAAAGCATTCGTATCATTTATACAATCTCTGATGCATGCTGTGCACGTTAATTTTCCCAATGTAATTATGAGTAGATACACCTAAGTAAATGTGTATATGTAGACAGAATTGATGTGATGAATCATATACCTACCTATGAATGAACATAAAATAACCAAAAAATTACCCGAAATAACTTCATATTAGATTAAGTCTAGCTCTTATGACAGTCTGAAAAGGTTTCAGATTCAGCTCAATTTCTTATGATAATTTCTATATGAATGTACTCAAGGAAATTAGGTACATTAATTTTGTATTTTATACCTATTATGGGGTTCAGATGTTATAATACTGGAAATAAGAAAATTAGCTTAAAATAGAGGACTTTAACGCACATAATATTCATTTAATCAATTTGAATTTGTGGGAAGTAGGCGTTTCATTTTCATGCATGGTCAATGTGTGGGTTGCAGCAATTATTCACTTTTTACGTGATTTATATCATTATATTGGTGGGTGGGGTTAGTAGGGGGTGGTTGGGTCTAGATTCTAGACCCATCCATCCCCATGTTATCAAAATAAACAAAGCGTAGACCGCCCGCTCACCTATAGTGCTTACATAGCGCATAAAGTTGAAAATGTATTAAAAAATATATTATAGAGCGTTTTCGTTTGTTCCGTTCATTAACGCTTAGTATTCTTGATTAGATTTTCAACTTTATGTCTTGAATATTATGTTAAAAAAGTATAGAACACCCCTGAGTGTTTACGTTTATTACTTGCTGTTTTCTACAAGTCCTACTTTTCCATGTTTGAATCGACACCAACAATTTTTGGCGACCTTTGCAAAGGTGCAGTTGAATGTATCTTACTTACTAAACTTAGCATTTATCAATACTGAGTGTCTTTTATTCATATATTGTTTTTAGTAATTATAAGTTTAATAAATATGACTACGTTTATAAGTAAATGTGGAGTTGTATTACTTTAAAATACCTATACTGGCACGGTTGGCCCAGTGGCTGAGCAATCACCTGCTGCGTTTCGCGTCGCAGGTTCCGGATTAAACCGCATTTTAAGAAATAGCACAGAATACCTAATTGTACTATAGGTACTATCGCCCAATGTATAATAATAATAATAATAAATTGTTTATTGGCAAAAATACAATAAATGTATATACTTACCACCGTAAAGACTATTTCTGCTTGCAGAGTTAAGTATAACTTTCACTTCCTAGGCCCTTTGTTTTGACCATTCATCCTATTCATAAAAAAGGGTCATCCATTTCATAAAAAAGGTGGCCAGTTCATAGATGTGGGATACTGCGCACGCGATTTTGTTTTAAAAGTGAGCAGAGATTACATTGTTCGATAGTACATAAGTCCATACTCCTAAAAAAAATTAAACAAATGTAAAATCTACGTACGAGAGAACAAAGTACATTTTAACTGGCAGCCGTACCGCCCACCTACTTTTATAATAGCCTAAACTTCCCGTGCGCAAGCAAAAATGTACTGAATGGTTACGCCCGAGAGTTTATTTTGGTTTATCTGACGCCAACGACATTAAAAGGTTACTATGGGTCAAGCTCAATAGGGTTGCGACTTGCTAGTTTAGGCACAAATAGGTAGGTACCTATGCGTATTTTATGCATTTGTTAAATTACATTATTACCATAAATACCCATGTTCCTCAAGGAATTTTGTATTTATCATCAGCCTATATCTTTTTGGTTTCGTCATCGATTACTACATACATTATCGATTGTTAGCAAAGAATGTTAATAGTAGGTATGTACCTACGGCACCTTACGTTAGGAATAATATTTATAATAATATTATCTTTTCTACCTATTACAAAAAAGAAGAATAATATTTAAAAGATTGTTATCGTCTATGGCAAAATAGCCAGTCCTTATCATTTTGCACTCAACCTAGTAACCGACCAATTATTATCGCATACTGTCACAGGCCCCGCGTTGCGGTTGCGTGTCTTTGTAGGTAGGTAAAAAAGTCACGCAGCGAATTACGATCGCTGACCTTGAATGCGTAGTGTGGCCATTTTCTGAGTTTGAACGTGCCTAGACAACAACGCAAACATCTTTCCACTTTCTACCGATTTTAATTCTTAGTACTCAGCTTAAGGTGAGTGAGAGTGATGTCAGGTTTGATATTCGTCTTTTTATCTTGGTCGTCTAGTAGGCTCACCCCCCCCCCTAGTATCTCGCCTCATTTCCAAACTTGTAACCTACTTAATCATGATCAGTTAAGCCCATACTTCACAAGCAGGTAGGTAGATAATTTTGTTGGTCGTTATTAAATGTGTACTATTTTTTTTTCTTCATAATAATATTGAGTTATTAATTTCCCAAAAGCACCAAAAACAAGAAACTTGTGCGTAATTACACGTAACGTAAATAAAGGAGACGGAGCGCGTGCGGAACGGGTGGCGCGTGGCAGCCGTAGTGAATGGGCCACGACAAAATGGCCCCGCAACTACTTGCAGTTTTATGCCTACACCGCGGAGTGAGACAGGCCTGGAAATAGTGAATTATGCATGAATAGATTCAACTATTTTTTTTAGAGTTCCGAAGGGTATTGCTATTCTATACTGTACCCTATTACTATTCTATTTTTTATTATGGCAAGCATGGGCTGGGTCGGCCATGTTTTTTTTTTCAACTTTGCCCCACACTATGAATTTCTCCTATATCGTGAGTTTGTTTACAAAAATAGAAACTTACATACATAAACACCTAGACCCGGTACAAATACTTGCAGCAAAGTTATTTCATCGTTATTTCTATACAAATCGACTGTTTTATTGAACAAACATGACACCATTCGTATATTATTGAAGAAAAATAACCATAAATAAAAAACGATAAAAAAATCCTACAAAATAACTTTTCTTTCGGAAGTCGGTGTCTTTGTTTTCTTTATTTCATTGTCTTTTTTTTTGACACCGACTTCCGAAAGAAAAGTTATTTTGTAGGATTTTTTTATCGTTTTTTATTTATGGTTATTTTTGAAGGCGGTTACATTTTTTTTTGAAAAAGTTTTTATTTTACTCTTTTTAGTTTAAATATTCAACCCGAATTCTTGTCAAATACAACATGTGCACTAGAATTTTGCAATCTATAACACCGGTAATAACATCGCTCATGTACACAATAAACTAATAAAATTCCCTTTCTCAAAAACTACTGAACCGATTTTGATGAAACTTGCAATATTCCCTAAGTTAAATGATACCTAGTACAACAAAAAAAGAATTACTTAAATCGGACTTGTAGTTCCAGAGATATGCGAACTCAAACTAAATCAGTCGATGCCTACTCCTTACTATTAAGGAGTTCTACCTTCCATCATCAGCTCAGCTACATGACATTATGATTACCATACGCAAGTACTTAAATTACTTCATACATATGCCTATAAAATTCGAGGGTTGCCCTCGATTTCTCCAGGATCCAATCATCAGATCCCAATTTGGTGACTATGGGACCACCTCAGAAGTACCTCCTTTCGAACAAAAAAAGAATTTTAAAAATCGGTCCACAATTGGCGGAGCAATCGCGTAACAAATATAAAAAAAAAAAAAAAAAAAAAAAAAAAAAACATACCGTCGAATTGATAACCTCCTCCTTTTTGAAGTCGGTTAAAAATAACGTTTATTTTCTATATTTTTTACATTATCATGCTTAAAATGCTAAAAATATTTCTACGTTCTGTCATTTTGTCTTTTCTTCCGTCGACAAAACCCCTTTCTACGGCGCCATGCTATGTTCCGTGCGGGGATCGAACCCGCGGCACAGCGCAGCAGTCCAATTTCTTAGCCACTGCGCCAAACGTGCCCAATGACTAAGATGAACTTACCAAGCTGGAAGTGGAAATAAAGGATAAGAAAAAAAAAAGAAGAAAAATGTAGAACTATGAAAGTGTAGTCCGTTTGATGATAGTGTTGTTGAACTTAATGTAGACCGACCCTATTACTAAGTCTCCGCTGTTCGTCTGTCTGTCACCACTTCACCAGGCTATATCATATGAACCGTGATAGACAGTTGAAATTTTCACAGACGTATTTATGTTGCCGACTTGCCGTTATAACAACAAATACTAAAAATCGACAAAATAAATGTTTATGGGTGCTCCCAGATATACCATACAACAAACGTGTTTTACTGCCGTTTTTAGGGTTCCGTAGCCAAATGGCAAAAATGGAACCTTTATAGATTCGTCATGTCTGTCTGTCTGTCTGTCTGTCTGTCTGTCCGTCCGTCCGTATGTCCCAGCCACTTTTTGTCGAAAGTATAAGAGCTATCCTGTTGAAACTTGGTAGATAGATGTATTATGTGAACCGCATTAGGATTTTCACACAAAAATAAAAACAAAACTTCGGGAGTCCCCCCCATACTTAGAATTGAAACTCAATTTTTTTTTCACCTAACCCATACGTGTGGGGTGTCTATGGATAGGTCTTTAAAAAATATATTGAGGTTACTAATATCATTTTTTTCTAAACTGAACAGTTTGCACGAGAGACACTTCCAAAGTGGTAAAATGTGTGTCCCCCCCTGTAATTTCTAAAATAAGAGAATGATAAAACTAAAAAAAATATATAATGTAGACCTCAACAAAAACTTCCAACGAAAATTGGTTTGGATGAGATACAGTTAGCAGTTTTTGAGATAAAGTACATTTTTAAAAAACCGCAAATATAACTTTCCCATTCATACAAACACTATGAAAAACAAAGTTATTTTTGTGTATATTCCTTACTAATCTCAATATAATTATATCCCTTATCTATGCTTGCTACTACGGAACCCTTCATGGGCGAGTCCAACTCGCACTTGGCCGGTTTTTTTTTGTAGAGATAGGGTTGCCATCTCTAAAGGAAACCGGGATAAGACGCGTGAAAACCCCGGATTTTATAGTCCAGAACCCGGACATGAGTCGAAGTGCGCACGGCCATGGTGTGGGACGAGATGTATTTGGAAGCGGTCGCCTTCTCCGAAGCAATCATGCTAGCGAACGACCGACGAAGCGACGCGTGAGGGAGAGGACAGCGTCCAACTCACGACCCAGCCGCAGTGGAAGGTTAATGTTCGATTGGCAGAAGACAGATTCGGGTAGGTTGACTTGCTGGAGTCTGTACTTATTCAACAAACTAAATAGGTAAGTCAAGAACCCTCATATTAGATTAGGTAAGTACCAATGAGTTTTTTCTCAATTTAAATACACTTTCTAAGTCTATCTTGGACATCCTGCCGGGGTCGCAGGATTAACGAGATACCGCAACCCCGGAACATAAAGGATTATTGAAGGACACTGGAATTTAGTCAGTACAAGTCTGACAGTTTACTCCTGCCCTGCCTTGGGTGGGAGGACTCATTTGATGATTTTACCACTATTAAAAACATCGTGAGGGAAGCGACTTATATGATAAACGGCGGCCAGCGGTTTCACCCGCTACAAATCGAAAATTATCCCACGGGTAAATCGGGATAAAAACTATCCTGTGTTAATCCCATAGACATCTAATATATAAAATTCTCGTGTCACAGTTTTCGTTGCCATACTCCTCCGAAACGTCTTGACCGATTTTGATGAAATTTTTTGTGCTTATCCGGTATCTATGAGAATCGGCCAACATCTATTTTTCACTGTTTTAAACTTTCACGGTTTGTCTCTAAATTTAAAATGTCACTTACGGGATATCTTCCGTGATTATATATATTTTTTTTTGTTTGAGTTCCCGATATTTCGACGCTGTTGCAAGCGCCATGATCATGAACCCGCGATCATGGCGCTTGCAACAGCGTCGAAATATCGGAAACTCAAACAAAAATATAATCACGGAAGATATCCCGTAAGTGACATTTTAAATCTATTTTTCATCCCCCGTAAATGTTAGGGGTAGTCCACCCCAATTTTTTTTTTAATTTTTTAGACATTTTTTATTTCTATTTTTTATGGCAAAACAAATTTTTTTTTTTTTGTATTTTAATGACCTGGTCATTCGGACCGTTCGGACCTTTATGTCAAGTCTTATTTAATTTTCCAAAACACTGCACTGTTTATCACTTCACTTTTTAAATTGATTCAATCGTGTTTTTAATATATTTATATAGTGGTTTGAAACTGTTTTTATCTTTTAATAGTTGTATAAGTGGCGGCGGGCGGGATGAAGAATCGCACTTATTGATCACATCACTGAGTTCACTAGCCAACACTAATCTGTCCAGTATGCACGGTTGCCAACTTAGGGATTTTGTCCCTAAATTTAGGGGCTAGAAGTGTTAAAAGGGACATTTTTAGGGACTGGGATTTTTTGGGGATTTTTTTAGGGATTTCAAACAAATCTTGCAAAATCGAAAACAAAGCCTGTGATTTCAGTTTTTCCCTACAAAGGAACACACGATAAGAAACGAGTGAACTGCGCGGCCCATTATTCATTCGTGTCACTCAATCAACCATTGAATCACCCGGTGCAATCACCCATAGACTTAAAGAGTGGACTGAGCCATACCTCGTACGTATGTATGACTTCAAAAATTAGACGTCAAACGAAAATGAGGAACAGGATGATGATGCGGTTCTGGAAATAATTAATAACTTTGCATGATTGTATATTGTATATATTCAATAAAATATTTTAGTTAATATGTAACGTTTTATTTTATGAGCTACGAAATAATTTAGGTATACTAAATAAAAAATAAGTATGTAGGTACATAACAAGTTCTATTTAGGGATTTTTAGGGAAATTCAGAAAAAAACTTGGGGAAAATTTTTGGTAAAGGTTGGTAACACTGCCAGTATGAAGTTTTGACAGTCAAAGATAAGATGCTCCATGGTTCCTTCTTGGGATTCACAATGTGTGCAAGTGCATGTATTACTTCTAATAATACCAAGTCTAGCAAGGTGTGACGGTGCAGTATTATGGCCAAAGCGCAATCTATTTATCGTAGTGATAAAGTCTCGGCTTGCTTCCTTCAATTTATTGTACCAGGGCTTAACAGGTAATCTTTCTTGAATACTTCCATACCACTTTCCTTTGACGTCTTGGTCTTTCTTCCACATTTCTAACCATAACTTACATATATTTTCATTTATACATTGCAGGAAGTCAGTCATAGGAATGTCCATTATATTTCTAATATCAACAGCATTACTACCTTCATATGCGGTTTTATCGACTGCTTCATTGCCAGAGATACCTTGGTGAGAAGGAACCCACAGGAAAGCTATTTGGATGTCCTTACGGTAATATTGATGAATTATTTCCTTGATAAAATACAGAATGTGATTTGACTTAAATGATACTGTAAGATTAGTTAAGGCTTTTATCAAACTTAATGAATCAGAAACTATCAAAAAGTATTTACAATTATTAATTTGGCGAATATGTAATAATGCCTGATAAACCGCATATGCCTCTGCAGTGAATATGGTACATGTATTGTGCAGAACAAAGCTTCGAGAGATTTTCTTTTGTGTATCATATATAGCAGCGTGCACATGATCATTCCCCTTACTGCCATCAGTGTAAATAACATAATAATTTGTGTTATCTGCCAAAAACTGTAACATATCTAAATTATTATTAATGGAATTCTGCAATTGTTTTACAGGATGTGTAATACAATGATAAGAGAAGGAGTAACATGGCCATGGACACTGTTTTCTAATACTAGTAAAATTACTTATTATTTCAGACAATATTTTGGACAATGTTGGGGATTTGCCATTCAAGAGATCCTCTCCTGTTGTTAGAGGCCCAGGAGTTCCACTTGCAAAAGGTATAATTTTGTTAATTATTTTCCTGTTATTTCCTACAATTAATTTAAGACAGAATCTCTCTGCAAGTAGAATATGTCTCAAAATTAGGGGCATAATTTTAGTCTCCACTTCCATGGCCCTTATGGGAGTAGAGCACATTGCACCAGAAATTGTTCTCAAAGCCCTGTTCTGCAATAAATCTAGTTTATTTACATGAGTACTATTTATATACACTAGTGAACTATAGTCAAAATGACTTCTCACTATACTTTTATAAAGCATTGACAAAATTTTGGGGTCAGCTCCCCATGAGACACCTGCAAGACATTTAATTATATTTAATCCTTTGAGAGCATTCTTTGATATATATTTAATATGTTCGTCAAAAGTTAATTTTCTGTCTATTACTACTCCTAAAAATTTCTTTGAATCTACTGGATTTATAAATTCTCCATTATAAACTATTTTTGAATTAGTGTTATCTTTTCCAAATATCATAACACTGCTTTTAGAGGGATTAATTTTTAAATGAAGCACATCATTATAATAGTGAAATAGTTGGGATAAGGCTCTATTAACATTGTCTATTGCACATTCTAAATTATAATTGCTACTGTACAAAACAATATCATCTGCAAACTGCAAAATATCTACATTACTATTTACAAATTTACAAATCTCACTTGTGTATATATTATAAAGCAAAGGAGATAGTGTGGCACCCTGCATTGTACCCTTAGATGCACATTTTGGACCATGTAATATATTATTGTGTCTTACATAGAGTGTTCTTGTATTCAAAAAATTGTATATCCATTTACATAGTTGACCAGGCACACCTAACCTAGACATAACTTGTACAAGTATAGCTGGATCTAGACTGTCAAAAGCACCTTGAACATCTAAAAATACACAAACAGTGTGTAACTTTCTCTCTTTTGCATGTTTCAGGTCTGAAACTAAGGAAGTGAAGCTGTCTGCACAACTTCGCCCTCGACGAAATCCATATTGTACATGTGGAATGATGCCATTAGATTCCATATACCAATCCAAACGATTTTTAATCATGTTCTCAAATAATTTACCTAGACATGAAGACAGTGATATTGGTCTATAAGAGCTGGCAAGCTCTGAAGGTTTATCTGGTTTGAGAATCGGAATGACACATTGTGTTTTCCATGATTGTGGAATACATTTACAATGCCAAAGTAAATTAAGAACATTAAGAAATATTTTTTTGTGCAGATTCATCTAAATTTTTAATAATACAATAAGGGTAATCATCTAAACCAGGTGTTGTGTCTTTCCGAGGTAACAAGCTCATTTTAAATTCGGTCCATGTGAAAGGATCTAACAAAAATTTTGAATTTAGATTATCATTATTTAATTCGAAAATATTGCCTAAACTATTAACATCAATTAAGTTGCTATTATCGGTTAATTTATCTAGAAATTGGGAAATAAACTCATCTTTATATGATTTATTGCCAGCTCTTATACCTTTGAACATTTTAAGAAGATTCCAAATCTTACTAATAGGAGTAGTTCTATTAAAAGTGTTACATAAGTTATCCCAACCTTTTCTTTTTTGTTCCGATATGGTTCTTTTTTTAAGTGCATCTTTTCTTTTATAAGCTAAATAGTTCTCCATAGTAGGTTCAGTTCTATAAAGTTTCAATGCATTGTAGGAGGCAATTACACTTTTCTCACAAATGTCATTCCACCAAGGAGTTGGAGGTCTGGTTTTAAAATGATTTGGTTTATAAAATTTAGGAATTGTCATATCTTTTAAAGTATCCAATCGAGAACAAAAATCATTATAGGTTGAAATAGGATCATATAATTTTAGGACTAAATCATTAAATATTGTTTTGGAAATAGTTTTATACTTTTCCCAATCTGCTTTTTTATATGTAAACCTATCAATAGGGGGATTAATATGATATTTATCTATATGTAATGAAATCTCTGTTATTGTTGGGTAGTGATAGCTGCCCATGGCGTCATCATGTACAGACCACTCGCATAATGATGCGAGGTTAGCACTAATAAAGCTAACATCAATTGCAGACGGATTTCGTCTTGGGTTGTTAACAGTTGTAAAACGACCGTCATTTAAAATACATAAATCCAAGTCATCAATGATATTAAATAAATCCTGACCTCTGCTTTTAGTGGATAGACAACCAAATGCAATGTGGTGCGCATTAAAGTCACCACTGACGAATATAGGCTTTGGAAGATCATTAATAATATTACGTAGTCTATTAATTCGTATATGCCCACTAGAAGGAGGACAGTATACACAAAGAATAGTCAAACTACCATGCACAGTAGACAAGGACAGAGCAACAGTTTGAATGTCTTCATAAAATCTAGTGTTTAAAACTTTATACCTTAAATATGGTTTAATTAAAATTGCTACACCATTATGAGTATTGTTGGAATTTTTACTATAAATATTATATCCAGGTATTCTAAAGATATTGTTTTTAAACCATGTTTCGTTAAGTAAGCAAATGTCAATATTTTGTTGTTGTAAGAATTGAATCAATAAGGGTTTTTTACTATTAGCACTTTGAATGTTATACTGAGCAATACGTAGCTTAGACAGTGTGTGACTTGGATCCATTACTTAAGATTTTTAAGAAGTATTTCTTTAATACTATTGACGGTGGTAGGCGTATTATCTCCCTTATTACCCAGTTCCACCAACGTCTGTACTAGGGCCATAAGTACGTCGTTGCTGGCAACTATTTGGGCTTTGATGTCAACCTTAGGAGGGACTTCTTTAGATTTATTTACACTTTGTACAGAGTTATTTACAGATACAGGCTTATTTACAGATGTATGTACAGACTTATTTACAGATGTATGTACAGACTTATTTACAGTATCAATTATTTTCATTTTTGGAGGTGGCAGAGGTGGGAATTGTGTATTGTCATTCTTATTTTGTTTCGTCAATGTAGCACTTGAATAAGTAATCTTATTTTTCTTTTCTAAAATTTTATTTATCTTAATTGGACATAATCTAGATATTGCGAGATGAGGCCCGCTGCAATTGCAACAGCAGATCTCTGTTGGTCTATCACATTCTTTAAATAAGTGCTCGCCTCCACAAATGGAACATCTTTGTTTGCCATTACATATCCTAGCAAAGTGGTTAAATTTAAAGCAACGGAAACATTGCTGTAATGGGGGAACATATTCAAAAACTCGGTACGAAAACAAATCATATTGTACATTGTCTGGAAGTACATTAGATAGAAAAGTTATGCTAACTGTAGTGGTACTCGTTCTTGTCCTACCTTCTTTATAAATCTTACAGCTATTATTTCATAAATTGATGATAATTTAGAGTAAAGTTCTTTGTTAGAAATGTTTGCTGGTACAAATCTGATTATTCCTGTTTTTTCTATTTGCGCAGCCGGAATAAACGCTTTCAAGCCATGCTTGTTGAGGAAAGTGCTATTGTTAATAAAGTTATTGGCCGTATTATACTGTTTAAATATTACTACTATTTTATTTGCATTTATTCTTTGTATAGCCGTCACCCCTTTTATCTCGCTAGAAAATATGTGGTTCAGGTAGATAGGGCTCTTATTGCCTATCCTATCCTTGTTATTGGAAGCTTCAATAAATACCTTGAAATCCAGGTAATTAGCATTTTCCGGGTAAAGTCTCTTATAGTCCGGTTTAATATACGGCGAGTAGTTCTGCTCACCGCCGCCGCCATCCATGTCCATATCTGTTCCGCCTCTGGCCTCAGGCCGAGGACGTTTATTTGCGGTGGGCGAGTCATCCTCGCCCCCCTCGTTTCCTACCATTTGTACGGGTTTGCACACCTAAAACTGTTATTTTTATTAACTTTTGAGCAAAAAACTAGTTAATATTTAATTAAAAAGGAATTTGAAATTTTTTCTTGCGCGCTCTTTTTTAAAGTTCCCGCCAGAATCTCCATGGCAAAACAACGTTTGCCGGGTCAGCTAGTATTATTATAATAATCTAGACCGCGTTCTTCAAGTTTTTTGCTACACAAAATAAATCTTATTTCTCACGGTTTAGATTTCCTTTTTTGTCTGGCAAAACTCATTGAGATAAAGTTATATGGAGACGCCCCGTTGTTCTATACATACATTTTGCTTATACAAATATGAGTCAAACATGAGACAGAGAGTGAAATATTGGTTTGTCTCTTTCTTTCTAATGCAGTAATCATATTTGACAAAAGAGACAACAATATTTCGGTTGTTGCTCAAAATGGAATATTTTGTTGGGATATTTCCCACAGTTTCAGAAACGTGCCCATTTCGCCATTTTATGGGCCGAGTTTCGTGGTAGTTCTGCTGTCAAATAGTTGTTTACTTTTTGTTGAATTTAGATTTTTGAGTAAATTACGGAGTGTTTTCTTTTAAAAGTGCGTGTCACCATTAACAAACAGTAATTCAACATGCCTGGATGTTCCATTGTGTCTTGTCGTGCCAGAAAAAAGAAAAATCAGCCTGAATTGACTTTGCACAGGTTAGTAACAGGTTTTGAATGCAAACTACATGAATTAGAACAATTTCGGTAAAGAAATCGCTATGTGATCATATTTTCATGGTTAGAGTATTAATATTTGGGTTTATTTCCGCCCTACAGACAATATTTTTCATTTCTTATTTTCGTTCGTTTGTTTACAATAATAATAGTGTTGTACCGTTGCTGTAATAGTTCCCGATACTAGTCCTTCGTTACACTGAAACTGTTACCAAATGATATATTGATACAAATATACTAATCATTTACAGGTTTCCCAAAAATGAAAGATTGAAGAAAAAGTGGTTGGACTCTATCGATGTGGAAAATATTAGTCCACGAAGTAAAGACTGGCTTATATGTTCACTTCACTTTGAATAAAAATGTTTTAACGAACACTTGATGTTATTAGGTTACATAAGAACTCTGTACCTACAATATTTTCGGTAAGTGTGTATTAAAATTATTGTTAAATAACAGCCTGGTTTTTTAGCCTAAGAAGTTATATAGATAGTAATGTGTATTTAATAATTTTTTTTTTTCAGACATCCATTAAAAAAAAACAACTTCCAGAGTAATTTGTATTCTGTGAAACAAGCAACACTCAAGAATCTGGTGTTTCTTGTACATTTACTGTAATAGTGTAACGTTGTGAATAATCAACGTTATCCTTTGACCTATAATCAATCCATTAGTCAACGTTTAACAAAATAGTTACAATGGAATGCAAGGAATGCCTACACATTCCTTTTCGTGTTATAGTCATACGCAATGTTCTTCGTCAACCGACTCAGAAAAAACTCGTACCTGAGGGTATCGTGAAATGCTTAATTTCGCGTCGAGACTAAAAGTCATTTATAGGCGGGTAGTTCGGAATTTTTACAGAGTTTTGGTGTTGTAGTCGGAAGACATGTTGTTCAACGTTAACCGGTTGATAATTAAAGTGAGGTACCTAATGTGCTCATTAGTATAAATAAGCTCGCACAGACGTCAACGGGACTCATTTACGATTAAACTTTGTCGGCTGTTACACTGTCTCTCTTCATTAGAATCTTGTGACACCTTGCGTAACAGATTTTTTTTAAAAATATTTTTTTTGTATTCAATATTTTATTTAAAATTATTATTATTTATTTAAAATATTAAGTGTTCGCCCCGGATTAGGGGAACAAGGTTGGGACTGGATTTCCCATTTTCGACGTTCGTTGAGTTCAGCTGACTCACCCTACCGAACGTTCGAGACCTGCGCTCACTGCACCAAGCGGCACACACACCAGACCTGCCGGCGCAACCACCATCTCGTCCCTGCGGTCACTCTCACCTCAGGGTCAACTCCACGGCGTCGCGTCGCTCCACTTACGCGATAGCCAGGGCAGTACTAGCGCGCCTATTTTCACGGAACAATAAATTATCAAGTGACGGCTGTGAACCACGACCTAAATAAATTTCTTGTTAACGTTGGTGAGTTTTTTATTTTCAACTCACCCCTATACGTTACAGTGGCGCCCAAAAACGTGGTTTTTTTTATAAAGGTCGCTTGGTTTTTTGTTGTTCTGTGAGGTAGTGTTCTATTTTGGTGTTTGTGTGTTTTGTGTTTTTTACTTTTTGTGTTTGTGAAAACGTTTTTTGGTTTAACGCAGCCAAAGTGTACCCTACCCTACGCATTGTTTTTTTTTTGTTAAAAAAGAAAGTAACGGTTTTTTTTCTGTTGCGTTATTTTATTATTTATTTTAAAAACTTTTCATAGTAGTAGGGCTCTTGTGAAGGCCCGTCCGGGGAAGTACTACAACCACACTTATTTCAACCGTATAGCATTTTATGTTTCGGTTGTAGGGTGTGGGTGCCGGGTTTCTATTACAGGCACATATTTATACAACCTTTTCACCTGGGTTCGTCTGCCTATAAAAGAATTTTTACTTTCTTTTCTTTTATATAGGTACTTAAATTGTTTTTTTATAGGTTATTGCAGAGTACCTCATTCTGTCAATACCAATATTTTTTTTTTCAATTCATTATTTCAATTGTAATCTTTTTGAAACAAAACTTAACTTTTGTAAACAGTACACAATATTGCAGAATACCTCATTCTGTCAATTTTGTTTTTTCTTCTCAAATCATTTTCAATGCTATTTCTTGTTGAAATAACTTAAAATTTGTAAAATTTACACATTATTGCAGACTACCTACCTCATTCTGTCAATTTTTTTTTATCCTCTCAAATCATTTTTTAATGGTAATTATTGTTGAAACAACTTAAAATTTGTAAAATCTACACATTATTGCAGACTACCTACCTCATTCTGTCATTTTTTTTTTTCTTCATTCGTTTTCAATTATAATTGTTTAAACAACTTATCCGTTTGTAAAGCGTACACATTGGTTGCATTAACTCATTTTGTGTGTTATTTTATTTTTTATTTCTGTGCAATTGTTTTTGTGATTGTTTTCTAGATTGTTCTCAACCAAAACGTTTGTAGTTTTTAAATTTAAATTGTAACAGACGGAGTCTTAGTGGAATAACCGTTAATATTTTTTTATCATTGGAAAAAAAAGTATTTTTTTTGGCACTTACCCACACTTACACTTATAATTTTTTTTTCTCTCTTTTGAAAAAAGTTTTAAGTCATTGCTTATCCAGTTAAGTTTATGTCGCTTCAAAAGGCTGAACTCGAGTATGTAGTGGCCATTAGAGGCGTATCACCAGCAACGGTACAGTACTTACATAAACGGATAGCTAAATATGGACCATTATTTCCATTAAGACATTCTAGTCTAGTTAGTCTTTAATCATTATAACTTCAATTATTATTTTTTTGACATTCGTAAATTAATATACTCGTAAATTTTAAATATAATAGTAAATCTTAACTTAATATTTTTAATACTACTATACCGAACTATCCAACCTACCATTGCTTTTCTATTGTTTACTTCTGGTCTTTTGTATAATGATGGCCTACACCATTCATTATATTTTATTAAATATTTAAAACCTTTCGGGACTACACCGACGGTTATTATAATGATCGTGGCTCTAACCCATTGATCACTTTAGTTATGTAATACATGGTTGTGTTTTCTTTTCACGGTTGTGTTTTTTTCTTTAGAGCGGTAGCAACTCTTTAAATAAGCCCTTTGCAGGAGCGGTCGATTACTCCATAAATAAACCATAAATCATAAAAAACACAACTGTGTCTATAGAGCGGTAGCAACTCTTTAAATAAGCCCTTGCAGGAGCGGTCGATTACTCCATAAATAAACCATAAATCATAAAACACAATTGTGTCTTACAAACATAACTTGTTCTTTAGAGCGGTAGCAACTCTTTAAATAAGCCCTTTGCAGGAGCGGTCGATTACTCCATAAATAAGCCATAAATCGAAACCAAAAACATAATTTTATCATCTAGATTCAATTACATTAAAATCTAAAACTGGTAGGTGGATTAGTATTGGTCGGTGATGGTTAAAGGAAAAAAATAGTTTAATAGTAATGTTTTATTGAACTCAATACATACGATTGCATTATTCTCTCGCTTAGTACACTTTCATCCTTGAAGAAAACTATTGTAAGGCATCAGGTTAATGACAACAGGATACCTAAATATTTTATATTGTGCGACAGCTATCTCTCGTATCACTGAATACAATAGCTGCCGCTAGTTATGATTGGGAGAAGTATGAATGATGATTTTGATAGGTAAAACAATAGTTAGCTCTAATTCTTCGTGCGGATTTTGTCATTATAGAAGACAAAATCCTTGACTGCGCGAGGGGGTATTGTAACGTTGTGAATAATCAACGTTATCCTTTGACCTATAATCAATCCATTAGTCAACGTTTAACAAAATAGTTACAATGGAATGCAAGGAATGCCTACACATTCCTTTTCGTGTTATAGTCATACGCAATGTTCTTCGTCAACCGACTCAGAAAAAACTCGTACCTGAGGGTATCGTGAAATGCTTAATTTCGCGTCGAGACTAAAAGTCATTTATAGGCGGGTAGTTCGGAATTTTTACAGAGTTTTGGTGTTGTAGTCGGAAGACATGTTGTTCAACGTTAACCGGTTGATAATTAAAGTGAGGTACCTAATGTGCTCATTAGTATAAATAAGCTCGCACAGACGTCAACGGGACTCATTTACGATTAAACTTTGTCGGCTGTTACACTGTCTCTCTTCATTAGAATCTTGTGACACCTTGCGTAACAGATTTTTTTTAAAAATATTTTTTTTGTATTCAATATTTTATTTAAAATTATTATTATTTATTTAAAATATTAAGTGTTCGCCCCGGATTAGGGGAACAAGGTTGGGACTGGATTTCCCATTTTCGACGTTCGTTGAGTTCAGCTGACTCACCCTACCGAACGTTCGAGACCTGCGCTCACTGCACCAAGCGGCACACACACCAGACCTGCCGGCGCAACCACCATCTCGTCCCTGCGGTCACTCTCACCTCAGGGTCAACTCCACGGCGTCGCGTCGCTCCACTTACGCGATAGCCAGGGCAGTACTAGCGCGCCTATTTTCACGGAACAATAAATTATCAAGTGACGGCTGTGAACCACGACCTAAATAAATTTCTTGTTAACGTTGGTGAGTTTTTTATTTTCAACTCACCTTCATACGTTACAATAGAGGAACAATCTAGTGTAATAAAGTCCTCGCTGCAGTCTCTCTATAGAAGCATTTCCTCCCATCTAGCACCAAACTCATTCTTGTCCAGTCACTTGTGCTTCCCATTATTGACTATGCTGATGTTTGTTATTCTGATCTATCCCAAGAACTTCTTAACAAATTGGATCGACTTCTCAATAGCTGTATTCGCTTCGTTTTTGGCCTTCATAAATATGATCACATTTCTTCTTTCCGTTCTCAGCTTAAATGGTTGCCTATCCGACTCAGGAGATCCCTAAGATCTCTCTGCATGCTTTTCAAGATTATGAACGATCCACGTGCTCCTGATTATTTAAAAACTCAATTTAAAGTGTTGGGCAGTTCTCATACTTGTAACCTTCGAGCTTCCAAAAAACTACTTCTCCAAATTCCTTCACACCGCACCGGTTTTATGTCTAATTCTTTCGCTATAGCATTAAAAAAGCTGAAAGCGATTTCACTTTAAAAAAAAATTTCGTAACCCTATTTAAGTCACAATAAATAGCTCTCTTCTTTTTCTTTTCAAGTCTAGTCATAATAGTTATTATTAAGTTATATGTATATATATATATATTTTTTTTTCATTTATTCTATTATATTGTTTAGTTTATTTTATCAGTAATATATGTATTAGTATCTATATTAATTTATATAAGTGTTTGATTTTTTTTTTGTATCCTACCACAATATTCTCTTATTTAACCCAAAGGTTGACTGGTAGAGAATGCCTTGTGGCATTAAGTCCGCCCTTGTACCACTTTATGTACATGAAGTTTAAATAAATAAATAAAGGAACCGTCTACCGTAATGGAGGCACCATTGCAGTTGACCCATCAATGTGTGGGAACAGTGTGGGAACAAATTAACGCTAACACATAAATATATAATATTTAATTACAAGCGATAACGCAAATGTGAAAACATTATTTTTACGTAACTACATGAATTATAATTCAATCGTGGTATCTAGTCGTAATACTATTATGTAATCCTAAAAGTACTAGGGATACTGGTATCGATACTCGTTACACTAACAATGTTTCTTGATTGGCACAACCCTAGCATTGGCCGCCATTTTATGGGACCAGCGAACTTGTAGGCATACACGTTTTTGGTGTAGGTATTTCCAGTCCATAGGATTATATGTCTATGGGCAAAACTAAAGAGAGAAATGAGAGGTTAACTTTGAACGTAGAAAGAGAAACTGAAGGTCGCTATCTCATTTCCACAATTGCCAGGAGATAAGCATTGGTAGAAATGTTAGAAAATTTTATAGTTTGGGGCCTTCGATCATTAATAACAACTAGATACACAATCCCGTACAAAAACTAACTAAAAACTGTCCTCAAGTAGGTCGTAAAATAGAAAGAGAAAGAAAACAGAAAGAAACATAACTGGCCAACATATTATACCAAAAGAAATTAAACCTTATTCAAATGAGTTAAAGTCGAATTTAGAACGGTCATAAAAACATATTAAATTTTACGACCGCGACTCGAATACACACATGTTACCCGACTAAATCAAGTAGCCATGCGACACTACGAACTGTACGTTTAGTAAAAGTCTTTTCAATTTAGGTGTTTTATTGGCACCGTGCACGACTTTAGCGCCACCTAGCGTTTGCACTGTTGACGGCTCTGACCGTTCTAATGGAAATCAGATTTCTTTACAAAACACATGGTTTTGGATTCCATGGCGATTCATCAGCTCTGAATAAAATTAAATAAACATAGGCAAAATGTATTCTATAAGAAAAATGTCAAATACAGGATTAAAATGAGGATTATGATATTATTTACTTTTTTCTCTTCCCGGCAGCTAATCATCTCCTGCATTGCTCATCTTTCCAAGAACCGCTTGGGAAGCAATAAAATTTAAATTTACTATTTCTGCTAGTATTCTTGCAGTTTACAACACAACAACTGCTGTGACCTATGTTTTTCTGGCGGAATAACGCGATTATAAAAATTACGTACAGATATGTCTGACAAATTGATTCGAAATTGACAGATGACAGAGTTCAATGAACTCTGAGACGGAGCCGTCATATTCCGACTGCTCCCCATCACCTGCCGTTGAAGAAACTACGATATCTCGTCAGATATTCATTGAAATCAAATGATGTCAAAGGAAATTTTGTTCAAAATTAAATGTTTGTAATGATTAACGTATTTTTTTGGGTAAGGATTAATATTATGGTCATAAAAATACCGTCGCAAGTAATGTATTATTTTAAAACCAATTTGATTTCCATAAAAAAGGTTATGGTGAGTTAACCTTAAAAGATAGATATATGCTGTCGCGGACTTTATTTTAGAACGTTTCATGAGGAAAAATTCCGTCATACATAATTTTTGCGTAATATAAACCGTTTACGCAGCGCACGCGAATTTCCCGATTTGACAACATGTTTCATTTCTGCTGTGCTCCTATTGGTCATAGCGTGATGCTATATAGCCTATAGCCTTCCTCGATAAATGGACTATCCAATACAAAAAGAATTATTCAAATCGAACCAGAATTTCCTGAGATTAGCGCGTTTTTAATAGTTGGCAAAGGTGAATGTGCTCTTAGACAATCCCACATTAGTTTTACTTTTCGCCACCATGGGCGCTCCAATCGAATAGTACTACCCCCACCTAGTACTTCGCACCCAGCGAATAAACCCGGCTGATAATTTCGTCAACTTTAAAATATTTTTTTTACGGCGATTTCTTAACGAAATATCAGTATTTATAGTACAGTGATAGTTATTATATATTGGTAATGTTAGTACTTACTAAAAAAATGAAGTTACATCCTTTTTTTCGGTACTGGAAGAGTGATTTGCACTTTTTAAACAAGCACGGAGGCATGTTTACGTTCCGAGCGTTAGAACAGTACTAAACCAAAAGGATGACCGATCTCTGATTTGGTCATTCTTTTGGTGAGGACGTTTTTTGTCTATCTAGTTTGTTATCTAGTTGTTTTAAATGATCGAAGTTTGGGGCTTACTTAATTTATTTGTAATTTACGTTATTTTTAAACTACAAGTAAGTTTGTGAGATTGCTTAAAAATGTATTTTACCATATTTTTTTGTAAGTTTTATATATTGTATGACTATGTGGTAGTAATAACATAATTATTCGGACAACACTGAATTTGACGTATGAATTATAAATGGCGGCATTTTTGGAAACCGTTAAATAAAAATACGTTTTAACTACAGGTATCTTCTATTTTTATTGTGAAAATAGTAAAATATGATGTATTAAGACATATAGAAGTGATTCATAATATTGGTTGTGGCATATCATTTCACAGGTAAGGAATATTTAAGATTTGACCAAACGTTGATTAGTGTGACAATACTTAAGAAATTTTGAAGACAAAAATGTAACTTATACTTTCATGTCTTTGCGATGAAAACTAAGGAAAATATGGAAAATATACGAGTAATTATCACATTATTGCAATATTTTATATATTAGTTTAATTTTTTAGTTGGACGTGACAAAAAATTTTGTGTAGAGGCTCCATTTCAAGCCAGGTGTTTTTTAGGATTCCGTAACTAAAGGGTGAACGAAACTCTATTACTTAGACTTCGCTGTCCGTCTGTCTGTCTGTCACCAAGTTGTATTTATGAACTGTGATAGTTAGACAGTTGTAACGATAACAACGATTTTCTAACAATTGAGGCTCTGAAATAAACAATAATGTTTTGAAAATAATATTGACAAGATTTTATGATTATTTAAAATTAATAAGCACTGAGATTTTCTGCTAACCGTATTCTTTTTTCAAATGAAAGTTGACAGTTGGAAGTTAATGACCAGGGGGTGATCACTTCCCTGTAGGTGAGAACTCACGCACAGATGATGCATTTCTGTTGCCGCTATAGCAAACTAAAACAATAAAAAAAAAAAAATTAAGGGGCCTCTAATACCCGCACCCGTCCGCATGGATCATGCCTGGGTCGACAGTGCGGCGTAGTCCATACGCGCCTCAAACAGCTGTCAGCAATCTGACGGGGCCCCTTTTACAGGGCAAATGCCTGCCGGGGTTGCGGGACTGTCTTATCAGTTGACCCGGAACGTAAAGGGCTATTGAAGAAACACCGTGGATTTTACTCAGTACAAGTCTGCGAGCCCCTTCAGGTTCCGCCTGGGATGGGAGGACCCATTTGATGAATTTACCACGATAAAAAAGAGGGCCCAGAGTTTTTGACTCTTGTTTACTTGATAACGGCAACAAGTAGACGTTTCAAATACTTATCCACAAAGTATTGAGTTATAAATTCTCTACAAAAAAATAATTAAAATAAAGCAAATATTTAAGGAAGCCTCAAATACAAAAAATCGTGATTTTGCGGTCTGTGGGTACTAAACGGGGTACAATGAAAATACTTTAATAAATTCTCCACTTTAATCTATAATCGCCTAATCAAACCTTCGGTATCCTGTGGGATGTTCGAATAGTAGGTAGGAATAGTGGTGGAACAGCATGGGGTCATTGATCTTGAGGTAAAAGTCAAATCCGAAAGTCATGAACTCATGATCCGCGATTCTCGTGGAGTTAGTGTTAAGGTCAAGGTCAAAAGTCATTAGAGTTAAGGTAAAATGACTTTGAAATTAAAATCAAATGATCCCGAGGGCATTATTTAGGTATATACCTCGAAGGTTAAGGTCGAGTGGAAATTATCGTCAAGGTCAAGTGACTTTAGAGTTCAGGTTCATGATCTTGAGACTCACAGTCAAGGTACTGGAACTCCAGTTGACTTCAATTGCAATAATATATTTTTCTCTTTTTTTGTTCAAATCTCCAAAACAGTGTGTTCTGTCACAAAAATAACGAAAAAATTTAGCCAAGTTATAGCGGGAAAAATCTTGTTCCCGAATCTTATGGTCACCCTACTAGAAAGAGACGGTTACCTGCAAATTAGCTCTCTCAGCTGGCACGTTTTTCGGCATGAGTACTTAGTCCAGATTGTTTTAATAGGTCCATGGTTAATCCCGATTATTCCACAATATCGACGTCCCCGGGGAATAAACCGGTAATCGCAAAAATCAAATTTTACAGGAAAAATGATTTAGTGTTTTTGGGGTATATCTCTTCAACAAAAGGTAATAATGAAAACATTTTTATATGACGTAAAAGCTAATTTTTGCCCGAAAAGTTTATAGTATTAGGTATAACTATTAACAATACACATAATTAGTTATTCACCAAAATACATATTACCGAAAATGGTTTCATACTATTTTTAGGGTATTGATATCTTACCATCCTGACTTAACAATATTATTCCAGTAATGTTTACTTACCGAATTATTCTTGTAAATTTCTTAAAAATCATAGGCATAATATTGCTTTACTGGATTATTAAACGTGTTTTTTCGTTACAGAGAGAGATTGTAACGTTCAGTTACCGACTTCTTATAGTAAAATTTTAAATAACCATAAAAGGGTAAAGTAGTGTAACCCGTATTTTATAGAAAAAATTTGGTAGCCATATTATTGTAATCATTGAAAACCGATTATGTAAAATAAATTTGTCGTCGGTATCTCCGAGGAATAATTAAATGAAACTCATATTTTTTTAAAATTATAATGTTTATTGGGAACAAAGTTCTCATAGAGATCTCAAATTACAATCAGTAAAAGTATAACAAAAGTAGCCAAACTAAAAAATTAATAACTAATCGGTATTGTCAGTTGCATCATCAGTATCATCGCGATCATCACTATTTTCTACATAAATTAAGGATTCATAAAATGCATGGTAATATACCGTGAAATCGCTCCACTATTGCACAAAGTGCACCCCCGTGTGGTTCCGGACAGTAGAATAGGCCACCCCATCTCTTCCTGTGGTTGTCGTAGAAGGCGACTAAGGGTTGTTAGCCAGCAGGTGAGGTAACACCATCTGCCTCACCTGCCCTAGCTCTGGCAACCGGTACATGGCGGTATAACCATGTCGTATGCTGAAATGCCTTGAAATGCTTAAGTTTAACTTTAACTTTTAACTTTAGTGGGCAGCAGCACCAAGCGGAAGAATTTCAGCATCTGCGGTCACCAATCCACCTGCCAAGCGTGGTGACTATGGCAAATACCCCAAACATGAAGCGCAACAATGATTTGAGGCCCCCAGTTCCCGGTAGCTGCACTATGCCTGGCCATGGTACAGGCCACGGTAACGGTGCGGCGGGGGGTGCTAAGAATCCCCGGGCGACGGCAGGGTACCCTAAACGAAATTTTTACTTGGCGACGTACAACGGACTCTCTGCGGTTGGACGAGCACGTTGCCGAATTTGAAGTAGAGTTAAGTCGTTTTAACTGGCACGTCGTGGAATTAGCGAAGATCCGTAGACAGGGGGAGGACACGATAGCCTAAGATATAGTGGCCACTTGCTCTATTTCCATTTCACCAATAATCCCAAGGTGGCGTCGAGTTTATGGTCCACAAATCACTCAGGAGCACCATTTTGGAATGTGGCAGTGTATCGGCAAGGGTGGCATACCTTATACTGAGGATATTAGATAGGTACTCCCTAAAGATCATACAAGTGTATGCTCCAACGTCCGCATACCCTGACGACAAAGTCGAGGCCATGTACGAAGACATAGTTATTCTACACTGTTGTTATGGGTGACTTCAACGCAAAAGTGGGAGTACAAGGGAGTGGCGAGTCGAGAGTAGATCCATTCGGCTATGGGAGCAGAAATCACAGGGAGCGAATGCTGGTAAACTTCCTCGAGGCCCAGGGGCTTTTTCTGATGAACTCTTTTTTCCAGAAGAAGCCTCAAAGGAAGTGGACCTGGCGAAGCCCCGATAACGTGACAAAAAACGAGATCGACTTCGTTGTGTCTGATAGGCGCCATATATTCAGAAATGTGTCAGTGGTCAACAGGGTCAATATCGGAAGTGATCATCGACTAGTTAGAGGCACTCTGAATATAAATATAAAAATAGAAACAGCGCGCTTGACAAGGTCAACTGTCAGACCAACGCTGCCTCAGGTCGAAACTGATCGTGAAAACTTACAGTTGGAACTACAGAACTGATTCGCCATGTTGGAAACCACTGAGGATATAAATGATGACACCGGAGGCCTGGTACGTGTCATCCGCGAGGTGTGCTTCAAACATTTTCGACCAAAAAGTCAAGGACTCAAGTCGGTACTTACCAGCGAGACTCTGGAATTGATGAGGAAACGACGAGAATAAGTAGTTGTCCGAGAGCTATTCTAATCTCACCCACATCAATGTCGGGAAGCTCGTCTGTGAGATGGCGTGAAAGTCTGGCCCGTGGATCATCCATGCCTTGGGCCTGAGGTGGACAGGTTTTTTGGGCATATAAAACACATAACTGTTACAGTGCGTTACCGAAAATATCTACCACAAAATTTACGATAATAAACCTGTAATCGCGTTAGCCAGAAATTTAGCTGAAATATTTTACAGTAATATTACTTTACCGAAATGTAGCCACAGAATTTAATTTGTAATAACGTATTCCGTTATTTTTCTAGTAAATAAAAAATGAAAAATTTCCAAAGAACAAAAGTGTTATAAGGAAATCCGTTGGAAATTATCGCAGAAAATATTTGAAAAAAATTGCATAGGTGTATCCCGACCCATAGATACCGTAAATGGTATAACAGTAAAAAGTCAGTAATAGTATAATACAGGTTTATTCCTTGGGGGCGTCGATATGAACTATCTGTACACCAAAGGGGAATGACAAGAATCGGCCCGATTCATGCTGTGTCCAACAGAATTTCTAAACTAAAGATAATTCATAACATAAATCAATAAAACATTTATAATAATGTGAGAATAATATGCAAAAAATCATTAAATTAATTAATAATTTAAAAGTTTATTTTATATTAACGTTAAAGTATTGAGTGGTCAACTCCTTACAAACAATTTTTTTCGGTGTTCTTATGGAAACTTAATTATACCATTAAATTCTATAATTGTTTTCCTTTTTTAATGATACGAGAATAAAGTTCATCTTTGTTGGGTTTATGAAACTTGACAATATCTTTTCATCCAAATCGGTAGTAGGTAGGTACAAGAGTTTGTTTGAAAGAGTAACAAACATACATCCTAACAAACTTTCACGTTTTTTATATTAGTAGGAAGTAGGATAGGATTAGTACCTAATATAATAGGATAATTATGTAGGTGCCTATACAAATCCAAAACTATGCCAAAGACCTGTGGTGTTCCCAAAGGCGACTTAAACTCGACACCAGAGAGAGGGTGGCCAACTACTCACACGAAAAAAAGTCTTCAATAAGTTCTGACGATATTATTATATTACTAGCTGACCCGGCAAACGTTCGCGTTGTTTTGCCATATAAATAATTAAAAAAAAAATTAGGGGTGGACTACCCCTAACATTTAGGGGGATGAAAAATAGATGTTGGCCGATTCTCATAGATACCGGATAAGCACAAAAAATTTCATCAAAATCGGTCAAGCCGTTTCGGAGGAGTATGGCATCGAAAACAGTGACACGAGAATTTTTTATATTAGATTATTAATGATTGTTTTTGCATTAACCGGGTATTACTGGTTCGGGATGACGACAAATAACATTGATTGGAATCTTATTATCTTCAAATGAGACAATTAAAGAGGTGATTAGGCATAATAGTTTTTATTGTAAGTTTCATCGAACATCGAAAGACGCTTGTGACCCTAACTTGTTGTTGGCGCAGACTTTGTTGGCGTATTTGTACAAACATTGGCGTTCTTTTGTTACTACGAGATACATACCCTATTGCCTACATTGTAAGGTTTATTTTGTATATACGAAAGTAATTTCAATTATAATTTTAGTCGCTTGGGCTTGGTCGTTGTTCGTTTTGTTTGGCGTTGGGTTCTTTCTGCCGGCCGGCGGGCGGGTTATGCGTCAGTATTCGTGTCGAAGCCACGCCGACCAGACTCCGCTGCAAGAATCGAAAATAAGCCGTGAGTATCTGCAATATAAGACAAACAAATCTGTTAAAACGCTGTCTCCAAACTATTTCTTAACCTTTCATTCTTAGTTTCATTGTTTTTTGGAGAAAATACGTCCTTTTGCTTCTCTTTAGACATGAACATTGAACATTATGGATTGGTAATTGATTACTGGGAGCGTATTTTTAGCGGTTTATAGATTACCATCAGCATTATTTTGAACGAAAAAAGATGATTGGTATTTTAAGGATAAAATGATGAAAGTTTAAAATGAATAACTTATTCAGTTTCATGGTAGAATGTAGAATTTTTGTATAGGTTTGTCCTAATAGGTCCGTACCAATTGGTTTTAATAACCCAGCCTCTTAATCATGTGTAACAGTGTAAAGAGCTAGATTTTTCCAGCGAATTTTTTTTACGACCTGCCTAATGTACCTGCACAGGATAAAATACGAGAATACCGTATTTGATATCATCCTATCAGACTATAATTTTATCCAGATCCGTCTTGGATCAATAATAGAGATCCGTTCAGATGTTAAAAGGTGAGATTGTGTAGGTAATAAACATCCATGCATCTATCCAAGCTTTTTATAAGATAGTACCTGCTAGGATAGATGCTCTCAATCAATTTTTTTTTGTCAATATTGGTCTCACTGTCTCAGTGTGCGGCCCCATTAATAATTGTCTCGCGTCGTCGTCGGTCGCATCGTTGACAGCGGGCGACGGACAGTGTTCAATTGGGCCTCACCCTAACACACTCCACAATACAAATCTATAGAGGTTCGTATTCGTACACAGACATGCGTCAATGGATACCAAAGTCGTAAGGTATCGGAGACTTGCGTCTAGGGTTGCCATCTCTAAAATTTGGAAACCAGGACAAGACGCCTGAAAACCCCGGATTTTAGAGTCCAGAACCCGGACATGTCAACAGTTTTTTTTTTAAATAGTGTAATTAAATAGATTGTTGATAAAGTCATAAAATTAAATCACCTTTTTATGTATTTTCTTTTTATAATTTTTTAAACCGGGACTAAAAATGAAACCCCCACGGACGCTCCCCAGACGCCCTTCTAAACTAGGACAAATCCGAGGAAACCCGGACTGATGGCAACCCTACATGCGTCGCCTAGTGTACGAAAACGAAAGGGCTTAAGGTTAATTCTCACTGAGACGAGACGCTACGATACTTGTGTAGTAAATAAAGTTAAATTTTGTGTCGTTCTATTGAAATGTGCGCGCAGCGTTGCGTCTTTAGGGTTAATTTAACCTTGGGCTGCTACCTACCTATGAAATAGGTACCTACATTATTTTTTAAATTAATCGTGGGAAGTAATGGAGGGACAGTCACATGCAATTATTGTTCTCAGGGAACCAGTTTGGTATAGGTAATCAAATGGGGCGCTGTAGTCGGCAATGTCATGTCAAATTATCATAATTTCAATGAAGTTTTGACACAAATAATTAACGTATACCCTTTTTTTTTATTGTGGTAAAATCAAATGAGTCCGGATCCCAGGGCGGGACGGGTCGGACTGTCAGACTTGTACTGACTAAAATCCACGGTGATCCTTCCATAGCCTTTTACGTTCCAGGGTCGCGGTTACCTCATGAGACAGTCCCATGACTCCTAATTTAAACCCTGGATTAACACATAGAAAAAAATAGTTTTTATTTAGGTAGGAAAATAACTTTAAAAAATTGCAGCTAAGTATACAGCTGGTGTTTTTTTTTCTGAGTTTATAACATTTCTTTTTCAGAAACATGCCGAAGGTTGTATTTTACTACTTCCCCGTGAAGGCTCTGGGTGAGTCCGCCCGTCTTCTGTTGGCGTATGGTGGCCAGGAGTTCGAAGACCGCCGCATTTCCCCTGATGACTGGCCCGCATTCAAACCCAGTAAGTTTAATTAACTAATTTTATTTTCACACCACCTGCTAATTTTTTTTAAGAAAAAAACTTTGCCCCCATACTAGGAATTTCTTCCATGTCGTGGATGCGTTTACAAACATAGAAATACGCTTATGCTGGGTCTACATTAGCGGGCGAAGCTTCGTATCGCGTTGGCGCGCAAAACATCCGTTGTCGGACATACACGATGTTCTTGTCTATATTGGCGGGCGAAGATTCAGAAAGCGGCCTACGGCGAATATTCGTTGTTTATTTGTGCGGCCGAGACGATAGAAGAAGCAGTGGCTTTGCGTTATACCTATGTCAGTAAATTATTATTTATTACATTTGTACGAATATCAGGTACGAAATTATATAAAAAAAGAGAAGAAACAAGAACGTCATTCCCGCTTCAAAGTCTGGACGACACTGAAGTGACGTAGGTGTGGCCACTCAAGCGAATATTGTCGCGACAAGTCCTTTGAAGCGCGCCAGTTTATCGACAGTGCCCCGATGCTACATCGTCTGCACGCGAAAACATCGCGTTGCAACGATGTAGCCAGCCACATACATCGACGTAGCCCGAATATTCGCCGTAGCCCGCTAATGTAGAGCCAGCATTTCACAAAACATATAAACACAAAACATAGATAAACAAACCGAACAACTTGTTGGTCATACAAATAGTTGTACCATGCGGAGATCCAACCCGCGACACGGTAACCTTTTCACTCTTGAGTTGAAGTCCAGACAAGAGTGACTAGGGAGGTTACTTCTAGAAAAGCTTGCTTCATCGTTGACCACACCATCACTTACCAACAGGCGTGATAGTGATCAAACATGCACCTATAGTTAAAAAAAAAAACTTCTGTTTCGAATTCAAACAATATTATGTGTTGAATAGTCCATTATCAAAGCAAGCTATAGGTTACATAAAATTACGCTACGACTTGGGTTGCTAGGTCTTAAAACTGAAAAACCGGACAGACCAATTTAGCCGGACATTTAGGTGAAAAGACCGGACTCCTTTTTACCCGACTGCGCGACGCAAAGGAGGGTAATGTGTTTATCAGTCTATGTGTGTATGTTTGTTTCTATGTGGCGTTCTAGAGACCAAACGCGTAGGGTGATTTTGATAATTATTACGTCAATCGATTCGTCTTAACCTTGCGAGTGTCACTAAAGACATGACAGTAATCAAAATTCACAACAGCGACAACCAGACGCCATATTGTCAAAATGAAAAAAATAAAAGTCGATGAATGTCAAGTGGGGTGTCGTTGAATAGGTATTTTAAAATCATCTTTAGGTTTCTTTTATCATTTTTCATGTTAACTTTTTCACGTATTTTTCAAAATTAGTTTTTACGCAGTCGGGTTTTTTGTTTTTCTTTAAATTATTTTTAGGGTTCCGTACGTCCGAATACAAAAACGGAACCCTTATAGGATCACTCGTGTGTCCGTCTGTCTGTCGCTTACAGTCAATTATCTCCGAATCTACTAGACCGATTGGGTTGAAATTTGGTACACATATCTATTCCTGTGACCCAAGCACAAAGGTGTAACGTGAATAGATGAAATCTGTATGTGGGAGGTAATTTATGGGGGGGAAGGGGAAAATGAAAAAAAAATATTTGAAAACTGCATCGTGTGACATATCAAAGGAAAGTTCTTATTGACACAATCTTAAATATTTTTTTTTTGTAATTTTAAAATAAATGGTTTCCAAGTTATTCAAGAAAATAGACGAAATTTGACCATTCCCCCTCCCCCCTTATCTCCGAAACTACTGAACCTAAAATTTTGAAAAAAATACAGTAATTATTTTTCTACTTATAGATTATAGGAAAATCTATAAGAAGTCCATATCTGTATATGGGAGGTAATTTTTGGGGGGGAACGGGAAAATTAAAAATATATATTTGAAAACTGCATCGTGTGACATAAAATATCAAATGAAAGGTCTTGTTGAGACAATCTTAAATATATTTTTTTTTGTAATTTTAAAATAAATAGTTTCCAAGTTATTCAAGAAAATAGACGAAATTTGACAATTCCCCCCCCCCCCCCCCTTATCTCCGAAACTACTGAACCTAATTTTTTTTTTAAAATACAGAAATTAGTTTTCTACTTATAGATTATAGGAAAACCTATAAGAAGTTATATTAAAATAACATGGTAAATCACTCAATATTGTGCGTACCAATTTGGGTCAGATTTAAAAAAAAACGTGATAGGTAACATCGTACGGAACCCTCTTCACGCAAGTCCAACTCGCACTTGGCCGGTTTTTATCCTAAGTTCGCTTCAACTATAAACGGTTACGCTCGCCCTGCAAAGACGAAAACTAGTGCGGCTAATGCTAGTTACTCGCTTGCACTACCCATATAAGGTGAGTTGGGCGGAGAGGAAACCAAATCATGCTAAAAAATTATGAAACTTAAAAGCCTAACAAAAGCCAGACAGGCCGGACATGGTCTAATTTGGCCGGACACGGAACCAAAAAGCCTGACTGTGTCCGGTTTTATCCGGACGCAAGAGGGAAACGCTAGCTACGATCTAATAGGAGCCGAGAATCAGTAGCGAATCGCGTGGTATATATGGCTTGTAATTTCTATGGCAATTGACTATGATTGTATGTTTAATCAAGAAACTAGGCTGCCTTATCTTATTCTTGAGTTACTTCGTAGTATCTAGGTAAGTATTTCTAATTGATTCAAAGGTACCTATTGATAAGAAACTATTGTTGTAGGTACCTAGGTATTCCTATATCGCACTCATTTCATTATTATATCCAAAGTTTCAGTGCTGAAAGCCTGAAAGGTTCAGCAGAGGTGTATCCTTCCACTGCCGGGGTCGCGGATCTGTCTAAACAACCGTGACCCTGGAACGCTGGCTAATGATGGAACGCATCAAAATTCGAGCGAGTGACGTCCGCGCCAGAAGTGAAAACTGTACTTGCTAGTGCCGTATGGCAATGCTAAACGCTATGTCGAGGATGCCGTCGAAATTGGCAGCCGTCGAAACCGTAGTGGATGGCGAAGTCGGTACTGTTGGTGCGGTATGTGCTCGACTTAAAGCTGTCGTACTTGTTGTATAGCAATTTAAAAACATAACTGAAAATACTTTATTTACTTTAAAAATAAAATGAAATTAAATTGGAAAACATAAACGGCAGATGCAGCGCTTGCCGTGGTAAAAATTGTACTGAATAAAAAAGGAGTTAAAAGTGACGCAATAGTACTCGTAGATTGAAAATTCGAAATACAAATGTTTAAATTTAAAAATCGAAATAGAAAAATAAAAAGGGAAGAGGTTGAAGGAACAGAGGTGGAATACCCAATCTGTTACACTAGTAAGTTTTTTTTAGCCAAAAACCATATTTACAAAAACCCTGCCTTTATTCTAACCGAAGACATGAATGCTGTGTATGATAAAAATAAAACGGAAGAGGAGGTCACAGGCTAAAAACAAGCATCGATTGTACGAGCCCACAGTGTATCAACATCCTTATTATGCTAACAACACTTGCTTCAAGTTATCAAACAGTTCTTGTGAACAAGCAAATAGAGGTCATTGTTGCTCGTCAGCGCTATCTGTTTGCTCAAATGTTAGTAACATCTTGTTCATTGTAGATATCAAGTTGATTGAATAGAAAGGCTTTCTACTAAAGATAATGGGTTGATTGAATTAATGAATTTGTCTTGTTGTTTGTTATCAGTCTTTATTTAAATGAGTTACTTTTTTATTTTACTTTCTTATTTAGATAAAATTTTTGCCAAGGGAACGTTAAATCGGTATAAAAACTATCCTATGTTAATCCAGGTTTCGCGGCGATAAGACCCTTCTTTGAGGAGTGGCTAGATAGGAGTCACGGCGTCCTGACCTACCGCCTGACTCAGGTCCTCACTGGACACGGCTGTTTTGGAAGGTACTTACCTGTATCTGAGGAAAAAGTAGGAAACGTCCGGGTGTCACCACTGCGAGGACCGCCCGGAGGACACGCTGGAGCATACGGTGCAGGACTGTCCCGCTTGGGCAGAGCACCGCCGTGTCCTCAGGGCGACGATAGGGGGAGACCTCTCGCACCCGGCATTGGTCGAGGCCATGGAGTGGGAAGCGGTCGCCTCCTTCTGCGAAGCAGTCATGCTCGCGAAGGAGGTGGCGCGCCACGCGAGGGAGAGGACAGCGTCCTCCCTCCAGCCCGAATTTGGTATTACTACCTTTTTCAACCATTGTGCCTTTCCTACAAAACGAGTAAATAAAGGCATTTTTTATTTATCTAAATATTGTTTCACTGTGGGGGTCAAAAAATCACCAGTCATTATTATTTTAACAGGTTGTTGTTCTACAATAATTGACGACAATTGAAACACTTCGATAAATGGAAGTCATAAAGATAATATACATTTATTTACCCATTTTTGTATAAATATTAGATAACATTTTATTATGGTGGGTATGTATTTTATGAGTCAGTGTTGTCACCCAAGATAAGATAGCTAAGGTCATCGCACCTACAACAGATCAAAGATCGAAGATAGAACATAAATTGTTCATCTTATAAAAAGATCACTAGTTTTGTTAATCTTGATTTTTCCATAGTGAGACTGTCAGCCTCGTATTGTATAAAATCCACGGTGTTCCTTCAATAGCCCCTTACGTTCCAAGGTCACGGTAACCTGATAAGACACTCCCGCGACCCCGGCAGGTCTTTTTTTGCCCTCTTCTCTTTGGCCCTCTGAGGGGGGGCTGCCGTCAGACAGATTGCTGATAGCTCATTGAAGCGCGCGTGCGGAACACGAGTAACACGACGCGCCGTCGACCCGGGCATGCTCCATGACCGGCAAGTCGACCATTACTCGCCGTCCACATGCCCGCGCCTATGGTGCCATCTCCCGAGTTAGTTGGTTCGTGAGTCCTCAAGAGTCCCGCCTCCTCCTTCGCTAGCATGACTGCTTCGCAAGAGGTGGGATATTCCTAGTGTGGGATAGTAATAGAATGAATAGCAAATTGGTTCAGTCATCTTGTAACAACATAACAGCTCTGATACCTAGTCCAGTTAGATTCAATAAAGTAATGGTACCAGTACGGGCACTCATGCAATTGCAATCACCTGTTTGATTCCAATTGTGTCGTGTTACAATAGTAGGAAGGTCGATATTTCGCGTTTATTCGTAGTCATTCACGTCAAGGTCATAAAGTATAACACACGTTGCCAAGCGGTAGCGATTTTAGGCTTCCGAATATATTTGAACTTAACCCGCTTTATTACAAAAGGAGGTTTAAGTCTCGTTAAACTACAGTTTCGTTAGTAACGGTAACGGCCCGATTTTTATCCGTTGTCGATAACTAAGAGCCCTTACACAAACCGTGGTTTTGCGATAAACCATTGCATGATCTAACAGTCGTAGCTGTCAAAGGTTTTGTGTTGTTTTTTTTTTATAATTTTCACCCAAATTGGATTTAAACATGGTATATTTAATTGTTATTATTACACATGGTGGATTTAATTGTTTAGAAGACAATGGTTTAAATGTTAGTAGGTACTAAGGTCCACGTTTTATAGGTATAAGTTTTGTAATGCAATAAGCTTGGACTTGATATTCCAGGTTTAAACCAAGGTTTATTTAGTTTTTGTAATAAGACTGTAAAGTTTATCTTGGACGTCACGGACGTTGAATGAAAGCATTTATTTATTTATTTAACATTTATTTACAAGTAACTTATGACTTAATGTGTTACTAACAATATTTCTTAATCACTATGTTAGTATTCCTAATCTACTCATTTAACTTATCCTCTTCTATCTTCTTCTTCTTCTTATCTTCCTTCTCTAAATTATGAGTATAGCCTTTCCCCAACAGTGGTGTACTTAATATTTGAAATGGGATTTCATTATACGCAAGAAAATGTTTTTCTAAAAATCGGTGCTCAAATGGAAATACAAGCGGTACTCTTAACAACGATGCCGTAAAATCGATGCTCAAACGGGAATACCTCCGTTTTAAATCGCTCCCGCTGCCCGTCCGCTAATGCCACAATGAGCACACCTACAAAAACAATTTGATAATGTTTCTCGTTTCGGTTGACGACAACCTTGGCCGCGGTTTTTGCATGTTATTCTGATTACATATGTTTGTATTCCTTCTTCATAAACTATTTTTGTATGAGTTGCATGACATATTAGATAATGATTTGCGTGTGGTAGTTGATAAAATAGTGAGTTGCATCTGGAACTTAGCTGTTAAATTTGTTGAGGAGGTAAAAATTTATGGAAAAATATAAAATACCTACATTTTTTGTATTTTTCCATAAATTTTTACCTCCTATGGATGGACTAAAAATCTTGCGAGGTTGTTTCATGTTAATGAAATTAGATGAATACCTACAAAAACATATTTTTTGTTCAAAGTTTTTATTTATTAGCTATCGTACCTACTCGTATTTATTTTGAACACGCTGTTCGATAATATATGCATTTATCCCACGGGAACATAAAATCGGGTTAAACACTATCCTATGTGTTACCTAATTCAAGTTATAAACTTTCTGTGTACCAAATTTCGTCCAAATCCGTTCAGTAATTTTTGCTTGAAAGAGTAACAAAGTTCAAACATCCATCCATCAAAACAAGCTTTCACGGTTATACTTAATAGATATTAGTAGGAAGTAGGATTACAACTATGCAATGAAAACACACAACATTTCTTTTTCATTATAAAGTTCAGTTAAATATAATAAAAAATAACAGCTAAGTAATGCTAGTGGTCACAAACTTTTTTTGATGCACTGTAATCTGAACCTGTGTTTACAAATAAAGATTTGATTGATTTGATTTGATTTGATTGATGTTATTCTTAATTTCTTACACCACCTTAAAAAAAATGTGACAAATTAAGTTTTATAGCTTTGGTATAATCAGGGTCACTCAAAACTAAGACGAATTTAACAACCTCATAAGCTAAAGTCTATAACTTCACACATAAAATCGAAAACAGTGTTGGTTTAAAATACGCGTCTCCAAGTAATAGATATTGCATAATGCAACATTTATTTTGTCCAAAGACATTAAACTATACAATACGAGCATTTTGTCGAATGAATTTATAAGGTGGCAACGTGGGTTATTGTTGAACGGATCGAACGTTTATTAATATTTAAGTAGATGGACTTGCCACATTTGTTCGAAGAAAAATGACTAGCATATTTACTTTAAAAACTATTCAACTATCGGTTCTTGGTACCTACCAAGGACACCTTATATTTACCTACGTTAATAATGTTGGCTTTTCTAGCAATCCTAAAATATTGTAATTGCGGAAGTGTGTACCTACGTATTGTTTCACACTGGGTATGTATGGGATAAATTGATTAGGTACTATCAATTAAAAACCTCTTTATTCGTCACCAAACACTAATTAAAACAATCACTAATCGCGCTGTAATTTAGTGGCTGTATGAAAAGTCCGAACATGATACAATCGATTTTTTGTTTATATTGGCAGCTGTCAGTTGAAAACGATTTTCGCTAGGGCTGCAATGCATAACTTTCAGAGTATGAGTAAAGAAAAAACCTTTTTCCATGTTTCTGCTTTCCAAGGTACCCTAACATTGTAGATCATAAGAAGACTATCTAAATCTAAGTCCACTATTTTCAGAGACCTTATTCGGACAGATGCCAATTCTGGAGATCGACGGGAAGCAGTACGCCCAGAGCTACGCCATCGCGCGGTACCTCGGCCGCAAGTACGGGCTGGTTGGAGAGTCTCTTGAGGATGACCTGGAGATTGACCAGAACGTCGACCTTCTGAACGACCTCCGTGCGAGTAAGTAGCTTGCATCATCATCCTTTTCCTAAATTTGTTGGGGTCGGCTTCAGAATATCAGTGTTTTACATGGAGCGAATGTCTATCTGAACTCAAAACCCAGTAACTGGGTTATACGTTACCAGGGCCATCTATGAAGGCTATCTATCGAAAAAATCATTAACATGATTGCTTTTGCAAACAAAAATCTAAAATATCGGAGAAAAAAAAAGAGCTCGCTTCGCTCAGAGTTGCATTGTTCTTAACTTTAAACGCCTCTAGTGTCAAAAGCCACATTTATCACCTCCTCCCGACATTTAACTCGTTCCTAAGTCAGATGTCAAATGGAACACAAATCTAATCGATCAAAGTAACAACAAAAAAATGTATTTTATAATTAATTTTCAAAGGCTGGGACACTATCAAGTGAGCAATACTTGATAGTGTCCCAGCCTTTGAAAATTAATTATCGGTTCAAAAAAATCGTAGATCCGGGGCTGTACGTTACCCCTTGGTAACATTGGGGCTGATTATGATGCATTGACTGATTACACCACAACATGATCGTCGTTGGTAACCTTGTTCCACCCATTGGTGTGTATAGGCTTCCTCCCTTTAGTGTCATTTCTCGCAGATTTACACGAGTCCATCATTGCTATTCTATGCGGACCCGGCGCGAACGCAGCGTCAAACCTGCAGTTTGCCTTTAAAGGATTTAGAACTTTATGCTCTAAGTTAAAAGTTGGAAATCCATTGGAGCTAGCTAGGCTAGGCTGAGGTTTCGACTCTGCACTTGGCTGTGTCCTTACAGAATGTCATTGTGGGTTTTCATGTGATGTAGATTCTTAGCCTTATTGGAATAAATGATATTAAGGTTTATAGTATTGCACAGAGGATTGATATTTTCTCATGAAATGAAAAGGCATTGTAGACCTTTCCTCTATCTGAATTTACCTGACAATGCTTTACTTGCTGTTACAGAGGCTGCTGTCGTTGAATACGACCCCGATGAGGCTGCAAAAGAGAAGAGATATGAAGAATACGTGAAGAACGTGTTCCCAGACTTAATAGACAGGCTGAACGCTATTTTGGAGAAGAATGATGGCCACATCGCACTCGGAAAGGTAACAGACAAGCTAAAGATACAAAAGACAAGCGTTCAACAGGTTTATCTTTTTGTGGTAACATGGCTACAGATGTTTAACTTTTGTTAGTAAGACAGTAGCCGTCGTACCACAAAAAGTTAAACACTTGTCTGAAAAAAGTGTAACTGCAAAACGACACTTATATCAACGTTAAATGCAGTTTTACAGTTGACAGTTTTTTAGACAAGTGTTCAATCGATGTTTAATTTTGTTGTAGTAAGACGGCTAGGTATTCTTTTTCTTAACTATCCTATTCTACCCCATTGCTGGGCAAAGGGCTCTTCCAATACCTTCTAGGAATTTATGTGGTTCCTCGAACCAGCCCTTGACTTCATGGGCTTAAAGAATCGACCTGTGTGCGAACTGAATGAACTGTAGAATCAATCCCATCCCATTTCCTTTAATTTTAATAATTGACGTTCAAAAGTGCCTCTTTGATGGCCTAATTGAAATAAATGTTTTGACTTTGACCACCTCATTCTGGGTCAGCTCCGACGGCTCAGTCCAGCCTGCGATACCCATAGTCACTTATTAAAAAGATGCGCGTGCGATTTTAAACTTAAAAGCAATTCTAATACAGTAATTTTTTGTAAAATCAATAAAGTATGGAAACGGAATCTAACGAAAAGCTACACAGTAGGATTCACGTATCGCGTCTGTCCCGTGCCCTTGACCCTAATAGAAACGTCCGCGCGCACAATTTCTTTCTTTCTTTCTATATAAATCCGACGAATGCGTATGCACCTAATCTTAAACTTAAAAAATAATTCTGATACAGTTCTTTTTTCAGTAAAATCAATAAAGTATGGAAACGGACCCTTATGACAAGCTACGGGTACCTACATGGTAGATTTCGGGCACTCATTGACAATTTTTTATTCTCTTTCCAGTTGACATGGGGAGACTTCGTCTTGGCTGGTATGTTCGACTACCTGAAGAAGATGCTGCGCATGCCTGACCTGGAGAAGAAGTACCCAGCTTTCCAGAAGGTCGTTGACAACGTCTACTCCATTCCTAAGGTCAAGGCCTACGCTGATGCTGCCCCTGCAACTGAATTTTAATTCGACCAATCTATTATGAGCTCTATACAGACGTACAATGTGTTATTTTAGATTGTGTGTGTTTCCACCTAATGCACTTTACAGAAAATAAAAGCATTTATAGATATTCTATTTTTGTAAGGCTTTTCGGCACAAATAGCAACTCAACTGCATGGAAAAGATATTATATTTATATCGTTGAATATATTTTACAAATCATCCTATTATGAATGATATTATTATTTTGTAACTTTAGATTTAAGAATGTTTTAAAGTAAATAAGTGTTCTTATCTTTTATTTTTTTTTTATTTATATTTCCTAGTCCAGCCTTATTGGGGCTTGTATTTAAGAAAAGAAAGATCACTTTAATTTTACGCTTGTCATAAAATAGAGGAACCTAAAAACAACTATATTTCAATAACTTCAAATGTAAAATGCAATGGCGAAAAACATTTTGTAAAAATAGTCGGTTAAATTAGACCGATTTTAAGTGTCAAGTCCAAGAGCTTTATTAGACCAAAGCTAGCTCTTGAACAGTCAAGATTCTAGAGTAAAAAAAATTAAGAGCTTTCTCAATTTTTAAGGTACAGACCTTAAAAATTGAGAAAGCTCCTCGATCCCGATTTTATGTGTCTCTCATCTGTGACTTGGCAACCGACTAATTAGTAAGTAAATTTGGGAGAAAACAGATCTTCGCCAGGTGTCCATTTTGAGTTTTACACGAGAACAATTAAGCCTAGCAAAATGACTCCAGCTTGGCCACCCCTATAACTTTTGAACCAGTAACCGACAAATTCTGAGAGTTGGCCACAAAATTCAAGTAATGAACGACTAAATCTTTGTGTAATCTGAATTAAAATCCATGAATATCAAAGCCAATGTCAGGGACATTGTGGGTAGCACAGTAAAGTTACTTACTTGATTAATAATAGATTTTATAAAGTTCACAAAAACACAACTATACGCAACAATTTCACGAGGAATACTGTCACTATCAAGGCGTACTTACGTTTGCTGATAAGTACCTTCAATGACATGCCATTTTAATATCGTAGGATTAGGTATTAATCCTTTTGTAGTATACAACAAACTTAAATATAAATATTTGTTATGTCACGAATGAACACTATTTTTTTATTGCCTGTAACAGAAAAAGTTGAATAGTAATCATTTATTTGTATAAGTATGTGGATACGATTGTGAGTAAGAGTGGTGATAAATGAAAACGTACGGGGCTGAATCACATGTGCTTTTAAAAGCATCTTTGTCACGCTCACGCAGGTTTGCGTTTGCCATTACCAAACAGTTTGAATTTAAACCGTGTTTTTATTATTTTTAACCGACTTCCAAAAGGAGGAGGTTCTCAATTCGGATGTTTATATATTATTATTTTTTTAATGTTTGTTCGGGCCTAACTCCGTCGTTTACCAACCGATTTGAAAAATTATTTTTTTGTTGGAAAGGGTATACTTCCCGAAACGTCCGTTTCAACCGCGCGGCCATGACGTTTTTTTAAATAAAAACCATACCTACCAAGTTTTTGTAAAAAAATGTAAAAGTCGATTCCCAAAATTATAAATTTGTCAAAGCAATGGTTAAAAAGTTATAAGGGTTTGAACGTTGCCGCGCCATCGAAACGCGGCGAACCGCGCGGCCATGGAGATCTTTAAAACTAAGCGTCGCAGAGACCTGAAATTTTGGGAAATAGTAGATTGATTTTGTAAAAAAATTGTAAACCAATTTTTTTTATTTTTTTATTAGCCATTTATGTCCCACTGCTGGGCAAAGGTCTCCCCCATATCCTTCCAAGTGCTCTTTTCTAGTGCCACTTCGGACCAGCCATCAAGGTACGCATCTAGATCGTCCTGCCACCTCTTTTTGGGCCGGCCTCGGCGGCGTCGTCCATTCTCAGGCACCCATTGAGTGCATATTGTAAAAATATAGAAAAAAAATCCTGTGTTTATAATTGAGGAGGTGTAAGGCTAAAACCTCATGGCCGCGCCATTGAAACGGTGTCAAAAACGTTATCGCCGATATCTCGCTGAAAAAACATCGCAGACGTCTGAAGGACCTCGTTTTCTTCATGATCCAATCATCAGATATTAAAATGGTGACAATGGGACCACACGGGAATCACCAGCTTTCAAATAAAAGAAGAATCATGAAAATCGGTTCACCCAGTCGCAAGTTATGAGGTAACAAACATAAAAAAAATACAGTCGAATTGATAACCTCCTCCTTTTTTTGAAGTCGGTTAAAAAGTAAAAAGGTTTATTGGCCGAGGCTTCAAGGGAAACTTGGCAATATCTTTTTTAATTTCATAATTACTTGTTAAAGAATTTTTTACTTTAATGTAAGCGAACAATCTCTAATTTACGCAATTTTTAAAGAAATAGCCATATTATTGCTCCTTATTGTTCACCGAATTCTTGAGATTTCATTTCTAGTAAAAAAGGTGGAAAGTCTCTGTAAATAATAATCCGTGGTCACCCTAATCGACATATTCAAGACACATTGAAGATTTTGTTCAAGAGCTCCTGAAATATAAACCTAGGATTTTTTGTTGTATTTTGCTAGTTTTGACAATTTTAAACCAAGGTTTTACAAAAAACTTCAGCCCTCTGCGATGCTTTTTCAGCGAGATTTTGGCGAAAAACTAAATTTTCAACGTTTCGATGGCGCGGCCATGAGGTTTCAGTCTCATAGCTCCTGAAATATAAACCTAGTATTTTTTATTGTATTTTTACTAGTTTTGACAAAATCAAATCTGTGTTTTACAAAAAACTTTAGACGTCTGCGATGTTTTTTCAGCGAGATATCGGCGATAACGTTTTTGACACCTTTTCAATGGCGCGGCCATGAGGTTTTAGCCTTACAGCTCCTCAATTATAAACACAGGATTTTTTTCTATATTTTTACAATTTTTTTACAAAATCAATCTACTATTTCCCAAAATTTCAGGTCTCTGCGACGCTTAGTTTTAAAGATCTCCATGGCCGCGCGGTTCGCCGCGTTTCGATGGCGCGGCCACGTTCAAACCCTTATAGCTTTTTAACCATTGCTTTGACAAATTTTTGGTTTTTGGGAATCGACTTTTACATTTTTTTACAAAAACTAAAACTAACGTCATGGCCGCGCGGTTGAAACGGACGTCTTCCCGAATGGTCCCATTAAAATTTTATCGAAATTGGACTAGCACTTTTTCAAAATCAACAAAAACTTGAAAAATTTTCAACATTGTCTACACCAATTACTCCGAGGTTTCTGGTCCGATTTAGATGATTCTTTTTTGTTCGATACAGTATATCTGCCATTTGGTCCCATACAATTTTCATTTAGTTTGGTGCAGTAGTTTTCATTTTTAGCTCATTGTGTACATACATGGGCGATGTTATTACCGGTGCTACGGATTACAATATTTTAGTGTACATGTAAGAAAATTATGTATTTGACAATAATTTGGGTTGAAATATTGAAACTAAAAAGGATAAAACAAAAAGTAAAAAGTTCAAAATAACCTACAAAAAAAATATTTCATTCTATAGTCGGTGATAACAAGTCAATAAAATAAAAAAGAAAGTCACCGACTTTCGAAAGAAAAGTTTTTTGTAGGTTATTTTGAACTTATTTGTGGGAAGTCGGTTACATTTTTTTTGAAAAAGTTTTTTTCTTATCAATAAAAATAAATTAATATATAAGAGTCTGAATAAGTAGTTTTTCATAAAACCAGTTGAGTATATTCAAAGTACTAGTGGTTACTCCCTTCATTTTTTAAATAATAAGTACCTTTACGTATTAATTAGTAGTGTTTCCCCTGTTCATACTTAGTTCAATAGAGGTGATTCCCCGCCGGTCCCCCTAAGAAAGTCCATATGGGGTATTGCTACAAGAGTTATATTGCTATTAGAGTTTACTATGGCGAGTCAGGTCGAATTAATTTGAAATAATGCCCTAAACTAAATGAACAAAAAAATAAGCGACAGACACGAGTGATCCTATAAGGGTTCCGTTTTTGTATCCGGACGTACGGAACCCTAAAAAACATTGTTTAAAATAATTTGAACTGTTTGTTTCATAAAATAAAAAAAAACTGTTTTTTTTCAACCCTGCACTCACGCCTAAATAGCTGAATCTATTCTGATGAATTTTGGCACCTACAAAGTTAGACACGAGTAATCTTTATTTCCGTCGTTTCATTCGTCACGTACGAAACCCTAAAACGCCAATAAACATAATTTATAAATAAATATAGCTACTTAAGTAAATCTACTTTATTTACTTTATGGATAGTTATTGCCATTAATTGGTAGCACAGGTAATGGCATATCACTTCTAATGTAACACTAGCTAGTCTGAGCACTCTGCTTATTAAGCCAAACATTGTGTACCCTGTAACCGCACCCTACAGGGTGTGGGGTTCAAACAACACTAATTTCTTTCAAATTAATGGCATTGGTTACAAAAACGAAAATAATAGAGTGGATTTAAATGTGACAGTCCCTTCCGCTCTCGGCTCCACCCAGGGCAGAAGTACTCATTTGATGATTTAACCACCCCAGAAAAACAAAACCGTTTGTGCGTACAATGGTCCCTTATTAAGCCGATACCGTCCTATTGCAAGTTAAACGTCTGTTGAAAACTTGTCTAAAAAAAGTGTAACTGCAAAACGACCCTTATATCAACGTCGAATGCCATTTTTAAGCTGACAGTTTTTATTAGGCATTTGACGTTGATATAAGGGTCGTTTTGCAGTTACACTTTTTAGACAAGTGTTCAACAGATTAGGCGGAGACCTCTCGCGTAGGCGGAGACCTCTCGCGCCCGGCATTGGTTGCGGCCATGCTGCGGGGCGAGACGGAGTGGGAAGCGGTCGCCTCCTTCTGCGAAGCAGTAATGCTCGCGAAGGAGGAGGCGGGCCGCGTGAGAGAGAGGACAGTGTCCTCCCTCCGCCCCAACCGCAGTTGTGGACGCCCACGGCGACGGACGTCGCAAGACAATCTCCGGCCACCGTAGGCGCGGGCATGCGGGCGGCGAGTAAAGGGCAACTCGCTGCCCGAACATGGACCATGCCCGGGTCGACGGCGCGTTGTGTTCCACGCGCGCCTCAAAGAGCGTCAGCAAGATGACGGGGCCCCCCTCTAGAGGGCCAAAGCCTGCCGGGGTCGCGGGACTTATCTCATTACCGTGACCCCGGAACATAAAGGGCTATCGAAGGACACCGTGGATTTTAGTCAGTACAAGTCTGACAGTCCCTCCCGCCCTGCCCGGGGTGGGAGGACTCATTTGATGATTTTACCACGATAAAAAAAAAAAAAAAAAAGTGTTCAACAGATGTTTAACTTTTTGTAGTACGACGGTTACTGTTTTTTTTGTTTCTGAGTTGTACAATTACAAACAAGAAAAACTCGACATAATTATTAAATCTAACACATTTTTGCTGGTCACTGTCCATGTTAGTTGGTATTAGGTAATGCCAACAGACATTTTTGAAGGAGAATTATAATGGTCAACAATGTTTGCTCTGTAACTAAGTGAATCATGGTCGATCGTGATGACGCGACGATTTTTTATCAATTCATTAGGTACTTGCTTTTTATCGTACTTTGTTCATTTTGGATATTCCAGCTCATTTGAGTATATCAACTAGTCGGTAATCGGCATTCCGGCAGTGTTTGTGTGACCACGCACTAGGAGACACCTGCTGAAGCCTATTATAATAAAAAAGAAAACAAAAATACAAATCGTGAGTAGAAAATAAAATGAGCTCGTCTTGTTTGTGTAATTTAAAGATATTGACGTCTGTTATTCATTGTTTCTAAACAAATACTCCTAAATCTCGGACTGTGAATTTATTAAAATAGAATTTTCATAAAGGCTATTTCATCGGTATCGCCCATTGTCAAATCTATTAGTCCAGTTACTGGCACTTTTTAACCGACTTCAAAAAAAGGAGGAGGTTCTCAATTCGTCGGAATCTTTTTTTTTTTTTTTTTTTTTTATGTATGTTCCCCGATTTCTCGAAGACGCCTGGACCGATTTGGAAAATTTTTCTTTTGTTTGAAAGGGTATACTTTCCAATTGGTCCCATGATCATCAGGTCAGGATCTGATGATGGAATCCCAGGGAAATCGAGGGCAACCTTCAAATTTTATAGGCACATAGTACCATTTTCATATATTTTCTAAATCTGTTCAAGTATTTGCATCTGATAATCATCATCTCAGGTGGATGAGCTGATGATGGAAGGTACAACTCCTCAACGGCTTGGAGTAGGCATCGACTGATTTAGTTTGTGTTCGCATATCTCTGGAACTACAAGTCCGATTTAAGTAATTCTTTTTTTGTTGTACTAAGTATTGTTTAACTTACGGAATACTGCAAGTTTCATCAAAATCGGTTCAGTAGTTTTTGAGATAAGGAATTTTATTAGCATATTGTGCACTTGAGCGATGTTGTTACCGGTGCTACGGATTACAAAATTTTAGTGCACATACATGTAAGAGAATGATTTATTTGACAAGAATTTGAGTTGAATATTTAAACTAAAAAGAGTAAAATAAAAAAACTTTTTCAAAAAAAATGTAACCGCCTTCAAAAACAACCACAAAAAAGGGTAAAATAACCTACAAAATAACTTTTCTTTCAGAAGTCGGTGGCAAAAAAAACCATGAAATGAAAAAAAAATAAAGGCACCGACTTCTGAAAGAAAAGTTATTTTGTAGGTTATTTTACCCTTTTTTGTGGTTGTTTTGAATTGTCAAAAGGCAAGTGTGATAGAAGGGTCAAAATAGGACCCAATTTGTTTCTAATTTTTTTTTCAAAAGGCTTTGTCGTTTAGCTTAGCGACAGCATTGCCCAGTGCGAAATAAGAACACCTGTAGGTGCAAACATATATTTCTAAATTTTATCAGGGCTTATCAAGGTCACAGCCTTGATTGGCCCTCGACACCTGCCCAATAAAATGATAACAGTTCCCCTGTATTAGTGATAGATATGAGTAGTGCTTCTTTATTCTGTAAAGTTCACCCAACTTCACTCAGGTGACCGGACAACGACCATTTATATCTAGACTCCTAATCACAGGCGACCGATGTCTGTCAACACATTAGGCAAAAAAGTCTTAAGTTCGTATTAGTTTCGACCACACCTGTGAGTACCCTCGTCGCACTGACCTTGAGTTAGCCAATCAGAACGCAGTACCCCGGGCCGTCCCCCTCGCTTACGTCGTACCTCAGTGCCTTGGCAGAAAATTTTCGTTACTTCAGATCGTGCATGAGGCGTCTATATATAAATGGTCGTTGTGACCAGACAATCGAACTCATCCACCTTGATCAAGGCCAAGCCCGGGTCGACGGCGTGCCCAGTTTCACGTGCGCCTCAAAGAGATGTCAGCACCTCCTTAGAGGGTCAAAGCTTGGGTCGCGGTACTACCACATTAGGTAACCATGACCCTGGAACGTAAAGGGCTATTGAAAGAACACTGGATTTTAGTCAGTACGATTCTGAAAGACCCTTTCGTTTCGGGAGGGTGGAATATCAACAATTTGACGATTTTACCACGATTAAAAAATATCCACCCTGATCAAGACTAAATACCTTTCTTATCGTGGTATTATCATCAAAATACCCCGACTAAACATCCATCGTGATCCTTCGGTTCCCGTTTACGTTCCAGGGCCCTTTAAAGACTGTCAGGCAAGTCCGGCAGGCATTTGACTCCACGAAGGTCGCATGAGTTTGCTGTCAGCTCCTTGAGGCGAGCGTGGAACACGACATTCCATCGACTCAGGCTTGGTCCTTGATCGGACGGCGACCTATCCCTTTACTCGCCGCAGGGGAACGCCGTGGACTGTGTGACTAACGTTCAAAATTGCTTATTTATCAACCCACTATAAGTAAATGTTTACCGACAAAATTATAGGAGGAGGTTCTCAATTCGAAATGTACCTTCTTCTTTTTTGTTTTTTAATTATGAAATTGTAACTGTTTCACTTTCAGAATCATGTCTAAGTCCAAGCCTATATTCTACTACTTCAAATCCAAGGCTCTAGGCGAGCAATCCCGTCTTCTCATGGTGTATGGAGGCATAGAATTTGAGGACTACCGGGTTGACTTCCATACCGAGTGGGCGGACTTTAAGTCAAGTAAGTTCTTTTGTTCTTCAGCATTATCATTATCAGACTATAAATTTCCCACTGCTGGGACATAGGCCTCCTCTCTGTGAGAGGAAGTCGGCTGTAGTAGACCAGCAGACCCGATGCGGGTTGGTATATGTCACATATCTTCGAATTTTTGTTTCTAAGGCATACCGGTTCTTTCACGATGTTATACCTATCCTTCAGCCAACTTGGCATTTCTTACAAATTAAAAAGTCCTTATTTGACCGAAATGACTGAATTCGGCATGATGTAAACTTTCAAGCCCTTTTCGAAATCACTGATTTTAGTGAAACTTCATGAAAATGTATCAGAGATTTAACATTAAGTATCTTTTTTAACGTAACGTCAACGTATTAAGGGTGTTACTAATGCCATTCGCATCGGATCGCGTCGTCCGTGCCGAGCCGGTTAAGCCGATTCCGCGTCGATAAATGTGGGGGGACCCTAAGCCTTAAAAGAGAATAAATAGCACTGCAGGACATTAGGTTAGACAGTTGCACCTACCAATATGAAGCATTACACGTGGCTGTTTCACTATCAAATACTAAGTAATCGTATGATTAAAAATGCAAATAAAAACAATAAGCAATAATTATTTACATATCGAATCAGGATGAATGATTGTGCTCGAATTTGAGTAAATTTCATAATAATTTATTAAATAGGATCTGATAAGATATAATACTTAGTAAATAACACGCGTATCTACTTCAATCTAGTATATTACGAGTATATCGTAGATTATTTACATGAGGTAAATAAATAATCAAGGTAGCGATTGAATGATCGATAATAATTTAGGAATTTAATCACAAACAGTCCAAAAATAAGAAACGAACTAAAAAAAAAACAAAAACCTTCTCAGGTTTGTTTGAAATTATGATAATGGGCCCAAGAGACTTGGGGAACCGCCTAGGACCAAATCTATGGAGCGAACTTAGTTTCAGCTTAACCTTAGCTCCGTCGCGACAATATGTACTTACCATCTTATTGATTGTCAAATTCTAGATGGGAAATATAAAAGCGAGCCACAAAATTACTAAGTCAACCATAAATATTACAACTCGGTTATAATTTTAGTTTTAGAGGCAACCTGAGGTTCGGTTCGATTAGGTTCCTTTTAACTCTGCAGCCAGAAATAGGAGCCCCGCTGCGGGGCTCCGTCGACTACGCCTTAGCTTATTTTGTGTACATTTTCTGATCAATCAAATTATTTGATTCGTGGCTGACTTAGTAATTTTGTGGCCAATGTAGTTTTTTAGTGGACAATAATGAAATTAAATAGAAGCCGCTTTAAATAGCGCCCATTCTAGATTAAAAGCGTTTCGGGCTAAAGTTTTTGTCATGTAATTCTTCGAAATATGGTGCAGTCATGTGGTAGCTACGCGATGCGCTTACAGTCTTATTACACTGTAAATAAAGATTTATATATGTTTTATTTTGTAACGTTCCAGAGACCAAGTTCGGATACATGCCAATGCTGGAGATGGATGGCAAGCGGTACGCTCAGAGCCTGGCCATCGCGCGGTACCTGGCGCGCAGGGTCGGGCTGGCTGGAGACACCTTTGAGGAAGCTCTGGAGATCGACCAGAACGTCGACTTGTACAACGAATTCCGCCTAAGTAAGATTTCAACATCATCATATCAGACGTAGGATTTCCACTGTCCATTGCTTAACATAGGTTACCTGATGAGGTCTATACCTCATCAGGTACTCATTTCATGATTTTACCACGTAAAAAAAGGTCTCCCCTATTTTAATAAGACCTGTTAGAAGAGGTTTGCATCTGTTTATATTTTGAAACCACAATACGTACCGTAATTTTAAATGTTTTTGATATACCTAACTAAATGAAAACTTCTTTTGTTTTCACAGAGGCTTCAGATATTTACTACGAGCCAGACGAGGCTTTAAAAGAGAAGAAATATGCTGATGCTCACAAGAACGTATTCCCTACGTACTTGGAACAGCTCAGCACCATCATCAATGAGAACAACGGTCACCTCGCCCTTGGAAAGGTACTCGACACTCTTAACACTTTCTTTTTTAACTCAAACTCTTCTTATACAGCGTTTTTTTTAAATTAACTGTTCCTGGCAAGGCTTTGATTTAACAAAAATCCAAGAAAGCGTTTTTTTTACTTAGCCCGCCTACGTAGCCAGCTAGTATCAAATATTTTTTCTGTTTGCAGCTGACATGGGCAGACTTCGTTCTAACGGGTACAATGCTCTACCTGAAGATGATCACCCGGATGCCTGACCTTGAGAAGAAGTACCCTGCCTTCCAGAGAGTTATTGACAACGTGTATGCCATCCCTCAAATCAAGGCATACGTCGACAAAGCCCCTGTGACACCGTATTAAGTAGCCAAGATGAATGAAAAACTCTTGTTCGTTTTTTTCTAGTCTAAATTGGATATGAAAAATTATTTGACTTGTATTTTTTCTTCTATAGGACGATACGACGCCTTTAAAATTCGGTTCGGTTAGTATTAACTTTTACATAGTTCCGACGTCTTGAGCTCGACTCCAAAGTTTTGATGCGTTTAATCATCGTCAATATTAAAATTTACTGACTGAAAAAGAAAAGTAAAATGTCCGTTTACCTTTTCAATTGGTACTACAATTCATGGATTTGCTATTTTTACCGATGCTTTTGTCACTCCTAATTCTATACGTCCAAGAGACTTTAAAATATTTACTAGTTTTAAAATCACGTTGTGTTGTAAATTAATATTTAATGTTGTTTATATTTATTGTAATTCAATATTTACGTCACTAATTTATTATATTGCTTTGTAATTCTAGTTTTTAAGAATAAATATTTTTATTTCATCTACTTATTTTAATTATTTTAATTTTGTTACAAACTGTTAATGTGTTCAGCAGGGGTAATAGGGACCCGTGACTTGCTGGAAAATATCATAATTTTAAATAAGAAACCAGTAAGTGAAATTGAAAACATAACTCATCGTTACCCAGAAAACTAATATTTTCAGTTCGCTCCACAATCCATTCTGCTTGGATTCGGCGCAACACATTTTTGTCTTCCATTTTCCCCGTTACTATGAAGGCTTTATTTAATATTGAGACTTTTCTCAATTTTCGATTTCACACATAGGTAAACTGCCTTTTTCCATGAGGGTAGGCAGAAAGTATAAAGCGCCACCTGCTAAATAGCATGCTTTTTTTTTGCGTGGTAAAATCATCAAATGAGTCCCCCACCCAGGCAGGGCGGGAGGGCCTGTCAGACTTGTACTGACTAAAATCCACGGTGTCCTTCAATAGCCCATTATGTTCCGGGGTCATGGTAATGAGATAGGTCCCCCGTCATAATGCTGACACTCTTTGAGGCCCGCGTGGAACTCGACGCGCCGTCGACCCGGACATGGTCCATGGTCGGCAGCGAGTCGCCCATTACTCGCCGCTCGCATGCCCGCGCAAGTAAGATGCTAACATAACTTTTCCTTTCACCTCACTCTTTATAAAATATCAGGTGGCTTCCAAGCGTGAGTGGTTTAGCTCAGGGAACGAGATGGCGCTACACGACTTGTATAGCACTGTCTCTTTCCGACAGCCTAAGTACTCACGCTTGACGTCATGTTAGGTCACCAGAGCTACTTGAAGTATTCACTGCGTTTATTGTGCGGAAAATTGAAAAAGCCTCTAGTGTACGAGCGAGGAACTAATTTTTTTATCAAATTAACTCTAAGTTCCAGCTTACGTCACAAAAACTGGAACTGTCATGCTAGTGCCTCTGGTCATTCAGTTTGAGACATGATGATGATGATGAGTAAATAAATAGGTAATACTCTACAATACAATTTAGCTGATTCATCTTGTCCACATTTCATGATTTGCTAAAACTTATCATCAAGTGGTGATATTTATTATAGTAAAACGTAGTATTGCTTAATTTACTAAGTTATGAATGAGTGTTCTGTTCATAGTACAAATATGACTTGTGTTATTATTGATAATGGCCTTAATAATACATTATTAATACCAAAATAGATTATACCTAGATGTCATAGACTTTTTAGCGGAGAGAGAATTGCGCCCGCGCATCCAAAGGCGCTATTCTCTATAAACACAGCCTTGTGACAGCGCGGCCGCAGCACTCACGCCACTCTAGGACTAAAGTTAGTTATTCACAAAGCTACTGTCGGCGACACCGCTCGTGCTGCACGATGCCGGACGATCTCAAAGCCGCCTCGTCGAGGCCAGCGATGAGATTAACTTGACAGGCCTGTTGGTCTAGTGGTTAGTGACCCTGACTCCCACCCAGGACAAATGTTTGTGTAATGAGCACGATAATTTGTTCTGTGTCTGGGTGTAACTTATCTATAATATTTATGTATTTAGAAATATATAAGTATGTTTATCAGTTATCTAGTACCCATAACACAAGCTCTGCTTAGCTTGGGACTAAATGGCGTTGTGTGCTGTTCTTTCTGTTCCGTGGTTGTGTGATAGTTGTTGAATATTATTATTATTAACTACTGGTGGCCTACCATGACGTTTTAAAGCGAGAGAAATTCCAGTGTGGGAACGAGATAGCGCTAGACGACTTGTATAGTGGTGTCTCTTTCCCAGTAGAATTACCTACTCTCGCTCTAGCAGATCAAACAACTCCTAAATTTTCTTAGTAAATAAACGAAAAAAATCAATTTCTCATCCATCGGTAACGGAACCGATGGATGAGAAATTCACGTTTTTATTTTATCACGTGTTAATGATAAAGGTTGTGATGACAAGCGAAATTCTAATCATCAAATTAGATAATGCATTACTGGCAGTTTTGGCTTATTTAGTATTTTTACCTGGAAGTGACAGATAAGGCTTCAGTGTAATTGTGTTCGCACAGAGAGTGACAATTCTGAAAAAAAAAATCGGACAAATCGTAAGTACTTACCACATTTAAAGCATTTTTAATAGAGCGTACTTAGACTCGGCTGAGACTTAGCTTCAGTCCGGAGAACATAGCGTGGGATACTTGATGCAGTGATGACCATTTGCGAAACAGTAATATCGCAGAAAAAAGTTGCAGAACGGGAAAATTAGTAGACTCTATTCGACACGGAAAAGGCGGACGATATTATTTTTCGGTCCTTTCCTAACCAGTTACAGAGGCATGGGTGTAGCCACGGTGGGGCAGAGTGGGCGCTCGCCCCACCCTGACCCTGACCTGTAAGGTACCTAACCAAACCTTCAAAACTAAATTATCTAGGTACTTACTACTTACTTGATACTTAATATCCGTAAAAATGTTTACACTTGACAGTCATCAGTTGATACAAAAATAAAAAAAAAACATTAGGTACTTTAGATTGCTGCCCCACCCTGATCCCATGGCGCTGCCCCACCCTGATCCCATGGCTGGCTACGCCCATGTCCTGAGGTGATGAACATCCGCCGCTCTTGGTTAAATACTGGCGCCAAGATTACGGCGTCCCATAAAGACGCTACTATGTGTTGTTTCGAGAGCCACCTCGAGATCAATCAGTTTAGAGGCAGCGGAAGTCGCATTAGATCTCGGTGGACCCCGATGCAACTGTACGTCTTTATAATAATAATAATAATTGTCGGGCATGCCACCGTCCTGGCGAATCAATCCGTCACATTATTTCCGGGTGTTCTCGTCTGGCTAACGGAGAATACTTGCATAGACATAACCTTGTAGCCAGGATAATCCATCAGCAACTTGCTCTGAAATACAGCCTTGTGGAATCGGAAGTGCCGTACTACAGGTATGAGCCCGACCCAGTTCTTGAAAGTGGCAATATCACACTGTACTGGGATCAATCCATCATCACTGACAGGACTATTGTAGCCAATAGACCTGATATAGTGGTGGTGGATCGATCAGAACGGCGCACAATGATTGTTGACATAACCGTCCCGCATGACGAGAACCTCGTGAAAGCTGAAAAAGATAAGCAAATTAAGTATATTGATTTGGCTCGCGAGGTTGTCGATATGTGGGATGTGGATTCAGCGATCATTGTGCCGATAGTCGTGTCGGCCCATGGCTTAATTGCCAAGAGCCTCGACCAACATCTCAGGAGGCTCTCGTTAGGCAGCTGGATCAAGGGCCTGATTCAGAGAGCAGTTCTTCTGGACACGGCGCGCATTGTTAGGAGGTTCCTTTCTGACCGCCGGTAACTTGGACCCTGTTCCCGATACCGGTGGGCCACTATTATTTATATTTTTAAATGTTTTTTTTAATTCTTGTTTTTGTAAAAATCTTTAAAAATGTATATGTATAGTAAGGTGAATGAATGAATAAATGAAAATAATAATAATAATAATAAGTTTATTTGTCAGAATATTGTTATACAGGTGTTACATAGGTACAATATTAGGTTCAGAATATTCTGCTGTTTCCAGCGTACAAATATTTTAAAGAATTAAGATTAACGGTATTTTAACATAATACCTAATTATGGAAAATAGATTAGTTAGGTTATACAATGACAAGGAACACGTTTATTATGAAATACAATAGCAAGAATTTTACGTGGTTTAGTCGGCGCAAGTCTGATATAAGTACTCCTCAGTTCTCCTCAGGGCGTTAATCGTCCTTGCTACTACGATATCATGATGCAATTCGACTGACTTACGTCGTCACGGCGAGCGTGTTTTGTTTTTCATCTACCCGTAGATAACCGCACGTTTTATGTTCTATGTCGTAGTGGTAAGGATGATTTTCAAGCTCCGTAAGTTCGCTCAATAGATTTCGGTCTAGATAACTAGTCACTTTTGTGTCTTTCTAACAACTCAACGATTGCTTTTTCAGAGAAATGTCGAAAGTCGTGTACTACTACTTCGATTCGAAGGCTCTTGGCGAGGCGGGTCGCCTTCTATTGGCTTATGGTGGCCAAGAGTTCGAAGATCGCCGCATTCTTTGGAGAAACTGGCCAGAATTCAAGAAAAGTAAGTACACTTGTCATCATTTATCGTTAAGCTAGTTAGTGAGTGGCCGGAAGGTTTATGAGAACTTGTCAAGTCGAATTGTTATTTAGATAATTACAGGCGCACAGGCTGATCTGCCGGGTTAAGCCGCGCTTGCCGAGGTTGGTCTGTGAATGGGTGACCATTTGTCATAGCGAGTTCTTCCGTGCCTCGGAAAGCACGTAAAGCCGTTGGTCCCGGCTGTCATTTCTAAGTCAGAAGCTCTTAAATAAGTCTGACAGCCACTCTTACCATGGGGTATCGTATTACCCAGTTACTGGCTTGTGGAAGTCCGATAGGCAGTCGCTCCCTGTAAAATGCTGGAAGCCGACCCCATTGGGTAAAGGCTAGGCAGATGATTACCTGGGAAAATTCCCCATTATGAAGACTAGAGAAGAAAATTGTCTAATTTAGACTTGAGTTAGTAGATAGATAGTTTTTGGGACAGCTTTGAACCAGACCAAGGACACCTTACTCCTTTTGCTATGACTACTACGATTTTATGATTACAACCAATGCAAATGTAGTTAAAAATAAGCATATGATCATAACTGAGATGATTTAACTTTCAGATACATTATTTGGTTCCTTGCCAATGTTAGAGATTGATGGCAAGCTGTATGGTCAGAGCATATCCATCGCCCGCTACCTCGGCCGCAAGTACGGGCTGGCAGGAGACACTCCTGAGGATGCCCTGGAGATCGATCAGAACGTTGACCTACTCAAAGACCTTATCACGAGTAAGTTTTCTTTTTTCCACCCACTTACTCACATTGAAACTAGCTTTTTTTTGAGTTTCCTGTATACATTTTTTATGCTTCGGAGGGAATCTTCAATAGGATCCCGGTCTTTGGGAATAAGATCAAGGAGTGTGGGCGAAAGCGTCCCACATTCCTTCCACATCTCTCTATCGGTATGCTCCTCAAAAAGTCACGAGGAAGCCATCAAGGGCGTTCTACCATCTTCTCCTCGGTCTGCCGCAATGCCATGACTCTGGTCAGCCGTTTCTGGGCTCCAGGTCCACAGACACAGGGCACCGCAGTATACGGCAACTATTTTATGTAAACTTTATTCTTGCAGAGGCTTGTGAAATGCACTACGAACGCGATGAGGATATTAGAGAAGCCAAATATGCAGACTTTAGTGTGAATGTGTTCCCGGAGTACTTGGAGAGACTCAACTCAATTTTAGTTAAGAACAACGGTCATCTAGCCATTGGGAAGGTATGGTATAGTCACTATGTTAGACGTTCTCCTCCGTCGCTATTACTACTTCGCAGATGTGGGTGACTGTCTTAACCACTGCCGCCCAAGCGGTGCGCACCTCCACCGCGTCCTTCGGGCGATCGACACAGTGGTGAAAACCGGGCGTTTCGTCCCTCCCAATTCGAAACAGGAACCTCCCGATTACTCCCGAAACATTTGTGTCCGGTGAGAACCTGCGTCAGGCGTCTCCCCAGCCGGCATGGCGGCACCCCCTAAACAGGGATCTTACTTTTTTGATTCCGGCCTGCCCGAGATTACCCCCCTTACAAACAAATACTTACCTCTTTATCATATTAGTATAGACAACGTTTTTTTTTTACAGTTGAATTGGGGAGACTTTGTGTTAGCTGGTGTGTTCGATTACCTGAAGAAGATTCTGCAAATATATGACCTGGAGAAGAAGTACCCAGTGTTCCAGAAAGTGGTTGACAACGTGTACTCTATTCCCAAAGTTAAGGCCTACGCTGATGCAGCCCCAAAAAGGAGATTCTAATCTAAATGTTTATAATAAATTCTGAAGTATATTGCAATCAGTTTATAAGATGAAGTGCCTGAATTTTAATAACAATAACGAAACAAGTGTGTCCCAAATGCGCAATATTGTTAAAGAGTTTTAGGAGAAAAACTTTTGTTTATTTTGACTTGTTTAAGTGATTTTACGCTACACCGGGCCGTGCCCCGGCCGGGACACATCCACCGTGCGCCGGTCATTCACTCTACACCGTGTCGCAACCGGGCCGTGCCGGAGCCGGGAAACAATACCCACCGACATTTCAACGCCGTGCCCCGGCCCGAGGTCATGCATGTATCACGGTCATGCATTTGTATCACTTCATACAAAACGTATACCACAATGTTAGACCGCCATACTGTAAGGCCCGGCCTCGGCACGGTATAGCGTGAATCATCCTTTATTTGTCAGATTAAAATTTTGCTGTACTCTCTTGCCGCTACGTTTAGGAACTGGGTTTGTGTGATGAGAGTGAATATAGGAGCGCTCGTCTCTCTTCTTCTTTAAGTGTACTCTGTCGTACTACATGCTTTGGAGTGTTTATAAAGCCATGATGAAAATAAATAGATTTTCAGTCATTTTTGTTTATTACCCCCGATGAAAATAAAAGGTGAAAATGAACTTTGATTCATTGTTCTAATAAAAAATGTAGCTAATATGAGGTGGGATGCTTCGTAGGAAGGCTGAGGTGCCCTAATTAATAAAGTTTAAGTCGAATCAGTGTTAATAAAATCACTCCTGAGGAGTGATTTAGAGCCTGAAAGCCCTGAAACTTTTTGAGATGAGGAGTGACTCCTCATCTCAAAAAGTTTCAGGGCTTTCAGGCTTTCTTCTTAGGCCAATTACGGCCATTCAAAAATTGCCATCGCGGACGGTATTTCACGTCCACACGGCGGGGTATTGGTAAAGTTTTCAACTAGCAATAATCGCACCTCGGATTAACCTCATTGGTTACGATATTGCCTCTGCGCAAAGTTAAATAAAATGCGTTGCTCTGAGCGACCTAACCAAACGCCGTGCAGCAAACGATAGCGCGATCTAATTCGACGACAACGCCATCTAGTTGCGGAGTAGGTACTAAATTCTTTTTTTAAAAGGGGTCTTATAGGGGGGGATTCGGATCAGGCGCAGTACGTAGCGTAGCCGCTCTAAAGCCGGATTGTATAATAAAAGGGGACGATAAAGACACGGGAGCGTAGGGTCTTAATGAACAATGAACTTTATTGACCGACTTCGAAAAGGAGGAGATTCTCAATTCATCGGAATCTTTTTCTATGCATGATCCCCGATTTCTCGATAAAGCCTTGACCGAAAATTCTACTTTTTTTTAACCGACTTCAAAAAAAGGAGGAGGTTCTCAATTCGGTCGGTATGTTTTTAGGGTTCCGTAGCCAAATGGCAAAAACGGAACCCTTATAGATTCGTCATGTCTGTCTGTCTGTCTGTCTGTCTGTCCGTGTATGTCACAGCCACTTTTTGTCGAAAGTATAAGAGCTATCCTGTTGAAACTTGGTAGAAAGATGTATTATGTGAACCGCATTAGGATTTTCACACAAAAATCAAAACAAAACAAATTTTGGGGGTGCCCCCCATACTTAGAATTGAAACTCAAAAAAAATTTTTTCACCAAACCCATACGTGTGGGGTATCTATGAATAGGTCTTTAAAAAAGATATTGAGGTTACTAACATCATTTTTTTCTAAACTGAACAGTTTGCGCGAGAGACACTTCCAAAATGGTAAAAAGTGTGTCCCCCCCCCCCCGTAACTTCTAAAATAAGAGAATGATAAAACTAAAAAAAAAATATAATGTAGACCTCAACCAAAACTACCAACGAAAATTGGTTTGGATGAGATACAGTTAGCAGTTTTTGAGATATAGTACATTTTCAAAAACCGCAAATATAACTTTGCCATTCATACAAATACTATGAAAAACAAAGTTATTTTTATTGTTTGTGTATATTACTTACTAATCTCAATATAATTATATCTCTAATCTATGCTTGCTGCTACGGAACCCTTCATGGGCGAGTCCAACTCGCACTTGGCCGGTTTTTTTTTTTTATGTATGTACACCGATTACTCCGAGGTTTCTGGTCCGACTAGTGTAATTCTTTTTTTTAATTTTCGTTCGATGCAGTATACTTGCAGTTTGGTCCCATAAAAAGTTCATCCAATTTGGTTCAGTACTTTTTATTTTGTGAGCATTTTTATTGATGGATGATGTGATGATCTTTACTTTTTTGAGTGTTTGTTACGCGATTACTCCGCCAATTGTGGACCGATTTTCAAAATTCTTTTTTTCTTGTACGAGGAATAGTTCACTTTAGGGAACACTGCAAGTTTCATCAAAATCGGTTCAGCAGTTTTTGATAGGAAATTTTATTAGCTTATTGTGTACTTGAGCGATGTTAATACCGGTGCTAAGGATTACCAAATTCCAGTGCACATGTAAGAAAATGGGGAACCGATCAATTTACCGAATTTTGTTTGTTCGAATTTCATTACACAGAAAACTAATGACCGACATCTCTTTTGCTATATGCATTATTTGACATATTTTCAGTTCATCGAAGTATCATTAGCCATAAGTATTATTTTACCGAAGTATGTTCCGCCGATTAACAAAATAACTTTTTACTATTGACCGAAGCCTCTTTTAAACTTTTTTCAATTGCCAAATGATTTATTTGCCATATTTTCACCATACCAAAATAAAAATTTACCGAAAAATTAAATTACTGTCATAAAAATTCAATATATTGTGCTACAAAACTTTGTGGCGGAAACGAAATGCTGCAAAGCCGACTTTACGTAGTCTTGTCTGCCCTACCCCTAGAGTGTAATTTAAAATCGCGTAGGCGCGGAGGGGAGGGGTGGCCCGCGAGCTGAGGAGCAGGTGGTTGGAACGGCCGCCGCCGCGGCTGAGGCTGGCCGGCGAAGCCGGCCAGTAAACCGAAGCTGCGGTGGTGAGCGTTCAAATCATCTGCGACGATAAGCTCGCGTGGGGCCACCCAAAACCCCGCAGCGCCGGAGCCATGACAGAAACAATGCTTGTTGCATGTTGCATGCTTGCTTGAATGCTGCGTGTTTGCTGAATGTTGCATGCTGCGTGTTTGCTGAATGTTACATGCTGCGTGCTTGCTGCATGCTGCATGCTTGCTTGCATGCTGCATGCTTGCTTGAATACTGCATGCCTGCATGCTGCATGCTTGCTTGCATGCTGCATGCTTGCTTGCATGTTTTCGTGGTGCTTGTTTGCATGTTCCATATCTGTTTTTATGCTGTATGCAAGTGTATCACAATACAAGCCTTTTTACAAACACAAGAACAACACATTAACAAAAGAGTATCAAGAATCACACAAAATCCGCAAAAAGATTCGGACACACGTGCTAGCCAGAACACTCCTAAAGGTGAAACCGCACTAGGCGGAACTGCACTGCAGCGGAATTGCGCGACATGACGCGTCAAAATATTCTATAAATGAAATTGTACGAGACATCACGCACTAAGCGGCAACGGAACTACACTGCAACCGAACTGCGTGGCAAAGAAAAGCGTCGTGTCGCGCAGTTCCGCTGCAGTACAGTTCCGCCTAGTGCGGTTTCACCTTTATAGTCTAACTATGTAATTAACAGCAAATGTCATTAATGATAATACAATACCCGTCAGAGTTATATTATCGTATATGACTTTTGTACAATTGTTTTGTATTGTCTACCTACATTTCAATGGTGCCTGCTAAAAATGTAACAGCAATAATTAGTGTGCACTTGGTGAAATGAAAATATGGCAATTTAAACAGTGGTATAATGAATGTTTGGAAACATAATACTTCGAACAACCGTCATTTCGAGTAAGTGTAACATCGGTAAAAAGTTTTTCAGCCAAATGAAGTGTTGGAGTAACGAAAAAAAACTAATAGATAATAGGTTAAGTGAAACAGTGGCAAACGTGACTTCGATGAAGTAAAAAAAAACCAAATGATAATAGTTGAAAAGTTTTAGGTCAAATGAAATTCGGTCAAACAGTTTTCGATCTTATGATAGGTAACCAAGAAAATGATGTATTTGACAAGAATTTGGGTTGAATATTTAAACTAAAAAGAGTAAAATAAAAAACTTAAAAAAAAAAAAATTAACCGCCTTCAAAAACAACCACAAAAAAGGGTAAAATAACCTACAAAATAACTTTTCTTTCGGAAGTCGGTGGCATAGAAGACAACGAAATAAAAAAAACAAAGCCACCGACTTCCGAAAGAAAAGTTATTTTGTAGGTTATTTTACCCTTTTTTGTGGTTGTTTTTGAAGGCGGTTAATTTTTTTTTTTAAAGGGGTATGTTCGTGATGTAAAAGTTTGCATAGCTCTTTATTCAAAGACTAAAAAAATACTAAAAAAGAAAAAACGTAACGTCAGTGTGTCAAGACTTGTCATATGTGAAAAAAATTACTTACTTTGTGTTAATTAAATATCGTGCTAAATCTGTGTTGTGTTGCCGACCGAACTAACAATTTGGACCATCCCACTGCTCTGCATGGTCGTAAGTTGTGAACTTTATTAGGTTGAGGGCCCGCTTGTAAGATGGAATCGGAAACATTCAAATTGAAAATTGGTCTACTAGAGGGCAAGTCGAACTGGGATACATGGAAATACAAAGCCAAATGCCTTCTACGCACCGTACCGAAAGCGCTAGAGGTAGTTGAGGGCACGTTCCAGAAACCCACACCACCAGCCAACGGAGCTGGAGATGCCGTCGTCACTGCGTACAACAACGATGTAGCGTTGTTTGTTAAAGCTGACGCGAATGCCCTTCTTATTTTGACGACCAATATGCACGAAGAGACACTTAGGAAAGTCATGAGATTTGCTGAAGCTCGTGAGGTATGGCTTGAATTACATAGACTTTTTGATGGTACCAATGAAGATAAGGCATACAATCTGTGCATGACATTTTTTGGTTTTAAAAAGGACTCCGCTGACGATATAGCCACACATATGTCGAAACTTAAGAACATATGGACACAGCTGAATCAGGAACTCAAGAGAGACGACAACCAGGAGCTACCGGAATTAATGCTCATTTGCAAAATCCTGGATACGCTTGATGAATCTTTCTTTACGTTTAGAAGCAGTTGGCTATTACTCCCGAAAGCGAACAGAAACATCGATAGTCTAACAAGTCATTTATGCTCATTCGAACGGGCACTGCTGAGTAATAATGCCGTACCGCAGCAAGAAGCCCTGTTTACAAAAACGAGCACCTCTGCAACAGAGAAGAAGAAGGATAAGAAATTAAAATGCAATTACTGTCAGGCTATAGGTCATCGAGTAAAAAACTGTCACAAGTGGATCCGAGATGGCAAGCCTCCAAAGAGTAGCAATACAGCACCTTCTACTTCTAAAACAGCTAACATGATTCTAATGTCTATAGAGAACACAGACGTTTTTCACATCGAAAGAGACACCGAGAGCTGGTTTGTAGACAATGGCGCGACGAGTCATGTCACCAATCGGGCTGATTTGTTCCAGAATTTTGAGCGTTTTGATGAGTTTTGTACGGTAACAACTGCCAATGGAAACACGATCCATGCTAAAGGTAAAGGTTCCGTAATACTCGAAGCAACCGTGAAAGGGAAACAACTACGTGTTACCCTGACAGACGTCTGGTACGTTCCAGCCATCAATAAGAATTTATTCTCAGTTCTCGCACTTCACGACAAAGTTCCGAAAAGCACGTTCACATCATCGACAAAAGAATGCACCGTCTTTGTCAATGGAGAAGCAAGCTTAATAGGAAAACGTCAGCATCAAGGTGGTTTATACAGACTTGATGTCATAAATATTCCACCTACGTCTATGAACACCCAAGTCTATGCAACAACTGAAACGATGCAGCTCTATCACGAGAGGCTTGCGCATCAAAACAAGAGGCATATAAAAGCAACCATTAAACACGTATTGGGACTAGATCTGCCTCTTGACAAGGAAACATGCGAAGGTTGCATTTACGGGAAAGCACATAGACTTAAATTCGGTACGAGGACTCGAGCTACCGCGCCAGGAGAACTCGTACATACAGATGTATGTGGACCATTTCAACCGAGTTACGCAAAGTATCAGTACTATGTTTTGTTTAAAGATGATTACACAGGTTACCGTATGGTATACTTTTTACGCCGAAAGTCTGAGGTCAAGGATAAACTCGCTTTGATGCTCGCTCAGGCTAAAACAGTCGGACATACCATAAAGTGCCTACTTAGCGATAACGGTGGTGAATTTGATAATAAGTCCATTCGAAGTATATTGGACTCGAATGGAATTCAACAAAGACTCGTCACACCGTACACACCGGAACAAAATGGAGTAAGCGAACGAGAAAACAGAACGTTGGTTGAAACTGCAAGATCCATGATGTATGCACACGAAGTAATGCCTCAAGAACTATGGGCAGAACTTATAAACACTGCAGCATACATTCTGAACAGAACGGGTCCTACCAGCATACGCAATAAGTCGCCGTACGAACTTTGGTGTGGGAAGAAGCCTATAATAAAACACCTCCGAATTATAGGATGTCAAGCTTACGCCCACATTCCAAAGCAAAAGCGGAAGAAATTAGATAAGAAAGCAATCAAAGGCAGACTCATCGGATATGACGAAGATTGCTACCGTATATGGATAACGGACGGAAAGAAAAACATGTTAGTCCGTTCGCGAGATGTTATCTTTAACGAACAACCACTTCCCATCAACGAACATGAAGAAACCGTTTCTTCATGTTCGTTGATGGGAAGTGGTTGTTCGTTAAAGATAACATCTCGCGAACGGACTAACATGTTTTTCTTTCCGTCCGTTATCCATATACGGTAGCAATCTTCGTCATATCCGATGAGTCTGCCTTTGATTGCTTTCTTACCAACCTGGAAGATGTCCAAGTGGAAGACTTTGTCCATGAACATGAACGTCAAGTAGATGACGATGCTCACAATTTAGAGGAATTTCATGACGCTGTAGAAGAGTCGCTGCTGCCGCGATACAATCTCCGTGACCGTGACCAACGGAAATGTCCTAAAAGATTTGATGACTATGTATGTGTCACAGAAACTTATCCGTCAAACTATGCGGATGCAATGAAGCGAGACGATTGTATAGAGTGGCAAAAGGCTATGCAGAGTGAATTAAAATCTCTAAAGGACCTCAATGTTTGGACGCCCTGTAATTTGCCTAAAGGAAAGAAAGCTCTTCCCTGCAAATGGGTTCTACGTATTAAAAGGAATCCTGATGGCTCTGTCGACAAATACAAAGCTCGTCTTGTCGTCAAAGGCTATAAGCAAAGAAAGGGACAGGATTATGACCAGACGTTTAGTCCTGTTGCCCGCCTTGCAACGATCAGAGCTCTGTTGAGTGTCAGCGCACAGGAAAACCTTCACCTAGTGCAGTTTGATGTTTGTACTGCGTTCCTCAATGGAAACCTGAAGGAGGAAATTTATGTACAACAACCAGAAGGCTATGCCGATAGTAAAGCTAATGTTTTGAAGCTGAATCGAAGCCTGTATGGATTGAAGCAAGCTCCAAGGTGCTGGAATGCCTGTTTCCAAGAAATATTATTAGACATGGACTTCAAGCAGTGTGAAGCTGACTGTTGTCTATACACCAAGCATGTGAATGGCAAGAAGCTACTCATTACATTATATGTAGATGATGGATTGGTAGCTGCCACGGATGAAGTTTTGGCTAATTCATTTTTGAATGACCTTAAAGAAAGACTACGGATTACAACGAAACCTGCGTCTCATTACCTAGGTCTTCAATTAACTAGAAAAGAAGATGGCTCTGTTTTCATCAATCAGGAAGCCTACGCAAAAAGAATTTTGGACCGTTTCGGGATGGCTAACTGTAACCCTGTTGCTACACCCATAGAGAAGGAACCTTCACAATCAGGGAAAGCTGAAGCTGCAGATGTGGAAGACTTTCCATACCGTGAAGCTGTTGGTGCTCTCGCTTATCTCATGGTCGGAACACGTCCGGACATTGCCTACGCAGTAGGAGTTGCATCTCGAAAATTGGAATCACCGTCCAAAGAAGATTGGCTTCGAGTAAAACGCATTATGCGCTACATTAAGGGCACAAGCTCTTATGGAATTGAGTATAAAGCTCATCATTTACCAGGCGTGCTAGAAGGTTTTAGCGATGCAGATCATGGTGGAGATCGAGATACCGGACGATCTACTACAGGAGTGGTCTGTCGTTATTCTGGTGGAATTATTTCGTGGCTGAGTCAGCGACAAGTATCTGTCGCTATCTCTACGACTGAAGCTGAGCTTGTAGCAGCTAGTGAAGCAGCTAGAGAACTTGTTTGGCTAACGAGAATTCTGCAAGCCCTTACTAAGCTTACGCATACACCGACGCTCAGTGTGGACAACGAAGCAGCAGTTCGACTTGCCCACAACCCGGAATTTCACAAGAGGACAAAGCACATACGCATTCGTCACTTCTTTGTAAGAGAACTAGTGGCTGAAGGTGCTATTGAAGTTATAAGAATTGGTACAGCAAATCAAGTGGCCGACATTCTTACAAAGGCACTGCCACGTTCAAGCTTTGCATCTCTTAATCATGCAATGGGTCTTAGATCTGTTGAATAAGGGAAAGTGTAAAAGTTTGCATAGCTCTTTATTCAAAGACTAAAAAAATACTAAAAAAGAAAAAACGTAACGTCAGTGTGTCAAGACTTGTCATATGTGAAAAAAATTACTTACTTTGTGTTAATTAAATATCGTGCTAAATCTGTGTTGTGTTGCCGACCGAACTAACAATTTGGACCATCCCACTGCTCTGCATGGTCGTAAGTTGTGAACTTTATTACGTGAATGGAATTGGTTCACCTGTTGTTGGCAACTGTATAAGCCTTTTACTCGTAAATACCTTCGAAATTAATTGTTTAATTTATACACAGAAGCTGTTGTTGTACAGACGTCAGCAGGTCAACCTACCCGAATCTGTAAAATGTTGCCAATCGAATATCAACCTTCCAAGTTCCACTATTGTGATAAGGTTGAAAATCTATTAAAGAAATCTGACATTTTGTGAGGTTGATGTGCTGGCGTCTGTACATTTATTATACTATATTATTATACTAAATAAAATAGTCTCTTGGTAAGTAAGATCAGATCAGGTTTTGATGACGGGATCTTGGAGAAATTGACGGAAATCTTCAATGAATTACAGCAAATCAATGGTGAAAGATGCTATCGCATATCTACATACGCAATGACACAACTAAATATTACGCCTGTGTGGGCCCTTTGGCCTCGTACAGGACCATTAATTGTTATTTTATTTTAATTGTTTAAGTTTCTTTTAGTTAATTTTTACCTCCTTGTTTTTAATGTTATGTTGTTGTTATGTCCTGTGTGAGTCCAATAAAGCTTTTTCTTTCTTTCTTTCCTGTACCCACTTATACAAAAACTTAAAAAAAATGAAACCGACGACGTCTAAAAAGCACAAAAAGAAAACTTTTGAATGATTAGTTTATTTTATTCTTGGAATTAGCAAAAGTCAAGGAAGTCACAAACTTCCAATAAAACTTTTCATTCAAAAGTTAAGGACGCGTTTACGAATCTGACAAAAATAAGCAGTTTTTCGGTACATTTTGCGGCAAAATGATACAAAACCAAATGTAACTAATAATTACCACAGATAGATTCCTCCTTAATCTTCAAATGGTAGCAATTTTTTATTCGAAAAATTTGGTTTATAATATTGTAAAAAGTAATTTCCGTTACCTCTTCACACAAATTTGACGAAATCGTACTGACTTTAGGGACATTTTTCTTTTATTAAATAACATAAATTTATGTATTTAAAAATATTTTATGTAAGCAGACATGTTCAACTCAAAAAGGTAGCAAAAAAAAACTAACAAAATGTTACAATACGCTCAGAAAACAAAAAAATTGAGTCTTATTTTTCACATATTTAGCGGTAACACGTGATTCTTATTGGATTGAAATAAGGGTTATTTTACTGGTCACTGTCTTGATTTATTGCACAAAAATTTGTAATGAAATATTAGTCTGCGCTCGGCCGCCGTCGTGAGTGGACACTGTGACGCTTGTAAGCAACTCCTCGTATAGGAAAAGATCGCTGTACGAATACAAAATATTTGACCTAACAAACTTGATCCTTCACGCATTCTGCACGGACTACGGACAACCAAGGTAAGATTTTATTCACAGTTTCTTATATGTACTTATAAATTTCATATTTAGTTTCGGACTTTATGGAGTGACCTGAAATGTACTTCGAAGACTGCTACTGGAACTAATAGACGAGTAGAGCTAGATGTGTCGTGTTTGGGCTCGTTTTGTTAGTTATGATGAGATCTTACCTCCGGACTTGAGGGACTGACCTGAAGGTCTACTTCTGTGACTCCGACTGGAACTCCTCGACGGATCGAACTAGATGTGTCGTGTTTGGGCTCGTTTTGTTAGTTATGATGAGACCTTACCTCCTGTCTTGATGGAGTGACCTGAAGGTCTACTTCTGTGACTCCTACTGGAACTCCTCGACGGATCGAACTAGATGTGTCGTGTTTGGGCTCGTTTTGTTAGTTATGATGAGATCTTACCTCCGGACTTGAGGGACTGACCTGAAGGTCTACTTCTGTGACTCCTACTGGAACTCCTCGACGGATCGAACTAGATGTGTCGTGTTTGGGCTCGTTTTGTTAGTTATGATGAGATCTTACCTCCGGACTTGATGGAGTGACCTGAACGTCTACTTCGGTGATTGTAACTGGAACTCGGCGACGGATCGAACTAGATGTGTCGTGTTTGGGCTCGTTTTGTTAGTTATGATGAGATCTTACCTCCGGACTTGAGGGACTGACCTGAAGGTCTACTTCTGTGACTCCTACTGGAACTCCTCGATGGATCGAACTACATGTGTCGAGTTTGGGCTCGTTTTGTTAGTTATGTTGAGACCTTACCTCCGGACTTGATGGAGAGACCTGCTGGTGTACTTCGAAGACTGCTACTGGAACTAATAGACGAGTAGAGCTAGGTGTGTCGAGTTTGGGCTTGTTTTGTTAGTTATGATGAGATCTTACCTCCGGACTTGATGGAGTGACCTGAAGGTGTACTTCGGTGATTGTTACTGTAACTCGGTGAGATCTTATCGCCGGAATTGATGAGCTGATCTGAACGTATACTGTTTTATATACTTTTGATAATTAGTATGAATTCCCTTCGTCAATATTATTTGTGCATAGTGCCAGTGGCATAACTTTCAGAGCTAACGAGCTCAAACTCGACACATCTAGTTCGATCCGTCGCCGAGTTCCAGTTACAATCACCAAAGTAGACGTTCAGGTGACCCCATCAAGGCAGGAGGTAAGGTCACCTCATAACTACCAAAACGAGCCCAAACACGACACATCTATTTCGATTCATCGAGGAGTTCCAGTAGGAGTCACAGAAGTAGACCTTCAGGTCACTCCATCAAGTCTGGAGGTGAGATCTCATCATAACTAACAAAACGAGCCCAAACACGACACATCTAGTTCGATCCGTCGAGGAGTTCCAGTAGGAGTCACAGAAGTAGACCTTCAAGTCAGTCCCTCAAGTAAGATCTCATCATAACTAGCAAAACGAGCCCAAACACGACACATCTAGTTCAATCCGTCAAGGAGTTCCAGTAGGAGTCACAGAAGTAGACCTTCAGGTCAGTCCCTCAAGTCCGGAGGAATGATCTCATCATAACTAACAAAACGAGCCCAAACACGACACATCTAGTTCGATCCATCGAGGAGTTCCAGTAGGAGTCACAGAAGTAGCCCTTCAGGTCACGTCATCAAGGCAGGAGGTAAGGTCACCTCATAACTAACAAAACGAGCCCAAACTCGACACATGTAGTTTGATCCGTCGTGGAGTTCCAGTAGGAAGTAGATCTTCAGGTCACTCCATCAAGTTTGCAGGTGAGGTTTCATCTTAGCCAACAAGTACATATTACTTAAAAAAAATTACAATTTTCATCGTATCAAAATTAGTTCACTTGACTATTTATTCCCGCAGCTGACACGCTAACGCTTGTGTGTGTGACTTGTGTCTATGTAGTAGTTCAATTCTCAACTTGTCATTTTTGCATATACGTCCTTAAGAACTCGGTTTAATTGTTTTTGGATTGTCAATTTTTTGTGGAAATTAAAATGTCCCATTATCGAACAAACAATGTTTTCAGTTATCTGTATGATTCAGAAGCAAACATCCCTACGTCCATCCATCCATCTGCTATCAAGAGTGTTGTCTTTTGTAATTATTATTGTACTGAAAAATACAGTATGAAGTTTTATATTCAAATTCAACTGCTTATATCCTGGCTAGGAATATTGATATTTTAAACAGCCAATGATGCAGTTTTATTCTCCTTTCAGTATTTCTCATAGTTTCGGATTCAGCCATCCACGTCCAGTTGAAAATTTCCCCGTGTAAATATTAATACTTAATTACTAGAAACGATTAATTGCGATCGATGAACACCTACGAGTACGTAACTGGACTCAACATAATATTATTATGTTGCCCTTGGTCTGTGGCTTGGCCATCGTTTTTCATTAGGTACACATATCAAATTGACACGTGGTTGGCCCGTTTAATGTACCAACCGAACCGACAAAATTGAATATTGAACCATTTTTTTCTTAAAATCATCAAATGAGTCCTCCCACCCAGGGCGGGATGGGAGGGGCTGTCAGACTCGTACTGACTAAAATCCACGGTATCTTCAATAGTCCTTTACGTTCCACGGTTACCTGATGAGACGGTAACGCGACCTACCCACCATAAGCTTATTTTCTAACACAGTCAAATGTAATAAATAATTGGTCGACAATTATTGCGTAAATATACATTTCGATGTGAGTTTTGCTATTTTGACAGTTTCAAACGATGTACTGTCAAAATAAAATAAGTCACGATTCTACCGACCTACCTATTGTATAATTTGGGCCCATAAGAATGCCAGTCATGTTTACTTCCTCATAGAGAATGAAACAATCATTACGCATACAAATTGAGTCAGTCTTAAGACATATTGAGGTATGGATTCTATGGATCTATAGTTGTTCCGTGTCTGGATATCTTATGAATGAGATGTCTGTAAACGCACACACAATACAGGACAAATTCCTAGTATGGGGTTTCGTTTTTAAAAACAACAATACGTAGGAATATGTGTAAAGTCTGTCTGTAAAGCAAATGAACTAAGACACTAGCATGAGAATGCGGTGTCCATGTAAAAAAAAACATTTAAAATACAATTTACTCATAAATTCTTTGGGTATTTTTAGGGTTCCGTAGCCAAATGGCAAAAACGGATGTACGTCAGGATTGAGGAGCCACATCAGATTTTTAAAATCTGATTTCACCATTATTTAGCAGCAATGTAGCTGATTTTGCAGCACAAATTCTAGATTTAGCAGCAAAATATATCACTAGTTATATTAATGCAAAAGTGGCTCCTCAATCTAAACGTTTGAATTGAGGAGCCACCTTGGATCTCGGTAAGTAATAGATGCACATTGTTGAAACTTTTGCAGCATTTAGCAGCAATTGTGCATATTATCGTCTAAAAATTTGGCTACTGTAGCGCTAAAATCAAAGAAAATACAATAGTTTTATTGTGGCTCCTCAATCTAGACGCAAGAGCTGAAATTATATTGGATGTGAGCGATCAATTAATATATTCACCATAATGATCATTTAGCAGGTGTTGTGTTTGTTTTTGCAATATAGGAATAAAATGGTAAAACAGAGTAAATTTTTTAGACGAACGTATTTTCTTTGGCTCCTCAATCCTGACGTTCTAATTATATATTTTTGACTGTAGCCACCTGAGTTCTCAACGGAATCTAAAGCCAGATATACTAACATTTAGCAGAAATGTCTGCTAAAGATATCTGCACAATTCAGCAATGTACATATTTTGGGTTCTGAGAAAACAATACTTAACTATTTTCTTGTAAATTCAGTGTGTAGGGTGACCATGTTATACTCGTATTAATGAAACCAGTATAAGTAAATTATTTAATGTTTTTTTTCATAACAGGTTATATCTATCGTACCTATGGATGTGCCGTTACCAGCAATATTGCCCAAAATGGGATTTTGCATGAAAAACAAGTACAATATTAAAAGAAATTATTCGAATTTATGCCTTTTATTCAATACCTACACAACGATCGTAAATTCTTATCGTTTTATTTGTTATTTCTTATATTCGATATCGTGTGCGCCAACACGGGCAATATTGCCGGTGAAATACCGGGAATATTTCCAAAATGCTGGCATTACTGGCAATTTTACCCAAAACCATATTTTATTGTATATGTATAATGTAGATGATTGCCTGTGAATGCTAACTTTAAGTGTTGTACATCAGTTTTAAGTTTCCGTACGTAATTTGGTTTATAACTAAGCAATATTCCCAAATATTTCCACTCCGGCAATATTGCCACTTATATTCCCATTTTGGGCAATACTGCTGGTAACGGCACATCCATAGGTACGATAGATATAACCTGTTATAAAAAGAAACATTTAATAATTTAATTATACTGGTTTCATTAATACGAGTATAACATGGTCACCCTACACACTAAATTTACAAGAAAATAGTTAAGTATTGTTTTCTCAGAACCCAAAACATGTACATTGCTGAATTGTGCAGATATCTTTAGCAGACATTTCTGCTAAATGTTAGTATATCTGGCTTTAGATTCCGTTGAGAACTCAGGTGGCTACAGTCAAAAATATATAATTAGAACGTCAGGATTGAGGAGCCAAAGAAAATACGTTCGTCTAAAAAATTTACTCTGTTTTACCATTTTATTCCTATATTGCAAAAACAAACACAACACCTGCTAAATGATCATTATGGTGAATATATTAATTGATCGCTCACATCCAATATAATTTCAGCTCTTGCGTCTAGATTGAGGAGCCACAATAAAACTATTGTATTTTCTTTGATTTTAGCGCTACAGTAGCCAAATTTTTAGACGATAATATGCACAATTGCTGCTAAATGCTGCAAAAGTTTCAACCGAGATCCAAGGTGGCTCCTCAATTCAAACGTTTAGATTGAGGAGCCACTTTTGCATTAATATAACTAGTGATATATTTTGCTGCTAAATCTAGAATTTGTGCTGCAAAATCAGCTACATTGCTGCTAAATAATGGTGAAATCAGATTTTAAAAATCTGATGTGGCTCCTCAATCCTGACGTACATAAAAACGGAACCCTTATAGATTCGTCATGTCTGTCTGTCTGTATGTCACAGCCACTTTTTGTCGAAAGTATAAGAGCTATCCTGTTGAAACTTGGTAGGTAGATGTATTATGTGAACCACATTAGGATTTTCACACAAAAATAAAAACAAAACAAATTTTGGGGGTGCCCCCCATACTTAGAATTGAAACTCAACAAATTTTTTTCACCAAACCCATACGTGTGGGGTATCTATGGATAGGTCTTTAAAAATTATATTGAGGTTACTAAAATCATTTTTTTCTAAACTGAACAGTTTGCACGAGAGACACTTCCAAAGTGGTAAAATGTGTCCCCCCCCCTGTAACTTCTAAAATAAGAGAATGATAAAACTAAAAAAAATATATAATGTAGACCTCAACAAAAACTTCCAACGAAAATTGGTTTGGATGAGAAAGAGTTGGCAGTTTTTGAGATATAGTACATTTTCAAAAACCGCAAATATAACTTTGCCATTCTTATAAACACTATGAAATACAAGTTATTTTTATTGTTTACGTATATTACTTACTAATCTCAATATAATTATATCCCTAATCTATGCTTGCTACTATGGAACCCTTCATGGGCGAGTCCAACTCGCACTTGGCCGGTTTTTTTTTTAATCGACTGCCCAAAAAAGGAGTGTTTTGCTAAGGTTTGCTTCTGGCTCAGTGTAGCCCAGAAACAAAGATGAGGTGCAAGATGGAGCGAGTTCACCCAGAACAAACTGGAACTTCTGTGCACCGACATGCAAAGCGGTCTTGTCAAGGTCTACCACCACCGGCCTTTGTTTTTTTGGGGCGATAGAAGGTGGACCCTAGCCACCCCCAAAAAAATAGAAGCTTAGAAATACATATTTCTTTCATTTAACACAACTTAAACGTAACCAAAATATTGAGTCAGTCTTTTTTAATTTAGACATTTAACTTTTTAAAGCCTCGAGCAGACACACACGATTAATCGCGCGGGGCGACTTGTCGCAGTACATTTAGAGTGGAAATTAGCTTGGCTCGTTGTCGCAGCGCGATTAATCGCGTGTGTCTTTTCGAGCCTTAATGACGTCCATAAATATATTCGGGTCGACTTTCAGTCGAACCAGATGCAGCTGGATATCAGTATTTTACATGAAGCGACTGTCTATCGGATGCCCACAACCCAGTAACTGGTTAAAGGTGAACGCACACTTATCCGATTTGACGTAGGGAAGTGTGCGACGTTTCATGAGATTTCATATACAGAATTCTAAAATTCGTTTCGTTCGACTCGTTCGGATAAGTGTGCGTTCACCTTAATACGATACCCCATGGTAAGACTGGTTGTCAGAATGTTGAGCTTCTGACTGAGATTAGCGACTATCAAAGATCTACAAATGCCAGCCGGGACCAACGGCTTTACGTGCTTTCCGAGGCACGGAGGAAACTCGCTATGACAAACGGTCACCCATCCACAGACCACCCGAGCCAAGAGCGGCCAAAATAAAATTTAAAAAAATGCTTTAATGACTCTACAAAGTTAGGTGCCTCGTTGTTAAAACCTCTGTCAATAAGGCCGAAATCGCGGATTTCATGCTTGGAGATTAGACCCTTTGGCACGCCTTCTAAAAGTTCAAGATCCCATGATCGGAAGATGTTAAAATTCACATAAAAATAATAATGTAAATAATGAGTGAATCGTATCCGTATGACATGAGTTGGCAAAAAATATTGTGAAGTAGGTACCTAGTCGCATGTGATGTTAACCAAATGATTCATAACTTCTGAGTTCATCTTGTTAACTGTATTGTTGCTGGGTGTCAATAACTAACACTGTGATGATAAGCAATTTTTATAATTATCAACTCAGTTTTTTATATAGCGTCTTAAGTATACAAATATTATGTGACTGACCAATGACCATCGTCAGTGTTTCTGTGTCCGCGTAGCCGGTAACACTTGTTGTTTTGGAGCACTAATAATAAGATATTATCGTGAGTATTGAAAACTGTTGACTATTATATTTTTTTTTAATGTTTATGTTTGTAGGTGCTGTTAGTTACTAGGTCTGTCTAAACATAGTCAGTGAGTTAAACTACTTTTTTTTTCTAAAAATAATTGTGCTTTATTTGTGCAATAACGTTTTAAGAATATTGTAATAATTATGTTTTGATAGAAGAACCTCGACCTCAAGTAAAATGAGATTAATAGTTATTTTTCACTTTTAGGATGTAATACCATCTATTTTTAGATATAAATAAAAATGAATGCCTTGTGTTAGTTGTGTTGCTAACCACGAAATTCGAGAACGCGACGCGACAGATGATATTAAATCCACCGATTAATTCTTGTTCTGTTGTTGTGTTTGTTATTGTCAGGTTTAAATTAACGAATATTAGTTTTTTTTTCTTTTATTATATCTGTGATACGAAGATGATGCCTACGGTCATATCGTTCATAATATTAGAAAATATGTTTCTTCCGCTAGAAAACGATCTTGAGACGAATAGAAGTACTCGTAGCTCTCAGCTAGATATTATAAAAGCGGGACAGGTCTATTTTTAAATCTTTTACATAGGTACCGAGTTTCCTCCGTATTTCGGAAAGGAGTGCAAGTGAATTAGTTGAAAAATTCATTACTGAGATGTACGTTACTGCGAAAGTTTACCATTGCGACGTATGGTGTCGTGAAAGTAACATGATAAAAAATATTTATGTATAACTCTATAGAAACTACATTGGCCACTACTAAGTCAGCCACGAATCAAATAAATAGATTGACCAGTAAATGTTCAAATAATAGGCTAAGCCAAGCCGTAGTAGAGGGAGTCCTGCTGCATGGGGCTCCTATTTCTGTTTGCAGGGTTTAAAGGAACTTAACCAAACCGAAATTCAGGGTGACCCCAAAACTAAAAAAAATGTTGCCGTATTGTGTAGCTGAGTTATTAATTTTGTGGCTCGGTTTATTATTTTCCAATAAAAATATTTGTACATCTTTGACAGTCAGTCAGTGACCCGAAATTCTGACGATCAGTCTTATCAAGGGGTCTCGTATTACTCAGTACGAATTGGGTTGTCGAGTTCAATTAAAGATTAATTGGAGAGTCGAGGTAAATTTTTGATATTCAGCTGCATTTGGTTCGACTGTAAGCCGACCACGACACTTTTAGGAAAAGCCTGATGCAGGTGATTCTGCAACCATTCACCGACGACTGGTTCATCATTGGACGTTTCGCCGACAGGACGATTCATTTATGGCCGTTTCACCGATAGACTCTTTCACCTTTATACTTTTCGCCGATAGGACGATTCATTTATGTCCGGTTCATGGATAGAACCTTTCATCTAGGGACTTTTCGGCGACAGGACGATTTTCGCTTCTTATTCGCCGGAAGACGCTGGATGCAGGTCGCTTCCAACCGGTATATGTGGAGATCTAAAGGGGAGGCCTATGTTCAGCAGTGGACGTCCTATGGCTGAGATGATGATGATGATGAGTTGTATCACGATGTTTTCCTTCACCCTTTTGAAATTACCAATGTCGTGTTTCGCTTTTCCAGAATCATGCCGAAAGTTGTGTTGTACTACTTCAATGGTAAGGCGCTGGCAGAGTCGTCACGTCTGCTGTTAGCGTACGGTGACGAAGACTTTGAAGACCGTCGCATTGCTTTCAAAGACTGGCCAGCTTTCAAGCCTGGTAAGTACATACATGCATAAACCACACGCTTTCTTCCCATGCGGATTTTATTCTTTTAGCTTGGTAAAATCATCAGGGCAGGAGGGACTGTCAGACTTGTACTGACTAAAAGCTACTACATCCTTCAATAGCCCTTTACTTTCCGGAGTCACAGACGACAGGCTTTGGCTCTCTAAAGGGGCTCCGTCATTGTGCTGACGGCTCTTTGAGGCGAGTGTGGTCCATTATAGGACAGCGAAGTTGCCCATTACTCGCCGTCCACATGCCGGCGTCCCATGGGGTATGCAGAAGCTATACAGAGCGCCTGCACCTGCTATCAGCGTGCGTGTATAGACTAGATCTGATATGAATGTGGATGAGGCGAAAGGAGTGTGTAAGGGTCGTAGCAGGTGGCGCTCCGTTGTTTCTGCCTACGCTAGGCCGTAGTAGTAACTCTTGTCCTAGTGTCTTTCATTCTTAGAGTGGAGGTTCTGAGTAGAGGGATCTTTTTCTTCTTTTGCATTGATGATACGACTAAAGTTGCAGGTTCGCGGCGGAGACCGCGACAGGAGACCGAGACAAGAGACCGCGACCGGAGATTGTTTACCGTATCTGTCTCCTGTCGCGATTTGCCGCTCATACATTGCCTAATGTTAAGTACTGTCGCGGTCTCCGGTCGCTGTTTCCTGTCTCGGTCTCCGGCGCGAACCGCCACCTTTAGGCTGGAAATTAGGGTGTAATTTATCTATAATATGTATGTATTTAGAAATATATAAGTATGTTTATCAGTTGTCTAGTACCCATAACACAAGCTCTGCTTAGCTTGGGACTAGATGGCGTTGTGTGATAGTTGTGGAATATTTATTATTTATTTATTTATAAATACAAATCTATCTTAGTCTGTAATCAGTCAACGACCGAATATTCCTAACCGAGTTTTTAAAATATCCAATCAGAACAAAGAATCGGGAATATTAATTTCGGGCGTTATTAATTATGGTTGCTATGCCAGCACCTCATCATCATTATCAGCCTATGTTTCCACTGCTGTGAATCCGTGAGTATCTCGCGGTGTCCTTTAAAAAAATGTATTTTAAGTTAGTAGATATCTTGAAGATGATTGTGGTGCTCGATAAACAACAAACAGTAATAAATTGATAAAATAAGATAAAATGGTTGTTGAGTGTAACACTTAAAGACCCCACACAACGCTAAACATTCGATAAACATTTGATTATGACAATTCCTACGATAAGTAAGTACATGTTTGCGAAAGTCCAAGTCACCTGATTAAACGATTGTAATCGCTATCTCAGAGTTTTGGCGTTTTCCACCCACATCTCAAAGAGCTGTCAGAAAATTGTCTCGTACGGTGGCCGATAGAGCTATAATAACGTGTAATAATAACTGCCAATGTACGGGGACTGTCTAATCAGAATCTACGGCGCTGGAACGCAAACAGCGCGGATGGGTTTTTATTCCCTCAAGAGTCCCTTACGGCCCGTTCACGACCTTGCCGCCCGCGCCGTGAGCGCTGACTTAGCGCGGAGTAGCGAGCGTTAAGATCAAATGTTTGAATTCGTGTACCTACTTACAAAGTAACAACTTAACAAGCACAAACACTGACACACACCCAATTTTTTCACTTACACACACATACACCCCCACACTCCACACAAGAACACACACACTCGCTCACACACCCTTCATCCACACCCACTCCAACCTACACGTACACACCCCTTCTCTTTTTTATTTTATTTTTGTTTATTTATTTATTTATTTAATTTTTTACTCCTATCCTATCTTATTTTAAAATTGTTTAGTTTTTGGTTTGTCTTGAACTACCAAACATATTTTCTTGTCTTTTGCAGCTATCATCGTTTAACATTGTATTGTGCCAACTGTGTTTTTTGTTCCAAAATAAAAACTTTTTAATTTTAATTTTTTAACTAATGTCTTATTCGTGTCGCCCATCATTTCGCTCAACGCTTAGACCAAAGTAATGAAAGGGCTGTAAGGACGGGTAGACTATTGATGATTTTTAAAGCTAATAAAAGTTCTTATAGCCTTTTCTTTTTTTCAGACACCTTATTTGGGTGTATGCCAATGTTAGAGATCGATGGCAAGCGGTACGCGCAGAGCCTGGCCATCTCGCGGTACCTCGGCCGCAAGTTCGGGCTGGTCGGAGACACTCTTGAGGATGCCCTGGAGATCGACCAGAACGTCGACCTAATCAACGACCTTCGTACGAGTAAGTTTTATCTTCATAGTATTAAATTGTTATTATTTATCGTTGCTGATGGAGGCCTTATGACGCGTTTGCCCAAGATTCGCCGGAAAAAACTGCAGGAGTGAAGAAGTTATGGGGGTGACCTATGCCCAGCAGTGGGATAATATCACACCAATAATGCCTGAAGGGTTAAGAAGCGGTGTGCCTAACAGTACACCAATATTTCGCCAGTAATGTTTAAGTGCCATATAATACGGAGCGAGCACATTGCCATCCACTGGGCATAAATCTGGACTTCATGACTTCTTCTTCTTCTTCCTGCCCTTATCCCATTCTACTTGGGGTCGGCGCAACACGTTTTCTTCTTCCATTCTCCCCTGTCAGACACACAGTATCATTTACTCCTTTTTCTTTCATATTATTCCTTAGACAATCCATCCATCTTTTCTTTGGCCTTCCTCTTTCTCTCCATCCATCAACATTCATACTCATCACTCTCTTAGTCACATGGGTGTCATCCCTCCTCATCACATGTCCATACCAAGATAGACGATTCTATTTTTGTATTTCTCGATTATCTGGACTTCATGACAGCTACTGAGAATTTCTTCTTGAAAAAATCCCAATAACCTGGGACCTCATGCAAGTAGCAGTCGCACTTACAACATGTGGCAATCAAGTGTCATCTGACATCTCGTTATTATTTTACAGAGGCTGCAGAAGTCCACTACGAACCAGATGAGGCTGTGAAGGAGAAAAAGTATGCTCTTCATAGCACGACCACGTTCCCAGACTACCTGGAGAAGTTGAACGCTATTGTCGTCAAGAATAACGGCCATGTTGCTCTAGGAAAGGTACTAGATCAACTTTGAATTATGACCCACCATATTATGCTTATTTTCTTACAGACATTCAAATACAATTCAAAAGTCCACATTCGCATAAATATTTTTTTAAGCGTGGTAAAATCTTCAAATGAGTCCTCCCACCCAGGGCAGAGCGGGGGGGACTGTCAGACTCGTACTGATTAAAATCCACGTTACGTTCCGGGTTCACAGTAATACGTGAGTCCCGCGACCCCGACAGGATTTTGGACTCATTCGTCAACTCGCGCGCAATTAACTCGCTCGATCGAGCGAGTTGGCACATTCCGATTTTAATTATTTTTGTTGTCGTCAACTCGCGACTGAGCGAAAATTTACAGTCGTCTACAAAAGTGTTTTTATAAATTTAACATTTAATTTAATTGAACCTACTTCACATGTTTAAGACATGAAACGTATAGAGTAGGTTAACTGATTGTCAGGAGGTCGTCTTAGAGGTGAAATTCTGCTCGCGGTTCGAATCTTTCTTTCCAAAGAAAAGCTTTTGTTAAGTTACCATTCGGTGAAATTACTCAATGATTTTATGTATAGTATGGTACATATTTTAACATCGAAGATTAAAATATCTACGCTTAAAATCTTAAAACGTCGAAGATTGAAATGTCGATTGATTAAAATGTCGAATGGTTCAAAATATCGAATGACATTATGCCTAAGTTCAAAATATCAACGTTTAATACATCGAAGTTCATAATATCTGCGTTAAAAATACCTACCTAATAGTTGAAATATCGGACAGAAACCGGATAAAAAGTCGGACTTGCTTTTGCATCCTTAGTCAAATTGCTGATTACCACCTATCAAGGTAAGTCGACGGAAACCCGCTTCGCGGGGCTCCTATTATGTTTGCAAGGTTTAAAGTAACCTAACACGAAGAAGATGGCGGGGTCTTTTAATTTTCGATTTTATGGTCGTTCGATATTTTCATTTTCGATGTTTTGAACATCGATATTTTAAGCGTAGATATTTTAATCTTCGATATTCAAATAATTATGTACCCTAATAATTAGCCAAATGGTATACTCGTATTTTTTTATATTGTTGATTTTACTTTGTTATATTTGTTTAGTTACATACTAGGTTATTAACCAAAATATTTAAAAAATGTGATATTGTTGATAATCTTCAAAATGTAGGTAACATAATATGAGCAGTTTTTTATGTTGTAAATTATAAATACAGAATATGTCTATTAAAACTTTATCAAAAAAATGTTACCGACTTCCCACAAAAAAGTTCAAAATAACCTACAAAAAAAAGTTTTCTTTCGGAAGTCGGTGGCTTTCTTTTTTATTTTATTGACTTATTTTCACCGACTTTCGAAAGAAAAGTTTTTTTGTAGGTCATTTTGAACTTTTTTGATACTGGTGCCATTTTCGTTGTTTGGCAGGGCCTAATGAAAATTTTATGGGACCAAATGGCAGATATACTGTATCGAACAAAAAAAATCATCGAAATTGGATCAGAAACCTCGGAGTAATCGGTGTAGACAATGTTGAAAACTTTTTAGGTTTTTGTTGATTTTTCAAAAAGTGCTAGTCCGATTTCGATAAAATTTTAATGGGAGTATTCGGGAAGTATACCCCTTTCCAACAAAAAAAAACAAAGAATTTTTCAAATTGGTTAGTAAACGACGGAGTTATGCCCGAAAAAACATAAAAAAAAGATATATATAAGTAAATAACTCCTCCTTTTGGAAGTCGGTTAAAAAACTACATTTCTTTTATTTCAAATCGTACAACGCCTTATACTTATAAAGTAGGTTTCTATATTGAATTTATTATAACACTTTTATAGATGACTGTACAATTTTTCGCTCTAGTCGCGAGTTGACGACAGCAAAAATAATTAAAATCGGAATGTGCCAACTCGCTCGAGCGAGCGAGTTAATTGCGCGCGAGTTGACGAATGAGTCGGATTTTGACATATTGAAACGATTTATTGTCAAAATGAGTCATGACTCAACCTTGTCGATTTTACAGTAAAATCAAGTTAATCTATATTTAAAATAGCGTAGATAACCTTTTTTTAGTTCATCCTTAACTTCCTTGATTTAAGAAATGTAGATTGTAATCAATGCACAGACGCCAACTGCACCTACCTAAATATGTCGAAATTTTTTTTAATAGGTTTTCAACCTCATCTCAATAGTGGAAGGTTAATGTTAGATTGATAAGGCAGATTGGGGTAGGTAGACCTGGAATAAATCCCCTAAATTCTTGGAGGGAATTCTCGAAACTAAGTTCACCATCTTGACGGAGTGGGTCTGCGTAGTGGTCCGTCCATTCTCTCTCACAGAGGAGAAGCTTGTGTCCCACTTGTGGGAAGATTATAGGTTGATTTTACTTATACGAAAGATTTATAAAGCACTTATGAACTTAACCTATTCGAGGGGATTCTAAAATATTCGAGCTCGCTTCGCTCAGTCTTGCGTTCGGCATATTATCTGTGTGAAGAGGTTACAACATGTAAAGACATGTTTTTTATAATGTTGTTAAAAATTACGAAAGTAACAGAGGCTTCGTATTTAAGCATTTTTCGACTTGTTTTGATGGCTCTAGCATTTTCATAATTCTGGAAAATATGGCATCCGGCCACGCCTAAAACTAACGGCCATATTTTTTGAACAAGGTTTTTTTCTAGGTCCTAAAGAAAAAAGATATGACATATTCCTTGTTATTAAATATTGTTTATTTTGTTTTCAGTTGACATGGGGAGACTTCGTCTTAGCAGGTCTATTTGAGTACCTAAGGAAGCTGTTGGAGATGCCTGATCTCGGGACGAAGTACCCGGCCCTCAAGAAAGTCTATGATGACGTGTACTCTATTCCGAAGGTCAAGGCTTTCTCTGATGCTGCTCCTGAGAGGGAATTTCCTTTCTGATTTGTTTATACTCGTACTATACAGGTGTGACGCGTAGTTTTTAAGTACTGTTAACTATTTTTTTTTGTTATTGTTTGAAACGCCTTCAATAGTATAAGTTATTTGTATGAAAGCTATTTATACTTAAGTCTGTTATATGCTTAAGTTATTTTTATATACGACCAAATAAATAATTGCGAAAATGTTAATTTATTAAACTATTTTTATTGTTTCCGTAAGTATCCTTTATTTTTCAAATTAGGGAGCTTAACCATGGCGCGATCATCCTTACCGCTACGACATATGACATAAAACGCCCGGTTGTCTATGGGCAGATGAAAAACAAAACACGGTCGCAACGACGACTTCAAGTCAATCGAATTGCATCTTTATATCGTAATAGCAAGGTCGATTTTAATTTTTAGTTAGTAGAAATTGCATATTGCACGAATCGCGTGCATAAAGTTTTGCATTTTATTGATGCTCTCAACATGACTACTTTGAGCAAAGGCTAAAACAAGTCTTAAGAGACTTTATACCGCATCACCCCGTACATGCCCTCGCGTCCAAGTCATAACGACAGATTAAAAAAATATGTAATTGCTCTGCTTTTTGCCTCATTTTGGTCCAGCAGCCCAGATGCAAACATGAGGCCCATAAATGGATGTCCTTAGCTAGGCCGCCTGATGAAGCCTACTACCGTCAGTGGGATGGCTGAGCTGGCACTACTGATAACCTGTTTTAATTAAGGTGTAAAAATGATCTACTACACTTTCAAAAAACACCGACGATATCTTAAAAAGCCCGCTATACCATTTATCTCCGAAACTACCAAGGTAGCTCGACGGAGCCCCGCTTCGCGGAGCTCCTATTTCTGTTTGCAAGGTTTAAAGTAGTCGAGTCGGGGTGCCCCAAGACCCGAGCTCGCTTCGCTCGCTCTTGCATCGATAGTATGTAATTTGTGTAGCTGAGTGTACAAAAAGTCACGTTTTGTTATTCGTTAGTAATACATTTTATATTTAAAAAAATGTGGTACTCGTTGGGAATAGAAAATAAATTCGAAAATAAACTAATACCAAATGGTATTACCTCTTGGTATTGGATGGGAATTAATACACCGAAAAAAATAGCGTCGTGAGAGAGTCGTCTTTTGTTTTGTTATTTTGTATGAAAGCGACCGAAATTCTGCGACTCACGACTCAAAAATTACGCTAATTATTATCGTATAAGACTAAAATGGTTTCTGTGGACCCAAAAGTTTCCGAGATAGAGCTTTTCAAAATTCTTTTTTTTTCGAACTTATCAATTTCAAACGCACCTACAAATAGGTATAGACACTTAATAAATGAAAGTAACGTTTACCCCCCTGTGTGTTTCTTTATCAAAGTGAAGATATACGAATTTAAAATAAACTATGATATCAACATGACTTGCACAAAATAAACGTGTGACGTGGTCTCAATCTTAGGGCTGTCGCCACCAAAATTATCGACGGAAATCGCTAAGATTTTTGGGACTCTTAGCTGTTAAAGTAACTACATTTTTTTTATTCGGGATACACAAAAATAAATTAAATACACTCATCCTTGCTTCTTAAGCTGGGTACTCACTTAGCAGTGTTGCATGTAACGTATCAGATACGGTATCAAGTGAGTACGTAGGCACGAGCCCGCTGCGAACCGCTCGCTGTGAGTTCGCGGTGATACCGCCACTCGGCGGGTCATACAAACACAAAGGCGGCTCACAGTGTGCTCGGACGAGCCGTACCCATTTGCAGGTTGATACAGTATCTGATACGTTACATGCAACACTGCTAAGTGAGTACCCAGCTTTAAATACGGGTGCCTTCGTGTCATCAACTCTTTACATATCTGGTTGCAATTCGCCTCGATTGCAAAAAATGGACACATTAGACCCGCCAGAACGGCATCATGCGACGCAACGGGAAGTCGGGAACAGGGGAAAATCTATGACAACCTGAATGAGTGACAACCCTATCCAAGGTAGACGAAAAAAATGTGATACCATTCCCTATGATTTTATCTGCACACTCATGATTTCTTATCATTACCTGATTTGGCTGCTAACATTAGTATTTCTACCGGTGGTCGAACAACAGATCATTAGTGTTCGTGTGACGCATTACACGTAAACTTGTCTTTTGGAAGTCTCCAATATTAATACAAACTGTAAGTTTTTTTCCGTTTTTTCCTTGTACTTTGGGTGTGTTTACGAACATTTAAATTCACATAGCACACCTAAAGCACCTAAAACCCTGATCAAGAACAACTACTTGTGCCTTGTGGTCCTTGTGGATTATACAAAAATATAAATTCCGTGAAGGAATCAGGCGACACGCGGAGCAATCACTGCGCTAATTGTGCAGATAAAGTGTAAAACTGGATGATGGGTCTAGCAGATCATGGATCAGCTTCACCTGAATTTATCCTGTGTCAATTGTCAATTTTAATCTTAGTAAAATATGTTTTTTTTTCTTTGTTTGGGGTTCACAACTTTCCGTTTATCATTTCCAGAATCATGACGAAATATGTGTTTTACTACGGCGAATTAAAAGGTCTGGGCGAGCAATGCCGTCTTCTGATGGCGTATGGAGGCCAAGAGTTTGAAGACGTCCGCATTCAGAAAGAGAAATGGCCTGAATACAAGCCTAGTAAGTATTCTTGAAATGTTATCTTCACCATCTAGCAAGCTTCAGAGGATCTAGATAACAAGAACAACAGACTGTAGTAGATGATCACGTGATATTTATATGTTTTATTACTCGTAGAGCGCTTAATTTTTTTCGCTAACGAGACGGTATCTATTGGGATGGGTAAGTTACTTTCAACCCTTTTTTTTTCGTGGTAAAATCATCAAATGAGTCCTCCCACCCAGTGCAGGGCGAGAGGGACTGTCAGACTCGTACTGACTAAAATCCACGGTGTCCTTCAATAGCCCTTTTCTGTTCCGGGGTCACGGTGATGAGATAAGTCCCGCGACCCCGGCAGGCTTTGGCCCTCTAGAGGGGGGCCCCGTCATCATGCTGACACTCTTTGAGGCGCGCGTGGAACACAACGCGCCGTCGACCCGGGCATGGTCCATGGTCGGACAGCTAGTCGCCCATTACTCGCCGCCCGCATGCCTGCGCCTACGGTGGCCGGAGATCGTCTGCCGACGTCCGACGCCGTGGGCGTCTACCATTGCGCCTGGGGTGGAGGGAGGACGCTATACTCCCCCTCAACTTTCACCCCTAGGGTAATATGTATTATTAATTTTCAGAGATGTTATATGGAAAGGTTCCAGTCTTAGAGATCGACGGCAAGCAGTACGCACAAAGTTTAGCCATCTCCCGGTACTTGGGCCGCAAGTACGGACTAGCAGGAGACACTCTTGAGGAAAATCTGGAGATCGACCAGATCGTCGACCTAATTAACGACCTCCGAGCTAGTAAGTTGTACTGTATCAGTATAAGTAATTCCCTAGCTTTTATCTTGGCCAGTGGCAAAGCATTGCAATACAAAGAGGCAACGCCGCCATACTCTTGGGCACATTAACGGCTCACAGCTTTAAGGAGCAGATTTTCGATGCTTTGTAGTAGTTTATTTTAATTTTTATTAATTCAGCATATTTAATATTTTAACTCTGAAGTTTCAAGATCTTTCATTCGCAATTAGACAGTAACTGTATTTTTCCAGAGGGTGCAGAGGTAGCGTACGAGAAAGATGAGGCTGTGAAGAAAGCTAAACATGCTGACTATTCAAAGAACGTGTATCCAGAATACCTGGGACGACTTAGCGCTGTAATAGAAAAGAATAACGGTCATATCGCGCTCGGCAAGGTAAATATAATTTCTTGTTATGTTGTGGAAAGGGAAATATAGCCTTTTTAAGTTACTTAAATTCTATTTGGAGCATCATTAAGACTAAAAAAATCGGTACTAATATTATAAACGTTAAAGTTTGTCTGTTTATAACTTTCTCTAATGGGAAGCTGCATTCTGCAGAATCTTCAGGGTTGGCGCAAAAGTTAACCGATTTACTGTTGTGTTGATTGTCACGGATTCGACTCTTGAACGGAACTTATATTTGTATGACCTACAAGTAGTTGTTAAAACGCAAACCTACGCTATAGGAGAATTTCCTGGAGTAGGAAAACGATTTTAAAAATCTGTAACGCGAGCCAAACCGCTGGCATAAGTGAGTTAAAAATGTGAATTCTGCTTCCAGTTGACATGGGGCGACTTCGTCTTAGCTGGTATATTTGACTACCTGAAGGAGATGCTAGAAACTGACATAGAAAAGAAATACCCAACTTTCCAGAAAGTTCTCGACAACGTGTACTCTCTTCCTCAGATTAAGGCATACTATGAATCCAAAAAATGACGTTTTAACCTTGAATGACTACTATTTTAAGCTAGTAATGTTTACTATATTTTAGATTAAGATAATAAAAATCTCTTAACAATTTAAACGACTTTATTTTGAGTTTTTGAACTTTTAGTTTCTGTATTATCATATGGGGAACCGATCAATTTACCGAATTTTGTTTGTTCGAATTTCATTACACCGAAAACTGTTGACCGACATCTCTTTTGCTATACGCATTATTTGACATATTTTCAGTTCATCGAAGTATCATTACCCATAAGTATTATTTTACCGAAGTATGTTCCGCCGATTAACAAAATAACTTATTACTATTGACGGAAGCCTCTTTTAAACTTTTTTCAATTGACAAATGTTTTATTTGCCATATTTTCACCATACCGAAATAACATTTTACCGAAAAATTAAATTACTGTCATAAAAATTCAATATATTGTGCTACAAAACTTTGTGGCGGAAACGAAATGCTGCAAAGCCGACTTTACCTAGTCTTGTCTGCCCTACCCCTAGAGTGTAATTTAAAATCGCGTAGGCGCGGAGGGGTGGGGTGGCCCGCGAGCTGAGGAGCAGGTGGTTGGAACGGCCGCCGCCGCGGCTGAGGCTGGCCGGTAAAGCCGGCCAGTAAACCGAAGCTGCGGTGGTGAGCGTTCAAATCATCTGCGACGATAAGCTCGCGTGGGGCCACCCAAAACCCCGCAGCGCCGGAGCCATGACAGAAACAATGCTTGTTGCATGTTGCATGCTGCGTGCTTGCTGCATGTTGCATGCTTGCTTGCATGCTGCATGCTTGCTTGCATGCTGCATGCTTGCTTGCATGTTTTTGTGGTGCTTGTTTGCATGTTGCATATCTGTTTTATGCTGTATGCAAGTGTATCACAATACAAACCTTTTTACAAAAACAAGAACAACACAATAACAAAAGAGTATCAAGAATCACACAAAATCCGCAAAAAGATTCGGACACACTTGCTAGCCAGAACACCCCTAAAGGTGAAACCGCACTAGGCGGAACTGCACTGCAGCGGAACTGCGCGACATGACGCGTCAAAATATTCTTTATATGAAATTATCGTATATGACTTTTGTATTTTTTTTTGTATTGTCGCCATTGAAATGTAGGTAACATTTCAATGGCGCCTGCTAAAAATGTAACAGCAATAATTAGTGTGCACAAACTAGGTGTTTGGTGAAATGAAAATATGGCAATTAAAACAGTGGTATAATAAATGTTTGGAAACATAATACTTCGAACAACCGTCATTTCGAGTAAGTGTAACATCGGTAAAAAGTTTTTCGGCCAAATGAAGTGTTGGAGTAACGAAAAAAACGAATAGATAATAGGTTAACTGACACGGACTGAAACTGAGTGGCAAACGTGACTTCGATGAAGAAAAAAAAAACCAAACGATAATAATTGAAAAGTTTTAGGTCAAATGAAATTCGGTCAAACATTTTTCGATCTTATGATAGGTAACCTATCATATGATATACGAAATATACGGTGAAGGAAAACATCGTGAGGAAACCGGCATGTCCTAGAACCAAAAATTCGAAGACATGTGACATCTACCAATCCGCACTGGGCCCGCGTGGTAGATTACGGCTCACTCCCTCTCACAGAGAGAGGAGGCCTGTGTCCCAGCAGTGAGAACATTTATAGGCTAATGATGATGATGATACGAAATAGGTATAAGATGTTTCACGAAGATGATTTTGGTATTAAGTACTGAAACTATTTGGCGCATGGTAAGAAAGAAATTCATAAAAAATTTTGATTGAATAAGCAATAAAAGTGGACCTAGGCCACTGCCTTGGAGTACACCTGATATTTAAAAGATAGGCTTTGTTTTTTTCGATATTGTATAGTGCTTTCTATATTTTCCACCAACTTATATAGTTTTTTAACTTAGGACGGTCAATAGAGGGCTCGTAGTTTCTTTCTATTGGGTATTAAGGAATCTAAATAGAAGGGTTATTAAGAAGCTTCTTCTGCCTTCTCGCACTCCTTTCAAATCTGAACTATCGGTGTCGGAGTATCTAATATTCCCATCTTGCTCTAAAATAAAAGATTTCATACTATTTTACATAACAGTAATAATTATGTAAGTCGACTGATCGTATCAGTAACCCTAATTCAACAGTTGTTGATAAACAATATTTTATGTTGTGTGTAATTTGTTGTTGCTTACCAAAATCCACATTCAGTATTTATATTTTCATCGGTTTTGTTTCATGCTCGCGGTTCTATGAAATATTTGTGCTCAGCTGCATTTGACTGGAAGATGAACTCAATACACAGAACAATTTGAGCAGATGATTCCGAACCTTGAAAACACATGCACGAAAAGATAATAAAAAAAAGTAGGTAGGTAACTGACAAGTGCAGTGACGATATCAGTTACTTCAATGTCACCTTGAATAGGTGCGGCTGGTAAAATATACTTAGTTTATTCTTTTTTACTTCAGCCTTTTTTGTTATTTGATATTAATTTTGAAAAGATATTGTTGTCCAATCCAAATTATTTCTTAAAACTTAATTATTGGTACATTATTCGAGCACGCGACCTTCAAGTCTTTTTGTGTTTTGTATAGCCGTAATTTTTTTTTACTTTTTTTTTCATTAAGACATAAAGTATGGACAGGCTTCTTGTTTCGAATAATCACTGTTTGAAGTCCTAATTATCCTGATAGTATGATGACAGTGCAGCACTTGATATCTCTCGTTCAAAAATATGACTTGGCATAACCCCCCTGACTTTTCTTTATCTTGTCCCCCTGGTTGAATTATGTAACCGGATTTCTATATCTATATCTGTTATTATTTGTGCATATGAATTGTAAATTTTTTACCAAATCATCATGACATCATCAAAGTGATGACAATCACTAAACAAACAGATACCAAGGTGTTTATCTGTACATTCACGATTTCATTATCATTACGTGATTTCGTTTCGTCTACTTTAGTATTACTACAAGAGGAATACTGACAATTCGTCTGTTATTGTTATTTATTTCGCTTACATTTGCACCTGTGTACCTATATCTCAAACAAATCGTAAGTATTTATCTAGTCTTCGATTTTCTTTCAAATTCTACTTTGTTATTTATGAAATTAGCATTTCTACTGTTTTCAACGCAATTGCCATAACATTTCGATAGCTTATGTTAGTTATAACATATTTACATATTTATCAATGCAAAAAGATTGCATCTCTAGAACCTCTATTTACATACGAGCCTAGAACCATTCCATATTCCAATCCAATCATATTTAAATATACTTCTTTTTCTTCTTTTATGGGCTCACGTGTTGTTTTGGCTTTTTCAGAATCATGTCAAAGTATGTGTTGCACTATTTCGATGGAAAAGGTCTGGGTGAGGCGTGCCGACTATTGATGGCTTACGGTGGTCAGGAGTTCGAAGACCGACGCTATACGAAAGAAAATTGGGCGAAGTTTAAACCTAGTAAGTATTATTGTTGTTGTATTAGTGTCATAATTATTCTTTTTTTAATGGGCTTAAGTGACAAACAAAGATTACGAGAGGGTTCCCGCACAAAGATAAAATCACAGAACATATAAAGGAGGACCTCCTTTATCTGTTCTGTGGATAAAATGTATGGCACCTAAAGACACTTGTTATACAATAAAGCGTGCACGCGCCGGTACGCTAATCGCTGACGCTCGTGATTGTTTGTTTTGGGTAATAGATAGTAACAAAAAATATAAAGCGCATGGAGCGCGCGCGTTGTAAGATGCGAAGAACGAAACCCATAATTAATTCCTTATACTTTTTTTTTTTTTTTAGGGTGGCAAGATCATCAAATGAGTCCTCCCGCCCTGGGTGGGGCGGGAGGGACTGTCAGACTCTTACTGACTAAAATCCACCCGTGTTCCGTCGGATGCCCTTTACGTTCCGGGGCCACGGTATCCTGGATTAAGAAAAATCCGCGACCCCGGCAGGCATTTGGCCCCATAAGGGGCCCCGTCGGTGACGCGTGAAACACGACGCGCCACCGACCCGGGCTTGGTCCTTGGTCGGACGGCGAGCATACCCATTACTCACCGTCCGCAAGCCCGCTCCGCCGCTGTGCCCTCTGCTGTTCAGAGGGACACGCGTTGGAGCGTCCACCCGACAGGCTATTTGCATACGGGCAAAGAAACCCCTTAGGCACACAGTGCCTAAGGAGAGTTTTTGCCCGCATCCCAGGGCGCACCGGCCCGAAAAACTGGTCTTCCCCCCGGACGTATCCGAGAGGGAACTCCAGTCCACGGGCGCACGTGGAGGTTTCCTGTCTTAGCACCCCAAAAAAAACATAAATGAATAATAAACTACGCTACGACTGTGGTGATAAGTGATGCATTGTTATTTTCAGAGGCCCTTTACGGGCAGCTGCCGATCTTAGAGATAGACGGCAAGCAATACGCGCAGAGCAAGGCCATCTGCCGGTACCTCGGCCGCAAGTACGGCCTGTATGGAGACACTCCTGAGGAAGCCTTGGAGATCGACCAGAACGTCGACCTACTCGAAGACTTCCGTACGAGTAAGTTTTACCTTCAAATCTTTTCTCTTTTGGGGGTGTGGGATCCGCATCCTACCGGTCTTTCTACAGTTTGGCGCCAAATAGTTTTTATTGTGTTCCGTCAGTGCGCAGGAGTTTCAGTTCCTTTAGTGACATTTAGGCCAACTTCAAACACATTTTCAATTAAATAATAAACAGAAAGTGACATAACGTTAAGCCTTAGACATTATAAAATCTTTGTATAATGTCTAAAGGTCGATTTCCACGGCTCAGCTTGGTGGAGACCTGGCTTTATTAGCTGACCCTTGACCACTTCAGAGGGTGTTCATCATATTTTGTAAATGGAAATGTTTCATGACGAATTAGGAGGTTTAAAAACGTAAGAAAAAACGTAAAGAAAAAAACATTAAAATAATGTATTAACCGACGGTGAAGCCTTTTTTTTTTTGACGTGGCAAAATCATCAAATGAGTCCTCCCGCCCTGGGTGGGGCGGAAGGGACTGTCAGACTCTTACTGACTAAAATCCACCCGTGTTCCTTCGGATGCCCTTTACGTTCCGGGGCCACGGTATCCTGGATTAAGAAAAATCCGCGACCCCAGCAGGCATTTGGCCCCATAAGGGGCCCCGTCGGTGACGCGTGAAACACGACGCGCCACCGACCCGGGCTTGGTCCTTGGTCGGACAGCGAGCATACCCATTACTCACCGTCCGCAAGCTCGCTCCGCCGCTGTGCCCTCTGCCATTCAGAGGGACACGCGTTGGAGCGTCCACCCGACAGGCTATTCGCATACGGGCAAAGAGACCCCTCGCATCCCAGGGTGCACCGGCCCGAAAAACTGGTCTTCCCCCCGGACGTATCCGAGAGGGAAATCCAGTCCACGGGCCCACGTGGAGGTTTCCTGTCTTAGCACCCCTCGGTGAAGCCCTTACAAATAATGTCTACCACCAACACCAGGACACGAGGTTTTATTAATACAATTACCTAGAAGATGTTTAGAACAGACAATATTTTTTCCAGAGATCACTGAGGTGGCATTCGAGCAGGATGAGACTGTTAAGGAGGCGAGACACGTTGACTATACCAAAAACGTGTACCCTGACTACCTGGAGAGACTCAATGCTGTGATAGAAAAGAACAACGGTTACCTCGCACTCGGCAGGGTAAACATAACCTTATTATCGCTTATTAGTCAGTTAAGGGCGCATAACCAGAAAGTTGGCAACGTCACAAATAGCTGTCAAATATTTACAAGTTTTAATTAATTTGGTAATTTTACTGTATGAAAATAAGAAAAAAGGCTCTGTAGTGCACTAAAACATTGATATAGGAATGCAATTAAAACACTGAATTTGATGCTGACACCGTTTCAGGTTTAAAAAAGGCATTTGGAAGGTTTCCAAATATTTTTTTTTACATCTAAAACTATTTATTCGTTGTTACGATATTACTTATTGCATACCCTTATCAATGTTTTAGTGCACTACAGAGCCATATTTCTTATTTCCATACAGAGTAACATTGCTAAATTAATTAAAACTTGTTAACATTTGACAACTATTTGCGACGTTGCCAACTTTCAGAATAAGCGCTCTTAAGGGCTTAGATTTATAGAATGACTAGATCTCTAGAAGGCAACTGCTGTCACTTGACATAAGAATAGCTCGGTTTCAGAGACATTGAAAGCAGAAACAAAGAAAGAATAGATTACTAAATAGCGCCAAAACATGATAAATAGCACAAAAAAGAAAATAATTTTAGGGAAAAATCTGACATAACAAACAAAATATAAGTAATTTATTTTTAACTCTTTCAGTTGACATGGGGTGACTTCGCCCTAGCTGGTGTCTTCGATACCCTGATGATCCTGATGCGAGAGCCAGAACTCGACAAGAAGTACCCAGCATTCCAGAAAGTTATTGACAACGTGCTCTCAGTACCTCAGGTCAAGGCGTACTATGCATCGAAAAACTAAATGATTAGATTATACATTATTTTAAGATTATACATTATTTTAAGATTAATTAGATTGTATTTACATACATTTTAAGTTAGCAAATAATATTTTATAAATAAACATACACAGCCTTACTACAAAAACTTAAACATCTGTTGAACACTTGTCTAAAAAAAGTGTGACTGCAAAACGGACCTTATTTCAACGACATAATCTGACATTTTTTTAGACAAGTGTTCAACAGACGTTTAATAGTTTTTGTGGTACGACGGGTATTTAAATTTGTGATTGCATTTACTTAATTTACTTATAAAATTTAATGCTTCCATACTAACGTATTTATTCAAAGCAATTGTACAGAATTATTTCTGGAACATAGATTTTGTGTTTCCACAAGTTATTAAGCATTCGTATTTAATTAGTGCCTAAGCTTACATTTTTACCAATGAAAAAATATTTTCAGTAAAATAAAAGCGGTCTCAACACCCTTCCTTAGGATATCCTAGTTAGTTTAGTTCGAAGATTCATTAAAGCTCCAGAATTATTAAGTTTGAATAATTATGAGCTTTGTATCAATCATTAAAAAAAAAACCGACTTCAATAAAACCCCCAAACAATTTTTTTTTTCGGAAGTCGGTGGCAAGAATGGCAATGAAATAAAAAACGAAGCTATTGACTTATGAGACTTAAGTGTAATTTTACACTTAAATGTGGTTGTTTTTTCAAAATGGGTTAAAAAAAGATTTTAAGATTAAGAGAAAACACCAAGGGCTAGAGAATTGAAAAATAGGTATTTGTAAAATCTATTGCTGTCGCGCAGTGCCCGAACCGAACTCCGCAGAGCGCGATAGAGACAACTGCAGCTTGAACCGAAAATACCTATTAAATGAGCACAAAATCAACGATTCGTAGTCCCCTGGTTACAACTCCATAACTTAACCGATTTAACTACTTTTTTCTTTAAAAAGTATAGAAAGGCTTTGGCCGTTTCCTATATTTTCCTTTTTAGGGTTCCGTAGCCAAATGGCAAAAACGGAACCCTTATAGATTCGTCATATCTGTCTGTCTGTCCGTCCGTATGTCACAGCCACTTTTTGTCGAAAGTATAAGAGCTATCCTGTTGAAACTTGGTAGGTAGATGTACGTATTATGTGAACCGCATTAGGATTTTCACACAAAAATAAAAACAAAACAAATTTTGGGGGTGTCCCCCATACTTAGAATTGAAACTCAATTTTTTTTTTCACCAAACCCATACTTGTGGGATATCTATAGATAGGTCTTTTAAAATGATATTGAGGTTACTAATATCATTTTTTTCTATACTGAGCGGTTTGCACGAGAGACACTTCCAAAGTGGTAAAATGTGTGTCCCCCCCCCTGTAACTTCTAAAATAAGAGAATGATAAAACTAAAAAAAATATATAATGTAGACCTCAACCAAAACTACCAACGAAAATTGGTTTGGATGAGATACAGTCAGCAGTTTTTAGATATAGTACATCTTCAAAAACCGCAAATATAACTTTGCCATTCATACAAACACTATGAAAAACAAAGTTATAATAATATAATAATATTCCACAACTATCACACAACGCCATCTAGTCCCAAGCTAAGCAGAGCTTGTGTTATGGGTACTAGACAACTGATAAACATACTTATATATTTCTAAATACATACTTATTATAGATAAATTACACCCAGACACAGAACAAATGATCGTGCTCATCACACAAACATTTGTACTGTGGGAATCGAACCCACGACCTCCGGCATAGCAGTCAGGGTCACTAACCACTACACCAACAGGTCTGTCATAGTTATTTTTATTGTTTGTGTATATTACTTACTAATCTCAATATAATTATATCCCTGATCTATGCTTGCTACTACGGAACCCTTCATGGGCGAGTCCAACTCGCACTTGGCCGGTTTTTTATAATTATAATTTCGTCAAATTTGTTTTCTGGATATTAGAACACAGCGGAAAATCTGGCCATTTTTTTAGGGTTTTGAATGTTCATATTCTCTTAATAATTAATTTATGGAAAAAAGGAACATAGAGCTAGACATGCCAATAGTGGCCATAGAGTTTTTGTAAAAAAATATTGCTCTACTGGCATTATCCAGGGAGGCAACAGGGGACTACGTTTGTATAGAAAAACGGCCCTTGTGTTTCCTCATAAGCCCGGGCCTGTCCACAATCGATTTTCAAACTAATGTTTTAATTATTCACTGAAATCCATAACGACAGGCTGCGGTATCGAAGTAGCGTCTTACACAAAACAGACGTATTAAAAGAACATGACATCATCAGTATACTGTAACTCACAGCACACGTTTGACGTGGTTATAGTATTAATATCAGTTGATACCGCGGAATTTATCTACAAACTCAATGTTTATCATTGTGTGATTGCTTTGGCCGATAATTTTAGTATTTCTGCCGGTGGGGTGCCGGCAATCTGACAGTAATTGTAATCACGCGTTCTGTTACACTTGCTGCTGTGTATAACTGATAAAATCGTAAGTTACTAGAACATTCTAAAATACTTTTGCTTTTACCTATCTCGTTTCACTAAGGGCAATCAGTTTGAAGTGACTTTAGTAGTATTTCGATGAAATTCAACGGCATTTACTACACTTTTTGTAGGTGTTGATTATTTTGTTGTGTGTTAAGTGTAGCGCCTGAGTGAAATACTCATCTTGTTTACACGAAAGCAACCAGTTGCCATAAAAATAATTATAGGAAATTGTTTTTTTTTTTAATTCATATTTTGTGCTTGGCGTGGTGTGAAAACGAACTAAATTATCTGGCACATTAATTTTCCCTCTCTTTAAATATTCAATTTCAAAAGTAGGTTTCGAAATGCGTAAAACACTTTTTTTGGGACCAAAAACACCGTATCTTTAAATACATCAGCTAGCTTCATTTAAAACTAATATCTCTCAGCCAGGTCTTCATTTTCTGTGTTTAGGGATAAATTAAAGAAGTATTGAGCAAGTTTTCAGCATGTCTTAAGCACATTCGCTAAAATTCATCGAGCTCTCCTAGTAACAATATCATACAGGATAATCGGCTCAGTGGTCTAACTAATATTATGCCACGTCTTCATGCCATGAACAACATGATAACGATCAAACAGATACCGAGGTATACTCGTATATCTGCACAGTCATGATTACTTATCATGGCATGGTCGACTATTTTAGTTCTACCGCGGGACCACTTGCAAACCGTTAGTTACTGTGTGATCACACATTCATCCTTTACCTGCTGAAACAAATCGTAAGTTGTTAAAATAGTCTAAAACTTTTGTGGGCAATCGGTTTTAAATTACTTTCATAGTATTACGATTAAATTCAACGGCATAATTAAACCTTTACTAGGTAAAATGTAAGTTTTTTCATGTGTCACAGTTTTTAAGGCCTCCGTCTTAGATCATTAATATAATAATAATAAGCCCTCTATTCCGAACCAAGGTTTACATTACAATAGTGCTAATCTATAATTACAAAATATGCCTTATATCGGTGTGCCTGTTGGCATAGGCCTCCTCCAACGTCTTCCACTGCCTCCTGTCTCGTGCGACCCTTCTCCAGTTTGGACCTGCTGTAAGTTTGATTTCGTCCTCCCATCTAGTGAACTGCCTTCCACGACTACGCTTGCCAGTCCTTGGATACCACTCTGTCATTGCTTGGCACCATTTTCCCTTTGTATCTCGCATCATGTGCTCTGTCCATCTCCATTTCTGTTGGTCTATTTTTGCCAGTATGTCAATCAGTTTGGTTTTGGTATGTAGATCTATATTTCTGATTTTGTCAATTCTTTTTGAGCCTGATATGCTCCTCTTCAAAGGGCGATCCTTTGGCACTTAGCAAGTCTTTCTCTTAGGTATTTGGTCAGTGCCCATAGATCATTATTAATACTTAAATAATTAAGCGCATCTAATGAAAAAAAAAATACTTTTTTTTTAATCACGGCTTGCTACCACTATATTTCACTTTTTCAGAACCATGACCAAGTACGTATTTTCCTACTTCGATTTAAAAGGCTTGGGTGAGGCATGCCGTCTACTGTTGGCATACGGTGGTGAGGAGTTTGAAGACCGGCGCATTTCGAAAGAGGATTGGCCGGCTTTCAAGTCCAGTAAGTATCCTTGATGTACCTAATAGAGCTACCGTCTTGATGTTAAAAACGAGCGTCGAGCTAGTAGCTCGGCATCATGCTGAACTGGGCCTATTTAGCGCAGCCGTGGGACACACAGCAAATCATTTACCTTTTTTTTTTTAGATTTAAATTTTTGCTTTCTTTCCGGTGTTTTAATTTTGTTCGTGTTCTGTGTTCTCCCTGGTTTTTTTGCCAAATAAATGTATTTACATTCATTTAAATTTTACGAAATATTTAAGTTTTAAGCTACTTATGGCTTTGATTCCAATAATTTACAGTCTCAAAGAACTGTCATTGGCTGCTGAACTGAACTGGCCTTTTAATTTTCAGATACTGTTTTTGGAAAGTTGCCAATGCTAGAGATTGACGGCAAGAAGTACGCACAGAGCAATGCCATCGCGAGGTACCTCGGCCACAAATACGGGCTGGCCGGAGAGACCCTCGAGGATGCCTTGGAGATTGATCAAAATGTTGACCTAATCACCGATCTTCGTAATAGTAAGTTTGGCGTTCTCAGGATCGTGAAGAAAATTCTATTAGTTAGCTTATTCAATGTTATATTCAAAACTAACGAAAGCTTATTTTTTCCAGAGGTCATAGAAGTAGCATTTGAGCAGGATGAGGCTGCAAAGGAGGCCAAGTTCGCTAACTATTCCAAAACAGTGTTCCCAGAATACTTGGAGAGGCTCAGCGCTATTATAGAAAAGAACAACGGTTTTCTTGCGCTTGGCAAGGTAAAGATGATCTTTTTTTTAACCATATAATGATAGAAGTAACATAATTATAAGTCATCAACATAATGGGAAATAAACTTCAGGGAATTCCAAATTACAAAATAAAAAAACCGGCCAAGTGCGAGTTGGACTCGCCCATGAAGGGTTCCGTAGTAGCATACACAAACAATAAAAATAACTTTGTTTTTCATAGTGTTTGTATGAATAGCAAAGTAATATTTGCGGTTTTTGAAAATGTATTATATCTCAAAACTGCTAACTATATCTCTTCCAAACCAATTTTCGTTGGAAGTTTTTGTTGCGGTCTACATTATATATTTCTTTTAGTTTTATCATTCTCTTATTTTAGAAGATACAGGGGGGGGGACACACATTTTACCACTTTGGAAGTGTCTCTGCGCAAACTGTTCAGTTTAGAAAAAAATGATAGTAGTAACCTCAATATCATTTTTCAAGGCCTATCCATAGATATCCCACACGTATGGGTCAAGCGAAAAATTTTTTTTTGAGTTTCAATTCCAAGTATGGGGGGTACCCCCAAAAGCTGTTTTGTTTTTATTTTTGTGTGAAAATCCTAATGCGGTTCACATAATACATCTACTTACCAAGTTTCAATAGGATAGCTCTCATACTTTCGAAGAAAAGTGGCTGTGACATACGGACGGACAGACAGACAGACAGACATGACGAATCTATAAGGGTTCCGTTTTTGCTATTTGGCTACGGAACCCTAAAAAGAGGTTGAGCACTGAGAAACAAAAAGATAAAATACTTCTGTCTGTAAAACATTATATACATACAAAAACGGGAAATAGGCGTCAAGAAAAATAAACATGATATTGATATTATTATTTTTTTCTGCTTCCAGTTGACATGGGGTGACTTCGCATTAGCTGGTATCTTCGAGACCCTGAAGGGGTTGTCGCGAGAGCCGGAACTCGAGAAGAAGTACCCAGCTTTCCAGAAAGTTATAGACAACGTATACTCAGTTCCACAGGTCAAGAAGTACAGCGAATCCAAAAAATAAATTAGGCATTGACTATAGTTTACATAATAAGTTAGTTTTTTAATTTGACGATTAAGTATGTTAGTAAATATTTAATTTAACTTTGACTTGGCATTTTATTTACGGACCTACTTATAAAGTTGCACGTCCTCTTTAGTTGCAAAAGTGTAACGTAGTAGCAGGAACGCAAATTATGCGTTACCATAAACATTTTCCACTAACTAACAGAACGCACACATATGCTTTGCCGGGAATAAAAGTGGACCCAGAACTGTACCTTGGGCTATAACTCATTAATATGCTATGTAATACAAAGTTTCCAATATACAAGTGTATGTTATAAATTGTGCCCTCAATATTTCAGTTAAACACAGAGTAAATTAAAGTTCACTTCGCTACAAGACTAGTATACGATTTTGCCATATTTGAACATCGACAAAATCAAAAGCCTAGCTCAAGTAAATTACGGTCAAAATTCTTTTTTTAATTTTTATACAGCAGTTGGAAAGCTGATCCTTCTAGTTAGCGACTGCCACAGGGTTTTACAAGAAACGTAACTGACATTGCCGATATCCGATCGATAACATGCGAACAAACAAGTTTCCTGAATATTTACCTCCTATTTAGAATTGTAAACAATCTCCTTCTGAACATTTGTTTTCCTTGTTTCAATTCGGCACGGTTAGCGTAGTGGCTGAGCAATTGGACTGCTGCGCTGTGTGTCACGGGTTCGATTCTCTCGAATCTCTCTCGATCTTGTATGATCTAAAAGTAGTTGTTCCGGGTCTCTACTAGGCGTTTTTGTATGTGAGTTTCTATGTTTGTAAACGCACCCGCGACACAGGAGAAATTCATAGCTTGGGGCAACGTATAAAAAAAAAAAACCTGTTTTCAGGGGTGTTTTAACACCTGTTAGTGTGTTTGGTATTTTTTAACCTGGCTTTTGGCCTGAGGCTTTGCATTTTAGTTTAGAATTTGACTACTAATTTAGCGATACGTGGTGCCCTCTTTTATCCCAGTAGTCCTGTTATTTTTTTATCTAGGGAACAGTACTTTTATTTGGTCTGAAAAGTACTGTCCTTCAACTACACCTGACAACAGCTATCTACACTAATATTATAAAGAGGAAAACTTTGTATTTTTGTTTGTTTGTTTGTTTGTTTGTTTGTTTGTTTGTTTGTAATGGATAAACTCAAAAACTACTGGACCGATTTTAAAAATTCTTTCACCATTAGAAAGCTACATTATCTGCGAGTAACATAGGCTATATAACATCACGCTATTACTAATAGGAGCGGAGCAGCAATGAAAAATGTTTCAAAATCGGGAAAATGTATTCCTTCTGTTGCGTGCGCTGCGTAAACGGTTAGAGTTACGCAAAAAATATGTATTACGGAATTATTCCTCATAAAAAGTCCTAAAATAAAGTCCGCGAGAGGATATATCTATCTTTTAAGGTTAAGTCACTATAACCTTTTTTATGGAAATCAAATTTGTTTTAATATAATGCATTATTTGCGAAGGTATTTTCATTAACATGATATTTATCCTTATCCAAATAAATTCGTTAATCATCACAAGCATTTAATTTTGAACGTAATGCCCTTGACATCATTTGATTTCAATGAATATCTTAGGAGATACCTATCACAGTTTTAAAATATTACCGCAAAAAAAATTACGGGCTGGGCATGACACAATTATTATTCGTGCTCAACGGTCGCTTGATGTGTTAATCCATTCGTCGACACTACCAAGTTTGTTGTTGAGACACCTCACGACAAAAACAGGAGAGTATCCTGTGGACGTTTTTACAAACCTATTCATCTACATTACTCCTATTACAAATACTTCTATATAATTATTAGGTATGTAAGTATACATCATCTGGGAATCATACTAAAATTGATTTATCGTGGGCTCTAACAAGATTTTTCTGACTTATTTAATCAACAGCATTGGTTGCTAGGCAACAGGCCCATAGTTTTTTTTTGGTATCTTTCTTTGCTTATAACGGAAAAGGCAAAGGGCTGAAGCCCATACAGCCTAGGCCCATAGACTTCCTACTATTTTGTCTTTTTGCTATGGCAAAATGAAGTACGTACTAAATTAGTTCCAAAATTCAACACCTAAAGGTGCGTACAGACTATGTAACATATAACATGTTATACAACATTGTTATATAACATCTTTGAAAGATCCCTTTTTGAGGAGTGGTTGGAGAGGCGCTAAGCGTCATCACCTTCAACCTGACGCAAGTCCTCCCGGGCACGGTTGTTTCGGGAACTATCTCAGGGATACGGCGGCAGGCGAGAGGAATGGGGAGCAGACAGAACGCGTGAGGGAAAGGACATCCTCCTCCTCTCGCCCCAGCCACCGTTGACGACGCCCAGGGCGTTGGATATCGCGGGGCATATCCAACCGCTTGCGGACGGGGTGTAATGGGCTCGCTGAGCTCGCCTTAGGGTAGTTGAACACATGGGATCAAACTTAGGCTTTTTGTAACGGTAATCGACATCAACGCAGGCGGAGCCGCGGGGGAGCGCTATAGGTTATAAATATATATACAGGGTGGAATTTTGTAATGCCACCTGGAGGGAAAGTACTCTTAATACTGCAGATAGAAAATTTTACTCAAAGGAAACATTTCTTTATTTTTGAATAGAAAGCAAACTGCATTCAAAGATTCCAAGAGAATGGAGCAACTAATTAGTTAGTTCACCATTTTTTGAAAATAATTAAATTAATTTAAGATTTCCTGGTTTTCCTTTCATTTAATTTATCATGTTTGTTAGAGACATATCATCCTTATAATTGACCCTAAAGATCGATGCAATAAAAGTAAAGGTTATAATTTTTTCAGATTTTAGCCGGTTCGATTCCCGGGTGTGGGAGAAGAGAATTTTCGAAAATCTTTGAATGCAGTTTGCTTTCTAATCAAAAATAAAGGAATGTTTCCTTTGAGTAAAATTTTCTATCTGCAGTATTAAGAGTACTTTCCCTCTAGGTGGCATTACAAAATTCCACCCTGTATATATATATATATATATTTATAACCATAAAAAAACCGGCCAAGTGCGAGTTGTACTCGCGTGAAGAGGGTTCCGTACGATGTTACCTATCACGTTTTTTTTTTAAATCTGACCCAAATTGGTACGCACAATATTGAGTGATTCACCATGTTATTTTAATATCATGGACTTCTTATAGGTTTTCCTATAATCTATAAGTAGAAAACTAATTTCTGTATTTAAAAAAAAAAAATCGGTTCAGTAGTTTCGGAGATAAGGGGGGGGGGGGGGATGGTCAAATTTCGTCTATTTTCTTGAATAACTTGGAAACTATTTATTTTAAAATTACAAAAAAAATATATTTAAGATTGTCTCAACAAGACCTTTCATTTGATATGTAACACGATGCAGTTTTCAATTATTTTTTTTAATTTTCCACTTCCCCCCCAATAATTACCTCCCATATACAGATATGGACTTCTTATAGGTTATCCTATAATCTATAAGTAGACAACTAATTCCTGTATTTTTTTCAAAATTTTAGGTTCAGTAGTTTCGGAGATAAGGGGGGGGGGAATGGTCAAATTTCGTCTATTTTCTTGAATAACTTGGAAACTATTTATTTTAAAATTATAAAAAAAAAATATTTAAGATTGTCTCAACAAGTCCTTTCATTTGGTATGTCACACGATGCAGTTTTCAAATATATTTTTTTAATTTTCCTTTTCCCCCCCAAAAATTACCTCCCATATACAGATATGGGCTTCTTATAGGTTTACCTATAATCTATAAGTAGAAAACTAATTACTGTATTTTTTTCAAAATTTTAGGTTCAGTAGTTTCGGAGATAAGGGGGGGGGGGGATGGTCAAATTTCGTCTATTTTCTTGAATAACTTGGAAACTATTTATTTTAAAATTACAAAAAAAATATATTTAAGATTGTCTCAACAAGACCTTTCATTTGATATGTAACACGATGCAGTTTTCAATTATTTTTTTTAATTTTCCACTTCCCCCCCAATAATTACCTCCCATATACAGATATGGACTTCTTATAGGTTATCCTATAATCTATAAGTAGACAACTAATTCCTGTATTTTTTTCAAAATTTTAGGTTCAGTACTTTCGGAGATAAGGGGGGGGGAATGGTCAAACTTCGTCTATTTTTTTTGAATAACTTGGAAACCATTTGTTTTAAAATTACAAAAAAAATACTACTAAGTTTGTCTCAACAATACCTTTCATTTGATATGTCACACGATGCAGTTTTCAATTTTTTTTTTTTAATTTTCCCTTTCCCCCCCTTAAAATTACCTCCCATATACAGATATGGACTTCTTATAGGTTATCCTATAATCTATAAGTAGAAAACTAATATCTGCATGTTTTTCAAAATTTTAGGTGCAGTAGTTTCGGAGATAAGGGGGGGGGAATGGTCAAACTTCGTCTATTTTTTTTGAATAACGTGGAAACCATTCATTTTAAAATTACAAAAAAAATACTTTTAAGTTTGTCTCAACAATACCTTTCATTTGATATGTCACACGATGCAGTTTTCAAATATTTTTTTTTAGTTTTCCCCTTACCCCCCCCAAAAATTACCTCCCATATACAGATATAGACTTCTTATAGGTTATCCTATAATCTATAAGTAGACAACTAATTACTGTATTTTTTTCAAAATTTTAGGTTCAGTAGTTTCGGAGATAAGGGGGGAGGGGGAATGGTCAAATTTCGTCTATTTTCTTGAATAACTTGGAAACTATTTATTTTAAAATTACAAAAAAAATACATTTAAGTTTGTCTCAACAAGACATTTCATTTGATATGTCACACGATGCAGTTTTCAAAACTTTTTTTTTCATTTTCCCCTTCCCCCCCCAAAATTACCTCCCACATACAGATTTCATCTATTCACGTCACACCTCTGTGCTTGGGTCACAGGAATTGATATGTGTACCAAATATCAACCCAATCGGTCTAGTAGATTCGGAGATAATTGACTGTAAGCGACAGACAGACGGACACACGAGTGATCCTATAAGGGTTCCGTTTTTGTATTCGGACGTACGGAACCCTAAAAACGCTATAGGTAATAAATCAGAATAACACATAGGCTACTTTTTGTCGCAAAAACCGACATCCACGCGGGCGGAGCCGCGGGCGACCGCTAGATGTCTACTATATAAAAATAAGTCGGGTTTCCTTCCTGACGCTATAACTCCAGAACGCACGAACCGATTTCCACGGTTTTGCATTCGTTGGAAAGGTCTCGGGCTCCGTGAGGTTTATAGCAAAGAAAATTCAGGAAAAATAATTTTTTTTCTTCTTTTAATCACCAAACGAAATGTTACATAAAACGAAGCCATCTGGTGGCGAAACGGAGTTCGCCGGGTTTGCTAGTTTAATATAATAAGGATAATCGGTTCAGTAGTTTGACTAATATTATGCCAAGTCATCATGCCATGAACAACATGATGACTATCATAATACAAACAGATACCAAGGTTTATATCTGTACACTCATGATTACTTATCATGGCGTGGCTGACTATTTTAGTATTTCTACCGGGGGGGCACTGGCAAACCTTTAGTTACTGTGTGATCACGCATTCATCCTGTATCTGCTGAAACAAATGGTAAGTTGCACGAATGTTGGAAAACTTTTTATTTTCTTGAAAAGACTTTATGTTTTTCTTTACAATGACTTTGAACGGAATAAACATAACCTTTTCGGGAGCTCACGTCATTTATTTTAGTAGATTTTTAATTTATCGATCACCGGTATCTCTGGCAGAAAATCAATTTATCTTTGTCATCTGAGTGTGTTTGGTCATGCAAAATTATTAACAAGCTTTTGCTTTTGTTTCAATCAGTGTTCTTCAACATTTTTCATGACACGGCCCCTTTAGCACGAAGAAATATTTCACGACCCCCCTAACCGTTGCTTCTTTTTTCATGTATTTTATGTTGTGACAAATTAATATTTTAATCCAACACAGTTATTCATTTTCATAATTATACAAATGATTATGTTCTTTGGTTAACATTTTTCCTAATAAATCTTTTTAGCTTTCCCAACCTCTTAAAACTCCCCTATAGAAGCTTTTCAACCCCCCCAAGGGGTCGATACCCCTAGGTTGAAAACAAATGGTTTAAATTATCCCTCGGGAACACCATACCGGTCCATCAAACACAAGTTATATACTAATTTTGAACCAAATGCCCAAATCCGTTCAGTGTTTGTGGGAGAGAGTACATGAAACATCCTTTCATTCGTCCATCCTCAAAAGCTTTCGCATTTATAAGGAGTAGGATTCATAATTATAATTCAATTCCTACTCGTACAATTCTTTTATTTACTTTTTTTTGGTTTACTTATTTCTACCACCAGATTTTCAATTTTCCAGAACCATGGCGAAGTATGTGTTTTACTACTTTGATGGTAAAGGCGCCGGTGAGTCATGCCGTCTATTGATGGCGTATGGAGGTCAGGAGTACGAAGACCGACGTATTAAAAGAGAGGAATGGCCTGAATTCAAGCCTAGTGAGTACTTAACTTTTTATACAATAACAATAGCGATTTTTAGGGTTTATCGCGAATTTATTTTTAGTTTTTTTAACAAAAAATTGGTGGGTAAGTTATAACCAGCATTTTAATTTTCAGAGACCCCTTTCGGGCAAATGCCGGTGCTAGAGGTTGACGGCAAATTGTACGCACAGAGCAATGCTATTGCCCGATACCTCGGCCGTAAGTTCGGGCTGGTCGGAGACACCCTTGAGGATGCCCTGGAGATCGACCAGAACGTCGACCTAATCAACGACCTCCGTGCGAGTAAGTTTTATATTGTCAGTTTTGTTTTCTTTTCTCTCTTTCATAATTTCCTTTTTCTCAGTATCTAAAGCCCAGTAATTAATATAAGATTTCTTGTATTTTAAAATCTTTATATAATTTATTGTTGTTGGGTGTTGTGCTTACTAGTAATTATTTAGTTTTTCACCATATTATTTATACCTGCTATATTTTATTCAAAACTACATGTAATTTTCCCAGAGATGGCCGAAGTAGCATACGAGCAGGATGCGGCAGCGAAGGAGGCCAAGTTCGCTAACTATTCCAAGACAGTGTACCCAGAATATTTAGAGAAGCTTAGTGCTGTCATAGAAAAGAACAACGGTTACCTCGCACTTGGCAAGGTATGCTCGCTTCCTTATTTTTTTTGTGATCATCAGGAAGTTTATAGTTGAATTAACCACACCGTGTTTATGCCAAGTATTGCCAGGGCACGTAGTAGTGGATTATGGCCCACTTCCTATCACAAAGAGGAGGCCTGTGTCACAGCAGTGAACATTTTAGGCTGATAATAATGTAGTGATTCGCGGGGATTTCACGACGCGAACAATGTATTTTTTTGCAATAAGAACGACTTGCAGCACTCTAATTAGTGCAGGTTTAGGTTAGGTGGGGGCCCCGTTGAAGATTTTTTTTTGCCTTAAAGCGAACCGAAATGGGATGCGATATGGGGCACTATAGACAAAAATACGTTGTTCTCATCAATTCACCTGACTTTTTAGGCCTAAATTTCATTTCAACATGAGCCACGTACTTAGTGTCTGCGAGTTAACTATATTATTGTGCTTCCAGTTGACATGGGGAGATTTCGTTCTAGCTGGTATTTTCGACGCATTCAAGATGATGTTGCGTGACCCAGAACTGGAGAAAAAGTACCCAGCTTTCCAAAAAGTCGTTGACAACGTATACTCAGTTCCTAAAGTGAAAGCGTACAGTGAATCCAAAAAGTGAAGCAAGCTGCTGTTAAACTGAAATTACTAATAAAGCTTTAAATTACTATTTGTAGCACTAATAATAAGAATTAAAAAATAAAGAAATTGATAATGTTTTTGTATTGTGATATTTTATAGTAGTTTATGAAACTGGTACATACTAGTTATGTACAGTTTCATACACTACTTTATCTACTTTCATTGAACACGAATTTATCAAATAAAAGATAAAGATTGACACAGTATTATGCCGCTTAAATTCCCGTTATCACCGCGCATGGGCCACAGCGCGCGCAGCCACAGATAAAAAATTAAATGGATGTATCTATGATCTGTAATCTGTATCGTAATGAAAAAAAAAATTATTATAACATTATTTTATTAGAGAAATAGTGTCATAATTTAATTTTTTTAATTTCATTTCGATATACTGTGGGTAAAGTACGTCATTATAAACTCGTTTTGAGTTTTTTATTTTGAATTTAACGATATGAGAGTAGATAAAATAAATTATAACATAATAAATGAATATTGGACTAAACTCTTAGAAAGACTTTTAATAAAATCTAAGAAACAAAAGTGGACCCAAAACTCACCCTTAGGGTACAACTGATATTTAAGAGTTATGCTGAATAGATTTCTGTAAGTATCATAATATTTTTCTTGTGGTCTCGCTGTATTGGTGACTTTTTTTTTTATTAAAGTGTTATAATGAACGAGACCTAATTAGACCCTTGATACATCTACAAGCACGCGAGACAAAGTCAAAAGGCAGGTTAACATAATTATTATCCTAAGTGTAGAGTAGAAGGGGTGCTAAGACAGGAAACCTCCACGTGCGCCCGTGGACTGGAGTTCCCTCTCGGATACGTCCGGGGGGAAGACCAGTTTTTCGGGCCGGTGCACCCTGGGATGCGGGCAAAAACTCTTCCAAAGGCACTGTGTGCCAAGGGGTCTCTTTGCCCGTATGCGAATAGCCTGTCGTGTGGACGCTCCAACGCGTGTCCCTCTGATTAGCAGAGGGCACAGCGGCGGAGCGGGCTTGCGGACGGTGAGTAATGGGTAGCTCGCCGTCCGACCAAAGACCAAGCCCGGGTCGGTGGCGTGTCGTGTCGTGTCTCGCGCGTGCCTTCGGGGAGTTGTCAGCAAATTGACAGGGCCCCTTATGGGGCCAAGTGCATGCTGGGTTCGCGGTTTTTTCTTAACACAGCATACCATGGCCCCGGAACGTAAAGGGCATCCGAAGGAACACGGCTGGATTTTAGTCAGTAAGAGTCTGACAGTCCCTCCCGCCCCACCCAGGGCGGGTGGACACCAACTAAAAAAAAAAAGTGTAGAGTAGAATGTTTCGGGAAAGTTTTTAAAAGATATACACCGTGACTTTTTAGTCGTCTTACAAAAGTCGTCCACTTAATGTATCCGACCTAAAATACCTCCAGGCGAGTTTAATTTTTTTTTAAATCGTTATTAATAATTTTTATTTTTATAAATAGGTACATTAGAAATAATATGAAACACCCTGTTAAAATGTTTACGTATCAATCTGTAGAGTATACCTACCCAGCGCAATAGTCGGGTAGATAATTCCATTTCCATTTTCTATGAGACAAGGGCGTTTCTAACTACGACTTGTGTCATAATAACCAATTAAAGTTTTATTATTAAATTTTTCAAATCTCTTAAATACATATTTTTTTATTATAAACGTGTTCTAGTCATTGGATACATGAACTGGGCTGCTTTTGTAAGACGACTAAAAAGTCACGGTGTATAAGAGCAGACATCCAAATGTTTCATAACTTTTTCTACTCAAACAAGACCCAGAACTCTGCCTTCTCTTTTTTTTTTTTTAGATAAGATAAGATAGTTTATTTGCATAAAACACGGTATACAGGGTATTATTAAACATTTTTAGATCAGCATGTTTTGCTTAATTCTAAAGCATGCAAACTTAGCGTGGTAAAATCATCAAATGAGTCCTCCCACCCCGGGCAGGGCGAGAGGGACTGTCAGACTAGTACTGACTAAAATCCACGGTATCCTTCAATAGCCCTTTGCGTTCCGGGCCACGGTAATGAGATAAGTCCCGCGACCCCGGCAGGCTTTGGCCCTCTAGAGGGGGGCCCCGTCATCATGCTGACACTCCTTGAGGCGCGCGTGGAACACAACGCGCCGTCGACCCGGGCATGGTCCATGGTCGGGTGGCGAGTTGCCCTTTACTCGCCGCCCGCATGCCCGCGCCTACGGTGGCCGGAGATCGTCTGCCGACGTCCGACGCCGTGGGCGTCTACCACTGCGGTCGGGGTGGAGGGAGGACACTGTACTCTCGCTCACGCGGCCCGCCTCCTCCTTCACGTGCATGACTGCTTCGCTGAAAGAGGCGACCGCTTTCCACTCCGTCTCGCCCCGCAGCATGGCCTCGACCAATGCCGGGCGCGAGAGGTCTCCGCCTATCCCCGCCGAGAGGACACGGCGGTGCTCTGCCCAAGCGGGGCAGTCCTGCACCGTATGCTCCACCGTGTCCTCCGGGCGATCTTCGCAGTGGTGACACCCAGGCGTCTCTTCCCCCTTACCAGATACAGGAACCTCCCGAAACTTCCGTGTCCGGTGAGGAACTGCTTCATGCGGTAGGTCAGGACGCGCCGTGACGCCTTTCCAGCCACTCCTCAAAGAGGGGTCTTACCGCCGCGATTGCGGCGTGCCTCGACCTCGGTTGCGACAGTCGTCCCCTCCATACTGCCCTGAGATCGCACCGGAGCTCTTCCCGCCGCGCCTTCACTTCTCGGGGCAGCGAGGTTACACCCCGGCGCCACGACCCACACGGGGGCCCCGTAGAGGGTCATGAACCGCACGATACCGGCGTACAGGAGGCGTTTGGCCCGCCGAGATTGGGCAGGAGTCGCCTGAGGGCGGCTGCTGCCAGGTTCAGCCTTGGGGCCAAACTCAGGAAATGCTCCCTGAAGTTCCACCGGCTGTCGAGGACGAGTCCCAGGTACTTCATCGTCCTCCCGACGCCGAAGCGAACCCCCTCTACCGTTAACGCGGCCATGAAAGCACATGGCCTCCGTTTTGTGCAGCGCCACTTCGAATCCCAGCTGCCGGATCCTTTCGACGACTGTCGCAACCGCTTGCGAGAACTCTGCCTTGGGTTGGAATGTATAATTTATGTTTAAAAGCTGTGATAAAAAAACTTTTCAAACCGAGATTGTTGGAGACATGGCAGCTGCACAAAGATAGAAGTTTTACTAACTTGAACTGAAAGAAAATGATAATTATGAAAAAGAAATACAGGGTTTAAATAAGTCTCCTTCATCGAATGAAATCGCCTTTCTCTCTTCTCACAAAATGGCCCAAACATCTAAGCATACTCTTTTCAATTTTATCATAGATCATCTTTTGCTTGTTTCAATTATCTTGTTTCCAGGGGCGGCATACAACCATTAATGTGTTTGGTATATTAAAGCTGTTAATTTTCTTCCAAAAATTTTACTACGACGTTTCTCTCTCGTATTCTCTATTTCTTATCCCCTAGGTGAATTATTTATGAATATGATATATTATGTTAAAAATCATCATGGTGACAATCATAATACAAACATACCGAGTTATTTATCTGCACACTCATGATTACTTATCTTTGGGTGGGTTGGGTTGGCCAAATACTTTATTTTTAACGGGGGCCACTAGCAATCCGTAAGTAATTCTGTTATCACGCATTCTGCCTTCTGCTCCTGTGGGTACCTGACACAAATTGTAAGTTGCTAGAATATTCTAATATCCTTTTTTTCATTTTCTACAAGGTTTCTGCCTTTTATTTTCAATATAACGACTTTCATTGGAAGTGAACAAGTTTTTCGGGAGCTCAAATAATTTATTAAAGGAGAATTTAATTGTTTTTCCTACACCGTTATCACATCACTTATAGATCTATGTTATTTGAGTAACTACGTTTGGTCCTATAACTTTCCATTCAATTACTATTCAATTTCCAATGTAATATGTAGTTCACACTTTATCTTTATTCTTTTTGAATTCTAACTTATTTCTACAGGCAGTTTTTTCACTTTTTCAGAATCATGACAAAGTTTGTGTATTATTACTTCGATTTAAAAGCCCTGGGTGAGTCGTGCCGTTTACTGTTGGCCTACGGTGATCAAGAGTACGAGGACCGCCGCCTCACTAGAGAGGAATGGGCTGATTTTAAGCCTAGTGAGTACTCTTGCGTTTTATGTTAGGTTTTTGCGAATGTTATTTTTAAAGGAATTCCTTGTAACTTAACTGTTTAGGGGTTAACTATAATTATTTGGGTTATAGTCTCAAATACTGTTACGCTTCATACGCTTCATCCGAATCTTAATAAAAAAAAAACGATTACAACTAGCATTTTAATTTCTAGAGACCCCTTTTGGACAAATGCCAGTCCTAGAGGTCAACGGCAAACTATACGCACAGAGCCATGCCATCGCCTCGTACCTCGGCCGCAAATTCGGGCTGGTCGGAGACACTCCTGAGGATGCCCTGGAGATCGATCAGAACGTCGACCTAATCAACGATCTCCGTGCGAGTAAGTTTTACCTTGTCATCTTCTTTTTCTCTCTTTTTGAAATAGTTTTGTAACAGAGTGAGTATTCCACCTCATCTGTTGCTTCAACCTCTTTCCTCTTGGCTCTCTATTGATTTTTAAATATTCATATTTCGAAAGTTCATTCCTGTTGTAGGAAGCACACAACACATAACTTTACTAGTTTACTTTAAAAAAAATCCGCTTTTAAAATAATATTGCAGAACAACTACAGCTGCTCGCCGAGGTAAAAATTGTACTGACTTAAAATAATTGAAGATGAATACTTAAGTACATTAAGATTGAGTTGTTTTTATTATTTATTACAGTCGGTGGCAAACAACTTAATTAAATAAAAAAGCAAAGCCACCGACTTCCGAAAGAAAAGTTATTTGGTAGGTTATTTTAACCTTTTTCGTGGTCGTTTTTGAAGTCGGTTACATTTTTTTTGAAAAAGTTTTTGTTGTTTGATAAACAAGTATAAGATGACATGTGATGGGTGTTAGATTTTGTGCTAGTAATTTATTTGGTTTCTTTTTACCCATCAGATACTATGTTTTATTTGAAACTTCATTTCAATTTTCTAGAGATGTCAGAGATAACATATGAGCAGGATCCCGCTGCGAAGGAGGCCAAATTCGTTAACTATACCAAGACAGTGTTCCCAGACTACTTGGGAAAGCTCAACGCTGTCATAGAAAAGAACAACGGTTACCTCGCACTTGGCAAGGTAAATACTTTACCTCGTTTCTTTTTGTGATTTACTGGAAGTTAATGTTTACACAACACACCGGATCAACTCGCGATGGATGAAATGGCGACAGGTCACCGGAACAACTTGCGACCCACGGATGGCCCTCTAGTTAAAGGGGAAAATATACAAATCCGTGATAAGACCTGTCGTATCGTATGGATCGGAATGCTGGGCTGTGAAAAATATGGAGAAACGATTGCATGTAGCGGAGATGAGGATGTTGAGATAGATGTGTGGAGTGACAAGAATGGATAAAGTAAGGAATGAGTTTATAAGGGGAAGTTTGAAAGTGGTGCCTGTTACAGAAAAAATGAAAGGCAATCGTCTGTCTTGGTATGGACATGTGATGAGGAGGGATGAGACTCATGTGACTAAGAGAGTGATGAGTATGAATGTTGATGGATGGAGAGGAAGAGGAAGGCCAAAGAAAAGATGGATGGATTGTCTAAGGAATGATATGAATGAAAAAGGAGTAAATGATACTGTGACGTCTGATAGGGGAGAATGGAAGAAAAGTGTTGGGTCGACCCCAAGGAGAATAGGATAAGGGCAGGAAGATGATGATAATGTACACGTTTGAACTGATATTTTCATTTAAACATGAACAATGCGGTTTTTGCGATTTTAATTACATTATTTTGTTTCCAGTTGACATGGGGTGACTTCTATCTAGCTGGTCTGCTGGAGGGCATCAAGACGATGTCGCGCGATCAAGAATTTGAGAAGAAGTACCCAGCTATCCAAAAAGTCTATGATAACGTATACTCAGTTCCTAAAGTTAAAGCGTACAGTGAATCCAGAAAGTGAATAAAGCTGCTGTTAATCTGAATTTACAATTTGTAACATTAATTTTAAGATTAAACAATGTGACATTTTTTTTGTAAATAATTTTGTATTGTGATCTTATAAATAAATTGTATGATAATCAATAACATCGGACTCTTTATTTTTAGAAGAAACAAAAGTGGATCCAAGCTAGGCTGAAGAGGTTTCAGTATTTTCATTTATTTCTTTTATTTTCAATAGTGTTACATTCAATGCTGAACAAGACCTAATCCTCGTATTGATACGAGCATGCGTGAGAAAATGATAAGCCTGGATAACATCTTGTCTGGGTAAGATGTTGAACTCTCTGCCTGCTAATCTCTTCAAAGTTAGAGTGAACAGGCTTCTTCTGGGTTAGCTCGCACCATCGTCAACCGTTGTTTTAGTCACTACTGACCTCGACTAAGGTCAAGAGCAAACCCATTCCACATTAAAAAAAAATGTTGTGTTCATATAGGAATGCTTTATAAAGTTACCGTGTCTCTGAAACACAGACATGATACATCGTCGACTAAAGTATGGTCCTAGATGGCGAGTTACTAATGGGTGGTATTTAATACTTTAAATGTAAATCCCGTTTTTTCAATCAAAATATTCGAAATTATCACCAAAAATACTAAATTGTACACTAAATTTGCTCATCAAATAAATCAATTATATGTACTATACTTACTGTTAGATTTTTAAAGCTTAACTGTTTTACTGAATATCTTACTAAACTAAATCTAGTAAAATTATTAGAAAATGTCGACGGAGCACCGCTTGGCGGTGCTCCTACCAGTCGTTTCTAGAAAATAATTTTGGAAATTCCGTTGTACTATTTAATAATTTGTGTACAAATCAGTATTTTTGTTTTACGGTGAGTAATATTGTTTCAAAATGCGTATATCTGTGGTTCCAGCTAGTAGTTGCTGTACATTAGATTAAAAAAAAAAAATTGTTTGCTTAAATTTCGAAATAGAGACAAACTCCCCGTTATCAATTAGTTGACGTCTGCAAGCCCGCGTTGGAAATTGCCCGTCAATGACGCCCATAAGGTCCCCCGCGGTGAAGCTAGGAGGGTCATTAGTCGTTACTGTAAGTCTGACGATTGAAAAAAAAAACTATAATTGATTGAAATAAATAAATAAAAATAAAGAAGCGACTGTCGAGCTTTCAGTCTTTTTATACGGACCACACGTAGCTAGAAACAGCCCGAAGTTAATTTTAGTGTAAATAACGATAAGTGTTTTAAAGATTACACAATATGGTGCAATATAATGCACGTTCGAAAGATTATATTTATCATCAAGGTTATCGTAAGATGACTAGACAATTTTAAACAGCTTATTATCTTCTGGTAATAGGTTGATGGCACCATTTAGTGGATCACGGGCTCATCAGCACCATCAAGTCTTAGTCCAGGGTCCTCAACTTGACAGCTACGTGTGGGTATGAAACAGTTTTTAGTTAAATCTCTTGAATATACAGAACAAAGAGACAGAAGGAAGAAAATACATTTACTTTTCACAAAAACACGAGTGATATGACAAAATGCTTGACAATTGTACATCGTGCGACTGTTTCAGTAGCTTTTCTTTTTTGTTCCTACGTCTCTTCTCAATTAATGTTATAATCTTTTTCTGTTTCCTGTAGAGTTCTCTTTTTTCATTTTGTTTCTTCTTACCCATAAATCTTACCCATAAATCTTCTCCCTCCCAATGCGCGACGTGTAAACGCGTCAAAAGAAAATGTGACCATGCTACTGGTGATGTTAGTTGCCCGGCACGAAAATATGCAGAAGACAACTACATCAATTCTATAGATTATGAAGGTGACTAAGAGCGCCATCAATCAATGTACCTATTAAGTAATCATTTAAGTGTTTTAATTCTCAAACAGTAGTTTTCCTTGTTTTAATATTTGATTGTATGTAGTTAAGAAAAACCAATCAGCCAATCTGTATCTAGTTGTTTCGATCATTTCCGTATAAAATGAAATAAACCAACCCAATACTTTGTTACTAACTCGGCACTTAGGTCTCTATCATCAACATTGCTAATTATGATGTATGTCACCATCTATCTAGAAAAAAAATGCACGCGTAGCTATACCTACTAAGTTAATATGTGAAACCTTGAAAATGTCATATGTGCTAATAATTTTGACCTAGTTTTACTTCAAGTAAATCAAATATTTCTTCGATAATTGCTTAATATGTAGTTTAAAATAGTTTTATAATATTTTGTAAAGTATGCTTATTTGTTAGTCCATAAAGTTGTTCTATGTATTTTTATATTAATCCTGAAAACATAAATTATACTGTCCCATTTAAATTGCGATGAAGTGATGACCTGAAACACAAGTTTGAATAAACTTAGTTCAGGCAGGTCGCTACATGTACTTTAAATTCTTATGTCAATATCTTGTACTTATTATAATTTAGTTATACTTACAATAATCTTTATGTAGGCCTTAATTTTTACTATATTTTATTAAGTATTGTTTTTGTGGCTTTCTACACCCCTCTTTGTAAAAGATTTATGAATAAATTTTATTATTTATTATTTATTTTATTTATTATTTACCCTTCTCTGTAATCAGTTTTATCATACATAGGTAAACATTATTATTCAATTAATGAACATGCGAGTTATGTGTGGTCGGGCATTATCAATTTATCGATTCTTAAATCTTATCACTACGCGCATGTTTATTTGGAAACTTTAGCATGTCTACGGGCCGATACTGTACCACGGCGTGGTAGATTACGGCCCACTCCCTCTCACAAAGAGGAGGCCTGTGTCCCAGCAGTGGGAACATTTATAGGCTGATGATGATGGACGTGAATACGAAAATATAAGACTAGTGTCGCGAAAATCAACGGGAAATGCCGTTAGTGGGGTCTGGCTGTAAGGAAGGTTTGAGTCGTCACATTGTGACGTCACACGACGCTCAACATAAAACTCCCTCTCTAAAATAAACAATAATCACATCAGAATAATTTTAACAAAATCAATGGTTATTTTCACAAAACATTTTATTGATCAACGTCATTTTCAGGTGACAGTGTACACATAGAGTTCATTGACGGGTTCCTTATAAGTTGTGTCGCATAGACGCATAGTATTAAACCTACCCCACATTTTTTGTAATTTGTACTTGTGACGTGTCCCCGCGCGATAGCTAATGCTTGTCTGTGTATTGTATTAAATCTCTTCTTTACTATCTTTCGCTCCTCTACTGTGCTTTACTTCTATCTGTGCTTGAACTATCTGCTCTGACTCTCTCCTTTCATAAACTGTGTTTCTTAATAAACTTAGTGGTGAGAGTGTTTTCATCAACGAACCCCGTACGTACCTCACCACACATTAAACATTACATTGTCTTCATTTCCAGAATCATGTCCAAGTATAAGTACTACTACTTCGATGCAAAGGCCTTGGGGGAGTCAGGTCGTCTGCTGTTGGCGTATGGTGGCCAAGAGTTTGAAGACATCCGCTTTACTGATGAAGAATGGCCCGCAATCAAGCCGAGTAAGTATTCTTGCAATAATATGACCACCGTCTAATAGTTTAAAGCCTAAATCTTTGATATCATTATATAATCAAAGGCCTAAATTAATACTCTTGGTAGCAAGAAAACTGGATCTGTCAGTACTTAATCCTTTGCCCCACATTCCGGATTACAGGGCGATTGGGAAATAAATAAAAATGAGTTTGAAGAGACTTATTTTATAAAGATAAAAAACGTGGGAAAATGACAAGTAATACAATTTGCTATTTGACTGAAAAATCTAAGTTCGTCAGTTAGTTTTTTTTCTTTTGTTATGTAAACCAAAATTAGGTGCGTGCGTGTCTCGCGAGGCTGCTCGCTCTGTGGGGACGCACCTATTGACCATGATGACTTGCAAATGATTGTTTCATTTTCAGAAATGGAATACGGAAAGGTGCCGATGTTAGAGATTGACGGCAAGCAGTACACGCAGAGCAAGGCCATCTCCCGGTACCTTGGCAACAAGTACGGGCTGGCTGGAGACACTCTTGAGGATGCCCTGGAGATCGACCAGATCGTCGATTTACTTGTCGACCTCCGTACGAGTAAGTTGTTCTTGCCTTTCTTTTCTCTAATAAATCGGAACAACTTAAGTCCCTTTTTCTTTGATAAAATAAAGCGACTTCATTTTGTGTTCGTTAAAAATATGTAATACAAGTTTAGTAATAGAAGCTTCTTCAGCAGCTGCAGTAGATGGTCAGACTTTTTAATCATCCAGCAGACTTAATATTTGAGGTTTGTAAGGCTGCTGTGTGCTGTAATATTTCCATTGCAATATCACTAATCTCCTTTGTTCCTTTTTTACCACGTTTTTATACACTCACTTTTCTTGTTTGTTTGTCGTTCCGGTTGGACTTTTGCAACTCAATTTTGAGGCACTTCCCGATAAGCTAGCAGGCTGAAATTTTGTACACGCTTTGAATTCTGATGACAATACATGACTAGCTAAGAAACGTCATAACAAATCCAATATGGCGGCCTCCCCAAGATGGCGGACTGGCTGTTTGAAACCCACCCCCATGATATGGGTATCAAATGAAAGGGTTTGCTGTCAGGAATACGAAAAAAATAGTCACGGGACTTAAATCCAATATGGCGGACGTCCAAGATGGCAGACAGGCTATTTGAAATGCACCCCTGTGATATGGATATCAAATGAAAGGGTTTGCTATCAGGAGTACGAAAAAATAGTTACGTGACTTAAATCCAATATGGCGGACGTCCAAGATGGTAGACTGGCTGTTTGAAATCCACCCCCGTGATATGGGTATCAAATGAAAGGGTTTGCTGTCAGGAATACGAAAACAATTGTCATGTGGCTTATGCTAGGCTAGGCTATTAATCCAATATGGCGGACGTCCAAGATGGCGGACAGGCTTTGAGGCACTTCCCGATAAGCTAGTTGGCTGAAATTTTCAGGGTAGCTTCAAACCCGATGAACAATGAAAAAAAAAAAAAAATAATTAATAGATTTAAAAAATCTAAAAACCCACGTTTTTAAATGTCCTAAAAAGAAGAAAATAACCCTACGGGGCTGAGAGAGGGGCCACTCAAAACGTGGGGGCGTATCTTTGCAAGTTACACCTACGATCTCACGTCATGTAAATATATCCCATAAAATCCCTTATATAATATACGCCCCCACGTTTTGAGTGGCCCCTCTCTCAGCCCCGTAGGGTTATTTTCTTCTTTTTAGGACATTTAAAAACGTGGGTTTTTAGATTTTTTAATTAAGAGGCTGAAGAGACGAACTGGCGTTTCGAGCCTAATGTAGAAGTGAGGGAAAGAAGATTTGCTGATTATGCCAAGAACGTGTTCCCTGACTATCTGGAGAGACTCAACGCTGCTGCCGTTAAGAACAATGGTCACCTTGCCCTGGGAAAGGTATCAATTAGACATATTGTGCTATTTCAAAGTTTTTAAAGTTGTAGTTTCTTAGTTGTTTATCTTATGCTATATTTGGTTAAAATAAATAAAAACCGTTTAAATATCGATGCATTGTTACTACGAGGGCACTTCAAACAGCCTCATCATTATCATTGGATTGTCGTTTCCCAACTATGTTTAAGTCGGCTTCCGGCCTTCGGTTAAACTAACCGGATGCATCTGTAATATTTTACATGGATCAACTGTCTACGAGTATCTATCTAACCTTCACAATCTAGTTTGTACTTAGTAATACGACCCTTCGGTAAGACCCTTTGGCAGACTTTTAGACTACCGATATTGACCTACAAATCATCAAACACCAAAATAATTAACTCTAATTTTGTTAACAGCTTACATGGGCAGACTTCATGCTAGCGGGTACCTTTGACTACTTGAAAAATCTTGTACGGATTCCTGATCTCGCGAAGAAGTACCCAGCCTTCCAGAAAGTCATAGACAACGTGTACTCCTTCCCTCAGGTTAAAGCTTACGCTGATGCTGCCCCGCATACCGACGAATAAACGTCAAGCTTTGGAAAACTCGAATAGTTAGCAGTATCTGCTTCAATTATAATATCTTTGTTTTTAAGTTCATAATTATTGTTATCAATAATTTTATAAAAATAAATTGTTGAGAATAGTAGTACACTCTTGTTATTTTCTGCCTCTAGTGAAACTGTTGAGATTTTTCATTTTCTACAAAATGCTTTGTATGACGTCCGCTTAGTATGACGTGTTTGTTACTTCCCTCCGATGTCATTACAAACGGATTCAAATGTATTTTATTTACGCTATTCCTGTCTACGGTACCGGGCACGGTAACTGAAACTGTTACCGTGGGGGTGCTAAGAATCCCCGGTAGAGACCCGGCTACCATCCCAAACGAACACTGGTCCTGGTAACACACAACATTCGCACTTTGAGTGCAGACGAGCTAAATTGCTGAGCTGGAAGAGGATCTGAGTAGGTTACACTGAGATATAGTGGGGTTATCTGAAATCCGTACAGAGGGCGCGGAGACGATAACCCTAAGTTCGGTAACCTACTCTACCAACGGGAGGGTGACCAACAGTCCCAAGGTGGTGTCGGATTTCTCGTCTACAAGTCTCTCGTTAATCACAAATTATCATCCTGATTATCATCATTATCATCATGATTGACAGGCCTGTTGGTCTAGTGGTTAGTAAACCTGACTGCTATGCCAGAGGTCGTGGGTTCGATTCCCACCCAGGACAAATGTTTGTGTGATGAGCATGATCATTTGTTCTGTGTCTGGGTGTAATTTATCTATAATATGTATGTATTTAGAAATATAAAAGTATGTTTATCAGTTGTCTAGTACCCATAACACAAGCTCTGCTTAGCTTGGGACTAGATGGCGTTGTGTGATAGTTGTGGAATATTATTATATTATATTATTATATTATCATCGAAAGTGTTTCGAGCAGGGTCGTACTTTCTTGGAGAAAGAGGGACTCTGAACGAAAGAGTTCATCATAATGAACTCTTTCGTTCAGAAGCCGCCTCACAGGAAATGAACCACACAGGATGAGCCTCGATGGTTCCACGAGAAATGAGATAGGTACTTTATCATGACCAACAAGAAACGAATATTCAATGATGTCTCCGTGATTCACAGGGTAAAAACTGGAAGTGTTCACTGAATGATAAGGGGCCCATCATTGAATATAAAAGTTAAACTTGAACGGTCCAATCTGATAAAGTCCACGCTCCGATCTACTCGCGCCCATATTCAAAAGCCCGAGAGCTTTCAAGTCGAGTTAACTAATCGCTTCTATGGTCTGGAAAATTTTGCATTAGTGGACGAGATTAATAATAGGTTCGTAGAAACTGTCCAAACGGTAGGCTCTAAGTTTTTTAGACCCCGTCGTGCAAATAGACCTCAGAGACTTTCCGATTACACTCTAAACCTTATGGCTGAACGGCGCTCATTAATACTGCAGACTTCCGGTGACCCCGAGTCATATAGGCAGCTCAATATAAGAAAAAACAAAATCCTTGCAGCACGATGTACTCCTATTTAATGCTAGCCACATTTAAGAGACCATTGAGCGGAACAAGGGCCCCAAAGTGTTTGCAAGAGATATGTCTATTGGGTAAAACCAGCTGACAAAGCTGAAACAAGAAGATGGCAGTATAGCGTCGACCCAAGCAGAGGCAACGGAGGAATTCAAAAAGTTTTATGGACAGCTATACGCTTGGTTTGGCTCTCCAAACCTGTCAGCAGCGCGGCCACAGATCCAAGAGTCAAGCTGACCCAATACTATACCGAAGACATCCCAGACATCAGCCTATATGAGATTAGGGTTGCCCTTAATCATCTAGAAAACAATAAGGCGCCGGGTGAAGACGGACACAGAGCTTTGAAAGCGGGTGGAGCACCAGTACTTAGAGTCCTTCAGAAGCTCTTCAACTCCGCTTTGCTCGAGGTTACAACGCCAGAAGCATGGAACAAGAATGTGGTGGTTCTATTCTTTAAAAATGGTGATAACACCTTACTGAGGAATTGCAGATCCATCTCGCTCTTGAACCATGTCTATAAGTTGTTTTCGAGGGTCATCCCTAACCGTGTCGACCATGATGACTTCCAGCCTCCCGAACAAGCCGGTTTAAGTAAAGGCTACAGTACCATAGACCACATTCACAAGCTGCGGTAATTTATACAGAAGACCGAAGAGAATAAATTGCCCTTAGGTTTAGCGGTTGGGGTGCTAAGACAGGAAACCTCCACGTGCGCCCGTGGACTGGAGTTTCCTCTCGGATACGTCTGTGGGGAAGACCAGTTTTTCGGGCCGGTGCACCCTGGGATGCGGGCAAAAACTCTTCCTCAGTAAAACTCTTCGTCAGTAAGAGTCTGACAGTCCTTTCCGCCCCACCCAGTGCGGGAGGACTCATTTGATGATTTTACCACCTAAAAAAAAAGGATTAGCGGTTGAGGACTATGAGAAAGCCTTTGATTCGGTGGAGACGTTTCCAGTGCTTGATCTCCAACGATGTCGTATTCACCTGGCCTATATCATGCAGGTGTGACTAGTTTTGGCGTGATGTAGTGATAAAACTTTAAGTAATAGGTAACTATGTCACACCTATCACCTATCACCTAGTACCTAACTAGGTAACCAGGTGTGACATAGTTACCTATTACACGTATTGCACGTTATTGTGAAACTTTATCTTTAATCATTTATTTATAACTATAAATAAATGATTAAAGATAAAGTTTTATATAAATGATTAAAGATAAAGTTTCACAATAACGTGCAATACTGTTCAAGAGATAACGTGGGTTTTGTTTATCACACAAGGCTATTCATGACGACAATACAGTCAAAAGTATGATTGGTCAGTTAACTCAGGCGTTTCCTTCATGGCGCTTTTCCATTAGGCAAGTCATGCATGCAAGTATGACGTCACATTGGTCAAGTTACTTAAATTGAAAAAAAAATACAATGTGCAGTTCATATTACCTACTTGTATGCACTGCAGGTTTGTTCAATAACATGTATAATGGAACTAATCCAATAAACCGTTCATCCTGAAATTAAGATAAACCTTCTCAGGTGTATAGAGATTGATCTAGGGTTAACTTTGATCCCGAGAAAATGTAATATTCCCGAGAAAAAATTAAACCGAAAGTCGGTGACTTTGTTTTTTATTTCATTGACATTTTTGCCACCGACTTTCGAAAGAAAAGTTACTTTATAGGTTATTTAAAACTTTCTTTGTGGTTGTTTTTGAAGTAGGTTTTTTTTTTTTTTGAAAAAGTTTTGTATTATATCCTTTTTAGTTTAATATGCAACCCAAATCCTTGTCAAATACATAATTTTCTTACACGTGCACTAGAATTTTGTAATCCTTAGCACCGGTAATAACATCGCCCATGTGCACAATGAGCTATAAAATAAAAACTACTGAACCAAACTAAATGAAAATTTTATAGGATCAAATGGCAGGTACCTATACTGCATCGAACAAAAAAAGAATCATCGAAATCGGACCAGAAACGTCGGAGTAATCGGTGTACATTTAATATTTTATAAGGTTTTTGTTGATTTTTCAAAAAACCGCTAGTTCGATTTCGATAAAATTTTCATTCTTCAAAGCAGTGTTTAGAGTGGCAGTAGTTTCTTACATGTTTGTTAGTTGATCATTTTAGGGATTCTAAATTTTGATCTTGTTGCTATCTATTCAGTTCATTTTTTGATTTTTATAATATTTCTTTTTATAAGAAACATTTTCTCCTTGTTGTTTCGACTCAGTATTGTTCTTTGTATCTATTCTTTCTTTTGTAATGTCTTTTATAGTTATTACAACATGCGTTGGGAAATACCTGTGGCCTGTGGCAAGATAATAGAACATGGTAGTTATTAATTTATCGCCACTTCATATGTTATCTTAACATAGTTTGTTTTGACAGTTGACTTAAGTATTTCTACCGGTCGCCAACCTACGAATCGCCAGTTTATGTGTGTTCTCGCACTTGGTCATACATAATATCGTGGAAGCAACAGTCGTAACACGTAAGTCTGAGCTGATTATCTAAATCCTACTTTTAAGTGAAAATGAATAAATATACTGGAATAACTTTATTACTAATAATCCAAACCAATGCAATAAAATTAACTACCTATAGAAATATAAAATGTTCAAATAAAATAAAACTAAACTTTTACAAAGCATCGTGAATTCAGTCGTTTTGTCAGAACGCATCCAAGAGACTGGCAGCGTTACCTCTTTGAATAGCAATGCTTAGCCTCTGGGCAAGGTTATAGCCAGCTCTTGGTCTTCCAAACGGGAAGCATCAACAAGTATATGTATCTCTATAGAGGCTGTGAGCACTGGAATAAATAATTGTATTTAATTTCTTTCCGCTCACTTAGTTTATGTGGATGATAGATCAGATTTAATTTCATTTCATTTTATATTAATGGTAGACTTCTTCTTGACGACTTGAATGTTATCGTGACTGTAGTTTTAACTGATGACGAACAATTCTCTTTTCTTCAAAATTATTTATGAGATTTGTATTTTGTATTAACTACTACTCTACTACTACTCTACTCTTAGCTGCCACGGTTTATTTTAACTATCGATTTTTTTTTCTCTGAATTGTCTTTGTTTTAAATTTTACTAATGACATTTTTATCTTGCTACATCGTTCTCATGTACCATCTAAGAATGAATTTAACAAAGATTCTAATAATTATGGTAGTAGTAGTAATAATTATGGCGATTTAAAAAGAGTGTCCATGGAGTTTCTTGCCCGTTCTTCTCCATAGAGATCTACTTCTTGGAACGGGCATCTACGGTACTTTCACAGTTTTTATGTCTTGTGACTGGGACTGTAGCACCATAATTTTGTATTTTGTGTTTGATAATATTTCATTTGTCTTTGACAATTCAAAAGTGCCTGTGACTGGCTTATTTGAAATAAATGCTTTGATTTTGATTTTACTGGTAGAAAGTTTCTACTAAGCATTTCAAACATTCTACGTAAATTCCATAAAAATTGGGTTGAGATTTGAAAACAATACGATGGTGTTTTCAAATGTCAACCCAATTTTTATGGGATTTTGGAACCACTATCATTTTTCCAGAATAATGCCGAAATACGTGTACTACTACTTCAGAACAAGGGCCCTAGGAGAGTCATGCCGTCTACTGATGGCTTATGGTGGCCAGGAGTTCGAAGACCGCCGCTTTACTGACGAAGAGTGGCCAGCATTTAAACCAAGTAAGTACCTTCTCATCATCATACCTGTAATCAACCTTTAAGGAAGTGCGTAACTATCGCCAGATACCGAGATGGTTCAGTTCCAACTTACCATACAATAAAGATTGGCATGATCGATCTTGTTAATTTCTTATCTCGTTTTGCTGCTATGCTGCTTTTTTCTTAGAAATCTAAGAAAAAAAAATCAATGATAGCCTAGCTAGCCAATAAAAGTCAGGATGATATCAGGCTTTACGCATCGCTGCAACTCAAAATCACGGACTTCGGTTTTCACTAAAGTCCACCACACTAGCTGCTCCCACCGAGACGGCTCTAAGTTACTTCAATGGTGTGCTCACTTGCCTGTAATGTGCGAGGATCTCCACAGAGAAGAGAGCTGAAGCAGTGTCTTTTTTTTTTTTTTTTTTTTTAGCGTGGTAAAATCATCAAATGAGTCCTCCCACCCAGGGCAGGGCGGAAGGGACTGTCAGACTTGTACTGACTAAAATCCACGGTGTCCTTCAGTAGCCCTTTGTGTTCCGGGGTCACGGTAATGAGATAAGTCCCGCGACCCCGGCAGGCTTTGGCCCTCTAGAGGCCCCCTCATCATGCTGACACACACATTTGAGGCGCGCGTGGAACACAACGCGCCGTCGACTCGGGCATGGTCCGTGGTCGGGTGACGAGTTGCCCATTACTCGCCGCCCGCATGCCCGCGCCTACGGTGGCCGGAGATCGCCCCGCGACGTTGACGCCGCGGGCGTCTACCACTGCGGCTGGGGCGGAGGGAGGACGCTGTCCTCTCTCTCTCGCGGCCCGCCTCCTCCTTCGCGAGCATAACTGCTTCGCAGAAGGAGACGACTGCTTCCCACTCCGTCTCGCCCCGCAGCATGGCCTCGACCAGAGCCGGGCGCGAGAGGTCTCCGCCTATCGCTGCCGTGAGGACACGGCGGTGCTCTGCCCAAGCGGGGCAGTCCTGCACCGTATGCTCCACCGTGTCCCCCGGGCGATCTTCGCAGTGGTGACACCCAGGCGTTTCTTCACTCCCTATCAGACACAGGAACCTCCCGAAACTTCCGTGTCCGGTGAGGACCTGCGTCATGCGGAAGGTCAGGACGCCGTGACGCCTATCCAGCCACTCCTCAAAGAGAGGTCTTACCGCCGCGATTGCGGCGTGCCCGGACCTCGGTTGCGACAGTCGTCCCCTCCATACTGCCCTGAGATCGCGCCGGAGCTCTTCCCGCCGCGCCTCGACTTCTCGGGGCAGCGGGGTTACGGCTGCGCCTCCACGCGCCACTCATAGACGCGCTGGAGGGCAGTCGCCTCCAGATCCCAGGGCAGCAATCCGGCAAGGAGGTTGGCTGATTCGCCGGTGATCGTGCGGTATCCCCGGATCATCCGGATAGCCATGACCCTCTGGCATGCGACCAACTTTAGTGGTCGCGTCCGGATGCTCAGGGCCCACACGGGGGCCCCGTAGAGGGCCATGGACCGCACGATACCGGCGTACAGCCTACGGCAGGAGGAGTTTGGCCCGCCGAGATTGGGCAGGAGTCGCCTGAGGGCGGCTGCTGCCCGGAAGCAGTGTCCTTGGCGGAAATCGCCTTGGTCGGACCACATCATCATCATAATCAATTAGAAATCGTAGTATCATTAGCCCCCCAAAGTAGAAACAAATATTCCATGATAAGAATGTAGATATCACGCAAAGATAAACGACTTACATTGTGAATAATCGTGTGTTTATAAAATATGAGATTACTTATTTTTTGTTATCTAGTTGCTACAAGACTTAAACATCAGAAAAATAAAAGGTGTTTGAGGTAGAGATTGGAAAACAGATACGAAATGGGAATTAGTGAGTGGCGTAATCAGTATTTACGAACAAAGTTCGTATTTTTTTTTGTAATTTTCCTCCTTTTATTTTTCTGACTACAACCACGTTTATTGTTGATGACACAAACATTAATTTTCCAGCAAAGCAGGTTTTCTTACAGGGTCCAGAGTCCGTTTAAAGGCTCCTAAGTCATGTCTAAGAGGGTGACTTTCAGTGGGTGGAACATATGGGTTTTGATGAGAATGCCTTGTCCCGTCCAGGTTTTGTTGTTCGTTTTACTGGCGAGCTAGGTAGCGAGTGCACATACTTAGGCTTTAAGAAGTTGTTTCGGATTTTCTGTCTTTATGGACTATGGTATTTTCGAAGGCTTCTGAGAGCGCTAAAATAGAAGTCTTGGTCTGACTCATATAAATTGTTATCGACACACAAAATAGAAAAAAATGACGAACTTGGTGATGGTCTTGGGGTAGGTCTATTTCGTCTTTCAACTGATACGATAATTATCAGATAAGTTTTATCTGGAGCGCACTTATTGGACAATGACATGAGGTGAAGATTTTTGAAATCGTCATGTCATCCAATCATATCAAATTAATAGCATTTATTTCAAGTAGTCCAGTTACGGCACTTTTGAATTGTCAAAGACATAAAAATATAATTAAATACTACAAAATTATGGCGTTACAATCCCAGTTACAAGACATAATAACTGTGAAAGTACCGTAGATGCCCATTCCAAGGAGTAGATCTATATGGAGAAGAACGGGCAAGAAACTCCATGGACACTCTTTTTAGATCGCCAAAATTATTACAAAACCTTTGTTACATCATTCATTATGAGATGGTACAGACGCCAGCAGGTCAACCTACCCGAAACTGTTAGATTTTACCAATCGAATATTAACCTTCCACTATTGTGATAAGCTTGAAAATCTCGGGCACGCCGCAATCGCGGCGGTAAGACCCCTCTTTGAGGAGTGGCTGGATAGGAGTCACGGCGTCCTGACCTACCGCATGACGCAGGTCCTCACCGGACACGGAAGTTTCGAGAGGTACCTGTGTCTGAGGAGAAAGGAGGAAACGCCTGGGTGTCACCACTGCGAAGATCGCCCGGAGGACACAGTAGAGCATACGGTGCAAGACTGCCCCGCTTGGGCAGAGCACCGACGTGTCCTCACGGCGGCGATAGGCGGAGACCTCTCGCGCCCGGCATTGGTCGAGGCCATACTGCGGGGCGAGACGGAGTGGGAAGCGGTTGCCTCCTTCTGCGAAGCAGTCATGCTCGCGAAGGAGGGGGCGGGCCGCGTGAGGGAGAGGACAATATCCTCCCTCCGCCCCACCCGCGGTGGTGGACACCCACGACGACGGACGTCGCAAGACGATCTCCGGCCACCGTAGGCGCGGGCATGCGGGCGGCGAGTAAAGGGCAACTCGCTGCCCGACCATGGCCCATGCCCGGGTCGACGGCGCGTTGTGTTTCACGCGCGCCTCAAAGAGCATCAGCATAATGACGGGGCCCCCTCTCTAGAGGGCCAAAGCCTGCCGGGGTCGCGGGACTTATCTCATTATCGTGACCCCGGAACATAAAGGGCTATTGAAGGACACCGTGGATTTTAGTCAGTACAAGTCTGACAGTCCCTCTCGCCCTGCCCGGGGTGGGAGGACTCATTTGATGATTTTACCACGCAAAAAAAAAAGCTTGAAAATCTATTGAAGAAATTTGGCAGATTGTGGTAGCTTGATGTGCTGGCGTCTGTACATTATGTGAGAACGATGTAGCAAGTTAAAAGTGTCCACAGTAAAAATTACAATGGCAGTCCACTTCTAAATGTAAGCCTCCCCCAAAGAGTAGCGTTACCATCCCGGTCTTGGGCAGTCCTCATCCATCCACCTTGTTCAAATTATCGGTCCATCATGTCGCAGGACGTCCCAAGCTAGATTTACCCACACGTTGTCTCCACTCTAACACATGTCTGCTTCAACGGCCGTCTATCCACTTGAAGACCTAGTCAGCCCCCCCTATCACTTCTGAATTGAATGTCTTCGTTGCGAATTCTTTCCACGATAAATTCTTTTACAATTGTTCTGTTTTAACTTTCAGACACCCTATTTGGACAGATGCCCGTTCTAGAGATCGACGGCAAGCAGTACGCACAAAGCCTGGCCATCTCCCGGTACCTCGGTCGCAAGTTCGGGCTGGCTGGAGACACTCTTGAAGATGCCTTGGAGATCGACCAGATCGTCGACCTAATCAACGACCTTCGTGCTAGTAAGTTTTACTATATCTTGTAAGTTATATCGAAAGTGATGACTTTATCGTCGCTGCGTCTTGTAGGTAGGTACAGGTTTTATTTTTCTTTTCTTTTTCGTTCTCATTATTAATATGAATGCAAAGTGGAATTATTTAAAGGGGCGAGGCATAATTTAAATTACCACGAGAGCCCAGTGTGAATGGTAAATGTCACACATCTGACATGGATGGATGAAATTATGGATGAAATGGCTCTGAAAGAAAATATGTTGAGGAAACTGCTTTCCTCAACATATTTTCCTTCTTATTTTAAGAATAGTATTAAATGTAGTATGGAGTAAATTACCCAAGGTCCTAAGTCCTGCAAGTTGCAAGTTCCGAGCTCACGACCTACAACATGCAAATTGGGGTTAAATGTCACTGGCCACTAATACAGTTCTCCATAAACTTAAGTTATTCAAACTTTTTTATATTTCATTCGACACTAAACAATGTAACAATTTTTTCAGAGGCTGCAGAGGTGTGTTACGAGAAGGATGAGGCTGTAAAGGAAGCCAAGCATGCTAACTATGTTAAAAATGTGTACCCGGATTACCTGGAGAGACTGAATGCAGTTATTGTTAAGAACAATGGTCATCTCGCGCTCGGAAAGGTACTTGACAATTCTCATGTAGCCTACAGACTCAAGGCGAGAAGTCAGGGCAAAAAGTCTCCCCGAGAAATAAATGAGACGTAGAGAAACCTCTCACATTTACGCATTTACATTTTCTCGAGGTTTCTCGCCGTGAGTCTGTAGGGTACATCATTATCATCATATCAGCTGTAAGACGTCCACTGCTGAATATAGGCCTCCCCTTTAGAGTTCCAATAGCACCGGTTGTGAGCGGCATGCATCCAGCGTCATCCTGTGGCCTTCATAAGATCGTCTGCCCACCTAGTGGGGGAACGTCCTACGCTGCGCTTGCCGGTGCGTGGTCTCCATTCGAGAACTTTACGGCCCCATCGGCCATCAGTAGGGTACATAACGCCTATAAATGCGAAATTGTGTAAATATGTCCCGTTTTCATGTCAAAACGTTTGAACCAATATAAACGAATTTTGGTACGGATATAGATGCGATCCTAATGACGATTACTTATAGACTATGTAGAGGGGAAGTAAAGTACTCTCTTTCTTGTGCCACTCTCTCTATGCCAGTCTCATTCAAGTTTTAGGCCGGAAACGCACAGGCAGGTGGCTTGCTTAGCGCCTAGAGCCTAGCGAGTCACCTTAGTATAACGAACGTTCGAAAATGTTACGGCCGTGCATTGCGCGCTTGACACCTAGCTAGTCGTCAAGCGCCGTTCACGAACATTTTCGATTGTTCGTGACTCGCTAGGCTCTAGGCGCTAAGCAAGCCACCGGCCTGTGCGTTTCCGGCCTTACCCTTATTAGCAACAATGTTTCTTGCACTTAGATGTAATCCTAATCTTAATTAGCATTACTGTTGTTCGTCACTCTTTCACGCCAAAACCGTTGAATGGACTCTGATAAATTTTGGTACAATGATTAGAATTACAAGCTAAAATTCTGTTTCCAGTTGACATGGGGAGACTTCGTCCTGGCTGGTATGTTCGACTATTTGAAAATGATGATGCGCATGCCAGACCTGGAGAAGAGGTACCCATCCTTCCAGAAGGTCATCGACAACGTGTACTCCATTCCTAAAGTCCAGGAGTACTACAAAACTTCCCAAAAGTCTGAACATTAAGTTTAATATTATACTTTAAGAGACAGTTGATTTCTGCAAATACCACATTCGTAGTTGAAATAAGGTCTGTTTTATACAATCAATTGTCGTGCATGCTCTAGGTTTTAACGTAATTATAATCATTTTAATTAATTTTAAGAATAAATATTTCAAAAGAATATCAGGATAGTATCATTTCGGACTTCCTTATCATATAGGATAACTTATCACTGCTAGCAGAAAAATTGATGATATTTATGGTGAACAAGTGAACTCAGAATACTGCCTTAAAGCACTCCAATGACTGTAGACCTACTAACGAGAGATAGATTCATTTAAAGTACACAAGCTACTTAAGAGAATCCTCATCGACTCTCAGCGACTGTTTGATCAATAAGCTTCCTTAAAGATTTAATTAAATAATACAGAATTTTATTCAATTTGTAACTAAGTTTAATTTAAATGCTTTATTATCTATCACTTTATAATAATTAAAAATACGTCATATGCTGCTCACAACGGTTTCCGTAGAGCATTCAACTGGTTTCTCCTTCTTCTCTTTTTCCTCCGCTTTTTTTACTCTTCCGACTCTGTCACTTTCTTCCACTTGTTTAATGGTGTCAAAGAGAGGCATGCCTTTCGTTTCAGGAGTGATGCAGAGTAATGTGCCAGCTAGGACAGCTGAGCAACCAAACAGTGTGGATGGCAAAGCCGTTGAGATAGTGTTCTGTAAAGGAAAGGAGATGTTAGAAATGGAGATAGAAAATAAGCTGAATTTAGAAAGACATTCCTTACATTTATCGAGTATCAACAGGCTTAACGAAGTCATGACACGGGGGATCGGCGTATTAAATTGTAAATTCTTACGCCATGTTTTGTTTAGGTAAGATTTTATGCTAAATCTTTTAACAGAAGATTCTTACGTAATTTATGACAAAACGCAGTACGCAATGCTGCCAGAGTGGATGCCAGACCGAAGGAATTCAAAGGTTCTGGAGGATGGAAACATTGGAGACCTTTTTTTGGAAAGCGCAGTGTTAGAAGACCCTTACAATATGGCCCGATAAAGATGATGAAATTTTGTTTTAAAGTGTAGTGTTTACCAGAATAGGGGAGAGCGGTGCGAGCATACCGCCGATCCTGGACGCAAAGGAGCCCAACCCCAGCAGCGTGCCGCGCACACTCGTGGGGAACAGCTCCATGGTGTAGGTGATGGCGCCCGTGAAGCACGCCGAGATGATCACCTTGCCTATGAGGAACAGCGAGATTTTCGCCCATTGGTAGTCTGGAAACATGGAATTAAATATAAAACTTTAAGAGATGGAAGCAGTCTAGGATGGTAAACAAATAAGAATGCAAATTGAATTGATAAAAGTTAAAACTTTGGAGGAAAAAACATCTTAAATTTATTCCAACTACATACAAGCGAGGGAATATCCCACAAAACCTTTCTGTATTTGAAGAATATATTCGGATTATCGAGTGTTAGTAAAACAGCGCAAGAAGAAATATCGAAGAAAAAGTAAAATAATGAAATCATGTTACGACGCTAATGTAAATACAATATCCATTTTTACATTTGTTAGAGCATATTTTTAATTGATGACTCAATACAAAATTATCCAAATCTATACTTACGATCCGGTACTATTGCGGAAATAACACAAACCGCGCCGCACAAGAGATATCCGCCCATCAGCGGAAACTTCCTGCCATACTTGTTCATCAGGTACAAAGACAACATCTCTCCCGGAAAAGACATCACAGTCGACAGCAAGAAGTTCACGTACTTATCACCGGGCAGAAATACAGCATTTATCATCAACCCATAATACACGAAACTGGAGGTGAACCGGCACATTCCTACTACCAACAGTCTCTTCATGATCGCTTTAGACGTAAATATATCTCCATAGCTTTCCTTACTCTTATACTCAGCAATATCGAACTTATCTTTCAGCTCAAGTTCGGTCATAGCGTCTAATTCTTCATTATTAATTTTAATTTTGTTCATTCTTGCTATTCGTCTCATTGATTCTTTGGCTTTGTCATGTTTTCCGTTGACGATCTGCCATCGGGGACTCTCGTAGATGAGGAAGATGTAGGTGATGAAGATGATGAGAGGTCCGTTTATGATGCGGATGAGAGTCCTCCAGTATGGGACGAACATTGCGATGACGGCGAACAAGCACTCGCCGATGTAAATAGCATAGGCGAATAGAACTCCTGCTAGTAGTCTGTGTTTTGTGCTGGCTATCTCTAATACTGGAAGAGATAGAAAACATGATGAGTTAGCATTGATAATTTTAATAGCAATGTGTTGGGTTGGGAGACAGATGTTGCTAGCAAAACACCGCAGGAGCAGGTTCGCGCCGTAGGTGGTTGTGGGGCGAAACTTGAAGGCGAAGGCGAACCAGCCCTCAGCATTTTATAATTTCTTTCGTTTATTATATTTTGGTAGGTAAGTCATGGGGTAAAATATATGAAGTTGGTTCTAACTTTATTGACTGCGGCTTCGATCGACTGCGTTGATACTAAGCTCACAATATTTTCATACTTTTCCCAATTATTTTTTGAGCAAAAAAGCTGCATTAAGAAACAAAACGGCCAGAGAGAAAAATTAAAAGCGATATGTAGTTTGTAAATGCAAATTAGAAAGACATACCAAAACAAATTCACAATTTATTGTAATTCTTATAATAACTCTGATATCCAACGCACATTCCTGAGTACAGTAGATCCATCTTCCTGAATAGACTATAAATGCGAAAGTGATTTTTTGTTACGTTTTCATGCCTAAACGTCTGAAACGTTATGGATGGATTTACAACGATAAAACCTCGGATACTAAAAAAATATAAAGACAAAAGTGTACTACACTTTTGTCTACACTATCTACACTATTATTATAAAGAAGAAATATTTGTATTTGTGTGTGTGTGTGTATGTTTGTAATGTATAAACTCAAAAACTGCTGCGCCGATTTCAAATTTTTTTCACCATTAGAAAGTTACATTCACCCTGATAGGCTAATTACATCATGTCCACCCGTGCGTCCGTGCGAAGCCGGCACGGGCCGCTAGTACTTTATAATTTTGTAGTACTCAACACAAGCCGAAATAGCTCAGTTGGGAGAGCGTTAGACTGAAGATCTAAAGGTCCCCGGTTCAATCCCGGGTTTCGGCAGTCTGACTTTTTGCTTAATTTTTGTTAGAAATCAAAAATTACTGTGACCTCACTTTTACACTCTCCAACTTTCCTTATGTAATAAAATATTTTCAGTTAATATTTTTTTTTTCAAAAAAAAAAGTTAATAATTTTAAGAATTTATATTTGTTCAAAGCTCTTTAAGCCATAAAGTGCAAAAAAAAGCGCTTAGAAAACTCACACTCGACATCCGCATCGCTTTAAGAAGGATAATGAAATTGTGCGTCTTCACCCATCTTTTCGCCAACCCTAAGTATGGCACATCTATGATTTGTATGTTATAGGTACGAGTATCAGAATCATTTTTTTCTTATCATATTTAATCACCTTTTAAAACTTCTTCTATCTTCTTCTGGACTTCTAAAAATAATTCAAAACTAAAAGTAGCCAAATCGGTTCGGTCCAGCCGTTCTCGAGTATTAGCGAGATGTTCCGTGTCCTGGGAAGTACAAATTTCTGCCGTAAAGATGATGAAGTTAGTGGAACTGTTGCACTCACATATGACCATAGCAGCAGCATAGGACCCGCCGGTGACGGCTGCCTCCAAGAACTCGATGATGACGTACACGTAGTAGGTGGTGGCGAGTGTCTTCAGGTTGCCGATACTGCCGCCGACCACGCAGAATATCAGCGTCGGCTTACGACCAAACCTGGAACATTTCATTTAGCAGGAATTGAGGAGTTTAAACTAAAAAAGTAACGGATGGAAGAGAAAGACCTAAGAAAAGATGGATGGATTGTGTGAGGACTAAACGAAAGGAATGAATGATGCTGTGACGTCTGATAGGGGAGAATGGAAGAAGAAAACGTGTTGCGCCGACCACAAGTAGAATGAAATAAGGTTGATGATGTCGTCCGTACGGGGTTATTATTTGTAGATCTATTAACAGTTGATACGGTTAGTCAGAAGCTCGAAAGTCTGACAATAACAACCAGAGATTAAAAAATCGAGTGATCTTGAACAGATTCGCATGAATCCAGTGTTGTTCTTCCAACAAAGTCGAAGTTATCTTTCTGGCAGTCCCTAAATAAGCTAACTTACATTGCCCTTTAATATTAACAATTCGAAAAGCTAAAATAGATCTACTCTACTATTTTTACACCATATCATACCTCTCTTCAATTAAAAATAGGGAAACAAATGGTAAAGTGAAACACAAACATACAAGTCCCATTTAGACAATACAAGAACTTGCATGCAATTTTCACTTTGCGGTATATGTTTGATCATCTGAATTCTTCGCAATGTAACGCAACTCGAATGCAAGTTCTTGCATCGTCCAAGCCCTTCCGCACACGACTATGGTATCCATTGACACGTATGCCTGTGTATGAACCTTTGGCTTTGTATTGCGATAGTCACCTGGATACCAAAGTCGTCGGTATCGGAGACTAACATCGCGTTATGTATGTGTGGTTTTTGCACAAAAGTTTATTGAAGACTCACCTGTCCGACATCCATCCTGACACTATCATGGACACCAACATGCCTGTGCTGTGGATGGTGCCGATCAGGTTGGTCCGCCATGGCTGACAGGCCAGGTCCAACTGGAATATATCAATAAAGGTTCACCAAGAGGTCCAAGAGGCTAAAAACTGAGATCAAATTGAGGCTTGGCAAGAAACCATTGGATTAATGTTTCTCACTTTGATAAACTGTATTCGTAGCTGCGCTGCAGTTTTATTCTTTTGCAGCTATCAATTAATCTACTTGTTGTATTTCAAATATGTTATTGAATTAAATTATTAACAGAAGTGAATTTTAAAGCGTCATAACTTCATCAATTTTATTTTACGTAAAATTACGGGTCAAATATTTTTTGATAATCTATAGGTAAAGCCTCCTGCAGACACACGCGATTAATCGCGCGGGGCGACATGTCGCGGTCCATTCGCAGTAAGTACATTTAGAGTGGAAATTAGCTTGGCTCGTTGTCGCAGCGCGATTAATCGCGTGTGTCTGTAGGAGGCTTAAGAAATTATCACCCGCGGTGGTGGACGCCCACGGCGACGGACGACGCAAGACGATCTCCGGCCACCGTAGGCGCGGGCATGCGGGCGGCGAGTAAAGGGCAACTCGCTGCCCGACCATGGACCATGACGGGTGGACGGCGCGTTGTGTTCCACGCGCGCCTCAAAGAGCGTCAGCAAGATGACGGGGCCTTCCTCTAGAGGGCCAAAGCCTGCCGGGGTCGCGGGACTTATATCATTACCGTGACCCCGGAACATAAAGGGCTATTGAAGGACACCGTGGATTTTAGTCAGTACAAGTCTGACAGACCCTAGCCCCGCCCGGGCTGGGAGGACTCATTTGATGATATTACCACGATAAAAAAAAAGACGGACTAATTATAGATTTTTTTGACAAATACCCGATTGGCATTGAAATGAGTCGTCTACATCCTATGTAAAGATAATAAGTGTTATAATATCGTGATAAAATCATCAAATAAGTTCTCCATCAGACTTGTACTGACTAAAATCCACGGTGATCCTTCAATAGCCCTTTACGTTCCAGGGTCACGGTTAACTGATGAGACATTCCCGCGTCTGATAATATTTTCGGAGATTTCTTATTTTTCTCTATATACCTACGGTATTAACCTTGAAGTATCGATTCTCGTCGAATTATCTGCATCAAGCAGTTTATAATTGCACATGTTCCTTTGCTTATCTTTATTTGACATTATAATAGTGAGATTAAACTTAAACGAATTGCTGTTTTGCACAGTTACATAACGAATAACCATGTTTACCAAACAGTCAGCTGACAATTTACTATTTTCCACTATTTACAAATCAAACAAATAAAGTGATAAAACAAGATGTTACCTCAGCGATAACAGTGTTATTTGTCTCGTAAATCCAGTCGGTACACGTCTCCAGCTTATCAGAGAAGCTGGTGTTTGTACAGAAGGGCTCCGCATCAGCTCTGAGCACTGGTGTGGAGCATCTGTCTATGGTTGTGTTCGGCCACCATCTTGGATAGAATCCTGTTGAGTCTTCTTGGCCCTCGCATGCGTTGATTCGACATCTAGGGAAGATATTTATTAGTAATCGATATGAAAGAAGAAATATACAGGATGGAATACTTTTTACCCTATACAATATACAAACTTCCGTTTGACGCAAAAAAGGTATAAACAAGAAAGAAAATTCGTTTATTTGACACCATCTAAGGCACACAATGTTTCCACAAACAAAACAAAAAAAAAAGAGTTTAAGTAATCTAAACAACAGTGTGTGGCTGTGCCAAATAGGCTCAGTTCAGCATAAAAGTCAAGCCAGCAAACAAGGTAAACGTCTGTTGAACAGTTGGACTAAGAGAATGTTGATGGATGGAGAGGAAGAGGAAGGCCAAAGAAAAGATGGATGGATTGTTTAAGGAATGATATGAATGAAAAAGGAGTAAATCATACTGTGACGTCTGATAGGGGAGAATGGAAGAAAAAAACGTTGCGCCGACCCCAAGGAAAATAGGATAAGGGCAGGAAGATGATGATGTCTATTGAACAGTTGTCTAAAAAAAGTGTCGGCAATTGACGTTGATATAAGGTCCGTTTTGCAGTCACACTTTTTTTAGACAAGTGTTCAACAGATGTTTAACTTTTCGTAGTAAGGCTGTGTCTGACGCTGGCTTTCCTGATAGAAAACGTTACTGGTGCAAATCCGTTTTATAGAGTTTAAGTAAACGTGAATATATGTAGCAAAATAAATATAATAGTTTATGTACAGATATTCTAATTCTAATTTACTTCTTATTAGTACTGAGAAAGTTTGTGAGCATGTATGGATGACGTTGCCATTGAACTTAGTAATGCTGCCAACTTACTGGACACACCTATCTGTATTTTTAATTTTTGTGCATCTTTTATTATACCAAAGTCCTTTTTTTGTTAAAATATTGTAAGTTGATGAAAATATTACGCTGTTCATTTCACAAACTATGCTATCTGCGGTCACAGACCCTGAATTCATTAATTCCTATTTCTGTTAATTTTATCGTAAAAGCCGTCGCTGTTGAATTTTGCTATCATTTTTTTAAACTTTGCCTTGCAATTTAATTGTTCCTGTGTTGTGGGTGCGTTTACAAACACTTCAACTCACGAACACAACGTTACACCCGAAACGATTACTTGTAGATTATAAAACATTTTGTTCTAAACGATAATCAAATCCGCGACACGCAGAGCGTCAGTCGATCGCTCGGTGACTGCACCAATCGTGCCTAATGCCTATTGCACTAAATATAATTTGACCAGAGGCGGAAGGAGTAAGTAAGGGTACCTTAGCAGGGTCGAGGGACTGTCTAAATGGGCAACCGTAACACTGGATCGTAAAGGGCTACTGAAGGAATACCGTGGAGTAGCTGGGAGTCCCTCCCATCCGACCCTGAGAGGAGAGGACTCATTTGGTGACTTTACCGCACAAAGAAAGGACCTTACCAGGACGTGTTTGTTTTCGCCCAACCTCCTGGAGTTTATGTATTTGTATTTTGGCGTCTTAATTAATTAAATAACAATTAAAATTGATGTGTAGAAGATGTGATACGTACAAAATTTTACGCGTAGGTACCTAGTATTGACAGTAAAATATAACTGTTTTAGTAGGTAGTAAGTAGACTACTAACAGTTTTTTTTGTAGTTATGTAGTTTAGGCTTAAGTCTAATTATGTAACATGAATTCAATTGGCAGGTTGACTAAGTCAATCAAACACTCATTTAAATTTTCTACTCTTTACAAAATTATTTTCTGTCTGTGTTCAGTAGTAGACATTCTACAATAGAGTAATTTTAGAAAATTCTTGCGAAATCACTATACATTTTTTTATTTTGTGGTCATATTTATCACATAAGCCCGCTATGTGTGGAGCTGACTGTCAGATTTTTAGTGACTAAATATCCACCGTTTTCTTTCAGTCGCCCTTTGCGTTCGAGGGTCAGGGTTACTAAAGACGGTCCCGGGACCCAATAAACACTTAAGTACTCCTTATTTATTAAACTTAGGTACATCTCACACTCACCTGTAGTTTATATCTCCAGCAACAAAAATATAGTTAATATTGATCATAGTAACGAGCACAGCAGGCAAACATATCATAATATATTGAACTATCTGATATCGTCCAAAAGTTTCCATTAATTTGGATATTTCACAAACTTTATCACCTTCACACTTTTTGTCTTCCATTTTTAAGTACTAATATAAAACTGTATAAAAAATTGCTGAAAAATATTATAAACGAACGCTGATATGTTTTTTTTTAAATCGCGTTTCGTAGCACTCTAGTAACTACATAACTTTTAAGATTGTGTTTACATTACAATCAGCCGAATTAAATTTTTTATACATTCAAAATTGCCAGTCAAGGCATTTGTGTATATTTCTGTCACATCGAGAGTAAGATGTAATGGCGTTCAACAATGAATGATACGCTATGATTACAATAGTATGATTGGCCACAGTTTCGTTTCGTATCAATTAAGACACATATTTCTGTGCGTCTGTGTGTTTGTGAAACAGAAATGATGCCCATGACCAATAATTGTTTCGTCGCCATCTTGGAATTTAATGGAGTAGAATTGAACCCGCGTGCTTTGAAACGTTGTTTTTTGTTGCTTAATAATTAACTGGGCATCTACTTATCTGGATTTCATAACTGCTTTAAACTGGATTCATCTACAGATCCCTTATCTCTCTTTTCTTCAACTTTTTAGCCACCCTATGCTAAGGTTTATTCCACTTTGTTCACGGGTGATATCATCTAGGTGAACAAAGAGGAATAAACCTATGCTAAGTGTAGGTCCGACGGGCACGCCGCAATCGAGGCGGTAAGACCCCTCTTTGAGGAGTGGCTGGATAGGCGTCACCGCGCCACCTGACCTATCGGATGACGCAGGTCCTCACCGGACACGGAAGTTTCGGGAGGTACCTGTGTCTGATGAGAAAGGAGGAAACGCCTGGGTGTCACCACTGCGAGGATCACCCGGAGGACACCGTAGAGCATACGGTGTAAGACTGTCCCGCTTGGGCAGAGCACCGACGTGTCCTCCATGGCGGCGATAGGCGGAGACCTCTCGCGCCCGGCATTGGTTGAGGCCATGCTGCGGGGCGAGACGGAGTGAGAAGCGGTCGCCTCCTTCTGCGAAGCAGTCATGCTCGCGAAGGAGGAGGCGGGCCGCGTGAGGGAAAGGACCGCCCGCCCATGGACCATGCCCGGGTCGACGGCGCGTTGTGTTCCACGCGCGCCTCAAAGAGCGTCAGCATTATGACGGGGCCCCCCTCTAGAGGGCCAAAGCCTGCCGGGGTCGCGGGACTTATCTCATCACCGTGACCCCGGAACATAAAGGGCTATTGAAGGACACCGTGGATTTTAGTCAGTACAAGTCTGACAGTCCCTCCCGCCCTACCCGGGGTGGGAGGACTCATTTGATGATTTTACCACGATAAAAAAAAGTGTAGGTCCGAAGAGTGCTGATCAAATCAAGTTTCACTAGCAGAGAGGTTTGGAAGAAGACAGGTGTCCTTATTATACCTTTACAGTTTCTTCCGGCCACTTTAACGAGATCGTCTGTCCACCTAGTTGATTGTCTAATCTTGAGTCAAATAATAATGTACAAGCTTGAAAAAGTGAAATTATAATATCAGCATCAACAATTTATTATAGTAATGTCAGAAATTCACTAGATTCATAATTTTGTTGAAAACTTGATTTGTCGCTGGCCAAAGGTTGAATTAGCCAATAGCGATGTTGCATGGTGTCGGCGCTTTATGAAGTGCCAGTAAAAACTATGCTATACTACAGAGCAGATGGCCGATGGGGTCGAAAAGTGCTAGAGTGGAGACCGCGGACTAGCAAGCGCAGCGTAGGACGTCCACCAACGAGGTGGACGTCCTTGTAAAGGTCGCCAGAAGACGCTGGATGCAGTCATGCAGGTCGCTTCCAACCGGTATAAGTGGAGATCTAAAGGGGAGGCCTATGTTCAGCAGTGGACGTCCTATGGCTGAGATGATGATGATGAGTAAAAACTTGGATGGATAGACGAAAACAGCGTAGATATTTTTTGTTGACAGTGAACCGTTTCGTATCCACTAATCGCAGTCCAGCTAGAACAAGTTATGGTAAACGGAGATATTTACAGGGTGATTGGCAATACGGTACATTCCTTGACATGGGTGATACTACACCTAATTTGCAATCATTTTAACCCCAACAACATGGGGTCCAAACTGGCTTGTTTAAGAGATATCGAACTATAAAGTTTTTTTGCGAAAAATTTCCACCTCTCTTCTGTAAACTGCTTAATATGAGAAATTAACGACGGTCACCACTTTGAATTGATACTTTTCTGATAGCTTATGAATGATTGAATCCAGTGAAAATAATTTGTTTCAAATAATGCACCTAATTACCAGTCACCCTGTATATCCATTTCCCCGCGTTATAATATACAAATAATGTTCTTTTCATATAAAACTTATTTTCACAGACAAAACCGTAGAATTTCAATTAGTATATTATTAACTAAGACTATTATACAATAGAACGTAAGTAATTAAGATAATAATGAAGTTCTATTTGTTTCAGAGATTAATTATAATCCTATTTCATGACGAAATTTTACTCTTTTGTGAGGACGTGGTATAGGTACGTTAGATTAAGCTATGTAACTGAGGCAATCGTTTATGTCCCTCTGAATGATGAGCTATGGGACAAGGAGGAGGCGGGCCGCGAGAGGGAGAGGACAGCGTCCTCCCTCCGCCCCAGCCGCAGTGGTAGGTGCCCACGGCGATGGACGTCGCAAGACGATCTCCGGTCACCGTAGGCGCGGGCATGCGGGTGGCGAGTAAAGGGCAACTCGCCGATCGACCATGGACCATGCCCTGGTCGGCGGCGCGTTGTGTTCCACGCGCGCCTCATACTCGCAAGATGACGGACCCCCCTCTAGAGGGGCAAAGCCTGTCGGCGTTGCGGGACTTATTCCATTACCGTAACCCTGGAGCAGGCCTATGTTCAGCAGTGAACGTCTTCCGGCTGATGATGATGATGATGACCCTGGAACATAAAGGGCTATTGAAGGACACATTGACAGTCACTCCCGCCCTGCCCTGGGTGGGAGGTCTCATTTGATAATTTTACCACGATAAAAAAGTCAGTATTGGAATAGTAAACTGGGTGAATATTCGAAGTATTCGAATTGGAAGCCCTAGTTGAGGCAACAGAGGAGGTGGAATACCCGGGTCCATATTGGCTCACCTAAAGTTCTTTATTCGAAATTGTTCTTCCTAACGATTTGTAATCCGAATGATCACTCTTCCTTAAATTTTTCATCCTAAAGTTTTTCTTTGCTACTGAAATTATGAAGTTGAATGCTTCGGAATTATGAACGTAAGAGACAGAGTAGATAAGAATTGTGATTGTTAGGATGAAAAATGTCAGGAAGAACATTTTCAATTATCGGAGTTGAAAATTTAGGTGAACTTTGGCGCACCCGAAATACCCATTCGGTTACAGTACTTACATAAAACTTGCTTATAAAGTAGTGGAACATTTTGTTTGGTTGAAAGTGCTTATCTCAGGAACTACTGGTTCGAATTGAAAAAATCTTTTTGTGTTGGATAGTCCATTTATCGAGGAAGGCTATAGGCTACATAACACCACGCTATGAGCAATAGGAGCCGAGCAGTGGATGAAAACGTCGGGGAATAACTAGTTGAATAATACACGCTTAACTTATCATTTCATTTATTCATCCTTCTAACTCCAAATCAAGTCTGGGGCAGAATCCTTTCCGAGAGATGGTTAGCTGAGGGTTGTAGCACTTGGCACAATCCTCGTTCCAGTAGGTCTTGCCATCTGAGGCGCAGACGGGGGTCAATGGACCTTGGCACATGGGGCAGCTAGCTTGGCCAGCGAGGCTTAGCCCTTGCCAAGGAACTGCTGATGCCACTGACAGGAGAATGAAGCATGGAGTCACTAAAAAAAGCAAAAACTACTAATAATAATGCATTTCATCAATGAATAAGAATGCGATTTCGTCAATTGTATCTTCAAGTACTTGTAATTTGGAACCGATAACAATACAACTTCAATAGTTTCTAGATATTTTTTGAATGTGGACCGAAACTTTTAGAATGGGGGCAAAACTACGGGGACAAACCAAGAATAAAACTGCGTTTCTTTCATATAAACAGATGTTCTTGGTCTTTATAAGTTATGTAGTTTTGATAACGAATTCGTCGGCGGCGACTTAGACAATAGCACGCCTAGTTTCAATGAATTACATAAACTGTAAATGTAATCAATTCAAACACAATAAAACATATTTTTTTTATTGTTTGCTATTTGCATTTTTTAACACATTCCGGGACAGACCGCCTCTCGCCGTTATCTCGATATACCTTTACGTGACAGTCCGGCTAAGGGCGGTGAACTTTGTTGCATGTTATTTGGCAAACCGCCTGTAGCCGTTGCTTGCCCATACAATTACCAGGAAGCACATGATCTAGTGTCATATCACGCGACATCATTCGTTTGTAGCTGTCACGGCAAACACTTTTCGAGCCATTTTTCAACACACATATACGCAGTGTTTATGCACCGAACTAAGACATTTACACCGCCTACTGCCGTAAACTACGCCATACATGTACTACGATGTTGATATTTAGTGTCACGGCGTGTGTCGCCGGTGTGTCGTCGCGTCGCTGGCTGCATGGTTCGTGATTTTAGTCAGCATAAACAAGGTAAATAAAGCTAATTTATACTTAAAAACTAAATAAGTTCGACTGAAATGAGTGTTATATTATACAGTAGTGCCGTTTTCTTACTTGTAGGGGATAAAAACATGATGTAAAACTGAGAACATACTTGAACATAAACGAATTATTATTGAAATGCTATTTACCTACTATTTTAGCTCCTTGCTAACGGTTTTTATTGTGGGTATTTATTGTATTTACCAATATTGTTTCACAGATGTTTCACAGATGCGTCTAAACGGAAGAAACTGGCTTCAAGTAACCGTCAGAGTCTGTTTGCTGTTGAAGACGATGCGGATGAAAGCCACCACACTTACAGTGACCTAGATGGTGAATTCGGCTCAGATACTAATTATGACCCAGATGGCAATCAAGAAGGCGAAACTAGTGAATCCGATTATGAGATTTTAGTACGAGAAACGTTAGGCGTATGCTTTCCACTAGAAAGTTCATTGTTCATTGTTACTACTGATATGACGTCCCGCCCATAGGCGTCAACGTCTATGGCCGTATTTGTCGTATCAAAATATTAAAAATATGTGTAATATGGTAGTACGGCTTTAGGCGGTGTGATGAAATGTATGAGATTTTTAAGTGACATATTAGGATATTTAAAAAAAGTCAAGTGTCCTGGAACGTGTTAAATTTTGTTCCTTTTTGCAAAAAATGCTTGCTCGTAAAAAAATTAGACTTATTTCTACTTAAAATAGAAAACGTAATACTTACAAACTTTCATCTTAATATTGTTAATATTTGCTATAGGAATCGTGTTCTTGTTGAATGTGTACGAGTATTAGGTATAATATAACTTGTTTGAACTGTATTGACGCACACTAAAACTAGTTAGCGATTTATTAAATAAGACAAATATGGCGCTATTAATATATTATTACTTACTACACAGTTTACCTGTTAGGATAAAATTCATGTGGAATCATAAAGTTGCCTATAGATTTGAGGAAAACAGTTCTAAAATCTAAAAGAAGACATTATGCGAGATTTATTAAAATCTGCATGTCCTTACGTGGTGGATAATGGACCACTTTGAAATGTTAAGTAAATTGGTCATAAAAGGGAGTAGCGCCGTTTTAATTATGAAGGGCTTAGGTAAGTATGTTGCTAATTGCAAAATTTATGAAAGATCGATGCTGCTTTCTCACAATCGATATTTGTTATGTTATCGATAGCAACGATGTATTCCACATTTTAAATTATCTTGTTAAGTATATTTAATAGTTTTATTTTTTTTAAATTTAAAAAATCCTCCCAACACTAGTAGGTACGTATTAATCCGTAGGTGGCCTATGTAAATAAAATGCTAGATCAATAACTATTCCACTAAAAGCATCTGCGAAAAATATTGAGAAGTGCCTCAGGTACCATTGGATTAGGTACCAATTCAGCCGGTGCCCAATGAGGAATACCTCGTAGCGATCGGTGAACGTCTGCTGTTTACTCATTTATTTGATTTTTTTTTTGATTACTCTCTATAATTGCAATTTAACAACAGGATGCAATGTTTCTCATGTTTTACAATAGGGGACTTTCCGGCCAAGTTAGTGTTGTGTCTGGTGCCTCTGAGGTCGCGTTAATCTATACGCGCCTTAAGTTCTTCCAGCCAACCGCTATCAGCTGTTTACGTTAGTTAATTGTAAATTGCACCATCGGTCGGTAAGTATAACTCTGAGCATGAACTCTTGCTTCGAACTTAGTTGAGCACCGCTTCATCACCACTGCTCAAACGATGTACTATAACTACGAAGGGGGCAGATGAAACTAAATAGGTTCCATTGACCACCGTGGTGGTAAACGCCACCAATTTGTGCCAACCACCACCCCGGTGGCAAGCTCAAAGGGGGCAGATGGGAATAAACACTCTCGAAACGATTAAGGCAAACATCGTGTGGAAATTGGCAATGGCATGGTCAAGAAATAATACATAATTCGGAAAAAAAATCTAGTGTGGGGCAAACTTAAAAAAAAAAGTATCAACCAACTTGCACTGAACCCGAGTTCCTAATCGAACATGATGCTTGATGATTTTTCACACGATGTTTGCCTTCATCGTTTCGAGAGCAGTGGTGATGAAGCAAGCAGTGCTCAACTGTGGCTCAACTAAGTTCGAAGCAAGAGCTCATGCTCAGCTGATTTTTTTTTGTGATTAAGTTGAAACTTTTTTCGAACATTAGGCTATGTATAGTAAGCTTCAGAGATAACTCACCACCTTTGTTAGTGAAATCACTACCAAAACAGGTTACTTTACAGTTGTACCACTATTTGTACATGAAGTTTAAATAAATAAATAAATCCTTGATATCAGATTAGTACCTACTCTTTTAAACAGAAGTCAGTTTTACAGGTCTGCTTTACTTTAAATTAGTTTCTTACTCAATAAAGTCTGTAATAATTGTATAACCGAGTTGAAACACACATTACAAAATATTTATTCGTTTTAAATTTTATTACTTTTTCGACGGGTTCGTTAAAAATGGAACCTACTGTAAATCAAAATCAAATCAAAATCAAAATCAAAAGTCATTTATTCAAATTAGGCTGATTTATCAGCACTTTTTGAAGGTCAATTTTTTACATAAGACAGTCCCCCAAAGCGCCCCCCCTTCGACACTTCCTAGTGTTTTGGCTGGGAAGAAGAAGTGGCGGAACAAACTCCCCAGCAACACATCTGTCTGTACGGTTAGAAGAACCAAGATATTATACAATTTAATAGAAAATTCACATCATACATCAATTCGAAATTACATCCCAACCGTGACTAGAAAGCACAAAAAGATAAACTAACACTGTTTAAAAAAAAAAAAAAATATATAAAATGAAGATTAATATAAAACAAACACAGACATAAAAAAACACAAAATATACACAAAATAAAACTAAAATGACTTAACTGAGTCACCCGTGCGCCGCGGTCAAGGTCGGTCGGTTGTAAAGTTTGACGTGTGACGCGCTAAGTGCGCCCGCGCCGACGCAATTTGTAATAATGTCACAAGTGTTAAAATGTAACGTGTGTAATATTGTAATCGACGAATTATTAGCGTATGTGCAAAATAAAATATCAGTAATTGACGAAGAAACGCTAAAGAGAATCTGTGTATCCGCGTTCACAAGCATTGAAATCAGCAAATCTAAATCGTTATTATTCGAATCGTTGCCAACGGATCAACGAAAAATCACAAGGAAAAATAAAGGGAAGGAGGAAAGAGACCTCGATGACATCGTTAGTGTATTCAAAAGCACAGATCCCGATGTAATTCCAGTATTTGTGGCGAAGGTACTTGAAAAATTACCCCCAATATTGTTCGATCATCTTGATTGCACTAAACTGCTAAAAGATATAACTAAGTTGAACTCAGAAATTGCAAATATCAACAAAACTTATGCTACTATCAAACAACTTGAGGAACTACGAGCAGATATACAAGATTTAAAGCAGTGGTCGTCAAACTTTTTTCACCAAGAGCCACCCATGACAACGTGAGTGCCAGCACCGGGCCGCAGAGTATGTGAAGACTCTCCAAAATTCTTCCTCACATTTTTCTTGAAAACTTCTTTTTACGTCGTAGATGATAGTCCCGCCATTATCCTATAATACTGCACGCGCAATCGATAAAGCAAGAAACGTTCAGTCTTGTGCGTTGAAACAAAATTAAATGTTATAGCTCGCGGTTCGTTTCGAAGTGAGCGCCGCTGGTGCGGGCGGCGTTCTTAAACCAAAATCGCTTGCACCGATGACCACATCTGCGAACCACCCATTTTTGGAGAACCAATAGTAGTCAAAACAAAACAAAAGGAGAAAGATGGGACCAAATAGCTGTTACAATGAAAAAACAACGGAAGATGTGTAAACCTTTTTGCATAACAACTTGGTAAAATGACACATCTGTGATTTCTAACAATGATCACAGATGTTTAACGACCCTTTTTAAGAAAATAACAAAGAAAGAGAAATTTTATTTTTTAACGGAATTCATACTTACAATTCATTTACGCGTCAATAAAATAATTTACTTTGTTGTGGGCCACACAATTAAAGCCCGCGGGCCGCATTTGGCCCGCGGGCCACTGTTTGACGACCACGGATTTAAAGCATGCATCGCTGCCTCCGCCAACTCGACAGGCGGGTTATGTGAACATGAGACGGGGTGCCTGGAATCTGGAGAGTGGACCTATAGGGATGACTTTGAGCCACAATTATACATCCTCAGACGAACACGACGTGCAACAGTCGCATAATAGTATGCAGAAAAACTTCCCCGCATCGTCCCTGGATAATAATGTTCAAGATGGTTTCGTGTGTACTCCGTTGCCTCGGGTCAGGCGTAAGGATGAGTCACCAAGTGTACCGGTTGATGCGCCGGGGTCGGCGGCGGACGCGCTAGCGATCAGCTGTGTTGGTGGTGTGGAGGGGAAAGAGAGGCCGTTATCTAAAATTATGAGCCCAAGTACATTCAAACATACGACGCATGTAGAACAAAAACCCACTGACAATGGAGTTAATATAATTAAGGGTCTACTACCTGAGCGGACGGCAGAAACTATTTGCGAAAAAGAAGATACTCCTTGGCAAACTGTAAATAAGAAAAAGAAACAAAAGTACAGGTACTTAGGTGAAAGAGGGAAAATTATGACACCAATATCTTCCTTTAAAGCCGCGAACAAGAAAATACCTATTTTCATAACAAATGTGCATATGGATACGTTGGAATCCGACATTGTGGACCATATAAAAATGCAAACACAGGAGAAGGTATTTCTTGAAAAGATAAATACGAAAAAGGTGTTGGATCATAAAGCATATAAATTCTTTGTGTCAGAGTCTAAAGTGGACATGTTTTTAAACGAAACGACATGGCCTGAGGGTATTATCTTTAGGCGTTTTGTTCATTATAAATATCGGAAGGCGGACAGAGTGTCCGCTGAAATCGGCCCTTTGTCTTCTAACGATGCATAGTACGACCTACAAGATGGCCAGTTATAATTGTAAAAACGTAAAGAGCTCCATCAACGATATTCGACGTTTATGTGACGAGTGTGTGATTATAGCACTACAAGAAACATGGCTACTTCCAGAAGAGTTGGTATATCTGAATGGCATAGACAGCAGATTTGGGTCCTGCGGGACCTCGGCGGTTGACACGACGGCGGGCCTACTGCGAGGCAGGCCTCATGGTGGGACAGCGCTGCTGTGGAATACCAGTGTCTTTCCTAGTGTATCAGTGATTGACTGTGAAAATCCGCGTGTGTGTGCTATTCGTGTTAATGAGGCCGCGGGTCCATTGATTGTAGTGTGTGTATATATGCCGACAAACAAATCAGATAACCTGCCGTTGTTTACGGACTGCATGGGAACTGTAAGTGCTATTAGTAATGATTATGTAAACGAACCTATTTGTGTTTTAGGGGATTTTAATGCACACCCCGGAGAATTATTTTTTAATGAATTGAATATGCTATGTAATGAGTTTAATTGGACAATAGTGGATGTAAATATGTTAGGATTGACCTCGGAGACATTTACTTATATAGATCAAGCCTGCGGGTCTAAGCGCTGGCTTGATCATTGTGTTATGTCACAATCAGCTGCGGTCTCTGTGTGCAGTATATATGTAAACTATGACGTGCTTTGGTCGGATCATTTTCCCGTGATATGCGAATGTAAATTAGAACGTTTGACTCCTCTTAGAGTTGTGTCGAGTGTAACTGATAACAGTGGGGTAAAGTGGGGAGAAAGAACCTCAGAGGAAATCACACAATATCGAACCGAATGTCATAAACGTCTTAGACTTATTGATTTTCCGTCTGAATTTCGAATGTGTAGTGATCTGTATTGTAGTGACCCAACTCACAGCCTTGTTATTGATACGATGTATTCCGATATCGTGCTTGCGTTATCACAAGCGTCGGTGGAGGGGCGAGGGAGCAGGCGTAAGCAGAGTAAACGTCCACCTAGAACCATTGTAGGATGGAGTAAAATTGTGAGCGACAGTCACAGGGCAGCCAGGGCAAGTTTTCGGGAATGGCGTTTGTGTGGTAGTCCTACTACTGGTGTTATGTTTACAAATATGTGTGAGACCAGAAAAATATTTAAATCACGTTTAAAATGGTGTCAAAACCATCAAAACCAGTTAAAAATGGATGTCCTGGCTTCTAAACATAGCACAAAAGATTTTAAGGGGTTCTGGAAAAGTACGAACTGTTTGAAGTTACGCCCTGGTCTTCCTGTGAGTGTCGACGGGACGAACGATTTGAAGGATATAGCTGATAAATTTAAAAACAACTTTATTGTAAGATCACCGCTGGGAGCGTCCTCAACACTGGAGGAGGGAGGGGGTGTGAGTGGGAAATATGTTGGTATCAGAATATCAGCCAGGGATGTTTCAATGGCCTTAAAATCGATTGCCCATGGGAAATCTCCGGGTCACGATGGTTTAGGGGTGGAGCATGTACTGCATGCTGGGCATCATATGTGCAGGGTGCTGGCTATGTTCTACAACTTCTGTATTTCGCACTCATACCTGCCTGCTGGCATGATGAGGACTATCGTAGTGCCTGTGGTAAAAAACAAAGCAGGGGATTTGTCAGACATATCTAACTATAGACCTATTTCTCTGGCTACAATTATTGCAAAGGTGTTTGACAGCATTCTTAATACACAATTAAACAAATACATAAAGCTACATGACAACCAGTTCGGATTTCGCCCGGGATTGTCCACAGAAGCTGCGATATTGTGTCTTAAGAGTGCTGTCAGATACTATACTGACAGAAAAACATCTGTGTACGCTTGCTTTCTCGATCTCTCCAAAGCCTTTGACCTGGTCTCGTACGATATCCTGTGGAATAAGATGAGATCATCCCAGATACCGTCTGAACTCATAAATATCTTTAGGTATTGGTACGGAAATCAGGTAAATAACGTGAAGTGGGCGGGCACATTGTCTGATCCATATAGGTTGGAATGTGGGGTGAGGCAGGGAGGGTTGAGCTCTCCCACCATTTTTAACCTGTATGTGAATGGACTGATCGAGGCGCTCAGCGGGCAACATATCGGTTGTCACATTGATGGCGTCTGTTTTAATAACATCAGCTACGCGGACGATATGGTGCTGTTGAGCGCCTCGGTCTGTGGACTCAGGAAGCTGGTGACAATATGTGAGGATTATGCAGCTACTCATGGTCTGCGTTATAATATTAAGAAAAGTCAGTGTATGGTTTTTCAGGGGGGGGGCAGGAAAGTGCTGGAAATGCCACACATCAAGCTGAATGGCTCACCCTTGGAAAGGGTGGACATTTTTAAGTACCTGGGACATTTCGTCACTCCTACCCTGAAGGACGATGCAGACATTGAGCGGGAACGGAGGGCGCTGTCGGTCAGAGCGAACATGGTTGTACGCAGATTTGCGCGGTGCACTGCAGAAGTTAAAATCACACTTTTTAGAGCTTACTGCACTACACTGTATACGTGCAGTCTGTGGACTAACTATACGCAAAAGACGTATAGCGCCCTTCGAGTCCAATTCAACAACGCGTTCAGGATGATGTTGGCGCTCCCCCGCTTTTGCAGTGCTTCAAAGATGTTTGCGGAAGCGCGCGTGGACTGCTTCCACGCCACTATGCGCAAAAGAGGCACGTCTCTGGTGCGGCGAGTGCGGGGGAGCGCTAACAGCATGCTAGCCGCGCTCGCGGATCGACTGGATTGCCCCATCATCTCCCACTGTTGTCAGCGACACGTGAAAGGATGATTGTGACAAATTTATTGAATGATTATATTTTTATTATTATTTTTAATTGTGACTATGTAATTTAATTTTAATGTAATTTGATGAATGAATAATTTTGGTATATTGGATTGATTTAGGTAATAATAATTATTGTATTTTTTATGTAATGTGACTACCAGTGTGTTTCTCAATGTATGTATGAGTCTAATGAAACTCGAATAAATGATTATTATTATATTAACTAAGTCAAAAGTAAAAAAAAAAATAAACAATTATATGAATTCATATAACCTGTCGGAAAATAAATTAATCTGGAGAAAGAGCATGAACGCAGTCATTATTTCAATCGAGCGACCAACTGCTCTTATCGTCAAGGTACTCATTTATCGAATAATATGCCTTAGAACAAAGGATGGATTTGATTTTACATTTAAAGGCATTAAAAGGTAAGTCTAACAAAGATGAAGGCAGTTTATTATAAAAAACTATACCGAGCCCTACAAATGAGCTATGAACTTTATGAAGCCGATGAAAGGGAACACGTAGATGGTGCTTATTTCTAGTATTAAAATTGTGAATATCACTGTTTTTAGTATACAAATGTAAATTCTGCCTAATATACATAATGTTGGCAAAGATGAATTGAGATGCCACCGTAAGGATGCCAATCTCTTTAAACAAATCTCTTAGAGAAACCCTAGAACCCAGCTGGTAAATTGCCCGAACAGCTCGTTTTTGCAAAACAAATATATTTTGAATGTCAGCGGCTTTTCCCCACAATAAAATTCCGTAGGACATAACGCTGTGAAAATAACTAAAATAAACTAGTCGAGCTGTATCAACGTCCGTGAATTGTCTTACTTTTCGGATAGCATAGGCGGCCGAGCTGAGCCTTCCCGCCAAGCGTGTTATATGCGGACCCCATTGAATTTTCGAATCGACTTGAATACCCAAAAACACCGCTGAATCAACAGTTTCAAGCTGTTCATTACTTAGGACAATGTTAGGTCCTAAATTTCTAACATTTGGCAAGGCGAACTTTATACATTTAGTTTTTTTGGCGTTAAGAACCAGATTGTTAGCTGTAAACCAATCCGTGACCAATATTAATGCTGTGTTTACATCGTCAAAATCTTGTCTATTTCTATCTACTTTAAATATAAGAGAAGTATCATCTGCAAATAAAACAACATCACAAACACCCTTTAAAAGATATGGCAAGTGTGGTGCCTTCTACATGCGATATAATAAGCCATTCACTAAATGTAGGCATCACACATGTGAGGACCACATGGGAACACAGAATATACACATTTGTCATGAGGGTAGAGAGATGAGTTGACCTGTTTCATCATGTTCATATATCTTAAATGCGTATACCTCTTGGGTGACGTGTAGTCTCCCACATATGGCTGTGCCATTTTTATGTTTTATTGGTTTTACCAAGTGCTTTGCCATTCTCTTTGATATACAAGTATCTACTCATAATAGTAGTTTACATGGCTTTGCACCTCCCTTACCTAACTGGGCATCGGCCGACTTGCTCCGGTCTAAACAGGGTGTATCCCTGGTGATTCTAAACGTGTTTGCATAATCACTTAGCCGGACAGGGGCCCTATGGGCCCCCGGAGGCCTCCACCATCCCCATAGCCTCGCCACGGTTGCTCCAGCTCAGTCGGCCGTGCCCGTGTGTTTCCGGACCACACTACAATGTATGGGAGTGCCAGACTTCCCTGTTCAATGTCCTTGACTACCAAGTGTGCTGTGCACTGCAAGATTGAACTACCAGTGAAGGAAGAACATTAACTGTAAAAGTCCTCTCATCTCTCCACTCATCATGTATGTTTATGTCGACATAAGATATTACGGAGTAATTCACTCACCGGGATCTTTCAGATGGGACTCCTCGGAGCTCTTCGCTTCTAATGTGTCTCCTAACCACACGCTCTTTTTTCACCTCAATTAACCTGTGTGTCACAGCCATCACTTTTTCCCGCCATGTTTCTACCCCCGTGTCAAATGAACGAAAATTAGTCAAAGCCAAGCGTGGTGTTGCCACACAACAAAATATAATTTAACATTGCCATATTGATACATACCGATTGTTTTATGGCGATTCGCGCTGTGCGCGACACTGCCACAAGCAGAAAGAGGGTGTTATTGCATTAGTGTGAAGAGTTGACGCGTCCATTCCAGTATTTTCTCTCTGGCCCGAATAGCAGCGTCCCTCTTACTTCTGATCCCCGATTGTAAAACGTCAGGGGCGACAGTAGCCTCTGATGTACCTGTATTAATCATAGGTTCTTGCACTGGCTCTACCTCATTTGTTATGGGTACCTCATTGTCCCCATTCTTAGATTCTGGATTGGTTGATAAAGGTGGTTGCATGTCATCCACTCGACTTGAGGTGTCATCCAGATCTAAGTACACAACTGGGACATCTGGGAGCGGACTCGCCGCTTCCTCCTCAGTTGATCCGGATTGTGTTGGGTTATCCGGTTCGGTTTCAAGAGGATAGAGGTGACCTACAGACCGAGTTATTATAGAGTCTCCAATTTTGACCTTAGCAACTCTATGTTTGCCATCTGCACTCTTTATTAGTTCATCTATCTTCCCGACCTTCCACGTTTCACGGTTTTTCAAATCTGACTTCACCTGTACGATATCACCTATTTTAGGTGTACAATCAGATACAACTCTCGGCTGCTTAGGAGAATTTTGGTACCTCTCACGTAGGCTCGTTAGATACTGTGATACGAATATTTTTTTGAATTCCTCAATAATTAACAATCCTCTTTTCCAGCTCTCAATTAGATTGGTTTTGAGTTTAGAATTATCTGTGGAATTAATACTATCCGTAGCAGGAGTCAAGGTCAGGCATTTTCCCAGACTCAGAAAATCATTTGGTCTTAATATGTGGATCACTTCAGTTCCAACCTTTGTAAGTGGTCTTGAGTTGACGACTGCTTCCACTTCTTTCAGCACTGTCAGCAGTTTGCTGTCTCCAAGTAAGTGCTTTTCGAGAGTGCGTTTTAAGGAATGTTTTATTATACCTATCAGTCTTTCGTAAAATCCGCCGTGCCATGGAGCAAGCTGTGGTATAAATCTCCATTCGATTCTCCTCTCAATGCAGTAGGGTTTACTGACCACTTCAGATGTTAGCTTGAAACATGTAGCATTATCAGAATACAACCGCTTAGGTGTATTTCTAGTGGCAGCAAATCGTCTAAGCGCCAGGAGACATTCTTCTGCTGTCAAATCGTTTACTATTTCTAAATGAATGGCTCGTACAGCGAGACAAGTAAATACAGCTACCCACCTCTTCTGTTTTCCATTTGGTGTGTTGACATATAGAGGTCCAAAATAATCGAGCCCACAGAAGGTATATGGTGTGCTGTAGTTCACTCTTTCTGATGGTAGGTCCGGTGCTGCTGGCAGACGATAAGGGCCGCCTCCATGTCTTGTACATTGCTGACATCTTGATATCACTCGCTCTACTTGACGTTTCCCTTGTGGTATCCAATACCTTTTTCTAATGAGGCTGAGTGTATGAGTGGCACCAACATGGTAGTTCCTTTCATGAGTGTCCTGAATAATCCTATTTGTAAATTCGCAATCTCTGGGTAATAATATTGGATGTTTCATGTCGTAACTCCATGTGGTGTTTACCATTCGTCCCTGACATCTCAACACTCCATCCACGTCTAAGAAGACACCGAGGTTTCTAATAAGGTGTGTCTTCTTCCCTAAAAGTTCAACTGCAAAATGGTGTTTTTGCAGTTCTTTGATTTTCGCCAGAGCGTCAGGCGCTGACTTTGGTAATGCTGGACTCTGCTGTGCCGAGTTAATTTCTATACTTTCATGCTTTTTGTTCACCGGTTCAGTGACTGAATTATCTTTAGGGTCGTCAATTTCCATTTGTTGGCTGTTATTTAGTTCCAACAGTTCCTGCTGATTTCCTGGACCGCTGTCTGCTTCTGTTTTGTTTTTACTATCACTGTGGTCCAGGCCCTCCCCGATAGAAAGAGCTGTCATGTGGTTCATATAATATCTATCCGTAGGCCATAATGATTCATCTTCTTTTAAGAATGTTGGGCCATTGAACCAAAGTTCTTTAGCTTGACTCCACCTGTCGGGTCTGGTTGCAACATCAGCTGGGTTCATCTTTGTATTAATATAGTATATTTCAGATTGCATCTGGTTTTTTTTTATTTCTTCTACTCTATTAGATACAAAGGGTGGTAGTAGTCTGTTGGAATTGATCCATCCAAGTACAACTAAGCTATCTGTCCACAGTGTTTCCTTGCTTATCGGTAAGGATAGGCTCTCTCTTACATATTTTAGCAGCCTACTTGCTATTAAAAGACCGAGTAGTTCCAATTTGGGAATATGAAGTTCGTTTTTGCCTTCATCTTTGGCTATTCTTGATTTTCCCATTAGGAATGAGACTGATGTTTTCTGTTGACATTGTGATGTCAAGTATATAACTGCAGCGTATCCGGTCTTCGAGGCGTCGGAGAAACAGTTCAACTGGTATGTTGTCTCAGACTCTGGAACAGAATTTGTTATGCACCTTGGCAGCTCTATGTGTGCTTCTGTCTCTATGACATTCAAGATTTTCTGCATGGACTGTATCAGTTCATCTGGTAACGTAGCATCCCACTTATGTTTTTGATCACAGATGTTCCGGAATAGGATCTTCAATGGCAGTGTTAATGGACAGATAAACCCACATGGGTCATAGATCCGGGCTAAAGTACGAAGTACTTTTCTTTTAGTGTTAGCTGGTGCATCTTTGTTAAAATGTTGATCCGTTAGTTTTAGTTTTAACGTATCTCTTGCTATGTTCCATGTTAGTCCAAGAACTTTAACTGCGCCCTCGTGTTTCGCTTGTTGTTCTGCAGGTATAAAACCAAGGAATTCCTTTTCGTTTGAGAGCCAGTCTCTTATATTCATAGACATTTGTCCAAAGGACTCCCTTGTTTTTTTATATATCTCTTGAGCTTCTTGAATCGAGTTTGCTCCTGTTACTAAGTTGTCTACATAGCAATTATTGGCTATATCTTTTAGTAAATTTACATCAGTCTTTGTCATGTGATATTTAATAGTTGCTGTGAGAAGAAATGGACTTGAAATCACTCCGAAGGGCATGCGACGGAAGCGAAGATACAGCAGGTTTTCTTTCTCTAAATCCTTCGTAATATCTTTTACCCATAGGAATCTGGTTACGTCTCGGTCGTTTTCTTGGAGCCCCACTTGCAAGAAAGCCTTCTCTACATCGGCCACGATAGCTATTTTCTTCGTTCTGAATTTCAGGAGAAGAACTATGAGGTCCTCTAGCATAGTTGGTCCACTGTAGAGACATTCATTTATGTTGAAAATAATCTGGTAACATTAAATAAACCAATGAATATTGTTTATGATACCTATATAAGTCTATGAATGTGTCTATGCGCTTCCTGTCCATTGTTGTCTATGCGTGCCGCAATAAAAAGTTAGTGTGCGTCATCTTCCTTTGAACGAAACGGTTGTTTCATTTCTTCTTCATCTCATTAGGTTATGTGCTCTTCTTACCAGTTGCTTTCGCTGAAGCGTCATAGACGATACGTCCGCGCTTTCCATCATTTTTTATATGGTGGGGTAAATAGTGTACAGGATGACCCATATCATTACTATGTGGTTCCACTATTTCAATTATATTCCCATCTAATTGCTCTTTGAGAATATTGTCATATTCTTGTAGTGTTACTTTATCTAGCCTGTTGATTAAACTTTTGAGTCTTCCCAATGCCATACCAAAATTAACCTGGAGTTGAGGTGGGTATTCAATCCATGGCCATGTTATTTCATAACGTCCATTGTTGTATTTTACAGTATCATTAAAGTGTTTGACTGCTTCATCTTGTCTTGTAGTCTTAGGGGAATCGCTAATGCCAATACACTCAAGTGACCACAAGAATTTTATGTCAATGTTTCTGAGAGGTAAATCAGGTTCAGTAAAATAAGGGCAGCTTGAACTGTGACAGTGGCAGTAAGTAGTCACAGTTAATATAGTTTCCTGTTCAGCAGTACAGTCTTCTCCAAAGTTTCCTGATAATAACCATCCGAAGTCAGAATCCACCAAGTACAAATCATTACCAATCTTCTCCTTTTTATCTCGTAAGAAGCCTGTAAAATAATTATTCCCTATCAAAAGGTCTACATTTTCTCCAGTAGAGTCATCATCTGCCACTAAATCAACCATGGAATAATCAAATTTAGCTATTGGTAATCTCTCAGTAATATGTGGTACAACATTAACTCTTATTTGTCTTTTGATGCCTCGTTTGGTTTCTAAGATAATATCCACGGATGGGCTTGATATCTCCTTTGGTTCTGTTGCTCCAAATGTATACACTACGAGTTGATCTTCGTTATCAGGAGTGAGCTGCAATCTGGATGCAACCTTAGTACTAAGGTAACTGCGCTGTGAACCACTGTCCAGTACAAGTCTGCATTTATGGTTTTTGGTTGTGTTGTGGGGGTTTATGGCAGTTGCTACTGCTGTCTGCAAAAAGGTAAGGTTGTTTGTCATATAACATTGAATTTTAACATTTTCATCATTTGATGCAATTAATTTACCTTTTTGCTTGGGACAGAGCAGTTGGAGATGTCCTTCACCACAGCGGAAGCATGTTATTTTTCGACGGCATTCTTCAGTTTTATGATTCCTCTTCAAACATTTGTGACATCTCTCCCCTAACTGCTTTTGTCGAGACTGTATGTCTTTATATTTTTTGCAATCTACACTACTGTGGTTGTTTAGTTTACAAAAAATACATGGCAATCTGCTCCGTTTCTTAGGTGGATTGTTTGAAAGATTGTCTGCCTTTCGTTTTAAGGATGGCCTACTTGGTGTGTGGTTGGTAATATTCTTCGCCACGTGTTCACGTCTTAACTCAGATCTTGTTTGGAGTGCCTCTGTCGTTATTCCTTTTTCCTGTTGGGTGGTCAATCCTGTTGGCATTGACTGGGCCTTTTCCATCGCCATTACAACACTTAGCAAGTTCTGTCTGACATTTGTTGTAGAGTTGTCTTGATTTTGTCGAGGTATCATATGGTATTGGTGGAGCACTTGCTCAGGAAATTTGCTTAAAATAGTGCCACGCAGGTGATTACCGTTAACATCTTCGCCTAATTTTTCTAAGACTCTTAAATGTCTTTCTATTTCATCTGAAACTTGTCTACAACTTGCTGCTGTATACTCTGCTCGGTCCAACTTCATCAGTGCTGTGTAATGTGCATCTATCAAAGTATCGTTGGAACCGTAACGAGATTTTAATGTTTCAATGGCAATGGTATAGTTGTGATTGGTAATTGATAGCCCAGCAACTGCTTCTAGGGCTTTGTCCTGTAGACTGCTAAACAAATATGTAAGCTTGTCAGCATCAGCCATTGGTTGGTTATCAATATTTGATTGAAAGCGGTCCCAAAACTCAAACCATTTTAGGCTTTCGCCATTAAATTTTGGGAGTTCTAATTTTGGGAGCCTAATTCCCAAATGGTGATCAGAGATTTGTTCAGTAGGTGGATTTTGTGCAGAAGCTATAGTTACTTCTACTGAAGACTCGATTTCTAAAAGAAAATCCTCCGCCTTGAGCTGCACGTCCATAGCTTCTGTAACTATGCTTAACTGAGGGTTGGTCAAGGAGGTGGTGTAATGTTGTATTTGTTCCTGCAGTTTCTTAATTAGGCCCTTTAACTTGGTTACCATATGCGAAGCCCTAGAAAGTTCCATTTCTCCTGATTCGTAGTCTGTTTTTGTTTTTTCGAGACATTCAAGGAGCCTAATCTTTCTCATGTCTAATAGTTTAATTAGAATTTCTTCCATTTTTATTCTGAAACCATGAGAAACAGACTAACTGTAGATAGGTAGCCAGGACCTACGCGTTCGAAAAACAATAGGTAATGCACAAACCATATTCGATTTATTTTTATCTACTTATACAATTGTGCAGGACTCACCTTTACGTGTCTTCCTTTACAGATATCTATTTCTTCTCGTACTTTTTATTTACTACCCGCTACCGGCAAAATTATGACGACGCCGAGTATGCAAGTAAGCATACGAGTAATGTGAATTTCACTTGTTTTATACTTTCACGTTAAAACGCACTGATAATGTTCCGTATATCTATGATAAAAACGTAGTTTCACTGTATAAACAAAATATTTCCCCTTTGTAACAAAGAAAAAAAAGAATTTTCAACCTTTTCAAAAGTTCGCATCAAACAAGGAAAAAACCATAGACAAAAGGAAAATGACAGATAAAAAGGGCGGTAAATGTTGTCTGTAGTGTTGCACGCGGAACATGATTAGTCGATTGCTAAAACCGTAAAAAATATATTTTACTTACAGATTATTAGATTATATTGAAATAATACTTCCGTATCTGCCGTAAACTATCTTACGTCTATTGTTATAGCTAAATAAACATCAGTTTTATTAAAGTACAAAAAATAAAGATAAAAAACAAAATAAAACTTATTAAATCGATTATATGTCAAATCGATTTCAAATATCAATGACTGTAGTGCCACAACGGCACCCCACTAAAACCATAGGCATTTGTTTGGAGGCATGATAGTTAAAACTTATGAATACTTGTAACTCAAATACTTATTCGAAATTTAGGGTACATGTCTGCTTCACTTTACCTGTGAAAGGCCCCCGGGTCAGATCCCAGCATCTCCACCAAAATGTGGTGCCTTCTACATGCGATATAATAAGCCATTCACTAAATGTAGGCATCACACATGTGAGGACCACATGGGAACACAGAATATACACATTTGTCATGAGGGTAGAGAGATGAGTTGACCTGTTTCATCATGTTCATATATCTTAAATGCGTATACCTCTTGGGTGACGTGTAGTCTCCCACATATGGCTGTGCCATTTTTATGTTTTATTGGTTTTACCAAGTGCTTTGCCATTCTCTTTGATATACAAGTATCTACTCATAATAGTAGTTTACATGGCTTTGCACCTCCCTTACCTAACTGGGCATCGGCCGACTTGCTCCGGTCTAAACAGGGTGTATCCCTGGTGATTCTAAACGTGTTTGCATAATCACTTAGCCGGACAGGGGCCCTATGGGCCCCCGGAGGCCTCCACCATCCCCATAGCCTCGCCACGGTTGCTCCAGCTCAGTCGGCCGTGCCCGTGTGTTTCCGGACCACACTACAATGTATGGGAGTGCCAGACTTCCCTGTTCAATGTCCTTGACTACCAAGTGTGCTGTGCACTGCAAGATTGAACTACCAGTGAAGGAAGAACATTAACTGTAAAAGTCCTCTCATCTCTCCACTCATCATGTATGTTTATGTCGACATAAGATATTACGGAGTAATTCACTCACCGGGATCTTTCAGATGGGACTCCTCGGAGCTCTTCGCTTCTAATGTGTCTCCTAACCACACGCTCTTTTTTCACCTCAATTAACCTGTGTGTCACAGCCATCACTTTTTCCCGCCATGTTTCTACCCCCGTGTCAAATGAACGAAAATTAGTCAAAGCCAAGCGTGGTGTTGCCACACAACAAAATATAATTTAACATTGCCATATTGATACATACCGATTGTTTTATGGCGATTCGCGCTGTGCGCGACAGCAAGTCATTGATATAGACCAAAAACAAAAACGGACCCAGAATAGAGCCTTGAGGCACGCCTAGCTGAACATGTTGACCGTAAGATTTGGAACCATTTATATCTACACATTGGAGTCTATTTTGTAAGTATGAATCTATTACATTTAGAGCTTCATTTTGGACTCCATAATGACGCAATTTTCGCAATAGTGTGCCATGGTGTACGCAGTCAAAGGCTTTAGATAAATCACAGAAAACTCCAATTGCATTTTTACAGCTCTCCCACGCCTTATATATGTGCTTGAGCAGAGCAACACCTGCATCAGTAGTTGAACGACCTTTCGTAAAGCCATATTGTTCACTGTGCAGGAGGTTATTTACATTAAAATGTCTAAGCAACTGTTTGAGTATTATTTTTTCAAATATTTTACTAAAAGCAGGTAAGATGGATATTGGTCTGAAATTACCAATATCATTTTTATTGCCTGATTTAAATAATGGTATGACTTTACTGTTCTTCATGAGGTCGGGAAAAGTACCCTGATCAACACATTTATTAAAAGTAATTGCAAGATAAGGAGCTACAATTTCGATTATGTTACTTAGGAGTTTAACAGAAATGCCCCAAAAATCACCAGTATTTTTAGATTTAAGGGTATTGAAAACATCAATTACCTCACGCGGTGATATGTGATCGAAATTAAATATGTTACTGCATTTAGGCACACTACGATGCAAAAAGTTTTCGGCTTTAGACGGAGACGAATTTAAGGAGCGAGTTGTAGTTACAGGAATATTTGCAAAAAACTGGTTGAATGCGTCAGCTACTGCAGCGGTATTTGAAACTAATTTATTGTCTATCAAAATCTCTAACTGATTGTCTTGTTTAACCGACTTTCCAGTTTCGCTATTGATAATTTTCCAAGTAGCTTTAATCTTGTTGCTAGAATTTTTAATAGTTTCGCTTAAAAATTTTGACTTCGCGATAACACAAATCTTTTTGAATAATTTTGAATATTTTCTAACGTATTCTAGAAAAGGAGTATCAAATATGTATTTTTTCAAACCATACAACTCGTACAATCTCGCTCTACTTTTATAAATGCCAGGAGTAGCCCATTGATTAAAGCCAACTGAGGTTCCATTTTTGTTGATGATTTTGGTCTTGAAAATGGACTGGTATTCTTTATTAATAACATCAAAAAGGGCTCCATATATTTTATTAGGGTTTTCCGATTCAACTATAGCTGGCGTAAGTTTATGAGCTACATTACTCTTAAATTTGTTACATCGACCAGCTGTATAAGGCCTGCATTCAATCTTGTGTGTTTTTTTACGTAGTGGCATAGGGAAGCTAGCCAACAAACCGCAATGGTCAGACGATAAGTCATTTAACACTACTTTATTTTCAGTAGGGGGAAGTCCCTTAACGCCGGACGGCACCTACCGCCGGACAGTCGTACTATCCAAGCAAGTATAAACCTGCTCGATTCGAACTACTATTGAAAGGGGTGCGGGGGGTACATAGCTACAGGATCACGCGCAGCAGCTCGTCAGGGACGCGCAACTCCGCAGCAGGCGGGGTGTGTGTTGTTTTTGGCGGAAACGCACGGCTTCTCGTAAGATAGACGTAAGTAGTTCTGACACATTTATGGATTGATATTTTAGTGGTAGTCGATAATTGAAGTAGCACTTGATTGTTATCCGTAAACCAATAGAATTTTATTTGATTTTTGAAACCATTTCGGATAGGTACTACCTAATGTACGATATTGTCTGTCCCTTAGTACCGGACACTAAGCCGTCCCCTAGCACCGGACAGAGATTTTTTATTTATTTCTTGTAACAGATTATGTTATTTTATTAATTAATTTAATTTTCTTTTAAGGTATAGACAAAAGAAGAGAAACGAAACGGAAGACAAGAAAAAAAAAGGATCATGGAGCCTACAAGAACAAACATCTAACACAGACACAACAATTCCTGTAGTTTTCTAAGACTATATCGATGACTGGATCCAATGCTCATCGTGTCTTGGGTGGACACATGAAGCATGTGCACACGTCCCAGAGTGTGGAGATGGTTACATATGTGATCGATGCAGACTTTTCTGACATGTCCGGTGCTAGGGGTATGGCACAAACACCCGTCCGGTACTAGGTGCCACATTTTAAAATTATATTTTTTGTTGCCCAAGTTTGATTAATGGTATTAATTATGTTTTGAGAAAAGGTTGCTTTTTTTAAATTTTATTTGATTTCTATCTTTGTTACCTACTGTAATTCATAAATAAATATACATTCCTGAAAATATATTTTATTTTATTCATTAAAAACCTTAGGTGTCCGTCACTAGGGTACTTCCCCCTATCAGAATCTGTAAACATGTTATCAAGACAAGTCGACGAGGACGCAGTGATTCTAGTTGGTTCAAAAAATAAGTTAATTAAATTAAAAGATTTAAAAAGGTTAAGTAGTCTGACACTTAATGGAGTTGCATCTAAAATATTAACATTAAAATCACCACACACAACTATATTTTTATTACATGATCTTAACTTACTAAGTGAGTCCTCCATTACTGATTCAAAACTAGTAAAATCCCCAGAAGGGGGTCTATAAACGCAAATAATTACATAGTTCTCTAATTCCACACAAGACAATTCAATAACACGCTCGACAGAAAGATTTACTAAATCTAAACGCTGTTTACATTTTAACTTGTTTGAAACAAGCACCAAAGAACCACCTCGAATAGCGCCCTTTCTCACAAACGCACTTTGCACAGTAAAATTATCATCATTCAAAAATGCTAATTCATGCTCCTTCAACCAGTGTTCAGTCAGACATAAGACCTGAACCTGATGGTGTTCTATAAATAAACTTAACTCTAACTCCTTGCCGGACAAACCCTGTATATTTTGATGCACAACATTCAACATATTATGAGGCTTGCCTTTTGTCGCATCTATCAGTTTAAACAATTAATTAAATCAAAAGTATTATTATCACTACTATCAGAAATCATAGGCACAATAGTACCAGTGTAACTGTCTATATTGTATGCTAAGAGATTAGCAATTAGTCTCCTACAACTAGCAGGCAAATACATAGAATGACTAGTTAGCCTGTAATCAATTAAGAAATTATTTATATCAAAATAAGAGATTTCGTTACTGTGACGACAAGTCCTATTATATAATAAAAGATTTAGATTATATATACGCCTATTTTGCTCATTGGACAAACAATGTGAAAATGGCAGAGAAGAAAAAATGAAATTACAATTATTAGTCACACTGAGATGCAACATCCAACCAATGCACTCTGTTATGTCCTTCCTTTTAACAGCTAAAATGTGTATGAAGTAGCGACGGATCCGTTAAAAACGAATACGGATGCTCTGTGTAAACATGCCCTTACGGTAGATTGATGTGTCCACGTTAAACTATGAAAAGATACAATATTCAAGAACATCTATGGCTAAAGCCTCCTGCAGACACACGCGATTAATCGCGCTGCGACAACGAGTCAAGCTAATTTCCACTCTAAAAATACTGCGAATGGACCGCGACATGTCGCCCCGCGCGATTAATCGCGTGTGTCTGCAGGAGGCTTAATACAATAAACTTTACAGTATCAATCACAGCAAAAGGCATATACATACACAAGATTATTTTGTTAGAACTATATCGCTAAACAATATGATCCTTACCAAAAGTTCATAACAAGACTTGCTAATAGCCAAAAAACTACGTAATAAAACAGTCTCTTAGCATTCATATGTTAATTTAACAAAAAAACAAAACACACTAATAAAGAACAGTTGCAATGTATCCGCCGCAATCACATCCATTTTGAAATCAGAACGTTACACATCAAGATGGCGGCTATCGGTAAACTGACAGTTCTGACTTTACTTGTGTGCTTCCTGTGCCTTATCGAAGCCAAGAAAAACAAATATCATGAAGAAAAGAAGCCTGCTGGACACCAAGATCATAAAGATAATCACCATCACCACTTTGTGAAGAGAGACGCTGATGATTACCAGGATGATGGTGATGATTTCAAACGACCTGATTACAACAATTTTGAGAGACCTCACAGGATCCGTGTGTTGCCAGGTTTTCTCCATTAGAGGTGTGTGTGGTCGCAGCGGAAAAATGTGGAATCTGTTTTTTTTTTCTGTTCAATGGATTGTGCAATTAATTTTATTAATGTTCACATAATAATTTTAAGATATCTTTTTGGGTAATTAAAAGGCCTGTTTAATCTCTGAGTGTTTTTATTTAAATAAGTATTTCGCCTTTAGATGTCGATGTTTTTATTTCTGAACAAGTGCAAATAAGGATAAAATAAAATCTTGTTTTTTTTATATAAAGTTTATTAAAAATTTAAAAAGTTTTGGCATACAATAAATCTATTTAAGTAACAGATTACAATAATTATGTTCATCAATAATATTTAAGTAATACGTTTAAAATAATACTTCAAAATTAACAAAAATTAAGTGAAAACCTACAATTTTATAGATTAAAGGTAGGTAATCGAGATTTTACAATACAAGGTAAAACATTACAACAATTATTTTGGTAATTTTTAAACAATAAAATACTTAAACTAAGAGGATTTAAAATGATATCCTTTTAAGTAAATAGCAACCTTTTAAATAGTAAATTCATAACAAGAAATCTTGCTATTGATGTTGTACTTTTTAATACACTATTATATATTAGGTATATAAGTAAAATATCGTACATAAAAATGATCATAACCGCAATACATACAGCTGTTCATCAAAAGTATCGAATACAAACATATTTTTTAATAATTATAGTAGGTAAAGTATAAAATTTATATGAAATAATATTTCTGCGATCTATCCTGATTTAAATTCGTCAGAAATATAACTTGCTACGCAATTTTACTTGTCAAAATGACAGATGTCAAAAACTGACAGTTCCGATTTGAACATAAACATTTAATTTCGCTCTTTTTACATATCTTGTCATCAATATAAATTACAAATGAAAAAGAACACACAGAACAAATTAATAATGATTTACTTATTTATAAGCACCTTTGATTCAGCGACGTTACCTTATCATTTATTTGGTTAGTATAGAGTTTGATCTCTAAACAAGAAAGAATACGTAAATGACACAAAACGGAATGTCAATGCAATGTTAGTCATTGCTGTACAGTAGCGGAATAAAAATGTTGAGCAATTTTCAAATAGGTATGTTTTATATTACGGAGACTTTTTCAAGATGTTGCCACACACTAGGAATTAATTTCTCCTGTATCGTGGGTGCGTTTACAAAGATATAAACTCACATACATAAACAAAGCTAGTCCAACTTACTGTAGAACTTACTCGTATCTCTGACCAGGGCCCCCGCTACCATATGTGCAAAGTGTGCAATGAACACGGGCGCCATCCTTTAGGGGCGCCAAAGCCTAGGGGCCCAGAAAAAAATTGTAAAAAAAATATCAAAGATAATTTTGTGGAGAAAGGAGGAAACGCCTGGGTGTCACCACTGCGAAGATCGCCCGGAGGACACAGTAGAGCATACGGTGCAAGACTGCCCCGCTTGGGCAGAGCACCGACGTGTCCTCACGGCGGCGATAGGCGGAGACCTCTCGCGCCCGGCATTGGTCGAGGCCATGCTGCGGGGCGAGACGGAGTGGGAAGCGGTCGCCTCCTGCGAAGCAGTCATGCTCGCGAAGGAGGAGGCGGGCCGCGTGAGGGACAGGACAATGTCCTCCCTCCGCCCCACCCGCGGTGGTGGACGCCCACGGCGACGGACGTCGCAAGACGATCTCCGGCTACCGTAGGCGCGGGCATGCGGGCGGCGAGTAAAGGGCAACTCGCTGCCCGACCATGGACCATGCCCGGGTCGACAGCGCGATGTGTTCCACGCGCGCCTCAATCTAGAGGGCCGAAGCCTGCCGGGGTCGTGGGACTTATCTCATTACCGTGACCCCGGAACATAAAGGGCTATTGAAGGACACCGTGGATTTTAGTCAGTACAAGTCTGACAGTCCCTCCCGCCCTGCCCGGGGTGGGAGAACTCATTTGATGATTTAACCACGCAAAAAAAAAAAATTTTTGAAATACCTTGAGAATTTAAATAGGATTAGGTTTAAGTACTAAAGACTTCAAATATTTGATCTCACTTTTAGATTAAAACTTGAAGTCCGGATACGTTTAACATTTAGAACTCACTGCGTTCGCTCTTCTTTGAAGAATTGCCTTGTCCTATTCCAAAAAGCTAAAAAAATTCGCGCTCGCTTCGCTCGCGCTTCAGATAAAGTTGCCTTTCATGGCCTCTCTTTTGATAGCTCATTTTTCAATAGTAATGCTTCTTAAATTAGTTAATCTTGTCGTGGTCTACAAAATTTTAATTTTTTTTTTCTCTAACATGGTATGGAACTCTGGGTGTGAAGTTTTGGTTTTTTTTGTGTTTAAGTTCCGAGGCGGCAAGCTTTACAGCCCCAGGGCGCTGAATTTTAAAATACGCCACTGACCGACCTACCGTAAAAAAAAAGATAATTCAAAATGCCTTAAGGGGCGCCAAAATCCTTTTTTGCACACAGGCGCCAGTAGACCTTACGGGGGCCCTGTCTCTGACAATGGTATTCAAACTGCAACCTTACTGTTACAGACATAGAGGATACTATGATTTTGACATACTTGCCAGTGGTAACAAGGTGATAACAATCCAACATAATGACAGCAGAGCTCACGATTACAATTTTTTTAGCAGAAGTAAATAAAAGATTAGATTCACATTATTTGTGTCAAATAAATTTATGTATTTTTTTGCTGACACAAATTAGAATCCACATTATAAATCCATCTTAAGAAGAACGATGTTTTTCCGACTGTAGTCGAATTTTACTCAAAACTGCTTAACCTTTTCATTCCGCGACTATACATCACGTATAGTTGAATGTCATTTACTTAATTTTAATAGCATAGCACATAGTGATACAAGTTGTAGTGTAGCTACTTTTCCAAATTCATCAAATATTTTATCAAGTTTCTAAAAAAAAAATTAGGGAAAAATCAAAACACTTGACAAAATAAAATCAATTTTGACAATTTTTTTTAGAAATACCAGCGAAAACAGCATTTTTTTAAGTTTTTGGAAGCACTACGTTAAAATCATCACATTACAAACTATGGCACATTCTATTTTAAGTAGATAGATAATTAACTCTTAATTAAAAACTAATGTTTTTGGCACATTTAGAATTCACTTTGTTCTTTGGGATTATGTTTTTAGTAAAAATTCTTAAAATTAATTTGGCATTTCGCCATTTAAACACATTGGTAGGTAAATAGGTAACATAACGTCAAATATAGATTCTTTCATTCTTTGTGTTATAAAAAAATATAAAAAGTTGTGCTCACTAACACTACCTTCCCTAACACGCAACAGATTTAATAAACATAAGTAAATGGATATTTTAACATACAAAAAAAAAAATAAGTCACTCTGGTCACTGGTGTTCCTGGAACTGTTACATTACAGGTTGTAATGTAACAGCGTTGCGAACATTACATCAGTGAGTGAGATTAACCAATCATTATAGCGCGCAACATGTAAAGTAACAGTGTGCAACAATTTTTACTGGTTAAACATTTGTTTACAAAATCGAATGATCGATTGTTACATTACAGGCTCTCACTGCGTGTGAAATATAATTATATTATAATGTTTTCTCATTGTCATCTAAACAAAAAATCAGTATCTAGTGTTAGTTAATGACACAAATGACCATAATATACATTGCAAAACATTGTTAAAACGACAAATACTTCAAACATTTAGTAAAACTTGGCATAAATAATCTCACAATGGCGTATTATAGGTAATATATCTATAATAAGGCACATTTTAATGTCTAAATATACATATAGAAAACTGTAAGTCACTGTAATGCCATTTGGAGTATAAAATCTATGCTAAAATGGGTTACAGATGACATTTTAATGAATTAAGTGCACTTAATCATAAGGATACTGTACATTTACAAAGTCAAATGTGTGCGCATATACGAGTACCTATGTTTAGGTCAAATAATATGAACTAGGAAAACTTCTCTGATGTGATGATTCCCTACCTATTAATTTTTTTTAAGATAAAAAAAACAAACCAGATTTTTTGCCAGGTACTTGTTTATCAAAGTCTATAATTGTATCTAGTGAAATACCTATAGAAAAAAAGCTGGTGGCTCCTTGTAAAGTAGTCCATATTGTATAGGAGTGAAATTAAAAAGCATAATAATAAAACTTAAGGAGGTAAGTGATGATTTTAAACTTTTTTGGACGATCTGAGCACATGAATTGAAAACTACAATAAAGCACTTTAGGTACTATCAGCCAACACAATCTCTTTAAGTATGTTCTTAAGCCAAAATCGCTTACAGCGATGACGCCATCTGCGAACCGCCCATTTTTGAGAACCAATACTAGTGACAACTAAACAAAACGAGAAAGATGGGACCAACAAAATGCTGTTAAAAAATAATCTGGCAAATCTGTGATTTTTAACAATGATCACAGATGTCTGACCACCCTTTTCACTAAAAGAAAAAAAAGTCATACTTACAATAAAATTCTTTTACGCTTCAACTTTTAAACAAGCAACATGTCCTATCTACTGCTATTGGCTGATGCTTCATAACCGCTTCTATAGCAGCCGAGTGCTGCATAAGGGAATAGTTTTTAGGTCAATGTAAGAGATTACATTGACCGACTGTACATTTGAGTTATGTAATGCACCATTTCTATTATCAATTTCTGTGCACTAAAGTTCAGTAAAATAGTTAAATCTGTAACCCCTTAAATCTAATTTCATAAAACCAACATAATTACATAAACATATAAAAATCTTTTGAATAAACCTTCGAAATATACATTTCATTATCTTTAAAAGTACTTAAGTAACATCTTATATCTAAAATAAGTAGCTGATATAACTTTAAAATAAACGAAATAAATTGTACGAAAGAGAGCAATGATAAAATGGTGGTGCAATATATTGTAGAAACAAGTTTTTCAAAAATACTCGTTTCGTTTCAAAAAGCTCATCAACGTTAAATTTCCATAAAATTTTAAGCAAATCTATCTATGATATTTATAAGTACATAAATATATTTCTATAAAGGTGCTTTCTAAATAGGCAATATTTTTACTGAAATTTATGGCATCCAAACTACGCGATATAAAACAATATTTTGAGTATGGCCTGGCCATGTATACTGCATTTGTTTTTAAAATAAATTATTTGTAATAAGTATTTCGATGAATTGCCAGTCCAAAGTCTGCAAAATGTGATAGTGAACGCAACACACGGGTAAACGAACTCAAAGCGAAATTAAATTCATTAATTTGGCCAAAAAAATGTTTGAAAAAAAAACTTTTTTTGAAAACAAAATGCTTGAAAATTGTTTTTTTTTTTTTTTAATATATTTGGGTTTTGATACCGAGTACGCACACGAAATTCCTGCAATTAATTTTTTAACACCTTGTATACTAGATTTAAATGTTTTTGATGTTGAAGCCATAAATAGTTAAAATATTGCCCATTAAGACGCACCCTATGAACCAAAAACAAACTGAAACAAGCGCCATCTATAAATTTTATAGGATACTAAAACAAACTAGCACCACCATTTTGTAGAAACCGTAGAAACAGATTCAGTACTCCCTGCGGCAATAGTATCCGAGAGAGCGACATTTCTGGCACAGATGCTGCGGGTGGATCTTGGACTGGTCACTCACATCCAGTCCGTCTGGCTTCTCCAATGGCCTCTGAAACATTTCATTGAAATAATGAGCATAGTGGTAGAGAAATTGAAAGGCAAGCGCCCGTTAGACGTGTGCTTGACTAAGTATCGCAAGGTTCTCGAAACGCGCGTTAGCAAAACGTGCGTTTGTAAAACGTGCGTTTAATAGAAAATGCGCCTAATGTATACCTACGGTCAACTGATAAGGGTGCACCTGCACACACATGGTAGTATACACAATATCCCTTTGGGTAATCTAATCTAAGAACTAGGAACACGCCATTATTAACTCGGGGTCGCGGGACTGTCTCATCAGGTAGTTTCGTGACCCTGGAAAGTAAAGGGCTAACGAAGCATCACCGTAGATTTTAGTCAGTACGAGTCTGACAGTCCCTCCCATTGCGCCCTTGGGCGGGAGGATTCACATTGATGATTTTAACACGATAAAAAATCCTTTATTAACTGATAAAAGATTATAAGCTTAGAGTTATCAGTTGTAGGTCTAAACCAAAACCCGGCAGGCATAATTATTACAGTTTTAATTTAAAAGATCAACGCCCTAGAAAGGCCCCAGGATGCCCTAGCATGACCTACACTGACCTTATTGATGAAGTGCTTCAGAAAGATTGGATAAATAGTACAGAAGCCTTACCACGAGCTCTTAACGCGATCCAGTTTAGGCTGTGGGTAAGAGACAGAGCTATACAAGTAGTCTAGCGCCATCTCTTTCCCACAGCCTAAACTGGATCGCGTTAAGAGTTCATGGTAGGCCACCTGATGTATAAATGTGAATGATGCGAAAGGACTATGTTGTAAGGTAAGCAGATTAGCAAGCAGCGCTTTGTAGTTTCTGTTTACCCTCATGAAAAAAGGGCGTGAATATCAAAGGAAATCACCAAATATTTGAGGACGTGTGATATCTTTCATCCTGTTCGAACCTCTCACAGAGACTGGATGAGAAAAGATCAAGACCGGGCTTTGTGGCGCACAATGGGAGAGGCTTATGTCAAGAAGTGGACGAAACTGGCTGATGATGATGAATCTCTCATAACGCATTACAGGCCACTTTCTCTTATAGACAGTTGACAGTTGGCTAGTGTTCCAGCAGTTGTATTCCAGCCTGATTATGCAATAATTGCAGTAGAGAGCAGTGGTGGCCCAATGGTATCGGCCTCGACTTACGAGTTGTAGGTCGTGGGTTCGAACCCAGTCAGGCGCATTACTTTGTGTAATTTATTTCAACACCACTGCTCTCAAAACGGTGAAGGAAAACATCGTGAGGAAACCGGCATGTCCTAGAACCAAAAATTCGAAGACATATGACATCTACCAATCCGCACTGGGCCCGCGTGGTAGATCACGGCCTGCTCCCTCTCACAGAGAGGAGGCCTGTGTCCCAGCAGTAGGAATATTTAAAGGCTGATGATGATGATGATGCAATAATTTACCTGTTTATGCGGGAAGACATTGATGCGGCACTTGATGCACTCTTGTCCGTTGTTGGCCCAGGAGTTGCCGCTCATCCACTTGCGCTTGCACTTCGGGCACTTGTACTCTCCGAAGCACCTCTTCTTGCCCTGGTAAGGAGTTAGCCCTTCGCCCTTAGGACGAGCCTGGAAAATGAGGTTTATGGTAAGTGTTGTTGTTTTTATGGCCTAAATGCGCATGGTCATTGGCATGTATACAAGTCTAAGCCCCTCCATATGCAAGTCTCCGATTACTTACGACTTTGGTATTCAAGGGACTATCGCAATACAAATCCATAGAGATTCGTACGCAAGCACGCGTCAATGGATACCAAAGTCGGAAGGTATCAGAGATTTACGTGTACGAAGGGTTTTAAGAATTACAGTCGTAATGTTATGTATTGAAATACTAGCACTAAGCCCTCGATTTCGTTCACGAGAATTTTGTATTTTCCTCTATGATTTTCAATTACCCCCTTCAGGGTTGGAAATATCCAAACATTTTAAAATACGTGTTTACTCTACATTCGAAGTTTTCTTCAGGGTTGGAAATATCCAAAAATGTTGAAACACGTGTTTAGTCTACATTCGAAGTTTCAAGTAAATCGGATGAAATGCAAATTCATTTTCACCCCTTAGGGCAGGAATTTCCAAAAAGGCGTCCTAAATGCCAACTTACGTCATTTAAAGAAAATTTGTGTTTTTCATGTTTCTAGACCTAACTGTTTCAGTTATGCTTTAATCGATCAGTGAGTCAGCTAGTGACTTCTTTGATATATTTAGAAAGGATGAGTACATTAGCTAAACCCTTACTTACCTTGATCTAACACTCAGGCTGAGGCTACATTAGGCAGCGATTTGCGATGCGACTAGAAGAGCGAAAGGATTTACTCGTGGTATCGCTGATGAGTGCGGTGTAGCCAGATACGTAAGCTTTCATTTATTTGTTTTAATCGCTTTTGTGGTCGCAGATCGCGTCGCGGCCTAGTGTAGCCTCAGTCAAAAGGTCATAGGTTCGCAAAAGCTCAAAGATTAAAATGGTTAGAATGTATATAAATATAATAATTATATTGTGTGTATTTATAGTAACAAAGAACTCACACATAGGTTTAGCTTATCAATTTCTAAGAACTGATAGAACATCATAATTATTTTGTTTCCTGACGAAGCGGTCTGGGGATCTAAAAACAAAATTGTTCCTATAATTATCAATACCTACTCCATAAATTGAGCGATAGAATAGAATTTTCCATGTCACAATTTTTATCGCAATGCATTTTATAATGCTGCTAAAGTGGATTTTTAGACCCGTTGGTTCAATGTTTATATATTTATGCACATAATTTATGTGTAATGTACGTTTAGGTACTTGTATTGAAAATCGATGTATTATGTATTTGTTTTTATCTAGTTCAAGGGCACCGTATCTAGAAATACAATCCATTCTTGTTACATATTTGGTGTGTAAGGAATAAATGGTATTATTTGTTCAATGTTTGGGGTTCTGTGAGATGATCGTCTTCTGAACAAAACCCATTGGGTAGCGTATTAAAAATACTCGTACAGAATTCTAACTTCTAATCTATTAACTAATACTTATTATAAACTAGCTGCTGCCCGCGACTTCGTACGCGGATTTTGTTGCTTATGCCAGCGACACGGGGTCGTCAAAATCGAAGATCTGATAAGTCTGATGTCCAATTTCAAGAGCCCGGGTAAAAAAATAAATGGGAGTTTTGGCCTGTAGAGTCAAATTTTTATTCATTACATTCATCGTCATCGAAAATTAATTCTAATCTGTTACCGCCTTTACTGCGTGGAGATACTCCCAGCTAATGTTATTTTAAAATTATACAGTGAAATTAGTGATAGCTTTGATTTCCACATTAGGTTTTTCAGATCTTCAATTTTATACGTCAACAGAGAGTGCTTATCAGGCTGAACAACTCTTGCTAAGATGATTGTCATTCCTGTATATGTTATAGTACCGTGTAGCTGGGCTCTTGGAGTTCCATATCAGGTGTGATCTTCAATTTTTATACGTCAACAGAGAGTGCTTATCAGGCTGAACAATTCTTGCTAAGACGTCATTCCCATTATGTTATAGTGTAGCTGGGCTCTTGGAGTTCCACATCAGGCATCTTCAATTTTTATACGTCAACAGAGAGTGCTCATCAGGCTGAACAACTTTGCTAAGACGTCATTCCTATATTATATTATAGTGTAGCTGGTCTCTAGGAGTTCCACATCAGGTGTTCTAGATCTTCAATTTTTATACATCAACAGAGAGTGCTCATCAGGCTGAACAACTTTGCTAAGACGTAATTCCTATATATGTTATGGTGTAGCTGGGCTCTTGGTGTTCTACATCAGGTGTTCCAGATCTTCAATTTTTATAAGGAAACAGAGAGTGCTTATCAGGTTGAACAACTCTTGCTAAGACGTCATTCCTGTGGGTATATGTTATAGTTTAGCCAGCTAAACTATAACATATACATATGGGACACCAAGAGCCCAGGCTCTTGGTGTCCCATATCAGGTGCTCCAGATCTTCAATTTTTATGCGGCAAAGACAGAGAGTGCTTATCAGGCTGAACAACTCTTGCTAAGACGTCATTCCTGTATATGTTATAGTGTAGCTGGGCTCTTGGTGTTCCACATCAGATGTTCCAGATCTTCAATTTTTATACGGCAACAGGGAGTGCTTGTCAGGCTGAACAACTCTTGCTAAGACGTCATTACTGTATGTGTTATAGTGTAGCTGGGCTCTTGGAGTTCCACATCAGGTGTTCCAGATCTTCAAATTTATTCTCTCAACAGAAAATGCTAATCACGTGTAATAATTTTTGCTTTGGCACCATTTTTGTATCTCTTATAGTTTAGCTGATCTGTTGCAGTTCTGCACCAGGTGTTCAAGTTTTCAAGATAAATTATAGCCTATATGTTGGCCAGACTTAATACGATTACAACAAAAAAAGAATCATTCAAATCCGTTCAGTACTTTTTGAGTTTACCCCGGACATACATACAGACAAACAGACAAAAATTCTAAAAACTATACATATTTTTGGCTTCGGTATCGATTGTAGATCACACCGCAAGTATTCTTTTAAAAAAATATTCAATGTACAGTTTTGACTTTCCAACCATTTTATTATATGTATAGATATGAAAGATTGTATCTTTGGGTGGATGTTTGTTATTCAATCATATCGGAAAGATACTAGTTACGGGTTTTGACATTTCTTTCGGAAAAATGTTTTAGTCTGAAATAACACATAGGATAGGTACCGTTTAACCCGGTATTGCGGGCGAAACCATTGCGCTGGCTACAGCTAGCTACTACTCCGTACTCTTATAATATTTTAAAAGTGAAAAGATTTTTCTTTTGGTGGTAGGTCGTCAAGAGTGAATAGGTACGTTACTTCTAAGCAAGCGTATGCTTCACCGTTGACCACATGTTCACTTACCATCAAGACAGTGCTCAAACGCGAACCTTTCTTTATAATAAATAAATAAAACTATCTAAACATTTCTTTCAATCTGAGCAAGTCTGTAAGGAGATTTGGATTGAGGAATTATAAAAATATAATAATAATTGTTTATTTCTCTTCCAGGTTCTTAGTTTGTTGACAAATGTACAGGAAAAAATATTTTATTTGTGGCGACTGGTGCCTAAACTTAGCCGAGGCCTGTATTTTAGAACACCCAGCACCCCACCAAGGTAAGGTATGTAACAATAGTAGTTTGAAAGAGTAATAGTCACAGTTACGAATGGAATCATCCATTCGTCAATCCAAATTTCCACAGAGCTAGCATTGTAATATAAAACCGCTAGAGAAACACCCGTGTTGTGAGCTCGAGCACGAGTCCGGCGTGAGTTACTGCCCAACGAGAACGTTCCTAGAATCGGGGGCCAATGAATACCGCCATTGTTTTCATAAAGAACATTGTACTGATTTCTGGGATCAAAGAATTATGTTCAATGTGATAAATTGATAACGCTTGAGTCAGTTACTATTTTGTTAAGTCTTTTAATTAAAATTATAAGTTATCCTTGGGTAGATATTATAAATGCGGAAGTTTGAATTTTTTTTTTTTCATTTTTAGCGTGGTTAAATCATCAAATGAGTCCTTCCACCCAGGAGGGCAGGATGGGAGGGACTGTCAGACTTGTACTGACTAAAATTCACGGTGTCCTTCAATAGCCCTTTTTGTTCCGGGACCACGGTTATCTGATAAGACAGTCCCGCGACCAAGTTTGAATATTTGGATTTGGATGGATGGATGTCACGTCAGAACAGCTGTACGGATTATGACAGGTTTTAGTTTGGAATAATACATATGGTTTACCCTGGTAGTAGGACGTTCACTGCTAAACATAGGCCTTTCCTACAGGGATCTCAGACTGGTATGTATACCAATTTCTTGGTATACATACCAGTTTTCACGTACCATGTACATGGACTTACACTTATTATTTACACTTACCAAGACTGCTCGGTCCTTGTATGTAAAAATACAAAGCTTGGCCGTAGACCGACAATACTGAATAAACGACAAATTTGATGGTACAATCGAGTATTTCTAACTAAAAAAATCATCTTTTTTCTGAACATGAATTCAAATATAATATCACGGACAAAAATCGCAGTCAGTTGTTAGTATTTATCCGTACGGTTGGTAAAACTGCTTGTTTAGTGTTTACTGCCCTCTATGAGGTAACAGTAAAAGAAATAAAAAAAAAAACCGGCCAAGTGCGAGTTAGACTCGCCCATGAAGGGTTCCGTAGCAGCAATCATAGATTAGGGATAGATTAGTAAGTAATATACACAAACAATAAAAATAATTTTGTTTTTCATAGTGTTTGTATATTATATATATCTCAAAAACTAATAACTGTATCTCATCCAAACCAATTTTCGTTGGAAGTTTTTGTTGAGGTCTACATTATATATTTTTTTTAGTTTTATCATTCTCTTATTTTAGAAGTTCCAGGGGGGGGGACACACATTTTACCACTTTGGAAGTGTCTCTCGTGCTAACTGTTCAGTTTAGAAAAAAATGATATTAGTAACCTCCATATCATTTTTAAAGACCTATCGATAGATACCCCACACGTATGGGTTTGGTGAAAAAAAATAATTAGAGTTTCAATTCTAAGTATGGGGGGCACCCCCAAAATTTGTTTTGTTTTTATTTTTGTGTGAAAATCCTAATACGTTTCACATAATACATCTACCTACCAAGTTTCAACAGGATAGCTCTTATACTTTCGACAAAAAGTGGCTGTGACATACGGACGGACAGACAGACAGACATGACGAATCTATAAGGGTTCCGTTTTTGCCATTTGGCTACGGAACCCTAAAAATACATTAGTATTTGATTTCCGACAGATGTACCAGTATTTAGTTTTCAATACCAGCTTTTAGCCAACTCGGTACAAGGATTTCTGAGTGGCCATGACCGTCTGACATCCCTGCTTTCCTATAGATTTCTAATAAGACCCGGTCCGGCTGGAAGCGGCTTGCAAAATTAAACCCATAGTGCTAAGTATGTTCTTTATCTTCATCATCATGCTAAATCAGCCGTAGGACGTCCACTGCTGAGCATAGACCTCCCCTATAGAATTCTAATAGGAGCAGTTAGAAGCGACATGCATTCAGCACGATCCTGTGATCATCAGATTGGCTGTCCTGTCCACCTAGTGGGTGGACGTCCTACGCTGCGCTTGCCGGTGCGTGGTCTCCTTTCGAGAACCTTTATCTTTAACTGTAACAGTAGTTTTTATCTTCAAAACGTTTGCCTCAAATGTACCACGTTGTTCCCACGTTTATTTAGTGAAAGACCGCGTAATAATTTCTGTATAGAAGTAAAGACTTAAAAATAAATAATGTGAATGATTTGGCAATCTGCCATGAGACATCAGACGCTACTCTGTTTGTATTCGGAACTAAAGATAACAAGACGAATTAATTGGTTTTTAAAGTTATGTTCATAGTTTACTGATAATAATTTACGTTTCAGGGTTGTAATTTTTATGAGACTTTGATTTTTTCATTTGATAGTTTTGATAAAAACTTTTTTTTTTCAAACCTATAAAGCAAAAGAATTTCCTTCCAACCCTTTGGCTTGACATTGATAAACCCCAACTACGCAATTGGGGTGTTATGTAGTTTTCTGTGAATTTCTCAACTACAGGGGGGATCTAAAAACGCCACTTTAGAAATGTTTGTTATTAGAATTGCAATATTTGCTTTCTTTATGAATGATCTAGTCTATCGCTTGAACAATAGAATAGAATATTCTGTTTTGAGAATTTTGCGCAATGCATATAATGCATTGCATGTGATGTTGCTAATGTGGCCTTTAAGATCCGCAGAAGTCTCCTAAGAAGTTCTCAATTAAAGAAAAAGATTGAGCCAAACATTTGTAAACTTATTTCAATCGTTGAGTTATAAATATAACTTGACACGCGGCTGGCGCAGTGGCTGGGTTATTGGACTGCTGCGCTGCGTGTCGGGGGTTCGATTCCCGCACGGAGCAAATTTTTGTATGATCAACAAGTAGTTGTTTCGTTTCTGGGCGTTTGTGCATGTGAGTTTCTATGTTTGTAAACGGACCCACAACACAGGAGAAATTCCTAGTGTAGAAAATAGTTTGTAACTTTTCTCACCTGTGGACAATCTCCAATATAATGCCCCTTCTTGAAGCACAGATGGCACATGTACGCCGGCGGAGGTGGTCGTGGGGGCCTCCTCAGCGACAATGCTGCTAGCTGCTCAGCCAGGGAACTGGTGTCATCAGCAGGAGGTGCTGTCGGCCCTGAGGCTGCGGTCGGCAGCGGGCCCCAAACGGAACCTGGCACCCACTGAAAATTTACACAAAATTTTATTAGACAGTCTGTACTAATATTATTAAGTTGAAGAGTTTTTTTTGGTTGAATGCGCTTATTTTAGAAACTACTGGATCGAATTGAAAAAATCTTCTATATAACATGACGCTACGTCGAATAGGAGTGGAGCAGTGTGTGAAACCCCGGGGAACAGCTTTTATAACATAATATCAATACTTTCATATAAGCTCATAAGCTTGGCTACTTGGCTAGCTCTTACAGCAGTAACGCACTGCATCCAATCAGAATCCGTGAAAATACCTATAAAAAAAAAGAATACCTATAAAAAAAAACTCCGACCAATATTGCTTTTCGCACTGCATGTTCCGAAGTGGAGATTCAAGGATGACAATAAATCAGATGAAGGAAATAGGATATTGAGCGTAAACTAGGTACGAATAGTTTTATGGTTAGTTCGGAACGCATTTTCACGGATTTGGATCGGATTCAGTTGGTACGAAAATAGTTAAATGTATTGATAGGAGATTTGACCTGTTTTCTGTTCTGCACAGGGTCGCGGGATCGGGCGTAGAACCCCCTTTTATCGTGTTAAAATCATTAATGCTATTGTCAAACAGACAGGCGAAGCGAACGCGAACGAAGCATTTTTGTTTGTAATGTATGGAATTATTTGAAACCTGTCACATAGACTATCGGACCGCTTTCGCTTTTCTATATGACAGGATTCGGATCGGATTCTCTTCGCCTGTCTGTTTGACAATAGCTTAAATGAGTCCTCCCACCTAGGGCGGGACGGGAGCGTGTCAGAGGCGTACCCTGGAATGTAAAGGGCCACTCAAGGAACAGGGTGGTTTTTAGTCAGTACCCCCCGACAGACACAATCATTTGTTTGATGATTATCACCCCCAAAAAAAGGTTCTTGAACAATCCGCTCGCCTTATGAGGTAGGGTGAGCCCTACCTTCCCGTAATGTTAAATCCTAAGCACGCTACTGTTAATTGACTCCTGTAATCTCTACATAGTTTTTGGAACTCTGGGATGTAAACGTGAGTCAAGAAGACGAAGTGTGAGAAGAGGAGTATCCAAATAATCCACCACAGGCTGTTATAAAGTTCCTTTAATTTGTGAAAAACCTTCGCGGCTTTAACTATATCTATACTTTTATGTCAATAAACGTAGAACATCGGCTATAACGCTTTTTTCAGCAAAGTTGATTGATTGACTACAGGCAGAAACTTTCACATTGAATAAATAGGTTCTAAATTAACAACGAAGAGTTTCTTTACTTACACCGACAGCTCTACCTCTGAAAAAAATGTTTTTTTAACTGTTTTTAGGGCAAATTTCTTGATCTGTATAACCAGACGAAAACCCGTCAATTTTAGAGTACTGAAGTTAATTTGACAGTTTTGTTTTTTTTTGGGACAAACCCACCACACTATTCCCAACCACTGCAACTCCTGAAAGCCAGAATTTGACAGTTGCTTCCGTTTCATCATCATCATCGTCATCTCAGCCATAGGACGTCCACTGCTGAACATAGGCCTCCCCTTTAGATCTCCACATATACCGGTTGGAAGCGACCTGCATCCAGTGTCTTCCGGCGACCTTTCGATTGAGCATCTTTAAAACTCCGATACAGACAAAGGTCAGAATAAAGATTGCAACCGATAGGTATAGGTTATTAATTTCCAGCGTTCGTTAGCCATGCTTGACCACCGTTGTATAATTTCTGCTTTTACAAGGATTAACTATCTGATTTCACAAAAGCAAACTGACACACTTTTAGCTACCAGAAACAAACGACAAACCATTTAAGGTTTATGATCTTGCCATTAATAAATTAATGAAATCTGAACTAACCATCAAGTCATTACAGTACACCATTGAGTGCGACATTCCTAGACGTTCTTAATCACGACCAATATGCGGGAACGATTACACAAATGAAATTGCAGTAAATAATGACCCGAGCGCCGCGATTGGTCGGCTGGGTTGCGGGCGCGCATCTGTTCAACGAATTATTGAGCCCGCGCACTCGTTCCAATTTCGAACGTGCGTTGACGCTCTGAATCACGCGCGGACACAAATGGGCTAAATGCTAATGCGTGTTTTTTGAACGGTCTTTATTGATTTGTTAGACGGGAGGGGACTTTGATATAAGAGCTTCTTCTTCGAAATCTGTGTGTAGACGGTAGGATGAACTGTTTATTTGATGAGTAGAATCTGGATGGAAAAGTCTGTGTCAGTAGCGACAATTTTGTCGTAGTTACTAGATCTAGAAAGGCGTGACATCTGGATTCGATTAGCAGATTTCACGCTTTTAGATTTTATTAATATTCCAATAATAGATCAACAATTATGTGTAGTGCTAGACTTTTATTGACATCATTATAGGTAGGCCTAATGCTAACCGTGCTATGGAGAGGGCTATGCTCGGTGTTTCTCTACGTGATCGAATCCGAAATGAGCAGATCCGTAGACGAACAAAAGTCACCGATATAGCCCACCGGATTAGCAAGCTGAAGTGGCAATGGGCAGGCCATATTGCTCGCAGAGCAGATGGCCGATGGGGTCGAAAAGTGCTAGAGTGGAGACCACGGACTAGCAAGCGCAGCGTAGGACGTCCACCAACGAGATGGACAGACGACCTTATAAAGGTCGTCGGAAGACGCTGGATGCAGGTCGCTTCCAACCGGTATATGTGGAGATCTAAAGGGGAGGCCTATGTTCAGCAGTGGACGTCCTATGGCTGAGATGATGATGATGATGAATGCTAACCGTTTCATAAAAGGCAACTCTTGGTTTATTACCTGCTGCTAGTTTATGTAATTCCATTGCTGGACATAAGCCTCTTCCTAAGATTTTCAATCCAGGACTAATATGAGTATGTGAAACCATTGTAGGATTTGGTTAGCTCCTCCCACCTTCTACCACGATGTCATACTGCTTTTTATGTTGTCTGTATGTCTTCTCGTATTATTACAAAAGTCGTAGACTTCGACTTAATCCTGCTCTATTTCCGTTGAATTTCACGAAGTTATTCGCACAGAGACTATAGAAGTCTACGCGTTGATTAAGTCGATTAATTACGAAGCAACTATTGTAAAGCTCGCTTTTTTACTCACAGCCTATCTTAGTTCTAGAAACTACTTCTGAAATTGCGACATGTTTACAAAAGCTGACGATTTAGTCATCATAATTATACCATTAGACGGAAACATTGTCATAATCAGAACAAATAAATCAAGACGTCTGTAAATGATAACTAAAGTCGTTTTAAATTGTTTGACTTTCATAAATCAAAGACTAATATTATAATTATAACTATGTGCTTTAATTAAATGGATTACATTATCTTGATTTTGGATTTTCCGTTTGTATAATTATAGCGTTGATAAAAATGTTTGTGTCAAAAAGACACACACTTTACAATATTTGTTTTACTCCTTTATTAGAAAACTAGTTTAGCCCGCAGATTTGTCCACTTGACTTTACAATTATTATTTTGACTAAACACATACACAAATGATATAAATTAAAATAATTATGTAGATTCACTTAAGCTAAGATTCGTGTCAAAAAGTTTTATCGTAATTATTCATTTCCTGATTTGGCGGTACACACGGCTACACTTCAAGCATACATCACCTTTTTTATTCTAGAACTTATTTGGAACTACCACCCCGACCAAAATCGGTGCTGCGCATCTGGTAAAATCAAATGCATTTTTCATCTTTATGTAACACCCGCAAATGGCAGCCAAAAGGAAGTTCAAAGCGGCCATTTTTCTCAACATATACCTACCGTTGATATGAAGACAGATATAAAACCGCACGTTTGTTTAATAATATGGCCATCTATTAATACCGGAGAAGCGGTGGGCGGAGCCATTTGGGGAGACTGTGCTGTTTTCACTGCAATTTGTTAGATGGAATACATCAATGGAATGTCCTGATACAGCCGATTTTATTTAACATAGTTGGGAAAGGACTAACACTGGTATTCAAGAACGCTACTTAGATAAGTATGGCAGCAACACTATGCTAAGTAAGGCATTTCTCACTGCGTTCGTCATGGCAGGCCATTCATTTCATAAACAATACTTAATGGACTCTTTGCTGTGCGGACACTTAGCATTGAATGGGGCGCTGTGATTGGTTAACGTTGCGACGCGACTTCACTCGGGTTGACCGACTGACAGAATAAACGTCAATCAAGACCACTGTTTTATTTACAAGTTTTGTTAACTGTTTCCTAAGTTTTACATAATTTAAAATAAACTTTTCAAAATGAATACTAGTTGCTTGCCTTTATTGAGTACGAAATCACCCAAAGCATGGTAATTATTAAATTGTATGTTTCTGTTTGTTTCACTAGTAACTGGTACATAGCAGGCACTGGAAGGCCTCTGCTGATAACTTTCAAAACAACTGCATTTATTAGAGGCATAAGTACAGTCGAACCTGGATAAGCGAAAACTGGATAAGTGAGAAAACTCTATAATGGTTAGGTCCCGTCATTTTTGTTCCGAATACCTCTATGAGAGACAGTGCAGGCACCTCTTTTAGAGAGAGTAATTTTTCACATCTAGACCACTGTAAGTGACAGTTTTTTTCCTTTTGACCTCTGTAAGCGAGACTATTTACAATAATATTTCAATACACATCTCAAAACTCGCAACTTTAGGTACTTGAAACCAAACCATATCCTTGTTTGTAAACAAAGAAAGCCAATGCGTCTTTGTTTTCGATGAAATTACAAACGGCTGCAGCACATGTGCGCTTGTCCCTACCTGATATCTTCAACATTTGGTTTCTCGACTTTTGTTAACCTCTTTAAATGAGAGTAACTACACTCAAACCTTCGTAAGTGACTGTATATAAAACGATATCTTTCGAAAATCTATAGCGTCTTTTAAATTCATCAGCACTGTAATAATCGAAAGGATTTTGAAAGTCACGTATCACGTTTCTTGTGCTGATTGTTCTTTGTGTATTTATCTTCTCAAGAATATCATTAACAAAATTATCTTCGCTGCTGTAATCCATCGCAATTAAACAAAACATATCAGCGTATCACAATCACAAATCGCTACAAACGTACAAACATAACCTAATACCCGATGCCAGTTTGACATTTGTGTTGACTGTCGCACTATGCGTAGCGTAAAGTACCTAGCGAGCTACTTTAGCTGTGCGTTCAATACAGTAAGCGCATAGTGTCGTTCGTCCCTCAAGTGTCGTTTATGAATAGGTTTTTGTGACCCTGTGCGTCCGCGCGCCCTGTGAGACCTCATAGTAATGTTCATGAATACCGGTGTTAGTTCTTGTGATGTGATTGTGTTGGCCTGTCTTGTTTATAATCTAACTCTATCTGACATTATGCTGAGCTGAGACCGTTTTGTCAATTTTTTTTTTGCATATTTTTAAGGCGATGACAAGAGCTAATGTCACCTCTCGCTCGCACGTTTCGACATTTTGAAAGATATAAAATCACTGATCCCATTTTTGAAAAATCGCAATCAACTATTTTTTGTGTAATCACATTGCACAGTTTAGTAAAAAAAAAACATTTTAATCGATACAAGTTTACCTACTCAAAAATTTGCTTAAGTACTAAAACTAGTCAAGCAAATTTTTTGAATTGATAAATTTGCTCTTGATCTATATAAATTTAGAGTTAGAATGTTTTGTCATAGAATTCATACAATTCTTAAAAAAAAAAAAACGAATAGTTGTTACGTGCTGTTAAAAGTACGAAAAAAATACCTTGTTAAAAATTTAAAATAAATAATACTCTTTTTTGGAAGTTTGTACTCTTTATTTCATCACCATCAGCCTATAAATGTTCCCACTGCTGGGACACAGGCCTCCTCTCTGTGAGAGGGAGTGGGCCGTAATCTACCACGCGGGCCCAGTGCGGATTGGTAGATGTCACATGTCTTCGAATGTTTGGTTCTAGGACATGCCGGTTTCCTCACGATGTTTTCCTTCACCGTTTTGAGAGCAGTGGTGTTGAAATAAATTACACAAAGTAATGCGCCTGACGGGGTTCGAACCCACGACCTACAACTCGTAAGTCGAGGCCGATACCACTGGGCCACCACTGCTCACTGGGCCACCACTGCACTCTTTATTTACCTCCTATGAAATCAGATGTACTCTATTTCTTCTAATAAAAGTTGGCAACCCTAGTTCCGCATCCATCTGTTTCCCGCGATTTTGATGATACCATGAACCTAGCGCTTTTTTAAACGGCACGGGTTTCTGTGGCCCTGTTTTACTTTCATCTGGATTCTAACGTCATTCATCATAACTTCTTGTTTGTTGATTTTGCTTTATGGGACTAGACCTAAGTAACTTTTTTTACATTACCTCCTATTAATTTCTCCATGTGTAGTGGGTCCGTTTAGGCTAGACTAGCTTGTCTAGAGAACTGGTGGCCCAGTGGTATCGGTCCCGACTTACGAGTTGTTGGTCGTGGGTTCGAACCCCGCCAGGCGTATTACTTTGTGTAATTTATTTCATCACCACTGCTCTCAAAACGGTGAAGGAAAACATCGTGAGGAAACCGGCATGTCCTAGAACCAAAAATTCGAAGATATGTGACATCTATCAATCTGCACTGGGCCCGCGTGGTGGATTATGGCCCACTCCCTCTCACAGAGAGGAGGCCTGTGTCCCAGCAGTGGGAACATTATAGGTCGATGATGAGTGGGTCCGTTTGCAAACATAGAAACTCACATAGGTACACAAACACCCAGACCAGGACAAGTACAATTGCGGATCGTAGAATGTTCCGTGCGGATTGGAGGTGTGGTGGCAAAGACTGGAGAACGTTGGCCTGAAATTGAGCAGAACCAAAACAGAGTATTTGTTTTGCGATTTTGGCGGTCTCTCCAGTCCTGTGCCCATTACTCTTGCAGGAACGCCCATACCAGTCTGTTCCGACTTTCGGTACCTCGGGTCGCTTGTCCAAGGAGATGGCGATGTAGACCGGGACATAACACACCGGATCAACTCGGGATGGATGAAATGGCGACAGGTCACCGGAACAACTTGCGACCCACGGATGCCCCTCAAGTTAAAGGGGAACATATACAAATCCGTGATTAGACCTGTCGTATTGTATGGATCGGAATGCTGGGCTGTGAAAAAGATGGATGAGAAACGATTGCATGTAGCGGAGATGAGGATGTTGAGATGGATGTGTGGAGTGACAAGAATGGATAAAGTAAGGAATGAGTTTATAAGGGGAAGTTTGAAAGTGGCGCCTGTTACAGAAAAAATGAAAGGGAATCGTCTATCTTGGTATGGACATGTGATGAGGAGGGATGACACCCATGTGACTAAGAAAGTGATGAGTATGAATGTTGATGGATGGAGAGGAAGAGGAAGGCCAAAGAAAAGATGGATGGATTGTCTAAGGAATGATATGAAAGAAAAAGGAGTAAATGATACTGTGACGTCTGATAGGGGAGAATGGAAGAAGAAAACGTGTTGCGCCGACCCCAAGTAGAATGGGATGAGGGCAGGAAGAAGAAGAGAATGTTCCGTGCGGGGATCGAACCCGACCGCGCCACGCTGCGCAGCAGTCGATCGCTTAACTACTGCGCCAACCGTATATATGATGATTACGATGTTTATGCGCCTTCCGTAGAAAATTCTAGTCTTTGTCTTCACCTAAAGTTTTCACTGTGTGACTAAAACAAACACCATCTATTTACTATCTAAATTACTATTATCTTTATCTATTAACCTAATATTTCCATAATCTTCTTAACTTCGCTTATCAGTTCCGCGGTCTCCACTATAAGGCTGAGGTTACATTAGGCAGCGGTATGCGACGCGACTGGAAGAGCGAAATGAGTTATACGTGGTATCGCTTATATGCGATGTCGGTGGTGGGAACTTTCAAATCGATCGCAACTACAACCTTTTAAGTTCTTTTTTTTTTAGGTTATATCTTAGTACAGAGGCGTAACTACCGTCGTATCAATTATAAGGGCCCCCAAGTGTCAAGGGCCCCCGATGATTGGAATAAAAATAAAAACATAAACTGTTGCTGTTAAATGAAAACTTATCGCGGCCATAAAGCTCCAATTAATTATCGAACTCCTAACATAGCTCAATTTTCAAAGTGGCTATACTCGTATGTATAGTTGTCATAAAATGAGCTACGATCATTCGATCAGCATTCTCAATTTTCTAGCTCACTTCAACATTCTCTTAATGACATCAGTATTAACATTAGTTACACGAATCAGGATGCTAGATTGTCTTTATTCTGGAAAATTATTCATTTAAATTACAAGGGCCCAACCAATTTTTCATACGGGGCCCCTTTTGGCATAGCTTGTTACGCAACGCTATGTTTATCAATATATCTGGTTGGCTATAAGAAGGAGCTGTCTTCAACAATGTCACCACTAAGAGGAGTTATCATCACGCACACAACGTATACCAAAGTCGTAAGGTATTGGGGACTTGAGTCGCGTTGTGTACGAAGGGTCCTTTTAAGGGTCCTATACTAAACGCTCATGTGTCGCAGATCGCGTCGCGTTCTAATGTGACCTCGGCCGTAGGCTATTCTTCACAATAGCGTCATTTGTTTCGTATTACTCTCCTAACTGTGGCTGAGATGGTCGGTGAATCTTTGTAGTGTCCAGTTGCTTTTACGATGACATCCGGCGGCCGCATTTGAGCATCTTGATACCTCTCTTGTAAGCTTGATTGTTAAATCTTATGTATGGTCTATTGTCGGATTTTTTTCAGTGTTGGGTTGCATTTTTACCCGACTACGGCGAAGCAAAAAGGAGGGTTATTATTACCCGACTACGGCGAAGCAAAAAGGAGGGTTATGATTTTTTTGATCGGTATGTATGTATGTACCTATGTATGTATGTATGTTCATCTGTTCCCTCATAACTTCTGAACTACTTATCAATACTTGACAAATGAGGTGTCGTTAGAAGCGTCTCAGTTGTCCGCTGGTTATAGGGTAGGTGACGTGTCACCAAATCCAATATGGCGCCCTCTAGGGGATGAAAAGTCGTAACCGAAAAAAAAAATATTTTTGCACAGTATCGACATTGGTATCAAATTAAAGGGCTTGATGAGCACATTTGAAATATATATACATTATAATATATAGCTTTTACTAGCTACTTTGCCTGTTTCTAACAGTGTCAACATGGGTATCAAATGAAAAGGCTTAATGAGTACCTACATTTAAAATTCACTCGCTGCTTTGCTTATTATATCTAATAACCCCAAAATAGTGTAAATAAAAAATAAGTTAAAATAACTAAAACCCGACTACGAAAAAATCGCGCACTAAAAAGTATAAAACAAGAATAATCCGTGTTACAGAAATTTTTAATTAATAGCCGTGGTCGTATGCCACCTGCGGCTGTTTCACACAATCTTTATTGGCTAGGTGGCATACGACCACGGCTATTAATTAAAAATTTCTGTAACACGGATTGTTCTTGTTTTATACTTTTTAGTGCGCGATTTTTTCGTAGTCGGGTTTTAGTTATTTTTCATCTTTCGTCGGCTTTGGAAATGTGTAGTGTTTTTCATATACAATTCTAATAGATTTTTTACACTGTTTGTCACCTATTGCTCTCCGAGTCAAGGTGTCACTCTCATAGACCGTCAACAAAGATACGGTCGTATAAAAGTATGTAGGTAACTTGAAATTTTTGAGTGAATTTTACTCCTTAATAGTTTAGAAATTATAAGGTCTGAACAACACATCGAAAGTCGAGACAATTGTCCAATCATTTTGCCACCAATTTTTAGTTCGTACCACTAACTATTCTTATGCCTGTTAGTGATAAATAATAGGAAACACCCGAAACATTGGCCGAACCTACGGGTTTCGTGCTTAGATATAGAGTACCCCTAAAACTAGAAGTAGCCTTCAAATAAAACGGATCAGGATTTTGAATACAAATATCGGGTTAATCCTGAGTACTTATGAGCTGTCTATTAGTATTACCTTTGAACAATGACACGTTCATAATAAAATTAATGTATCTAGTATATAAAAATCAATGCCACTTTTCGTTATAAAGTTATAATGTTATAACTCAAGAACGGGCTCACCTATCCAAACCAAATGTTTAGGCTTCGTTCGAACTATTTAGAAGATGCTTTATGTGAAGTTTGCACAAATCGGACGAGCGGTTCTTAATATACCCGTGCGAAGCTGGGACGGGCCACTAGTTGATAATATAACATTTTTTTTCAAATTTATTTTATTTATTTAAACACACATACTATCAAAGTTTTTTAATTTTTAATTTTCAAATCATTTTTTTTTTTTTAAAGAAAAAAAGGCTTGCCTTTACCATGAAATTACGGGACAAGTATTGGATATACAAAGCAAGAGACTTGAATCTTGTAACGAAATTAATCTAGTAAATAACATTTATTAGGCAAACAATCGTTTACACACCAAACAATGTACTTTTCCCAACAAAAAAGACCAGAAAACAATACGTCAATGATCGTTTCCTAGCATACCACAACACATTTACGCGCATACCCGAACACAATTAAGGTAGGGTGCATGATGCCGGGCTCACCATAAACTCTATTCTTAGAGCACGGCTACCTGTCTGGTTTCCGTCACGCATTTGTCAGCCAAACAGTTTGGACGCACGCTTTTCCATTCCGACACTGTTTTGGTCACGGTGGGGACAGTTTACTAGATATGTTTTAGAGTGATTTGTGAGGTAAATTAAAAGCAGACCTTGGAATGTTTCAGAACGTTTTTTTTTACGTGGTGACGTGGTAAAGTCATCGAATGAGTCCTCCCACCCAGGGCAGCATGGGAGGGACTATCAGACTTTCACTGAATAAAATCCACGGTGTCCTTCAATAGCCCTTTACGTTCCGGAGCCACGGTTATCGGGGTTATCGGCTTTAATGTTTCAGGATGAAAATGACGTTGGAGTGCTCGAAAAAAATCTTTATGGCATTAAGCCATTAAGCAATAGGGCGTTATGATAGTAGTGGTGCAATTCGGCCTCCCCTCTGTGAGAGGGAGTGGGCCATAATCTACCACTATAATAATATTAATATTTACAATTAATAAAAAAGAAAAATATTAACAGGGATGAATTTCAATTGTTTTTATAATCTAGCCCTTTTCTGTTGGAGTCGGCTTCCATTCTACATAGAGCAACTAACGGTGCATCCACACCGCCGGTAACATTTGTGGAGCAACAAAAGGCAACACGGTAACATTCGGCAACATTCGGTAACTTTTGTGGCTCCTTGTTACTATTTGTTGATTGTTACTCATCCACACCGCAGTAACATCCGACAACAAATGTTGCCGTGTTAAGCCTCCTGCAGACACACGCGATTAATCGCACTGCGACAACGAGCCAAGCTAATTTCGACTCTAAAAATACTGCGAATGGACCGCGACATGTCGCCCCGCGCGATTAATCGCGTGTGTCTGCAGGAGGCTTTACTGTATGTCGAGTAACGTTGCTCGACAATCGGCAACATTGTTAGATAATGGGGATAACATTGTTACCCAATGTTGAGCAACGTTAATCGACTTACAGTAACACGTCAACACTTAGTAACATTAAATAACATTTTGTAGGCGGATGTTACCGAATGTTGAGCAACGTTACTCGACTTACAGTATCGCGTCAACACTTAGTAACATTTTGTTGGCGGATGTTACCGAGCAACATTTGGAAACGTTGAGCTACAAATGTTACCGGCGGTGTGGATGCACCGTAACTGTCTGACCTCCACAACCCAGTAATTGGGTAATGCGAGTGTACTACGCTAGTGCGACAAACGGAAGTGCGATGAACGCTTGTGCTACAAAACTGTACTGCGACACAGATAGTTCTAATGCACGCTTGTGCGACACACTGAAGGTCGACATCACGCTGGTGCGACAAACGATTGTGCGACTGTAGTGCGACACCACGGTAATGCGACACTACGATTGTGCGACAGACAAATGTGCGATAGTGTTGTTATTGGACAATACGTTGGAGCAGTATTAAAAAAAAGTTAAAGGGATTGGATGGAATGCGATACTATTTCGAGCTTTTCACGCTAACAGTAACAATAAATTCTCAACGATGTACAAATGACAGCCGGGACCGAGTGTACTACGCTAGTGCGACAAACGGAAGTGCGATGAACGCTTATGCGACAAAACTGTACTGCGACACACGATAGTTCGAATGCACGCTTTTGCGACACACTGAAGGTCGACATCACGCTGGTGCGACTAACGATTGTGTGACTGTAGTGCGACACCACGGTAATGCGACACTACGGTAGTGCGACAGACAAATGTGCGATAGTGTTGTTATTGGACAATACGTTGGAGCAGTATTAAAAAAAAGTTAAAGGGATTGGATGGAATGCGATACAATTTCGAGCTTTTCACTAACAGTAACAATTGTCAAAGATCTACAAATGACAGCCGGGACCAGGCTTCGAGGCAATGAGTAAACTCGTAATGATAAATGGTCACCCATCCACAAACTAACCTCAGTAAGCTAAGCTAATATCTTTCAGATAGATATGTTGCGCTTTTAAGAAACTGTGAAGATTATGCCGTCTTTTCTTGTTATTGAGTCCCGAGTTCATCGGATAAAGACGGCACAGATAGGGCAGTGACTGATCGATCGACTCCTGCGCAGCGTGTTACGTGTTCGATCCCAGCATGGAACAAAAATTTGTATGATCTGCAAGTTTTGGATCTGGGAGTTTGTGTATGTGAGTTTCTATGTTCGTAAACGCAGTCACGACAAACAAAGGAGAAATTCTTAGTGGAGGTGGAGGGCAATGATTTAAAAAAAAAAGTATAATTGTGGTTTTTCCATTTGAAGCAAGTGACACATTGATGGCAATAGTTTAGCCGCCCATTAGATGATACTGCGTTTTAATTTTGGGTTTGTTATAAGATAACCTCGATTTAACCCTTAAAAAACAACATTACAAAAGATTTTTTTATACATTTCAATGCCTAAACAAACATTAGGTGAGGCAGGAAGGAGTTAAGAAACAAGAACCGGAACTCGGAGTACATCAGTCAATAGTTAGTAACATCATCGTTCGATAGTATCGCAATATTAAGAACACGAATGGAGAACTTATCGAGATAAACTTTTTTGAGGGATGCACTTGAACCCCACGATTTTTGCATGACTCGTACTGACTAAAATCCACGGTGTTTCTTCAATAGCCCTTTACGTTCCAGGATCACGGTTTCCTATTTAGACAGCCCCACGACCCCAGCAGGCGTTTGGCCTTCTAGAAAAGCGAGATTAAGATTTTTGCATCTGGGTAGTTCACATCATCATCATCAGCCGGAAGACGTCCACTGCTGAACATAGGCCTACCCCTTAGACCACCACGCCGAACGAGAATTCGCCACTTGCATCCATCGGTTGCCCGCGGTAGTTGGTTTTTGAAAATTATATGATTTACTAGCTGACCCGGCAAACGTTGTTTTGCCATAAAAAATAGAAATTAAAAATTTTGTCACCTATTTTTCATCCCCCTAACATTTAGGGGGATGAAAAATAGATGTTGGACGATTCTCAAAGATACCGGATAAGCACAAAAAATTTCATCAAAATCGGTCAAGCCGTTTCGGAGGAGTATGGCAACGAAAACTGTGACACGAGAATTTTATATATTAGAATTTCTTGACAAAACAAATGCGTCTTTAATTAATTTTCTTATAGGTTGATTTACATTGATCTGGATCCAGCGTCACTGGATTCTGACGCTGGATTGGTAATGGATTAATTTAAAAATGTTTCAAATCTTTCAATATCGATTATATGAAGTTTGACTGTAATTGGTCACCCATCCATAGACCGTCCTCAGAAAGCGTTGCTTAACCCTAAAGAACGAAGCGTCTGCTGTTATTTTATTGGCCACGAGCGTCTGCCATACATTGCTACATGCAGTTAATGAACAATATCAATTACTGCCTTAACAGTAGCGCAAAATATGCGTAAATAGCGCGTATTTAATTTTTTATGTCAATGACCCCTTGTTGCCGGATTTAGGCGGGATTTACTGGGTGTTTATACCGTATGGAACTATTTTGATCGCGCCACCGTCCATGCTTTGGTCACTAAACTATTGAACTTTGGTATGCGGACAGATGCACTTGAGTTTTTGGTTAGTATCGATACTTATCTACCGATAGGTCCTTGAGTTTTTGGTATCGATAATTGTCTACCGATATGTCCTTGAGTTTTTGGTATCGATACTTTTCTACCGATAAGTCCTTGAGGTTTTGGTATCGATACAAAATGACCTTGATTAGACAACTTATTCAATGATCCTCTTTTAGTTTACATTAATTTGATTGACATTAGATGGAGTTCTCAAAACATTTTAAACCAAAGACAGTCTCAAGTCAATCTGTCAAGTCAATTCAGTATTTATATGGGGCATAAACGGCTTAAACTCTTATTTTACATCTTGACTACTATTACTTACGTATTGACAGAATAAGGATCATTCATTTTAGATTTAGACGTGGTCCTTAGGTCCTATTTAGATTATAAAAAAAAAATGGTATATTATGTTCGTTTCGTTACATGATGAAACTACTGGAGCAATCATCTATTGACTCATACTTACTATGAAACAGTTAGGTTTATTTTGTTAAAGTGTGACGTCACACGCTATATGGATCAGAGAGAAATGGCTAATACATCACTAGATTGTAAACCATACAACTGTTAGTCTAGACTTTGTATACATAATTATCTCACTTCCAAGAAGTTTGAAAAAGAGAAGAAGTGTTGCAATATTTCAAATAAGTAGTAATTCTATTTTTGAACTTATCAAGATGGTTTACTTTTTTTGAGGTTCAAAGAGGTTACATTCAATAATTAATACAATTAGAAAAAAAAAACTATCGATACCTGATCATTCTGGTCATGGGTCAAGTAGAGCCATCCGAGTAGAGCTTGAGGACAGTTCTCAGTCTTGCCGCACCACTGGGGCAGATCGGCACCAATCGCAGTAGGCGACATCGCACCATAACACTATCACAGCACTACGGGTGTTAAAAAACCGGGTTTTAGTAGAAGTCTGATGGTCTTTGTTTGGTACATCAGGCCATCGCGTCGCGGCCCGGTCGGCGTGTATTTTTGGATCGCGCTGGGTGCCACGCGGTGCGTGTGCGCCTGTTGCGTTGTGACTAGCGATCGCCGCCGCTCCTTAAGATGGGAGATGTGGCGATTAGGGACGTCTGGACGTTAGAATGGTGTCGTGATATCGATTGCAATTGGTGAGCTTTTTTTTTATGTTTTGAAAAAATAGTAAGAAAAATCTCGTAATGAAATTTTCTCGTGATTAGCGTTTACATGGAAGCATATAATGCGATGTGAAAAATAAGTTTAAATAAAACTACCGTTGCGTTGATGGAAAAGTTACGAATACACGTAGATTTAGAATCGCCTGAAGTAGAAAATTTTCCGATTGGCTACAGTTTCGAAACTGGATGACTTGATGGCTAAAAATAATTTCATGTTTAAATTCAAGATACAAACTTTAAGATTTTTCAGACTGTGAAAAATACTAAACTACAACTTTAATTAATTGAACTCATTTGATAACAAATAGATAAAAAAATTTGATATAATTTAACTGAATTATATGACTATCTAATCCAGAACTTTCAATACTTCCTTTAAGTACATAAATATCCATCGAGTTAAACGTCTCGACTTGATTTTCGTCCAATATTCCTCAGAAAATTATCTAGGTATCGATATCGATAGTTTTGGTGACATCACTAGCGGCGAGCATGTGGGCGCACCCGACCGCGCCGGGCAGCCAGGAGCGCAATATTTTGGTTCACTCCCTACCACAACATCACTAACGATACATGTATCGATAGGTTACTTGGTACCGGTAATTATTTTTCAGCTGGTGTAGGTAGATCTTAGGGCCCGCGTGGTACATTACGGGCCACTCCCTCTCACAGAGGAGACCTGACATTATAGGCTGATGATGATAGTCTTAGAATAATCTTGATCTTTGACTGGCCTGTTGGTCTAGTGGTTAGTGACCCTGACTGCTATGCCGGAGGTCGTGGGTTCGATTCCCACCCAGGACAAATGTTTGTGTGATGAGCACGATCATTTGTTCTGTGTCTGGGTGTAATTTATCTATAATAAGTATGTATTTAGAAATATATAAGTATGTTTATCAGTTGTCTAGTACCCATAACACAAGCTCTGCTTAGCTTGGGACTAGATGGCGTTGTGTGATAGTTGTGGAATATTATATTATTATATTATTAATCTAAAATGATGGTGGAAAGAGGAGATTAAGGGCAAAGGAAAGATGGATGAATTATGTTAGGAACGATATGGAAAATTATGCTTTGGAGTCTGGCAAGAGAGAATGGAAGGAGAAAATGTGTTGCGCTGCAGAACCTTAGTAAAATGGAAGAGGGATAGAAAGATGATGATTTTAATACCGTTAAACAATATGAGTATTATAAGTAGGTATCTTTCGACAAAATTGATTGGGTTTAAAGAGAGCAAATCTTTATTTCATCAGTGAGAACGTTAGGTATAGGCTGATTATAATCATCATCATCATCATCAGCCTATAAATGTTCCCACTGCTGGGACACAGGCCTCCTCTCTGTGAGAGGGAGTGGGCCGTAATCTACCACGCGGGCCCAGTGCGGATTGGTAGATACGAGTATCACATGTCTACGAATTTTTGGTTCTAGGACATGCCGGTTTCCTCACGATGTTTTCCTTCACCGTTTTGACAGCAGTGGTGTTGAAATAAATTACACAAAGTAATGCGCCTGACGGGGTTCGAACCCACGACCTACAACTCGTAAGTCGAGGCCGATACCACTAGGCCACCACTGCTCACAATATTATAATACCTATAGATAAAATACTCTTTATCATGCACATCACACAAATTACGAGTACCTATTTACAAATATTGTCTTCTAAATAGGGTGAAACAGTGGGTAGTCTTATTGCTAAAAGCGATGTTTTCAAGACAACCTTTGGGTGGACATGAGAAAGAAGGACAATACTGTAGGATTATAATTATTGATCTCTCAATAACAGAATGGTCTGTTGGCGTAGTGGATGAACGATTGACATCTCCGCTGCGTGTCCAGGTTTCAATTCCCGCACGGAACAAATATTTGTTTGAACTACAGGTAGTTGTTTAAGGTTTTGGTGTTTGTGTGTGTGAGTTTCTATGTTTGTAAACGCATCCACGATTCAGGAGGTGGAGGAGGTTCCTAGTGTGAGGCAAAGTTTTTTTATTAAATAAAATCTTCGTGGTTTATTTAATGAATACAATGTATCGCTCAGTAAACGTTATAGTTAGAGCTAAGGTACTTGAATGGTTTATCAGAACTCTTGCTCAGCACTATTCTAGGTATTCTACCATCTACGATAAATGTAACGGTCAACGGAAGTACAATCTTAGTTTTGCAAGCTGTCTGAACTCAGTTTTATATTCTGTGGTAAATATAAAGCTTCTTAACATAATAATAATTCTAGATTAAACTGTAAAAGGAGAATAAATGAACAGAGATGGAGAGACAGTGAAACAGTTCTCTCTGTTTCACTGTCTCTCCATCAAAATTAAAAAAAAAAATACACTTTTTAAATTAAAGAAATTACATTAGGCTATACTTTTTACTTATTATAAATATAATTGTCAGGTAAATATAAGTATTCATCTGAGTAATTTATACTTATATTTGTCAATATTTTTTTGTATCTACGTATTATAATTTCACGATCACAAAGTAACTACAGACTTTGCAATTTTAAGATAAATACATATCTTAAAATTGCAAAGATTATGTATTTATTCTATGATTATAAAGAAAAGAAAGAAACTTTTAACAAGACAAAAACCAGTATGCCCCAAATACAATGTAAAACAAACACAACACAATGTCACTCAGAGTACCCTCCGACCTCCCGCCATGTTTCCCTCCCAATATAAGTAGGTCGCCATTCGCTAAGGATTCCCAATTGTAATGTATTTTTTAAAGAATGACGTACGAGCGGACTGTTTCATTTAAATGTTTGTTAACCGACTTCAAAAAAAGGAGGAGGTTTTCAATTCGTAGGAATCTTTTTTTTTATGTATGTTCCCCGATTTCTCGAAGACGCCTGGACCGATTTGGAAACTTTTTCTTTTGTTTGAAAGGGTATACTTCCCAAGTGGTCCCATGATCATCACGTCAGGATCTGATGATGGGATCCCAGGGAAATCGAGGGCAACCCTCAAATTTTATAGGCCCGTACATCGTTTTTCGCAAATTTTATGAAGTAATTTAAGTACTTGCTGCTTGGTCATGTGGGGCCCCGTCAGATAAGTGACAGCTCCTTGAGGCGCTGTGGAACACGACGCTTCATCGGACGGCAAGCTACCGCTCAAGTCAAATTAGTCGCCGCCGCGCCGCGCCGTCCGCAAACCCGCGACAGCTTAGTTGAAAAGCTTAGCATCTAGTTAAAAATCGAACAGTGCACTTTTAATGGTCAACACATTGCCATTAAATGTTTTTATTGGCCTATTCTCACGAATGTGCGTGTGCTTTAATAGGTCCTTAATTCCCGTTTTACAATTATAATTTTCCACATAATGCATACAGTTCCTAGTAAAAGACATTCAAAGAACTCCTGTAATAAGAAAAAGCTACAATCATAATCTTACTACGATTGAAAATGCGAAAGTTTGGGACAGATGTTTGTTACTTTCACACAAAAACTACAGTACGGATTTGTATAAATTTCTTTTTTTATAAATATACGATGGGTTTGCTCTTGAGCAGTCTAGGTCTTGCTGGACATAGGCCTCTCCCGGGCTGCGCCACATCAACTGCATCCAATCTGTCCCAGCCATTTTATTAAGGCCGTCGCGCGTCGGTCTTTCTGGGGGGCATCCCACACTACGTTTACCGATACGCGGTCTCCACTCCATTCGTCTGCTCCACCGGCCATCGGTCCTTCGAGAAACAAGTGGCAACTGGTCATGTTTTGTTTCCTTCCTTGTAAGCTATGTCGGTTACGCGACCTCTCGCGCCCGGCATTGGTCGAGGCCATGCTGCGGGGCGAGACGGAATGGGAAGCGGTCGCCTCCTTCTGCGAAGCAGTAATGCTAGCAAAGGAGGAGGCGGAACGCGTGAGGGAGAGGACAGCGTCCACCTCACGACCCAGCCGCCGCGGGGGACGCCCACAGCAACGGACGTCGCAAGACGATCTCCGGCCACCGTAGGCGCGGGCATGCGGGCGGCGAGTAATGGGTGACTCGCCGTCCGATCATGGCCATGCCCGGGTCGGCGGCGCGTTGTGTCCACGCGCGCCTCAAAGATCTGTCAGCAATCTGACGGGGCCCCTAAGAGGGCCAGAGCCTGCCGGGGTCGCGGGATTGTCTCATTCGGTAACCGTGACCCTGGTACATAAAGGGCTATTGAAGGAACACCGTGGATTTTAGTCAGTACAAGTCTGACAATCCCTCCTGTCCCGCCCTGGGCGGGAGGACTCATTTGATGATTTTGCCACGCTATGTCCTATGTCGGTTACTACGGTGTTTTTCGGATTACTTCATACCTCTCATACTAGTTAAAACCTGGTTTAAATAAGACAAATAAGGATACTTTTTACGAAATTCACGCGGGCATCGCCGATTGCCATAGGTTAGTAATTTATGATTCACACTTGAATATGTCAGTCCTCAATTTGTTTTGAAACATTCTCAAGAGTCCTCCATAAGTTTTGTTTATTTATGGAATTTTATTGCAATTTATGGCGTTACATAGCAAGTGTCAACTTTCTATGGTTCTGAAGTGGGATGTGCTTGAAAACATTTGACTTGTAACTTAATATTATAAACGAGAATGTTTGGATACTATTGTTACTCAATCAAGTCAGAACAATTTTATGAACGAATCTTGATGTTTGAAGAATTTAGTAGATAGAGGAATAATGACTGCTAAAATATGTCCTACTTCATTGATCAAGTAATCATTCTATAATTATAACATTGAAATAAGACAGAAGATCGTTGACAAATTTTGTGTAACTACAAACTGCGTTTATGAAAATTAATGGGAGCAGAAGTAGTAGAAGTCCATAAGTTTTCTACATTCGTAAATCTTTAATTCCCTTATTAATTCACGAACTAAACATCAGTCCTTTTCTTCCAAAAAAATATTTACCACCTTTTTCTACTTTTAGTTTCAGCTACTTTTTTTTTTTTTTTGGTAAATTAATGTAGGTGGGTGCCTAAGCTTTAACTGAAATGTTCTGGTAATTTCGATCTACAAACTCAACTTTTCATCGCATTGCTATTGGCTAATAGCCCAGTAATCAGCGTCCAATCTTACGCAGGTTTTGTAACAACACTTTTATTGCATTTTGTTTATGTATCTTTGCAAATAGAAGTGACGGATTGTTTACTTTTTTATCCGAGCTTTTTATAGGCTAGCTAGTTATCAAGGTTTCGGCAGTTTTAAGAAGGCGATGCTCTACTATTCTGTCTTTCACTAGCAACTTGCCCTGGCTTCGTACAAGTCCAATCTTACTCAGTCTTACTAATATGTGAAAGTTTGTGAGGGTGGATGTATGTACCTACATACATCCACCCTAGGCGAGAAAGAGCCACAAACATACCTATGTTTGTGGCTCTTTCTCGCCTAAACGACTGAACGAATTTGGATGAAATTTGGTGCACAGATAGTTCATAACCTGGATAATTTTCGAGTGGTAGCGGGTGACGCCGCTGCCTAAAGCTTAAACTGGCGGATAATTTAACTTTCAGTGAAAGAATTTTTAATTATTTCAGGAGTTTTTAAGTTTATTAACTATGAACAAATCCACAAATCTTTTTTACTATGTTAGTGTAGATTTCACTATTGTATAGTACAAATCTAGGTGTACTATGCCGCAAAATTTCTAAGGAAAGTTTTATTAACACTTGGAGAATGGAGGTTATTAAATGATTCCTTAGAACTTGTGTCGCAAAGTACATTTCCATAGTACATAATTATTTTGTATCACAGAATCTTGCATTAAAATCACAAATAAAGGGGTCAACTTCAGTATCAATATCTATTGAAGACTCCTTGTTACACAAACAAATGGAAAAGTCCTTTCTTCATCATGACTACTACGAATTTAATCCAACATTGGCCCAACTGTATCATCCATTGCTTCATTGCCAAACTAGTCATACTTTTCACCAGTAGTATTGGATCAATGAATGTTAAACATGCGCCAATGTTTGTCCGCCGTGACACATTGGTGTGACATTTGAAGTTGTCAGTTTATTGGATGGTCTATTGAAGTCAATTAAGGAGCGTCATACAGTCCAATTGAGTTTATTAAGATACCCTAGCGTTTGTATGAACTGTTGATAAAACTACAATTTTATATGTGAATCGTTTTTCGAGTATTTTGAGTTTGAATTGGTGTTTGATGAACATGATATTTATTAAAATATTTATTTCATGGAAATAATTAACCGACTTCAAGAAGGAGGTGGTTATCAATTCGACGGTATGTTTTTTTTTTGTATATTTGTTACGCGATTACTCCGCCAATTGTGGACCGATTTTTAAAATTCTTTTTTGATCGAAAGGAGGTACTTCTGAGGTGGTCACCAAGTTGGGATCTGATGATTGGATCCTGGAAAAATCGAGGGCAACCCTCGAATTTTATAGGCCGACACACCGTTTTTCGCAAATTTTATGAAGTAATTTCAGTACTTGCGTATGGTAATCATAATTTTATGTAGCTGAGCTGATGATGGAAGGTAGAACTCCTTAATAGTAAGGAGTAGGCATCGACTGATTTAGTTTGAGTTCGCATATCTCTGGAACTACAAGTCCGATTTAAGTAATTCTTTTTTTGTTGTATTAGGTATCATTTAACTTAGGGAATATTGCAAGTTTCATCAAAATCGGTTCAGTAGTTTTTGAGATAGGGAATTTTATTAGCTTATTGTGTACATGAGCGATGTTATTACCGGTGTTATGGATTACAAAATTCTAGTTCACATGTTGTATTTGACAAGAATTCGTGTTGAATATTTAAACTAAAAAGAGTAAAATAAAAACTTTTTCAAAAAAAAATGTAACCGCCTTCAAAAACGGTAAAAAACCTACAAAATAACTTTTCTTTCGGAAGTCGGTGGCAAAAAAAAGACAATGAAATAAAGAAAACAAAGACACCGACTTCCGAAAGAAAAGTTATTTTGTAGGTTTTTTTACCGTTTTTGAAGGCGGTTACATTTTTTTTTGAAAAAGTTTTCAATCTTATTGACGCTCCATAGTGGTGACAATAGTTTACGCGGTCATAAGCGATTAAAATCGTAGTCAGTCCGCGCCTTAAGATATTATTAGTGTAGATTTGTTTAAAATAAAACACAAAATTGACTATTACAAAGTTTTACTACGTTTTTTTTTAATTTATTTATTTAAGGCGCTTACTACCCTCAATAACCTTGAGCATCTGGGCGGAGCTAAACGCACACTTTCATATCTTCACCGCACACACTAATATGTCCGTAGCGCACCGGCCGCGATACCTCAAACGGCAGATACGACGTGCGCGGCTAGCCGGCGTTTTTGCCTAAAACTCCAGAACAGAATGCCAATATTGCACGGTAGATTTTTGTTTAGATGAACACAATTATTTAGTATATGCGAAACCTGAATATAGTTTGTTCAGAATCAGTAACTGATTCGATTCCAATCATTTTTACACCATGTTATATTTTTTTTCAAAAATATTTTAATTAAATTTTATTACCAGTTAACACGTTCCCTGCGCCATCACTTTCAAAGAACTTTCAGCTGGAGCTTTGGAGACCTAAAAGATCTCAAAACTAACCTGCCTTTTGGTGCGTTTGAGACCTAATCAGTCTCCTAAAGATACAGTTTTGAAAATAATTTACATCTTCCAAAAAAACAATCAAATATATTTTGAAGTTTTTGTGGGTGAAAGATAGCCTATTGCTTTATATTTTGCTAGGTTCGCACGCAGTTATGACATTTGAATAAACTACAAATACCAAAAAAAAATATGGTATCGATTGTATCTCGTACCGCAACCGAAGATAGTTCAATATGTGTAGTAAGTAGTGATGGGAATAAAATAATATCTCAGTTGTCGATTGAAAAAGTTTTATTAATTATGCATTGCATTGCGCGCAAATGGTAACAATTCGTATATTTTTTTTAGAAGCGTCAGTGCTGTTTAATGTGCGTCGTAATTTTTCGTAACAACCCACACAACACAACGTCTTTTTTTGTTGCCACGTTGGAAAACATGATCAGTAAATCTTCCTTCGGGTAATTCTGTAATAAAATGCATTGTATAAATAAACAGCATGCAACTATGTCAGTGGAGTAAATGCGATAATTTTATTAGTTTTATTTCATTATTCGAGTGTCTTATGTATATTTTTGTTCTTAGGCTGTTGTTGCTTTAAAATAATATACGGAGGTATTAAATAAAAGCTGGATGTCACAGGTCTCTTGTAAGTTTACTATAACAACGTTTTGTTTTAATAACCGAAATTTAGGCTATCAGAAACTTACCAGAGAGTGATGTGATTTCGCAAACGTGCGCGCGACCTCCCACGTCGATGCTAGGACAACACTAAAACGAGTCACGCAGCGCCCGCGCCGCCCACCTTCCCTCTCTTGCGTCTACGAGGCGTACGATTCCACGAGTACCGACATATCTCCTAACGCAAGGAATGAAAATAATTACAGTACTGTGCGTTAGGGACCTAATCCATCTCTAATTTATTTTTTAATGTCCTTGAATTCAGCTTTAAGTAGGAAACAAATATGTATATTTGTCCTACTCACACCTAAAGAACTTTACACGTTAGATCCTCCCGCAAGGAGTGAAACAACACGATTATGTTCAACGCACAATACAAAAGTCCTGCAAGAGATCTGATAGATCTCGTAATGCAACGAACGTGTTAATTACAATACAATCCCCGCACGGTTAGGTACCTTTTGCCAAACTATTATCATGAGTGTGAATTTGAACTGTTTGTTTTATAAATTTGAAAAAAAAAAACTGTTTTTTTTCCAACCCTGGGTGGGGTCGTAGTGAGCGAGCGGACACGGATCCCGCCACCTCTTTCGAGGTTATTTTTTTAAAACCACCAAGAAGTAGGAGCCCCGCACGGTCACGGGCGGGGCTCCGTCGCGCTATCTTAGCAGGTAGGGAAGTAAAATTCATTATGTAATGATGCAAGTAAAAGTATCATCATCAGCCTTTAAATGTTCCCACTGCTGGGACACAGGCCTCCTCTCTGTGAGAGGGAGTGGGCCGTAATCTACCACGCGGGCCCAGTGCGGATTAGTAGATGTCACATGTCTTCGAATTTTTGTGTCTTCGAATTTAGAACTGTTGAACATAAAACTAGACATCGACTCGAAGTTTGTGGGATAAGGGTCATAAAGGAGTCCTGGCATACTGGAAATAACTTTTTTCCAAGGTTTCCCTGTATCCAAACCGGTGAGTACATCTGCTGATGTGATTTTGTTCTCACACTCTCACAGCACTAATTTGAAATTAAAAGCATCATCAAAATCTGTAATACAACCCTCACCAATCAAAATTAGCTGAAACTAGTGAAGAAAAGTTTTAAATATTTTTCTACATACAAAATTATAATTTTGGTTCATGTTGGTCGAGTCTAAAGACATAATCTACCTGTGACACCATTATACTGCGAATATAAAAGCATAATAATTTATATAAACATTTAGTTAATCTGATAGTGTAAAAGAGTGCTTTCTTTAAATCACACTTAATAAATTTGCAGTGAAACAGGCTGTAAGAAGTAATGTTTTATATTTTTTATTCCAGCTATTAGGACGGAGGTGTTTTTGAATGTTGGCAATGGATTGGGAATAAATTCCATACATTAACCCGATTGTTCGGAGTTACACAGGGCTGAGACTGGCTTTCGCGTCTGAGTGAGCGCGAACGTCGGGCGCGAATGTAATAATATGATATTATTGATTTAATTAATAATTTTGTGAAATGTTGAACTAAAATTTAATAAAGCAATAAATTGTCTATATTATTGTGAAAAAAATATTTAAATCGCTTCAGTCGATTGAAAGCAGTAAGCAAATTATTGCAAATATAAAGAGGTTATATTCGATTTTTTTCCGACTAAAGTATAAAAGATAATAAAAAAATTAAACTTAAAATTTAAAGTCAAATATGTTATGCGTATTAGGTATTTTTTTATATTATTTGGTCCATCCGTCTAGTAGTAGTAGTCTTTCAAAGAGAGGTCAATTTTGTACATAGTTTGACGTATAGTATCGTCTGAAGGTCGCCGGCGCAGTCTCAGTGCAGCGCGCTAAATAACACCACATGGTAAACAAGTCAATAAAGTTTATACTTAGTGTATTAAATAATAAAAAAAATCTTTATTTACCAAAAATTACAGCTATTTGTTGTAGAAACTGTAAGTTGAAAATAAAAGATATAAAAGAAATTGACAAAAAACATTTACACAAGAACATGTGGATGCTGCTGGAATCTGTAAGTACACAAAAGATTAAACTCTGTCCCCTAAACTAGGATATCCTGTATCTTAGGAAAGTGTAAGAGGCGCGCGTTACGCGTTCAGCGTGGGATTCCTTAAAAAAGTGAGGTGGTCGTGCTGGCGCAGCAGCAGGTAGAGCAGCAGGTTGTACTCCGCCGTGGCGTTCTGCACCATCTTCAGCGTCACTTCGAGCTCCTCCTGCTGCGCGTCCCTCGCGCGCAGCCGCTCCACGCTCGCGGCAAGGTACTGGTTCAGCTACACAGAACCATCATAAATACTTATACAAACTTAAAGGGAAATTGCCAACAAAAGGGAAGGTAGCTTGCTCAATTCTATCAATACAATTATCGTACTTGTGGAGTCGGAAACCAACTCCTACTGAATAGTAGCCATTTTTGTTTACAGCGAATTTTGAAAAAAGAACTTTTACCTACTGAAAAAATAAATAGTTTGTTAAATAATTCAAGTAATATCAATAAATGCTGCACGGCGACGGACGTCAGCGGACGATCTCCGGCCACCGTAGGCGCGGGCATGCGGGTGGCGAGTAATGGGCGACTCGCTGTCCGACCATGGACCATGCCCGGGTCGACGGCGCGTTTGTTCCACCAGCGCCTCAAAGAGTGTCAGCATAATGACGGGGCCCCCCTCTAGAGGGCCAAAGCCTGCCTGGGTCGCGGGACTTATCTCATTACCGTGATCCCTGAATGTAAAGGGCTATTGAAGGACACCGTGGATTTATAGTCAATACAAGTCTGACAATCCGAGCCCTGCCCTGGGTGGGAGGACTCATTTGATTATTTTACCACGGATCTCGATGGCCAAAACGCCGATGAATGCAAATTCGATGCTACAAAATTGCGATGCAAATTATCGCGAAAGCTTAAGGGTGGCCGAGACTTGACTTACTGAGGCAAAGTTCTAAATCCGCGCGGACTCCGTTACGGGCGGAGTGCTAGTTAATTATAAAGTATTGATGAAGCTCACCAAATTACCTTTACTATTCTTCTTTCCATCAGCTTTCGCTGTATACAATCGCTCAGATATAACGACATTCCTGTCACCAGGAACGGTACCATCATACACAGATCAAACAGCGGCAGGTGCACGAGGGCGCCGTCGAGCCAGGCGTACGCGCCGGCGGCGCTGTCCGGCGGCGGCTCCTCGCGCGCGTACAGCTCGGGGCAGTAGTACTGCACCGGCAGCAGCAGCAGCGCCAGCACCGCCGTCACCAGCAGCCCGCTGGAACATCCATTCAGCGCCATTCGTTACCCAGATCTGTCCACCACCTCTTAACTAAAGATCACTGTATTATGAACATAAAATTGCCCGTTCATTTGTGTTTTGTATATATTTTATTTACAGACAGATTCCTATTTTGAGTCTATGACACATCCAATTGTTTCTTCAGGAATAGACATGACATCCGCTCTAGGAGGCTTTACTAAAAAGTTACTAAACGCAATTATTTATTTATTTACCTCAGACACAAGTATCCATAATTGTGTTAGTATTAACGCTTATAAAATAATGTTAGTACGACAGCAATTCAATTTCAATTCAATTTCACTTAAGTAAACTCAGCCACTAATTATGTTTCTATAATTATTATGAAAGAATGTGAATGAATATTAATTGGTTTAACCAAGCCGCCCCCAGAATTAAAATCTGTTATCTTGACGGGGCGGGATGTTTCAGCACAGCGACATTTTATAAAGCACTTAGATGCATGTGATAAATTTTATCCTTTGTCATTGTATTTAAGTAGTAGTTACTAACAACAGTTTCTAAGTTATTTGTGGTTGTGGGTCGTGGGCCAGAGGCTTTTTTTATCGTAGTAAAATCATCAAGTCAGTCCTCCTGCCCTGGGCAGGACGAGAGGGACTGTCAGACTCGTACTGACTAAAATCCACGGTGATCCTTCAATAGCCCTTTACGTTCCGGGGTAACGGTTACCTGAAGAGACAATACCGCGACAAAGGAGCATCCTAAGGTGAAAGGAGTATGGTAATTATATTAGCAGGTGAATCTGTGGTTTCTGACTTATATACTACATCAATCTCAGGCCCGAAAGTCCCGTGGTATCTATTTTTCGCTATTATTCCTTATTGTTTCGGTTTTGCTCATCCATTTGTACATTCCGGAGCACCTGTTCATTGGGAGAGGAGAGCCCTTTATTCAGCAGTGAGGTATAACGGAAACAGTAACCTTTACTTGATTCTAGGACCACGTGCTTAGATGTCGCACTTTCGACCCGCTGAGGCTGAACTAATATGTAGGTACCGCCCGATAAATGCCCATAAACGACGAATAAATTGCCTTTTGCCTGAGCTTTTTAGTTTGTTAAGCTTTTGCTTAATTTTTTACCAAATCAAGTTTTTATATGCCCATTTTGTTCAAAAATGTTTTTGCCCTCGACCCAGCTCTAAATTATGTAATATAGATTAAGGTTTGGTAGGCAGTCTGTCCATGTAAAATACTGATCAGCTGCGGCACCGAGACGCGACGCAACGATACTGCAAATGTGTATCTTTTCGTGTAGTGAATTAGAGACTTGTGTTGACATAAAAATGCACGTTTGGTCAGCCCGCCGCGCCGGCCCGCCCGCACCGTTGTCCGTAAGGCTGCCTGTCCATTGAAGCGGAGCGTGCTAGCGGAGCGGAGAAACGAGGAAATGTTAACCAATAGGTCTGCGAGCTAGTTTTTAAAATTCATACATTTTTGGAAGCGGCGCTCGCACAGCTAGCTCGCACCGCCAGCTCGCACAGCCAGCTCGCACGGCTAGCACGCGCCGCTTCCAAAAATGTATGAATTTTAAAAACTAGCTCGCAGACCCATGTCCACTGGAGCGGAGCGGAGTTTTTATGCAATCCTAGTGGTTAATATTTCCTCGTTTCTCCGCTCCGCCAGCTCGCTCCACTTCACTGGACAGGTAGCCTGCGAGCTGGCTGTGCGAGCTGGCGGAGCGGGGCGACAGTGAGGCGGCGGGGATAGGTATAGGCTCCGCACAGTCCGCCCCGCACAGTCCGCTCGCTTCGCTCCGCATCAATGGACAGACACAATCCGCAACTCCGCTCAGCAATACCCGCTCGCTCCGCTCCGCCAGCCAATGGACAGGCAGCCTAAAAAAATAAAAAAAAACGCTGAGTTTTAACAAAACGGTAAATTGTCACTGCCCAGTACTTAAAATCTAATACAGTTCAAAAAAAAAGTTATTTTTTTATCTCATTAAGTTTTTTTGCCACCGATTTCCGAAAGAAAAGATATTTGGTAGGTTGTTTTACCCTTTTTCGTGGTCGTTTTTGAAGACGGTTACATTTTTTTTGTAAAAGTTTTGAGCATAACACATCTACCATAAATTATGCCCATCTTCAAATAAATTAGTTAAAAAAAAACACGTCTCCATGGGAGAACCACCTTCGTGATTGACATAAAATAAAAGCGGACGTCAGAATGTTAAGTACTTCAAGTGTTTAAGCAAACAAAAAAACTTTTTCAAAAAGAAAATGTAACCGACTTCCCACAAAAAAGTTCAAAATAACCTACAAAAAAACTTTTCTTTCGAAAGTCGGTGACTTTCTTTTTTATTTCATTGACTTTTTGTCACCGACTTTCGAAAGAAAAGTTTTTTTGTAGGTTATTTTGAACTTTTTTGTGGGAAGTCGGTTACATTTTTTTTTGAAAAAGTTTTTTATTTTATCCTTTTTAGTTTCAATATTCAACCCAAATTATTGTCAAACACATAATTTTCTTACATGTACACTAAAATATTGTAATCCGTAGCACCGGTGCAGGTGATAACATCGTCCATGTATGTACTCTTACACAATGAGCTAAAAATGAAAATTTCTGCACCAAACTAAATGACAATTTTATGGGACCAAATGGCAGATATACTGTATCGAACAAAAAAAGAATCATCGAAATCGGACCAGAAAGCTCGGAGTAATCGGTGCAGACAATGTTGAAAACTTTTTAGGTTTTTGTTGATTTTTCAAAAAGTGCTAGTCCGATTTCGATAAAATTTTAATGGGACCATTCGGGAAGTATACCCTTTCCAATAAAAAAAGAATTTTTCAAATCGGTTGGCAAACGACGGAGCTATGCCCGAACAAACATAAAAAAAAATAATATATATTGTTAGGAATTGAATGAAATAACGATCAGAAGTTAGACAACAGTAGTGTATTTAAATACAAAAGTAGGGATTTTAAGGAAATATCTAATACAAATTGACAAAAGTAATCTAGTTAACAAAACAAAGGAATTTACATTTAATTTACGTTACACAAAAATCAATAACAAAAACAAAGGGAATAATTAGTTGAGTGCGAGCGCGGGATGTGGGAATGAGCGATATGAAAGGACGATAGGAGTAGGCGAGTGGGTATGGGAATGGGCGAATGGGCGAATGGGGCCTTGGCAACGCAACACGTCGCCTTATATAGGCTAAATCAGGTGCTCCGGGCTCTCTGGAGGGGTGTAGGTCGGAGACGCAGCTAACACGGCCTCTCCTGACGTGCCGGCGTCCTCGCAGGCCTCGGCAGCCACCGGTGCGTCGGCAGCCACAGCTACCGTCGACTCGGCTACTCCGGCTGTAGCCGACGTGGTGCTCTGGCTGTAGCCGACGTGGTGCTCTGGCTGTAGCCGACGTGGTGCTCTGGCTGTAGCCGACGTGTTGCTCTGGCTGAGCCGACGTGGTGCTCGGGAGCTCGCAGGCGTCGGCAGCCACCGGAGAGTCGTCAGCGACAGCTATCTCCAACTCCGTTGCTCTGGCTGTAGCCGACGAGGTGCTCGGGTATTCATCTGCTCCATTCTCCTCGTCAGCAGAACCTGCACATAATAAACCAAGAGTGAGCACCTAAATGTTGAAATGCAGCAGATGACTGCTTTCTGGAAGAAAGAGTTCATTCGAATAAATGTTACCGAGACATGAATTGTTTAGTAATGTTAGTTTAGGTCAGATCAAATCTACCATGATAACGACCTCACAGTGGCTGTAAGTAAACCATAGCCTTAAGGACTCAACACCTCTTAAAGGCCCACAATGAGCTCACTTGCCATAACACCAACCAAAACCTTATGCAGCTGCAGCCTGCAATGGGACTTACATGGAGTAGGTAAATGGCAAACTTGTCCTCGGGATTTACACAGTGCTTGACCAGTCCCGCTAATAGTTGCCACACAGGCTAGTCGTTGCCACACAGGCTAGTCGTTGCCACACAGGCTAGTCGTTGCCACACAGGCTAGTCGTTGCCACACAGGCTAGTCGTTGCCACACAGGCCAGTCATTGCCACACAGGCCAGTCATTGCCACACAGGCTCAAGGGTGCCACACAGGCTCACGGGTGCCACACAGGCTCACGGGTCACAACTGATACCAAACTGGCAGGATCAAGACAAAAGGCGTAGGCAACAGTAAAGCCACCATCGTTATTTAGGCAGTTTCATTCATGTCTCAGAAACAAAACAAAGACCATACACTCGAGCAAGTTCATAGAACATAATCTTGGTTCAAGTACCAATAACAACAACTCGGTTCACAAGCTTATCAAAAGCTTCACGTGTGAAATTTGTTTACTTCATTCATTAAACGGCACACTTTAGACTCAAGTCCACTTTGACTCGACCTGTGACTCGACCATTGCGGCCATCAATCGACGCTTGCGCCCCATAGCGATAAGTGCCGTGCACTCATGCGTCGACGTCGTCGTATAACACAACAAGTGTCATTCACATAACAAGGAAATCACACAAAAGTAAACAGACCAACACAAATATAACAATAATCAGTGACTTTATATCAACTAAGGTGAATGTTGTTGACATTCACCTAAGTGAAGTGAAGAGGCCAATCAGATCTGCGACAAAAGTGGATGAAAGTATCAACACACAAACAGTATTGTTTTAGTACACTAAAACTTACATTCAAAGAATGCAGCACAGCACTCAGGTGTCCATTCACCATGCCATGGCACCATATACTCGGTGGCAGCTTGTATAGTTTTGCCATATGAGCCCGTCACCAACTTGAGCTCATATCAACCATTTGGTAGGATTTTAGTGATACGATACGGTCCTCGCATACCACTGTCTAATTTGCCGACCGATTGTGAATTTTTGATCACGTAACTTAAAGTTAAATCATTCACAGCGAAAGTTTTTGGTGCTGAACGATTTTTATTTACGCGTATATCTTGAGCTGATTGGTTTTCCACCAAAAGGACCTTAGGATCTTTAGTTATCCCTGCAATTCGCGCCATGCTTCGCGATTTGGATTTTTACCGTGTACTGTTAAGACCTTAATAAGAACCTGTATAACCGGGGTGGTAGACTCTGTACCTATCAGAAGATTGATTGCCGAACATTGAGTGGTTTTTAGTTTCGTCACGTTTAGTACTAATTGTAATTTCCATATTACTTCCAACCAAGATTCACCGTTGTGATTCATTTCTATACGTATCATGTTAAGAACGGTTCGGCAGTAGGTATCGCTCTACTTGACCATTTGACTAGTGCATTTCTGGGGTGATAAAATGCAATCCAATCGCCAATCCGGCTGTCCAACTCACAAAACAGTGTTTGAAAACGTCCGTCCTTTATCGCATACTAATACTCGAGTGGACCCGAATAGAGAGAGAGATGGTGTTAATGAACACGCGTTTCAACTAAACGCTTTCTTGTTTAAAGAGCGGGTAAAGGAGGCAATATTTTATGAATGCATAAACAATGATAAGCGCGTACCTTAACCGTGAGATTCTAGTAAAAGGCCAAGTACATATTTCAATCCATGAAACTTTTGGTTGTTGCAGAGTAGCACGGGATTTATTTTTGTACGCTATGCAAACAACATAATAAGAAACTTTTTATTTCACAAATTTACTTATAACCGGGAACCATAAGCCTAACTAAGCATATCGGTATGCGATTCTTTTGATAAGGCTGGGTCAAAGATAGCAAGTCCGGATTGATCAGTTAGAGTGATAATAAGGAACATTCGAGCTTCTTGTTGTGCATCTCAATGAGAGGTAACGTTATTACACGTCAAGGTAATTATGGGTCTTAAATGTCATAACCGGGCACGTACCGATGAAAATTATTATCCGCCAAGCCTTTATCGAACTGTCTAACGTTTGAAGGTTTACGAAATTTAATCAATACTTGAATTTTTTGTCGACTCGGTCTAACCTGACTGAAATATTCAACTTCTAGAACCATAAAAGCACTTTACTTTAAGTTCTAATCTCTCTAACCTTTAATTTTACCACTTTTACAAAATAATCATTTCCGATTTTTTTTTTTTACAAAACTTAGATTTTAGGTTTTCATGTTTGGGGAATATGAATTAGAATCATTGTTTTAACTATTGCGTACGTCTTTCGAATTCGATCAGATGCGTCTATTTTTAGATTTTGGAACAAGGGTTTCTGTTATTGGTAAGGCGAGAAGCGCTGCACGAATAACACTTCAAAGTTTTTTTATTAGCAAACACTTTAACACTACTACGGCGTCAATTACTACCGTTATCGCGAAAGCTATTGATACGTTTAGAACGGGCATCAATTTCATATTTTTGTTCACATTTAAAGTGGATTTTGGCATGACATAAATAATTGATAAATATTCCACAATGGTGTCGGTGGTTAATTTTGCGTTCATTGTTGCAGCACGAATCTGCGGATCTTTAATACCACGCACAATAATTGCACACAAAAGTTCGTTACTGAGGCATTTAACAATACGCAACAGAGATCTGCGTGCGTATTCCGCGTATGTGGAATACTTATCCGACTCGGTGCGCATGACGTCATACAAGATATTAGCGACATCGACACGTCGCGGATACAGAGATTTTGATTGCGATTTAGATCTGACACAGCGATTATACATATTTGCGATCCGTTTCGATACAATCGCGCAGCCAAGAGTGAGATTCACCCTTCAAACACAAACACAATAACGTCATGAACAGTAGGGTCGAAGTCAAGAGACATAATAATGGTTTGATCTCACCGGGTTTAAGCTCCTTAGCCCATCGATGAGACGCTCTGCAACGTCCCCTGTAGGTGATGTTGATGGCGAGGGCGACAGCGACAGCGCTGGTGCAACAGGCGCGGGCGTCGGGACAGGTCGCGGCACAGCGGGCGGGCTGGCCGTGCCGGTGATGGTAGTAGGGCGCGGCTGAAGCTCCACACACGATCGCGGTTCTGAAATCGAACTTCGCTCCAAGGCGGAGACCCTATTAAAATTGCGTCTAAAATGATATTAAGAGGAGTTTGGTCGGGCGGCGGTGGCGTGCACTCACGTTTACGTTTTTTTCTAGGGGAGCTATTATTGGGAATTTTAATTAATTGAGTTTAGTGGAAAAACGAGGGTCTATCCCACTTCTGATGTTAGGAATTGAATGAAATAACGATCAGAAGTTAGACAACAGTAGTGTATTTAAATACAAAAGTAGGGATTTTAAGGAAATATCTAATACAAATTGACAAAAGTAATCTAGTTAACAAAACAAAGGAATTTACATTTAATTTACGTTACACAAAAATCAATAACAAAAACAAAGGGAATAATTAGTTGAGTGCGAGCGCGGGATGTGGGAATGAGCGATATGAAAGGACGATAGGAGTAGGCGAGTGGGTATGGGAATGGGCGAATGGGCGAATGGGGCCTTGGCAACGCAACACGTCGCCTTATATAGGCTAAATCAGGTGCTCCGGGCTCTCTGGAGGGGTGTAGGTCGGAGACGCAGCTAACAATATATATAAACATCCGAATTGAGAACCTCCTCCTTTTGGAAGTCGGTTAAAAAATAAAACCACCGAAGACGTTCAAACTTGACTTAATTAACGCCAGTGTCGTCTCGACATCTTCAAATTGGAAAGCGCTAATTAAAGGCCAGTTATTTGAATAATTAGTTAAAAGTCCAATGCATTTTTTAACCACTTATTTAAAATGTATCGGATTTTAACAAATAGGGTCGCATTGTTTTATGGCCAGATAACGGTATAATTAATAATTCTAACGTGATTCGTTTTAATTAATATTCGTAGTAAATTATTTAATTGGATTGCTGATCAAGACAAAAACAATCTAACTTTGTACTGTACCTGTAATTTTTTTATTGAAATCCTTTGTTACGAATTGGGTCCAAATCAAAACATGCGAAATATTACATGAGCACTGTTAACATTTACATCTCTGCTTATTTTTTTCTTACAAGTATTGTCGAGATGTCGTTATACTTTGTACAACACCAGTAATTTGTTGACTTCGACGTCTCCAAAACAAAAACTTTCTTCATCTGAGTTCAACATGTGTTGTGGACCCTCCGCTCCTCATTTGTTTTTGGAGATACCGTTGTTTTTTTTTTAATTTGCGTAACATCTGTGCAGCACTGACCATTATTAACACAATGCATGTTACAGAACTTAGCTTTCTCATTTTTATGGCTTTCTGTTAACTTTTTATGTTTTTAGGGTTCCGTACGTCCGAATACAAAAACGGAACCCTTATAGGATCACTCGTGTGTCCGTCTGTCGGTCGCTTACAGTCAATTATCTCTGGACTCTGAATCTACTAGACCGATTGGGTTGAAATTTGGTACACATATCAATTCCTGTGACCCAAGCACAGAGGTGTGACGTGAATAGATGAAATCTGTATGTGGGAGGTAATTTTTGGGAGGGAAGGGGAAAATAAAAAAAAAAGTTTTGAAAACTGCTTCGTGTGACATACCAAATGAAATGTCTTGTTGAAACAATCTTAAATGTATTTTTTTTTGTAATTTTAAAATAAATAGTTTCCAAGTTATTCAAGAAAGTAGACGAAATTTGACCATTCCCCCTCCCCCTTTATCTCCGAAACTACTGAACCTAAAATTTTGAAAAAAATACAGTAATTAGTTTTCTACTTACAGATTATAGGAAAACCTATAAGAAGTCCATATCTGTATATGGGAGGTAATTTTTGGGGGGTAGGGGAAAATTAAAAAAATATATTTGGAATCTGCATCGTGTGACATACCAAATGAAAGGTCTTGTTGAGACAAACTTAAAAGTATTTTTTTTTGTAATTTTAAAATAAATGGTTTCCAAGTTTTTCAAAAAAAATAGACGAAGCTTGACCATTCCCCCCCCCCCCTGATCTCCGAAACTACTGAACCTAAAATTTTGAAAAAAAATACAGGAATTAGTTTTCTACTTATAGATTATAGGAAACCTATAAGAAGTGCATGATATTAAAATAACATGGTAAATCACTCAATATTGTGCGTACCAATTTGGGTCAGATTTAAAAAAAAAACGTGATAGGTAACATCGTACGGAACCCTCTTCACGCGAGTCCAACTCGCACTTGGCCGGTTTTTATTTTTCTATGTTCCTTGCTTGATGGCAATTTCGGCCACGTGGTGGTTTGTAATCATTCCAAGGGTACTTTATATCCCGTTAGAACAGTAACCGGACTTAACGCGGGGAAATACCCGTAATCAGCCTATAATGTTCTCACTGCTGGGACACAAGCCTCCTCTCCGTGAGAGGAAGTGGGTGCCCACTACGGCTTAGTGGTACAAGTCAAATATCTTAGAATTTTCGGTCATAAGTGCCTCACGATGATTTCCTTCACCGTTTTGAAAGCAGTCATGCTGAAATAAATAATACAAAGTATGGCGACCTGTAATACTTTCGTCTTTACCACTGGCCCAACATTTTTCGGACGAAGCCATATAAAAGCGTTATTATAATATTAAACAAGTTAAGTTCTTTTTTTTTTTTAATTTAAGTTCGCTTTTGACCACTAGAGCCTTTGTCAAACTGACAGACGAACCGAATCCGTGGCGTAGCGTTTGTTTGTCTATCGGAATAACGGATCGCTTTCGCTTTTTTATATGACAGGATTCGGTTCGGTTCGCTATCGCCTGTCTGTTTGACGAATGCCTAAACGATTTACCACTAAAACAACGAAGATTTGGTCGACGGTGAAGCACGCTTCCCTAGAAGTAACATATTCACTCTATAAGTACGTACCTAATTTGTGTTTTGAATTAGGGCTACTAATTAAAAGATCTAACTATAGTTATAGTAGTTATGCTAATAGTGAACCATGTAGGGTAGGTAACAAACGTTAGGCTTGGAGGTTAATCCCTATGACTGAAGTGGCGGTTGCGTGTCGTAGAACAACCTATGGTTTACAGACTGTTTAGAAATGATAAACTTAATAAATTCTTACTAATACATGGCCAGCCAGAAAATTAGACACAGCTTATTTTCTTCGTTTTCTTGTGCTTTTCATGTCTGGAATGACATGAGGGCTGTGGCGTGAGTGGCAAAGAGCTCATGGAAGGAATTAAGGGGAGACCTTATCCCAGAAGCGTTCTGCCGGGGTCGCGGGACTATCGGGTACCTGTAGCCCCGGAACGTAAAGAGTTATTGAAGGACACTCACACTCCCTCCCGTCCTGCCCTGGGTGTGAGTACCCATTTGATGACTTTATCACGTAAAAATGAAAAAAACCAGCATGCGAGACAGTACAGGTCTAAGAAAAAAAAATAATAGATAATTTTCTAGGTGGAAAAGGACAGTAAATAAAAAAAGAAAGGTCCAAAATAAACTACTTTTCACTTACCTAGTACAAAATAATAGGTCTGTGTAGAAGAGGTTTTCTACTTTAAACATTCTTATAACAATTAAATTGCTGGCTGGATGTAAAACATTCCAACAACGCATAAAGAAAAAAAACTTTTTTGACAAACGAAATAATAATGTTCCAAAATTGACAGTAGTTAGTTATTTGACAAGCCGTGTTTCTGTTTGTTTCAAGATTATTTTATTTCAAGTGATAAAAACATAGTAATAGTTCAAGAACAAAAAATAACTTCTCGGAAAATAATCCCTTTGAAGGCTGACTACCAGATTTTTGTTAAGGTAAGATATTTTTGATTTTTATATTTGACGTGACGACTTTCAGCTGCTTGTATTGCCGACTAGCGACTGGCAATTCTGTTGTCATTTTACTATATGGGAGTTATGGGACATGGATTTATATTAATTACTACATTAACCTTGCTTGCTGCGTTTGTGTAATAGCAATCCAAAGAGATTAAATTACCTTGGTCCTTGGTACAGGTTAACTCGCTGCAGCGAAAATTCGTGGGGTGCGATGGGAATAAATCGTCTTGTGATCGTGTTGTATGATACAAATAGTGGTGTCTATGTATGTGTGTTACTATATTTGTAAACGCACCCACGATACAGGAAGAAATTCCTAATGTGGAGCAAAGTATTTTTTTTTTAATAAAAAACCTTGTATAGAAATAGTACACATACATAATTTCTATAGGTTTTTTTTTGGCAAGACGATTCGCCGTCTCTAATTCCTGTATCCAGGTGATAAAATTAATCTCGTTGAGTACACATTTCTGCATAACCTTGTTAATGTTATGCTATGTGCAGACAGACGCAAGGTTTCCCCACGGCTGTCTCTAAAGGGGGTGAAAGGGTTGTGTGGGGGTCTGAGGGGTCACCCGGTCAGCGGGTTGTGATGCCACATTGTTGTTTTTCTGTGTTTTGATTACTTTACTAAGCGTAACGTGTGTCATGGGCTGGTAACTCGGTCAATGTAATGCCTATGCAAAAGGTTTTTATGTTGGTTTGCTGAACTAGATTGAATGTACGGTTTTGCTTATGTTATTCAATGTTTTTTTGTAACTAGCGGCCCATTCCGGCTTCGCTCGGGTGGCCTATGTTACTCAGGGTGAATGTAGCTTTCTAATGGTGAAAAGTAACAGTAACAGTATTTTTTGAGTTTATTCATTAAAACCATACACACACAGAAATACATATCTTTTCTCTATTATAATATTAGTGTAGGTTAGGTAAGTACCCAGTCGAAAGTCTGACAACTACTCTTAGCAAGGGGTATCGTGCTACCCAGTTACTGGGTTGTGGAGACCAGATAGGCTGTCGTTCTATGTAAAATAGATAGGTAAGTACTGATATTCAGCTGCATCCGGCTCGACTGGAAGCCGATCCAACATAGTTGGGATAAGACTAGGGAGATGCTGATTATTTCACGAGAAATACTAATTTCACTTTAATGAAGTAACTATTTCTATCTGCAATAATGGAACCAGCTTGTCCCAAAAATCTTTGGAAACTGTGCAAAATAAAAGGTTTGTGTCTAGCACAACTAACAAAACACATTAGGTACTTTAAAACAATATAAAACAATACATTATAAAGCCTTTTTCGCATGGGGGTAAGCAGAAACGATAAAAAACTACTTGCTACGATTATTTTTTTAGGGTGGAAAATCCTCCCACCCTGGATGGAGAGGAAGGGATTGACTTACTGACTAAAAACCACCCCGTTCCTGCCTTTTGCGTTCCAGGGACTCGGTGCCCTTTTACGACAGTGCCGCGAGGTTGCTACAACCCAAACCGCTTTCGCCAGAACTAACTTAAACTTGTGATCTTTTTTTTGCGTGATAAAATCTGACTTGTACTGACTAAAATCCACGGTGTCCTTCAATAGTCCTGTACGTTCCGGGGTCACGGTAGCTCGTTAGTCCCGCGACCCCGGCAGGCTTTGGCCCTCTAAGGGAGCTCCGTCATTGTGCTGACAGACCTTTGAGACGCGCGTGGAACACGACGCGCTGTCGACCCGGGCATAGCCAATGATCGGAAAGCGAGTCGCCCATCACTCGCCGTTCGCATGCCCCGTGACCTAACTCTGATATAATACATAAGCACCTATGTACTCGTCAGTATAAAGAAAATAGTTCTTCTTCTTCCTGCCCTTATCCCATTCTACTTGGGGTCGGCGCAACACGTTTTCTTCTTCCATTCTCCCCTATCAGACGTCATAGTATCATTTACTCCTTTTTCTTTCATATCATTCCTTAGACAATCCATCCATCTTTTCTTTGGCCATCCTCTTCCTCTCCATCCATCAACATTCATACTCATCACTTTCTTAGTCACATGGGTGTCATCCCTCCTCATCACATGTCCATACCAAGATAGACCCTTTCATTTTTTCTGTGACAGGCGCCACTTTCAAACTTCCCCTTATAAACTCATTCCTGTATAAAGAAAATAGTTAACTCAATAATTCATAAAGAATGATTAATATAAGTTCATAGTGAGGCGTATCATTAAAAGTTCGTTACAAAATGAAGGCTTTAGTGCTTGTGTGTAACGACGCGTAACACAACTACTGAAAAAGTGTGAAATTGTGTGTAATCTAGATCTAGGTTACAGGAGACGCCGGTAGAGTGACCATACTGATGAAACTTTTGTAAACAAGGATTTTATTTCCGCCTTTTGGTATAAAAATCTTGTACTTAATAAAATTATGAGTATTCGGATAACAGGATTCTACTCAACTTTTATATTGTTGTGTAATATCCAACGACCATTTATATCTAGACTCCTAATCACAGGCGACCGATGTCTGTCAACACATTAGGCAAAAAAGTCTTAAGTTCGTATCAGTTTCGACCACTCCTGTGAGTCCCCTCGTCGCACTGACCTTGAGTTAGCCAATCAGAACGCAGTACCCCGTCCCCCTCGCTTACGTCGTACCTCAGCGACTTTGCAGAAAATTTTCGTTAGTCAGATCGTGCATGAGGCGTCTAGATATAAATGGTCGTTGGTAATATCATTAAATGACTCCTGGATGGAGTGGAAGAAACGGACTGTCAAGACTCTTGGTCACTAAAAACTAGCCACATCTTTCGGGGCTGGCCTTTGCATTCCAGAGCGCGGTACCTTGTTTAGACAGTCCCGCGACCCTTTTTTTTTTTTTTTTTAGGGTGGCAAAATCATCAAATGAGTCCTCCCGCCCTGGGTGGGGCGGGAGGGACTGTCAGACTCTTACTGACTAAAATCCACCCGTGTTCCGTCGGATGCCCTTTACGTTCCGGGGCCACGGTATCCTGGATTAAGAAAAATCCGCGACCCCGGCAGGCATTTGGCCCCATAAGGGGCCCCGTCGGTGACGCGTGAAACACGACGCGCCACCGACCCGGGCTTGGTCCTTGGTCGGACGGCGAGCATACCCATTACTCACCGTCCGCAAGCCCGCTCCGCCGCTGTGCCCTCTGCTGTTCAGAGGGACACGCGTTGGAGCGTCCACCCGACAGGCTATTTGCATACGGGCAAAGAAACCCCTTAGGCACACAGTGCCTAAGGAGAGTTTTTGCCCGCATCCCAGGGTGCACCGGCCCGAAAAACTGGTCTTCCCCCCGGACGTATCCGAGAGGGAACTCCAGTCCACGGGCGCACGTGGAGGTTTCCTGTCTTAGCACCCCAGTCCCGCGACCCTGGAAAAGATTTTAATCATCAGACGTTTTCCTTTTTCTTTTGTCATGAAATCGGCGCAGCATGTTATCTTTTTCCAGACTTACGAATATCACTAACAAAAAAAAATTGCCTCAGAACGCTCCAGCCCGATACTCACGGTCTCTTTTGTACTAAATAATATGAAACAAGTCCCTAAAAATCACGAACTCATAGCGACCGTACTCCGGTGTTATCGTAGATTATCAAAATAATTGAACCAAATTACTGCCGAAGCGGTTTGGAACCAGTCGTGTAGAAGTAGGTGAATGTTCAGGGAGCTGGTTCGGGCAAGTTCGGGAAACTTCGGGTGTCTTCGGGTACCCGGGTACCTCTTCGGGTACAGGTACTAAGATGTCGTGTTCCACCGGTGACAGGGACTTTAGATTCGAATGGAGAACTTTCTGGAAGTTTGATTTGTTATTGTACAAGGATTTAAGTACTTTATGCGAATTGTTTGTGAAAATTGTGCTGCGGTTCTTTGTAGCCACGATATTCGTTTTTGTCTTGAAGTTGCTCCCTCGACTTTTTAGAAAGAATGAAAGATAGATGAAACCTTCATTGACACACGCCATACCTAAGCAAAAAAGAGAAATATTTAAAAGAAAATAATATTAAGCATAATTTTGGATCGTTCCAGAATCAACCTAGTCTGTGAGAAGTATTAGGGTTTTGAAACTGGTTTGCCGCTCATTCAGATTCCAGCAAGGATCAACAATAGGCTATTTGACAGTATCAATATTTATTCTTAAATATTTATTCTTAAATCTAATTAGTCCGTTATTTAGAGTTTTGAAAAATAAGGGACACATATTTTTTCTTATGTAAAATCAATGAATATTTACCAAGATATAACACATCAAGACTCGAGAGTGGGGGCTCGTGACGTCAGAATTCAGTAAAAAATGTACTGAATTGTGACGTATTGGCAATTTTAAAAGCATCATATCTCCGTCAATTTTGGTTTGCGTAAAAATATAAAAAATACTCAAATATTATTTGATAATCTAACTGACGGACTAATTAAATTTTTTTAGTCAAATAGCCATTAGTCAAATAGTCAAATAACACTGGTTCCGATTGCTTCGGTTGCATGTTTCATAAGAAAAAAATCATCCAATCCAAAATCTGGCTATAGGTAGGTACATAATGACGCAAAAGTTACTCAGTACTTATTTTAATCAGTCTCAATTACATTTTCACATCATAACGACTTCATTTCGACGTAATTTGGATCGACTAATGCCTGCGTTAAGCCTCCTGAAGACACACGCGATTAATCGCGCTGCGACAACGAGCCAAGCTAATTTCCACTCTAAAAATACTGCGAATGGACCTCGACATGTCGGCCCGCGCGATTAATCGCTTGTGTCTGCAGGAGGCTTTATGTTATGAGTGTTATGACATAGGAAATTTTAATCCGGGTGATTACAAATTTGAAACATAGCAAGAGGTTGTAAGTATATGACGTAGAAGAAGAGTGTAGTGATACATAAAAGTTTGCGGCACGTTTGGCTCAGTAGCTGAGCTGCTGCAGCTGGCCTGCTGCGCTGCGTGTCACGGTTCAGTTCCCCCACACGCAACAAATATGTGTATAATTTACAAGCTGAGTTTACAAGTATGTATTTATTTTTGGGTGTTTGTGTCTGTATTCAAGTTTAAAAGTTTGTAAACGCACCCACGGTACAAGAGAAATTCCTAGTGTGGGGAAATGTTTTAAAAAACGAAAAAAAGTGAAGCGTACATAGGCTAAGTTTTAATCGTCGTGTAACTATTACAAATAACCAACGGATAACATAGCAATAACCTAAATTGTAACTAGGCATCGCTTACTGCTTGTCCAACAAAATCCCGAGCTAGATTCACAGAAGCCTGCCTCAGCCGCGATGTTGAAAACAGTTCGTTTTCTCTACTGAGAACTGATAAAGATTTTGTTGCGTCGGCACATTCAAGCGGAGTGTTTAGACGTACTGCACCGGATTCGGTTACTGTATAATAATGCTGATTGTTCGTCTAATGTGTACTTGTGTGAGCGTATATTGTTCAAAATGATAAATGGGTATGAATGTTAATGGAGGAAGAGGAAGGCCAAAGGAAATATATCCATATTTCCTTCTCTTCCTCCATTGATGGATTGAGTAAATGACGCTTTGGCGTCTGACAGGGGAGAATGAAAAAAGGAAACGTGTTACGCCGACTAAAAGTTAAATGGGATAACGGCAGGAACATGTTAATCATATTGTTCAATATGCCAAAGTTATTTGTAATATTCGGTATTAGGTACCGCCTTTTTTTTTAGGTGGTAAAATCATCAAATGAGTCCTCCCGCCCTGGGTGGGGCGGAAGGGACTGTCAGACTCTTACTGACTAAAACCCACCCGTGTTCCTTCGGATGCTCTTTACGTTCTGGGGCCACGGTATCCTGTGTTAAGAAAAACCCGCGACCCCAGCAGGCATTTGGCCCCATTAGGGGCCCCATCAGTTTACTGAAAACTCCCCGTAGGCACGCGCGAAACACGACACGACGCACCACCGACCCGGGCTTGGTCCTTGGTCGGACGGCGAGCTACCCATTACTCACCGTCCGCAAGCCCACTCCGCCTCTGTGCCCTCTGCTAATCAGAGGGACACGCGTTGGAGCGTCCACACGACAGGCTATTCGCATACGGGCAAAGAGACCCCTTAGGCACACAGTGCATAAGGAAGAGTTTTTACCCGCATCCCAGGGTCTCTCAGGCTTTTGTCAACTACATTAGGGTCGGCTTCCGGATGAGCTAGATGTAGATGAATTTCAGTATTTTACATGGAGCTACTGCCTATCTTATCTACAACCAAGTAACATGGATAGTTGAGTTAAAAATTCCCAGCTATGCAAAATAATTTAAAAAAAAACCTAAAATATCTTTTTCCTCACTATTGTTATTCTTGGCAGAGTGCCATAAATTAAGTTCCAGATACTTTTTTTTTTTTTTTTTTTTTATCGTGGTAAAATCATCAAATGAGTCCTCCCACCCCGGGCAGGGCGGGAGGGACTGTCAGACTTGTACTGACTAAAATCCACGGTGTCCTTCAATAGCCCTTTATGTTCCGGGGTCACGGTAATGGTATAAGTCCCGCGACCCCGGCAGGCTTTGGCCCTCTAGAGAGGGGGCCCCGTCATTATGCTGACGCTCTTTGAGGCGCGCGTGGAACACAACGCGCCGTCGACCCGGGCATGGTCCATGGTCGGGCAGCGAGTTGCCCTTTACTCGCCGCCCGCATGCCCGCGCCTACGGTGGCCGGAGATCGTCTTGCGACGTCCGTCGCCGTGGGTGTCCACCACTGCGGGTGGGGCGGAGGGAGGACACTGTCCTCTCCCTCACGCGGCCCGCCTCCTCCTTCGCGAGCATGACTGCTTCGCAGAAGGAGGCGACCGCTTCCCACTCCGTCTCGCCCCGCAGCATGGCCGCAACCAATGCCGGGCGCGAGAGGTCTCCGCCTATCGCCGCCGTGAGGACACGTCGGTGCTCTGCCCAAGCTGGGCAGTCTTGCACCGTATGCTCTACTGTGTCCTCCGGGCGATCTTCGCAGTGGTGACACCCAGGCGTTTCCTCCTTTCTCCTTAGACACAGGTACCTCCCGAAACTTCCGTGTCCGGTGAGGACCTGCGTCATGCGGTAGGTCAGGACGCCGTGACTCCTATCCAGCCACTCCTCAAAGAGGGGTCTTACCGCCGCGATTGCGGCGTGCCCGGCCGTCGGTTGCGACAATCGTCCCCTCCATACTGCCCTGAGATCGCGCCGGACCTCTTCCCGCCGCGCCTCGACTTGTCGGGGCAGCGGGAATTCTCCCCGGCGCTGCGCCTCCACGCGCCACTCATAGACGCGCTGGAGGGCAGTCGCCTCCAGATCCCAGGGCAGTAATCCGGCAAGCAGGTTGGCCGATTCGCCGGCGATCGTGCGGTATCCCCGGATCATTCGGATAGCCATGACCCTCTGGCATGCGACCAACTTTAGTGGTCGCGTCCGGATGCTCAGGGCCCACACTGGGGCCCCGTAGAGGGCCATGGACCGCACGACACCGGCGTACAGCCTACGGCAGGAGGCGTTTGGCCCGCTGAGATTAGGCAGGAGTCGCCTGAGGGCGGCTGCTGCCCGGTTCAGCTTTGGGGCCAAACTCAGGAAAGTTCCAGATACTTAGTAGAACAAATAAATGAACTGAAGTAGGTAGTTGAAAGTTACACTAATCTTTAACGAAAATCTGTTCTGTTCAAAGTAAATAGACGAAGTTTTTTAATTAGGTAAGTACTTACCTACCTAATTAGGCAGGATAATTATTGCAACAAAAAAAGAAAAACATAATAGTGGGTCATCGTGGATATTAACATAAAACTATCTAAGTAGATGAAATCCCTTTGGTATATTTTCCATGAAAAAAAGCTATCGTAAATATTTAATTTTAACTGCTCAAGTCATCGAATAAAGCCTCCTGCAGACACACGCGATTAATCGCGCGGGGCGACATGTCGCGGTCCATTCGCAGTATTTTTAGAGTGGAAATTAGCTTCGCTCGTTGTCGCAGCGCGATTAATCGCGTGTGTCTGCAGGAGGCTTTACCATTGCGTTTTCAGTACAAGAAAACTTTAAAAACTTTTGAAAATTCTTGCTGAAATAAAAAATAAATATCTTCAAAAATGATTATCTATGCAGCTAAACTTGGTCACGGCATCTGTCGACGATTGTATCTACTCGCAGTACTTGAAGCGCAACCGTTGCGCGGTACACTCGACGACAATATTTTACGATCACGTGATCCGACTGTCTTTGTTGTAAAAACTTCGGTTTTCAGTACCCTTAGCACGAGTTTTCAGTCTTTTACTTTACAGCGTCTTTTCAGTATTTACAGCGTTTCTTGTATGAAAAAATGGAACAGCGCATCTGGTGTGCGAAGAAGGAACTAATTTTTTCCTTGAAAATTGTCAATTTGAAATTGTCAAAGTTACAGTTTACTTTACGTCTCAAATACTGAAAACTCGTGCTCAGGGTACTGCTCTTTAGTGTATAGGATGCGGATGTCTCTATTTCTTTCTCTTTTTGTTTGTTAAAGATTTAATTGTAGAGGATATGAATTTGAACTTAGTAGACTAATTAAAATGATAAAAACTTATTTGGAATAGTTAAATTAGTGAAAATGTGAAAGTGAAATGGCCAATTAATAAGTCAGTTCTGCAGGAAAAGGAGGTCGTCGACTTTCGTTTACAATGACAACTTTCAAAGCAAAGTGAGGAAGCGACCGTTCCACTGTGCAATATTCTTCTTTCTGGTTTTTTGCCTTACTAGGTATAGAAAAACTAAGTATTTTCTGCTCTTGCAAGGCAAAACCAGAGATAGATATAGGTAGTTTTCTATCTCAAACAAGGGATAAAGATAAAATATCTAGTAAGACAAAACTGGAGATAGATTGAACATCGGACACGGCCGTGAGAAAAGTAAAATAGAAGACAAAGTAGACTGAAAAGTAGACTGGCATTCAGACTTATGACTAATGAAAAAGTTGCAAAATAAAGCTCACAGATCGTGTGTTGAAACTAACACATAGAACAACTAAAAACAAGCCTGACTGATATTTCTGCCATAATTCAAGCAGCACTCGGTGGTTTACCAAAACCGACATCACTTCACCTATATTAAGTTTTACGAGTCCACTCTACGGTGAACCTCCTAGCTATTTACCATGGAAATGTGCCCGGTCTATCTAGGACCCCGTTTTTCCTGATGTAGGCGCATAGGTCCGGTTCATTGTATAATGTTGGATTAAATGGGACACATTGTCTGACTATGGGTATTCTGTATGATACTCGCATGTCTACTTACTTACCAAGAGTTTGATGCCTTGCAGTTTTCGCTTTTCCTGAAAGTTCTTAAGATAAGATAAAAAATATTTGTTTGCGTAAAAAATGGTACACAAAGGTGTTAACAGCTTCGCTGCCAACTCCGCAGTTTTGCGGGGTGCGGGGTTGTAGCCGACCCCGCAAATATGGAGCAGTGCCGTCAATTTTGTAAGTTAGTACGCGCCCGGCATTGCACTTGGTGAGACCTCTTTGGTTGGCACTACGCTTGAATGCTGTAGATCTTTGATGCAAGTTACGGTTTTCGAATATTGACTCTTTAAGTCTACTGAGGTTCAAATTTGGATGAAGAACCGAGGCCTTTTTTCAGGATTTTTAACCCAGTTTTTTTTTTTACAAAAACTACCTCAATCTTATTATCATTCCTAAAATAGCATACTGAAACATCTCTCATATAATATATTTAAAAAAAAAAAACAACACCGGGTTCTCGTAAGAGATCACGTCAACCTTATTGGCAGCGAAGCTGTTAAATACAAAATTTGGAAAAAACATGTGTTAGCTAAGATAAAACATAGCTTGCAAAATTATAAAGTTAGGTGAAGCAGGCACTAACCATTTACATTTTAATAACATCAAAAAAACTAAATTGGTAGTATAAAGCCTCCTGCAGACACACGCGATTAATCGCGCTGCGACAACGAGCCAAGCTAATTTCCACTCTAAAAATACTGCGAATGGACCGCGACATGTCGCCCCGCGCGATTAATCGCGTGTGTCTGCAGGAGGCTTAAATCTGTCATTGGTCGCGGGCTATGATGTTTTCATTATACCTAATGGGCACTAACCGTACCACGAGCTATTTCAACATAAGCGCCTCCTATTGGTCGCGGGACTACGAATAACCGTGACCCCGGAACGTAAAGGACTATTGAAGCATCACCGTTTTAGTCAGTACAAGTCAGACAGTTCTTCTTGTTCTGCCCTGGGTGGGACTCATTTGATGTGTTTACCACGATAAAAAAGCAACGCCACGTATTCAATGCCACGTTAGCTTTGGTTTCTATAAAAAAATCAGAACACGTGATCCTCTTCTCCTTACACATCAATATTCATGTTCATCATGTGAGTAATCTCGCCGCTTTCCCTCCGAGGAGGTACTCGTGACCTCATTAGCCTAAGCACTCAATTTATTCTCGAGAGAGACTGGAATTAATTATTGTAATTAAAATTTCGCGCCTCACGATAGTTGTTACTATAATTTCCAAGAACTTTGTTGGCTGAGAAAGGGAAATACGTGATGGGAATATTATCTACATGTGTTAAAGCGTTTGATAAGTACCAGAAAAAAGCTTTATGAAGTAGAAATGAAATATATCCATACTTGTAATTTATTTTAGTTTAGACTTCAAGCAATTAATGGACTCCACATTTCTTTACTTCCATCCCAATATTAATAATGCTAAACAAAGTCTTTCTTGTAAATTTTTTAATTAATAAATAAAATCTTCGAATTTATTTAACTGAGTGCATTTATTACATCACAAAGTTTTGACTGTTTTAGATTTTCCAAACAATTTTAAGTCGTTGATAGATTATTTTTAGTTAATTAATAACCAACACACCACGCGTCTGTACTCTAAACTATCAAGTATTGTTGTGAATTGGTTTTATTTTATTTTATTGCAATGGCTAAAGCCACAGGAAAGGAACGTATTGGTCTATAATTGCTGCAGAAACAAAAATTTAAATCGTTAGATTTGCCCTGAAGCAATAAAAGATGTTCTTGATTTCATTTCTTTGACTGAATAATCTTATTACCTACAGTTACACTATAGACTCGTTTACTTTACTATGCTAGTAATCATTATTATTAATTTTGAAAGTTTCAAACACACGGTATAAAAATGCGGCCATATTATTATTATCTAGTCTGTAAATAATCCAGCAATGGGACCTCCAATGTTGGACAAAGGCCTTCCTCCATACCTTCATAAAATCGCGACTGAGCGCAACTTCTTTCAAATTCAATCAAGGAAGACATTAAGTTCGTCCTGCTATCTCCTTCGTAGTCTGCCGCAACCCCGCCTAGCTTATCACCGACTTGGGAAAAGCTAATGTGGCGATAAATGGCATCCTGATGATTAATATATGATACTAAATAGCTTTCGAGTTGCTATTATTTCTATATTCTTTCGACAATTTGGCTATTCAAAGATAATCTTACGATGTTCACAGCACTTAATAGCTGAGAGAAGTGCGCCCAAATCGCGTCGAGAGAACGTGGTCGGATCCTTCTCTAGACTTTTTCTCTCGATCAATAGCCGAAAGAGAAACGTGCTGCTGGCATTCTTACAACATCTTTTGCTAGTTGGGCGTGTCTATCGTCAAATAAACTTTATAAACACATTCTCAATTCTTTTGCCTGTGGTGACTCTAACGATATAATTCTCTTTGCAGAAATAATTCCACGTGGTTCCAAGTTATAATTTATTATTTTTCCACGTAAAGCCATGTGCTTCGGCCGTTGCACTTCAATTCGTGGTCGATCTTATCCCGCCACTTAATCATAGTTCAGGAGTTCACGTATACATATATTTTAACACCACGCTCCTGACTTGGCGCCATTTATTATGTTATTTTAACGCCCACTTGTTTTATACTTGAGTTAAGAGGTCCTTATGATAGCAGGGGGTGCAGAAATGTCAGTTTTGTGAAGAGTTATGATTTTTTTTTAAGGAAGAAACATTCGAAAAGAGGTACAAGAACCCGAAACTTTTGTTAGGAACATTTAAATATTGTAATTTATTACTTCGTTTGCACATGTCTGTATGCTGCACTAAACAATAAGCGATGGTTGACGCAGTGGCGTAACGAATCCCTGCTGTACTGGGTATTACGTTAGATTCTCGCAAGAAACATACATATTTGTGTTATTTGTATAAATCCGGGTCCGGTGCTTATGTAAGTTTAATAATTGCCTAACCCTAGAATTCCGGTTGCGCGACAAAGATATAAAAACACACAAACAATTTAACCATTTAACCGCTTCAAAATAACTTCCCCCATTCACGAACATTTCCCAGTTCCCCTTCAAAATAATTTCAGCAACGTAACCGCCATGGCCAGACGTCTACCACTTCTGGTCACCCCCTTGACCGCCGCACGCGAGGGGTCATTGCCCGCGGTCACGTGGTCTTACCAAGACGTTGTAATAAGCGCCAGTTATGCGTACCTTTTTAGCAATAACCGCCCGATTGCATGACGGTTGGGAAAAAAGTGCAATGCTCTTGGAGTATGTTGTTTTTCTGGTTGGAATTGGTTGTTGGTTTAAGGTGAAGTTGGACTAAGGTTTTATGAGAAATTATTTAAAAGATTGATTGGGGAAAAATGAGGAGAGCTGGTAAATAGAAAGTTGTTTCTAGAACGGTTAGATTTAAACAAGATCGTTTATATTAGAGCAATCGAGTATTAGCTACGTATTTTTTTTATTGCAAAACGGGACTTATCGCATACGTGTTAGTTAATTCTAACTTTAATATTATTAAGGAGTTAGTTAATTTTTTTGTTATGCTGCCTAGACCGTTGGAACGATTTTGATTCATGGTTTAAAATACTGGACCTTAAAGAAAAGCTTAATTAATTCAAAATTAGTCTTTAATACAAAATCGCTTCCTTGTTGGTGGTGGGATTTGCTTTTGGTCACAGATTACTAATTAATAGCTTTGGTGCCAAAGTAACTATGTGACGCAATGAACTACACACATCAAAAGTGTCTAGGGATCAAGCATTTTTATGCGGATTTCTTGAGATTGAGATGTGGCTTTGTAATAAATTTATGATTTTATAAATTTATATTGATCCTTTTTGGTGCATTTCATAATTTGAATCAGGAACTGTGAATCAAATTCGAGTAAAAGATGAAAATCAGCTGTCAATATTTTCTCTATAAAAACATACAACGCATTGAAGACATTATTAGTGCTACTGTTTCCCTACTACTGATTAAAACCAACGTTATTATGGAGCGGCGACGTCATTTAAGCAGGGAAGAAATGCTCAGAGCCGTGGGAATGATAGAAGCTGGTTCCCGGCAACGTACTGTGGCTTTAGCTCTGAATACAAGTCAGAGTGTTATCAGTCGACTTTGGACACGTTACCGAAGCACTGGTACCGTGGCTGAGCGCCATGGAGGACGGTATCGCTGCACCACACGGAGACAAGACCGATACATTCAAATCTTAACTCGAAGAGCTCCAACAATAACCGCCATGATGTTAGCCGTGAGGCTTCATCACTCTTCAGGGAACTTAATTAGCGACCAAACAGTCAGAAACCGCTTGCATGAAGTGAACCTTCATTCCCGAAGACCGCTACGGGTACCACCTATAGCAATGCACAATCGTAGGATTCGATATCAATGGGCTCTTGAACACAGAAATTGGGCAGAAGAACAATGGCGTTTCGTGTGCTTTTCTGATGAGTCTTGTTTCGGTATGAGACCGGATACAAGACGTATACGACACTGGAGAACCCCTGGACGCCAACAGCGATTAAAATCCTGCCAGGAAGTCCATCCTTATAGTGGTGGAACCATCATGGTATGGGCGGGTATTTGGATCGGCGGAAGAACTGAGTTGATTTGGATCAGAGGCAACCTCAACGCTCAAATTTATGCTGAGACGATTGTATCAGACGTCATCGTTCCTCTACAAGTGCAAATCGGTCCCTTATTTCAGTTAATGCATGATAATGCACGACCACACACCGCAAGAGTTGTAAGACAGACTCTCGCCGCAGCTAACATCAATGTCCTGCCCTGGCCTGCTCAGTCGCCAGACTTGAATCCGATTGAGCATGCATGGGATATGCTACAGAGAAGAGCTCTGCCGAATATGGAGGGTATCCAGTCGCAAGAAGACCTTTTTTTGTTGTTGCAACGAACATGGGCGGCCATTCCACAGCGTGATTTGGATGAACTCATTTTGAGTATGCCAAACCGATGTTCTTGTGTTGTTAGTGTTCGCGGTAGAAACACGGATTATTAATTGTTTAAGTTACCCAATAAAATTTTAAAGAAAACTGTTATTTCAGTCTTTTTTTCGAACTTTTGTGTTAGTGGTTCAAATGTCAAAAATCCCTTTATTAGGAAAATGGCAAATTTCTTTATTAATGCAAAGGTGACTTGGTTTATCGTTACTGTGACAAACGAAAACACTTTATTTGATGAATCCTTAAAGAAAATTTTAATTAATATCAATCAGGAGAAAAGTTATTGCAAAAATATATGTTGATCCCTAGACACTTTTGATGTGTGTACATTTTTCAGTCAAATAGTTCTTCCTTCTTTTGAACTAGTAATTTCAGCTATCGACATTAAAAACCTACTTATTAAAGTGATAATAGCCCCAATAATTAATAAAATGAATATTAAACTAGATAGTACTAGTAATTACATAATTATCATGAAAAAGTGTGTGTATGTAGGTCACACACTCAGGTATGTGAGATACAAGGCCTGTCTTTTAACTATTCATATCTTTATGCCCCACTTCTTTAGGTCGATCAAGTTATTATTAAAAAAAACTTCATCAGAATTACAGTCCTACCTATTTTGTTATTGAATTAGGTAAGTTGAAATAATTAGCTGATGGCCTCTCTACCGGGGTTGCGGGACCGTCAATAAAGTAACCTTCTTTTTTAATATTTAGATCACCAAATGAGTCCTCCCACCCAGGGCAGGATGGAGCGACCGTCAGACTTGTACTGATTAAAATCCACGGTGATCATTCAATAGCCCTTTACTTTCCAAGGTCACGGTTAACTGATAAGACAGTCCCGCGACCCCGTCAGGCTTTGATCTCTAAGAGAAAACCCGTCAGATTGCTGACAGCTCTTTGAGTCGTCACCCGTGTAACAGTGATCCTAGAACGCAAAAGATTGAACAAAGTAGATTTTTAGTCGGTAATCGTCTCACCACCAAATATTTAACATTTTGTTGAATACTTGTAAAAATGAGAAAGCTTAGTTCTGTAACATCAAGCATTATGTTTATAATGGTCAGTGCTGCACAGATGTTGCACAAATTAAAAAAAAAAACCGGCCAAGTGCGAGTTGGACTCGCCCATGAAGGGTTCCGTAGCAGCAAGCATAGATTAGAGATATAATTATATTGAGATTAGTAAGTAATATACACAAACAATAAAAATAACTTTGTTTTTCATAGTATTTGTATGAATGGCAAAGTTATATTTGCGGTTTTTGAAAATGTACTATATCTCAAAAACTGCTAACTGTATCTCAACCAAACCAATTTTCGTTGGTAGTTTTGGTTGAGGTCTACATTATATATTTTTTTTAGTTTTATTATTCTCTTATTTTAGAAGTAACGGGGGGGGGGGGACACTTTTTACCACTTTGGAAGTGTCTCTCGCGCAAACTGTTCAGTTTAGAAAAAAATGATGTTAGTAACCTCAATATCATTTTTAAAGACCTATTCATAGATACCCTACACGTATGGGTTTGGTGAAAATTTTTTTTTTGAGTTTCAATTCTAAGTATGGGAGGCACTCCCAAAATTTGTTTTGTTTTGATTTTTGTGTGAAAATCCTAATGCGGTTCACATAATACATCTTTCTACCAAGTTTCAACAGGATAGCTCTTATACTTTCGACAAAAAGTGGCTGTGACATACACGGACAGACAGACAGACAGACAGACATGACGAATCTATAAGGGTTCCGTTTTTGCCATTTGGCTACGGAACCCTAACAATGGTATCTTCAAAAACAAATGAGGAGCGAAAGGTCCACAACACATGTTGAACTCAGATGAAGAAAGTTTTTGTTTTGGAGACTTTAAAATCAACAAATTACTGATGTGGTAAAAAATAACAGACCATCTCGACTATAAATTGCTTAAAAGGATAAGAAGAGGTGTAATAATTGTTAACAGTGCTCGCAAAATATCTCGCTTTTTGATTTGGACCCAATTGCGTAAACGAAAGATTTAAATAAAAAATCGTATGACCTAGAACTAAATTTGAAGCATTATTTTTGTGATGACAACTTATACATAATTTAATTAGGTACGAATATTGTTAAAATGAATTACGTTAGAACCATGACTGCATCAGGCATTAATCACACTAATTTGGACTATTCTAAATATTTTTAAATACCCAACATGCCTAGGTATTTTTAAAGTTACTAATATAATTATACTACAACTAGCTTTTCCCAGCAGTTTCGCTCGCCCCCCCCCCTCTTATTGCCTATGTCACTCAGGACCAAAGCAGTTTTCAACTGGTGAAAGAATTATTGAAATCAGTGCAGTAGTTTTGGAGTTTATCCATTACAAACAAACTGATAACTAGTGGATTGCAAAATTGTTGATGGGCGTGTGGACTGTATTAATGGAATGATGGAAACACGTAAATTGCCAATATTATAAATTTATTACAATATTAGATAGCACAATGCTGTGACAAAAACCTGACAACTGCTCAGACAAGCCTACACAAGAGAAGAACATAAAAAAACTTTATTTAAAAGAAATGACATTTATTTACAAAAAGGTCGCACCATAGCCAGTCGCCAACATACCGGAGCCCCAGTGGAACGCTAACAACCGGTGGAGACTGACTAGGGTGCGGCTTCTATTAAAACAAGTTTTCGGGCCGGTCGGCGCAGGAGGCCGCCCCTGGTACGGACGTCTGCTACGCGGACCGCTCCGTCGGAGCCTATGTACACCTTCTCTATCCTTCCTAGGGGCCATAAACCACGAGGCAGGCTAGGGTCGGCGATCAGCACCACATCCCCCTCACTCAGATTTATTGTGTTGCTAGTGGGGAGGCCTCTCGGTCGGAGCGTCGGCAGATACTCACGTACCCATCGTGCCCAGAATTTATCAGCAAGTCGCAAGGTTCTACGCCAGTCGCACCTTCTCAGTAGGTCTGCGTCTGTGAGTGTTGAAGTCCACGGCACGACAGAAGATGTACCAAGAATAAAATGAAATGGCGTTATTGCCTCTGGTGAGTCGGGAGATGTAGGAACATAGGTCAACGGCCGCGAATTTACAATGGCTTCTGCCTCCATCAAAAACGTCGCCAGCACGTCTTCCTTGAGCGGTTGGTTGGTGAGACAGGATTTTAGTGCTGTTTTTACGGTTCGCACGAGCCTTTCCCACGCACCGCCCATGAATGGAGAAGCGGGCGGAATGAAGCGCCATTCGATTTTGTGATTGGTGGCGTATTCCTGTACCAAGTCGTCATGTAAGCTGCGTAGCTCGCGGGAGGCCCCAACGAAGTTTGTGCCATTGTCCGAGAAAATAGTTGTAGGTGATCCTCGGCGAGCAATGAAGCGTCTCAGGCTCATTATGGCGGCGTCTGATGATAGTGAAGTGACTAATTCTAAGTGAAGCGCTCTCGTCACTAAGCACGTGTATAATGCGACGTACCTTTTCTCTTGACGACGGTATATTTTTATCATAATAGGGCCAAAATAGTCGAGGCCGACATGTGTGAAAGGCCTTTTGTGATGGTCGAGTCTTTCAAGGGGTAGGTTGCCGATCTGGGGTTGAGTTAGTTGGCTTTTCCACCTTCGGCATTGTAAACAAGCGTGTGCCACACTACGAATGCTGTCTCGTGCTCTAAGTATCCAATATTTCTGTCGGAGTTCGTTCAGCACTAGTTCGTTGAAGTGATGCGCTGCTCTGTTGTGTTCATAGAGGATGAGTAGTCGTACAGCATGGTTGCGGCCGTCGAGGATAATCGGGGACTTAGCGGGCTCGCTAACTCCTGGTGCAAAACTTATCCGTGTGTCTAGTCTCAACAAGCCATCTAAATCGAGTGTCGGTGCGAGTTTCACTATTTTGCTGTTTCTGGGCACTGGCTTTAAAGATTGTAAAGCTGTTAGCTCCTCGGGAAAACTCTCTGCCTGAGCTTGTCGGAGTACCATCTTCTCGGCTTCTACGATGTCCGCGACGTGCAGTTGATAGGGAGGTGTGTTACTGTTTGTATACAATTTAGATTTTGGAGTTATAGGCCGAGGTAGTTTAAGTCGGAATATTCGTGCGCCCTGGAGGACGCGGGCGGCGGTGCGAAGAAGACGCAGCCAAGAACTAAAACGCGACGGGTCAGGGATTAAGTCCGATGGCGGGGTGTCGAGGAGCAGAACTACTAGGTCTGATTTTAACTCAGCATCTAGTGAACTCTCTTCCACGTCATGGTCGTACTCAGTAGGCCACGTGCATGGTGGTCCAAGAAGAAACGGCGGCCCGGTAAACCACCGATGACAAGCGGTCAAAATCATTTTTTTTGGTTTTGTTGCGTCATCAGCGACGTTAAGAGAGGTAGGGATCCACCTCCAATTGGACGGGTTAGAGGTCTCCAGTATCTCTCCTAACCTGTGTGCCACAAACGCTTTGAATGTGCGAGCATCGCTCCGAATCCACTTAAGGACTGTGGTTGAATCAGTCCAAAAAATAGTCTCGGAGGGCTGAAAACGATGAGCTTGCAAAATCGTTTGTGCATACCGCGAGGCGATTAGCGCGGCTTGTAATTCTAAACGAGGAATTGAAACTGGTTTGAGAGGCGAGACGCGTGCCTTGCTTCCGATGAGAGCTGTAGACACGGTGCTGTCGCTGTAAATGAAACGCCAGTAAGCAACACAGGCAAAGGCTTGCTCGCCGCCGTCAGCCACCACGTGCAGCTGAACGTCTACAATATCTGACCTATTCATGTACCAGCGAGGAATTTTTATGTTGGCCGCAACCTGTAATTGTGTAAACCAGTCCTCGCATTCACTAACATACACCTCGGGAAGTGGCGTGTCCCAACCAATACCTGCGCGCCACAGTCTTTGAATTAAGATACGACCCCAGATAATGACTGGCATCAAAAGGCCGAGAGGATCGTAAACCTTCATAACGTTTGATAATAGACTGCGTTTGGTTAAAGTTTCAGTGGGTATCTGGGGTAAGGTACGAAAACCTAACGAGTCTTGCCGTGGATCCCATTTGACACCTAAGACGCCAACCTCAGTGCTAGGTGGTAGCATAACGTTAGAAGTAGCATCGCTTCTAAGTTTTTTAGGAATAAGTGAGAGAGCGTCTGGACGATTTGACACCCACGCACGTATTTCGAACCCGCCAGCCTTGTGGACAGTGACTATCTCAGCAGCTAGTCGAGCCGCGTCGTCAATGTTGGAGTGGCTTCCGAGATAATCGTCCATATAATGGTCTTCTATAATTGCCTTACATGCATTGGGGAACTCGACTTCCATTATTTTGGCATTTTTGTTTTTGACATAGAGCGCGATAAATGGGGATGAAACTGCGCCAAATATCATAGAGGACATTCTGTACTCTTTAAGATTTCCATCCTTCCCGCGCCAGAGAAAGCGTTGGGCATCCCTATCTCGTGGAGTGATTTTAACTTGTGGGAACATTTCCTTGATGTCCCCGTTTAAGGCGACTTCGCCTTCTCTAAACCGGAACAAAATGTCGAGAAGGGGTGACAATAAATCAGGTCCTTGTAGTAATAGACTGTTGAGGCTTATACCTTTCGTGACCGCAGCAGCGTCATGGACGGCTCTCAGCTTCTTTTTTTGTGGGTGAAGGACGCCGAAGATAGGTAGGTACCAGCGGATGGATCCGTCTGGGTTGATGCACGATGTATTTGGTGTAATCCGCTGATGGTACGTCTGTGGATCGCACTTTTCGGCATATCCCTTGCTGATAATATCGTTTATAAATTGTTGAAAAGCGGCGGCAAATGTTGGGTCCTTTGCCATTTGACGTTCGAGGGCCTTGAAGCGGGACAGTGCCTGTGGATAACTGTCAGGTATGACTTCCGGTAAATCTCGTTTCCAGGGTAGACCTACTTCAAAATGGCCATTGTCGAGTTGACGAGTCGAAGATTCTATTATATTTATGGCCCGTTTATCGTCGTCGTTTAGGCGTGGTGCACTTTTCGTAATACCCAAAGCGTCAATGTCGTATTGTTTTTTAATGAGGGCCTCAAAATCATCTGAAATGTAATTTACGAACTCAAGTGGCTTGGACGAAACGGAAAGTGCGCCATGAAGTACCCAACCTAATAAAGTTTTAGAGGCAACAGGCTCGTTCTTCTTTCCGCAACGTACTTCGCGACTCAAGGATAGGTGCCAATCTGGCGCGCCGATGAGAACAGTTGGGGGGGTACTGGCATATGAAAGTTCGTGAGATAAGTTTGCCAGATGAGTATAATCGGAGAAGTTCACCAAGTTATGATTTTGTACGCGAAGCTCTAATGGTTTAATGGCCCGCGCATGCTTCACTAGGTAACAATCGGATCGGTTACGTCCACGAATATGAAAGTCCACGTAACTTACTTCGACTTCCTTAGTCATACCACTGACACCTTCAATATGAAGACGTTCTTGTGACGTGGGTTTCGCACCGATGCGTGCTATCACCTCTCCGTCAATCAACGTTGCCGTACTTCCCTCGTCGAGTAGTGCTGTCGTCTCGAACTCGCCGTCGGGACCCTCGAGAACAATCGGCACCACTTTCAGCAGACCGCGGGGACGTGACGTCGACGGCAGAGACCCTGTTACATTGACGAGAAAATCAGACGTGTTCGAGATCTTAACAGTAGACTCGGTTTTGCTGTCGTTGCCGTCCGTGTGGGTAGGATCGGAAGTTTTGGCTGAAGTTACTTGTGTATTATTGCACTGTCCACAGGGTGCCGCGTAAATTTTAGTATTGGAGGATCCCGGGCCGTGAAGGAGTACGTTATGACGTCTCGAGCATCCGTCAACTCCACAGCGTTTCGCGCGGCAGTTGTTCCACGTGTGTGGATTCGACTTAAGGCAGCGATAGCATATTTTGTTTTCACGTACCCATCGCCACCTGTCGTCGAGTTTTAAAACTAAAAAACTCTAATATTATGTCGTCCTTGTTTGCAATATATACAACACTCGGGAGTTTTATCACATGAGAGCGTCGCATGTATAGTTTCCCTTCGCGGTTGAAATTTAGAGGAATGTGCCAGAGTCGTTGCCTTAACAGTACAGTCAGGAACGAAATTGTATTTTAATTGTTTGTCGGCTTCGGTCAGAAGAAAGTGTGACAATAATTCCAATTTTGTTATTGGTTTTCCTTCTGGTGCGTAAGCAGAGGCAAAATCTGTAAAGCGAGCTCTGGTGTGTTCGCTCAGTTTCATCAAAATGCACTGAAAAAGCTCCGGTGAACACAGATACTCGTTTTGTTTCAGTAGCTTAAGAGTAGTAACAAAATTACGTAGTTTGTTCGCTAAATTATTTAAATCTTCGGGGGAACTTAGCTTAGTACTTTTACGCAGCTCGGCGATCTCGCGGGCTACCAGTAATTCCGGTCGTGCGTACGTCTGCTCCAGGGCTTTCATGATGTTGCCGGGGTCGCCGGAGATCCACAGGAGTGATGCGACGGACTGGTACGCCGGACCGCGTACGGCGTTGTTCAGACGTTCTAAGTTCTCTGAAGGGGAAAAATTTGACTTAGTTCTTTCGTAACTACTCTTGAAAGCCATCCATTGACCGATATCACCCGAAAACGTGACAAGTTCGGGTTTCTTTGGTCTATTTGAAAGAGAGTTAATCGCTTGTGCGAGTTTGGTTATAGGGTCTGAGGAGCGTTCAGATTGTAGCGATTCGTGTGCCATGTTGTTGTAGTTATTTTCGTAAGATGCATATTCATATGTGGGCTTAGAAAGGGTTCTATGGTTGACGTCAGGAACGAAAAGTGGTGCCGTGTTGGTGAAGGCGGCCGGCTGTGACTGATGTCCTTGTGGATTACCCAGGGTGACAGTCGGCGCCTCACTAGGCATGTTTTTATGAGTTGCCGTGGTCATGTTTACGTTTTGTTCTAAAACCCAGCTTTCAGTGCGCTTTTCAGAGACACGACTAGAAAAACACGAACTACGAGATTTGGCTAACTTATCTGAAGCTTCCAGGGCGGCGATGTTCGCTTGTAGTTCGGCCTGCTCTGCCTCATCCTCAAGGCGAGCGAGCTTGTGCTCGCGTTCGGCCTGTTGACGTTCGCGTTCGACTTGGCGCCTCTTCGCGACTGCTTCAAGAGACAGCTTCTGTGCGCGGACCGTCGCCGAAAAACACGAGTGGCGAGTGGCCTCACTGCGCGATGTTCCGCTGTGGACACTAGAAGTGCTTTTAGCTGGTGCATTGACATTCGTCTTGTTATATGTGCTAGCGCAAGCATCTGGGCGTTCCGGAGCGGGAGCGGGTTGTGCCTCGCTAGGGGGAATTGTGCCCGCCTGTTGTATGCCTGCACTATCAGTCAATGCCGAAGCACCTTCGGTTGTTGTGGCTGATACCGGTTGGGTGCCACGCGGTGAATGTTGCACCCGTCCGAACGCCGCAGCTGACAGGTCTAGCTTTGTCTTGCTACGTGTTCCCACCATGGTGTGAAATTTACGTTAATAATGCGTGAAATGTTTTCGAAATGAAAGCGAAAACTTTGATTCAGTTCGTGAAAAAATTTGACAGATGTTGAATTTACAATGAATGTACTTACGGCAAGAATGGACCAAATGATAACTAGTGGATTGCAAAATTGTTGATGGGCGTGTGGACTGTATTAATGGAATGATGGAAACACGTAAATTGCCAATATTATAAATTTATTACAATATTAGATAGCACAATGCTGTGACAAAAACCTGACAACTGCTCAGACAAGCCTACACAAGAGAAGAACATAAAAAAAACTATATTTAAAAGAAATGACATTTATATACAAAAAGGTCGCACCATAGCCAGTCGCCAACACAAACAAACAAAAAAAAAGTTTTCCTCTTTATAATATTAGTGTAGATAAGTGTAGATACTAAAATTATATATATAAACTGCAAATAAAAACTTACTAGTAATAATAATGTACACAAAAAAAAGAAAACGAATTGGACTAAAAAATAATGCCCCAACTGGAATTCGATCCTCACCGTTCTCAACGGTAACTTACTTATATCATAGAATTAATTTAAAAAATGCTTTTGGTTAACATATCATTGTCTGGTACAGTCGCGTTCATTAACATGTTGGCTCGTCTAGACTTCAAAAATATATGAACATCAAAATAATTCATAATATTGTGACAACTACAAGCATCATTAAATTGTGATCAAGTTTCAGATTCATTAATATGTGACAACTTTTTCCTCAGTAACATGTATACAGCCAAAGGGACATTATTATATGAACAACTATGTAACACAATTATGTAAGCACACATGAATACAATAATATCTAAACAAGTAAATGTAATTCAAATTCAACCTTATTACTCCGATAAAAAGATGATTTTACAAGCAATCTTAAAATTGCATGGTCAAGGAGTTTGCAACATTATTTAGGTATCACTGGCTAGTTTTCTTTCATAAGACGTTGTTTTTTTTTTCATTAAAATTAAATAACTGACACACATGTCATTCATATAAAATTAAGGTGCATTCACACACATCAGTCACGTCACGTCACCGAATGAAACTTATGGAAATATGCCTGACCGGTGACGTGACTGATAGATCACGTGCCGGTGACTGGCCGGTGACTGACGTGTAGGAACAAAATATATCATAATTATAGGAGTATAGAAACATTTTTTTTAAACTGGGCCGGTGATGTGACGTGACGGTGACTGATGAGTGTGAATGCACCTTTATACGAAAACATGTGATATTTAAATAAATTCATTTCAAAAGACCTAAAAAGCATTCGCGCGGAAAACAATTGAAATACTTACTGTCATTTCTGTAACAATATAAACTGGATCTTATTTATTCAAGCAAATAATATACTTTCCTATGAATGTAGAGATAATTATGAAGCTTACCCTGCCCATCAGATATTATTAAAGCTAATACAGTATAGATATTTTTTAAAAAAGGTGTTCACATATTATTGCCTAATGCAAATTATATATTATTGAACCGTTCACATGAGGACATATTTTTGATCTATAGATTCTGTAGAATTTATTGAGCTTACCAACGTTCAAAATATTTTGAATCATTGACATTGCCAACATATTATTGAACTCGACTGTACTTCCCAGGGCTATATTTCGTCCATGAGTTGTTTGCTCAGTAGCAAAACAAACTATGTATTTGTAAAAATCTGATATTTTTTTTAACAAATGGTTAAACGATGCATTGGGTTGTTCAAACAACTGGCCTTTAATTAGCGCTTTCTAATGTGAAGATGTCGAGGCGACACTCGCTCGTGTTGTCCTAAGTAATAATTAAGTCAAGTTGGGGCGACCTCGACGGTTTTATTTTTTGTTTGCTCAAACACTTGAAGTACTTAACATTCTGACGTCCGCTTTTATTTTATGTCAATCACGAAGGTGGTTCTCCCATGGAGACGTGTTTTTTTTTTAACAAGTGTATGAGGTATTATTTCTATGTTAGAAAGTGGAATGCTTATTAATTCCATGAAATAAACAATCTGGTAAATGGGTCATTCTCATGAAATCTCGTTTATTATTTAAAATAAGTGGTCCTTCAATTTTTTTTAAGCCTTGAGAAAAGTGACAATTATTTTGTTGACGAAATGAGATCATTTGCGTGGTGCCAACTGAAAACCAGCGCTGGGTGTCTCGCCCAGCAAATGCTGAGTTGGTAACCTTTTTGGTGTGGACATGCTCAGCAAAATTCCTATTGTATTTTTAGTTTTATTTTTTATTATTTCTGTGTGTGTGTCCTATATCAAAATGAATATTTTTCTATTCTATTCTATTCTATTCCATTTTCTTAATCAAATTATAAAAGATATTTTTGTAAGTTTTGTAATGAATGACTTGTAGAGTATTTTATTTATGGATAAACACCAATAATCAAAGATTTATATCACATTCATCAAATTCACTGTTGGCACACTGGTAGTGATTGATTGCTGCCAATGATATTATAAGTAAAAAAGGTGTAGATACGTTATACGCGCTCAAAAACAGACGCGCTCAAATGTGGTTGATTCACAAACCTTGACCTCAGTCCGACGTTGTCAGTGACAACGGATGAACTTCACGTACTACAGAGTGAGTCAAAAGTAAAAGTGACTCAAAACCACCGAAAATGCCGTCGTGTGTGATGAGATATTGTACAAATTATACAAGCAAGACTTCTAAAAGTCAAAGAATCACTTATCATTCGTAAATATATTATTTATCTTAATATTTTCACAAATAAAACATTACGTTTCTATAATATGGCATCGTAAAAGAAAGAGTGCGAGTGAGAGTGCGAGTGAGATAAAAGAGAGAGCGTCACCATCTAGCTGTCACTTTTTTTCATATTGGTTTTATCAAGCTATCCTTTTTACTAGTAGTGAAATGTAATGTGTGTGAATAAAAAGTGTGTATGTGTGCTGCCTCTCTGCGCGGTACCTACGCTTTTTTCTGTTGTTTTGTACGTGTATAACATATCTATGACTTATAATATCATTGATTGCTGCGCTGTGTATCACGGGTTCGGTTCTCCACGGTACCAACAAATATTCAGAATAAACTACATACAAGTATCTAGTAGCCGGGTCTGGGTGTTTGTATATTTTAGTATAATGTCTGTAAACGCACCCACCATACAGAGGAAATTCCAAGTTTGGGGCAACTTGACTCAAACTAGGTATGTATGTACTATAAGGAAGAATACAAGAATGATTATGTTGAAAAGTTATCACACATAATTATCATGACTAAGTCACCAGGTTTGATACGACAAAACAACTAAAAAAAACCTTAAAGTGAAGTAAATCTTACTTTAATATTATAAATGCGGAACTTTTTGAGGATGGATGGATGTTATGTTACTCTTTCACGCAAACACTACTGACGGATTTAAGGCCTATCCGCACACAACAGTGTCGGCACAGTGCCGACACGTGCCGATCAGTACCGTATTGATCAGTGTCAGTGAAATATGATATTGTACCATACATTTTGTACGACGCTATCCGTACTTATCAGTCACAGTGACGTTCAGTGATGAGCTGCACCTGCAGGTCCTCGGGCGACATCTGCAGCTTCAACCTCGCGCCGCCCCGCAGTTGCAGGCCCAGCCGGTGATGTTCAGTTTTGTGTTTGGTTCTGAAGTCGGTTCCCTTTTTTAAAAAAAGTTTTTTATTTTTCCCTTTTTAGTTTAGATATTCAACAAAAAAGCTTCTTAATAATCGCCGTCTTTGAAAATCTACAATCCTAGTGAGCAACAAAAACGGATCTATGCGGGCAACTTCACGAGATATCCATTATTGTTATACTTACAAAAACCTTCCCCAGAATGTAACGAACACTTTTCTGAAAACCGCATCAAATCGGTTCAGCCAAACGCGAGATAATCGCGGACAAACATACATACTTACAAAAATACATAGGTACCTAAAAAAAACATAGTTACATACAGGTCGAACTGACAACCTACTTTTTTTTTGAAGTCGGTTAAAAATTACATTTCACGTTGATAATAAGGGTCGTTTTGCAGTTACACTTTTTTAACGGATGTTTATCTTTTTGTGGTAAGACGGTAAGAGACAGTTTCATTAACTCTACCCAGGAAAATCAAAAAGAACATCACAGATGTTAAATGATAACATCTGTTCATACTTTTTGAGTAGGCCTAGGCCATAGCTTGTAGGTAACATACACATCTTCTTTAATTTAGTATTAATTACTTGAAATGATTAAACGTTAATGCGCAGTGGCTAAGCGCATTGTTGCAGTGCTGCGTGTCACGGGTTCGATTCCCGCAAGGAACAAATATTTTTATATAGCTCACTGGTAGTTATTACGAGTCTTGCTGTTTATGTGTGAATTTTAAATATTTGTAAAAGCATCCACGATTCAGGAAGAATTTCCTTATTTATGGGGAACGTTTTGCATAAAAAGGCATATCAGAAAAACACTGCAGTAGTAATACAACAGTTACGGTCAGTTCACACCGAAACGCGACGCGAAGCGACGTGACGCAACTATACTTCAAATGTGTATCTTTTCTTGTCGTAAATAAGTTTAGGTTTTGAGTCCCTATTAAACTACGCGCCGGGTTGTGACAGATGTATCTTTTCGTGTAGGAAATAGAGTTCGACTTTGAATAGCTCTATTGAAATGTGCGCGCAGCGTCACGTTTCGGTCTGAGGGCTCCCACACATAAACACGATACGACGTCGCGTCGTGGATATCTGCGATACGACGTCGCGTCGTCGAAATTTACGATACGACGTTGTGACTCACGATGCAATCCTGCGCAGTTGTTTTTCAAAATTCAAAGATGACGGATGGTATTGAAGTTGATCATTTAATTACGCTAGTCGAGCAGCGTCCCGTACTATGAACAGAATGCGTCTAGAGCGGTCCATTTTTCGGAATGAACTAAAACACCACCCCACAGTAACGATGCTTATCGTAGATTTCTACGACGCAACGTCGTATCGTGAAACCACGCCACATCGTTGTACGTCGCGACGTCGTATCGTGTTTATGTGTGGGTGCCCTGAGCCGACCCTTATGATATTATCATAGTCTGTGGCAGCGTTTTCTTTGCTGGCTGACAAAGTATTTTAAAAACAGTAATAAAATTAAACTTATCGTAAAAAATATAACAAAGGAACCAAAGTTTGTCGTGCATGCCACAAAAGTAGGATCAATGACCTATTTGCCTGACTACTCCAAAAATTACTTATTTCGTGCAAGTTACTTGCACGACAAGTTTTCTTTCTGATTAGTTGTTCGGTTCAAAATGAAGCACTTTGCGGAATATTATTGTCTGTCATAGCAGTCGGTACGTTGCAAAAACATCGACTTTATTGTATTATTGATGAAGATATGCCTCGGCTCTTTAGGTAGGGTGCGGTTCTATTGCGAGCGGATTCAATGCTTTGGTACATAATTAACCAACGTAGGCCAATACTATAATTTCAAAGGATAATAAAATTATTATGACAGTTGAGATTGCTGTAAGGTTTTTTTATCTAATTAGAGAATAGAATAACATTTATTTGATATTGAACACACACAACAATAATAAAAACACAATGAGAGTTTTACCGAGCATGTCCATACCAAAAGGGTTACCAACTCCGCATTTGCTGGGTGAAGGATACCCGTTTTCAGTTGGCACCCGCAATTTTTTAGACCCAACAACACAATCCAAATATTTATTTCATGGATAAATTACTTAAGCACTTAAAATACAAGGCGATGTCTCTTATCGCAATAAAACTAGGTGAACATTGTATAAGACGGGGACGCGAGGTATGATGGGAAATCACTTAATTAAAGCAAACTTAACACAAAACTAACGTAGCATGGCCACTTGCAAATGACGTCCTGATTACGCTTGCGCTACGTTAGTGTTGTGTTAAGTATGCCTAAAGAGTGTATGTCCCCATAATACCTCGCGATTATTAACGTCCCCGTCTTATACACTGTTCCCCTACGTGTCCCTTATTTTGTCCCTTTCTAATGATGCAAAGATGTTTTGTAATCTGGGTCCATGAGAACACTGTCAACAAAGTGTTCTATAGTTTGGCAGAAGTATGGAATAGTAACTGTAGTCGGAACAAAAAAAAAACTACTTATATCGTTCAGTTTATGTTCTTATTTCCCGTAAACTTCATCACTGCAGAGTTTCTAAACCAAGCTATAATTAAAAACCAAAAATTGTTTAAATAAACCTTAAAAGGTCAGTTTCTATAATAATATATCTACAATGTCTCATTGTCAGGAAAAAGTTATCGATATAATAAATAAAAAATGTCCCCGCTCACAGTGCGACCTCGCCTTATACTTCCTGTATAGCGCTAGTATAGTTGCTGATTGCGTTTGTCGTGTTGTCGTGCACGCCGTTATTTACGAGGTCGCGACAGCCAGCGGTGGGACCGTGGGTTGGAGTCTCGTGCGCTCGCCTGACTAGATATCGACTCTGTAATCATATTGCTCGCAATTTTATTGCTAATTAAGGGTTGAATTCCGGTTATTTAGTTTTTGGGTAGGTTAATTCGATTTTTTCAAAGATTTTTCGATATTAATACATTGAAAAAAAAATTAAAAACGTCCAATTACGTAGCAAAATATGAAAATTCTTTAAACAGTAATTTTCAAAGCTAATTAAACAACCCTAACCTTGAACCCCCCACAAAACGTATTTAAACTCCCCAACGCAATAAAACAAATTCAAAAGTCCAATATTTCATTTAAAAAAATATGACAGTAGACATTATTTTCCTGTTGGGGTTTGACGCACCGCTGCGTAGCATCACCGATGCGACCCCATCCGTCAGTGTAGGCCTCCCCGCGACCGTAGCCGCCCGCTCGTAGCAACGCTACGCCGTAACCGCTACGAAAAACACGTGGCAGAAAAATACTAACATTTTAATTAGTTGCTTCAGTTTTAATATTTAAAAGTTATCGTTTTTTATAATGGATTTTTTAAACGTTTTGGACATGTTTTATAACAAAATGTGGTAAGTTTTTATCAAGTTTTACAGCTCTGCTTTTTAATGTTTTCTAATTATTGGTTTGGGGATCGTAATTTTTTATGGTTTTGTAATTTGCAAACGATTGCAGTCGACTTTTATTGTTGTCGTTTTGAAGGGAATAATCATGAAGGCAGGTTAGCATGGCACTAGGGATGTTTTCCTAACTATGATTTATTTTTTATTTGATCCAGTTCGTGATAATGTCATGATTTAATAAATTAGTCGTTCATTTCATTAGTTGTGATTTAAAGGTACGGTTTTAGATTATAAATTGTCCAGATTCCGTTTTCAAAACAAAACGTAACGTTTTTCGTGATAAACGTGTTAGTGAGCACCACACATACATTTAAATGTTTTCCTTGGAGATGTTCACTTCTTTGGAGCAGTGGTGGCCCAGTGGTATCGGCCCCGACTTACGAGTTGTAGGTCGTGGGTTCGAATCCAGCCAGGCACATTACTTTGTGTAATTTGTTTCTTCACCACTGCTCAAAACGGTGAAGGAAAACATCGTGAGGAAACCGGCATGTCCTAGAACCAAAAATTCAAAGACATGTGACATCCACCAACTGGGCCCGCGTGGTGGATTACGGCCCACAGCAGTGGGAACATTTATAGGCTGATGATGATGATGATGTTCACTTCTGTTACGTAGGAATTGAATGAAGAGGATAATTTTTCTCTCTTTTTTGGCTTTTATTCTCAGTGGCCTACTACTCAATCTGGACATTCGACTTAGGGTCCCCCCACATTTATCGACGCGGAATCGGCTTAAGCCGGTCAAGAAAACCTTTATGTCAACGTAATAAGGGGTGTTACTAATGCCATTCGCATCGGATCGCGTCGTCCGAGCCGAGCCGATGCGAATGGCATTAGTAACACTCTCATTACGTTGATATAAAGGTTTTCTTGACCGGCTTAAGCCGATTCCGCGTCGATAAATGTGGGGGGACCCTAAGGGAACGGTATAAAACATTTCCCTATACCGTATAGTAAGCATGTTTCCATGTAAAATTTTTGTTCAAGTTTCAAAATCAAGTTCGCATTTTCAGTTGTCATTCTATTTGGCAAGGATAACATACAAATGGAATTATGTTTCCCATGCTCATAAGCATGTTCCTAAATACATATGAAAAATAGTACAAGAAAATGTTTTGGCATTTGGTTAGCTAAAATTCACTTACCCAGTGCTCCAATGAAGCACAGGTGGTATTGAGCAGCCTCATATTTACATAACTAGCTTTGTTCCGCGGTTTCACCCGCTTCTCAGCTCTTATTGGGCGTATCGTGATGTTATATACAACATTATTTTTTGTTTATGCGAAACCCGATAAGTACACCTGTCTAGTATTTTTGTGTCAAAGGATCTACTCGTATGTGCAAAATTTTAAAACCGTATCATAAAAAATCACAAAATTATAAGCTTGTATTTATTACCTGGCTGTCGTACACCCGTGTATTAAACCGCGTCTCCTGTGTTATACACTCGTGATAATAGTTTGGCAATAGGTACCTAACCGTTCGGTGATTGTATTGTAATTAATTGGTAATGAAATTTAATTAAAATATTTTTAAAAAAAAATTATAACATGGTGTAAAAATTATTGGAATCGAATCAGTTACTGATTCTGAACAAACTATATTCAGGTTTCGCATATACTCCAAATAATGTTGCAAATAGCTTGGTAAGAATTACTAGGTTTTAGCTTAGATTAGTTTGTTCAACCAAACAAACTCATCTTTTTAATCTACACTAATATTATAAAGAGGAAAGCTTAGTATTTTTGTGTGTACTATGTGTATGTTTGTAATGAATAAACTCAAAAACTACTGGATTGATTTCAAAAAATCTTTTACCAGTTGAAAGCTGCTTTAGTCCCGAGTGATATAAGCAGTATGTGGGGGTGAGCGGGAGAAAATGCTGGCAAAAGCTAAATATAGAAATTATGTACGAGTCGGCCTGATTAAGCATTATTGCCTAACAATGCTTAATCATGCCGAGCTGTAGAATCCAATGTATATTTTGCCATCTGAAGATGTGGGCAGCACCTTAAATGCCGTCGCCTTTCCATGACATTCATTTTTGAAAGATAACTTTTTTAGCGTGCTAGTGTATCATAAGTCGTATATTGATAGCCGTAAAGGTCACGTATCGACGTTTCCTAATAATTCAAACATGCTTCACGAATCACGGTATTTTTAGGGTGGAATTGAAAAACTTTACTACTTCTCGTGAATGTTGAATCTGTTTATTATGCTACATGCGCTTTTTAACATTACGGCCGAATCTATGTTAAATACGTTATTTTGTAGATCTAAGTGGCTTTCACGTTTCATCTATATGTATATGTAAAAAAGTAATTTATAGAAAAACAAAAAACCCGACTGCGTAAAAACTAATTTTTGAAAATACGTGAAAAAGTTAACTTAGATAGAAACTAAAAAGAAAGAAACAAGCCCAACTAAAATCTTCCCCTTGGGAAGATTTTATTGGTAAAATTTGAATGGGCCCCGACTGTGAGTCGTTCTGTTCTGCTTCTTCCTGCTGTTCAGTTGGGCTTGTTTCTTTCTTTTTAGTTTCTAAGTTAACTTTTTCACGTATTTTCAAAAATTAGTTTTTACGCAGTCGGGTTTTTTGTTTTTCTATAAATTACTTTTTTATTTCATACTTTTTAGTTACGATTCATTGTTTTTTTTTTGTTTGTATATTGTTTATATTTGAAATAAAAACTTAAATCAATAAGTAAGAAAATTAGCAAGAATGATTGTTCTGTTAAACAACTTTAAATCGTTATATATCCTAAACTATCAATTAAAATGAAAAATGATAAAAGGAACCTCAAGATGATTTTAAAATGCCTATTCAACGACACCCCACTTGACATAGTTCATCGACTTTTATTTTTTTCATTTTGACAATATGGCGTCTGGTTGTCGCTGTGGTGAATTTTGATTACTGTCATGTCTTTAGTGACACTCGCAACGTTAAGACGAATCGATTGACGTAAGAATTATCAAAATCGGCCTACGCATTTGGTCTCTAGAACGCCACATAGAAACAAACATACATACATACATACATACTTACATACATACATAGACTGATAAACACATTACCCTCCTTTGCGTCGCGCAGTCGGGTAAAAATCAATGCCACTTTTCGTTGTAACTTTATAACTCAAGAACGGGCTATCCTATCCAAACCAAATGTTTAGGCTTTGTTTGGACTATTTAGTAGATTATTTATGTCAAGTTTGCACAAAATCGGTCGAGTGGTTCTTCATTTATCACATTATTTGTACCACGTAGCGAAGCACGAAGCGGGCCGCTAGTATTTCTATAAATCTTCCTTGCCAATTCAATACAACTTTGCCTTTTCGAACAAAGTTTTCACCAAAGTGGTGATTTTTATATTTGATGTGAAATTGCTCTTGACTCTTGTCTAGACCAGAAGTGTCAGAGACAAAGCCTACAATTGAGCGAGCATACTCAGAAGAAGCCTGGTGGCCTAATAGAGGGAACGTGATGGCGCTAGAGGACTTGTATAGCGCTGTCCCTTTCCCACAGCCTATTAACTACTCACGCTTTAATTACGTCATGGTAGGCCACCACTTTGAACAGCTTTAAGTTGTATCTTTACGCGTGAGATATGGCTGTTCTTTTGTTAAATAAATAAATAGACGATGCTGATATCGATAGGCTATCTCGTTGGCTATCTCCCTTAAACATGTTTGGAAAAATGTAGATGAACTATTAGGTACACCTGTGCCGGTACCCATCGAGGATTACGGGCGTGTTACGTAATATTAAGTAAAAAAAACCACAAGTTCAGTAGACAGTAGACGATATTGACGGTCGAGGACATCCCTGTTATCATAACGTCACATCTCTCGGCCTAAATGTGTTGGTTCAGACCAAGGCTCTTTCACACTTACGCTTACATACATTATAATTTACTAATAACATAAAGATATAAGATTTGTTTGTTTGTATGTAGACAGTAATCTACGGAACTATTAATCCAAAAAAACTAAGTTTTTCCTGAGTACAATAAACTATCTTAAAAAATATACCTACCTATTTATGTTCATGCATATTTCGTTATCTTTTTAATAACTTTGCTCTATTAAGTATTCCTGTTTCGTGGGTGCGTTTACAAAGATAGAAACGCACATACACAAACACCCAGACCCAGAACAACTAACTTATGGGTCATACAAAAATATTTGTTCCGTGCGGTGATCAAACCCACAACACGCTGCGCAAAAGTTGATCGCTAAACCAATGCGCCAACGTGCCGTCACAATTTTGTCTTCATCATCAGCTTATAATGTTCCCACTGCTGGCACACTGGCCTCCTCTCTGTGAGAGGGAGTGGACCATAATCCACCACGCGGGCCCAGTGCGAGTTGGTAGATGTCACATGTCTTCGAATTTTTGGTTCTAGGACATGCCGGTTTCCTCACGATGTTTTCCTTCACCGTTTTGAGAGCAGTGGTGTTGAAATAAATTACACAAAGTAATGCGTCTGGCTGGGTTCGAACCCACGACTTACAACTCGTAAGTCAGAGTCGATAGCACTCGGCCACCACTGCTCTCTTACCAGTCTTACCAAGGGGTATTGTATGACCCAGTTACAGATTTGTAGAAGTCAGACAGTCGCTCTATACACTGATATTCAGCTGTAGCTGAGCCCAGCATATTTAGGAAAAGTCTAGGCAGATGAAGATGATGAAAACGGAAAAGTGGCATCGCGGGTGATCAACGAAGTCGGAGGCAGAAACTAGTTCTTTATAAAATAAGTTTGTTCTGTATTATAGCGATGTTTGTGATTATTACAGTATTCAGGGTCGTGAGGTGACGAAGCGTTAGTATTGTTGTGTCAGCCAGGGTCGTGTCTGGCTGGCATGGCTATGAATGAATCAGTTGACAATTGAAGGGAAATAGGCCAGGTTTAGTCTGTCTTTTAGTGTCAATGGCAATGAGTTTCATGTATTATAAATAGCTGGTGCCAGCGGCTTCGCCGAAATGTAATACCGGTATTCTATGTATTTTTCAGAAAAATCTCTGAACCAAATTTCATATAGGTCTAATCGTCTTGTCGTGATCAAACCCGGACTCCAGAGTCCAGAGCTTAGGTTAGTGTTTCCCGTACCTATGTTCCAAGAGTCAGTGACTAAGGCTGCTTTTCCACCAGAGATGCGCTATGCTACGTTGGTATGCTACGAGTATATTTGATGGTTTACATAGCACAGCACTGGTGGAAACGGATTCAACTAAGAAGTGATATTTATATGGAAGGATGCGTGCTATGGGTCGTCTTCCCTACTATCGATACATCGCATAGCTCGAGCTGCGCATCTTCGTAGCGCAGCTGCGCATCTTCGTATCGCAGCTACGCATCTTCGTAGCGCAGCTACGCATCTTCGTTGCGCAGCTATCCATCTTCATAGCACATCTTATTCGCACAGCTACATAGCGTAGCTATCGGTGGAAATGGTCACACGGTTTCGTAGCTCAGCTTTTACACCCTCACAGCACAGCTACATAGCACAATCATCTCTGGTGGAAAGGGACCCTTATTCCAGCACCCGTAGCATGACCAATTTTATCTCTATTCTACCAAAAAAAATAGACAAAGTTGTTTCATGGTTATTTCTATAATTTTCGACTGTTTTTTTTTTTTTGCACAAGTACAATCTGTAGACTACTGAAGAATAGAAACATTTCAGATGGTATAAATCTTTCTACCTTCTGTCATTTTGTTTTTTCTCCGGTCGACAAAACTCGTTTCTACGGTACCTTATTTTTATCTACGTGGTAAATCATCAAATGAGTCCTCCCTCACCCAGGGCAGGACGGGAGGGACCGTCAGACTTGTACTGATTAAAATCCATGGTGTCTTTCAATAGCCCTTTACGTTCCGGGGCCACGGTTACACGACAGTCCCGCGACCCCGGCAGACTTTGTACTTCTAGGAGGATACGACCGGTCACAAAAAAATATTTTTAATAATATATTTAAAAGCTTAACCCAACTTATCAGCTTTGCTACGTCATTTACCGTACAAATTAATTTCATGTTCCATTTCTATTAAAAAGAAAATAAATTTTTAGAGTAGGCAATTTCAAGCCATATCGTTATATTACTTTCTAAATTGTGTAATACGACTTCGTTTAATTACGTTTAATTTGTACTTACGTTAAGTTACTTAACAACCGCATAGAAGTGGTTCATGACATGTTAACTGGCGCCTTACTAATGTTGACGCCTGAACCGTTCAGCATTGTTCACGCTATTTCATACGTTTTATGGCACACGTTGGCAAATTCATATGGGTTCATATCTAGATATTGAAACTTGATATTTCTTGTTTTACGCGAAGTTATAAAATCCTGCAAGTTGATCGTAAAAAATACACTCTATCTATCGAAAACAGGTCATTTGAAATGCAGAATTTTGGTTATTACTTACATAACTACCCAGATGAGAAGAATTGAGTTTTAATCTAGACAGTTATGTTTTCACAATTATCTCTAAATTCGATAGATACTTTCTAGCTATACCACGTTTTTTAAAACAGTTCCTTCATCGTTTCTTTAGCTGGTTTTTTTCTCTACTACTAAAGTACATTCATACTCTAAGTTTTCTTACGACTTGGTCGTTAATTCTCATCATCGACTTTTGTAGTAAAAACATACCTTCGATGTATCTTTGGTAATCATTTTAGTGCCCAAGCACTTGACTATGGGATTAATGCAGGCTGCAAAAGCGAGCCAAGTGAGTCGAATTTTAGAGACATTTTTGGGAACTCTAAGTACCCAATGCAAAAGTTCTTGTGGTAGGTATTAAGTCACAAGAGACTAATGTAATTTTTCCCCAAAACTATGAGTTCAGATCTTTTGATTTCTAGACCACATCCCCATCTTCACCAACAAAAGTAATAGCCACATAATCACGTGATATGCCGTGACAAAACAAACCCACAAAGGTATTAGCTTTAGCCTCACTGCACAGCTTATTAAGCTATTTAGTTAAACAAAAAAAAGGGGCGACGCAAAAATCGCTCAGGCTCAAAATGTCCACTTCCCAAAATGTCCACCGGTTGCAAAACGTCCATTTCCCAAAATGTCCACTTCCCATAATGTCCACTTCCCAGAATGTCCATTTCCCAAAATGTCCATTTCCCAAAATGTCCACTTCCCAGAATGTCCATTTCCCAAAATGTCCACTTTTCTACGACAGCGCCTTCTAACTGCTACTACTTTAAACTGGGAATATGAGTACCTATTAAATATTAACTCTTTTTTTTGAAAATTATTTTTTTTTAAGTTTTTTTTTTAAGTTTTTTTTTAAGTTTTTTTTTAAAGTTTTTTTTTTTAATATCGCTCAGGCTCAAAATGTAATGTACTTTTCTACGACAGCGCCTTCTAACTGCTACTACTTTAAACTGGGAATATGAGTACCTACTAAACATTAACTCTTTTTTTTGAAAATTATTTTTTTTTTTAGTTTTTTTAAGTTTTTTTTTTATTTTAAGTTTTTTTTGAAAATTATTTTTTTTAAGTTTTTTTTTTTGTTTTTTTTTTAATTTTTTTTTTAAGTTTTTTTTTTGAATATCGCTCAGGCTCAAAATGTAATGTACTTTTCTACGACAGCTCCTTCTAACTGCTACTACTTTAAACTGGGAATATGAGTACCTACTAAATATTAACTCTTTTTTTTTTAATATTTTTTTTTATTATTTTTTTTTTAAGTTTTTTTTTAAGTTTTTTTTTAAGTTTTTTTTTTTGAATATCGCTCAGGCTCAAAATGTAATGTACTTTTCTACGACAGCGCCTTCTAACTGCTACTACTTTAAACTGGGAATATGAGTACCTACTAAACATTAACTCTTTTTTTTGAAAATTATTTTTTTTTTAGTTTTTTTTAAGTTTTTTTTTATTTTAAGTTTTTTTTGAAAATTATTTTTTTTAAGTTTTTTTTTTAAGTTTTTTTTTTTAATTTTTTTTTTTAAGTTTTTTTTTTGAATATCGCTCAGGCTCAAAATGTAATGTACTTTTCTACGACAGCTCCTTCTAACTGCTACTACTTTAAACTGGGAATATGAGTACCTACTAAATATTAACTCTTTTTTTTTTAATTATTTTTTTTTATTTTTTTTAAGTTTTTTTTTAAAGTTTTTTTTTAAGTTTTAAAAGTAAAAAAAGTAAAAGTTTTTTTTTTAAAGCGCGCGCAGCCACAGATAAAAAATCAAATGTATGTATCTATGATCTGTAATCTGTATCGTAATGAAAAAAAAATTTATTATAACATTATTTTGTTAGACAAATAGTGTCATGATTTAATTTTTTAATTTCATTTCGATATACTGTGTGTAAAGTACGTCAATATAAACTCGTTTTGAGTTTTGTATTTTGAATTTAACGATATGAGAGTAGATAAAATATTTTCCAAAACTATTCAATAAGGAAGACAGGAGTGGTAGTATCACATAAAAGAAGCAAGCACCATCTAAGGTAGAAAGAATAAACCTGTATTAGAATGTCTTTATACAGGGTGCTCCAAGCCAGATGGATAAAAACATTTTTTTAGGTAGTCGGCTTAGAGACCTATTGGTTACCCGCCAGGAAAAACATCGTTTGTCAACGCTTACAAAATATGTTTTTTTTTTTAACTTTAGAATTATCAACACTTTTAATGTTTTCAGGATTTTTATTTACCTTTAAAATGAAAAATTATATACATATGTTTTATTTTAGGTGCTTACTTAGACATTGCAATCTTCTCTCAGAAAAAAAAATTCAGACTGATCTGCTTTGAAGTGCATTTAATTTTCATATCAATGCAAGAATAATTACTTTCCTTGAAATTGACAATTTTTCATAAACCCCAATTAAAAACCAAAAAAATCAGGATTACTTTAATTTTTAAGGTATTAGTATGTTTACTTTATGAGTCATAAAGTCGCTCAAAAAAAAAAATTTACAATTTTTAAAAAAAAGAGTTAATATTTAGGTGCTTACTTGGACATTGCAAAAAAAAATTCAGACTGATCTGCTTTGAAGTGCATTTAATTTCATATAATAATTACTTTGGGTCATAAAGTCGCTCAAAAAAAAAAAAACTAAAAAAAAAATTTATAATTTTCATAAAAAAGAGTTAATATTTAGTAGGTGTTAGGTCTAATGCATTTAATTTCATATCAATGCAAGAATAATTACTTTCCTTGAAATTGACAATTTTTCATAAACCCCAATTAAAAACCAAAAAAATCAGGATTACTTTAATTTTTAAGGTATTAGTATGTTTACTTTATGACTCATAAAGTCGCTCAAAAAAAAAAAATACAATTTAAAAAAAAAGAGTTAATATTTAGGTGCTTACTTGGACATTGCAAAAAAAAATTCAGACTGATCTGCTTTGAAGTGCATTTAATTTCATATCAATGCAAGAATAATTACTTTGGGTCATAAAGTCGCTCAAAAAAAAAAAACTAAAAAAAAAATATAATTTTCAAAAAAAAGAGTTAATATTTAGGTGCTTACTTGGACATTGCAATCCTCTCTCAGAAAAAAAAATTCAGACTGATCTGCTTTGAAGTGCATTTAATTTCATATCAATGCAAGAATGATTACTTTGGGTCATAAAGTCGCTCAAAAGAAAAAAAAAAACTAAAATTTTCAAAAAAAGAGTTAATATTTAGTAGGTGTTAGGTCTAATGCATTTAATTTCATATTAATGCAAGAATAATTACTTTCCTTGAAATTGACAACTTTTCATAAACCCCAATTAAAAACCAAAAAAATCAGGTTTACTTTAATTTTTAAGGTATTAGTATGTTTACTTTATGACTCATAAAGTCGCTCAAAAAAAAAAAATTACAATTTAAAAAAAAAGAGTTAATATTTAGGTGCTTACTTGGACATTGCAAAAAAAAATTCAGACTGATCTGCTTTGAAGTGCATTTAATTTCATATCAATGCAAGAATAATTACTTTGGGTCATAAAGTCGCTCAAAAAAAAAAAAAAACTAAAAAAAAAATGTAATTTTCAAAAAAAAGAGTTAATATTTAGGTGCTTACTTGGACATTGCAATCCTCTCTCAGAAAAAAAAATTCAGACTGATCTGCTTTGAAGTGCATTTAATTTCATATCAATGCAAGAATGATTACTTTGGGTCATAAAGTCGCTCAAAAGAAAAAAAAAAACTAAAATTTTCAAAAAAAGAGTTAATATTTAGTAGGTGTTAGGTCTAATGCATTTAATTTCATATTAATGCAAGAATAATTACTTTCCTTGAAATTGACAACTTTTCATAAACCCCAATTAAAAACCAAAAAAATCAGGTTTACTTTAATTTTTAAGGTATTAGTATGTTTACTTTATGAGTCATAAAGTCGCTCAAAAAAAAAAAAAAACTTAAAAAAAAAAACTAAAAAAAAATTAAAAAAAAAACTTAAAAAAAATAATTTTCAAAAAAAAAACTTAAAATAAAAAAAAAAAAACTTAAAAAAAAAAAATTTTCAAAAAAAAGAGTTAATATTTAGTAGGTACTCATATTCCCAGTTTAAAGTAGTAGCAGTTAGAAGGCGCTGTCGTAGAAAAGTACATTACATTTTGAGCCTGAGCGATATTAAAAAAAAAAAAACTTAAAAAAAAAAAATTAAAAAAAAAACTTAAAAAAAAAAAAAATTCAAAAAAAAAGAGTTAATATTTAATAGGTACTCATATTCCCAGTTTAAAGTAGTAGCAGTTAGAAGGCGCTGTCGTAGAAAAGTGGACATTTTGGGAAATGGACATTCTGGGAAGTGGACATTTTGGGAAATGGACATTTTGGGAAATGGACATTCTGGGAAGTGGACATTATGGGAAGTGGACATTTTGGGAAATGGACGTTTTGCAACCGGTGGACATTTTGGGAAGTGGACATTTTGAGCCTGAGCGGCAAAAATGAGGACGCCATGACAGTGCGTGCCTTGATCGTGAATTATGAATGGAGATGGTAATTACAGTTATTGAACGAACAGATCCGGGGGTAAGGGTAAAGAAAGCTGAAGAAATTGTATTTTTATGGTGTAGGATTGTCAACAAAGGAGCTTACGAGGATCAGTTTTTCGAAGTCCGGGTAGTCAGATCGCGGGCATGCGGACGGTGTCTCGCCGTCCGATCATGGACCATGGTCGATGGCGCGTCGTGTTCCACGCGCGCCGTATTAAAATAGAGTAGAAAGGGTAGTCTGGTCTTTCATCTTTTTTTTTTAATATTTGGTCTGATTTGAAAACTATTATATAATCTACACTCATATTATAGTTCTCAAAACAGACAGACGGTTAATTTGTCACGGAAAATTGGGAGGAAATACAGCTTCGTGATTAGAATATAACACGTAAAACATAAGTAGCTTATATATGACCTACCTTTTCCTTGACATCCTCCTCGCGTCGTATTCCTCATTGTTGAGGGTCGTGATTACCCCGACGTGAAGTCACTTTGAGCTTGACGATGCTCCGCCATCTGCTTCTGTCCTTGGCAGAATGAAGAGCATCGTGAAGTTTCGTGTCCAGGGAAGAGCGAATTTGGTCCGACCATCTAAGTGGACTGCGACCCCTCGGACGCTTGCCATCAACCTTGCCATACATGTTTGTTTCCTTGACATACATGTTAATAAATGGGTAAGTTTTACCTACCCAATTCAATTTCAAACTCGAATTTAGATGCAATTTCCCAAAACAAGAAAAACTTTCACCATTACGACTGTTATCTCAAATCTAGCCAAATATCTAGGCGGTGCAATTTCTCGACCTTCATAGAAATGTATAAAGTTTTCAAGAGAAGGAGTTTGGGCCTCGTATAAAAATGTCGGTCGCGTGTGCCCCGCGATTTGAGCCCGATGTAACGAATCACTAATCAATAAACATGCTTGTTTTGTCGCAACTATGCAACTTGAACTATGCTTTGTCATTTCATGTTTGTTGTGGAAGATATTGTATAAGTATTTGGGCGGTTTTCCTTCCTTTCCAAAAGCCAGAAAATGGCCCATTTTGTCATAAAAATCACCATTTTCTGGCTTTTTTGATAAGGACTCGACTGTTTTTGCATCATCAATACATTGCTAATGTATTTAGTCCGTTAGTTATTACTTTATTAGCTATACCCTAGCTATTATATTATTATTGAAAAATAGTGAAAACGTGTTTTTTTTAAGTCTATGAATAATATCAACAAATATTAAACTCGGAAATAAAGAAAAAATAAAAATACAGGTCAAATCATTTTTCTAAGCCGCGCTTGCCGGGGTTGATCTGTGGATGGGTCACTATTTATCATAACGAGTTTCCTCCGTGCCTCGGAAAGCCATTGGTCCCGGCTGTCATTTGTAGATCTTTGGCAGTCATTAGTCACAATCAGAAGCACGAGAGTCTGACAACCAGTCATTCAAAGGGGTATCGTATTACCCAGTTACTGGGTTGTATAGGGTCCGATAAGCAGTCGCTTCATGTAAAATACGAAAAGGCAGGCAGATAAGATGATGAACACTATTTAACCAGAGAATCAAAGTCCGCTCCTTTACCCAACAATAGCGATGACGTCCACGAGACTAATAAGTTTAATTCCCGTTGATATAACAAAGAATCAATCTACTTCATGACACAGTTAACTTTAAAACAATATTTTTTGCACACCGTCCATAATGTCGCATTCTGTTTGCGCTGGGACAAATTACAAATCAATAAATAATGACTTAGTTTGTTGAGCAAAGTTCGCCATTTCTTGGTCACGAATCGCGGATTAATTTATTGAATAGCTTTAGTTAAAATCGTGGGTTTTTCATAAATTAGGATTGAAATGATAAAATCTACGTCAGTGTTTTAAATACTCCTGATTTAAATATGGAGGTGAACTTATTGTGACAAATTGACACTTAAATAGGTTAATTTGCTTGACGGAACCCTCTTACAGGGCCAAAGCCTGCCGGGGTTGCGGGACTAACGAGCTACCGTGACCCCAGAACATATAGGGCTATTGAAGGACACCGTGGATTTTAGTCAATAGAAGTCTGATAGTCCCTCCTGGCTTGCCCTGGGTGGGAGGACTCTTTTGATGATTTCACCAAGCAAAAAAAAAAAAAGATAATCTCGGGTCGGATAACAACAACGTAAAGGAATTATCTTTTTTTTTCTCGATACATTTCCCTATTACACTCGCTCTACCATAAGTGTCTAAACACACTATGCCGAAGTTACGCGACTGAAGTTCGGCGGCTGATTTCACGTTCTGACGTATTTGGCTGATATGACACACCATAAGTGCCGAACTTACGCGGCAGAAATTCGGCGCGGGCGGCTCCCTGCTGCTCCCCGCCCCCGGATCTTCGTCGGTAATCGAACCGAACTTCGGTCGCGTATAATGTGTGGTCACTGAATAAGTTGCCGCTGAACTTACGCCCGACCGAAGTTACGCTGTACGCTATGACGCGACGTAATTTCGGCATAGTGTGTCGTCAGTAATTCAAATAGCATTGCAGGCGTAATTGTGCCGAACTTCGGTCGCGTAACTTCGGCATAGTGTGTTTAGACACTTACACAGCCGTATTGGCTGAGGAAGCCGTTTATTTTGAAACAGTAAGGTCTACAATTCTAAAAAGTGGTGAGAATACTACCAATACAATACTTATACATTTTTGTACAAACTGTCATTATAAAAATATGTGGCTGGAATGAATTTTATGAATTACGTAACAATTCGCAAAATAGTCACACATCGACACGTCATAATATTAACTGCGCTTGCGACCATTTTAGGAGTTGTAACGTGAATCACAATATTAAATTAGTAGTCTTGGTTTTACAGTAGAATTTAAGTTGTTGGTAGATTCGCTTATCAATTTTCCCTAACCTACTCGTAACTACCGTAATATATTCAGAAGTGATTATAAATCTTAATCTGTTTGTAATATATTTTCATGTTTTACAATGCAAATGTAAAGTTTATAGCTTCATTTCGCCGTCACGAAACAAAACAGTTACTTAGGTCAAAGTTCGCAGTTCGCGATAATACTGTTTTCGTAGATATTGGGATCCTTTCATACTCAAGTTTTATTTTTTGATGTCAGTGACATTGTATTTCTTTCTTTGTTTTCCAAGTTCCAAGTTATGGAAAATCCGTGAACACAAAAGTTTCCAATTTTTATGAAATTATTTTGAGGGTTGAAAAAACATCGAAAAATCTTATTGTTTTTCCGATGTTTGGATTTGAGTAGAAAATAAACGCTGTAAAATTATGGTCCAGATTTTTTTACGAGTCCATTCCAATTTCAATTTATGCTACAGTGCCTACAGCAGAGCCTTAATTTCTACGTTATTATGTCCACCCAGACTTATTTAGTATTTTTTAGATAACTATCAACATAAAGTACCGTTGCTATTCAGCAAGATTCCGTAGCTTCATAAAGCCTTTAAGTAACAAAATACTCAAAAAGAACAACAAAGTATTATTGATAGAAAACTTATCAGATGGCCTAGTGTCCATTTATTCTCACGGCCAAGCTAAAAGCCGTTAATATTCATATACTGTGTAAATTATTAATTAAACTTCTAAGCTTGAATCAATAACTTATACTTTCTACATAATATTTCAATTAACTAGAGGGCCTGCCTTCAGAGTTTGGGAAATTATCCCTTTAAAGTTTATGAGTATGGGTAGTTCTTCGAAATTCGATTCTTTGACTGATTCATATGGTCAAATTTTAATTTCACTTTCAGCTCAGTAACACATGTTCATATGAAAATAGATATTCCAAATAACATAAATATATTTGTATGAGGGACTCGTTTTTACAAAGTAGTTTTTAAGATATGTACGTTTAAAATTTAGTGCCCAGATGAATCACAATTTTATACAGATGAATCAGGAATAGAAATAAAAACGGAAAACTTTAAATAAAAATGGGCTCTGTATTAAGAAAATAATCAAAATATTATAACAACAATAATATTTTTTTTTTATATAAAAACAATTATCAGTGATCATATCAAGGAAAAAATCTGGTCAATTCAACAATAAAATTCTTGTTTTTCAGAATAATATTTATACAGAAATAAATACAGAAAAGCCAGAATTTTGTTATAAATAGGTAACAGATAGTCATTTTAATGCTACATTATAATATTCTCTCAATTTACTTTGGCTTTTTCTCCCTTTCTTTTCAAATATAATTATTTTAATTTCTACTCGTCTGTTTTTTTTCTTATTTTCCAATTTCCATCCTAGAAGGATAAAAAATTCGTACGTTCTATGAGTCTCTTTTTCCCCTTCTTTTCTACTGTTCATAGTGGAATTGTTGTGAACTGCAATATCAAAATAAAAACAAACAGATAGAGTTTGAATTATGAATAAATACCGAAGAATAATGTCAAAATTGTCTCACACACACTCTACTGACTTGGAAAGTAAAATAACGTAACGAAAGTGTTCCTTTCTTGCTGGAAAATGGGAAAACTAATTTATTTTCAGATTCATATGGGCTTTTGAACATATCAATCAGGGACAGATGAATCATGATTTTGCCTAAAATTATGCTTAACTCATAATTCATTACAGACTTCAGTATTGTCATTTTTCTACACGAATCTATAACCCAAAAGCATCACACGAAACTCAGATTAAAGTCTTAAAACAGCAAAATAAAATTAATAAATTATGCATTGTAATCAGCAAGGTACCTAAACCAAACACAGATGAATCAGATATTTACCTTTGTTTCACCGGGTTCAAAGCCAACCAGCCTCACGTCCGCTTTCTAGCATGTCCGTTGTACGACAGGCTTCCCCCCATGCGGGATCCCAGACTCTCATTATCATTCCTCGACCAAGTACAGTCAAGCAAAGCTTACTCCATATTAATCAGTATTTTACGCCGGACACTTCTTATTTACTTAATTATAAACACACTAACGTAGTTACAACTATTACATATTTTTTTTGTAAGAGGTCAATTCATTACCTTTCGATATAACTTTAATTTAAATTGATGAATCAAAGGGAAAATGCGACATCGACCATTTTGTTCCGGAAAATGAGAAACGGACGCCCCATATGAATCAGGAGAACAGACTTCAAAAATTTTTATTATGTATCTAGATAGCTACTATTAACCCAACTGAAAACCAGCGCTGGGTGTCTTTCACCCAGCAAATGCTGAGTTGGTAACCCTTTTGGTGTGGACATGCTCAGCAAAATTCTTATTGTATTTTCAATTGTATGTTTTATTATTATTATTTCTGTGTGTGTGTCCTATATCAAATAAATATATTTCTATTCTATTCTATTCTTCTATTAAAAAAATATAATTTGTCCCAGTTAGATCTAAAGCTAAAGTATACAGAAAAAAATATTACATGCCGTTTTGTTAGTTGGTTACGGAAATATACCCACAGACATCGAAAATTTTGTCTCTGAAGAACTACCCGTATATAGATATAAAGTATCCTATAACTAAACCAAGTCATAATCTACTAGTAAACCGTTTGCTCAGTCCAAACGGATTACTAACAGATTAAAAAAAATAATTATTGACATTAAAATACAATGATACAATGTTTGTTGTAACCCTGACTACTGAGCTAGGCAAAGCCTGTGTTACAAGAGTCAGTGTCTTCTCCCATTTAGGTCACTAATGAGCAACAAAAAAACCGGCCAAGTGCGAGTTGGACTCGCCCATGAAGGGTTCCGTAGCAGCAAGCATACATTAGAGATATAATTATATTGAGATTAGTAAGTAATACACACGAACAATAAAAATAACTTTGTTTTTCATAGTATTTGTATGAATGGCAAAGTTATATTTGCGGTTTTTGAAAATGTACTATATGTCAAAAACTGCTAACTGTATCTCATCCAAACCAATTTTCGTTGGTAGTTTTGGTTGAGGTCTACATTATATATTTTTTTTAGTTTTATCATTCTCTTATTTTAGAAGTTACGGGGGGGGGGACACACTTTTTACCACTTTGGAAGTGTCTCTCGCGCAAAATGTTCAGTTTAGAAAAAAATGATTTTAGTAACCTCAATATCATTTTTGAAGACCTATTCATAGATACCCCACACGTATGGGTTTGGTGAAAAAAATTTTTTTGAGTTTCAATTCTAAGTATGGGGGGCACCCCCAAAATTTGTTTTGTTTTGATTTTTGTGTAAAAATCCTAATGCGGTGCACATAATACATCTTTCTACCAAGTTTCAACAGGATAGCTCTTATACTTTCGACAAAAAGTGGCTGTGACATACACGGACAGACAGACAGACATGACGAATCTATAAGGGTTCCGTTTTTGCCATTTGGCTACGGAACCCTAAAAACAAACCAAGAGGAAAAAAAAATAAAAAATAAACTAAAACATTGAAAACACAATAAAAACACAGAGCTTTATGCTGAATCTGTGTATTCTGCGTGTGTATGTGTGTGTGAGGGTGTGTTTGTGTGTGGGTGTATGATGGTAGGTGTATGATTGTGACTATGACCTAGCTTTCATTGATAGGTACCACTACCACATCCACACCACCAGTTGCATTGTGATTAATCGTCCCGATTTTGAGGCGTTCTTTGTTCTTTTTCGCGCGAGGATAATGAGGTCACTCATGCACCCTCTGGTGTCAGAGTACATCAAGCTGCCTCCGGGAACAGCGCCGTATCCTTGCCTTTAATGCGACCAGTGCAAGCTTCTTTAACTGCGACCTGGTCTGGCCAATATTGTGGTCGTGGTCTGGACATTTCTGGACCTCTCCAGAGTGTCTGCGCCCTAGTGCCTGGACACCGTTGGCACACCACTATTTTCGGCACTGTCTGCGAACGCGACAGACCTCTGGCATCTGACGTTGTTGCGCTGTGGTTAGTCGTTGCGTCGACACAACGTCGGGTCGTGTCTGCGATGTGGCCGACCGCAAGTCCGTGATTATCGACATTTATTATTATTGAGCCTGAATTTAATAAGCATAGGTCATCAATATCATTATTAAAATGCCTACTCCTCGAACCATGTCCTACCTTAAGGACGTACACACAATGATTGTTAGATACCTACCTAGACCTACCATTTATGGTATTCTTATATACCTATTCTACTAATAGGTACTAGACGTGAAAGTTTATTTGGATGGATAATAATTGTTACTCTTTCACACAAAAAATACTGAAAGGATTTGGATGAAATTTGGTACGCAGACAGTTTTTAAACCAAATTAACACATAGAGCAATTTTTATCTCGATTTTAAATTACCGTGGGATAATTTATATATGTTTTGTGAAAGTTTGTGAGGATGAATGTATGGATGTTTGTTACTCTTTCACGCTAAAACTACTCAACGGATTTAGATGAAATTTGGTACACAGACAGTTCATAAACCGGTGTAACACATGGGGTATTTTTTATCCAGATCCTGCGGGATATTTTTCGGGTTATAGCGGGCAAAGCTGGCAACAGCTAGTAGCTTCATACCTACGTTACAGCAGCTACTAATGTAGCAAAGTTACACATACCTACCTTAGAATTAGATGCTCTGCGTCGCAAACGTTAACCAAAGTAAAGGTCTACTCATAAGCTAAGAGGTATTCACTACAGTCTGTGGAGAGACAACCGAATGGATACTGACCTTGATACTGACACTGCTAGCCTGCATCATCCCACTTCTGGGCAAAGACCTCTCCCCATGACTTCCAGTCTTCATGATCCAGGGCCAAAGTGGACCACTGGTCATTGGTTTTATCAAGTTCGTCCCGCCATCTTCTACGAGGTCTGCCGCGACGCCTTCTGGCTGTGTCAGGGCTCCACAAAGTGGTTATTTTGGCACACAGCTCATGGATGGATGTGCGGTAATATTCCTGTTGGCACCAAAGCGAATTTAGCTATCCTTGTTGGTTTTCGCTTTTCTGCTTCTACCTACAGCGGCAGTTAATACCGCTTAACATTGAATAACACAGGACTTGTAACACCCTTAAAACTATCGTTATTTGTATTCAAAAGTAATTAATAATGCACATTGAACTTGTAAATGCCGTGTCACCAGGGCTGGAGGGCGACGCTGATACACAATAAATGAGGAACATTGGTGACATTGAGACCGCCCCATTAGGCGCACGAAACGACCACACACATGGCTTTAACTGCCGGGCCATGGACTGGCCCAATGTCACATATACCTATTAGCATTTGTCTTGATTAACGGTGTTTCGTCATAATTGATGACTGGATATGGTAACATTTCCAGTAAGACTGAGCGCTCATGCCCACGAGACGGTTTTAACACGGCACGGTTTTTTTGAGCCGGCGTTAGCGCCGGCGTTGTGTGGTTAGCTTCATAGAGTTTCTTACACGACTGACGACCGCCCGTAGACCCGGTTTGACGCAAAACCGTCTCGTGTGCATGAGCGCTGAGAAAGAAGTTCCTTCCTCACCTTGCTGAACTTTTTTTTTGTTTCTTAGCGTGGTAAAGTCATCAAATGAGTCCTCCCACCCAGGGCAGGGCACGACGGACTGTCAGACTTGTACTGACTAATATCCAGCCACAGTGTCCTTCAATAGCTTTACGTTCCGGGGTCATGGTAATTCGTTAGTCTCTCGACCTCGGGCAGGCTTTGGCCCCCTAAGGGGGCCCGTCATTTTGCTGACAGCTCTTTGAGGCGCGCTTGGAACACGACGCGCCGTCGACTTGGGCATGGTCCATGTTTGGACAGTGAGTCACCCAACCTTGCTGTACTTTAGAAATAATTATGCAAATCAGTGCCGAAAATACTGGTTGTGCCAACGATGCCCAGGCACAGAACGAAAACCCTGGTGGGACGCAGAAATGGTCAGAGCAGGACCACAATTGACCGGGGCACTTAAAGAAGCTCGCACTGCGCGCATAAAAAGCTAGTTACGGCACAGATACAAATAAACAACTTTGAGTGTCAATTTTATTCAAGGGACAAGCACAACCCTCAAAAAAGCTAACTTCTAAGATTATAGACAGGGTTGACAAATCTTGTCACAGTTATTCCATACCCGCTACATATTCTAATAACTCATTCATCACACCTAAAAATATCCCTAAACCAATACCGATAGCAAATAACAGACCTTTATTTGTGAACCGTTTACTGACAAAATGTTTACACAAATTACGATGTTGTGCGACAAACTATAATTTTATTTAGCCTTACAAATCTATCATTATTATTTGTCAGTAGTTCAGCAATTACTGTCGACCTTGACCCTGGCTGCCGTGACGGGGTATCATTGTTTTAACTAATTAAAATGTCTTTGTAATTGGTTAAGGGTTGTTTGTACTACACGCGATAGTTTTAGCTGAGCTGATTGGCTAGCTACCACTGTCTAAGCGACATACGGTGGTTAGGGTATCTCGTTTGGGTAATGGGTCATGTGAGTGTACTTTGCGAGTGATGGGGACATTTCCATGATTGGAAAATATGTTTCTAATATCGGAAGTAGTGGAGTTTTTTGTTAAATAGCTTGCCTGGTAGGGTAGTGTAGCTTTGTTCAGACAACAGTCGTGCTATGTGACATTACTAGTGACTAGAATCCACAAAATAATTATTACATTTAGCCACAATATTTATTATTAATTAAAAAAAAAAACGCAAATTCAATGAAAAATATAACAAATAATATCATAAATAATTTTCACAACTTGCAATACTTTACATTTCGTGAAACCATTTTTTTCTAATTTTTTATTCAGCTACTCATACTAACACGTAATCATTAGATATGCATCCATTATATAACATTATAAGGAAAGTCCAGTTTACAGTGCTTTAGCCGTGTGAATGTTTTCCACCAGTGTATGACCATACAATTTATAAGCTTATAGCGATTTACAGCGCAGCGTCAGACGAAATTAAATGCGGTGCATTTTTTCTTGTATTCCATTTAATTTTCAGTTATTATTTATCAACAATATCCCATTTATACTTAAATTATAAACAACGAGACCCGGAACAACTATTTAATAAAAAATGACATCAACATGTGTGTTTGCAAATTGGACACGGCGATGGACGTCGCTAGACGATCTCCGGCCACCGTAGGCCCGGGCATGCGGGCGGCGAGTAAAGGTCTAACTCGCTGTCCGACCATAGACCATGCCCGGGTCGACGGCGCGTTGTGTTCCACGAGCGCCTCAAAGAGCGTCAGCATAATGACGGGGCCCCCCCTCTAGAGGGCCAAAGCCTGCCGGGGTCGCGGGACTTATCTCATTACCGTTACCCCGGAACATAAAGGGCTATCGAAGGACACCGTGGATTTTAGTCAGTACAAGTCTGACAGTCATCATTTGATGATTTTACCAAGCTAAAAAAAAGGTTACCTTGAAAAGGTCTCTTTTAGAAATAAGACCGTCCATTATGTCACCCTATTTAAAAGATATTGTGAATTGGATATAACTAATCTGTAATTTGTATGGTGTGCATAATAAACAGTATTCTATCTAATCTATCAACAATTTCTCCACCCCCGCTACCGCTTTAAACTTGCACCACAATCTTGCATTAATTTCTTAGCAATGACAGTCTCGATCGAATATGACAGCCCTATTATTTTCTAAAACTGTCTTCTATGTACCTTAATTATTAGTCATTAGTTGGAATTTCTGTGGAACAACGTTTTATAGTCCGCTAGTGAATTATTGACGACTCTGTCCTACAATTTGTAGCTTCTTTAAGAAAATTGGCCTAATAACTCGGAATTCGTAGGATTGATGCTTTGATGTTGCATCCAATAATTGAGCATTATTTATTTGCAAATAGGGACAAGACTTTGTTCTTTTGCCAATTTATAATAATGTCTGATATTGATAGTTGATTTACTTATGCGGTTTTCTTTTGTATTTTCTGGTATTTAATTAGTTTTCTATTTCTGAGAACGTTTCACAAAACATGCGTTTTATAGTTTCTGCAATGCATTATGTGTCAATATTCCCACTTCTGGCAACACAGGACTCCTCTCTGTGAGAGGCACAGACGGTGAGAGCTCATGGGCTGTATTTCACTATGGAGACCCAGTGCGAGTCGGAAGATATCACATGTCTTCAATTTCTTTTTTTCTATGACATTTCGTTTTCCTCATGATACTTTTCTTCACCGTTTTGATGCAACAGTGGTAACGAAATAAGTTAAACAATGCTAGGTTCGAATTTTAATTCGTAAGCCGTTACAACTGGGCCACAAAACTGCTCGGGCTTCTGAGTCTTCGAGTTTTTGTGATTATTTTTGTTAAGAACAGTGTTATCTTGTATATTTAGCCCCCATTCGCATGAGCGCTTTTTTAACGCTCGTTTAAAAAGCGCTGAGTTGTAACAATAAGTTAAATTGAACTTAAATCACTGCCCAGCACTTAAAATTAAATAAAGTTCGAAAAACGCGCCGCTTTTTAAAAGCGAAAACGTTTGATCAGATACATGGGAATGCATTTGTTCTATTTCAGCGTTTTTTTAACGCTCATAAAAAGCGCTTGTGCGAATGGGGTCTTACTGTTGCTTGATCTAATTGAGTTTATTGTTTGTTGCAGGTGTTTAGTTTGTAATTGTTAACATGCCTGCCTTCGAGGATGTTGGTCAGAATGGATCGTTGTTCCACGCTGTCGCCGTCCACCCCTAGCAGCCGCGGCATGGACAAGTATGAGCAGCTAGCGGTGGTAAGTTCACATCACCAATGTAGGTACAGAGGATTATTATGAAATTGCTGATATTATTTTTGATTATTTGGGTCAGTAATAGAACATATACACACATCAAAAGTGTCTAGGGATCAACATATATTTTTGCAATAACTTTTCTCCTGATTGATATTAATTAAAATTTTCTTTAAGGATTCATCAAATAAAGTGTTTTCGTTTGTCACAGTAACGATAAACCAAGTCACCTTTGCATTAATAAAGAAATTTGCCATTTTCCTAATAAAGGGATTTTTGACATTTGAACCACTAACACAAAAGTTCGAAAAAAAGACTGAAATAACAGTTTTCTTTAAAATTTTATTGGGTAACTTAAACAATTAATAATCCGTGTTTCTACCGCGAACACTAACAACACAAGAACATCGGTTTGGCATACTCAAAATGAGTTCATCCAAATCACGCTGTGGAATGGCCGCCCATGTTCGTTGCAACAACAAAAAAAGGTCTTCTTGCGACTGGATACCCTCCATATTCGGCAGAGCTCTTCTCTGTAGCATATCCCATGCAGGGCCGTCTTTACCAGCTGAATTTTTGGATATTTCATTGAAAATTTAGAATAGTGTATGTTATGTATGTACGTTTGACATGTTGCAGCCCGGTCGCCCGCACTTGAAGCAAAATGATCTCTAAGATATAATATAATAGAGTGTAAGTTTATTTGAAATGGGCGCGCGGCGCGGCACCTAATGAGGCACTAGCACGAATTCTACGTATTAGACCCTGAGTAGACCGTATTTCCTACTTGAATCAGTGCGTCTGTCATAGGCGAGCAATTGCGCCTTTTGTCATTGTCACCCGGACGCCCGCACTTAAAGTAAAACGATCTCTAAGTCAATAAAGTGTATCGTGCCCGAACCTCGATACGTGTCGGTAAGACCCCTCTTTGAGGAGTGACTGGATAGGCGTCACGAGCGTCCTGACCTACCGCATGACGCAGGTCCTCACCGGACACGGAAGTTTCGGGAGGTACCTGTGTCGGATAGGGAGAGAAGACACGCCTGGGTGTCACCTGCTCAGATCGCCCGGAGGACACAGTAGAGCATACGGTGCAGGACTGCCCCTCTTGGGCAGAGCACCGCCCTGTCCTCACGACGACGATAGGCGGAGACCTCTTGCGCCCGGCATTGTTCGAGGCCATGCTGCGGGGCATGCGGGCGGCGAGTAAAGGGCAACTCGCCGCCCGACCGTGGTCCATGCCGAGTATTTTAATTCGTTAGCTCATTTCATTGTAAAAAAAACGAGGGCGCAGGCTGAGTCCCGCACCCCGGCGCAGAATATATTTAAGACGGCCCTGATCCCATGCATGCTCAATCGGATTCAAGTCTGGCGACTGAGCAGGCCAGGGCAGGACATTGATGTTAGCTGCGGCGAGAGTCTGTCTTACAACTCTTGCGGTGTGCGGTCGTGAATTATCATGCATTAACTGAAATAAGGGACCGATTTGCACTTGTAGAGGAACGATGACGTCTGATACAATCGTCTCAGCATAAATTTGAGCGTTGAGGTTGCCTCTGATCCAAATCAACTCAGTTCTTCCGCCGATCCAAATACCCGCCCATACCATGATGGTTCCACCACTATAAGGATGGACTTCCTGGCAGGATTTTAATCGCTGTTGGCGTCCAGGGGTTCTCCAGTGTCGTATACGTCTTGTATCCGGTCTCATACCGAAACGAGACTCATCAGAAAAGCACACGAAACGCCATTGTTCTTCTGCCCAATTTCTGTGTTCAAGAGCCCATTGATATCGAATCCTACGATTGTGCATTGCTATAGGTGGTACCCGTAGCGGTCTTCGGGAATGAAGGTTCACTTCATGCAAGCGGTTTCTGACTGTTTGGTCGCTAATTAAGTTCCCTGAAGAGTGATGAAGCCTCACGGCTAACATCATGGCGGTTATTGTTGGAGCTCTTCGAGTTAGGATTTGAATGTATCGGTCTTGTCTCCGTGTGGTGCAGCGATACCGTCCTCCATGGCGCTCAGCCACGGTACCAGTGCTTCGGTAACGTGTCCAAAGTCGACTGATAACACTCTGACTTGTATTCAGAGCTAAAGCCACAGTACGTTGCCGGGAACCAGCTTCTATCATTCCCACGGCTCTGAGCATTTCTTCCCTGCTTAAATGACGTCGCCGCTCCATAATAACGTTGGTTTTAATCAGTAGTAGGGAAACAGTAGCACTAATAATGTCTTCAATGCGTTGTATGTTTTTATAGGGAAAATATTGACAGCTGATTTTCATCTTTTACTCGAATTTGATTCACAGTTCCTGATTCAAATTATGAAATGCACCAAAAAGGATCCATATAAATTTATAAAATCATAAATTTATTACAAAGCCACATCTCAATCTCAAGAAATCCGCATAAAAATGCTTGATCCCTAGACACTTTTGATGTGTGTATAATAACTTTTGAAAGAACTATCCACCGTCTGTGTATGTCTTTTATTCCAATTTGACAAATTTTACCAGAAATTTTGACTCGCTTAATTCACATAGCGTGGATTGAATAAGTTTAATAATATTTGATGAATTAAAAAAAGTAATAAGCAGTCGTGCAAAGTGCCTACCTAATTTTACTGAAATTTAATTAATAATTAAATTAAATTCACAATTATAACGAAAATTCTTACTGCACTAAAGAATAATTTCAACAATTTGTTTACTTATTTCATTTGAAACTTATTTAATAGTTAATAGAGCTGGTAATTTAAGTATTAGTGGAAAAACAAGTGATTCGTACCATTACGTCAGTAACAGTCGGTGTCAGGCCCAAATTATAAGAATACCTCGCCATTTGTAACTGCCTCGAATATTTGCAACTAGATTAATTTGGTTATTAGAAACATTGACGGTTCTATTTCAGGAATAATACATTAGGTCTAAAAATAGGACTACACAGTAAGTATTTGATTGTGCGAAATTAATGGCAGCATTTGATAAATGATTCGCAATTTAGTTATGTCAGAAAGGTTACATAAAAGAGGTAAGTGTAATAGCGGCCATACACCATACTGCCTATCGTACAATCGGCATGACGATCGATTTGATCAAATTGGCAGTTCGTCCATATACACCATACACCATACTGCCTATCGTACAATCGGCATGACGATCGATTTGATCAAACTTCAAATCAGCAGCAGTGATGCCAACTTACTTAGCAACTTTATAGCTAGATCTAGCTATTATTCGGTGACCGACAGCTACAATTTTATAAAACTTGTGGCTTAACTTTTTAGCTACTTTTTTACCGACTTGTTTTTTTACCGATTTATCCCACTAGTGGGAATCAGTTGGTAATACAAGTGAAGGTCGGAAAACATTTGCTTATCGTTAAGGAAATGTTTTCCGACCTTTAAGCGATTTTCGACTTTATTGACATTTATGCAAACACCGAATTTTAATGAAGGAGCAATGTTAGCTAACGAGAATGTGAGAAAAAACAAACTAAATTTTAAATGTCAATAAGGTCGAAAATCTGTTTTTTAACTTGCTTAACGATAGCAAGTTAAAAAATGGTCAAGCGATTTTCGACCCTTCACTCCACTCCACTCCACTCCACTCCACTCCACTCCACTCCACTCCACTCCACTCCACTCCACTCCACTCCACTCCACTCCACTCCACTCCACTCCACTCCACTCCACTCCACTCCACTCCACTCCACTCCACTCCACTCCACTCCACTCCACTCCACTCCACTCCACTCCACTCCACTCCACTCCACTCCACTCCACTCCACTCCACTCCACTCCACTCCACTCCACTCCACTCCACTCCACTGCACTGCACTCCACTCCACTCCACTCCACTCCATTACAGTTCAGTCCATTCCATCCCATTCCATGGTAATACACACATTACCCTCCTTTGCGTCGCGCAGTCTGTAAAAAGTGTCGTTACAATTTTTTCCGCCTAGCCCCCTTTCGCAACGCGCCATAAGGAACTTCGTTCCAAAAAAATATACGTTTCGAATTGAGAACCTCCTCCTTTTTTTACGTCGGTTAAAAAGTAGCTACCGAATATTAGCTAGATCTAGCTATAAAGTTGCTAAGTTGGTATCACTCGCGGCGGTAAGACCCCTCTTTGAGGAGTGGCTGGATAGGAGTCACGGCGTCCTGACCTACCGCATGACGCAGGTCCTCACCGGACACGGAAGTTTCGGGAGGTACCTGTGTCTAAGGAGAAAGGAGGAAACGCCTGGGTGTCACCACTGCGAAGATCGCCCGGAGGACACAGTAGAGCATACGGTGCAAGACTGCCCAGCTTGGGCAGAGCACCGACGTGTCCTCACGGCGGCGATAGGCGGAGACCTCTCGCGCCCGGCATTGGTTGCGGCCATGCTGCGGGGCGAGACGGAGTGGGAAGCGGTCGCCTCCTTCTGCGAAGCAGTAATGCTCGCGAAGGAGGACAGTGTCCTCCCTCCGCCCCACCCGCAGTGGTGGACACCCACGGCGACGGACGTCGCAAGACGATCTCCGGCCACCGTAGGCGCGGGCATGCGGGCGGCGAGTAAAGGGCAACTCGCTGCCCGACCATGGACCATGCCCGGGTCGACGGCGCGTTGTGTTCCACGCGCGCCTCAAAGAGCGTCAGCAAGATGACGGGGCCCCCCTCTAGAGGGCCAAAGCCTGCCGGGGTCGCGGGACTTATCTCATTACCGTGACCCCGGAATATAAAGGGCTATTGAAGGACACCGTGGATTTTAGTCAGTACAAGTCTGACAGTCCCTCCCGCCCTGCCCGGGGTGGGAGGACTCATTTGATGATTTTACAACGATAAAAAAAAAAAAAAAAGTTGGTATCACTGCTGCCGATTTGAAGTTTGATCATTCCGATTTGATCAAATCGATTTGATCAAATTGGCATGATCAAATCGGCATGATCAAATCGGCATGATCAAGCCAATTTGATGGATTCCACGCCCACACACGGTCAAATCTAACTGATCAAATCGGCAGCGTCATGCCGATTGTACGATAGGCAGTATGGTGTATGGCCGCTATAAGAGGCTGCTGGTAATTTTTATATAACCTTTGTTATATAAAAATTACCAGCAGTCCCAATAAAACCCAAATGTTGGTAACATATAAACGTAAGGGTGTAATAGGAAAAATAATTCAAAGTAGGCATTGAAGGATCAAACGTATCTATTGCACTTTTTTTTTTTTTTTCGTGGTAAAATCATCAAATGAGTCCTCCCACCCCGGGCAGGGCGGGAGGGACTGTCAGACTTGTACTGACTAAAATCCACGGTGTCCTTCAATAGCCCTTTATGTTCCGGGGTCACGGTAATGGTATAAGTCCCGCGACCCCGGCAGGCTTTGGCCCTCTAGAGAGGGGGCCCCGTCATTATGCTGACGCTCTTTGAGGCGCGCGTGAAACACAACGCGCCGTCGACCCGGGCATGGTCCATGGTCGGGCTGCGAGTTGCCCTTTACTCGCCGCCCGCATGCCCGCGCCTACGGTGGCCGGAGATCGTCTTGCGACGTCCGTCGCCGTGGGCGTCCACCACCCCGGGTGGGGCGGAGGGAGGACATTGTCCTCTCTCTCACGCGGCCCGCCTCCTCCTTCGCGAGCATTACTGCTTCGCAGAAGGAGGCGACCACTTCCCACTCCGTCTCGCCCCGTAGCATGGCCGCAACCAATGCCGGGCGCGAGAGGTCTCCGCCTATCGCCGCCGTGAGGACACGTCGGTGCTCTGCTCAGTCTTGCACCGTATGCTCTACTGTGTCCTCCGGGCGATCTTCGCAGTGGTGACACCCAGGCGTTTCCTGCTTTCTCCTTAGACACAGGTACCTCCCGAAACTTCAGTGTCCGGTGAGGACCTGCGTCATGCGGTAGGTCAGGACGCCGTGACTCCTATCCAGCCACTCCTCAAAGAGGGGTCTTACCGCCGCGATTGCGGCGTGCCCGGCCTTCGGTAGCGACAGTCGTGCCCTCCATACTGCCCTGAGATCGCGCCGGAGCTCTTCCCGCCGCGCCTCGACTTCTCGAGGCAGCGGGGATACACCCCGGCGCTGCGCCTCCACGCGCCACTCATAGACGCGCTGGAGGGCAGTCGCCTCCAGATCCCAGGGCAGTATCTATTGCACTTACTCCAAATAGGTTAAGGGCGAACACTAAAAAGTCAATGATGACGGACATAATTTAGATAACTATTCTGCACAATCACAAGGAGGTAAGCAAGACCTTTATACTGTAGTGGGACTGTGGGAAAACATAGGCCCATGTAATACTAGTTACTAACAGTGCCAAACATTGGGGTATGCCAACCGCTAGCCATCCCCTGGCACAAGACGCAGATCCTGGAGGGGTAGAAATGGCCAGAAAACACAATTGGCCAGACCAGGTGGCTTACCATGACGTCCTAGAGACAGAGCTATAAAAATCGTCTAGAGCATGGGTTCCCAAACACATGGGGCGCGCCCCACTTGGGGCGTAGGATGATCCCAAAGGGGGGCGCGACGAGCGGCTTAAAAAAAATATTTTCGACTTCCTATCTTTGTGAACGGGGTTTTTCGACGCTGGTGGGTATAAAAACGAAGCAAATAAATAGACTTCATGTCGAAAATGATCTACGCTGTCCACTGACCAACATGAAGCCTAGAATAAAATTGACAAGTTAGTTAATAAAGTGCAGGCCCAATGTTCTCACTAATGGTCATATAATTATACGTTGTACACGATAAATAAAGTCCATTAAAGTTTTCATAGTTTGTTCTTTGTTAATTGTTTGAGTTGGGATAAGGGGGGCGTAGTATTTTAGCGTAAACTTTAGGGAGGTGCATAGGGTTATAGGTTGGGAACCCCTGGTCTAGAGCCACCTCGTTCCCACACTGGAATGACTCATAATTTAAGACGTCATGGTAGTCCACCAAGGCGCAGTTAAAAAGCTCGCACTAGGCGCATAAAAGGCGACATCTTTTGCTAGTTGGGTTTTAATTAATTTATTAGTAACCTAATAAATTGTGTTTTGTTTAGGTGGGCGAGGGCTCATACGGCGTTGTTCTCAAATGCCGACGCCGCGACACGGGCCAGCTCGTCGCCATCAAGAAGTTCCTCGAAACAGAGGAAGATGCGGCCGTCAGGAAGATGGCGCTCAGAGAGATACGTATGCTCAAGGTAACTGATGCCAGTTGATCAGTATTTCAAGTTTTTACTACTCAGGGGTCTTCTCTTTATCGCGGGAAATTACCAAGTTAACGTGACCCTGGAACGGTTAAAGAGCTATTGAAGGAACACCGTGGATTTTGGTTCGAGAACTCATTTCATGATTTTACCACGATAAAAAAGGTCGAAAGGAAGCGGCAATAATTTATTATTGATGAACAATAGGCAGAGAACATATACAGAGCAGTGGTGGCCCAGTGGTATCGGCCTCGACTTACGAGTAGTAGGTCGTGGGTTCGAACCCCGTCAGGCACATTACTTTGTGTAATTTATTTCAACACCACTGCTCTCAAAACGGTGAAGGAAAACATCGTGAGGAAACCCGCATCCGCATGTCCTAGAACCAAAAATTCGAAGACATGTGACATCTACCAATCCGCACTGGGCCCGCGTGGTAGATTACGGCCCACTCCCTCTCACAGAGAGGAGGCCTGTGTCCCAGCGGTGGGAACATTTATAGGCTGATGATGATGAACAATAGGCACCGACGCGACTGGGCGCGTGTCCTTGAACGAATCCTTGCAGTCGTTGCACAGGAGAGTTCTGGAGTTCTTTTAAAAGGACCATGTGCTTGATGTTGACCACTGTGGTAGTAAAGCCCACAATTTCCGGTGTTATCCCCATAGACAGGGCACCCTTTGAAGGGTTCTTCCAGATTAATACCGGCTTTGACTACTGTAGTCTATGAAATTCGCACCATCGAGAATTTCCGCACAATGAGGGAGGATGCAACCGTGAGGATGGCTCTCAAGGAAATTAACAGGCTGGGCTGATGCCATAAATGTTATTCATTAGTTGGTTGACGGCAGTCTTAAAGAGAGCTTAGAGCAAGGGTTTAGAGAACGTGTTATTTAAAAAAATCTGTTGTGCTACCTAATAGCATGAATACTTTTCATTAATTCGTCACCGTTCCGGGTTGATAAAAATTACTACATAAAGATTTTTGCCGATTAATTTAGACTATTAAATAAAGCTTTTCATAAACATTACAGAAACTTCGTCACGACCACTTAGTGAACATGATAGAGGTGTTCCGTCGCAAGCGGCGCTTCTACTTAGTGTTCGAATACCTGGACCATACCCTGCTGGACGAGCTGGAGGCTGCTCCCGGTGGCCTGGGAGAAGAGACCGCTAAGAAGCACCTGTACCAGCTCCTCAAGGGCATTGACTATTGTCACCAGAATTCTGTAAGTATATCTAGTCGTCCTGAATGGAAAACTGGAGTATATTCGTAAACTGCTCACCTGGTGAAAGCAGACAATGGAAACTACTAAAATCCAAACTGTAATTATGGTATTAGTGTGCAGTTCAAATGCAAAGAAGGTAACTAATTTTAACTTTCGATAGCGGATAACTGTTTTTTTAGGGAACCGATCAATTTACCGAATTTTGTTTGTTCGAATTTCATTATACCGAAAACTATTGACCGACATCTCTTTTGCTATATGCATTATTTGACATATTTTCAGATCATCGAAGTATCATTAGCTATAAGTATTATTTTACCGAAGTATGTTCCGCCGATTAACAAAATAACTTTTTACTATTGACCGAAGCATCTTTTTTCAATTGCGAAATGATTTACTTGGCATATTTTCACCATACCGAAACAACATTTTACCGAAAAATTAAATTACTGTCATAAAAATTCAATATATTGTGCTAACATTTTTGTTGCGGAAACGAAATGCTGCAAAGCCGACTTTACGTAGTCTTGTCTGCCCTACCCCTAGAGTGTAATTTAAAATCGCGTAGGCGCGGAGGGGTGGGGTGGCCCGCGAGCTGAGGAGCAGGTGGTTAGGACGGCCGCCGCCGCGGCTGAGGCGAAGGCGAAGGCGAAGCAGCCGAAGCTGCGGTGGTGAGCGTTCAAATCATCTGCGACGATAAGCTCGCGTGGGGCCACCCAAAACACCGCAGCGCCGGAGCCATGACAGAAACAATGCTTGTTGCATGCTTGAATGCTGCGTGTTTGCTGCATGTTGCATGCTGCGTGTTTGCTGCATGTTGCATGCTGCGTGTTTGCTGCATGTTGCATGCTGCGTGTTTGCTGCATGTTGCATGCTACATGCTTGCTGCATGTTGCATGCTACATGCTTGCTTGCATGCTGCATACTTGCCTGCATGCTGCATGCTTTCCTGCATGCTGCATACTTGCCTGCATGCTGCATGATTGCCTGCATGCTGCATGCTTGCCTGCATAATGCATGCTTGCCTGCATGATGCATGCTTGCTTGCATGCTGCTTGCTTGCTTGCATGTTTGTGGTGCTTGTTTGCATAATTGCATGTCCGTTTGTCCTTTTTACAAACACAACAACAACACAATACACAATAACAAGGCACAAAAGAGTATCAAGAATCACACAAAATCCGCAAAAAGATTCGAACACACGTAGCTAGCCAGAACACCCCTAATAGTCCAACTATGTAATTAACAGCAAATCTCATTAATGATAATTCATTAATGACAATTGTCAATACCCGTCAGAGTTATATTATAGTATATGACATTTTCACAATTATTTTGTATTGTCTACGCGCCTATGGCGCCTGCTAAAAATGTAACAGCAATAGTGTGCACAAAATGATTGGAAATGATTTACTACAAAATTTTGTAGGCATTTGGTGAAACGAAAATATGGCAATTAAAACAGTGGTAAAACGAATGTTTGGAAATATAATACTTCGAACAACCGTCATTTCGAGTAAGTGTAACATCGGTCAAAAGTTTTTCGGCCAAATGAAGTGTTGGAGTAACGAAAAAAAAAAACAAATAGATAATAGGTTAACTGAAACAGTGGCAAACGTGACTTCGATGAAGTAAAAAAAAACCAAACGAGAATAGTTGAAAAGTTTTAGGTCAAATGAAATTCGGTCAAACGTTTTTCGATCTTATGATAGGTAACCGTTTTTTTATGCTGATTCCACCAGCTGCTACAAACAACATCCACATGATTTAAATAATGGGCGAAAGATAGTAATTCCTTAAGTTTGGGATACCCTAAACGTTTTTTCTTTCTTTCTTTTTCTAAATACGAAAATATCCAATCCAGAATACCTCATTATACTAGTTATAGGACTTCATACAGTGACAGTTGATTCGTGATTGGCGCGGGACAAAGAGCTCTTGGTAAAACTTAGAGTCTTTGGATCAGCATAAAAAAAGTTGTCCTGTCCTGTGCGTTATCTATAAGACCTATTAATTCCCCTTCAGATAATTCACCGCGACGTGAAGCCAGAGAACGTGCTGGTTTCCAACGCAGGCATCGTGAAACTGTGTGACCTGGGGTTTGCGCGGGCACTGGCAGCGCCAGGCGAGCCCTACACCGAGTACGTTGCCACCAGGTGGTACCGTGCGCCTGAACTGCTCGTGGCTGAACACAGGTCAGGATCTTGAACATATTCCTCTTCAAAACTTGATTTTTGGACTTGTATTTTGATTCAGCGTGACGTGAAGCCAGATACCGTCTTGGTGTTACATTTGGTATCCTGAAGGTTTGTAATCTAGGATTCTCGCGGGCGCTGAACCATAGGATAGTACCGCAAGATACCCTACACTATCAGATCCAATACTGATTTCCTCGATCAATTAATACTTTCAAGCATCTGTCTATAAGCTATAAGTCAGTGACTGTTCTAAACCTACACTGGAAAAGATTGTTAAAGGAGACGCGTCGTATGATCGCAATCATGACTACTTTTCGTACAAAACGCGATGCAAATCTCCGATACCTTACAACTTTGGTATCCAGACGACTATCGTAATACAAATCCATAGAGGTTCTTACCCAGGCACGCGTCAATGGATATCAAAGTCGTAAGTTACCGAAGACTTACGTCGCGTTGTGTACGAAGGGGTTAAGAAGAATAAAATTGTATGGGTAGGTTGTAGGTCCTTGAAATTCGGTCTTAGCGTCATCCGAAGGCACGAAGTAGATCATTGTGGCAATATTTGAGGGAGTAAGAGAGTTTGTTGCACCCATCCTAACCAATTATGGGTGTTTTTCTTATTCCAGATACGGTCCCGAGGTGGACATTTGGGCGATCGGCTGTCTGTTCGCGGAGATGCTGACAGGCGACCCGCTTTTCCCCGGAGACTCGGACATCGACCAACTAGCACTCATCATTAAGATTGTCGGTCAGTTCTTGTATACGATTTGCATATTTTTACACCTATACATTAACCATTATAGTTTTTGAGAATGGCATGAGCATACGCACGTCCAAATGCTAATCGATTGACCCATTTTCCGTGCTACATGAGTCTGTTCCTCCCCAGGCAAGCTAGCTCCGCGTCACCAGCAGGTGGTATCCCGGCTGGCGGGGGGCGCGGCGTTGTCGGGCGCGGGGGGCGGGAGCGGGGCGCGGGCAGCGCTGCCCGGCGCCGGCGCCGCGCGCGACCTACTGGCCGCGTGTCTGCGCACCGAGCCGAGGGCCAGGCCGGCGGCGCAGGCGCTGCTCAGACACAAGTATGAATCACAGAGTTCTCTACCAGCGATACCTAGATTGAAAGAAGAGATAGCCAGTGATCAACATACATGGCTGCTTGAGCAGTGTGTATGAGAGTCACGCTGATCGGGGCTGACAAGCCAATATACGAGTATGATGGGTCAGCGCTGACGACCGATCCGCGTGAGAGCAGTTACGCACTGCGTCCGATCCGAATCCGTGAAAATACGGATATAAAATAAATATATGTATACGCATATTAAAACTCGGACCTAATTCGGGTTTTGCTTTCAGCATCGCATCTGATCCAAGTACGTTAAAATACAAATCTAGTCTTAGAAACTTTTTTTTTTTTTTTTTCGTGGTAAAATCATCAAATGAGTCCTCCCACCCCGGGCAGGGCGGGAGGGACTGTCAGACTTGTACTAATTAAAATCCATGGTGTCCTTCAATAGCCCTTTATGTTCCGGGGTCACGGTAATGGTATAAGTCCCGCGACCCCGGCAGGCTTTGGCCCTCTAGAGAGGGGGCCCCGTCATCATGCTGACGCTCTTTGAGGCGCGAGTGGAACACAACGCGCCGTCGACCCGGGCATGGTCCGTGGTCGGGCTGCGAGTTGCCCTTTACTCGCCGCCCGCATGCCCGCGCCTACGGTGGCCGGAGATCGTCTTGCGACGTCCGTCGCCGTGGGCGTCCACCACCGCGGGTGGGGCGGAGGGAGGACATTGTCCTCTCTCTCACGCGGCCCGCCTCCTCCTTCGCGAGCATTACTGCTTCGCAGAAGGAGGCGACCGCTTCCCACTCCGTCTCGCCCCGCAGCATGGCCGCAACCAATGCCGGGCGCGAGAGGTCTCCGCCTATCGCCGCCGTGAGGACACGTCGGTGCTCTGCCCAAGCTGGGCAGTCTTGCACCGTATGCTCTACTGTGTCCTCCGGGCGATCTTCGCAGTGGTGACACCCAGGCGTTTCCTCCTTTCTCCTTAGACACAGGTACCTCCCGAAACTTCCGTGTCCGGTGAGGACCTGCGTCATGTAGTCTTAGAAACTTGGCCCAAATACCAATTTTTCTTGCGTAGTACTAATCTAAGCAATTCAAGGGCCATCTTTAGGATATTTTTATGTCGATAGTTCTCATGAAACTCTGAAATTAGGTAATTAACAAGATTTATCTTCGTTTTCTGGAACTATATCATTATGACATTCTTTCCCGAATTAGAGACTCACGGCGGATGACGGAAATTGGATACAGTGCGTAAACTACCATACAATTAGTTCTTTCATTCCATGGCCATTCCGCAACGCATTTTCACGGATTCGGATCGGAAGCAGTAACAGCGTAACCGCTATTATTTTAAAGCTTCCTAAACAACCATACATATTGGCTTGTCAGCGCCGACTGTAAAGCATGACTCTAAAACCAGCCTAACTGTAGTTTGATACGCAGTTTTTGTCAAAGCTTGAAGCAATCGGTACCTACACACTCTAGCAAGCAGTCTTTGTGTGGTTGACTTAAGCCTCCTGCAGACACACGCGATTAATCGCGCGGGGCGACATGTCGCGGTCCATTCGCAGTATTTTTAGAGTGGAAATTAGCTTGGCTCGATGTCGCAGCGCGATTAATCGCGTGTGTCTGCAGGAGGCTTTATGACGAAATCTACTACACACCATGTAATTGCCAAACAACATTAGTTATTTTGTTATTTCAGATACTTCAGTACAGACAATTTTGCGGATAACTTCAATGCAGAATTGAGAAAGAAATTAGGCAAAGAGATTGAGGTAACGTATTTCTCTGTCTCTTATGTTTCTACAAATTATCAGAATTAAAATAAACAAAAATATATAACGTAACATAACACTTTTAATCCTAAAAAGGCAGATGCAGAGGTATACCAAATAGTACTTGTGACCACTACACCATCCAGCAACATATATGATAATTTAAATATTCAGTCTGCGCAGGCGCAGCCCGGCAGTACGGCGCGCGTCGCTGGCAAGCCGCGACAACAGTGGACGCTCAATATTTTAACAGTAAGTGTGTCATTCATTATCTTAAAATATTTTTAGTCAGAGTAGACTTGGTAGATGGATGGTGAAGTAAAATTTCTGACCGGATGGTGGACAAGGTTGGGCTAGAGAAACCAGGACCATTCAAAACCGCGGGTAGACGATATCATCTAACTTGCGAAACGGATAGACGCACTGAATCGAGAAAAAAGGAGAGACCTATAATACGAAGCATCATCATCATCATGTCCACGATGCCGCCGCCGCGCCGCCACCGCGCCGCTATTATGTGTTAAACCTTCACGACCGCGCCGCCGCCGCGCCGCCATTCACCATGGTTTGATTTTCGGCGGTGACGGCTCGGCGGCGGCGGCGGCGTCGTGTACCTGAGCCCTAAGGCAAAGGGCAAAAGATGATGATACCATTTTTCAAAACAGACACGTTAGCCAGTACAAGTTAATGTCACGTCTAATAGTAAATTAATGTCGGTGACTCATATAATCAGGACAAGGATCTATCTTTCTTGGTCCATTTTACAAAAATAGCCAACCTACCACAATAGAGCAAATGGCTGATTGAAGATTATCAAAAAATATTTGACACATTTTTTGTTATATACGTAAACCGATAAGACCGCCCATTGTGTCACCCTATGTGTGAGATATTCTTTGTGTAGTTGTAATTTGTATGGTGTGCATAATAAAGTGTATTCTATCTATCTATCTAAACCAAAATTGACGAAGATACCTACGACACTTTAAAAATTGCCAATACGTCACAAACAAGTACAGTTTTTACTTGACGTCACGAGCCTCCACTCGTATTTTAATGCGTTATAATCCTAGTAAACTATGCATTGATTTATCAAAAGAAAAAATACATGACCATTATTTTTCAAAACCTTTACTGAGGGACAAATTAAATTTGGCTATTTATTGATGCTGTCAACATGCTTATGCGCCATGCGAAGCAATTCGACCGATTTCATACTACAAGTGAAAATCATCCTTACCACAACGACATATTATGACATAAAACCTGCGGTTATCTTCGGATGGATGAAAATCAAAACATGCTCGCCACGACGACGTGAGTCAATCGAATTGCATCATTAAATCCTAGTAGCAAGGACGATTTTCATTTTTAGTGTGTAAAAATTGCAAATCGCACGGATCGTTTCAAAAGCAAGCTCGCTTAACAAAAATACTCCTTGTCAGGACTCGTCCAGGTCGCGGACGGACAGCATGGCGGGCGAGTCTCTCATCGACTACAACTATACGTTACCCAGTAAGTCAATGATATTTTTTTCTATTCCTCCGCCATTATTTTTTTTAGACTTTGATATTCATTTTCCGGAACTTTGTCGTTCTTCATTGCCTCGACCACAGTTTAGTAACCTCGACGCTTTTCTGGTGGTCTTTACTGTTGATTTTGAGTTTCAGGAGATACAGTACTTAGTTTGGGAATAAGAAAGTGAAAAGTACTGTTCCCAAAGAAAACAAGAATAACGTTCTGATGATACCTAAGGCGCCATCTCCACGAGCGAGAGAATCGCGGCGATATTATCGTCGTGCCACGTATTTCCATACACTCTCTATGAACCCGTCTCCACACGGCGATATTATCGCGGCGATGCGACGAGTGGCAATGTGTGACATTAGTCGGGCGTACTCGCAACGGAATCGCCGCGCGCCCGCGACGAACGCGTTACCAGTAGGGAAACAAAACAAAACTATAGCACAACGACTCGTCGCGGGCGCGCGGCGATTCCGTTGCGAGTCGTCGCGCGCGCGCGGCGTTTCCGTGACGATACGCTAGCGGAATAAACGCTCGTCGTGGAGATTCTCCGACGATAGAAGGACGGACTCGCAGCGTTTTCCTCGCTCGTGGAGATGGCGCCTAATAGATAGCCCCATGTGTCTGCGAATTGATGGTCAAATTCGCGGGCAAAAGCTAGTTGTAAATTATTTACTGATTTTAGAATCTGCAAAGCTGCCTATCTACAGGAGCGGAGCGAATCTGCAGAGCGGAGAAACGGACTAATATTAACCAATAGAATTGCACCACTGAAGAGGAGAGGTGATTTGGTGCAATCCTCTTAGTTAATATTACTCCATTTCTCCGCTCCGCAACCTCGCTCCGTTCCAGTGTACAGGCAGCCCAATGGGATGTCTTTTCAAATATACTTGTATTTCTTAGATAATGAACAAATGGAGACCAGTCAGACGGAGAAGAAGACACTGCCCATAGAAACCATAGAGGTAACCATTGATAACTATTTTTTTTCCATCGAAATTTATGAGATGATGCTGCAACCAAGAACTTACAGAAATAATAAAATCAGGTGTTTCATACATTATCAACTGAAAAATATAAGTTGTTTATAACCATAAGTAATTTCAGCTAATGAAAGGTTTTTAATGTTCTACAAATAACCCCCTGTATACAAGCTTAGTCATCTACCTGACTGAATCCTCTTATTAAACCTTCCGTGAGGAGACGCTATCCAGCTGCGGGGATGTCTTCAGAAGGTACGAAGTTTCTAGAACGCAAATGATATTTGAAGGAATAAAGTGAATTTTTAGTCCGTACGAGTCTGGTAGTCCCTTACGCTCCACCCAGGGCGAGAAGGACTCATTTGAACATTTTAAACTAAAAACTGAATCACCCAATACCTATTTAGAGGCCATTTAGTACCTTTGGAAGCGTCCATCAGTTCCTGTTATGAACAACCAGCATTTCATACAGACTTTGAAGTCCTTATTTTTAGAAATGACTGAACCGATTTTGAGTTCAGAATTTCTGATCTTATAAAACGAAAATGTTCTGGGATACCTTTTTAGAACAATATATTTTGCGAAGTTTCATTATTTTTTAATGAAACTTCGGTTCCGGTACAACTTATGAAGCAGAATCACATCTACACTTGAGGTCATCAATAAATCTCCACCTGAACAGGTTTGGTTTGGTAATTAAAATGTTGTGTATTTGTATGTTTGCAGCACGTACCCTCTCCGAGCGTGGCGTTACCGCCGGCGTCCAAACCAGCGCTGCCGCGGTCTCTCGCGAAGGCCATCAACGACACCTTTCAGGTAACACGGGTCAGTCTGGGTCAGGGCAGAAAGTTCCAAACGGGTCACCGTGAAACTTGAACGTAAAGGGCAATTGAAGGAGAAGAGGAGGAGGAGAGGATAGATGGAAGGAGGCGTGGATTTTAGCCAGCACAGTCGTCGTGCTGTTATTCTATCATCCTTATTGGCCAGTTAGAAATGGAATTGTGACAAACAGAAATACAGTACGATTGCAGAATAAATCCTATATTTTTTGAGGAAATTATCTTGTGGTATTTTTCAGACGTTTCCTGTGCCGATGACCACGTATCCCAGGACTCCGTACATCAAAAAGTAAGTGTCTAAAAGTCAAACCTTAGTAGTAAAGAGTTTATTTCGTCAAGACCTGATTTGACTTATGTACAACTAGTATGTTGTTCATACCCGTAAAGGCCATCTCATTAATCTGCGTGATCTGGTCTTAATAATTATGATAATTTTAAAATCTTATCTCTGGTTGTTTCGGTATTTTTTCTTTGGAGTACTCAGAAAAGAAATACTACCGGTCTAAATGATAAATAAGTGATCTTTATTTAGCAAATTGGTTTTGGCTAACTCTTTTACACGTCAAAAGACACTATTTTACACTAGATGAGGCCGGTGTTTCGTACCTGACTACTCTGAGAAGAAACATCCGAAACAAACTCAGAGGTCTATTTTAAAGTCCAGACAATTTTGTATTGGAAAAGTTAAATGAGAACCATGCTGGTGTCTGAGGTGGTCTTTTGAAGAAAGAACCACACAGATTTGATTGGACCTGTCCAGCACGCGTAGCATGGTGCCGTAGAAACGGGTTTTGTCGACGGGAGAAAAGACAAAATGACAGAACGGCAAAGATTTTTGTCGATTTAAGCATAGCAATGTTTAAAATATAGAAAAGATATGTTTCTATTCTTCAATGGTGTAAGAATTGTGTCACACTTGTCCAAAAAAACAGTCGATTTGTATATAGGTAGAAATAACGATGAAATAACTGTGTCTTTTCTTGGTAAAATAGAATATCCCCATGCTACGCGTGCAGTCAGGGCAAGCATGCGTCAGTCTCATGTTGTTTAAAAATAATATTCAAGTCTTAGTCTAGTTGAACTGCTAGACCTAAATCTTTTATCTCCTGATTTCCAGGGTGAACAATAAGTTGGTGATGGACGAAGAACTACTGAGAGGTCGTGCGGCCGCCAAGAAGAGCAACAAGAAGACCGCACCTGAGTTGTTACTGCCATACGTGCCCGGCAAGCAACAGAACAGGACTGGCGGCAACAGAGGTAGGGGAACTTATTGCGCCTGACGTCAAGCTTTGATGTGGTCGATGGTGCCCGGTATGACGATGCCCGCTTGCCTTGATGTAACCTATTCACCATAGACCTAAAGACATACCGTCTTACAATGAGAAAGATTTACAGCTTCTGTCTGATTAACACTTGTCCAAAAAAATGTCAACGTCAAAACAACATTTGACGTTGATATAATTATAAGGGTCGTTTTGCAGTTACACTTTTTTTTAGGCAAACGTTTAACAGATGTTTATCTTTTTGTGGTAATTTAAGGGGGATTATATTAATAAAATGCGATAAAATTATGCCTGACCGATGGAATAAAAGTTAGTAGGTATAGTAGGTACCTACCCTTTTTAGATCCACTGCACGCATCCGATTAGCGGTGTTACCATTCGACGTATTTTAAAAGACCAGGAAAATTATAAAACAAAACTGTTCTCATTAAAAATATTTTTCCAGCGGGCAACAGTCCAGTGAAGAAGGTGAAGAAACCCAGCGGCATCCAGACGATACACTCCGTCACCAAGGCTTACGACAACTGGGACGGCGTGGTGAGTCTGAACTGAACTTTCTATCTGCGCTAGTCTCGCGGAATTCCGAATCGGAATTCCACATTGGAAAAACAAATACGAAATCGGTATATTATGTTGGCCAGTCTTAGTGTTGTGGAGTTCTTTTGACGTTGGTATGATTATGGTCAAAATAGTTTTTGTCACTCGAACCAAAAACCGACATGAGCGCATAATCGCAACGCAATGCAACCACCAACGTTATCGCGAACATTTAGCCGGTACGATAACGCAACTGCAAAAAGCTGCAGCGACACTATTCACAAGTAACCATTTCTTTACCACCTTTTTTAGATACAATGTGATGTGGTAGTTGTATGTGTGCAACATTTACGCACTGCGTCCGATCCGAATCCGTTCACGAAATACATTCTGAAATTCTTGATAAATTCAGTATTTTTAGGGATTCGGATCGGATGCAATGCATAACCCTTTACTCTGTTTAACATATTATATTATGTAATCTGTTTCTGTTTAATTACTTCCGCTGATAAGGCGATCAAAATTACAGTGAGCTTACAAATTAAAATGATGCTGAAATTACTTCTTGCGATATAACATTTTTCTCGTAAACAGCGTAGCGGCATGGAACTGTCAGGCCGGTCACCGACCAACCTCCCGTACATGTGACCGTACCACAGCTACTGGTGGCTCAACCACCGGTAACCAGGGACCGTCGTCACCACCACTACAAAGACTGCTGTTATCGTGCATGCGTGTTATGAACGCAACAAATCAATTGTGTCATATCAGTTTAATTTAATTTTTGGCCTGGATTCCTCTTCTGGGCGCCTACCATGACGTCAGTCTTTAGGCTGTCTGAAAGAGACAGAGCTATACAAGTCGTCTAGTGCCATTTCGTTCCCTGAGCGGAACCACTTACGCTTTAAGACGTCATGGTAGGCCACCTGATGTCCGTCGCATACAATCGCTCGCGTACGAACGCTCGCGTGCGAACGCTCGCGTAAGATTAGTAGCGTACGTCAGCGAGAAATATGCGCAAACAATTACCGCAGTCGCGACCGACATCAGCGTTAAAGGAATTCGGGCCGTATTAGGTTATTTTAATTCCACAGTTTTTTGACGATTTTCTGTCGAGTTAAAAAATATGATTTATTGAAAAAAAAAAAATTGGAATGAAAAAATAAAGTAAACGTTTAACCACTCGAGTTAATCGTTCACTTGAGTGAAGTATCCGATTTTCACACGAAAAAAAATGAACAAAATTTTATTAAAGTGAAATAGATGAACCCATGATTTTGAACTCGATTCATTTCTCGATATTATTACATTTAGAAACGGATTAATATTTATTATGTAGACTAGATGACCAATTCCGTTAGTTAATTTATTTACAAATTATATTTTAATTAGTATCTGAACGTGAATGAATGGATCGTTTTGTCGCAAATAGACATGCCAAAGGGATTTTTAGAGAATAGAATTTTGTTATTTAGACGAGTTTTGCCGCATAGAGGAGCGGTGACAGGGAACGTTGTTTGTAAATATGTATAGTGTTACATTTTATTACACGCAATAAACACTTTATAAATAATTTGTTGATTTTCATTCCATAATCGCTTTTACCTACCCAGACTCCTCCTATATCGCATTGAGGAATCATGAGTAATAGGTATTAGACACTTGATTTTACTTCATGTCTTCGAATTTTTTGGTTCTAGGACATGCCGCTTCCCTCACGATGTTTTCCTTCACCGTTTTGAGAGCAGTGGAGCAGTAAATTACAATGATTCTGGCTTCACTGTGAACCCATGAGACCAACAACTGTTCTCCAAGTAGTAGAGAAGGTAGAATTCTATAATTTCTGTCTAGGCGCCGTTCAAGTATTACGTAAGCACTATGGGGGGGGGTCTTTGCTTTGCTTATTTTGGATGATATGGGGGTTAGGGGAGTCTAGATGATGATTACGTCATCGGTAGTTATTTACTTTTTTACACTAATGGCAACCCTCACATTGTCTTTGCTTGAAAACGAAACGCATTTTCGGGGAATCCCGCGAAAAATGTTTACGTAAGCACGGGGGGAGGGGATAAGAGCTTTGCTTACTTTTGCTGACAAGGGGTACGGGAAGGGCTAAATAATAGAATTATACTGTGATAATAGTACAAATACCGGCACGGTTCTTGAGTGCTCGGCGTAAGAGTGGGGATCGCTTTGCGCATCGTACACTAATCGGCAAATAAAACGCACAAAACAACGATAGAACGGGCCAATCACTACACTTTCCCCGCCCCCGTTCCTCACTTCATCTACCAAAGGGACCTAATAACTTACTTCTGAACAGGTAAACGTCAGCGCTCAAGATCCATGCCGGTAACTAACGAACGGCCCCTACCCTCATAGGAAAAGGGCGTTAGTATGCAAATAAAACGACTTTAATTAATTTTCATTATTATAATAATATTCTAGTTGGCAGTTAATGACTATAGTACAATAATATCATAGACGTAGGTACGTCACCTATGATCGATACAAATGGCATACAAAATTGCTATAAAATAATAATAGCTTATCATGAAGGCTCCGATTCTGGTTGAAGTTAACTTTGGCTTAATTTATCAGAATTCGGACTTACATTACACGAAAATATATTTAGCTTATGATATAACAATACTTGATTACAAAAAAATATGGAATATTCCATAATATTAGACTGATAATTCGAAAGTCCAATATTTCAGATTACTAATATTTTAAGCTAGTACATGATTAGTCCGATATAGGAATATGGAATAGTCCATTCTAGAAGACGAATATTGGAATATTCCATAATATTATTTAGACCAAACTTTAGCACGAATTTTCCTGTATTTTATTCCTTGAAATCTGCCATCAGGCCAAACCTTGCAAGGTTATGATAAGTCTGGTTAAATAAGCTAAAATATATTTTCGTTTACAAGCAGTAATACTGAAGCGCTATATTATGTTTGAAGGACTGGTAAATATCACATTAGCCTACACGACAACTAACTTACAATTTTGTTCATTAATTAGTTACTGCTAACGAAATGCATGTTTTTAATATTAGAGTTTTCGAACTATCGAGATCAACTTAGTTATTATACGAGTTATTAGCACCAATATGTGTTTCTTTAAACTGACACAAAATATTTAGGGCTTTTGGAATCTGTTCAACCGATACCAGACGATTCACTCGAGTGACTGTTCATTTTTATTTCATTTCACGTTCACTCACATTTTTGCTTGGAGTGAAGTATGAAAATGAAATAAAAAAAAATTACAAAAAGTGAAACGTCTGATTCTAGCTTAATGATTTCATTTTTTTTTTGCTCAAATCGTCACAGTGTAGATTGGTCAGTCAGTAGAACAATTTCTTTAACTGATTGCTTACTCTTGGAATGTTTTACACTACGTGATAACTGTAATGCTTATGTGCTTTTATATTTACAGACATATAAGTAAATTATGCTCTAAGTACACAGGCTGTGATAGGAAAAGTATACACGTTAAGTGGAAAGAACTACAACTGCCTGACTGCTTAGAGCGTTATTCGACTCGTAATAACTTTACGCTGCTGCCGTTAATGGGTATGTCATATGCTCGGGAATAACTTTTTCACACTATATTTACAAGAAAATAATATACCTACGCTCAAAATTACTGTTTTATTCCTTCGTCTGCTTAACCAGAACGAGATACAAAGCAACTTGGCTTGAGGCTTGAGTAAAAGTTCCTTTAAAGTATGTTAATTTTGTTTTGTTATTCAATAACGGGCATATATTCCATCATCATCCCTTCTCCAAACAAAACGGCAACAACGCAAGTAAAAGTTTCCAGCTTATGAGCTAAGTGAGTACAAGAGTGAACGCATCGACTGCGCCTGCGCACGTGACGTCACGCGAGTATTCAAGATGGCGGCGCGCACAAGATGTCGGGCGTCTGTTGAGGAGGAACCGCGGTGACAAGGAGCTCGCCACCGCTCTCCGTGATAGGCACCGTCTTGTGGTAGTTTATGAGATCAGCTGCAAATTAAATGTAATTAGTTAGATCTTACTTTTGAAATATAAGTTTTCTCTGGACAGTGCCGGTTTGGAGATTGGAAAGCAGCATTTACGTTCCCGGGTCACAGTTTCCCGTTTGGACTATTCCACGACCTCAAAAAGTCTACAGTATTCCCGAGTCGAAATCGAACCCGCAATTCGAGGGTTATAAGTCAGGCACCTATTCTCAAGTCTATGTACTCAGCTATACCTATTGACGCTACCTTAGAAGGTACTTATTCTGTGGATGTAAATGCACCAGGTAGCAGCGTATCGGGCGACGTGACGTCATAATCTCCAGCATTATTGTAACTACATACCGAGCGTGTCGTGTGCGACATGTCCAGTGGGCAGCAGGCGGTACACGCGCGCCGCTTCCACCAGGTAGTGCTTGCAGCGCGTTGAGTCGCGGTAGGTCACCGCGTAGCCCCACACTCGCTCCGACACTCGCACTAGGAAACTACCGGCTGGGGAGCCGGAGAGGGCAGCCTCGGCTTCTGACCGGCTGATCAAACCTGGAGAACAGTTAACTAAGTTAGATACCCTAAAAATTCATCCTGACAAAATACTAACATACGAATTCTTTACCCAAAGCAAAGGCACTCATCAAATCTACATACATAAATATTAAAATTTAGGATCCTTACCATGGAACCAGTCGACAGGCTTGTTGTTGTCATCAAGTCCAACTCCACGTTTGAGTTCGTTCATCTGGAACCACTCCAAAACTGCTTCTCTGTTAGGTGGCTTGCCCGCTGAAAAAAAAAAGTCAATAGGCTACGTAAATTTAACTAGCAATTTTCAGAAAATATTGATAAAAAGTACTTGAGAATTTAGGAGATCTTGAACAACTTGTTAGAATTTTCTCAATGGCCAAAGTATGATATTCACCTTGAGTTGTGTCTGGTGGTGCAGGTAGATTAGCACTCCGTCGATGAGCTTCTCTCGCCGCGCGGGCGATCTCTCTCATGCTTGCTTCTGCTTCTTTCGCTTTACGCTCTGAAAGTTCAGGACAGTTATGAAACTTAATGTTAAATCAGCATAACAACTGTTCCATGAGACAGCAATGCTATGCAATATCCAAAAAATATCCAATGAAGGCTCTGGGAATCCGAGTCCTAGGACCAAAATTCGATAAAATGTGTCATCTATTATCCCACTCAGGGTCCATGTTTAAAGCTCACATCCTCGAGAGATATCGTGTATCCCAGCTGTGGAAACATTCAAGTCTGATTATACTACGCAATAAAATAAGTACGCACCCTGGTCCCGCCAGGTCGCGTCGTGTGTTTGCGCAGCATGGTGTGCGAGTCTCATGGCCCGCGCTCTCTTGGCCCTCAGTCCCCGCAGTATGTCCCCGGCCCTCGCGGCGGCCACTCGTCTCTCCCAGGCCGCCACCAGCACACTCACGCCGTCGCCGCCTGCGCCCACGCCCATGTCCTGAACACATAGGGCGTCTTTGGAGACACTCGTAAGGACCAACAGCTTTGTAGTTTTTGAATCGTACACCGAAATCGGACGCTTCTTTTTCGCATTTTTTTTTATCTTTGATTTCCATCTTTTATATATATGCAGTGAAGTCTGAGCACAAAATGAGACAAAAGTGAAAATTCAAACAAAAATGAAAAGTCCGAATGAACTCTTCACTCAAGTGAAGTGTCTGATATCGGCATAAAATGAAAAGAGAAGCATAAATAATTAGCATCAGTGTAACGCGTGCAATATTTTTTTTTAAATAGGCAGATAATAAGAACTGGAATGACTAAATGGAAGAAATGAATTTGAAAAAAATTTTGCTAATGGTAATAATTCAGGGACTTTCATTGTTTTGTTAATGCAAAATGAAAATGGTTATGATATCATGTTGTATGATTATTTTCGATATCGTCAGGGAAAGTGCATTAAAACGACAATACTTTTACAAAACTATTATTAATCTTTATTATATATTCATTCACATAATATACACTTAAGTTATTCTTACATCAGAAAACTTATTACAAAAATATTTTGCACAATATAAGCATGCTTACATTCAATTTACAATTATTCTTCGTCCTACGGTAGGCTAGAACTGTTCTGTAAAACCTACATCTGCCTAACAGAAAAGAGCCAAGAAAAGAATTGATAAAGAGTAATTAAACAAGTACAAAGTGAAGTATCCTAAATTAAACAAGAATGGACTAAACTTTTAGCTTAATCTATTAATTTCAGGGCAGTCCCAAGGCACATTTAAATAAATCTAACCGTGTTCATCTACTAAATTCGTGAAATATCTACACTCTCTGCATTTTCAACTCTTCTAACAGAGACAAAATGTGACAATACAATAGTGTTTTTAAGAATTTTACAAAGTTAGAATGTGAGAAAGCGGTGTTTGGTAGACAATATTTCAGTGTTTGCAGTAAGAGTTACAACGTGCAACCTAATCTCAAATCTCAAAACTACATCTTAGCAAGAGCTAAAAGAAGAGTAAGTGCCAACACCAGCCTTTTCATCCAAAACATGCACTTTAGAAGCAGTAGAAAATGCAGAAAGCCATTCTCACACGAATAAAGTAGAAGCACATCCTACAACTAAAAGCTTCCCCATGACGAGATGCGACGCAATTCGACCGATTCCAACTACAAGTGAAAATCATCCTTACCGCTACGACATATGACATAAAACGTGCAGTCATCTACGGTTAGATGAAAAACAAAACACGCTCGCCACGACGACGTCAAGTCAATCGAATTGCATCATTATATCGTAGTAGCAAGGACGATTTTCATTTTCAGTTAGTAGAAATTGCAAATCGCACGAAACGCGTCATAGGGAAGCTCCCAAGACTTAATATGACAACAGTGCTACTATCTACGCCTCAACTGACCTGCAGTACGTCTCTCTTGCCTTCAATAAAGTTAAAATGCAGGGTGTTCTTGTTGAGGTCCAGCTTGAGGGTGTCGTTGAAGTCAGGCTTGTCTCCTAGCTCGTCGCCCTCCAACTTGACGTCGGGCTCCAGAGCCTCGATCCTCTGCCTCAGCTCGTCCACCGTGCAGTAGATCTCTAGTGTGTCTTCTAACGGGTCTATCGTTTTCGGGGATAGGTCGAATTTCTGGAAAAAATTGGAGTGATTGGTTTAGTTGTTGTAAAAGTTAAGCCAAAGAGTAACATCGCAACATGTAAGTTTTAATATTTTGAGTTTTAAGATCGGGAAACCTTAAAATATCCGCATTGAGAATCTATGGGAATTTGAAAACCACTATTTCTTCAAATAGAAATCTCTCAGGGAGATCTCTACGGTCGAAATTCGAACGGTTTCTAGTTGAGAATTCGAAATGATTTGCTCGTGAACGTTACAGAATAGCAGATAAAAAGACTATGATAGAAGTATTCTCACCTGTTCCAAATCATCGAGCGGCTTGTATTCGATGAGATGCGTGAGCTCCTTCTCGACGGACTTCCTTAACTGCTGCACCTCCTGGCGCGCCTGCGCGATGGCCTTCTCCCTCGCTTCCTCTGCCAGAATGCTCTCGATCGATTTGTCGTCCGGGTGCTCGCCCATAACCCATACCTGGAATAGACAAGTTTTATGGTGAAAAACAGAACATTCTTGTCGCAATTTTAGTGTCCAGTCTTTGTGGAATACTGGATAGGTACCATTTGAACTGGAAGGAAAACGCGTGGGTTTGCAAAAACTGAATGAAGTGGAGGAAGGCCTTTGCCCAGGAGTGGGAAATAGAAGGCAGGAAAAAAAATAATGGTGCTCAGATAGGCAGCATATACTGATCAATTCACCATGCAGAAGACGGTAATATCATCATCATCATCGGCCGAAAGATGTCCACTGCTGAACATAGGCCTTCCCCTTAGACCGCCACGCCGAACCACAATTCGCCACTTGCATCCATCGGTTGCCCGCGACCCTAACGATGTCGTCGGTCCACCTAGTGGGAGGCCTGCCTACGCTGGTTGCCACTCGAGAACTTTTCTTCCCCATCGGTTGTCAGTTCTACGAGCGATGTGGCCTGCCCATTGCCACTTCAACTTGCAAATTTTATGATCTATGTCGGTGACTCTGGTTCTTCGCCTTATATTGACGTCGACGCCGACGATAATATCGGAGATGCGTAAATTTTATGTCATTTGATTACGAGAAAGAAAGGAATCCTGATAGTTATGTAAAAATAAGATCCAAAAAATCTTTTCTGAATAATATAGTTTATACACAGTTTGATACACAAAACAATACTTGTGTATTAACAAACATTACTGCATTATTTGAGTTAACTAATGATAATAAAGAATGGGACGAAACAATTAGCGAAACAAAACAATTTCCATAATATGCTCACATCGTAATAAAATTGACAAAACAATATCGATGACGGTAATCGACAGAACGATCGTAAGTTTGGATATTGTCCGCAAAGGTCGAATGTTTTACCAAAAAATGGAGGCAGCCTTCAAATGTTGGCCAAATGATCCGTCTGAAGGTCTTCCAAATAAACTATCGAATGACGCGGATGTGATTCGTATTAACAATAATACACATCATTAATAAATACAGAATTTTTATATTATATTAGGATGTATTCGATTTTAAACTTAGTCGCTAGTTATTATATTTTCGAAGGGAGAATGTCGTCAAATATTTGAGTAATAGGCACACTGGCACACTGATCTAAAAATTACCTACATAAGAATGTTTAGTTGATGTTGGATCATAAGATTTGACAAAGTACCTAAGTATATGATGGGGTTTCTCATCGAGTTTCATTTCCCAGTAACGAGCCCGCCTCGTAAGTCTCAGGGGGTCCTTGGCGCGTCTCATGCGCGTCTCACTATACAAGCAGGATCATTTAATCTTTAACAGTGTTCGATGTTTAAATAAAGAGGTTTCTCACCCATGGTTCTCCGTCCTCCCCCGTAAGGAACTGCACTTGTTTCTTGCCATTCTTCTGGAACTTGGGCCTCTCATCTTCTTTGCCCACCTTCTCGTCCCAGAGCTGCCAACGACGCACCTGGAATGATAAGATATATTTGATTATTTAATTTTTTTTAACCCTGGATGCAAGCCGTCCTATTAGAAGTCTATTGGGGAGGCCTATGTTCAGCAGTGGACGTCTTACGGCTGACATGATGATGATGATGATTTAAATCTTTATATTAAAGCTATAGTTCAATTCCTGCACCACGGAAAAAATATTTTATTCCGGGTCTTGGTATTTGTATGTGTTTAATTATAATGTTTGTGCACGCACCCATGGCACAGGAGAAATTCTTAGTGTGGGTTGTGTGGGGAAACATTTTTTTTAAAGATGTAGTCAACTTTTTCTTGAACATGTACATTTTGAAATCAAAGATAGTGTTCGTCGTTTCCATAAGAATAAATAAACTGTACCTACGCATTTGCAGTAAACCCAAAAATATGATGCTATCGGTGCACGAATGCATGAGTGATGATTTCGTAAGATAAAAGACGACCTTATTGAAATGGCAGCGTATATTGGATAGATTAACGTTAACAGTAAACACAAGGAAATTAGAATACAAAGAGTGATGTTGATGATGATTCTGCATTACCATAACTTTAAACAGTTCCTATCCTATAACTACATATCTTAGACGCCGTATCAAAAACCTTAAACGCTACCTTTCTTCTTACTAATCTTTAACTATACAAAATTCAAACCCTAGATCCGCAGTGCCAATCTACATAACCCAATAAACTTCACTGCGGTTAGATCAGTGATTCCCAAAGTGGTCCAGGTGGACCCCCAGGGGTCCACGGGAGACTTGCTGGGGGTCTACGTAGGCGTGAACAAAAAATGGGGGTCCATAAGATGTTAATGGGGTTCCACGAAAATTTATCTGCTTTTGATAGTAAAGAGCAAAAATGTAAGCATAGTTTTTATAAGGGCCTACCTACATTGTTTTAAGTACCTTACTAAGCAAATAATATTTTAATAAGGCAAGCGACTGTTACTTGTCCAAACTTGCGTATTCGATATTACATTCGATCATTAAAATCAACTAGATACACAGTCAAATATTTAATAGCTTTTCCCTCGTCATACCTTGTCGAAAGGAGTTTTAGTGCCATTACTTTTTACTTAACAAAAAAGGAGCAAATTAAAAATCACAGAGCGGGGGGATTTGCGGTTATTGCTCACAAAAATAAAGCCAAACATTGATCGTTTGCTGACACTCCATCAAATCCTTCCCATTAATTAAAATTATTACCTGAACCTATATTACCTTATTATATTTTTCTTGTAATTCTATTCTTTTAATTAATAAATATAGTGTTATAAAATGTACCATTTTTCGTTTTTATTTTACCTATCGGAATATAGGGACAGAACTCAAAAGCGACACAATTATTATTTTTTGGCGACTTTAAGAATGTGGTAGAAATGTAGCAGCAGGGGGTCCAACGAAACCAGTAAAATTTTGAAAGTGGTCCACGAGAAAAATAAGTTTGGGAACTACTGGGTTAGATAAACCTTAAACCACAAAACAATCACTGTTACTAACAGTTACATTAGGCATTCGATATTATTGTTAGATACAATCTATCGTTACAAATCGACTGTCCATTCAGCATGGGAGCTGAACAAAAAACGACCTTGTGCCAGATTGAAAGTTGTACTGAACACCGAACAAGTGCTAAGTGATGTTAGAAGACTTTAGAAGCTTAAATTAGCTGAATTGTATTGCAGAGAAGACTTCCAAAGATTACAAGATATTTTTTCAAAAAGAGAAAATCAGAAAAAAAAATCGAGAGATGAGTGACATTGGCCGGTTGTCCGACTGCAAAAAAGCTAACAAGTTGACCAAACCGGTGTACACAAATACTTTATCTTCGGGTCCCATATAATTGTCGCCAAAAAAGGTGCCCTATTAGTAAGTACGTACTTACTTATTTGAGCCGGGATAAGAAATCCATGAAACAACTGAATGTCACTGAACCCATAGAGAAAGCTTTTTTAGTTTTTACCGCATCCACCCTACCAAACTTTTAGAGAAACGCTGTAGAATATTGAACATAATTATTATCTTTTTTGGCTCGTGATTTTCAGTGAATTAGTCGGAGAACGGAATTGAAAAAAAGGGGTTCAGATTATATTAGTCTGGCAAAATGATTGCAAAGACGTAGATACATTTTCGGGCAAATTAAATTCTCTACAGTCTACAACTTTAATTTCATAAATAGAAAAAAAAATGGTATAAACGAAAATCGATGAATGTTATCCGTCAAGTATTACTTTTTCACGTCATAATAAATTATACATGACGTACGCTGTGTGCACGCTATTAAAAGTGTTGAGAACCTAGTTACCTACCTAATTGGTAAAATAAAGTAATTATATTAAATACTATTACAGTCGTGAGATATTTTTACAGGAAGTAAGAGTTAACTGCTCAAACAAGTGATGTAATCCTTTAACAGAACTTTTATTTGCATGTGAAAAAAACGGACGATTACTTTGCTATAATAAATACGAAAAGTCTGATGGATGGATGGATGTTTGTTAGACTTTTACATAAAAATTACTAAAATTTTTATTTAACTACTAAGTATGATGTTCGTGTGAGATAATAGGTAACCGGTATTCACGCGTGCAATGCCGCGGGCATAAGCTAGTATTATAATTGTACCTACATATATAATTATGTAAAACCATTTTATAAAATAGTACATAATACATATATGTTATTTTTATCAAAACAATAGTGGCCTACAACGTGATTAAAATTATTTAACATTATTGTGATAATAATACGAGTAGGTATTATCTATCATCACAATTACATGAAATTATACTTTTACGCATTTGAAAAGTCATTCAAATTGGATAATAACAATAGTGCGTGCTACTATAATAATAAAACGCAGAAACATTTGTACGTTAAAAAATGTAAACACAAATCCTTTGTTTACAGTATCTACAAACGGATTGCAAATAATAAGAAATTACACGCAGTTGTTTTCATTAGGATATCTTTGTAATAGTCGGATTTCTTATTGTTTTTATAACTACTAAAATGCCTGACATTTTCAGAAAGTAACGATTAATTATTATTGAATACTAGCTTTACTATTATGACCGTGGTTTCTGCCGCATCTTTACGATATTGGCCCATGGGATTGTGCTACCAGAAGTAAAAGTGAGGCTATTTGTGAATCTAGCTTTTCGTCCAATTCTTTAATGTTTTTTGAGTCAAACAGTGACAATCATCCATCCATCCTCACGAACTTTCACATTTACTTGTAATAGTTTAGATAAAATTGATTATATTTCTAACCGCAACTGCCATCCACGCGGAATTCCGCAAAAAAAAATGTCCTTTAGAATTAGACAATCTCCAAAAGATTATTATTACTATCATTCAAACAATGAAAAAAATCGCTTTACTAGTTCCAGGAATTACCTACCTACTATCAAACAAGTTATTGATTTATTCACAGTTTAAGCAACTTTAACAACGTTGCTAATAACAATGTTGTCAAAATTGTTCTTTGTCAATTATACTCTAGCCCCCTTATTAATAAACGTGGAATAAAGTTACGCCCAGGTTAATCTTCGGATTAACCATACATTTTTTAAGGATTAACCTTGGCGTAACTTTCACCATCAGCCTATAAATGTTCCCACTGCTGGGACACAGGCCTCCTCTCTGAGAGAGGGAGTGGGCCATAATCCACCACGCGGGCCCAGTGCGGGTTGGTGGATGTCACGTCTTCGAATTTTTGGTTCTAGGACATGCCGGTTTCCTCACGATGTTTTCCTTCACCGTTTTGAGAGCAGTGGTGATGAAATAAATTACACAAAGTAATGCGCCTGGCTGGATTCGAAACCACGACCTACAACTCGTAAGTCGGGGCCGATACCACTGGGCCACCACTGCTCTAACTGCACGGCGTAACTTCAGTCCACGTTTATTAATAAGGGGGTATATGTATATTGCTTGGATTAGAATAGAATATTCCATGTTTCGAATTTGGATTGCGTTTTTGGACCCGCTCTTCATTTTTTTTTTTTTGTACTTTACAACAATAGGAATGTCCCATTTATATTATCCTTGGAACAGTCTCACTAGCTTGATTAGGTACTTAAAGGCTAGCTAAACAAATCCTGTCGTGCCAGCTCGTTATTGGAATGCTGCATCAAGGTTACCCGGAGTTGACCTCTGCCGTCACCTTTGAGCCCACATTCATTAATCAGGATACTGTTTGTAATGTAATCAGGCATTGGAACATACTAGGTGGTCTTAGGTTGTATCGTTTTTCGCGTAGGTAAAAAAAAACATACTTGGTTTTGATATTTGGTTGCTAAATATGACAAAACCACTTCACTTTCTCCTTGTTTAGTCATAACACCTCTTTGATATTTCTTCTACATAAATAAAATATGACTGAAAAACTAAATGACAGTTTTCTTTTTTATAATTTGAAGTAAGCTAATTTATCTGTAGAAAGAAAAATTCAATCGGGAAGGATTTAATTTTGATCCAGCGTCCTCCGGATTCAGTACATCCGAATCCGGACGTCGCATGCATCAATTCAGATCTAGTGTGCTTATTTTTAGTTCAAGAACCAAAAGTAAAACATTGTGTAATCCTAGATAATCATAAAACTAGACAGGCTGTCGCCATGAAACTCAATAAAAAATTGACATTCATAAAGTTACACCTATAAATAAGTTATTTATTCAAACGACCTTTCTGCCTAATGTACCTAATCAAATCCTAATCATTATAATAGACTTCCACAAAACAATCGCTCTATTTATGACACAGCTACTAATAATACTCTAATTGTCGATATCCGTGACGACTAGGCAGTTTTTAAGTTCACGTAAACACGGAACTTGCTAATCAAATTGGCGCGCCTTCCAACGTTCTTACAGCGCACTCAACTTCGTATTAACTTTTATTTTTCATTTGGGAAACTGTTATAAAGCCTTCGCCTTGGAATAGACCCGGTTTTACACCAAAGAAAGAATATTTTCACATCTACTCTCCGCTTAGCTTCGTGGAAATCTGATTGGTTATTCAAATCACATCTCCTCTTGTCTTCTTAGACTCCACTGACTAAAACCTCACGGTATACTTATGTATTCCTCAGAATAGATGGAAGAAGTAGCCTCTGGAACCCGGAAAAACCTAGGCTCTACCTCGATGACTTTCTCTTTACTAGGGCCCAAAGGTCTGAAGTACTTTTGTTTAATGTAATAATTGATAGTCATATTCATTTACTTTTATTTACACACCATTATTAGTATTTAAAACGTTTTGTAGCTTCAGCTTAGTATGTACACACGGCTACACATCAACCTATACAAAACCAGTTTGTCTTGATCTCGCTTTGTATAATCTTTCCGCACACTCAACAGTCAGCTTATACTGGTTTTATATAGCTTGATGTGTAGCCGCGTGTATATATTCAATCAATTACAATAATTATATTTAAGGCCGATTTACACCCTGCAAGAAGTTGCATGCAGTTTGCATGAAATTTCTTGCATTCTATAAAAGAGGCTTAAAGAACAAGTTTAACAATAATTCATTTTAATCTGCGGTTTAGAAGTAAACACGGAACTTATTTATCTCCAGACATGACGGGGCCAATTTACGATATCCTACAAGACTTCACGCCATAATTGCGTATCTAATTGTGAGGCCTTGAGTTTTATTGTTTAGGGTATAAGTATAGGAACATTCGAAGGGGCTATTGACTGAGAGGTTAGACACACTAGTCTTTTGGCCCCCGTTTCTTTATCGTTTTGCTCTTATCCTCTAGCAAAGATGAGGCGGATAGCTAAGTTTGGAACGAGGACATCCACAAGAAACTGGAACCTTAGCGCACCGACCGACGTATGCGCACACTGTGGTGCCGTTGACCGGGAAGACCACTCGGAGGTGGACAGTTGACTAAAATTAACATGCGCCTATAGAAGTATGTGGTGTCTTTGGACCACGGCGAAAAAATCCTCAAAGTGGAGAGATCCATTACAGAGAGAGGATCCACTGATCAGTCAGGTTTCGTCTGGTGAGCGTGGGACGATAGAAGCTTGCGTTGCGGGGAATATGATTTTGCGAGTCGAAAAATATGATGCGTATTTCAGTGGCATTCTAGATTTAGACCAGACATCGATTATTTACTTGTAGTATTCGACGGATAATACTTTCAAAACAAAACAAAAAACTTCTGCACCCATACTTTTCCATTAGCTTCTTCAATAAAAGTAATTGAAGTTCCTAGCAACTAACGTAACGTTTACAGGAATATCAATTGGAATTCATTGTCACAGTTGGACATGGCGTCACCGAAACTCGTAAACTAATGGAAGCGAAGGCATGTCGAATGACTTCACGCGTATTTATAAAGATAAGATAGCCACATACTAAGTCAGTTCTAAGTAGAAAGTGTTTTGATAAGTTAGGAACTGAGACGTAAATGGGGAAGTCGGATTAGTTATGAAGTTCATGAAAAGGTATAGGGCGCCTGATAACTGTATAAGTAATTTTCTCCCTTTGATATTTAGTGCTAATCTCTAAGCAGCGGATGCAGCGTTGAAATTGAATTTGTCTTTAGAAAATCTATTTAAGACAGGCTTTTGAATCAAATGAGTCCTGAGTCTTAGGTGGAGCGGAAAGGAATGTCAGACCCGTATTGACTAAAATCCATGGTGTTTCTTCAATTGCCCTTCACGTTTCAGGGTCACGGTTACCTATGTAGATAGTCCCGCGACCAGGCTACGTCTTATAGAGGACATTATCAATTTACGAAGTACGTTTTAAACGAAGTGTGATCAAAATACTAGGTACTTACTGGTATTAAATCCAACGCTAACTAAAGGCGGAATGAAACGCCCTTTCAGCGACCAAAGACGTTGAAGCTTCCAGCAACTGACGTAACGATTCCAGGAATATCAATTAGAATTCAGATTCAATCAAACAACAATATTAATATGAGCGAAGGAATTCATAGTAGCGTTTGCGCAGCACTTTAACATAAAGGGAAAGAAAAAAAGAGAAGGCTGATATCTCACCTGTTCCTCCCTCATCTTGCAGAAGAGCGTCTGTTTCTGCGTCTCGTCGAGCTCGGCCAGGATCTCGGGGTCTACCCACATGTCGCGCAGGATCTGCTGCAACATGGTGCCGGCCCTAGAGACAATAGAACAGAAGTTTTAGTAATGGTTACCATTCACCTTGTAGGCAGTCGGTTCACAATTTAGATTTGCAACGCAAAAGTTAGGTTTCCAATAGTTTCGCGATGGTGGCGCCAGTGGCGGCGGTGTCGTCAAACTTTCCCCGCTCATCAAACGACGCTTTTGCACTACCCTATGCTCTCAACTCAATATGAAGAGTTGAAGTTCTCACAGTGCAAAAATATTTAAACATTTTAATTGTGGATCGTCAAGTGTTAATGAAAATTGAGTCTTGTAGTACAAAGCAATAATGACAGGTAAAACTGTTGATCGGTCAAAAGTATTAGTTGATTATGTTCAGTCGCTTACAGATAATATTAATAAATTATGATTCGAAGATGATAACCCGGTCGATCTTAAAATACATAGAATAGAAAAGGGTCGCGGGACTGTCTAAGAAATTACGTTGAACCAAGAAAGTTAAGTACAGTTGAAGTAATAGCGAGGATTATTAGAAAGCAAAAGTTTCCACTCCACCCAGGACGGAAGACTCTTTTGATGATTTTACCATAGCACAAAAAGTGTAGGAGAGAGCCCTAGAGATATTCAAATTAATATAGAAACTATACTCGAATCTGACACTGTTATGACCCTATGAAAAATAGATAGGTGTAGTTGATAACCCTGCAGAATAAGAGCAGTAATAAGACCCAAAGCAATCACATCGTGATATTTGTGACCATGAATGTAGTAAAAGAAATAAACGTAGGCACTCAACACTGCTATTGATAGTAAATTGTACTATTTTATTTCTATAAAAGTTCTTTAGACAGTACCTGTCCAAGTGTCCATGATGTACAATATTATACTGGTAACTGCACAAGAAAAAGGTGGATTGCTTTGAAATTTTCGAATTTAATTGATATGATCATTCAAATCATAAACTTGAGGTGAAATAATATCAATAATTATGTAAGAAAGTGTTAGTAATGACTTAATGATGATGATTGAAATCATAACGATGACAAGAGCTTTCTCCGGACGATTGTAAACATCAATGTTTATAGTAAAAATTGCTGTCTCATCAATTTAAAATAATATGTACTTTTAACAAAATTTTTATTTAGTGTTCGAAATCTTCGAATTCATTACATACAACAACATGGCCACATTATAACATTAATCTTTTAAATGGAACTTGCTTATCAACTTAATTATGAATATAACCTTAACCTTACAAGTCTTATTTAATCATTTCATATTGTTTTTTTTATCGGCCAGGCCAACGAACAACTGTTTACATTGTAAAATTAAATATTTGAGATGACGAATAATGGAGAACGTGTTTGAATAAGAGAGTAGAGTAGTAAGGAGTGGACTCCAAATGAATTGGGATAGGAACAGGAGAATTTTGAAAATTAATTATAAATAATATCTGCCATAATCTAAAGTAGGTGTAGTAATTCCTTACAGGTTTGTTTCGGATAGGTACTCCCATAAACATCATTGATGGAATAAGTTTGCTTACGGTCAAATTAATTGATGTAATAATCTAAACTCTAAAGAAACGAATTATAAAATATAAATAAAATTAGTTACATGATGTAGTTGAATACCTCATATCTTGATCCAAGAAAAGGATAAAAGCTAAGCAAGCGTCTCCAAAGCGTTCGACCTAGTTTCATATAACGTGTTATGGGAGAAGCTTCGGAGGGCGGGAGTTCCGGCTGCATTGGTGTCAATATTATCTATCTGGTATGAAAAGCAGAGGAACTTTGTAAAATGGTCCAATGCATTATCAGAACCATATAAACTGAAATGTGGTGTGAGACAAGGGGGTCTGACTTCCCCGAGAATCTTTAATATATATGTAAACAACTTGCTTATTGAGCTCAGCAGCACTCATGTCGGTTGCCATGTAGACGGAGTTAGTTTAAATAATTTAAGTTACGCTGACGATATGGTGCTGCTGAGCCCCACAGTCGGGGGAATCAGAAAGTTACTCACTATATGTGAAAAATACGCTGAACAGCATGGACTTAAGTATAACCCCACGAAAAGTGAGTTATTGGTTTTTAAGGGAAAAAATAAAAGTCCCTCAAATGTCCCACCCGTAGAACTGAACGGGTTACCTTTGAACAGGGTGTCACAATTTAAATATCTGGGCCATATTGTGACAGAGGATTTAAAAGATGACCTAGATATGGAAAGGGAGCGCAGGGCGCTGGCTGTGAGGGGAAACATGTTGGCACGCAGGTTTGCTGGTTGTTCAGCACCGGTTAAAATAACACTTTTTAAGGCCTTTTGTCAAATATTTTACACCAGCAGTCTGTGGGCTAATCATACCCAAAAAGCAGACAGCGCACTGCGCATTCAATATAATAACGCCTTCAGGGCGCTGTTGAGGCTTCCACCTTACTGTAGTGCGTCAGGAATGTTCGCGGATGCGCACACTGACGATTATTTCGCGATCATGCGCAAAAAAGTGGCATCAGTGGTACGCAGATTGAGGGGAAGCACCAATAGCATTCTGAAGGTGTTTGCAGAAAGGCTAGAAGGGCCTACAATGGATAGATTTATCAAGCTGCATGTCAGACATGGGACTTGATAAATCTTCCTATAATCTTGGCTTTATTTTGTGTTGTATGTGTGTATTAATTAATTTTTGTACTCGTGTTTTACTACTAACATAGTTTTTTAAGTTTGTACTGATTACTAACACGCTATGGGCCGTCGACGCCTGATAATAAACGATTTTTATTTTTATTTTTATTTTATTTATTTTTTAAGCGTTTCCAAACGTCTTTTATAATGCGGACAACGAGGGAGTGGAACTCTCTGCCTGCGTCTGTGTTTCCGAATACAACAACCTTAATCTCTTCAAAATTAGAGTGAACAGGCTTCTTCTGGGTAAGCTCGTTCCATCTTCGACCTTGTCTTAGTCACTCCTGACCTAGACTAAGGTCAAGAGCAAACCCATCAAACATAAAAAAGCCAACAAATAAACTACAAATTCTCACTAACGAACCCCTCAAGGCATTCTAAGATTCTCAACAACCAGCTATCGACAGTGAAAGCAAACTACACCTAATTAGCGACATTTCCTACACAAGTGCCAACTGCAAACCTATTACCTACGCATTAATTCCATGGTACCGACGACCTGCCACAACTGCCATGGCGTCTTGACTGTTCCGCATGGCATAGACTATAGAACTCGTTGACCTTACAATAATAAGTGCAAATGTAAACTTGTTGAAATAAATAAATAGCAGACAAAGGGATCGAAGACATGTGGTAATGGAATGAGGAAAACAGATTGCTAATTGGTGGATAACGTAACGTAACATCATCTTTGATTTTACAGAGGTAAAAGCAAAGGAAATAGTTACTGTCTCACATTTCACCGCATATGTTGGACGTCTACAAAATGGAGGGCAAGCAAATTGCTTTCAATCAGACTGAGAATTTTCTTAGATGATTATGAAGAAGCTCGTAGTCATGGGTCGATCGGGGGTTAAGGCATTGATAACAGGAACCCAGTCCTACTTAAAGATATCGAATAAGTTAGGGGGTTACAATTGCTACGGACCCCGCGCAAAAGGGAGACCCCGTTCTTATTCTTCGTTATTTGTGCTTGTTAGCTTTCTTTTCAAATTCAGAGGAAAATCTCATTAATAAGGAATCCCTTAATATCCCACGGGGCTTAATCCGGTACTGTTTAATAGCAGTAAACAGAATCTAGGTTGTGAAACTCAGATAGAAACTGCCTATCTGCTGCTAAATGTACAACCTACCTCAATCCGTCTTTCTTTAATAGAATTCAAAGTCTTATCTTCAAATTCGCCTGTGCGGTGTCAGGGTCGGTAGTTATGAATTAAGTTATTTTAATGTTACATAGTAAATAAATATCATTTTCTGATTGTAAAGCTTACATGACGTCATCTGTGTCTTCAAGTATGTATTATTGACCATCAATGACTAATGATTGGTTTACTTGACATTTTGCAACAAAATACTCATTGTGTTGTGCATAAATGGCATACTGTAATTACTTGTATTGTGAGATAAATGCATTGACATAAATATTGTATTGAATTACGTTTTTAGTATTTTTGTATAGTATCTAAGTGGCTTGTGATTCCCCTTCTCGTTTAAAAACTGCATAACGTGTGCAACCTAAATGCGTTTTTGAAACTAACTTTATATGAATAATTTTAGATATATCGATAATGTTTTTATAATCTTTATCTAACGACTCCGTAATGTGTCAGTATTTCATAAGGCTGAAATCTTTTAATCTGAAATCAATAGCTGTTGTAATACTTTTGAGCTGAAAGCTTTAATTTTGTAATTATTTACAAACTACAGCCAATTTTGAATAGTCGAAGTTGAAGTTACCAGAAAGTTGAAGTTAGCTACTCTATCGGTATTCTACATAGGTACATAATATTTTATTGTTTGTTTTTTAACCGACTTCCAAAAGGAGGAGGTTCTCAATTCGGATGTTTATATATTTTTTTATGTTTGTTCAGGCATAACTCCGTCGTTTACCAACCGATTTGAAAAAATCTTTTTTTGTTGGAAAGGGTATACCTCCCGAATGGTCCCATTAAAATTTTATCGAAATCGGACTAGCACTTTTTGAAAAATCAACAAAAACCTAAAAAGTTTTCAACATTGTCTACACCGATTACTCCGAGGTTTCTGGCCCGATTTCGATGATTCTTTTTTTGTTCGATATAGTATATCTGCCATTTGGTCCCATAAAATTTTCATTTAGTTTGGTGCAGTATTTTTCATTTTTTTAGCTCATTGTGTAAGAATACATACATGGGCGATATTTTTACCGGTGCTACGGATTACAATATTTTAGTGTACATGTAAGAATATTATGTATTTGACAAAATATAGATTTATTAAGAGAAGGACATTTTTAACATTACTTCAAGCCAATTAATAGTAGTTTATGAAACTGGTACATAATGAGGGGTATTATAAACGAGTGTGAGTTTAAAAAATGAGCGAGTCGAGTGTTTTAAAAGTATCACACGAGTGTATAATACCTAGTTATGTACAGTTTCATACACTACTTTATCTACTTTCATTGAACACGAATTTATCAAATAAAATATAAAGATTGACACAGTATTATGGCGCCAAAATTCCCGTTATCACCGCGCATGGGCCACAGCGCGCGCAGCCACAGATAAAAAATCAAATGGATGTATCTATGATAAATGTAATCTGTATCGTAACGAAAAAAATTTTTATTATAACATTATTTTGTTAGAGAAATAGTGTCATAATTTAATTTTTTAATTTCATTTCGATATACTGTGTGTAAAGTACGTCATTATAAACTCGTTTTGAGTTTTGAATTTAACGATATGAGAGTAGATAAAAAGTATTTAATGTAAGTTAGTAACTTAATGGAAATTTCATTACAAGACCCACCTACGTTGTACTGGGTGTGGCCTCTTCAGGCCTTAATATAAAGACTTAAATAGATTGTTAAGATAATTGCAATTGTTTAGTCTTGCAACAACTTTTGGTACTTAGATTATAACACAGTAACAATATCAGTAAAATTATGATAAAGATCACCCAAACAACCTGTTTCCTACTAATTTGAATCTTACACCGGAACTGTAGTACCAATTTTATTGGCAATTTACCACTGATAGCAATTTACGCAGCTCCTTTGTTTCTCAATAGCCGCCGGCCGATGGGATTTTCTATTAAAAAATGTTTCGAGGATTAATTTATTAAAATCCTTCCAGATATTAGATTTCTAGAATGAATTATATCGAATAGATTTGTTCAAATGTATGGAAGAGAAATACCAAAGAAAAGATGGATGGATTGTGTTAGGAATTACATGAAATAAAAAGGAGTAAATGATGCTTTGACGTCTGACTGGGGAGAATGGGAAAAGTGTGAGGTTTGGCGGGAACAGCTCAGACCACCTGATGGCTTTATCGAGCCTTCTGAGAGCCTTCCACCTGGTCACGCGTTGTCGTGGTCGACTTGGAAGTCGCTTAATAGACTGCGAACCCAGGTCGGCCGCAGCAAAGATAACCTCCACAGATGGGGATTCACTGACGGCTCAGACCTCAAATGTATATGCGACGTGTCCCCACAGATCACCACCATCGAAATGTAAGGCTTATAAACTAAGCCTGTTTTATAGCCAAGGTTACAACAGCCAGGTAAATAAAACCCACTTATTTTCTTCCAAATGTTTGGAAAATTCCATCGTTTCTTAAATTCTCCAACACGTGTGTTTGAACAACAGACAGAAGTATTATCAACATGGAATCTTATCATTCACATGTTTGCGCATACGCTACGCATACTCGCATAGCAATCGCTACAGAGCCGAAGAACTTGTACTTTTATTGCCCAACAATGCTTAATACCTTTACTGACATAAGATAAAGGGGCCTGGGGGGTGTTTGAAAAAAGAACGGTGTCGTCAAACAATTTGAAAACAGGACAAAATGTTCGCGTCTCCTCCAGTTAAGACTTTAGTAACCCTTAGCTACAGCGAATTTTTACTACCAATTCAAAGATGTCACGTAAATCAGATAATGGATTTACACATAAACATAATGACAGGGTAACCGACAAAATAAGACTTGCGACCTTGAATTACTCGTATTACAAGATGCAACAGCCAAAACGTGGTCACTTATTCTTAAGTAATCATTTTAGGTAAAATTTAAAAATAATTTTAATATTCAAAATATCAAGTAGATACCTACTGGAGTGAAACATAATACGCAGGGCCGGTCACGAACTAAGCTGAGCTATGCAAAAAGACATAATTATGAACAGCTTGGAAATTATAGAATACAGTAGTCAAGGACAGAAGACTGTACAGCTCAAAATCAAGTCACAGATAACACCCAGTGTCTCGATATCCGCACACAGTTTGCCCCAGCTACCTTCAACAGTCGAACTGGTAATAAAGTAATAACATAATTTTCCTGCCCTTATATCAACACATCATTTCAAATCGGCGCAGTATATGCCTGAGGTATTTCACATATCTGTCAAACATTTTGACAGGAGTCTTATGTGGAATAGATAAGGTGCCAGTAGCTCCGGTGCAATTGCCAGCGGGTGCCCTATGTGGAATACCTCTATGCCGAGGTACTCCACACTATTCCACAGTGCCACAGTGTTCTTCTTTCATTATTGTCTAATACTCATCGTCTCAGTATTTACCTGAAACACTGGCAGGCTGTTAATAAAAACTATTTGCAGAACTGTCAAATTCCATCTTCCTAATTCAAAATTCAAACAGCTTCAACCGTTACCAAACGTGATAGCGCGGTGCTTTTGCATCGTTCTCGGCATCGGGAACAAAGAGTGAATATTGCAAAGATGGTCGGGCGACGTGCGTACGCGCCGCATATCAATCGCGATACAAGCGCGACATACATTATGCATGTAACTGCGCAGGAGAGCTTACACTCGACAGGTTCAGAAGGCTTACTGCCTTATCAATCATAGTCTATTCAACTCTTCTTGTCTATGTAGATACTCAGAGATTTTAACCGGAATATGTTACTGGCTTTGTAACAATACTTTTACGAGACACCAGTGGCTAAACATCGGAATGGCATCAGAAAGAGTTAACAAATTCTGTTGAACGAAAAGTTCAACTGTATTTGCAGTGGTTTGAATCTTACATTTAGATTACTTTACCAAACATTAATCACTCCGTTTAATAAGTTAGAATCGACCTTCTGCTATACTTTTTTATCCTAAAATACCTGTAGACTACATACCGACACAACCTGCGTCTTCCAACCTTATTCAGAACAAAAAATAGTCTATTCTGTTCTACTAAAGGTTACCGTCAACATTTAGATAGAGGTGCCATTCATTGTGATGACTTGCGATGTTAATGCACGTCAGATAGGCTGCAAAAAGAAGATAAAATGGCAGGTTTGTGCAGTGATTGACACCTTTAAGTCTGCAGCTGTTATTTTGTATTCGAGCAATAGAATAGGTATTAAAAGTACCTATGGTCAAAGATTTAACACGGGGAGTCAAGAAGAATATACTCTAGACGAAAATAATACTACACAAGACGCCGTGAAACTGTACAATTAAAATTTGAAAATAATTATATCAGCAGAGTTACAGACAGACTACACAGCAGCCTTGATTTGTCAAATACCAATGTGACTTAAACAGTCAAGTAAGTAATTAAACTCCATATATACAGACAATCAATACGTGTGATCGTCTTAAAATTATAATCAAGTAAATAATTAGTAACATAACTAAAGAAACAAAACTTCTTATTCAAGATTTCAACGCTAACAAAAAACTGACAGAGAATTTCTCGCCTTAAAAGTCAAAGACAGGGAAAAAGCGAGCACACAGCAGAAACCATGAATATTCATACAAAATAACATAACGCTCATGTATCAGTTGTTGCTAAGCTCGCACTGACAAAGGACCGTCGTGACGGCGGTTGCGAAACATTCGTGATGGATACAACTACGCTATAGTTCAAAAGTGAAGGTGACGCAAATGCCAGAGCTTTGAGCTTGCCAGCCAACTTGTGTATTGTTAAGGATAATACAATAGTTATACTACCTACACTAGATACGTAGTTGGAGGTTCTGTTTTGTAACCTGAATGATGGATTGGAAAGATTGTACTGCTCTGGAGTATAAAGTAGAGAACTACGGAAGAAGAGGCTGAGGTGACCCTAAATGAATTGGGATATGTATAGAGGAATAATGATGATGATGGACATTTTAGTACACTATGTCTCATCAGAATTTCGACCGCAAATTCTTTCGATGGATTCAAATAATATAAAACCAAATATCATAGCTACCTGCACAGCTCTGTCGTTTGCTTTTCATTTCAATCCTGCAAGGTTCAGGTGGTTTCGAAAAGTAATATGTTTATTTAACAATTTAAGCACAGAATACAGGGGCATACCTACTTAATAAAATCAAGGGATGGTTACTGATAAGGCTTAAAATTGTAACCCGAGCTAAGATGCGGTCAAAACATGTTGCATTCCGACTGCGGACACCAAATTCTGACAGTCATTTCAATGCCGTATCTGCCAGAAAACCTTCGACACCCCACTTTAAAAAACTTACGGTGGCACCGTCACAAGCACAGGTGGGCTAAAGCCCCAAGTCAAGTTACAACTTGTTTAATGCAAATCTTTGAAGTCGAAGTAAGTATTGATTGGCACATTGGCTCATTGCATTGTTGAACGTTGAACCAGTAACCTGTCAATGCAAATCTCAATCTTCGATTCGAAACACGTCGAGTAACAGGGTTAAGACACCTGGGCACGACAGTACTACTGTTAGATACAATATTCATAAAGACATTGCAACAAGTCTTGCCTTAGAACATGTTACGGTTATGTCACAGTGCAACTAGTTACAGTGGTTTTACGTTATTTTTTGGTGACTGTGCCACTGTCACATGTCAAAGTCAAATCATTTATTTCAATTAGGCCATCAAAGAGGCACTTTTGAACCAATCGTACCGTCAAAATATAAAAAATCTACATGTAATGTATTGTTTCCATATAACTATTAACCGTGATACCAATATAACTTTACAGTTGAGAGTTCTTTTAGACAAGTGTTCAATAGATGTTTTTAACTTTTTGTGGTCCGACGGTTAATGTTTAAGCTTTATTGACGTTTCTCAACAACACGATCTTAGAAAAATTACGGTCACACGGAATTGACTGGACTCGCACGAAACTGGCCCTGTAGCCATGTTACAAACATTATACGCAAACGCTGAGTAGGCTTTAATAGATTTTCTTCTAAGATCGGCGCTTGGGTATAACGTTGAAGATCTAGTGAAGATTGCTTATCGTTTTCGATCATTCCTGTCGCTAACGCTCAGAAATCTTAAATAGATTTTCAACTTTAGGCTCTTGGCTATAAAGTTGAAAATCTATTGGGGAGTATCAATCGTTTACGATTATCGTTTGTGACTTGTTGTGACTTGGCTAGGGGGGCTGTTTAGATTTACTAGAATTCTAAAGTCTAGAGTCCAGTTTTGACAATATGTATATCTGTTCCTGGCAATGAAATATTCATAAGAGGACTACCGGCTACAGGGATCTTTTTGGGCTTCAATCATGTTGACAAAAACGCGCTGTTGAAGAGAAAAAGAGAAAGTTAAATGCGTTGAAAGAAAAATTTTGGCCACGCGTCAAAAATCTTTGTATTACTGTTTATACGTACACTGTGGTCCTTACATTTTCTACGCGGAAGGTATGAGATAAGATCAACGGAAACTTAATAGAGTCTACGATCACTTGTGATTGGTCATGGTCCAAGCTTTAGGAGCTAAACGATGTCTCGCGGCTACACGATTTATCATATTATACATGCCTGAGATATACATAGATATTTTAAAGACCTTGACAAAACTATGTAAATTCTTAAGTAAATTGCATTTTAGTTAACGGATTAAAGTAAATGCCTACTCTATTCGAGTTGTGTGGTCATGTTTGGTGTCAGAGTTATTTAAACCGCGCCTCTGGAAACCCGATTGCCTCTAACATGGCTTTAGACTTATATATATTGATAATGTTAGTCCTTAAACTATTTATTGCACTAGAACTTAAAACGGGATTTTGAAGATTTTTTCATTTGTTTTGAGCTTCCGATATTTGGCACTGTTGCACACTGTTGATCACTCATGAACTGAAGTTATAACGGGTGGATTCGGATTTCAGAGACTCATAAACAACCAACAGAAAAAAAAACATAGTAAATATCCCGTTTTAAGCTCTAATAATAACGTTACCTTAATTTTAGGCTCCACCAGAGACAATTAAGACCGTACAAAATTACTTTTTTAAAGTAGACAAGTAATGCAGTCTTTAAAATACTGGTTGTATAGTTTTTTATCGATTATATCATCATCTTCTTTATTTAAAAATATACATAAAACCGGTATTGATACTATACCTTGACTGGCTTTAATTACGTCATGTTAACCTTCAATAAGTGCATAAACTCGCGCAATGAAGAAGAAAGTATGCGCCGGCGCAGTTGCGAGTGGTCAGTAGGCGTGACACGGGCGAGGTCAAGGATAGCGTAAAGTTCACTGTGTGAGCTTTACTTTAAGGCACTGTGCAATGAGGCGGTATGATCTGCAAAGTTGCATACGGCTAGGGTTGCCATCTCTAAAATTTGGAAACCAGGACAAGACGCGTGAAAACCCCGGATTTTAGAGTCCAGAACCCGGACATGAGTCGAAGTGAGCAACTGCGTCGGGAGGGGTGGGGGGACGGTGAAGTGTGCGTGTGTCGCGGGCGGCTCAAGACCCGGACTACAAATGAAGCCCCCCCGGACGCTCCCCGGATGCCCTGTAAACTAGGACATATCCGGGGAAACCCGGACGAATAGCAACCCTACATATGTCTAATATAGTACTCGTACTTTTCGCTTGAGACAAATCGTCTTCCAATACACCTGGATGCAGCTGAATACCAATATCTACTTCACATGGTGCAATTGCTTCCCTACCCCCATATTTCACACAAAATTCACTCAATAATTAACCCTAGGTAAATCTCATCACAAGGTCTCACAAAGATCGAGTAACAGTAAAACCTCTTTTCTTTTTGTGGAAAGTTTTCCATTCCATTCCAGGTCATTGGTCAGTCAGTTTTACTAATGACAGGTCAACAGCATCAACTAAAAGTCAGACATTTTGGTGCAAACCAGTTCACAAAATATTGATGTCAGTAACACCAGGGACCGCTACCTCTTTGTGTTTGTGAGAAATATTCGGAAAATTTCATGAACTCAAAACACTGAAACACACATTCATTAAAGGTGAAATACATTTTTTCAATGAAAATGAGTTCACACATTTTCAATCCTCGGCCATTTGTGTTTCCACGAATGTTTTTAGTCAGTCAAGTTTGGCAGTCCATTTCTCTTCACCCAGAGAAGACCAGACAACCATCAGGTTTTTTTTCTACCCAAAAAATAAAATATCATCATGAGAATTCAAAAATTGAGAAATGATTGAGCTAGAAACATTGATTGTACGAACAAATTAAATTATAATCGATCCGTAACAGGGGCGTAGCTACCGCCGTATCTGCCGTATCAATTATACGGGGCCCCCTGGCCACAGGGGCCCCAACGAGCGTAAACAAAAATTAATAAAAACTTAATGATTTATTAAATAAAATAGTTATTTACTTTCACACAATTTATTGGTCTAATCTATCTCTGGTGTTTTTATTATTATTATTTATAATTATGAAATAAGTTTAGTACTGTTTTAAGCACGAGATTGTCTATTAGAAATCCCGGGAAGATCCATATTAATATCTACATTTCGATGCAAGTACTAAAATTCCGACCTCTGGACTGATCAGGCGCATCTTCATTTTTTTGTTATTTCGGCGTAGATACAGAGAAATGCATTTTTTTTCTTGAGTGATAAATCTTTAGCCTACCTAAGGGCCCCCAAACAAATTTTTATACGGGGCCCCGCCAAGGCACGCTACGCCTCTGATCCGTAAATTCATAATTTCAGACTATTCACTTGAATCTGAAACTGAATTCAACTAAAAGTATTGTTTCTTTCTATTTCGAAATTCAATTCAAGCCTTGAGCACAATAATTACATTGAAGAAGCTTTTAAAAACTTTGTAAGCTAATTCTTCTGTCAACAATTTAAAGGTTCTTGTAGATAATAACTGTAATCATATCTCTGTCACAACAATCAGCATTGATTTATTTATGTTTGATTATGCCCGTTTGTTGCGCAAGACACGCTGCAAGCCCGCTAGTTTGGCACTAGCTATTCGGGTTGCACAAGTCTAAACTACGTGCAGAATATAAAACTGGCTGAAAATGTATCAAATAGAAGCAAAAAGGTTTTACTTTTTTATTGATACTGGCAACTTTGAAATTTGGGTTGGCCAACTATTGCAAAATAAGCATGAATGTGTACCCACTACTTCTAGCAAACTGTGATTGTTTATAGCACTATCTATATTTAGATCAATTACTATCGAATGCATTTACTTACAGACAACCTTGGAAATATGCAGAATACATTGACCATAAAATTAGGAACACAAAAAAAAATAACCATGTTTAAATCTAGAACAGCGAAAAGTTGTAAACGCGCAGAGGAATAATTCAAATTCTTGACAACGACGACTTTTTGCTACGGAAGACAATGAGCTGTCAAAGTGACATACGTCAGATGGCTTTCCGCGGGAAACAAAGCGAGCTCGAAAGTGGGTTGCACAGATAAATTAGAGGTTACCTCGCCGTGTCATGGAGTTCGCTAAGATTTCTATCTCAACTTTTATTTAATCACTTTCCCATGTCCATAATTTACGTAAAAGTATCGCTTTAATAATGCGTGTAGGCTGTACACACACAGACATGTACTCCGTGTACATGAAACTATTACATTCTTGATAAGCAAGCAAATAAATTACTTTCGTGCTATTCATTATAATTAAGGAAATAATTCAATCTACGATCACGTTCAGTCCTTCCGACACTGTCTAGATTATGGTCCATTTGCTATAGTGTCCAAAAAGTTCCATGGTACTCCTAAAGATTTTGAGGGCCCAAAGTTTAGACGTCAGTACCTAGACCGGCCCTAAGTCGAAGAGTTACTGAAACCGCGAAAATGCTGCAAGTTTACTAACTATGACCTAAAATAATTCGAAAATATCATCAAACTACTTTAAAGAGGCGGTTATTTATTTTAGCACGAATTTTAGATGTGTGTGTTGATCAAGTAGTGAATGATGTAATCAGAGCTCAATACGTTAGTTACTTTTAGTTCCACTACACATTTCCTTGATTTAATCCTTCGTTAAAAGTAACTTAAAATCTTATCGCCGCGCCGCGTGGGCAATTGGGCATGGCCGCATGGCTGAACAAGTGAACACGTGTGCGCAAAAAAAAACACAGGCGCGGCCGGCATGTCACGCACTTTATTTACTTGGAACTACGAAAATAGCCCTTATTGCTACGAAAATAAAGTCACTGCCATATTGCTGCTAAAGAAGTTTTGTTGACTGTATATCGCAGAGTCGATGAACCTAGTCCCTTGTGAGACGTATAAGTATAGCTTTGTAAAAAGATGAATAACCATGTGTGTTAGGCCCGGTATCCACCAAAGCGGAGAGGAAAGGAGATGTATTTGAATAACCAATCAGATTTACATCGAAACTAGGCGGAGAGGATGTGGATGTAGATTTCTGATTGGTTATTCAAACATCTCCTCTCCTCTCCGCTTTGGTGGATACCGGGCCTAACTGGCTAGTTAGGGCTTTTAAAACAGTTGTAAGGCCTAATGAATATTACATAATATCCAGGAAATGAATGTAGAAAATAAATCCTTAGTCTGTATAGTCACGGGACTTATTCCATTACCGTGACACTCGAACGTAAAGGGCTAATGAAGGACACCGTGAATTTTAGTCAGTACAAGTTGGACAGTCCCTTCTGCCCTGCCCTGGGTGGGAGGACTCTTTTGATGATTTTACCACGCTAAAAAAAGTCTGTATATGTAGGTAGGTAGTACCTTTATTTCTTTAGTAATTTACAAATTCGTTCAGTAGTAGTTCCAAGTCCTAACTGCTAACTGAACAGTGCAATTTAAGATTGAAATGCAACAGCAAAAATGGATTGTTCTAGAATGAAAATTAAGGCTGACTTTATGTTGCTAAATAGACATGTGTATTATTATAATATACTATTGCTGTTTACACAGTGCTGTAATACACGTACATCAAAACCTTAATGTTTAGCGACCGTGAATAACTAATAACAACCATTTAAAACTGTGTTTAAAGCTCCACTTTACTAAACTAAGGTTGAAAGATCAGTGTAATCAGCCCAACCGTTATGAATGCATTCTAAATTCAAAAAGTAGAACGTTCATTATGACATGAGTTTTTCACGTCCTTGTTCCATTCAAAAGTTCAAAAAGTAATTAAATAAGGGGATACCATGTTTTCTGACTTGCACAGACATGTCCGGATTTTTGTTCGAAACTACTGAACATCATTTAGAGGCTTCCGGCGACTGGGACCGCAATAAACGGTGGCGGACTGTACCGTTCTGGTTCAGTTTGTGGATCGGTCCCAGTCGACGGAATACAAATATTAAAATTAAATGCATCCGGCAACTGGGACTACGGTGTCAGTTTATTGCGGTCCCAGTCGCCGGAAGCCTCATCATTTACACCTTGTAAATAATGTATCTTATGTATCCATTTCCACCTTTAAGCGGATTTTTTCTACATATTTCTTTTACTTTTATTTTTTTCGTTGTCGTGGAACGTTACAATCTAACTTTTTAAATACAATATTGAAATATAAAGACCTCGGTCTTTAGATTTCAATATAGTATTTTATGTGAGTATAGGACACATTCGTTCACATAAAATCCTTGTTTAATCCACTCTACCAATCAGAAAATAGACACATAATTGATCTGTGTTAAACTAAACGTGCTTTACGTTTTATTACCCATATTATGCAATACGTTAAAAGGTTGACGAATAAAAAAAAACTATACTTAATCAAAATTTATAGGCAGGTAAAATTAAAATGAAGGGCGATCTAGAAGGTACTAAATTTATTATATTATCATTTTAATTTTATTGTTCCACAGGACCCTGATACTAACGAGTACCGGTATCCCGGTAAAAAAAAACTATCCTATGTGTTTATTTGAGTGATAAATTAATAATAAAAGAAAAAAAATAGAAAAGTAATAAAAAAAACTAAAAAAAAAGTATGTTTGTGTGCTAATTTCATGCAAATGTCTTCAGTAGTTTCTGTAGCTAGTCAATAATAAATTCACAATGTCATGCTTTCACACCAAACCTCTCCAGGAAAACGCAACACAATAAATTAAACACCTAAGCACCTAATTATTTTTATTGTAATTATCAACAATTAATTTTCGCAACGAAATTATGCTATAATTACGCAAATTGCAGTTAGTGAGTGTTGAAAACGTAAAATTATAGTAAGGTCGACGCCCCCAAGTGTTCGTGCGAAAACAAAACTGAGTTTTTGACATGTGTTCTGTTTTAACTAGAATTTTATAACTGGAGTTTATGTTTCCTCTAGTAGGTTAGTGGGACTTTCAGAGATAATCATCTGCAACGCAGTATGGGGTATAATGTCGTGAACTATTCTTTAACTATTGTACATACAGAATTGACATGTGCAATTGTGCATGCGTGCCGGACATGACGCCATTTTAATTTTTAGTGAAAGTTATTCAGAGGCGTCTTTACCTATAGTGCAGGGTGTGCGGCGCACACGGGCGCCGTGTCAAAGGGGGCGCCGAGCGCCCTCTAATGCGACACCTCCAAAGATGCGTCGATCGATGGCTCAGGCGCAAAATGTCGCTTTCGCAAAATGTCTCCTGGTATTAACGTGTCCCTTTCGCGAAGTGTCGCTTTCTCATAATGTCGCTTTCCCAAAATGACTCCTTCTTAAAAGGGCTCAGGCGTTAAATGTCGATTTCGCAAAATGTCACCTGGTACTTGGTAGTAAAATGTCTCTTTCGCAAAATGTCGCGTTAGTATCTTAGCGCTCATGTAACTACATGACGCCGCCGCCGCGCCGCCACCGCGCCTCTAGACTGTGTATTCGGTCGCTACCGCGCCGCCACTGCACTTCTCTCGCGCCGCCACGAAAGAGGCATTGTCAGAAAGCGACCTTTTAAGAAAGAGTCATTCTGTGAAAGCGACATTATGAGAAAGCGACATTTTGCAAAAGAGCCATTTTACTACCAGGAGACATTTTGCGAAAGCGACATTTTGCACCCGAGCCATTTAAAATTGCACCATTTGCATCCGAATTTCCGTTTGAAAATATAACTGTTAGTATTCCATTTTGACCCCGCTCCTACTAGACTAGAGGGCGCCAGGGTACTGGTTGCACACGGGCGCAACAAGGTCTAGAGACGCCTCTGAAGTTATTTATACTATTAATAATCTAAAGGAGGTCCATCGGAAGTTATTGTTTTATAATTCAATTGATTCTGGGAAATCATGGCAAAATTTTTCCAATCACCTTCCTATGACCTGTTGACCAAATCTAATAATAACCTATGAATAATCATTCCATAACATAACTGTACAAGATTTTTCTCCGAAACAGATTAAATATACATAATCAGTGGAATGAAACCTTTTATAACATATTACCTAATACCATCTAGAAACAACAGTTGCAAAATTATCTCATAAAACAGCATATTTTTGAGTGAATTTTAACCCGGTCAGAAATAATCTAGATGTTACCGAACAAAAGTATTGAATAGACCTTTTTTCTTCACAGACATTTTCTTATTACGAATAGTCGGTGAATGTGCAGTTATGAATTTACATTTTGTAATGTTCAACGCAAATTGTAATAGGAAGATTAGTTACTGTTATTAAAGATTTGTCTCACGCGATAATATTTTGTGGTCACTGTTCGTAATTTTAGATTTGGTGCAGAAATTATTATTAAACCAAATATTTTTATTTCTTTTGCTGCAAAATTGCTTTTGAATTGTCAATGTTCGGCTGTTCAAATGTTGGCAAAACACCAGTCAACGAAACTTCAATTTGTCTTAATTTTTTTTTTTCAACGTACAATCCAATTCGATGTTTTTATTATCAACATGGATTACTTATAATGTTATTTATGTACATTAAAAAACTAAATTGACAAACCTAATAATAATTACTACAACTAACAAAGAGCATCAAAAAATTCATCCACATCGCTGTCAACGGGATAAGTGCCCAGAACGCTGGCAGCATTGGCACGTTGGATGGCAATGCTAATTCTTTGACCAAGAAATAGGCCAGCCTTCTGGTCACGCGAAGAGTCGACTATTCGTTAAGCAAGCTCTTTAAAAACTTGGTGAGTACTCGGACCCCATGGCCCTAGTGACCACTCAGAAACCCTTGTACCGAGTTGGCTAAAAGCTGGTATTGAAAACGAAATACTGGTACATCGATAAATTGTGTCGGAAATCAAATACTAATTGATTTTTTTTTTCAATTTCTTTTACTATTACGTACCTAATAGAGGGCAGTAAACACTAAACAAGCAGTTTTACCAACCGTACAGTGACATCAATTGAAAATGAAAACAATTGACATCGATTTTTTGTCCGTGGTATATTTGAATTCATGTTTAGAAAAAAAAAAAATGATTGGTTTTAGTTAGCAATACTCGATTGTACCATCAAATTTGTCGTTTATTCTGTATTGTCGGTTAACGGCCAATCTTGGTATTTTTGCGTACAAGGACCGAGTAGTCTTGGTACATGGTACGTGACACTGAAAACTGGTATGTACTTATACCAAGAAATTGGTAGGGGAAACTGAGGACACTTGATCCTTACGGGAGACTAGATACACTGGATTTACAGAGCTTCTGTTAACACTCTTTAAATTTAGAGAGGCCACATTTGTAGCATATGGTACGTCCTAACTTTCAAAAATTGGTACCCATGTCAAATTCGATAGTTGAGCAGATGGCGGATGATTTTGTGTTTCGTGTTGTTACAAAATGTTTTTCGTAAGAAAAGATAGGTATATGTGTTTTATTATAACAGTGGATATGTTTTTATTGTTTCTAGATTACCTACTTAGCAAATAAATCAATGATAAACAATTTTCACATGTTATTTTGTATTGTTCCCCCCAGGATCAAGTGTTCCAGAGGGTGGGGATCAAGTCAGACATATATATGGGACACATGGTACAATTCCCTATACGACGTTTTCGTGGGCTGGTTCCTAAATGTATATACCGATATCATCAGCTATTATACTCAGTATAGCCAATTAAATTCCACGTATTTCAATACCAGAATATTTAAAATCGGATTAAAATTCGCGAAATAATAGCCAAAAAACAAAAGGGGGGATCAAGTGTCCTCAGTTTCCCCTACGTCTGACATCCCTGTAACCATGTGTTAGGCCCGGTATCCACCAAAGCGGAGAGGAGAGGAGATGTGTTTGAATAACCAATCAGATTTCCACCGAAACTAAGCGGAGAGGACTGAGGAGATGTGGATTTCTGATTGGTTATTCAAACACATCTCCTCTCCTCTCCGCTTTGGTGGATACCGGGCCTAATGGCTGTAAGGCCTAATGAATATTACATAATATCCAGGAAATGAATGTAGAAAATAAATCCTTTGTCTGTATAGTCGCGGGACTTATTCCATTACCGTGACCCTCGAACGTAAAGGGCTATTGAAGGACACCGTGAATTTTAGTCAGTACTAGTCGGACAGTCCCTTCCGCCCTGCCCTGGGTGGGAGGACACTTTGATAATTTTACCACGCTAAAAAAAGTCTGTATATGTAGGTAGGTAGTACCTTTATTTCTTTAGTAATTTACAAATTCGTTCAGTAGTAGTTCCAAGTCCCAACTGCTAACGGAACAGTGCAATTTAAGATTGAAATGCAACAGCAAAAATGGATTGTTCTAGAATGAAAATTAAGGCTAACTTTATGTTGCTAAATAGACATGTGTATTATTATAATAATTATACTATTGCTGTTACACAGTGCTGTAATACACGTACATCAAAACCTTAATGTTTAGCGACCGTGAATAACTAATAATTACCATTTAAAACTATGTTTAAAGCTCCACTTTACTAAACTAAGGTTAAAAGATCAGTGTAATCAGCCCAACCGTTATGAATGCATTCTAAATTCAAAAAGTAGAACGTTCATTATGACATGAGTTTTTCACGACCTTGTTCCATTCAAAAGTTCAAAAATAATGAATTATGGCTATGGGGATGCCATGTTTTCTGACTTGCACAGACATGTCCGGATTTTTGTTCGAAATTTCTACTGAACATCATTTACACCTTGTAAATAATATATCTTATGTATTCATTTCCATCTTTAAGCGGATTTTTTCTACATATTTCTTTTACTTTTATTTTTTTTTGTTGTCGTGGAACCGGTGGAACGTTACAATCTAACTTTTTAAATACAATATTGAAATATAAAGACGTCGGTCTTTAGATTTCAAATATTGTATTTATGTGAGTATAGGACACATTCGTGCACATAAAGTCCTTGTTCAATCCACTCTACCAATCAGAAAATAGACACATAATTGATCTGTATTAAACTAAACGTGCTTTACGTTTTATTACCCATACCTATTACGCAATACGTTAAAAGGTTGACGAATTATAAAAACAAACCGGCCAAGTGCGAGTTGGACTCGCCCATGAAGGGTTCCGTAGTAGCAAGCATAGATTAGGGATATAATTATATTGACATTAGTAAGTAATATACACAAACAATAAAAATAACTTTGTTTTTCATAGTGTTTGTATGAATGGCAAAGTTATATTTTTTTTTAGTTTTATCATTCTCTTATTTTAGAAGTTACAGGGGGGGACACACATTTTACCACTTTGGAAGTGTCTCTTATTAGTAACCTCAAAATCATTTTTAAAGACCTATCCATAGATACCCCACACGTATGGGTTCGGTGAAAAAAAAAAATTGAGTTTCAATTCGAAGTATCCCTAAAATTCGAAGTATCCCCACCCCTAAAATTTTTTTTGTTTTTATTTTTGTGTGAAAATCCTTATGCGGTTCACATAATACATCTACCTACCCAGTTTCAACAGGATAGCTCTTATACTTTCGACAAAAAGTGGCTGTGACATACGGACGGACAGACAGACAGACAGACAGACATGACGAATCTCTACTAAGGGTTTCGTTTTTGGCATTTGGCTACGGAACCCTAAAAACTATACTTAATCAAAATTTATAGGCAGGTAAAATGAAGAACGATCTAGAAGGTACTAAATTATAATATTATCATTTTAATTTTTTGTCCCACAGGACGCTGATACTAACGTGTACCGGTATCCCGGTAAAAAAAACTATCCTATGTGTTTATTTGAATGATGAAGTAATAATAAAAGAAAAAAAAATGAAAAGTAATAAAAAAAAAACAAAAAAGTTCTGAAGCTAGTCAATAATAAATTCACAATGTCATGCTTTCACACCAAACCTCTCCAGGAAAACGCAACACAATAAATTAAACACCTAAGCACCTAATTATTTTTATTGTAATTATCAACAATTAATTTTCGCAACGAAATTATGCTATAATTACGCAAATTGCAGTGAGTGTTGAAAACGTAAAATTACAGTGAGGTCGACGCCCCCCAGTGTTCGTGCGAAAACAAAACTGAGTTTTTGACATGTGTTCTGTTTTAACTAGAATTTTATAACTGGAGTTTATGTTTCCCCTAGTAGGTTAGTGGGACTTTCAGAGATAATCATCTGCAACGCAGTATGGGGTATAATGTCGTGAACTATTCTTTAACTATTGTACATACAGAATTGACATGTGCAATTGTGCATGCGTGCCGGACATGACGCCATTTTAATTTTTGGTGAAAGTTATTTATACTATTAATAATCTAAAGGAGGTCCATCGGAAGTTATTGTTTTATAATTCAATTGATTCTGGGAAATCATGGCAAAATTTTTCCTATCACCTTCCTATGACCTGTTGACCAAATCTAATAATAACCTATTAATAATCATTCCATAACATAACTATACAAGATTTTTCTCCGAAACAGATTAAATATACATAATCAGTGGAATGAAACCTTTTATAACATATTACCTAATACCATCTAGAAACCACAGTTGCGAAATTATCTCCTAAAACAGCAATTTTTGAGTGAATTTTAACCCGGTCAGAAATAATCTAGATGTTACCGAACAAAAGTATTGAATAGACCTTTCTTCTTCACAGACATTTTCTTATTACGAATAGTCGGTGAATGTGCAGTTATGAATTTACATTTTGTAATGTTCAACGCAAATTGTAATAGAAAGATTAGTTACTGTTATTAAAGATTTGTCTCACGCGATAATATTTTGTGGTCACTGTTCGTAATTTTAGATTTGGTGCAGAAATTATTATTAAACCAAATATTTTCATTTCTTTTGCTGCAAAATGGCTTTTGAATTCTTGATGTTCGGCTGTTCACAAATGTTGGCAAAAGACCAGTCAACGAAACTTCAATTTGTCTTAAATAGACTTTCAAGTTCATCCTGCTGGGTTAGCGCGCTGATACAAGGCTGTATCCTTAGAGAGATGCTCCCCAAATCGGTAGACGATTTAAAAGACTGGAGGAAAACCTGGCTGAAGCTCGCGCAGACCAGGGGCAAAAGGAAGGAGGCCTATGTTCAGCAGTGAATGGAACAAGTCTGCCAGTGATGATGATGAACCAAAGATTTAATTAAAAACAAAGCTCATATTTAAATACCTTAACTAAGCGGTATAAATATGTCTAAATCATAATCGAATTGGTACAGCAAAAGTTACAAGTAACGCAAAAAAAACTACAGTTTATAATTACAAAAAGAAATATAAACGCGATGCGTTTCCTCCTTTCACGAAGTAGAGCTACTTTCGACCGTTTCACACATTCCCGTTTAGTTTTTCTAAAGGTCTAGATTTTCTAAATGAGTTCCCGAGAAGAAGCGAAATCAAAGCCGCTATCGGTCACGGAGTGCAATTCACTTACGCGCGAGGTCTAATAGACTACAATCGACTGTCATGGGCTGTTTTATTTTGTGTCTTGTGGTATAAGCGGACACAGTTGGTTTTAAATTCAGAATAAGTTACTTTGAAATATGTCAGTGCCTGCATTCAAAACTTTTAGTAATTTATAAACAGTGAATCATGTTTTTTGGTTGGTTTTCACAATCATAATAAATTCATCAGCTTTATTGCTCTATTTGAATAATCTTTGATAAATATTAATAAATTATTACTCTTGATAAAACCATTTTCTACAATGATTTATAATGCGTTAACTGTATGTGCGTTTGTTTCCATTCAAAGACATTAAATTTCCATTTCTCGTTGCAATCTGAGAATGTCAATCAAGTTAAAAATTTATTGTCTTTCAGAAACTGCGATACAGATAATAGCGAAAGTATGCGCTGTTCTGAGAATCCTAAATGCTGAATAAATTGGGTATACTAGGTTCGCCAAGAAATGCTCGCATGAAACAAGCATTAGCTTTATCAACAAAGTTTCTAACCTCTCAGGAGCGATGTTCAGTTTCTAGATTGGCGCATGCTCTAGAATGTTAATGTTCAGCGTTCGCGCCAATTTACGCGTAATGGCGTCTGCGACCATACGCGGCCATGTTGCCGCCATTACAGTGTAATTTATTAAGATTTATTGCGTGTGTTTATTATATTATGGCAGTTTGAGATCGGGAATTTGCGTGATAAGACTTGAGAGCTTTTGTTAGTAGGTACCTACCTACCCAATTTGTTTTTTTCGTATTTGCCAGAACAAAGTTTTTGAGTTGTTATGAAAAAAAAGTGTTTTGCGAAATCAATGGAAAATATCAGAGTTTTTACAAAAGCAAAAAGTATGCGTCCTCGCCATTAAATAAATTATAAAAAATACAAATACAAAAATTATTTATATCATTCAAACCACACATTCATGGCCTCTGTTCCATCGTTTGACCACACAGAAATAATTGACGGAAACGCCACAACACACAAACAACACACAATTAGCGAATATAGGACGGAACATGGAAACTACCGTGACACAGACAGAACGGAACCAGAATCAAGGCTAAACTAATTGATTAGCCAATAAGCCAGGTACGTGAGTTAAACAATGTAGCGTTGTGAAAACTAGGAGCGTTGTCAATTGCCACTGGTATACTAAAGACAAATGCAAACAATACTATTTTGTCCTTGAAAAGATGGTGAAAGTTGTCAAATGTTTTGCGGAACCACTGCAATTTTAAACGCTCTGCCCCTATTTTGAAAATGACTGCTTTGTTTACCTATCGGTTAACGACTGCTTTTTAAGCGATAAGCCACTCTACTTTTGTTAAATAATGACAAAATGTAATGCATTTTTGTGATTTTGACGCCGTTTAAAAATGAACCAATTTAGATAACAGTATTTCGGTCGTAACGTATTTCAACTATTACATGTTAGACAGTTGATACTTAAAATGCATTTGTGAAAACAAAACATCTGAGTTTCATTTCAGCAATCTATTTATTGCAGAATTCGTAGGTAATAGAAGAGTTATACAGTCTCTAATGCATATCAATGTACGTTACCGAAAATTCAGTAGACAATTCTAGATTAATGATTGATATTTTAAGTTAGGTCAGTTGTTAGAAAAAAACTACTGTTTCGTATAAAAATGCAGAATCAAATATATGGAAAAGCTGATTTCTTTATGTCTCAACTAGAGCTACTGAAGATGCTAATTCGCCTGCCCCAAAAAGTACAGTCGATTAGAGAAGAATTCGTTCAGGCAGATGCGTTTGATTCGGTCAGAATCACAGATTTTACTCCAGCAGACTGTGAAGAAAGCTAGGTGACAATTACAGTTTAGCATTACTAAGCGATATTCTAGCTTTACTATACGCTTTCTCCTTAAAAGATGCAGTGAAAACGGTTAAACATTTCACAGCTCAGTTGATCCTATATTTGGTAGCGAAACATCGTTTTATTAAAATATATTTTTTAATTAAACCTGTTTAGAAACATTCAATTAAATATTGTGATGTAACCGGAGTAACCGCGTGTAAAAATAAATAGATATGTATTGTAATGAAACACAATATGCTATTGTGCTTGTTTGTACGTGTATCTATCTGTCAGGGGCGAGGACATCTTGAAATATGATAGCTAATATAATATCAGATTTTAATTTTATTTAAATTGATCGTGCGTCTCCAATCATTTGTGTAAAGTGAAGTCATTGGTTACTAACTAAGCTACCATTTCAATTATGTGATTAGTTCAGACAGAAACCAATTGTTTTCGGTTGCCGTTTTTTTATTTTCTAAAAATTCCCTTTTGTTGAAAAGTCTTGAGTTGTCAAGACTTTTCAACAAAAGGGAATTTTTAAAACAAACAGCCAGGAGAAGTCACAAAGAGCCAAAAATTTCCAGAAAAATCTAGATCGATAGTAACTGTAGGTAACAGACAAGCGTGGCACTCTTTTGCTTACGTCATAATTTAGCAGCACTCTCTTAATTCACTTTTTCATGCGACTGTATTTCAATTTGAAACTAAAATAAGACTTATTTAAACGCACATTTTTATTGCTGCCATATAAACTTGACAATTAAACAACTCTGCAGTAAGCACCTACTATCTACTTTCATTTTCTACCAATTAAAAGTATTCGCCCGGTGGCTTGGGCTATCGTAACAGATGATAATTTGGCACTAATTATGAGCTACTGATTACACGTCACGTTAATGTAATTACTGTTGTTACATGAGATTTTTCCTTATATTCACTTTCTTTGAATTTTTATACTAAGACTTTTTTTTAAGATTTAAGTTTTTATGAAAACTTTTAATAGAACTTCAAATTTTCAGAATTAGAAGACTTTTTGAAAACGAAACTTCAAAATAAGAAGGCCGTTGGACACTGTTTTAAATAAAAGAAAAAATATTTCAGCCTTATATTTTATACCAGTTTTATAAATAGGCCATAACCCATGTTCCAAATGTGGTTTCAGTTAGTGTTTCCCTACTAATTAGAACTTTTTTCAACTTGTTAACCGTCATTAGCATGAAGGCTTCGATGCATGATGAATTTCGATGTGTCTGGTGTCTGGGTCTCTGCCGCAATGGAAACGCGGCCTAACGCAGGAGCTACACAAACATTTTTCTGTCTTAAATATCAACAATTAATACGCTATGAAATTAAATCTACGATCAATCGTCAGTATTGAATAAAATAATAAAGTTTTTTTAACAAACTCAGTGATATCATGGCATTATTGAATGATTCAACAGTAGAACGTCTTTCACAGCAAAAAACATGTGTGTAATGAGGCCTAACCGCCTAAAAGGTGTGTCAAAGAACACAGTGTGGCTTTGTGGCCGTCAAATGCCATACAAAACATGCGCTAAGTTTGAACACTCCTTTATACTTTTACCACAGTCGCGACTCTAATAGAAGAGATGTTTTGAAGATTCTTATAGTTCACAACCGACTTATTTCATCAGTTTCTATTAGTTATGGCATCACGAATGAGTAAGACGATGTAAAAGTATTACCTGTCTGAGCTGTAAAACCCTGCAAATGCAATGTAACAGGATTATTATGTCAGCAAACGTACACAATAACATACGAACAATGAACAACCAAAAAAAATTGAAATGTTCATACATTTAGGAAACGTCGTATGAAATAATAAATAAAATGAATGCTTTCTTTACATAACAACATAACATAATGAGTCAATAAATTATCTGTTTAAAAAATAATAACCTTCTGTAATCAAGCAACGCATAAGATTATACAACTGGAGTACCTACATAAGATTATGTACTTGTTTAATAGTATATAACTACATAAAATTATAATATCGAGGATAATAAGGAAGGTGGTTAAAAGTTATTAAATTAATAAAATAGGAAATATGTGATGGCCACGATAAATAATTATTATAACTAAGTAAATAAGCTCGATGACAGCACTAATAAATTGTAAAGTAATTTAGCCCGTTTGGTATTAAAAATAAATGGAAACGTATATTTTTTTTTCTTTAAATGAATTTTGCATAAAACTTAGTTTAGCTTTTAAAACGTCATGTACTTTTTCAGTTGATATTGAAGCTTACGATTGTTGTGAACTTGCAACGATTTTAAATACAAATAAATAATTCAAACGGTTTGAAAACAACTAAATTAATTATATCTATATATTACAGTAAAAAAAAATGATTTTCCGTAAACACAACTAAGTATATAGGTATAGCTTGTAACTATGGTTTTTTCGCGATCATTGTTTTGGTATTTACTCCAATTCCTTTATCAACAGACAGATCATAATCGTTAAAGTTATTATTTTTATCTATGGTTGTTGTCAACAGAGTAAATATTTTTTAATCTGTGACCCACATAATTCTGTAACAAGGTGTTATTTAGTACGTTATCTAATAATATAAGGTAGAAAGTAATGTGTTTTCGGTAGCTGTTGGCGTAAAGCGCTTATCCAATTGATTAAGTATCGCATTTCTATACGATTGTCACAAGCAATGATATTATAAGTAAAAAAGGTGTAGATACGTTATACGCGCTCAAAAACAGACGCGCTCAAATGTGGTTGATTCACAAACCTTGACCTCAGTCCGACGTTGCCAGCGACAACGGATGCACTTCACGTACTACAGAGTGAGTCAAAAGTAAAAGTGACTCAAAACCACCGAAAATGCCGTCGTGTGTGATGAGATATTGTACAAATTATACAAGCAAGACTTATAAAAGTCAAAGAATCACTTATCATTCGTAAATATATTATTTATCTTAATATTTTCACAAATAAAACATTACGTTTCTATAATATGGCGTCGTAAAAGAAAGAGTGCGAGTGAGAGTGCGAGTGAGATAAAAGAGAGAGCGTCACCATCTAGCTGTCACTTTTTTTCATATTGGTTTTATCAAGCTATCCTTTTTACTTGTAGTGAAATGTAATGTGTGTGAATAAAAAGTGTGTATGTGTGCTGCCTCTCTGCGCGGTACGCTTTTTTCTGTTGTTTTGTCCGTGTATAACATATCTATGACTTATAATATCATTGGTCACAAGTATGTTTGACATGCTCCACTACTTTTGATGTGGTTTTGCGGTCTCGCCAAGGACTTTCTGTACGGAAATAATTTGTTACCATATTGAAATACCTCTGTTAGTTATTGGTCAGGAAGAGGCATTGCGATCATTTCAAACATACTTTTTAGGGTTCCGTAGCCAAATGGCAAAAACGGAACCCTTATAGATTCGTCATGTCTGTCTGTCTGTCCGTGTATGTCACAGCCACTTTTTGTCGAAAGTATAAGAGCTATCCTGTTGAAACTTGGTAGAAAGATGTATTATGTGAACCGCATTAGGATTTTCACACAAAAATCAAAACAAAACAAATTTTGGGGGTGCCCCCCATACTTAGAATTGAAACTCAAAAAATTTTTTTTCACCAAACCCATACATGTGGGGTATCTATGAATAGGTCTTTAAAAATGATATTGAGGTTACTAACATCATTTTTTTCTAAACTGAACAGTTTGCGCGAGAGACACTTCCAAAGTGGTAAAAAGTGTGTCCCCCCCCCCGTAACTTCTAAAATAAGAGAATGATAAAACTAAAAAAAATATATAATGTAGACCTAAACCAAAACTACCAACGAAAATTGGTTTGGATGAGATACAGTTAGCAGTTTTTGAGATATAGTACATTTTCAAAAACCGCAAATATAACTTTGCCATTCATACAAATACTATGAAAAACAAAGTTATTTTTATTGTTTGTGTATATTACTTACTAATCTCAATATAATTATATCTCTAATCTATGCTTGCTGCTGCGGAACCCTTCATGGGCGAGTCCAACTCGCACTTGGTCGGTTTTTGAATTTGATTTTCTCGAGGAACAAAAACAGTACAATGTAAGTTTCCTGTCTGAATGGCTGGCTCTTCGTGGCTAAAGCTGCGAACATATTATCGGACGCGTCCGTCAGCCGCGGCTGAGGGACGCGGCTTAGCAGTGTGCACGGTACACAAACATCCAGCCAGCCAGATTCTGTTCGGACGTCCGAGCGCTCAAGGGCGACTCAAAGTCACGTCCGCGTCTTACGACCGATAGTTTGCACAGTGTAGTATTCAATGTACTGGCTAGATTTTAATAAGCCGCGTCCCTCAGCCGCGGCTGACGGACGCGTCAGATAATATGTTCGCACCTTAAACAAGAATGGTCCATAAACTATCTTTTTCTGTTTTCTACCTTTTTTTCGTGGTAAATGCATGGGATCCTAATCACATTTTAAGTTTTTACCCAACAAGGGTTCCTTAAGATGACTAACTTCTAATTTAGGGGAAAAAACGTAAATAACCAAGAAAAACTGTAGTAAAAATGTCGGTCAGTCAGGCTATTAGCATAAACAAAAAACATCACGAGTTATGACGCATAATCCTTTGTTTGTGTTTTTCTTTTTTTCAGTGACATGCGTAATTCGGAAGTTCTGTGAAAAATATTGAGCGTAGATACGTTGTGAATTTTTCTCTACCCATGAACTAGTACGTAGTGTTGTTTTTTTTTTCGGAATGTACCGTTATTACTTTATTAGTTTAAAAAACGAATGTGAGTCACTTAATGTTTTTTGGTTGTAGTTTTTCCGACAGATTCTAAGTATCTGCTCTTTTATGTTCTGAATGAATCATGAAACGATTAATTAAAATAATTTTGTTAGGTTAAGGTTATACATATAATGAGGAACCCTACTTACCAGACAACTAGGTAGATAATTGGTTTACCAAGTTATAATTCTGTTAACTGAGTTTGTACGTATTTCTACGTATTATAGAAACGAAATAAGAAAAGCGAATGAAGAAAACCATATAGGTACCTACTTAATTTCACATTTTCCGAAAGCAAATATAGAAAAAGCAAACAGAATGACAGGAGAGAGCAACAAACACATAAATACCGAGTTCAATAACCATAATCGGTGCGAGTACGCATCCTTTGACGACACCGCCGCGCATGCGCGATAACATTGTGTTTCGGAACTAGAGCAGAAAGGAAACATGCGCGGTGTCGTTCAAAACACAACTATTTATAGATCCCATGATCATTGTGAATTCGTGATGTCGGGAAGTGGAGTGGAGCTGCTTATCTGACGGATGAGCTGGGGTTTTTTTTAGTTGGTATGGTATCCTGGATGTGTGATGCCCCGAGTCCCGAATGACACCGATTATGTGATGGAGATAAGGGGGTTTCTCACTTGTACTGCGTTGATTTTTTTTTGAATGACTTTAGTACCAAGGTTGACTGAATGGTAACAAATATGCGTTAGAAGAAATTGTAAGATAAGAGGATCACATTCAGAAAATCGTGATGATCACGCGTAGCATGGCGCCGAAGAAACGGGTTTTATCGACGGGAGAAAAGACAAAATGACAGAACGTGAAAGATTTTATCAATTTAAGAATAGTAATGTTTGAAATATAGAAAATATATGTTTCTATTCTTTAATGGTGTAAGAATCGTGTCAAACTTGTGCAAAAAAACAGTCGATTTGTATAGAAATAACGATGAAATAACTTTGTCTTTTCTTGGTAGAATAGAGATAGAATCGCCATGCTATACGCGTGCAGGTGGTGTGTGAATCTAGCTCAAACCATTACCAAACACTATCCAGTAACATTAACCATTATTTACCTATATTCATAAATTGTGATAGTTTCCTTACCTTTTATATCCACGGGGCTAAAACGAAACGTAGTTAGACAGACATCAATACCTGGAACAAATAATAGTAAAAATTAACCTCCGATTCAAAATCAAATGTAGAATTTTCTCAAAACTGTGTACCTATGTATATCTTTCACTGTATGAGAAGAGGCAATTGCCCCGCTGTGGGACAAATACTCGTAATAGGCTGAAATATACAGCTTCTCTCTCTCTCTATCTTCTCTATCTAAGAACTGGTGAACTAACTTGATAATTTTCGATCTTATCAACACGTGATTTGAATATTCATGAACAAGAAATATTTTTAAAAATATATTACAACACTTATCGGATTATTTGTTGTTTTATTTATTATTCACACTTGCTCGTTGATATAATACCATTTCCTAGCTAAGACACATATACCTTCCTTTTAAATCTCTTTTTCTGGCTACCTCTTATTTAACACAAAAAAAACACTTTACTTTGAAAAATCCATACAATTGACAAGGTTAGACAAAATCCAGCAGGGCCAATAAGCAGTACTGTATGCGTGTACAAATCCAAACGAATGGTATCCCCGAGTATCCACTTCAAATTTACCCAGTCATTTAAGAGAAAGACTATGTACTAACTTACGGGGAAAGTCGGTAAACGCTATCTAATCTACGATAGCTGTTTGTGAAGCACTTACAACGAACAATTTCACTTACAGCGATGACAATGTCAGGGATTTTACCAGCATTGTCTTAAGTCTGTGTCGTATAGACGTTATCTCACGTTGGCAGTGTGATATTATCTAATAAGAGCTCAATAAATATTATGTCTTGGATTCTAAGGAATCGAAGTACTTGGAAGATTGTTGTTTATCTGCTGTTTAGTCTATTTTTGTTTCTTGACGCTATACCAGGAATTTATCTATTTTTGCTGATTTGCGCAACTTTGCCTACCATAGGTGCCTTAGAAGCAGGTTGTCGGCACGTGTCCGTTACCCAGGCCAGATGTTGTCGAAAATGGTCATTTGAATCTTATAGATAATTAGTTTTACAGCTTCTATAATTGTTGCGCACATTTTTAAATTTGTTGCGTTTATAGTTTTTTAATTATTTCACAAAAACATTTCCTGCTGGGGTAACGTTACCCCAGCCAGACCTTTTTCTTTCTAATGGGAATATTTAAATAAATACTAGCTTTATAATTAGTTGTCTAGATGAAGTAAATGTTGTGCCTTATTTTGTATTTATTCTTTCTTCGGTTGCGAAGTTATTCGAGATTTTGCTGGGGTAACGTTTTTGGTTTTGCTAGATCTTTGAAATGGCTAAGCGGATTCTTATCATATTTTGTACATGACTTCTTAGGAATCAGTTTAAATTTGTTCTGCAATAAAAAAACCAAAATAATGCATAGCTTTAAGGTTATTTCATTAAATAGAAAAACACTTCAATTGGTCCCAGCACTCTCAATAAGAAGTCTAAAGACTTACTTTAACCGTTATTTTAAAGCTTGTAACTGCCTTCAAATGTATGTGAAGTTTCATTAGTATCCTGTAAGTATTTAACAAGTTATGATGATATTCAGTTCTTCACGAGCACGGTCTTGATGCGCGCGGTGTTATTTGGCCACTGGATTGGATATATGAACTGAATGTTATGTCAATTATTAGTTTTTTAGTTCAGTTCTATATCAGTAAAATTTCAGCCTAGTTCATTGGATAATTAATGAGATAATACGATTAAAGTCATTAGGAAGTGAATGACAGTGGTAACCCGACCAAGTTTAGGTGGTTACGAAAAAGCGAAAACGCAGAACATTATGGTACCTTCTAAAATATGTAGGATAGTGTTACAAATTTAGTACAGACATGTACACAAGTTAAAAAAAAAACTACATGATTATTAAAGAATTTTTATTGACAGGTAAAATAATCATTTAAATTGAACTTTTAAAGTATTAATAAACTTATACTTAAAAACACTCACAGATTAAAATTACAGATACTTATTTTGCTTTTTTGAAATTTTCTATTATTTTTTATTTAAATTATAGATTTCAGTATACACAGTACACAGTTTTTATTTAAATATATACATATTGGAATGTGTAATGATTGATACATATTTGAAACTCGAATCGTCATCTATTTGCGAGTTTATATCAACGCGAGTATCGCAACAAGGTAATTATGGATTTCTTAAAGTCTACGTGTCCAAGGAGTTTGTGGAAATAAGTACCTACCTACCTGTTGCGGTAGTCCCGACTCCCGACATTGATAAAGATAAAAATCGGTCGCTAAGTCATGATTTCATTAATCAAGTTTCAAGTCATATGTTGACAATGTTTACACAAAAACCTTCCACTTGAATCAATCTATCTATTAAAAAAATACTGCTTCAGAATCCGTTGCGTAGTTTTAAAGATCTAAGCAAACAGGGACAGACAAACGGGAAGCGACTTTGTTTTATAGGCACTATGTAGCGAAGGATAAATATGTCGTTATCATTGTTGAGAATTCCAGTCCAGGTAATAACTAAGTACGAAAAAAAGAAAATAATAAGTAAGTTCCTAAACTCAAATATTTAAGCCTTAAAGAAAATTCAGTTTTAGATAAGTACCTAACAACATGAAAATAATAATAAGTTCCTAAATTCAAATATTTAAGCCTTAAAAAAATACAGTTTTAGATAAGTACCTAACAACATGTACATACTAATACCTAATAATTTTGCTACTATTTCTGTAGTTACATTATGCAAGCTTACCTTGTTCGTGGATTCATCAAGCAGCCCGCACCATAATTATGATCATCAATAGAAGCACTCCACATTAGCAGTAATTCGCCACACTTATTAATATATAATAGCTCTCACGCACTCGATAAATATTTGCAAAAACAGGAAACGGAACTGCCGAAGTGCATGCGCACTCTACAAGATGAATTATGTGATTATGGAGCATGTTTAGTGCGTTATGCAAACAATGTATTACACCCCTTCACCCCACCCCTCCCACGTCCCACCGAACGACTTAATTATATCGGTGATTTTTGATAAGTTTGTGCAACTGGAAGATAATAATAATGTTTTCATAGTACAGATATTATTGTATTATTATTTAACAGTGTACGCGTCTGTACCGAAATTGTAAGGTGTATTATACTAAACATTTCAAAAGATAGTATAATGTTCTGCGTTTTCGCTTTTTCGTAACCACCTGAACTTGGTCAGGTTACCACGGTCATTCACTTCCTAATGACTTTAATCGTATTATCTCATTAATTATCCAATGTACTACGCTGAAATTTTACTGATATACAACTGAACTAAAAAACTAATAATTGACATAACATTCAGTTCATATATCCAATCCAGTGGCCAAATAACACCGCGCGCATCAAGACCGTGCTCGTGAAGAACTGAATATCATCATAACTTGTTAAATACTTACAGGATACTAATGAAACTTCACATACATTTGAAGGCAGTTACAAGCTTTAAAATAACGTTTAAAGTAAGTCTTTAGACTTCTTATTGAGAGTGCTGGGACCAATTGAAGTGTTTTTCTATTTAATGAAATAACCTTAAAGCTATGCATTATTTTGGTTTTTTTATTGCAGAACAAATTTAAACTGATTCCTAAGAAGTCATGTACGAAATATGATAAGAATCCGCTTAACCATTTCAAAGATCTAGCAAAACCAAAAACGTTACCCCAGCAAAATCTCGAATAACGTCGCAACCGATGAAAAAACAAATACAAAATAAGGCACAACATTTACTTCAACTAGACAACTAATTTTATAGCTAGTATTTATTTAAATATTCCCATTAGAAAGAAAAAGGTCTGGCTGGGGTAACGTTACCCCAGCAGGAAATGTTTTTGTGAAATAATTAAAAAACTATAAGCGCAACAAATTTAAAAATGTGCGCAACAATTATAGAAGCCGTAAAACTAATTATCTATAAGATTAAAATGACCATTTTCGACAACATCTGGCCTGGGTAACGGACACTGTCGGCACTTGTCGGTGCAGGCAAAACAGACTCATGTCTTCTTATGCTCTTGAAACAGACAAATGCTTCTACTTGACAGATTTTATCTTTTTTTAGGTAAAAGTTTTACCTGCACAAATCAGTACGTTCTTTTGCCACACAGTGCTTCTTGAAGGCTTTAGAAGGGTTTTGACTGAAGGAGTAACGACTCTCATTGTCGTCGAGGAATGGGCTTCGCCATTTAGTTGATCAAAAAATATTCATGACTATGCAGTTAAAAAAGTCATTATCACGTCTTATTTCGGTTCTGAGCAGTGGTGGCCCAGTGGTATCGGCCTCGACTTACGAGTAGTAGGTCGTGGGTTCGAACCCAGTCAGGCGCATTACTTTGTGTAATTTATTTCAACACCACTGCTCTCAAAACGGTGAAGGAAAACATCGTGAGGAAACCGGCATGTCCTAGAACCAAAAATTCGAAGACATGTGACATCTACCAATCCGCACTGGGCCCGCGTGGTAGATTACGGCCCATTCCCTCTCACAGAGAGGAGGCCTGTGTCCCAGCAGTGGGAACATTTATAGGCTGATGATGATGATGATGATTTCGGTTCTAATTTAAATGTCTTATTTCTAATTTAAACGTTCGGTCTCGATACCATGTTCGACGTTTGGTTTTGTGGATGAGTTCGTTCACTCTCCAAACAAACCTTGCAAGTATTATAAATCTCATCGGATGTGCTCCCACGACTAAAAAGTTTGCATACATCTCTGAATCATGCAGCTAAATGTCCTCCGTAATTTAGTTCTGCTATATTAACTGAAATATGGGTTCCAGGAATGAATTACGTTGTCATTCCAATTAGCTCGAAGATTTGTGGACCTGCTTCTATTAGAGTTCTTACATTACACATGATTTTGTTACTCATCGTTCTAATAAAAACCAGAAATGTCATTAAACGTAACACAGAGAGTGTCATAGAAACTTCGCAAAAAATGGGGACGCTATATTACGCAGTTAAATTATAATTTACCCCAATTTAATAGCGGCAAATTGGCGCGTCCATACATAAGTACAGTTAATAATATAAGTATAACAGGAACTGACTCATACAACATTAACAATGATTCAGGCCACTTTAACGGTTGTCATTTGATAAGCAAACAGACAAAAAGTTTTCAAATCTACATTAAAGACTTCTTTAACTAAAATTTTAACTAAACAATTACCAATAATAAAAAAGATTTTTTATAAAACAATATAAATGCATTTAGAATATTTTTCAAATTAAATTATAATCCCTTCACAATAATTTAAACACATATGAGAGAATTTGCATGTTTGCTAAACCGACTTTTAATTGACTCCCAGGATACCCAACTTAAAAGCAAGCAATGAATTATTATTGCCAAGTTGCGCCTCTTCGCGCGTTTTTACTTATGCTGATCAATTTGAACCAATGTCACGTACCGATTAATGTAATCAGTTTGACAGAATATGAAGGCCTAAATCGATTATTCACACCTCGAGTTACTTCCGATCACATAACAACTACATAGCAGGCTGAATGGAAATGAGGCTTCTAACTTCTTACTTTAAAAGAAAAAAGTTATTCTAAATTCAAATGTTCCATTTGGTTACGCGGATTCACAACGAGTTAACATTGAGTGATTCTCAGTTTTCGTTCCGAATTTGCCTTGAAATAATTTATTAACTCCATGGCAACACCAAATAACGTAATATGTATTAATTAAGTGGTTGTAAAGATAAATTGAACTGTGGACATTTCTAATAATGGCGTGGCGTCCACCCGAAGCAATATTTTGTTTGGAGAAGACAACTTTTTAAAGACACGTGTGTCTCAATGAGATAAAAATACAGACACCTAAAAGTAAATATTAAAAAATGACAAATACGAAAATGTGAAAAACAAATGGGGTTTTTCTTTCTGTCTCCAAATGTAAAAAACCAATGGGGTTTTTTACTCTGCCTTCTGTCTTCTGATTATGCAATAAAGTAGAACGATTAAAGAAAGCAAAACTATTCATGTTCATTCGCTGAATAAGATTAGCAGGTTGATTAGCAGTAGTAAGGAGAAGCAATACTTCAAAACAGGTTTACGTAAACAATTAAATTACGTTTGCGCCATATCGTTCAATTTTATATTGAAATACATACTAATACAAATTGGCCGGTAACATTGATTAAGTATCTACTTTATTTACTTAATATTTGAGTATTTTGTGTTCTCCAGAACAAAATGAGGTGGTGAAATTCAATTTCACTACTGAAGTTTGCCATCTATAGTATAAAAATCTACAGAAGTTATGTTTCGTGAATGGTTTTTTATGTTAACTATAGCAATCGTAAAAAACAAGTGGGTATTAAATTATAAAAACTTTTTTTATAAAATTAACCCTGATGTTATACTTTAATGGTATGTATTACGCAATCTAAAAATTAATGCAGGACATATTTTTTAATTTGCTAACAATATAAGAATTTGACCGGGTAGAAAACTTCTTCCGTGTTAGTATTTTATAATAGGTAATATAAAAACAGGTTAAAGTTATTGCTATATATATCATAATCAATAACAATTACGAGTTCATCAAATCAAAATTATAAAACAAAGAACCCGACGTGCATTTTTCTTCACCGCTGTTTTTTTGACAACGATCTTAATTTTTTCGGAACCATATTTTAAATTAATAACCTTCTTTGACCCTACCCAAAACAAGTCCATACACGTAAACCTGACGCAATCGAACCACTTTGTTCTAATTTGTATGCACAGCCCTCACTTCCCGTAGTCTAAGAAGCCATTGCCGCCAAAAACCGTCGCCATTACATAACCTCGTGAGAAAGCGCGGCAAACTTGTCAGTTTTACGACTATCATAACCTGCGTTGTTGTAAATACGGAAATACGTGTTTTGTATATTATTCCGTTGCTATTTAAATGCAGGCTGTTGACATAGTTCATGTGGGGAATGATTGAATAGTTCTGTCGTTGTTGTTCGTACGTTTTCAATGAGGTGTGTCTCTTTCGTAACTTGTAGGAATTAATTGGCTAGCCTGCCGTGTGTGTGCTTATTCTTATTATTAGGATTGCTCGCCTTTTTTGTAAGGAGGTAGTACATTGAATACCTTAATTCTATTAGCATGATCAACCTATGTAGGTACCTATAATGTGCCCAGGACTGAGACGCAAGAGTATGAATTTCCTACTTCTTTTTAAGTTATAAAAACTGCCAAGATTATTAGTAGTACTAAGACCGTCTGAAAAGGTAACCGTGATAGGACTAATAATAGGCCTGCGTCAAAACAGCAAAGAGCTGCTGAATGAACAGGATGTTTTTTGCAGAACCTGACAAGTGACAACCCCTACCACAGAACAGTAAAAACAGGTCTCATTAGATTTTACCATCAAGCAATTTTATGGCTTGCTGATTCACATCGATGACCTTTATAAAGCATCTTAAATAAGAGTATTCCTTGAAACTTAAACCCGTCCTAGAAAAATTAAGGTCAGAAGGTTCGTTTTTCGAATTTCGAACAGTCACTGTTAACCGTTATTGATTTTAAAATGACCACAAGCTGCATGCCGATGATTATGTACGACGAATGAAAACTCTAACCTTTCATCCATATGTCCGTGACACATGACTGTACTGTTAGGTTCTTAAAAATAGTTTTTAAAAATGGACAATAGCATGTCGTAAAAAAAACAACAATCAGAAGCGTGCCTTGAATATTTTCATTTTAAAGTAGTACGTACGTAGTATTTATGAAGTTATTGTGTTTCATAATATCTTGAGCCATAGTCCGTTGTAAAGTTTTGTATTTTTGTCTAAGGACGCAATTTTATTTTTTAGACGTCAGAAAATATGGAAGAAACAGCTTATTCTTCGTACTGACGTATCTGTAAAAAAAACTTGGCGGAAATTTTTAAAGTTGACCTCCTGGCACCTAAAAAAATTAAGTTGCGTCTTTCGACAAAATGCTAAGTTAAGATCCAATGAACTAATTATATAATAACCATTTATAGGTAGCATCCTCTACGTTCAGAAATTAAAAGAAAACTGCGCTTACTCTCTGTGCTAATGAACTTAATGGGCTTGCTGTCTGATTTTCTCACGATATTTTCATGTAGATTGGTAGGTAGAGGTACCTAAGGCCATTGCCATCGGACAAATTAATGACATGTTTTGAACCCTTTACAAAAGTGGCTTTTAAACCCTTCATAAACTTTAGAATTATTGCAGTCTACAGCATTTTGATTTGTTCCGATTACTTTATTTAATAAATCTCAGTGTTTCGAAATGTTCCGTGTATTTTCTGCCAGTAATGTCAGAAACAAAACAAAGTCATGGAAGCAGTGAACCATAGAGGTCGCGCCAGGCGTTGGGCCTACTTAGCGCGTTCCGTTTGACTTTCGTTTTCGTCAACATTCCACCGTTTTGGGTTCAAGGCTGAGTAGCATAGATTCCAAAGAGGTTAGACATCAATGGAACACTAAGTACGAACGGTACGAACTCTTTGTTTCATGCGTTGGTGTCATTTGAGTTAATTGATAGTCATCTCTTTCATTAGCAATGAACATTGTCTGCCAGTTCTGCCACCCAATAAAACTGACAATGAAAGCGGAGAATCTTGAATTTTTATCATGTATTAATGTAGACACCATTCCTTGAAAAACGCCCATGAACCGAGGCAGAACAATATTCATAAACGCTGCCAGAATTTGGACGTGTTTCCGGTAGACTGCGACGTGGAGGAATTCCTGAATGGGAAGCCATAAAATTTGTCTTTTTGTACCCATATACATATAAAAGGAATGCCTGAAGTTTTATGAGTAATGAGCACTCCTCATTTAACACGTTTCAGTCAGATTCATATACACAGTTTTCAGTTTTGAAAGGTCAAATCTCGGATGATGCGGAAAGTCGAATGACAGTTTACCCACAAAATAACCTTCAACATATTTTGACAATTATGAAAAACGAAGCTTGTGACGATTGAGATCGAAATGATGATGACATTGATGAAATAAAACAAAATTACAATTTATAACTCCGACTTTGATTGCACACCGAGATTAATGTTCCCATGAACATCAGAGTTACATTTCCACTCTGACTGGTAGATATCATAATTTTATGACTCATATGGCATCTGTGTCATGTATGGACACATGAAGTACGTATATTTGTATAACGTTAAAGGTCTGACCATATTAACCTAATTACAGAGTTACGATCAATCGTGAGATCAATTTAAATAATCTTCTTACTTTTGAAGTGTGATGTAAGTTGTAACATTCGATTGCTCTTCGCATCACTTGTCAAGAGAATTGGGTCTCTCTGAGATGAGTTTTTCGTATGACCTTACTTCGTTGTCTTTATTGTGTTAAGTATCTGAATTCCATGCGTTTCCAGCGTGTCTAGGTACCTAATATTTTTAGTTATTTTTTGCGATTATACAGCGTAACTAGGTACCTAATATAGGTGTCGACGCGCAAACTTTTACCACAATGAATTTGTGGTTAAAGTTTGCGATACACGATTTCAAGCTTCCCAGCAGTTTAAAAACAAGCTACTAGGTAAATATTAACAGAACAGCTTTTTTAAAATAAAAGTACAATATTTACCTAAACCTACGATCAAAATGTCATGGATTAATTGTTTTTATTGTCAGTGAAAATACCATTGTTGTGTAAAATGTCATGTCATCTACATAAATCTTGGAATATCTCAAACACTACGTGCGTGCTAAGGAATAAATAATCTGCAGATTTTCAACGACCTGAGTAAATGTTCCTAGCTTTTACCAGCCGTAAAAGAGATCAATGATCTTACTTACATGTTAGCGCCATTCCAAGTTTAAGCGTGGAAACCGCTACAGAATTTGTCAATGTCATAGACAATATTTTCACTTTTTCCCAGCACACAAATTAAAGACTGCCATTCAGGGTCACGCGAACTATTCATCCTTCTCGATATTTCAATTATGTAACTAAAGAATAGACAAGAAAATGTTTTCCCAACTTTTTTGTTTTCTTAAATCATTGTAACAGAATTATATTGACGCTAATTTGTGAGCTAATTTGAATGAAAAAGTGTTGCAGATTTTATCTATCGTTTCGCCTAATTACGTACTTACCTACTTATTTAATAACACTGATACATATCAAAAACGTAATTAACATAATATATAGGTAATCTAAATACTTTCGTATCGCTGAGTAGTTTAGCACATGTGTGAATTTAAGCCTCCTGCAGACACACGCGATTAATCGCGCTGCGACAACGAGCCAAGCTAATTTCCACTCTAAAAATACTGCGAATGGACCGCGACATGTCGCCCCGCGCGATTCATCGCGTGTGTCTGCAGGAGGCATTAAAGACATATGCAAATATGAAGGCTTCACACGCTTCACAGCTTTAACGAAATGTCAACATTTTCTGATAAAAAACGAGTTACCAGTAAAATACGACGGATATATCAAAGAAATTACGTTGGTTGTCAGTGTTGTCACTATAACTGGGTATTAACGTGGCTTGAAGATAGCCCCGAGACTAAGCAAATACATGCATACCGAAATTTTACTTCGGATAACTATGCAAATGGCCGCCCATTCCTATCACGGAACTACCTTCTTCGTAAAACGTAAGAATTTACAACAACAGAACTACTGGCTGCCTCGCCTTAATCCTGATGCACAGCAGTACCTACCTATTCCAAACAAATAAGGTTCAAAATTGTATGTTTCTATTACGTTTTTTCTTTTTCTTATAAACTGGTATTGTCGATAAGGTCATGTCTATGATGTATGACCATAACGTAACGTTCGATACGATCTTCGAAGTTTGAAAGTGTACGTTTACTTTTTTTAAATAAAGAATGGCATTCACAATGGGTAAGATGAAAGAATATTGTGACCAAAAGTCGCTCAAGATATTTTTCATGACAAGAGATACGGTTACAGAATCAGATTTACAGGATAAAAAGTTTTAAGTAACAACATCAGAGCATTTTGATTAAAAATATACCTAAGTAGATACTCGCCAATCGCTAGCCTTCCTATACCTCATTATCGATTAAAAGTTTCCTTTTCACAGCAATAATTTTGATTAACTATTTCCCTAATATGCTTATCAAAGCCTTACAACAAAAAGGAAGGATTCATCGCCATATCAATAATTGTGAATTAAGATAAGTTGTCGTAATGATTCACCTTGACGAAAATAAATTACAAAATTTGAGCAAGATCGAGGTGTTACGCGATATCTTTATTTATTTCCTTTTATCATGTGTGTTATCTAAAATTAAACAAGACATAGGCAAAGAACATGATTCATGCGTTTTCCCTTAAAGGGGAGAGGCAAACGCCTCTGATTGCGATTAAGTATATTACGATTACACTGCAAAATTATTTATTTCTTTCTTTGTCATAAATACGTGTTATGTTGTAATGATGATATAATAATTTAAACAAATCAAGAAACAATATGAGCAGTTTTACAGACAGCATCACGTCAAGGCAACCCAAGTTTTCTTTTCCCAACACTAAGAATTTCTCCCGTAACGTGGGCGCGTTTACAAACATAGATACTCACAAACACAAATACCCAGGCCCTGTAGCCATGTCACAAACGATAAACGCAAATGCTGAGTAGGCTTTAATAGATTTTGAACTTTACGTGCCTAGGTATAACGTTGAAGATCTAGTGAAGATTGCTTATCATTTTCGATCTTTCCTGTCGCTAACGCTCAAATATCTAAAATAGATTTTCAACTTTAGGCTCTAGGCTATAAAGTTATCGCTAGGGGGCCAGGTCCGGAACAACTACTTGTAGATCATACAAATTGTTCCGTACGGGGATCGAACCCGCGACACGCTGCGCAGCACTGCACAGTCGTCTGCTTAGCCACTGCGCTAACCGTGCCATCAAACTTTAGGAGGTTTTCAATTTTGTCACAAACGGAGGTCAAAAATTGGGATAAATTGGAGTAGGTCATGCCTTTATATTGAAGAATTGTAAAATTCACCAAACCTACAGAAAACTTGTCATCAACTTAAAATTACGAAAAATGTTTAGAATGTCATTGTCAATGGCTCGGCAAATAAGAAAACAGGAAAACCGAAAGAAAACTGCTAAGGTCACCTTAATCTTTCTGTATCTTATCAATCCTTACACATTTGACGTACAAATACTTTTATCTAATCGAGTCTTATGTATATTGACATCGATCAATTAATATTTTTTCGAAAATCACATTTCATTTACTAAAATTTGCAATTTAATTATTTTTCCTTACACCAAGAGCAGAGCAATTACCACCACTTCGCAAGCAGTGTAATTTTAATTCAACCAATAATTGGTACAAACATAATTAGTTTTGGACTCTATAAACACCGTAAAAAGCAGGGAAGTTTACGAATTATTATCGACACTGAAAGGTATCATTAACAAGTTGTGATTATGTGATTACGGAACGGACAAACCAACGTTTACAAACGATAAGAGTCATCATCCCAGTGTCACTAAATTATCGCGATTTGCCAAGCCCATAGATAAGTACTTATTCATTACATGGATATTACAAAATATATATTTATACAATGTGATAAATTATAACATCAATTCCCGAAGAGAATTGTAGAAACACAGTCAACGAAGTGGCAAGATTCTCGAACAAAAATCAAAATAGTCCTTCTCCTTAGAATCGGGGCCACGGCCACGGGGCCGTCTGTAAAGGTAACCCTGATAAGCGAAGGGCAACTGAAAGAAAAGGGTACAGTTTTCCCGTCCCGCCCTCAATGGGAGGACTCATTTGATGAATTTACCACCCAAAATAAAAGGCAGACTTTAGAAAAATTCAAGGATTTGAAAGAATTAATTAGCTACAGCCATTAACCTAAAACTAGGACTCAAAATAACTCCAGTTAGCCACACCAAATAGATCTTACTTAGTAAAAGATCATTAATACAAGGCAACGCACCAAATTCCGTTCTAAAGTATGTGCAAACAGGCCTTATTAAGAACAGTCCAAGTATACTATCGCAATATTCTACAACTTACAGATATGTACTTGTTTCTAATGCCATTGCGCACTTAATCTAATTATTTATTTGTTAGTGTACTTATTAATTTATTACCGACTTCAAAAAAAAGGAGGTTATCAATTCGACCCGTATGCATGTAATATTATCAGAACTGCCCAGTTTTCATATATGTTAGTCTATATCAGCGTCTGAACAAATGTGCCAAATTTCATAAGTGTATGTATGTATGTATGTATGTATGTTTTTATGTTTGTGCACGCATATCTCCGGAAGTATAAGTTCGATTTAAGTAATTCTTTTTTTGTTGTACTAGGTATTGTTCAACTTAGGGTACACTGCAAGTTTCATCAAAATCGATTCAGTCGTTTTAGAGATATGGATTTTTTTATGTTGTGACGGATTACAGGATTAGTGCATATGTAAGAAAAATTTTGTATTTTACAAGAATTTGGGTTGAATATGTAATAAATAAACTAAAAAGGGTAAAATAAAAACTTTTTTTTAAATAAGTACCGACTTCAAAACAAATACAAAAACCGGCCAAGTGCGAGTTGGACTCGCGTGAAGAGGGTTCCGTACGATATTAACTATCACGTTTTTTTTTAAATCTGACCTAAATTGGTACGCACAATATTGAGTGATTTACCATGTTATTTTAATATCATGGACTTCTTATAGGTTTTCCTATAATCTATAAGTAGAAAACTAATTTCTGTATTTAAAAAAAAATAGGTTCAGTAGTTTCGGAGATAAGGAGGGGAATGGTCAAATTTCGTCTATTTTCTTAAATAACTTGGAAACTATTTATTTTAAAATTACAAAAAAAATATATTTAAGATTGTCTCAACAAGACCTTTCATTTGATATGTCACACGATGCAGTTTTCAAATATTTTTTTTAATTTTCCCCTCCCCCCCCAAAAAATACCTCCCATATACAGATATGGACTTCTTATAGGTTATCCTATAATCTATAAGTAGAAAACTAATTCCTGTATTTTTTTCAAAATTTTAGGTTCAGTAGTTTCGGAGATAAGGGGGGGGGAATGGTCAAGCTTCGTCTATTTTTTTTGAATAACTTGGAAACCATTTATTTTAAAATTACAAAAAAAATACTTTTAAGTTCGGCTCAACAATACCTTTCATTTGATATGTCACACGATGCACTTTTCAAATATTTTTTTTTTAATTTTCCCCTTCCCCCCCCCCAAAAATTACCTCCCATATACAGATATGGACTTCTTATAGGTTATCCTATAATCTATAAGTAGAAAACTAATTCCTGTATTTTTTTCAAAATTTTAGGTTCAGTAGTTTCGGAGATAAGGGGGGGGGAATGGTCAAATTTCGTTTATTTTCTTGAATAACTTGGAAACTATTTATTTTAAAATTACAATAAAAATATATTTAAGATTGTCTCAACACGACCTTTCATTTGGTATGTCACACGATGCAGATTTCAAATATTTTTTTTTTAATTTTCCCCTCCCCCCCAAAAATTACCTCCCATATACAGATATGGACTTCTTATAGATTTTCCTACAATCTATAAGTAGAAAACTAATTACTGTATTTTTTTCAAAATTTTAGGTTCAGTAGTTTCGGAGATAAGAGGGGAGGGGGAATGGTCAAATTTCGTCTATTTTCTTGAATAACTTGGAAACTATTTATTTTAAAATTACAAAAAAATACATTTAAGATTGTCTCAACAAGACATTTCATATGATATGTCACACGATGCAGTTTTCAAAACTTTTTTTTTCATTTTCCCCTTCCCCCCCCAAAAATTACCTCCCACATACAGATTTCATCTATTCACGTCACACCTCTGTGCTTGGGTCACAGGAATTGATATGTGTACCAAATTTCAACCCAATCGGTCTAGTAGATTCGGAGATAATTGACTGTAAGCGACAGACAGACGGACACACGAGTGATCCTATAAGGGTTCCGTTTTTGTATTCGGACGTACGGAACCCTAAAAAGTTTAAAATAACTTTTCTTTCGGAAGTCGGTGGCTTTGTTTTGTTGTATCATTGACTATTGCCACCGACTTCCGAAAGAAAAGTTATTAAACTTTGTTGTATTTGTTTTGAAGTCGGTACTTTTTTTTAAAAAAAGTTTTCAGTACTAGATAAAATTTGCGAAGAGAGAAACTCTTCCCAACTTAAGTAGTTACAGATGTTTGACTGGGGGTTTTGTTTCACCATTACTCGTATATCCCAGCTTTGTTAAAATTTAAAAAAATATTTAAGTCCAAAAATTGATGTCATCATCATCATCATCAGCCGGAAGACGTCTACTGCTGAACATAGCCCCCCCCCCCCTTAGACCTCCACGCCGAACGACAATTCGCCACAAAAATTGATGTATCTGGACCTAATTGTTCTTGGTTTTTTTTTCTTTTAGATATTAAAAAAAAAGTTCATACTGCAGATTCTGCCTCTTTGACAAAAAGGCATGAGGTTATGTATCTATTAGGTAAACACAGCATTGTATTTAATGTTTTAGACAAAAAAGTGTAAACACACTTGTGACAGTGACCCTTAAGAATATACGTACATTTGGAATGCAATAAAAGTTGAAGCACGTATTGAGTAAATACAAAAAGAAGCCTTCAATGTCAGTAAAAAACTGTTTAATTTAGAGAAAGTAGGTATTGCAGCAAGAATGAGTCGTAAAAAACAAAATTTCTAACATAACTTTACGTCTCATCGTCAAACGTCAACTGATTACACTATTTGATTAGTGACATAATATTTAGAAACACTTTTTTCTCATAGAGCCTCAGAGACCGGAAACGCACGGCCGCGCCTAATTTCATAAATTAATAAAAAACTTGTTAATCAAGTCGAGAATGTCATCCATTATAAATAATAATACATATTTACAAGGTGTTATCGTGGTGTTATCGAATACACGCTACCTACTATTTTAAAACTCGTTTTTAATGTATTATAATTTTATGAAATAGTGCTAAATGGTTTTTCGATTATTAGGTGAAAAAAATAGCCAAGTGCGTGTCGTATCAGTCACAATAAAGGGTTCCGTGCAAACAGACTTTTTTTTAGCATGGTAAAATCATCAAATATGTCCTCCCACCCCGGGCAGGGCGGGAGGGACTGTCAGACTCGTACTGACTAAAATCCACGGTGTCCTTCAATAGCCCTTTACGTTCCGGAGTCACGGTAACCTGATAAGATAGTCCCACGACCCCGAAGTCTATAAGCCCCTAAACTAGGCAGGAGCCTGTATTTCAGGGGATACTGTAGATAAATAACGATCCTCCCCTAGTATTTACAAGATACATGAATAACTTCATTGTAGGTACGGCATATGACACATTAGTTAGAGTACTACGTCCCACAAACCTTGGACCTTGTGATGTTACCCGATGAGTCAGTGCCAGTTAACCAATGAGTCCATACGATGTATCCATAACCGTCAATGTTATCATAACACCACACCATGTTTGAAACCCCTGCCAAACCCTTCGGGGAAGCAGTCGTGATGTTATGTTCTGTTGTCTTATCATACCAAATGTTTACCTTCCCTGGCATTTAGAACAAAAGTTGCTACAGTAACTTTAAAATGCCAGGTCCTAAAGTATCATTATTAAATTATAACAAAGGTATTTTGTGTTTATTTGTAGAAATAGAAATAATTAAAAGTATTGAGAAAAAAAAACTAGAATGGCTATTTAGATATCTATGATGGTCATAGAACCATAGAAAAATAAAATGAAGACAATATTAAGTCATTATCAGCCTATTCTCACTGCTGGGACACAAGCCTCCTCTCTGTGCGGGTTGGTAATAGTAAGTAAGTAAGCCGTATTTTTTTAATTGCGATATTTGAACAAAAAGATATTTTTTTTGTAAGACATTCTACAGCTTACATCTGCTTCCGCAAAAGATTAAATTTAATTACTACAGCTGCATAAATGCAAGCATAACGACATTAAATTAATTAAGATAAAGTAAATGCTCGTTTTCGTACGTAACTTTTATTTTATTTGCGAACTGTACCGGATACTTTTTTAATGCTCATTATTCTGTCAACTGTCATTACTGTGTCAAATTCATAAGCCAGACAACTGGTTTTTTTTTACATTTCCTAAGCTAAGGACTAGCTGTCAAATTAAGGGCCAATTACACCAAAACTGAACGCAATCATCGCACGTAAATCATGGTTTAAGATAAATAAGTTTCGTCGTTGTTATGGAATATTGACACTATTTTTAAATGCAGTTTAGAGTGCTGATCGCACAGTATTGTTGGAGTTATTACGAAAAAATAAAAAAAATACGTATTTATAACTAAAACTATGCAATTAATAAGAAATGAAAACGTTCCATGTCCAATTAGAAAATTCCTTATCTTTATTTCGTTAATATTTACTACTAACCTTGTGTAACTTGACTTTTAGAAACATTTGAGACAACGATAAAAAATAATTGTCAAGGAGCTGGTTATTTGTGTATTGTTCAAAATAATAAGCCTCAAAATTAATTTCAGGAGTCTTATAATGATTATAAACTTCGGTATTATAACTTTACATAGAGCAACAAAAATAATCATCTAAAAAGATTAGGTACCATAAACCACCAAAGTACAAGAACTATGACTACGTACACTTTATAGAATAATTAATAAAATAGAGCAGAAAATTACAATTTCATGCGTTGAGTCCAATAATTCAATTTAGTTTACATTTCCGCAATGTATGTCGTTTATGCCACCGCTTCTAATCTCACAAAGAAATATAACAAAGCAAATTGTACTACCTACTACACTAAAAAAAACAAATACTTACACAACAAAAAAAGTAAAAATTCCTTTTTCGAATCCTATAAAATGTCACGTGGTCACTAAACAGATAATGCACAGATTAAAAACTTTTTTAGTTAACTTTCAAATTGGCGCAGTTTTTGAATAAGGAACGTCCGATGCGCAACGCACACCACGGCTGCGCGCTCTCGACCGACTGCCTGGCTGTGGCTGCCTGCCTCCGCTCGGGGCTCGGAAACGAGAGAATGTATGGCGCAACGCAATACAGCGATTGTAGCGGGCTTGAGCTGCTGAATTGCGCGTTTTGATTCCCATTGCAACCGCTGAAAGCAAAAATGTAGTAAATTCTTAGACGACAATGAGTCTGTAGACTAATAGGAATCCAGAGAATTCAGTATGTAGTATATAGTAATCTTCAGCTTTGAAAATAGAGCAGAAAATGTATTTCAGCAATGGATTGGTAAAAATGACAAAAATAAGCTACCAGTTTACCAAGCATTTCTTAATTACCTAGTTGATAGTATGTAATAAAATATAATTCCCATTTTATTATAATTAATCAATAAATTCCGCCGACGAAGTTAACAGACCTGCAGCATGAAAGCCGCTGCATTGTAAAACGCATTCGAGTACGGTACGCACATTAACTCTCAAACGTTTTTCAGCGAAAAAAATATTTTTATTCCATAGCGAAATGAGTTTTTTAGCATTATGTCCAGGAAAAAAACGCTCCTGGCTATAGAAAATTAACCGAAAACAATGGCGCCGATGCTGAAAAATGCTGAATAAATAAATCATTAATAAGAAAACATCATTATACCGTAGGTAATTCTTAGTATCATCATTTGGAATTTCCTCTTTACAAGTTTAGCATTAATTTGCTTATTACGACAAAATCTATGAATTAGCATGTCTATTTTTAGCACTTAGTTCTAGTAACTGGGTCAATTTATCAGTTTACTTGTTAATCAGTTAGTTATTCAAATATTTTTTTTAAATATGGACTGGCACAATCATGATTGATGTTCTTCCTCTAGAACTACGGATATTGGCGAGAGTAAAACCTCATTAGTCTGTCCGATGAAGTTAGAATTAAATAATTATAATATCAGAACTTTCACAGTTATTTTACCCCTGACTTTACTTGCATCCTGTTACAATAATGCTGGTGCCATATACCTACAGTACAAGTCTGTCAAGAAAACAAGAAACAGTGACAGATCTTCATCTGTGTCAAAAATAAGTTAGCTATTTAGTTGCTGCTGTCAAAAGTAAAATTACTTGAGGAAATTCGAGATACTACATTTTTTAATGCAATTTGATGTAATGACATAGACACTAGCGCCGCGTCTAAGCCCTCATTCGCACGAGCGCTTTATTTTCGGGCGTTAAAAAAGCGCTGAGTTTAAACAAAAAGGTAAATTGAATTTAAATGTCACCCCCCAGCACTTAAATTTAAATACAGTTCGTAAAATAGCGCCGCGCTTTAAAAGCGCTAACATGTGAATACATTATGATTGCATTTGTTCTATGTCGGCGCTTTTTTAACGGCCATTAAAAAACCCTCGTGCGAAATAAAGGTGGTCTAAGGATATGAGTGGTGGCGCGGACTCTACATGGGCAAAAACGGTGCAATTCGTCCCTTCTTTGTCTCTGGCCATTCGTCGTCGCTCATCACACACAAAGAAAAGCGTAGATATGCAAATATTTGCAGATTCTGATCGTAGTGTTGTACACACACTTCCGCGGCACTATCACGAATCGAATTTTGTCGCAAAACCGACATTACGGCTATCAAGCACACCCTTCAACACTATCATGCACAATTGTGCGGACTATTGACCGGTATTGCGATACAAAAAGTATTTCTGCGCAATAACTGCGTTCGCAACTGTATGCGGATTAAATGGCGTGCGTCGAAAACTATAGCTGTACATGATGCAAAGCAACGAAATACTAAGAAAAATAATATGATGAAATGTTTTGTTGATTGGCGAATAATATTTGAAACAGATATAGTTACTTATGAGCCGTTTAAAATGTACCGACATTTTAAATCTAGGAACAACTATGCTGCAAAATCCAAGATGGCTCGTGATTAACGTTGTCAAAATGGAGCTATTGGTTATACGTATACATTTGCAAAATTGTCTATAGAAAATATATGATAAAAACAGTATAAGTTCCGAGTATGGTCACAAGTCAGAACTCGGAACATTTACGAACAGGTAAAACGCAGGGGAGATTGTTGAACTTCTAAATAGTACCTAAGTGTACCAAAGGTCTAAAGGCCATCGGACCCGGATGCCAAGCCCCCGTGAGACCTGACCTGCTATGGTTGCAATAAACTAAAACATTCGGACTTAACTAAACACTGCATTTTATACAAAGGCGTAGTTATTCCACTGTTTAAACATTCTTATTCAAAAGGTACTGTTTTTCAAAACTACAGATTGACAATGAATGAGAATAATAACATGAGGTTAGGTGGCACGTGAAACAAAGGAGTTTTATCTACTTCGAGCAACAGACACAGTGTGACAATCCATAGCTCCCAGATTCATACATGCCATTTATTTTTCCATAACATAGGTATCTAAAGTACAGTTCTGCATCATGGTATTGTTATTTTGATTTGACACTGTCAGGCAGCTGCTATTAATAAAAGTCTCTAAAATTGTCTATGGATTTTTTTATATATTTCTTTGTTTGGCGCCAAAAGTTCCTCTACATTTTTTTTTGACATTTGATTTATATCCAGGGTTTTAAAATGAGTCAGAAAAGTAACGATTACTTAATATAATTATGCGTCTCTTGATGCAGAGTTAATAAAAAATAACACATGGGTTTGTACGTGTTTTACCACAAACCCACATACATCTAATGTGTTCACAAAAGATCATGAATGGGAACTTTATGTTACTTTCTAATACACACACTTTCACTATCGATACTCGATACTCGTCCGTCAGTACGATAATGTCGCTACTCATCTGAGAGAATGATAGGAAATGCACGTCATTTCTTATAAATGCATTCATCATTACCAGTTCTTGTAAGTGCATTCATTATATTGATATCTAGCAAAGATCCGAGTATATTTGAAGAGCTATGACTAAACCTCAACATAGTTATAGGTAACATTCTAGGTGAATGACCATTCAATAAGTCATTCAATCATTAGAAATTCATTCAAGCAATACTGATTCAGTTATTACCGTAAAACCATGCAACTTTGCCCATAAATTTAAAAAATAAATGCTTAATTGATGATATTTTGGAAAATTTTAATAAATTGATTATTGTTTCGGTGCCACATAATACTATATACTCATGTCTCGATACACAAAACTAAAAATAGTAAAAAGAAAGCATATTTATTAGTGAAAATAACAATTATAGGTGCTGGGCAAAAAATCTTATACAATTGGTAACTTTGCCCACATTACAGATCTCCGTTACTATGAACTTTATCACTATTCGAAAAGGACTGAATGAAAAATACTGAGCAATGCAATAATGTATTAAATTATACACCAAATATTCACATTCCTTGACCCTTAAAAATGAGTGGGCAAAGTCAAAAAGCCTTCTAGAACATTTTTCGTACAAAATGGCGATTGTTCAAGGGTTGTCACCATTGACAATACTTAACTATTTAATATTTTTAGTGTGGAATATTATTTTTTATATATAATGATTAATAAATTAAAAAGGGAAATAATATAACATCATTTTTTACATAATATGCTTTATTTGTAAAGTGTTCAAAAACTAAAAAAAAAAAAACCAAAAAGTATGTACATATCTCGGTTTTTACTGACTTCAAAAAAAAGTAGGTTTACAATGCGACCCGTATGTATGTAATATTTCCAGAACTACCCAGTTTTCATATATGTTAGTCTTTAATAGCGTCTGAACAAATGTGCCAAATTTCAAAATGTATGTATGTTTGTTATTATGTTTGTGTTCGCATATCTCCGGAACTAGAAGTTCGATTTAAGTAATTCGTTTTTTGTTACACTAGATATTGTCCAACTTAGGGTACACTGCAATTTTCATCAAAATCGGTTTAGTAGTTTTTGAGATAGGGAGTTTTTTGCCTACTTGTGTTGTATATTTTCAAAGTCGATTGTATGTTTGGTCGCGATTATCACGCGTTTGGTTCAACCGATTTTGATGCGGTTTTCACAAAAGTATTTGTTACATTGTATTCTATGGAAGGTTTTAGTATACAGGGTGGAATTTTGTAATGCCACCTGAAGGGAAAGTACTCTTAATACTGCAGATAGAAAATTTTACTCAAAGGAAGCATTCCTTTATTTTTGAATAAAAAGCAAACTACATTCAAAGATTTTCGAAAATTCTCTTCTCCCACACCCGGGAATCGTAAATAATTGTAAATAATTAAATTAATTTAAGATTTCCTGGTTTTCCTTTCATTTAATTTATCATGTTTGTTAGAGAGATTTCATCCTTTTAATTGACCCTAACGATCGATGCAAAAGTACAGGGTATAATTTTTTCAGATTTTGGCCGGTTCGATTCCCGGGTGTGGGAGAAGAGAATTTTCAAAAATCTTTGAATGCAGTTTGCTTTCTATTCAAAAATAAAGGAATGTTTCCTTTGAGTAAATTTTTCTATCTGCAGTATTAAGAGTACTTTCCCTCCAAGTGGCATTACAAAATTCCACCCTGTATAACAATCATGAATATCTCGTGACGTTGACTGCATAGATCCGTTTTTGTTGCTGTCTTGGATTAAATATTTCTAAAGACGCCGATTATACAAAGATTTTTGTTGAGTATCTGAACTAAAAAGGGTAAAATGAAAACTATTTAAAAAAAAAAGTTTTATGAATTTTATCGCGGTAGCGGTAAAAAAAGAGTACCTAGGTAGTTTGATTTCGATGTAAATACATATAGTTTTTAAGAACCTAAAACCCATCAACAAGAAACTTTAAAACACAGTCAGGATTTGGAAGAAACGAGCCCTCGTATCTTCTAAATCCCGACTGTGTTTTTAAACTTTATATGTTTACCAACATAATAACTGTTCATCAAATCCGAACCTTCCTTTTTTTACTCGGTTAAAAAATGTCTCTCAGGTGACAACCCTAGTGAAAAAGAAACGTTGGGCAATGTTGTCAACGATATCAAAAAAATATGCTTGCGACTTTGCCCACCGTTATATTTTACGATTATATGACGCATTTAGCGAAGAAAGCTAGTCTATATTATTCATTTCCAATGTAATAACGGATGTATAAAAATTACTTACCTGCGATAACTCCAAGTAGCACTTCTCGAAAAAGTTTTTTCAAAAGTTTTTGCCCGCAAAAAAACACCCTAACTTCAACGACGTCTGACAGACAACTGAAGCAACATCTGTGACAGTGCGTCACACAGTGTTGCCAGAAAAATGATGAATTTTTTACCATAGACAAAATGTTCTTACTAACTATAGACAAATTTGGTATGTATTAAGTTTTTTAAAAAATACACAACTGGGCAAAGTCATATGTCGAGGGCAAAGTTGCCATGTTTTACGGTACCGACTTCAAAAAAAAGGAGGTTATCAATTCGACCCGTATGTATGTAATATTATCAGAACTGCCCAGTTTTCATATATGTTAGTCTATATCAGCGTCTGAACAATGTGCCAAATTTCATAAGTGTATGTATGTATGTATGTATGTATGTATGTATGTATGTATGTATGTATGTTTTTATGTTTGTGCACGCATATCTCCGGAACTATAAGTTCGATTTAAGTAATTCTTTTTTTGTTGTACTAGGTATTGTTCAACTTAGGGTACACTGCAAGTTTCATCAAAATCGGTTCAGTAGTTTTAGAGATATGGATTTTTTTATGTTGTGACGGATTACAAGATTAGTGCATATGTAAGAAAATTTTGTATTTTACAAGAATTTGGGTTGAATATGTAATAAACTAAAAAGGGTAAAATAAAAACTTTTTTTAAAAAAAGTACCGACTTCAAAACAAATACAAAAAAGTTTAAAATAACTTTTCTTTCGGAAGTCGGTGGCTTTGTTTTGTTGTGTCATTGACTATTGCCACCGACTTCCGAAAGAAAAGTTATTTTAAACTTTTTTGTATTTGTTTTGAAGTCGGTACTTTTTTTAAAAAAAGTTTTTATTTCTTTCTTTGCATGAGCGGTTCTCTTTTAGACAAGACAAAAATCTAGACAGATCCCAGAAATGTTCCGTTCCGTCTTTGAACTGTCCGTCTTCGGACAAACGTCCGGAAATCCAGATTTTCACTTCCTGAAATTAAATTAAATGATTTTTATTTAGGCAAGGTTTTGATAAACCTAGGAGAGGCCGGTGTTTCGTACCTGGCTACACTCAAAAAACGTAAGGGTTAAAAATAAATAAAATACTGTTAAAAATAACCCAGCATGTTTGTCAACATAGCACCTGCAAAGTTTGTTGCTAAAAACAAATACGTCAACTTTGCTGACATTACTTGTTAAATATTAACCGTTAAAATTGGTTAAAAATACTTGGTAAGAAATAACACAGTATCTTAAGTTAGTAACGACCGAGTCAAGTTGGCTGAATTTAGCCAATTTTACTTGGTTAGAAATAACACAGTATCTTAAGTTAGTAACGACCGAGTCAAGTTGGCTGAATTTAGCCAATTTTACTTGGTTAGAAATAACACAGTATCTTACGTTAGTAACGACCGAGTTAAGTTGGCTGCATTTAGCCAGTTTTACTAACTTAACTACAGCCGGCTCACTCGGTACATAACATCAGTGTTACTCGGTATTCTTAACCAATTTATCCAGTATCTACAGCCAGCCTACTCGGTAGTTAGAGCAGTGTTACTCAGTATACTTAACCAATTTATCTAGTAACAGCAGCCAGCCTACTCGGTAGTTAGAGCAGAGTTACTCAGTATACTTAACCAATTTATCTAGTAACAGCAGCCAGCCTACTCGGTAGTTAGAGCAGAGTTACTCAGTATACTTAACCAATTTATCTAGTAACAGCAACCAGCCTACTCGGTAGTTAGAGCAGTGTTACTCGGTATTCTTAACCAATTTAAGCTGTAGCCACAGCCAGCCTACTCGGTAGTTAGAGCAGTGTTACTCGGTTTTCTTAACCAATTTAAGCTGTAGCCACAGCCAGCCTACTCGGTAGTTAGAGCAGTGTTAATCGGTTTTCTTAACCAATTTAAGCTGTAGCCACAGCCAGCCTACTCGGTAGTTAGAGCAGTGTTACTCTGTATTCGTAATCAATTTAATTCGGTGCATAAAGACAGTTAAATTTGTATTAAATAAAAATACTTAGGTCAATACTTCCAAAGTTTTTATATTCGAAAGTAGATACACTTTAAAATATAAAAACTTTGGAAGTACTGACCTAAGTATTTTTATTGATAATACAAATTTAATTCATTAATCGTCCATAATATTGTCCAAACAACGTGTCACTTGTCCAAACTTATCACACACACCCAATATTCACAGCGGAGCCACGAACGAGGAGCGCATGCACGCGTGCTTACTTCAAGAGAATCGACGAGCAAATGAACGAGCGAACTAGCGACCGAGACTAAACGAATGATGGGATTGATTGATGCTAGCCAAACGATTCGATTATTTTTAACAGAGTTAGCTACTCGGTTAAAATTAAACGACACGAACCGATTGCCGTTAACAGAGGTAGTTTGCAAGAAGCAACCGAGTAAAGAAAAATGGCAGCCGCCCATACCTACATTTGATTTAACTGAGATTAATTTCCTACGTCTTTAAATGAAAAATATTTTATGACTCATCAGTTGAGTCATCCTTCAGGGAGGCCGATGACTCAAATGGTGATCCACCGACCAATGAATGGGGCCTGGCTGAAATGTTCACGAAAATGAAGGTGGCAATGAATCGGTTAATCTTATGTATTGATAAATATGTTGGTTTGTAAAAATCAACCGAATAATTACTCGATTACAATCAGAAGAGTTTTACTTATCTATTATTAACTATAGATGTTTGTAAAAAAACAACCGAATAATTACTCGATTACAATCAACAGAGTTGTACTTATCTATTATTAACTATAGATGTTTGGAAAAAACAACCGAGTGAAATACTCGTTTAGTAACAACAACATGCTTATTGGTTATTAGCCAAGAATATTTAACAATATTCACAAGTCTACTCTTTGTCAAGTTTACTTGTAGATTTTTAGGCAAGTCTTAGTTAAAATTTACCAATATGATTGTAACCGAGCCAAAAAGGTACTTTGCTAAAGTAAAATTTTATCAGTGTACTCTGAGAAGAAACAGCTGAAACAAACTTAGAGGTCACAGTAAGTCCAGGCATATGTAGATGATCCTAGATCCTGATAGATCCTAAATGCCCACCCCGGGAAACGGCACCATAAGCTACCTGTGACATGGGGTGACGACTGAGCGTAAATCCTATACAAATGCCAAACTGTTTTTATTGGATTCTGTGGGTGTGCAGTTCCAGTACCATCTGGGTGAGATCACTCCATTTTAGGTCTTAATCTTTGCTTTTGGGCTAAATTAAGGACAAGCAAACCCATCTCCACGTTTCTTCGGGAACAGGCAACGACCATACAGTCTACAGACAGGTTTTTAATGTGAAATAAGGGACTTCACAGAGCACATTTCGTATTTTATCTACTTTTTTTATCTACCATCGGTTAGCTCTTGCCCTAAGTCTAGGTCAAGGGTGACAAAGACAAGTTCAAAGTCAAAGTCAAATCATTTATTCCAATTAGGCCATCATAGAGGCACTTTTGAACGTCGATTATTAAAATTAAAGGAAATAGGAAGGGATGGGATTGATTCTACACCCATTCGCAAAGGTAGGTTTGTATGGAGAAGAATGGGCAAGAAACTCCATACTTACTCTTTTTCAAAAATGTTTCACAATGTTTTGAAATTACAAATTTAAAAAATAAATAAATGTGAAAGCTATGTACTCAAGTGAAGACAATTTAAAGGATTAAAAAAAAAAACAAGAAATAATTATACAGTTAAAAAGGTGCACGGTGTTCACACTTTCACAAAATAATGCAATTATAACTTTTATACAAATATATATAGGTAGGCAGTGTGTGAGCATTAAAAATTTCAACAAAGTTTGATTCTGCTTTGTTCTTTCTTTGTTGTTTTTTGTTCGACGATGGAGCGAGCTTACCCATAAGAAGCCTGTTCACTCTAACTTTAAAGGGATTAGGGTTGTATGTGTTCGGAAACACAGACGCAGAGAGTTCCATTCCTTCACTGTTCGCATTACGTTTGGAAACGCTTAGTGTGTTACGTATCTACAGGGTACTTGAAGTATTACCTCGTTAATTGTATGGAAAATGAAAAAGCGTTTTGTATCGTACGAAAGAAGAACTATCTTTTCCATCAAATTAACGTCGAAGGTCCATTATATCATACATTACGTCGAAAAACTTGAAAAGACATGCTACTTGAGAATTTAGAACCTCTTTCAGTCCAAGAGTTTAAAGTCACTGTGAAAACCCACCGTTTTGCACGAAATAATTTACTAAATCATCATTTAAAAGCCGTTTAAAACATGATTGTCACCTGGCAGACCATTGGCATGTCGACACATGTGCCGTATGTGGGTCATTGAGTCAGCAGTCATCATGGCGATCCGTCACGCCACACGACGCGGTAAACATCAGGTGATCGATGGAGGTCGGTGTCTACTAATATACTACTCGAAGCAAATTGCGATTAACTTGTAAACTTGGAGTTTATTCATGTTCTGTATGAATTGAGGAAAGTACAATGGTCTATACACAGGCTCATTTGGATTCGCGGGGACTATCTAAGCAGGATCCCGTGTTCAAGAACAACCTAAATTACAGGGTGGACTTTAAGTCACTAACATACTCTAATAGTCCCTTTCCACTCTACCTGGAGTGAGAAGACTCATTTGACGATTTTACCACTCAAAAAAGAGACTAATCGTAGGTATTATATTATGGGCAAGATCCTAGGGTCGATAGAGCAGAGTCAAATTTAACGGAGTAATAGTTGCAAGTTTACAAACATACAACACACACATTTTATTAAAGAAATACATACAGAAAAACGTTTGCTGACCCTGGACCACTTTACAAAAATTACCGTGTGGAAAGATGAGCTGATGATGACAAACAGGAGAAGCCTGCATGCACGGGAGAAGCCTGATCACTACTTACTGCGTAAATAGAGCTGACAAATAATAAGTAAGAGGAGAGAGATTAATTATAATTATTAATATTAGATCACGGGTTCCTAAAGTAGGTGCCGCGGCACCCTGGGGTGCCGCGGCGCCTGCGCAGCGGTGCCAACATACCTAATCCATAATTTTCACAAACATTAAAAAAAGGGATTACGTACCTATCCAATCAACTTATAGGAAATAATGAAAAATTCATTTAAACAGTTTAATTCTTCTCATTAAAGGTTAATTGAGCACTAAATTGCAATGTGTTTTCTTGTTTTCCTAAGTAGTCGAACCACTTTAAGTGGTAAACTTTAAGCTTTACCTAAACTAATGACTTTTATTTGTTGCAACGTTACTCTCTATGGGCCCTCATGCTGTAATCAATAAGGTGTAACTTGGGTGTAACCGTAACATGCGGGTTGTTTACTTACCCGCACTAGCTACAGTTACGACAATGAATAATTATAAGGGTTATAGCAGCGCGCGATGAAATGTCAATTAACTCGGGAAAGACGTGTGTCAAGTTTAATGTATGCACCACACCCTTTTTTTAAATTAATATATAATTTATTTAATTTTTCACGAGCCGAAAAGTGGCCGCCAAAAACAGACAGATCTCATAAGTCCAGAAATAATGTGATCAATAAGCAGCGAGCACACCTGCGAATATAAACATCATTTATGTTGGTGGAATCGTGCCTTTTCGTTCACGTACTTTTCTCTAGGGTTTCATCTGTATATACTGTCTTGAACATCGATTCATCACATGCTTTTGTAATAAATTTTTATCGAGTAACAGGGTGTATAAATCAATTAGAGCTTAAATACCACAATTACTCAAAAGGAAGAGGTTCCTACAAACATTAAAATATCTTTGTAAGGCAACTTTATAAGTTAGATATAACTCCGGCTTTCCCACATGTTCAAACAATCCGACTTTTTCAATCAACTAATTCACAGAAAGCAATTGAATTTGAGCAAGTTTAATTGATGAGTCAGAGTGCAGTGTAGGCAGTAATAAGAGTTTTAAAGCAAAAACTGCATCGTAATTCGTAACCGTAGGAAGGCATTGTATTGTTAGGGTCAGTTCACATCGAGACGCGACGCGACGCGACATTACACGGCTGACGGTATATATGCAAATTATGTGTATATTACTAGCTACTGACTAGCTAGCTAGTTTTACCCGCTACAACACGAAAATCATCCTGTGGGAACATAAAATTGGTATAAAACTATCCTATGTATTAATCAAGGTTATAAACTATCTGTGTCCCAAATTTCAACCAAATCCGTTCAGTGGTTTTTGCGTGAATGAGGAACAAACATCCATCCACCCATCCAAACAAACTTTCACGTTTAGGTATAATAATTATATTAGTAGGAAGTAGGATTTACTACATAAATAAAGTTATGTAGATTTTAGCTTGTCCAAGGAGACGGCGGTGTGGACCGGGACATAACACACCGGATCAACTCGGGATGGATGAAATGGCGACAGGTCACCGGAACAACTTGCGACCCACGGATCAAGTTAAAGGGGAAAATATACAATCCGTGATTAGACCTGTCGTATTGTATGGATCGGAATGCTGGGCTGTGAAAAAGATGGATGAGAAACGATTACATGTAGCGGAGATGAGGATGTTGAGATGGATGTGTGGAGTGACAAGAATGGATAAAGTAAGGAATGAGTTTATAAGGGGAAGTTTGAAAGTGGCGCCTGTGACAGAAAAAAATAAAGGGAATCGTCTATCTTGGTATAGACATGTGATGAGGAGTGATGACACCCATGTGACTAAGAGAGTGATGAATATGAATGTTGATGGATGGAGAGGAAGAGGAAGGCCAAAGAAAAGATGGATGGATTGTCTAAGGAATGATATGAATGAACAAGGAGTAAATGATACTGTGACGTCTGATAGGGGAGAATGGAAGAAGAAAACATGTTGCGCCGACTCTAAGTAGAATGGGATAAGGGCAGGAAGATGAAGAAATAAAGTTAGATTTTGAGTAGCTCTGTAGAAATTTGCGCGCAGCGTCGCGTCTCAGTATGTTGTGACCCTTAGTCAGCGAAAGCGGTTACATCATTAAACATTTGAAGCGGGGCAACACTAATTACTGCAATTCATTAACAACATTTTACTCGAACACGTTTATTATTAAAGACTGAGTTACGTGACGTGTGATTTTTTTAAATCCTTCTAAAATTCTGCAATTAAGACTTTTTGATTACACCTACATATATTATATTACCTGTTCTTATTCAAATTTTTAAATCCTCGTTCTGGATATTGTGTCATTTGAGTAAAGTTTACTAATTGTTTTATTTTCACACTGGTTCGCGCCCTGGGAGGACTAATGTCTATTTCCGCAAAATAATCTAGAAACACGTAGTCGACTTCATTAAATAAAACATTCTAGGTAAAGTACCTAAAACCTAGGTAATTAGATCGTAATCTAGCGAATGTAATGTGATGCTAGGTTAGATTGTCACGCGTCGCCGACATGCGACAGGTCTCTTTGATGCTCCATTAACTTTGTTTGATATGTTGGTACGAAAAGCAGGTCAGACATGTTTTGATTGGTTGGGATAACCCAGCTGTCAATTTATTTGACAAAAAGGCTAGAAAAAAGTATTTTACTGCAGTTAAAACGACGCTGATTACCTATTGTCGATTAAAAACTATGCAACGTAGGCTAGCCATACCTACCAACATCTGCTTGCATCAAGCAGTCTGTATCCACTGCTTCATGATGTGACTGCATAGCAAACTAAAGTCTTCTAGCAATCAAATTCAAATCGGTAACTGCTTCAGCAGTCGCTATCAACTGCTTTTGATGCAGACCAACTGTTCTACTAAAGACTGTAGTTTGCTATGCAGTCGCAGCTGAGGCTCGATACTGGGCTGCTTCAAGTAGACCGCGTGTACAGGCGCCTTGGAGAGTGAAAATGTAAATTTCGGGAAGGACGTTACTTAACTCTTATTCTAAACAGGACCCTTATTAACAGAAAAGCATCTCCATGTCTTCGATAGGTAGACTTAGAAGGACTATTATTGTCAAAAGAAAACTACTCGTGGTCGCTACGGGTGGTATTTGGTTTGTATTAGTTGGACTGTATTCGACCATACCAATCATGCTGACTGTAAAATATGCTAATTTGATCCCGCCTCATCTGCAATCAATCAACGATTGAATTTACCTATTCATTCTAAATACGTCCACTCAGAACGGCTGTCAAAAATAAAGGAACCATTTGGAATGAGATAGAATATTTTCGGATGTTAGAGAGTCCTGTATGGTTGCAATCAATAGTAAGTAAATACAAAGACAAACACTTTAGTTGAGCTGTGAAAAATCGCCAACAAACAAACAAAATAATAATAAAAGCATCAATTATGTAGTAGCTAACTACAGACTTATTGAACCGACCTTTTACGAATAGAATGACATGACCGGCCAATTGACACCACTAAGTGGGACCACGGGACAATGATCAATGTCACAGTGTTTTAATTAAATGCCACATCATTCTCGCAGATTTTAATGCTTCATTAATAGGTGGTGGTTCTAATAGGGTGAAAAATTGCGATGGTGTTCCATTAGACAATGGGTTGGGTGCTACACGATTGGGTTCCCACAAATGTTGGCACTAAACAAGTCCGGTCATATAGATCTATAGAGATTTGAGCCGCCGTGGTATGATCGTAGCAGGTTTGGAGTCTGGAGTTTCTGCCTACCCCCATGGACAGAATGTGTGAATGTTTGTTTTAAATAAAGATATCGAATACAAAACTTTCTTCTGATACACATATGTACCTACGTATAGTACGGTACGCCATGTGCGAGTGGACTTGATGAGGTCGTTGGTATCCAGGCGATTATTGCAATACAAATCCATATAGTTGCCATAGAGGTTGGTATACAAGGTGTTAAAAAATCAACTGCAGGAATTTCGTGTGCGTACTTGGTATCAAAAACTAAGTACATTCCAAAAAAAATTTTTGTTTTTCAAGCATTTAAAAAAAAAATTTTTCAAGCCTTTTTTTTTTGACCATGTTAATGAATTTGATTGCTCTTTGAGGTCGTTTACCCGTGTGTAGCGTTCACAGCTGATTCCAACTTTCCCATCACATTTTGCAGACTTTGGACTGGCAATTTATCGAAATACTTACAAATAACTTATTTTATTGGCCATATTAATAGGCCAAAAGAAAAATGCTTGAAAAAAAAATTAATAATTTTGAAAAAAAAAATTGAAAAAAATATTTTTTTTTTTTTGGAAAAAATGCTCGGAAAACAAAATTTGGAATGTACTTGGTTTTTGATACCGAGTACACACACGAAATTCCTGCAGTTGATTTTTTAACACCCTATATAGACACGTGTCAATGGATACCAAAGTCGTAAGGACGTAAGGTAACGGAGACCAGTCGCGTTGTGTATGTACGACTTACTGACTAAAAGATCACCCTGTTTCATCCTTTTACAAAATTACTAAAATAATTATAATCTTAAAGATATAAGAAAACACAGACAAATGAATAATAAAATAAAATCATTGTTATTCGAAGACATATTTGTTTTGAAAGTAGGAATCCGATTGTTTGCCCTCAAACAATAGACAGATTGATCAGTTTCTGATAATGGGGACGTAAAGATAGCAAATTGTATGGATCGGATGCCTAAAATAGCCATGTAAAGATGACGAATAAAAAAATATATAGGTACTGTAATATTACCTAACATTATAATTATGCGAAAGATTGGATGTTTGTTACACAGTTGTCAGAATGACTGAACTGGATGACATTTCGTACGGAGAAACTGGATCTCTTTCATCTCTGTATAAAGTTCCCGTGGTATAATTTTCAACATTCATGCCGACGAAGCCACTTACAGCTTGGCAAAAAACAGTAGAAAACCGGAAGTCGCCACTGTCTTCTCGCTACCAGCACTTTGAACGATTTTATTTTATTTATTTTCACTTATTACGTTAGTTTTATGGCACAATAATAAATCTTACAAACCTGCGTCTTTGTTTACACCAAATATCAAATATTTTAAAACGTTGTCAGCAAATAAAAATATTAGTTCCGTTTCAAGACGTTCTGGCCAAGCTGTACAACAGCTAGTGTTCTCATATAAACGAAGGGGTAAGAAGGTTTAAAAAAAAATAAACAATGATAAATTGGATTTGTATGGATTTTTCTCAGCAACGTTCACTCAATCGATACGAAAGTAAGTTTTTCCTGAAAAGTTTTCCGGTATTCATTTTACAACTCTGTTTATTTTCTAAAAGTTTGTTAATAATACTTAATACTGCAGTCGGTAAATGACTAAGCTAATTTAAATCGGACAAAAGGATCCCGACTTGGGTTCCCAACCCTCCCGGATTGCCAAGGAGACTCCAGTAATAATGGTCAACCTCCCGACCTCCCGGAGAGCAATAATTTCTCCGGTTTTTCTAAAAATTAAATGCATCCGTCCCTTGGTCGTCTTTATTCCCTCGCGTTGCAGCCACAACACCGCAAAAAACAAATAATAAAGTTTTTCAACAAAAATGATGTGACTTTGAAGATTTGGAATACCAAGCAATAATAGGTAATTTTATCTTTAAAAGAACCCATCACAAGAACCAAATATTGTCATAGGTAATGACAAATTAATTGTACGATGATGTTGGACTTTTGTGTGAGATGCAACCACATGTCGTTGCAGAAAATCGAGTGGTTTTACGCTGGGTTGACTTGTTTACGAAATCATAAACACAGAAACCCCTGTTTACTTTGATTTTTCATGTAAAAACTTTAATGATTTTGTGGTGAAAAACCGATAAATATTAGATGCTGCTCGAAAACATTAATTCATGCTTTTCTTTCAGTCTACCCCCCGCCCCCCTAAACTTAAACAAATTCTCCCGGGTTGGTCCTTTCGAGAGTTGGCAACCCTAATCCCGACATAATTTTATGCACAAATATCCGAACAGCTAAATGCAGCGTGTCGGATGAAGGACCATAAAATAACTCTTCTATTCCTTGCGACGTTACGACTGATTCGTCGTCCTAACAATCAATCCTGAATTATTTATATTATAATAAAGCCATCCATTTATAATATAAATTCGACGCATAAAGAACTCCTCCCTCATTACCATACAATAGTTGCTGCAGTATCATGGCGATACGAGCGGAAGACTCCACTGCTGCATAGAAATGGACACAAACAGTATAACATATACCCGTTTTCACTAACACTTGGTGACACCTAAGTCCTAAGTCAAAACTTAAAATCAAAATCAAAGCATTTATTTCAAGTAGACCAGATACAGGCACTTTTGAATTGTCAGAAAGTTAAGCAAATCCTTCAGCGCCTGAAGTACCTAAGTCAAAATAAAAAGAAAAATATTTCGTATTTCACCTTATGCCCATGAACTTAAGACGAGATATAAGTAGGTATGTATTACCCTATCATAATTTCTTTCAGAGACTTTTAATCTAAGTTTTAACTTCGTTATCACTTATAGTTTGGAGGGTCCCTCTGCTCTACATACAAAGTTACCTTTACAACAATACAAGTACGTACTTAACTTTTTTAGTTTCCTCTCCAAGATGTCACTTTCAAATGGGCCTTATCGTTACCTATTTACTTATTAACCGAAAATATGCCTTGTTGCTTTGAGTAAAGAATTATTTTTGTATGAAATAAAATTACTGTTAAGTATATGAAGGTAGTATACAATATGGCATCGGGAAGTTATAACCAGAACTGTTTGCTTAGAAATAACCTAATTATAAATATTATATTAAAAAAATTCATCATCATCATTGGCGGCAGCCCTGCATTATTTTATATTAAACAACTCTAAACTTTATTTAAAAGGCTTTGGAGTTTATTTTAATTAATAAATTAGTTTCTCGTTCGTACACTAGAGGCTTTTTTTCATTTTCCATACAATACCTACGTCGTAATGGAGCGCTTGATTGCCAAAGTACCTGATGTAGAAGTAAAAACACGTTGAACGAATGCACCCGAAGAGGTGGGCAAAGATCGTCACTCACTGGACGCCTGAGGGAGGACATCGCCCGTCGAGGTCGACCGCGGCGGAGGTGGTGTGACGATTTGATCATGTTCTCAGGGCAGACATTACCCAAAATAGAGAGGTTTGGAAGGAGAAAGGGGAGACCTTTTCCCAGCAGTTGAACACAGAATTAAGCTATAAAAAAATACGTCGTAGTACTTCAAGTACCCTGTACAAACAAATAGCTAGAATTCATGCAAGGGCCTGTGTTAGACGCACTGCTATATTTATATAATTATATTATGATAAACTGAACATAACGATTACCGTAATATTTGAGATAGATGTCATCAGTATGTGCGGAAACGCATAATGTAAAATAATTTAGATAAAACATTTTGTAACATCATGGCGGCTGGTCCAAAACTCGATGCACGGCTGAGTGCGCCGGCGCAGCAGGGCTGACAGACTGTGTTATACTTGTGCAGAATTAAAGTAATTATGATTGTACAATTAAACATACATAACATCACGCCTGTAATCCCTGTAGGAATAGGCAGAAGTGCACCAAATATTTCACTCACATTTTGCCAGTTATTTTTAAGACCCATGTGATGAGGTGGTGATTAATTCCCAAACAACTGAAACTCCTGAAAGCCAGAAGCAACAATGAAACAGCGCTTTTCTGGTAAGGTAACGAATGAATTTAACTGTCATGGATCCTACAACGAAATATGTGAGGTACTGAATCAATTGCCTTCAACCCGACACAAATTCAGACTCCGTGGCTGCTACTGAGGATTTTTTTATGGATAAACCCAATAACACTTTGCCCGACCAGTGATTCGAACTATTGCTCAGCACCAGCAGTAGCAATTGAGACCACTAAACCAACGAGGCAGTCAGTAATTATGAAGTGTTCTATTTAAATAACTTTTTTTTTGCTTTTTTTTAAAACTTTAGATATATTAGATAGAAACTTTATTTTACCTTTATTCCTCTTTATTTTTTAGGCAACGTTTCATCATCTGCCTAGCTTTATTCCCAACTACGTTTTTTTATGTCCGTGTATTTTAAATTGAACGAAACGACGGAGCAACTCCCCAGCAACACATCTATCTGACATTAAGTGAGCTTGTTTTCGGTAACCCTGACCGCTTACACGCAGATGACTACGGAACCAGTTACATCATCGTTTTGGTCGAAAATCCTACATTCACACAGGCGCAGGCGCAGGTGTGAGATCACCGGCAATAAAATTACATGCACAGGTGTTCCGATTGCAATCTGTGGTCCTGCGTGTATCACACAAGATATATTGTATCTCAGAAAGGGATTATAGTCGTAGATATGAGAACGGTAAAAACTGTTAGATTATGCCAAAGAAAGTGCCAGATCTCCAGGTCGTCTCGACAGCTACATTCTGCAACTACAAGGCTACGTATTCACCTCCACGGACCCGCTGGAGAACGAGCAGTCGCGACCTCAGGAGCACTTGATACCGACAGCTGGGGCAGTTAAATATGACTGCTCGAGCAGTCCGTAGATAGGCGCAGTCTAGAAAGTAGAAAATTAATACTATAAACCTGAATCATTATGAGGCCCTTTACAAAGCAAAAACCCCCCATAGCAAAACCAAAACTGCCATTTATTAAGGCGTCTAGCAAATATCAATAACAGCGATACTTACTTATCAAAATCAAAAATTTTTATTTCACATAGGCCCATGAGGGCACTTATAAAACGTCGACAACAGGTGCACGGTTCGGGTTGGTCGATTCCATGGAGAAGAACCGGCAAGAAACTCCATGGTTACTCTTTTAAAAACTGGTTTGGTTTTACAAACTGATTGTTACAATTTTGAATAGGTACTTAGATGTGAGAAAAACGTAGGCCTAGTAACAAGGAAGAAGTCCTTATGAGAGCTAGCACTACAAAAAAAAGAAATATAAATATTTATATACACACGACCTACAATGTTCTCACATTCACAAAAAAGAAGTATGAAAGAATCTATATAAAAAAAAGAAAGCTAAATAAGCTGTGTTACTTCTAATATTATTATCTTACAAAATGTAACAAGTCTGTACATAAAGAGTAAAAGCTAAGGCAATATAATATTGCAAAACGAACACAATAAGGTAGAATAAAAATAAAACTATACCAGAATAAAATAAAATAGAAGAATCATATTATCCTAACGCGTGGATTATAGAAGCTAAAGACCACAAATGTGCTGCTGCTGAGAGCTGCCAGGGAAGCCACATGTGCAGAAGGACCTATTGCCACACATCCTTATCTTCAACGTAGTTCTTAATTTTGTAATATGCTTTTTTAATAAGGACACGTTTAATATGGGTTTTAAACTTTCCCTCAGTTAGTTCAGTGACTGATTTAGGCAATTTGTTGTAAAACCGTATGCTGTTTACAAGGAACGACTTGCTCGTCTTTGCTAGTCTGAATCTAGGTATTACAATTTCGTGTTTACTGCGTGTATTGATATTATGAAAATCGCTTCTAGTCTTGAAGAGTCCTAGATTTTTGCGAACATACAAAATATTTTCTAAAATGTACTGTGAAGGCAGTGTTAAAATATCAATTTCTTTGAATTTCTCTCTAAGAGACTCACGAGGACCCATTTTATAAATTGCGCGGACCGCCCTCTTTTGTAATATAAAAACTGAATCTACGTCCGCTGCGGAACCCCACAGCAGTATGCCGTATGACATAATGCTATGGAAATAAGCAAAGTATACTAGCCTAGCTGTGGCTATATCAGTTAGCTGCCTTATTTGTCTTACTGCATATGCAGCAGAGCTTAACCTACCTGAAAGAGTTCTAATGTGGGCACCCCACTGTAATTTGGAATCAATAGTAATACCCAAGAATACAGTTTCTGCAACAGCATCGAGTTTATTGCCGTCAAGTTTTAAATTTAGACCCACTTGTGGAACATTTGGTAACGAGAACCGTAGACACTTTGTTTTGTTCGCATTCAGTAATAGATTGTTAGCTGCGAACCATTTCGAGAGAACACCTAGACTTTCGTTCACATGTAAAACATCCGTATCTTTTCTATGTATTTTAAAAATAAGCGATGTGTCATCAGCAAAAAGAATTATATCTGATAAGTTGGCCATCATGAATGGAAGGTCATTGATATAAACTAGAAATAAAAAAGGGCCAAGAATTGAACCTTGAGGCACGCCCATCTTGACTAGGGACCCAGATGAAGTCGCCCCATTTACATTAACTTTTTGCTGCCTGTTTGATAAATAAGAAAGAATAAGGCCAGCAGCTTGACCACGAATTCCGTAATGATGTAATTTACAAATGAGTGTATTATGATCGACGCAGTCAAAAGCTTTGGAGAGGTCACAAAAAATCCCAATGGCATCCTGAGATTTCTCCCAAGATTCCAGGACGTGACTGATGAGTTTAACTCCCGCGTCAGTCGTCGACCGACCTTTCGTGAAACCAAACTGCTGACTATGCAGAATTCCATTTGAATTAAAATGTGACAACATCTGATCCAGCATGATTTTTTCATAAATTTTACTTAATGCCGGGAGCACAGATATGGGTCGGTAATTAGAAGGATCACACTTACAACCTGATTTAAAAATTGGTACTACTTTACTATGTTTCATTAAGTCGGGAAACTTGCCACTGTCCAAGCATTGATTGAATATACCCGTCAGGACAGGAGCAATTGAATCAATAATATCTCCAAGCACCTTGACGGATATCCCCCACAAGTCTTCAGTATTTTTGATATTAAGACTATTGAATGCTTTTTTAATGGTGTCAATAGAAAAGTTTATAAGAAAGTTTACATCAAGATAGAATGAAAATATCATGTATGTTGTTCCAAACACTCTGATCGTTGCATCGAATTGTTAATTGAAGATAAATCAACAAAAACTTCACAATAAAGAAAGTATGTCTATGTACAGTAGGTATGTGTAAACAATAACTTTCAAAAACAAACTCTCGAGATAAATGGTAAATTTTTGTTATTAGAACAGAATTTTATCATTTATCTCTCTTCAACATTGATCTTGAACTTTAAGACTAAGATAATTCAAGTACTTATCTGAAGATCGCCATATCTTATCATCTATATATCAGCCGGTCAGATGTATTAATTCAGCATAAACAAAAGTGGGGAAAACAACTATTGACTTCTTCAGATGACGAAAAGTCTTTTATCAATGTGAAATGAATTTAATGTTCTGCCCTGTAGCTCCTATTATAGTACGGGCGCGGGGGCAGAGTTGGGTTGCGGGTCTGTTTAAGCAGGCTATCGCGTCCCTGAAACGTAAATGGCATTTGAAAGAACATCCCTTCCGCTCCAACCAGGGAACTAAACATTAAAATCAATAAAGGGTATAATATTCTAGATATCAAACTCCAAAAACGTATCCAAGGCGAAAAGATAAATTTTACGGGGGCAAGTTTATCATTTCGCCTTGGGTAAAACAAAAAGCCTGAGTAAAATGTCAACACAGCTGAGCAAATAGCCGCTCATTGTAGCCTTAAATCTTTAAAACATGGACGGCCTTGATAGCACCTGTCAGGAATGTGCGGAACCAATAGTCCGCGCCACAAACAACTGAAGCCCTGCGAAAAATTCGTGGTACTAGCCATTACAACGCGCCATTGACAGCTACTGCCAGAAGTCAAATCTGACAACTGTAATATCAAAATTTTGTTGCACACTTGGTTGCACAGGAACATTTTTAAAGCAATTTAATGTACCTAGTGACATAGACACTAGAGCCGCGTCAAAAGGACGGACTCTGTTTGGGAACCCCAATAATTGGATATGCCATTGTCATTCTGATATACATTTCAAGTTCATAAAATAAATTGAAGACGTGGTAAACAATTACTGCAATAGAAATTATTGTAATAAGTAATTTATATGGCTGTCCAAGGCTCTCAATTTGCACATTGTTTTCGAAATCTCGATTTGCCAATACATGCTAATTTTAGGTTGATAACGCAATTTCACGGTTTAGGAAAGTTATGTGGGCTTCATTTTAGTGAATTGACAAAATCGTTAAAGTTTCCATTCCATAAATACGGACACAAAAGTGTGAAGGAGAAAAGCGATTGCTGAGTTTAAATGTCATTATTTATGTCCTACCAGAAAGAAATACATATGAGCCGATGCATAGCTTTCTCTCTATCTACAAACTCATTAATATTAGTAGTAATTTTTAACCGTGGTGCTAAACAACTGGGCTTCTGCCAGATGTAATGTCCCTTTGTGCCTATTGGCTTTGTTTTGTTCTGTCTCCTGCTTGACATGGAGGGAAGTGGAAACATACTTTTCTTACTCCTCCACTATTATTTTCTGATTAATTTCGTTGCAGGATCCAAGACAGGTAAATTCATTCTCCGGGACACGTCGAGCTTCATTGTCTTGGCGCTTTTCTGCTGCGGTGATTGCCACTGTTGATTCTGGCTTTCACCAGTTCAGTTTTTCAGGAGTTTCAATGGTTTGGGAATAGTGTGGTGGGTTTGTCTCTATCTACAAAGTCGTAAACGTGCAGGTATTGTTCAGTCCATTCTGAATTTATGTCTAGGATGAATAAAAATTCAAACATTGAAGTTTGTCAAAACAATAAGCGCTCATCCGACAAGCGACGGAGCTGGCCTTGGTACAGACCTTCTATATGTGGAAGTACGGGTCGGTGGGCCGACACGCAGTTAGTGAGCACATTCATAAAACATGGCTAAAGTGATGATTACTGAGTTAGCCCTTTTTAGTTTTGAAGACTTGATTTCGCAATGTTTAATTTCAAACAAGTTATAGCAGCATAATAGTAGAGTTCTTTGCTTGTCAAGGCATAAAAGAATAGCATGAGGTGGAAATCAAAAACGATCCTGTCGTATAAAAGCTAGTATATTGAAATACTAATGAGACCTTCATCAGGCTTCATGATTAATCAATCTAGGCTTCTATTCAATTGGAAATGTCCAATTAATCAGCAGTTGTCCACCGCAATCGAAAATTACATACAAATTAAAATTGCTACGGCTTCTTTCTCCCGATTCTGACTTGGTTTGACTATAAAAAGCCTGAGATTTCCAACAAAGACATCATTCATCCACCATTCTTCCATCTGCAATCTTCGCTACTAAGAAACACTCCAAGATGACGCAACTGAACAAGATCTACTTCGTCATCGCCGTCTTCGTGGCCTGCTTCTGTCTCTTCGCCGAAGCACAGCTGACGTTCACCTCCAGCTGGGGAGGCGGGAAGCGCTCGAGCGTTGCCCCTATGTCGTGCAAGAATGAAGAAGCCGTTGCTACGATCTTCAAGTTGATCCAGAACGAAGCTGAACGGTTCATCATTTGCCAACAGAAGTCTTGAAGACCAAAAGACGAACGACGCTTTTTTGAAGACCCTACTGCGATGTTGTAATGGACAATTTGTTAAAAAATTTATTCTTATGTTTATGTTTTCTTGAATTTACAATAGAGACATGGTAAACCGTTTGTTTTGAGTTTCATTTTCTTCACCGAAATGAAGATATCTTGACATCTCCACGTATTTAGACTGACTATAAAGTAATCAAGGGTCATGTTTAGTTTTTTCTAAATACGCATTACGCCTTTTGTTTAATCTATCACCTTGCAAAACAGTCAACTTGCTTATTGTAACTAGCAGTTAGAACTTCGGAAAATTGGCCCTGAACTATACAAATCAGTTGGCAATGATGTGGTTAACCACCATGAACCAAATATGGTAAATTCCTTGCCAACGCTCCCGATACAATAGTTTCACAGATTATTCCGCGAGCGTGTACTGTGTATGTAGGTTTGTCCGTTGCGGACACCGTTATCACTCAGCGTCGCTCATACGGAACAGGTAATCGGTACGTGGGAACTACTCCACAACTCCACATCACTGTTCGAAAGTGATGTCCATTGTTTGACCAATATTTTGTCTAGTTTTACGGTTTTCGCTTTCAATTTTCCTACTTGCAGTTGAGGCTGTCTGGTATTTATGTAGATGACCTTTTGAAATTTGAATCTGGTTTTTCGTGTTCTTTTAAAAACAAGCCTGATATATGAGGAAATTAAATAATTCTTCGTTTTCCTTATTTTAAATGATTATTATTATTAAAGGCACGACCAGTAATTTTGGGCTGAAGGGAAAATTAGTCTCATTTGTATTACAGATCATGTTTTTGAAAAAATTGTGCAATATGCGTAAATAGTAACAGAGAATCCAAGTCTGTAATTTAACGTATGCTCTTCATCTTCCATGTCTTACACTCAGTTAACGATCCACATCAATCCAACTAACAAGGGTTACCCACCTACTAATAAAAAGAAAGATCCAATCAAGATAATCCCATAATCTACACAAATTAACATGTATAAAAGTTGAAAAAAAAACTAATTACTCTACAGGCATAATTACTTAAATTTAAATTTATTATAAAACCGCACATCATAATTACATAACGTGCATAAATAAAACCACTTTCGTTGAAACTACAGTCTACACAAAACACGTTTTATCAATTTTATTATTGCGAGTATGCAAATCAGTTGTTAGTCTTGTTTAATCGATGAGTTGAGGATTTGAGATATCGATATTTTGACAGGATGACAAGTGAGAATATGAAATGCTACAATTTGGACAGTTGAGTTATCATTCTTTTTTTAAATCAACTCTACTGTCTCATTATTGTATTGTGTATATACAGGGTGATTTGTTATTCGATGCGGTCCTTGAAATGGGTGATACTAGACCTTATTTGCAACAATTTTAACCCCGACAACATGGGGTCTAAACTGACTGGTTTTGGAGATATCGAACTTTAAAGGTTTTTCGAAAAATTTCTACCTCTCCATCATTAACTGCTTATTGTTAGAAAGTAATGATGGTCACCACTTAGAATTTATACTTTTCTGATAGAATATGAACGACTGAATCTAGTGAATACAAGTTTGTTATAAAACTAATCATATCTTGAGAAATTAAGTGTCATAAAGTTTCTGTTTTGAAGTTTTCTGAAAACTTCCCTTGTCTTTCAGAGCATATTTAAAAAAATAAATGTATGACACTTGGTTTACAAATTACAGGAAAAACTTTCTTGTCTCATTACGTTTCTAAAATGGTGCCACAGTACTAACTTTTAGTTAGTGTCTGACCAGAAAATTAGGGTTGTTACTGACAAGGTAGTAAATCAACGAAAATCGGTTGCAATGTTTTTTCGACCCAACATTTTTTTTCTGTGGTTTTTGTCCAAACTTTTATCTGATATAAGCTTTTTGAGTCAATGCGCTTAATCCTGGCCCTAATTACATAATCATATCAGGCAAAGTCGGTTTTTATTCGGAGTATTTTACCTATGGACCAGATAGTCAAACCATCAATTCTCTTCCGTTTAAAACAGCTACTTGAAACATAAGTACAATGACGGAATGTTTTTAAACTCTCGTTTCATAAAAAAAAACTACACTGGCGTGCATTAAAGTTAGGTCACCCTACTGGTAGGACAGGTAAAAATACTCCAGATAAAGCGCGATTTTGCCTGATGTCATCGACCAGGATTTAGCGCATTGACTCAAAAAGCTAATATCAGATAACAGTTTGGACAAAAACCACAGAAAAAAAATGTTGGGTCGAAAAAACATTGCAACCGATTTTCGTTGGTTTACTACCTTGTCAGTAACAACCCTAATTTTCTGGTCAGACACTAACTAAAAGTTAGTACTGTGGCACCATTTTAGAAACGTAATGAGACAAGAAAGTTTTTCCTGTAATTTGTAAACCAAGTGTCATACATTTATTTTTTTCAATATGCTCTGAAAGACAAGGGAAGTTTTCAGAAAACTTCAAAACAGAAACTTTATGACACTTAATTTCCCAAGATATGATTAATTTTATAACAAACTTGTATTCACTAGATTCAGTCGTTCATATTCTATCAGAAAAGCATAAATTCTAAGTGGTGACTATCGTTACTTTCTAACAATAAGCACTTAATGATGGAGAGGTAGAAATTTTTCGAAAAACCTTTAAAGTTCGATATCTCCAAAACCAGTCAGTTTAGACCCCATGTTGTCGGGGTTAAAATTGTTGCAAATAAGGTCTAGTATCACCCATTTCAAGGACCGCATGGAATAACAAATCACCCTGTATGTATTTGGTCATGAGAGATAGTATAAGTTTTAACGTATAGGGCCAGTTAGATACGATTTTTCCCAAAGCAGTGTTACTTTAGATTTTTTCTACTAGGAATTAAGTAGATACCTAGAATATGGGTTGGTCGAAGCTAAAGTTGAATAATATAAGCCTTAGCTAACCAAATAAACCTTTGAGTGTACAAACACATACATGTTACCTACTCGTATCCCACGATTCGCCACACCTACATTTTAAATCCCAACGAAACCAAAAGTTCGCTCAACTTGTTGGCAAACTACTAGACTGGGACATATAGGTACTTACTCCTCCCTCCTCGCGTCGTATTCCTCATTGCTGAGGGTCGTGATTCCCCCGACGTGAAGTCATTTTGAGCTTGACGATGCTCCGCCATCTGCTTCTGTCCTTGGCAGAATGAAGAGCATCGTAAAGTTTCGTGTCCAGGGAAGAGCGAATTTGGTCCGACCATCTAAGTGGTACTTACTACTTCCATACTTAAATTATATTACCTATGCGAAAATAACTTGGTCTGTCTGTTGGTTTCTAACCTTTTAACGGCTAAACTAATTTGACACAATGTCTACTGTATAGATATGACCGGATTATACGATTTTATTTTCATCTCAGCATTTTGTCGAGTTAGGGCGCTCCTTCACCGCGAGCATTCACCTGTAATGTAACGTTACAGATTCGAACATTCGAAGGCAATAGAGCATCAATTATGTTACATTACAGGTGAATGCTCACGGTGAGAGAGCGCCTTTAGAGTTTTTTTTTCTCAACATTGTTTTAGTGGCTTTTAAAGTAGAGCTTATGGAGGCAAAGTTAAAAAAAAATAGACCAAAGAAACGATAGATGGGCTGTGTTGAAGATGATTATTCCTGATGCAACAACGGTCATGCATGAGACAATGAGTGGAGGAGGAAGTAATACTACGCTGACTTTACAACTAACCAAATAAATAAGAATAAGGAGAACGATATCCGCTCTGGACTAAAATGGAAAGGTTTGGAGGAGGCCTATGCCAAGAGGCACATAGAACTTCGTGACATAAGTACTATAATACAACTAGATTAAATATAATTACTGTAAACGAAATTCGGAAATAAAAGGCTAGATATTATTATTATAAGGAGAACGATACGATTAAATTACTTTAATTTGTCACAAAAGAAGTTAACATTAATTTTCCATAAGGCATCGTTTTCGATTTCAACGTGAGTGAAGCCGCGGACTACAGCGAATGCATTCTAAAGCTAGACTGAGCTTACACAATGGCCATAGTTTCAAAGTCGCAAGTTGCTCTGACACGCCCATATTCGCAGGACCTGTTTGACAAGCTTGCAGAACTCTTTGTGTTCGCCATATTGCCGATGTGGAAATTATGTTGATGCAAAAAATATGATGCATGACACGGATTTTAAGAGGATTTGATTCAGATCCTTCCGGAGACGCTGGACTGTCTAACCTGCGCCTCCTCCTACGCTGGACTGTTTAAAAGTAACCGTGACCCTGGAACGTAAAGGACTATTGTCGGAACACCGTGGATTTTAGTCAGCACGAGTCTGACAGTCCTTTCCGCTCCATCCTGGATGGGGAGGACTCATTGGATGATTTTACTACGTAAAAAATAGGATATGATTGTTTTAATAAGTTGGTATCTGGGCCAGGGTTGGCATGTTTAAAACAAGTTGTTTTAAAACACCTGTTTTAAACAGTGTTTAAAACAGTTTGAAATTAAACAGTATTTTTTATTACACGTTTTAACTACTTTTCATGGCGGATTAATGCCTGTAAAATGAAAATATATTAGTATTCAGGGGTCTTAATAGCTTAACATTAAATAATTTGAGTGTATGCCCCTGGTGTGTCACATTTTTTAACTTTTATTGGCATTGTAATGAAATAATACTTCAAAATATTAGAAAAAAAAAACAGTAGATGTTTTTTTTTCATTCATATTTTTTTGGAAATATTTCATTACAAACAGCGAATTTGAAAAGATCTAACCGATAAATATGACCGAAACTAAAAAAAAAACAAAAATAACATTTGTATAAAACAATTTGAACATTTGTTATAAAAAGTTTTTTTTTGGTATTTTTCTTTCCTTAAATTCCAATCGGAAAAGGCGAAGGGCTTAAGCCTATACAGCCTGTTTTATAAAGTTAAAAAAAAAACTGTTTCTTTTCCTACCCTGATCTGGGCACAGGTTTATAAAGGTTAATCCTATGAAAACGTTTAATAACTTTTTGTTTTTTTGTAACCTACTAAATATTTTGTAGGTACCTACTGATGAAGCTAAAATCATACATTGAATTCATGGTCATAGTTTGCGTGTCAATATACGACTATGTCCGTTACATCCTTTTAAGCTCATACTTCTTCAACTTTCTTCAACTCTTAAAATAAGTACTTGCCGCCAAACTGTCTCTTGAAAGTACATATTGCCACGCCATGGCGTTCCATCACCCGTTCGTTGAGACTGCTCAGTTGATAACGACCGATTAAGTCATAAGTTATAATAATAAAACCAGGTTTTTCCAAATAGGTATGTTTCATCATAATGTATTTACCATTATTTAAATAAACCGTTCACTAACCGAACTTGAAACGGTAAAGCTCATGAACAAAAGAAAAATGTCATTTGTTAACCAAGTAGGTAGTTATCTGTAAAGTGCTGCATAGTTCTTTTGTGGTGCATGGACACAATCGGACCCATAGATATGCAGAATGTACTGAGCCTATCATAGCCAAACGTCAATAAAAAGCGATTAGAAATGTAAGAGAGACAATCATGTAATGTGTATATTATGTCGAACAGGACAGAGATAGGTGGACAAATAATGCTTTAGTTATTGTTCTGAGGGTTGAACGGAAACCGCCATCTTGTTTTCCAATTTAATTTTCGCGGGCAATTTTGCAACCGTCAACGGCATCAACGCCCTGACAATGACATCCAACGATGCAGCACTATATCTGTCTGTACCTACCTTTAATGATACGTTTTATATGGAACAATGTTGATTACATTGAAAAAGATTAATTTATTCCATAAATTATCGTCACGGACTGCATAATATGCCGACAATCTGATTTATTGTTTATCTGAGTTAATTGAGATTCAACTCACTCCCACGACTGCCCTGCCTAGTTGGATACAGACAACTATATTTTACTGATTGATGCAGATTTAAATGGTTTAGTACACCATAGATACCTTTTCTTTCCGTTTTTTTTTTAATAGTTCTGTTTGTGTCATTTGTTTCTCAAACGCGAGACCCGCAATCAAAGCTTTCCGCCAAATTAAATTACTTATTTCAGCTGAATTTTCGTTAAACTGTGGTGTTTTCTGTGAGTGTGACTAACCTGAGAGTTGGGTAGCTAGCCGCTGCTGACAGCGGCAAAACTGACATAATTAATTCTCTATATTTATTTATGTTTTTTATTTATTTATAAATTGGATATTTGAGATTTCCGCTGTTATATTATCTGACTCACATTGTTTTAACTACCTTAAACGGTATACCGTTTAATGGTCTTCAGTTTTATATCAAGCCTCATAGATGCCGAATTAGGGATTTATCATTTTACTAACGTAAGTAATTAATACGAATGGATAAATCAAAATGTAATTACGCATTTGAATACGAAATGAGTCATAACTTTGGGATTAACAGTGCACGCATCAAAATTATTACCTTCTTTTAACGAGTTAATTATAATTTATAAGCAGACATTTCAGTCAAATTAGAAAACGAAAACGCATAACTAGAAATTCACGTCATGTAACGTCACAAAAGACTGTATGCGCCGATTGATTTTTTTAAGATTTCTTACAAGACCATTAATCATCAGTCAGTAATGAGATGTCAGCAATTTTAATTCTAGCTAGTTGATTTAGAATTCAATTATCTAGTTTTTTATTTGTCTATTTCTAATACATAAATCGAATACTCCAAAATAACATAATGCACGTTTCACATTATTCCTAAACACTAACAACCTTTTTGGTGTTGTGACCCAGGTCTACAAAACGTCAAATTTTGTGTTATTGGCCATAACGGCCGAAAAACTTCTTCGAAAACCATTTTAATTTAAAAATAAATCAATATATCTTTTTTATAAAATTTTAATGGCGTTATCCAATAATTTTATGATGCAGTTGCCAGTGTTAGTTACCTAAAAGAAGGATCTTCTATTAAAAAATGTGCTAGGTATTATAAGCAGGTTTTAACTATTTCAAACCTCCTTAGCAACATCGTAAAACAATTTAACAGCATCTCATAAAAAATTTAAGAGAGTACGCGTTGACGCGAACATAAATCTTGCATTTCCCGGCGCGGGCGCATACTGTCGTAGCTAAATACTTCTACTGCACTTTCGTGTGCGAATCTTCTAATTGCTCGGTAGAAAGTCATCGCGGCAGTTTTTTTCATCAAACTATTCAGTGCTTCCGAGCTCCGGCAGTATGATTTTTGTGCGTTACTTTACTTTATTATTATTACGTTTAGATTCCTCTCTAACAAGATGAAAGTCTGATCACACTTTTAATGAATTCCGTTTGCATTCCCGCGACGACTGCAAGCGGTCTCGGAAAGTGAATCACGTTAAACTCACGAAAGTCGATAATTAGGTGGTTAAATTCGCTAATTAGTTAGTTAGGTCCTTAATTATTATGATTAGTTTGTCACATTATTTTTTTTAATATGCAGCACTGTTAATTACATTTATCTGTGTTCAGATGTTTCTATGTTCACCTGTTTAAAGAACCTGTATATCATGATGGCTTCCTAGAGTTATCCTGCTTCTGAGGTCTCGTAGTTGGTTACCTTAACGTTGAACTATTATACGGAGTCAATATTGGAGGTATACAGTTGCGTATAGGCAGCAGTGAGATAATAATCATCAGTAGCTTTCTGATCGTCAAAAAAGTCAACACTCTCCAGCCGTATCTGAATGAAAACTGGAACTATTAGGAATCATAGTCGTAGTTACAACTGAAAGACTCAGGGCTTCAACAGCAGTTGATATAATTTGATCATGTAATACCTATGACAAACTGCAAAAATCAATTGCATTCGAAATGTGGTCCGGTAATTCTTCTAAAATAAATGATGTCATGGTGGTCATATAACAACATCTAAGTAGGTGGATCAACAGGTGTATTGAAAGATTTGCATAAATGCATCGTTTAGGACGTTTATTGCCCGTGGTACTACCCGTTGTACTACCAGTAGTACCACGGGAAAAAAAATTACCCGTGGTACTACCAAGCGATCTAGTAGTACCACGGGAAATTTTAATTTATCCGTGGTACTACTCACTTATTTTATATTATAGATTAATTATTCACAGTTCTCTGTATAATCTTCCGTACCTATACCATCTCCTTATTACTTTGCAACATTTTTTTTTTAGTTTTTAAAATTGTCGGAACGAAACGGAAGACTTGTTTGCTATAAATGTGCACTTTTTGTCGAAAAGAGGAAGTGTGAATTGTATAGAAATATCTCAACCATTCAAAATTACGTCCTGCCAATCCAATGCTGCACATCAGCTTAAGTTATTTGACTTCTGAATGAATAACTGTCTGCTTTTCAAATTGGTGTTCGATTTACTTGGTTGTATACAATCAGGGAGCCAAAGAGCATATCAAGATCTCGTGATGCCTTACCTACTTACAAAAAAACGTATCATATTTTTTCTCCTCCATTAAATGAATGCTTTCACAAATATTTGGTGTCAACAGGAATTAACGACTCCGCTTAATTGCCTAACATCAACCATTGTAACTGCACTGAAGCATACCAAGTGAAGAATGTCTAAAACTCGTCGTTACAGATGAAAACTTACACTAATGCACTATTTCCTACTCGCCTGCACTCGTAGGTATGATCAAATAATAGATTTGGTGTTTGCATTACTTAATAGGCAGGCAATGCAGAGTACCTATTGATAAGGACTTCAAAGTGCATAAATATTTCGTCAAATTAGTTCGTGCAACACTTCTGCACCGGCGAAATTAAATAAATTTTGTTAAATTTTGGACCCAAATAATGGATTTAAGGAAACAGAAAAACTCCATCCATAAACTCACCTCAGTCCACTGCATCCAAACGCATACACAACACGTTCCGAGACTGATTTCGATAGAAAACAATCGAGAAGCAGCAGCCCTCGTGCGCGACCGGACGCGGGCACGGCGGCGCACCGACTGAGTCCGACTGACCACTATCAGCCCGCCTGCTTCTGGCCAGACAATGGTCGGAGACCAGATTGCCAAGAAAAAACAAAAAAAAAATCACTACGTACGCTACACGCCCTGTTTTGTTTACGGCGGTGCGCGTTTTCGCCCCACTTCGCGGGATGATTCGTTTACTTCACCTGTTGCAAGTTAAGCCGAGGATAAAATTCAACAACAGAATTACTTGGACTTTGCTAATTGATCTTATGCATCCAGGTAAAATAAACAATTCAGGCTGACTGCACTGTAATTTTGATGCCTGTTTCGTTAGACCTGTTAGACGACTTCAAGAACGTGACGTGTGGAGCAGATTTTTGAAACCTAAGTTATTTATGCATAGAGTCTATTATACGTAGTCAGGCAACTTGTTACACGTGTCAAGTAAAATACAATCAGACACCTGTGCACTAAAATAAATTAAATATCAAATGCACCATAAAAGTTCCAAATGACTGCTAGCTCAGACAAATCTACCCTGGTTCGTTATGAAATTATGATGCATTCATCAGCCTTCATCGTTTACCTAAAAATTTGTGGCCAACAGATGCACAAGCCCCTATTTGAACAAAATATCCAAGCACAGTTGTCTCGTTTAGTGTATCATAGAAAGTAGGTGTCGATGTAGGTACCTACAAAAATTTGTTAAGTTTTCTGTATCCAGTCCAGCAAAAGCTGATGTGTGTGGATAGGTGTAGTAGGCAAGTGGATCTGCCGCCAGTTGTGGTCATTTTATTAGCTGTTAAACTGGTTTAGTGCTGGTTCGATTCCTGCACGAAACAAATACTTGTCTCACCGTCATCATTGTTAATGTAAAACGCAGTGATTTCTCGGAATTTCAATCAATGAGATAATGAGAAGCTAACGAAATTGATGAACAGTCGTTCATGCGTATCGTAGTTGCAAATTAACAACTTTACTGAATCAGATGAGGTCAGGTAATGTTGCAACACTTTTATACTCCGAAGAAAAGCTTGCAAGGTGCAAAGAATCTACAATTTCTTCAGCATTCAGCAGGTTCAAAACAAAATCAGCGCCTGACCATCAAGAACTACATTCTAAATTATAGTATACCAGCGCCATCTAGCGTCTGCACAATACCAATTACTTCACATTTTAATTCGACCTAAATTCAATAAACTGATACCAACGAATGTAACAATAAAATAAAATATTTATTTAAATATCGATACATAAAAATACATCACTTATAAATCTTGATTTTACAACTAAAATTTGCTAATTTCATTTCAACTCTGCGGGCATTTGGCACCCTTTGAGCGCCGCCAATATATTATTAGCAGTGAGTTCACTCATTATGTTCCTCGTCTCAATAGCTGCACTACCAATATGGGGTAGAACCACACAGTTAGGCAGCTTGAGAAGTGGATTGTCTAAAGGCAATGGCTCAGGTGTGGTCACATCAAGCCCCGCTGCCCATATAGTTTTATTCTTCAAAGCTTCGATCAACGCAACCTGATCAACCGTACCTCCGCGACTAGTGTTCACAAAAATAGCCGTCTTCTTCATCTTTTCAAACGCTGCTTTATTGAATATCTCTTTAGTTTCAGGTACTAATGCTGCACAGCATATGATGAAGTCGCTTTGTGCAAGTATTTCTTCAAAGGTAACTTTAATGGCGCCTGTTTCTTTTGCTTCGGGTCTTTCACTGCGGTTGTAGTAGAGAATTTGTTTAGTGTTAAAAGCTTTGACGCGTCGTGCGACGGCCTGCCCGATGCGGCCGAAGCCAACGATGCCGACTGTGGAGTTGGCGAGGCCGGGGCCAGTCATCCAGGTCGGTGCCCACGACTTCCAGCCTCCGGTGCGGGCTTCATGCTGCGCCTCAGGCAGACGACGGGATGTTGACAGAAGAAGGGCGAGCTGGAAATATAGAAGACATTAATTATTAAACAGAAAGACTTGCCTATAAAGCTAGAACTACAACATAATTAGTCATTAGGTGCGTCCACACAGAGCGCGCAGCCTCGCGAGGCATTTGCCGCGCGAAGCAGTTCGATTAGCGTGGACGAGTCTCGGCCGAAGCAAGCGCGCGCGATGACGCGGTCGAGCGACCGAGCGCCCAAGCCATCCAGTCTCGGCTTTTGCTTTGCTCGCGTATATTGTTTCGTGCCTGGGTCGAAAAACAATAGACGCATCCACACCAATGATATTATAAGTAAAAAAGTGTAGATACGTTATACGCGCTCAAAAACATACACGCTCAAATGTGGTTGATTCACAAACCTTGACCTCAGTCCGACGTTGCCAGCGTCACGGGATGCACTTCACGTACTACAGAGTGAATCAAAAGTAAAAGTGACTCAAAACCACTGAAAATGCCGTCGTGTGTGATGAAATATAGTACAAATTATACAAGCAAGACATCTAAAAGTCAAAGAATCACTTATCATTCGTAAATATACTATTTATCTTAATATTTTCACAAATAAAACATTACGTTTCTATAATATGGCGTCGTAAAAGAAAGAGTGCGAGTGAGAGTGCGAGTGAGACAAAAGAGAGAGCGACACCATCTAGCTGTCACTTTTTTTCTTATTGGTTTTATCAAGCTATCCTTTTTACTTGTAGTGAAATGTAACGTGTGTGAATAAAAAATGTGTATGTGTGCTGCCTCTCTGCGCGGTACGCTTTTTTCTGTTGTTTTGTACGTGTATAACATATCTATGACTTATAATATCATTGATCCACACACAGCAAGCTGCCTCGCGAGGGTGCTCGCTGGGTGGACGCACCTATTGGAAATGGTTTTTCAGTTCGTATACTACACTTTTAGATCATTGTTAGATATAATGAAAAGTCATATTCTGAAGAAGTTTTGCCTGTATTAGTTGTTTTAGCCCTTTACAATGAGATTAAAATCAATGTTGCTGGACTGTAAACAGAAAGTGTGCCTTTGCCCAAAGCGCTTTTATCTTCTCTCATCACACCTGGTTGTCTACCAACTTTTCATACTGATATGCTTGTTGTGAAACATTTGGGCCTACAAATAGTATAATTTCTGTTCTAACCTTCAGTATTACTTGGTTTACCAAAGATATTGCAACTACTACTCACAGTAAGTTCAGCCGTTGCATCAGTAAGTACATCAGGAGTGTATCCAATCTTGATGCCTCTCTTTTTGCACTCTGGCACATCTATGTGGTCATGGCCCACAGAGATGGTGCCCACTACCTTCAAGCCTGGCCCAGCAGCATCCAGCAACTCCTTATCAATCTTATCAGTTAAGGAACAGTAGATGGCATTTGTACCAGCAACTTGTTTGAGGAGTTCTTCTCTTGGCATTACTGAGGGATAAGTGGATATCTTTACATCACATCTGTAATTAAAATTAAACTTTCTGATTAGTGAATTTTACTGAAAATTGGTTTAAGAAGTTGCGAAAATATTCAAAACTTATTAAATAATAAGTACCCTTTTTTGGGGAATAAAATCATCAAATGAGAACTCCAATCCTGGACGGAGTGGAAGGGTGTTTTAGATTCTTACTGACTAAAAACCACAAAACAAAAATTTTATGAGGGCACTTATAAAACGTCGACAACAGGTGCTTGGTTTGGGTTGGTTGATTCCACGGAGAAGAACCAGAAAGAAACTCCATGGTTACTCTTTTAAAATATGTAATGGTTTTACAAACTGATTGTTACAATTTTTTAATACTTAGATATGTGAGAAAAACATAGGCCTAGTACAATACCTGGCACAATGTCTCATTCCCTGAATCAATAATGATTGTAAGGCCCAAAACAAAATGGAAATATCAATGCATATTGTAAGTATTGATGAAATCTTTGCCATATGGCCACGGTGTAAAATACATAATTCTAAACAAGATAATAGTAGTTCTGATCTAAAAAGATTTTATTTTGTAAAATGTATGTACTGTTGTGTACTTAATCTAAATAATTAAATAAATATTTAGGTAAACACCAGCTATAAGGGTTCATTTTAATATGTTTGAATCGACATCTTAATTTGGGTAAAAATATTGTAGTATCAATAACTTACTCCTTTTTCAGTAGATCTATGCCTCCCTGAGGCATATCACTGCGCGTCACAAACACCTGGTATCTCCCGGAGCTCATCTTCCTCACACTAACAAGCACACCGCGGGCTAAAGACGGCGCAAACGACGCTACTCTTTTATAAATCATCAATCAATACGCTGTTTCTAGCCGGTTTCCAGGCTTCCTTGTTCGCGAGACAAGGCCGTTAATTCACTTCTCTGGTAGATATTTAGGCGTAGACAATTCACCTTTTTTCGACGAAGTTTCGCCCTTGAAAAGCGAAGGTTTCGCAAAGTATATTGTCATGTGAAGCGCAACCACCGTAGCAAGTATAACCTTGCCTCTAGTTGAACTTATGAACGATGATACGACGCTCATAATTATCAAGTTGCTGTTATTACGTAAAGTTGCTGTTCAACTCCATGAGTTAGAAGTGTTTTTCATAAATACGTGTTATTATTATCAGATATCATCACATGGTCGGTGACGACACAATGGTGTTGTTGGTTTTTGGAATACAATTATCGATAGTCGATATACAAAACAATAAATAAGATTTTTTATATTATACTGTGTCATAATCAATGGAACTGATTCATTTTACGTCAGTTTAATATTATTAATATCATTGAACAATGTAATAAAAACAATAGAATAATATTCAGAAACAGAAAGGTTTATAGGAAAATAACATTTTTTAAAGATCGACCTTTTTACCATCCTTGCACATCTCTAACACTACAGGTAACGTCACTGTCACATTGACATCTCGTTGTTCGTTCAGAAATAAGGCACTACAGCTTGTCAAAAAAGAGTGTGGAAAAATTGAGGTCGCTACTATTTAGAGTAGTTGCACAGAATACTTAATAGTACTAGTTGTTGAATAAACATAACAAGTAAGCACTGATTGTTGCGAAATAATGTAGAAAATAGTGAAATAACACGATGGAATTGTTTTTTGACACAGAAGCTACTCGAAGTTGACTTTTTAATAGTGTTTTCATAACAAACGTTTCGTAGTTTCAATTGTCACCGCATCAGTCTTTCTTGCCAAGCTGTACGAAAAGCAGGCGTAGAACCAAAGAAATTTAAAAGAACTATAGAGCGGGCATTGGGAATATTATTGTCATACAAAAATGTTGATGTCGGGCGTCAGTAGCGCTATCTAGCGTTGTATAGCAAAACCACGTATTAAAATAATTCATCAGAATATATTTTAGCCATTACACAATAGATGGCAGAACTGAGCATCGTGTGATAGGGGTGCAACATTTTAGAATGGCACAATTATCGATACATAAACATCGATAAAGTTAACTAGGATTTAAATATCAGAAAAAAATTAAAAAGTGTGTAAGGGCAGAACAGAAATTAAATTATTAGTTATTAATACAATCCTATATTATCAATTTGACGATTATGTTCAACAGTATTGTTATTAATCTATCGTCATTAACTTAGTCAATAACAACATAAAAAAATGTTTTTTTTTTCGCTCGTATGATTTGATGAAAACGTCTTTTTCTTTTGACCAACTTCCACCGTCTCGATTTTATTCTTCCCAATGATATTATAAGTAAAAAAGGTGTAGATACGTTATACGCGCTCAAAAACAGACGCGCTCAAATGTGGTTGATTCACAAACCTTGACCTCAGTCCGACGTTGCCAGCGACAACGGATGCACTTCACGTACTACAGAGTGAGTCAAAAGTAAAAGTGACTCAAAACAACCGAAAATGCCGTCGTGTGTGATGAGATATTGTACAAATTATACAAGCAAGACTTCTAAAAGTCAAAGAATCACTTATCATTCGTAAATATATTATTTATCTTAATATTTTCACAAATAAAACATTACGTTTCTATAATATGGCGTCGTAAAAGAAAGAGTGCGAGTGAGAGTGCGAGTGAGATAAAAGAGAGAGCGTCACCATCTAGCTGTCACTTTTATTCATATTGGTTTTATCAAGCTATCCTTTTTACTTGTAGTGAAATGTAATATGTGTGAATAAAAAGTGTGTATGTGTGCTGCCTCTCTGCGCGGTACGCTTTTTTCTGTTGTTTTGTACGTGTATAACATATCTATGACTTATAATATCATTGATTCTTCCCATGTCATAAAATGATCCTAACATTAAATGTGTCAAACGGCATGAAAATAAATGTTTTAATTAATTTTTGTGGACAGCTCGACCTTGAACAAAATAAAAATGTTTCAAAAGGGAGCTAGTCTCCTAAAAAAGTTTTTCCGTAAGTATCTCTTTCATTCATAAACAAGTCAGTATACGAAATTAATCATTTGGTATTTTAATTACTCTTCGACTTAATAAATATCGATAACACATATCGATAAACAGACAACTCTAATTCTTTAGCATATTGTCGTACAGCTACTGAGCAACAGATGGCGTTTATTTAAAAAATGCAAGAGTTCTAGAATAATATCAGACAAACTCTTAAAAACCAGGTAAAAATAAAAAAAATATTTAGGAAAACAAATTGATTTCAAGTCCACATGTTTTCTTATATCTTGATTTGCAGTTACGCAAAGCGCAACTAGGCATATTTTTCTATAATCGTCCAACGAAGTTTGAATTTTGACGCACGGTCACACGACCTGTCAGGCGGACGTCTCTAGCTATCTTATAGTGTATCATCTATGGACGTCTCAAACTCATAGACATTATAATCCTATGGACTGGAAATACCTACACCAAAAACGTGGATACCTACAAGTTCACCGTGGCACATAAAATGGCGGCCAATGCTAGGGTTGTGCCAATCAAGAAACATAGTGTTACTGTAACGAGTATGGATACTAGTATTCCTAGTACTTTTAGGATTACATAATAGTATTACGACTAGATACCATGATTGAAATATAATCCATGTAGTTACGTAAAAAAAAATGTAAATTTTCACATTTGCGCTATTGCTTGTAATTAAATATTATACATATATCTATGTGTTAGAGTTAATTTAAAATTTGACGATTAAATCGGATTGTACAGGTAAACCTTTGGACTTGTTAATTTGTCTTTTTAAAAAGTCTTTTGGTCCCGCCAAGTCTTCTATCACAACAGCCTTCAAATCAGCATTTTTTTTTCCTTCGTATTCTTTCATTGGGGCGTTCAATTGTTTTCTGTTGCTTGACATATTTTTCTTTAAAGGCTTTAATCTTCCAGTTTGTAAAACCTGTAATAGAAAAGATAAATAGTTAAATCAAATTTATTTCAAGGCCAAGGCCAATAATTACAGGCACTTTTGAATGGTCAAAAAACATAAAAATAAATCAGTACAAAATTGTTATGGTGCTACAGTTGTAGTCACAAGACATAATAACTGTGAAAGTACCGTAGGTGCCCATTCCAGAGCGAAGATCTCTATGGAAAAGAACGGACAAGAAACTCCATGGACACTTTTTACACTCAACGTAGCAAGTTAAGTGTACAGTTGACGGATTTACTTTTATAAACTTACGAAGTAAATAATAATATTATACTCTTTTAAAAAGTGTACAGTTAATATTAAAAAAAAAAAATAATGAAAAATTAAAATAGACCGTGGCAGCTAAGAGATTACCAGTCCCATCTGACAGCGCCTTTTCACGAACATGCCAAATGTATCAGCACTATTAACCAATAACTTAATTATGCACTGTTAAAAAATAATTTGCATATTGCATTTTATTGCTAAAAGTTATTTTCAAGTGACAGTTAACAAGTCTTTGACAGATTGCGGCGCTTGATGTGCTGCCGTCTGTTTGTCAGAAAACGGTTAAAAATTCAACATCTACATACCTCTTTGTGCACTGTTCCCACAAATTGATGGGTTCATCTATTACGGTAGATGGTTCCTTTATTACAGTAGATGTACAAGAAACATCAGATTCTTGAGTGTTGCTTGTTTCACAGAATACAAATGACTCTGGAAGTTGTTTTTTGTTGGATGTCTGAAAAAAAAATGAAATATGCATTACTATCCATATAACTTAGGCTAAAAAACCAGGCTGTTATTTAACAATCATTTTAATACACACTTACCGAAAATATTGTAGGTACAGAGTTCTCATGTAACCTAATAACATCAAGTGTTCTGTTAAAACATTTTTCTTCAAAGTGAAGTGAACACATAAGCCAGTCTTTACTTCGAGAACAAATTTTTTGACTCTAGTCCAACCATTTTTTCTTCAATCTTTCATTTTTGGGAAACCTATAAATGATTAGTATTTTTTTATCCATACATCATTTGGTAACAGTTTCAGTGTAACGAAGGACTAGTATCGTGAACTATTACAGCAACGGTACAACACTATTATTATTGTAAACAAACGAACGAAAATAAGAAATGAAAAATATTGTCTGTAGGACGGAAATAAACCCAAATATTAATACTCTAACAATGAAAACAAGGTCACATAGCGATTTCTTTACCGAAATTGTTCTATTTCATATAGTTTTTCATGAAACCTGTTACTAACCTGTACAAAGTCAATTCAGGCTGATTTTTCTTTTTCCTGGCATGACAAGACACAATGGAACATCCAGGCATGTTGAATTACTGTTTCTTAATGGTAACACGCACTTTTAAAAGAAAACACTCCGTAATTTACTCAAAAATCTAAATTCAACAAAAAGTAAACAACTGTTTGACAGCAGAACTACCACGAAACTTGGCACATAAAATGGCGAAATGGGCACGTTTCTGTAACTGCGGGAAATATCCCAACAAAATATTCCATTTTGAGCAACAACCGAAATATTGTTGTCTCTTTTGTCAAATATGATTACTGCATTAGAAAGAAAGAGACAAACCAATATTTCACTCTCTGTCTCATGTTTGACTCATATTTGTATAAGCAAAATGTATGTATAGAACATCGGGGCATCTCCATATAACTTCATCTCAATGCTCAAACTAGACTGGTCGAGTTTTTACCGAGTGGTAAAAATTTGTGGATCACAACTTTCTTCGTGATGTCCCGTCTATTGCTCGTATATAGTTTAATGTCTTTGCGTAGAACTTGTGCTGTAGTGAGCGACGACGAGCCAGGAAAAGTATCATTATAGCACAACTGCTGTCGTCTATGAGTAGATGCTCGTAAACATAGGTTAAGGAAGGCCGAGTACAACTGAAGCAACCCAAGCTTGATAAATAGTTCTATGGATACAAATAGGAAAGGAATAGCAGGAATAATGATTGTCGTGTTATTTAACCACGCGAACTTCGCTAACAAAAAAAAACTCATTAGTATAAATAAAAGCATTTTATTCATTTCTCACCTAATATTAAAATAATATAAGTAGGTATATAACAAACTAATCATTATGTTCATGTTGAGCCTCTGATTCTCGCCAGTTATTTTGGACCATTTCCACAATCATTGTCCAACATTTGGACTGCATGAAGTAATAAATAGAACAGACAATAATGAACAACCATGATAAGACTAGAAAATAATCAGTTTCAGTCTCAACTACACTTGAGACTGGGCCTTGAAAGTCCTTGGATGTAACTAATAGACTCTGTGCTTGCTTTCCTGTGACAGCATGAAGAAATTTACTGAAAGACTGGATGTTATAATCTGTGCCATTGAATTTGCCATAAGGCCTGCCATTGTGGAATACTTTAAGTGTTGGCACTCCCACTATTCCATATACAGTATTTGTTCCACCATATTTCAGAGCATCCAGGGCCACCATCTTCACATTAGGATATGCTCTAGCCAGGGCATTGAAATGTGGTGCTGCCTTAGCACTGAAAGGGCAAGCTCTAGCATAGAAGAATACAAGCAGACAATCAGCCTCCATTTCTCTGCTTGTAATTTCTGGATTTACATGTAGCAATTTGATTAACTGTGAGGCATTGACTATTTCCACTGTAGGTTCAACTTCTTCATTTGTGTCATAAACAATTTCCTTGCATTTTATTATTTTTCGTGTTTCATTTGCTGAGGTTGTTTTGTTCTCTGCAGTGACGTTGGCTAGTGTTACAGTGTTGTACAGATTGGTTAGCGTTTTGTTGACGTCAGACACAACATTGGAGAGGAGTGATTCTGATTCATCAACATTGGAAACATCATTTACATCAAGGTTTTCTTTAATCTCGGTTTCTGATTCTTCTTGAATATCAAATTGAGTGGTAACTGTAGCTAACTCTGAAAAAAATATAAATCAATGAGTATAAATTTATTTGTGTTAACTAAGTTTTTTAATAGTAGTAGGTATGTTGAAGAAAAGACACTTCTAGTTACAGTTTTATTACTGCTAAACAGAGAAATTAAAATACATTAGCATAATAATTGAATATTCACAAGGTATTGTACACAATTTTTTTTCTTTATTTGTTCAGAGTTCATTGTGCTTAAAATATTTTTTATTAAAATACTTTTACTGAACTGAAATCAATAATAATAAATCTTCATCCATGAGATTGAGATTCTTCATGAACATGGTCTATATGTGCAACATTGCATTCTACATACATTAAATTTGGAAAGATAACGATAACAAGATAAAAAGTATTAGAACAGAAGTAATATAAAAATGTTGATTGATTGTTCTGAAGGGTGATAAGAACCTCAAGAATCGACTATTAAAGTCTTCATGAATAGGTTAATTACTATTTGCTGGTCTGCAAAGCAGAAATAAATAGGGATAAATAAAACTTACCAAGAGCAATAAATATCACAAAAATAAAATTTCTACTCATTCGTAAATACATAATAGTAGATATTGTCGCTGTCGACGCCTTTCGCAACAGAATGATTCGAAAAACCTGTGAAATACTTAATTTTATACGATTTATAATATTTGTAATGTTTTCTCGGTTTCTGTCAATGACATTTTACGTAAATAAATCAATCTTGCTTGATTGACTTGACAGTACAGGGGTGCGTTTAAGTACGCCGGCGAAATTTTCGCCGGATAAAAATTAAACTAGCGAGGGTTCGCTGAACGGAGTCCTAAGTTTCTGTCAATGTTAGCTGTCAAATTCAATTGACAGCTCAGTTTATTAAACAAATAACAATTCAATTCAACTTAACAGTCCGAATATTATATTGTAATCTCCGTAAAATTAGGATTTAACTTGTGATCTCAATATTATTACACAGTAAAAATGAACCGGAACATGAAAAATCAATTTGCCGGTGTCATACTAATTATATCCATGATCCACAAATAATATTCACCGAGACGATGAATTAGGTACTCTCTAAAATAAAAATATTCGTTTTTACGGCGCGAATCGAGCATTAACAACAAAACTCAATGTCAATCAATGTCAATATGACAGCAGGATAAAATTTAGCGAGGTAAAAAGTTCGCTAAAATTTATCCTAGTCAGGCGAAAACTTATACCAGCTGACGACCGTGAACGGGGCAGATTAAATTTTAGTCAGTTTAATTTTTCACCTCGCGGTGTGCTTGAACGGGGTGTTTGACGTTTAGTCAGTATAAATTTTAACCTGGATAATCGACTTAAACGCACCCCAGAACCAATTTTGGAAGAGTGAAATGACAATATGTTGATTGTACAAATTAAACAGAGATAGTAATACTATTATGCTTAAAATAAGTTCATTGGTCTATGGAAAGCAGCTACTAAGAACAGATGAGTGACGTTAAAAAGTTAATGTTGCCTGTAAAATTAAAATAATCTAAGGTATTTTTTTAAGGATTCTGGCATGGCTTCAAGGCCTTTATGCCAATAAAAATACGGAATTGCCAGATCAGCGCATAGGTTCAGTAGTCGGTTGTGCCGAGCTAAGGAATGTTATTTTTCTTGTTTCTTGCACCGGCCCCGTGGAATACGTTTCATCATGGTTTGCGATCTTTTGTTCGAGCTCAACTTAAAATGATCGCTCTATTGTCCTAGGCCTTGATTGTGTACGACCGTCATTGTTGGTACTTTTTTCCACTTACATATGCAAAACAAACAGTCTGATCATTATTCTCCAGACAAGAACAACCATTGCCGACTCAAGTCTACAATATTGTACCAATTTGCTTCCATGTTGCACAGCTGTCGTTTTGAAGTGTCTATGTAGTCTGTGTTTTGAACCATAATATGTGGCTGCATGTGGCCATGCCAACTATTAGAATACGATTGACATGAATTTATGCTCACCAAAACGCATTTTTCTTTTTCTTAAGATGCATGTTTGAATAAAAGTATCATAATTTCATGTATTTTCCATTTAATATTTCAGTTTTATTACTATAATATTAATTTATGTACTTCTATTTTCATATGGCAAGATATCAATATTCGGCCTTCTAAAGAGAAACTGAGCTTTCAGTATCTATGATGTAACTGTTATTTACTTAAAATCATAATTACAAAATGGTTGTTTGTTTTTTAAACTAAAGCAAACATCAAATCATCATCATATCATCACACCTATAATCCCTGAATGGTTAGACAGAGGTGTACCTAATTACACCCACAGTTTACCAGTCTGTCATGTTTAAGCCCTATGTAATAGGAATCGAGCCTATTGCCATCAATAGGCTAATTCCAGACTCCATAGTGACTAAAAAGAAATTGCTAATGAAAAAAACCCAGTAACAGTGCCCAACTTAGGAATCTAATTTGGGACCTCATTATCAGCAGTTGTACTTACAACTATTAGACCAACAAGTCAGTCATTGAGGCAGTCATACCTCATAATACACTAATTCCTGCTGTTATTCATTAAATGACTAATAACTAGAACATTGCATTTTGTGAAATGATTAAATGTAAAAAAAATCCTATAAAAAGAGACCTTGATTAAAAAATTGAAATAAATATTATAAATCTTTGACTAGTATCTAAATAACTAATTATCACAATGAAACATCAGCATGTCTTCAATGCTTTTGCAGACCATTCATCATCAGTATTGTGCTGCTGACTTCTGTAAAGAAAGTTGATCATTACACTGCTCCCTGCAGTGATCTCCATAACATCTCTTCTACCTACTCCAATCCATATTATGATACCATCTCTTTCAATCTTTTCTCAATTATGTCTTGTTCACAGAAAGTTCCTTAGCAATACTTTTCAGTGCCTCAGTCTGTTCCTTTAACAGTTTCAATTTCTGTCTCAAGTAATCCTTTTTAAAATTTAAATAGTCCTCTTTGATTTGAATTTTTCGTTGTTCCTGAACTGCTAACAAATCACAATTGAAAGCACATTCACTCTTTTTGTGCTTGGACTTTTTGGTGTTATTTTCATGGTTTGTTATAACTTCAGGAACATCTATGAATACTTTTTCTTCAGGTACAGATTCTGGGTCACTGTATGAAGCATTAGATTCTATTGCATTATCAAAATTTTCATGATCATTATGATCCTCAAGTGGTATAAACTCTGTACTTTGAATTGTTGATGAAGATACATTTTTCAGACCCAATGCTTCCTGTTCTGCTGGTGTGAGCATTGATGCTAAATTGGGCAGCTGTCCATTTGATTCTGCCTGCTTTTTCTTTGTTTTAGACCTTAAATCATGCCAAGTCTGAAATGAGAGGTATATTTTCATATTATTTTTTGACATATAGGATGTAGCTTTTCACAGCCACAGAACTAAATATTATTCAACCATGATTTTATAAGGTGATTTTATTTTAATATAATAATGTATTCAGGATTTAAGAAACTGTAAGAAGATTACTTTTTTCCACTGCCTCCAAGATTTCTTCGCGCCGGGTATAGAGTTGCATTCATTTGTGATGGTGTGCCACAGTTGTTGAGAGTCCCTATACTTGAAGTCCTGCGTCACTCTGCCTGATATCAACTCAGGATGTTTTGCCATTAATTCTATCAGCTTCTTTTTCTGTTTTACTGTTACGTATATTCCCCTTTGTCTTTTTTTCCGATCCATTATTTAGAATGCATTCAATTCGCAATTGACACAACACAAATAGTCGAACACCTATGTAAACATTATTTTACCGACTTAGAGTACAATGTCAACGCAACTTCATGATTTCCTAGTATTGTGTAAATAAGGTAGAACAATGGTTTTTAAAATAATTGCAAATTAATGAAATTAATGTACACAAAGTCACAAACAAGATTCCAGGTACAGTGTCAGAGTGTCAGATGATAAACGTCAAATTAACAAATGACAATTGAAAGCCACAGATTAAATAACATCTCGGTACTGATGGGGTTACTGGAACGCAACTACAATCTTTCATGAGATGGTGTCATGGAGTTTCTGGAGGTAAGAACTTAGACTATGGAAAAGAGGGTAAGGTTCATGGGTGGATAAGGTGTGGTAGAGTGAAATCAGCTAATGCACTTGGTTTCAGAGGGCACGATGAATTTAGAAGTGCATTGAAACCTGCCTGCGGATAACAAACGAAGTTAGTCAAGACGGGCTCGGCCGCTCGGTTGACTTGGCTTAAAAGATGATAGGGTTCAACTGAAAGAACTTTTGTAATTCGTAGCTTGAAACTCGAACAAGTGGATGTGGTACGGCTGAGCCATTCTCTAAAATTAATAAATAATTATTATGACCTTTTTGGTCTATATTATTTAGAACGGCACTGAAAAGGTTCCATCTAGCGGTAGAATTTGGAAGTATTCGTTGTGACGTTGTGACGTCGATCGGCCATTTTGTTTTATATTTTTTATCGGTTGTGGACATAGACATTATAATCCTATGGACTGGAAATACCTACACCAAAAACGTGTATGCCTACAAGTTCGCTGGTCCCATAAAATGGCGGCCAATGCTAGGGTTGTGCCAATCAAGAAACATTGTGTTAGTGTAACGAGTATCGATACCAGTATCCCTAGTACTTTTAGGATTACAAAATAGTATTACGAATAGATACCACGATTGAATTATAATCCATGTAGTTAAGTAAAAATAATGTTTTCACATTTGCGTTATCGCTTGTAATTAAATATTATATATTTATGTGTTAGCGTTAATTTGTTCCCACACATTGATGGGTCAACTGCAATGGTGCCTCTATTACGGTAGACGGTTCCTTTATTTATTTATTTAAACTTCATGTACATAAAGTGGTACAAGGGCGGACTTAATGCCACAAGGCATTCTCTACCAGTCAACCTTTGGGTTAAATAAGAGAATATTGTGGTAGGGTACAAAAAAAAAATCAAACACATATATAAATTAATATAGATACTAATACATATAATACTGATAAAATAAACTAAACAATATAATAGAATAAATGAAAAAATATATATATATATACATATAACTTAATAATAACTATTATGACTAGACTTGAAAAGAAAAAGAAGAGAGCTATTTATTGTGATTTAAATAGAGGTTACGCATTTTTTTTAAAGTGAAATCGCTTTCAGCTTTTTTAATGCTAAAGGGTGGCGCGTTCCAGAGTCTTATAGTTGCTATAGCGAAAGAATTAGACATAAAACCGGTGCGGTGTGAAGGAATTTGGAGAAGTAGTTTTTTGGAAGCTCGAAGGTTACAACTATGAGAACTGCCCAACACTTTAAATTGAGTTTTTAAATAATCAGGAGCACGTGGATCGTTCATAATCTTGTTCTAATAACATCAAGTGTTCTGTTAAAACATTTTTATTCAAAGTGAAGTGAACATATAAGCCAGTCTTTACTTCGTGGACTAATATTTTCCACATCGATAGAGTCCAACCACTTTTTCTTCAATCTTTCATTTTTGGGAAACCTGTAAATGATTAGTATTTTTGTATCAATATATCATTTGGTAACAGTTTCAGTGTAACGAAGGACTAGTATCGGGAACTATTACAGCAACGGTACAACACTATTATTATTGTAAACAAACGAACGAAAATAAGAAATGAAAAATATTGTCTGTAGGACGGAAATAAACCCAAATATTAATACTCTAACCATGAAAACAAGGTCACATAGCGATTTCTTTACCGAAATTGTTCTATTTCATGTAGTTTTGCATGAAAACCTGTTACTAACCTGTACAAAGTCAATTCAGGCTGATTTTTCTTTTTTCTGGCATGAGAAAACACAATGAAACATCCAGGCATGTTGAATTACTGTTTGTTAATGGTGACACGCACTTTTAAAAGAAAACACTCCGTAATTTACTCAAAAATCTAAATTCAACAAAAAGTAAACAACTATCTGACAGCAGAACTACCACGAAACTCGGCCCATAAAATGGCGAAATGGGCACGTTTCTGTAACTGTGGGAAATATCCCAACAAAATATTCCATTTTGAGCAACAACCGAAATATTGTTGTCTCTTTTGTCAAATGTGATTACTGCATTAGAAAGAAAGAGACAAACCAATATTTCACTCTCTGTCTCATGTTTGACTCATATTTGTAAGCAAAATGTATGTATAGAACATCGGGGCATCTCCATATAACTTCATCTCAATGGTTGTGGAACGTAGTCCGCAGGCGGAGGAACTGTCATTCATTTATTATTCGCCGAATGTCGTGGAAGCAAAGTGCGCCGTAAACCAAAATTTGTGTAATCACTATTCAAAGGCGTATCTTTTGTTCGTGAAATTATGATATGACGGATAATTGTGTCTTCTACATTGATTCGTGAAATAAAGTGTGGAAAAATGGCAGGTGCTGGAGGGATTTCGCGTCGATTTCTACATGTCTTCTTGGATTGTCTGCTTCTACTACAACTAGCGCAATACGTAAGTGCTGGATGTTACATTTTCATTGTTCCGCGCTAATAAGCCTAGTAATGTAATACTGTTGATGTCTACGCATTTCTTTGCTATCTCAGGGATAATGCCGTTTACCGTATTCTACCACAATTCTTCTACATAGAAAGTATGGATTTTAGTACGTACCGAGTCCGAATTTCACTAGCGTGACTTCATTTTACCAATAGTTACTACTTACCAACACTAGTTTTTGCGGTCTTCTATCACCTTTAACATTCTGCAGCTTTTTTTATAAAATAAAAAGCACCCTTCGAAAATCGTGTTAGTATTAGATTCAGTCATGTGGGAATCAATCAATATCTAGCTATAAATTGTACATACAAAACATCAAGCTTAGTACTCCATTAAACCTGAGTAGGAGCTGAAATTAGGTCTTAACATTATTACAATCCAAAAAAATCTGGGCTAAATTAAATGTATTGTGAAACTAGGTTTTGAACAGTTACAAAATGTAAGGTCAAACAGTTAAGTAGCTTTTTAATTTTTACTCATTTCATTTTTTTACATGGTCAATAAAATCTAACAACACTTTTCGATCATCATTCGGGCAGTCGGGGGTTAAATTATAAGAATTTGATGACACCACTAACAACAAATATATACAAAGGTAGATAAATAAGATCCATAATAAACAAAGTTTGATAAAAATTTGATAAGTAACTCATGCTTAAGTCAGATTGCCTGATAAGTATATTTTCCATTGTTCTACATTAGTCGAGCATCAGGTGATCGTAATCTAGGAAGTTCAATGTGTAATGCCAAAGTCAATAATATACTGTCATAACTGAATCAAAATAGAGTTTAACTTGAAGATTTAAAATTGGATTCCTACCATAGCAGGAGATTGTGGTCAAGTTTTCATGACATTTAAGGTGTATATTATAATAAAACATTATATATGTGAATTCAGTACTACTTGATTTATTGGGAACAGCCATAACAGCCAATAAATTGACTGGGCAATAACAATAATAACTGGTCATACATTACATTGTATGATCTACAAGTAGTTGTTCAGGGGTGTTTGTGTATGTAAGTTTATATTTTTGTAAACGCACCAACCACATAGGAGAAATTCCTAAATGGGGCAACATTTTTTTACAAAAGAAAAAAAATCGTTAAGTAAGGCCATAATACTATAAAAATATCTTAAAAATTGTTGTTTACACAAATACACATTATTTCTGATCTTTAATCTTATTTCTTATCAATAATTCAATAGGCACCAATACTAAGAGCTAGCTTAGAAATGTAAGATTAAAATAAAGCAGTACATAAAGATAATGCTTCAGAAGTAGAGAGATGATTATTTATAGTTAAATTTAACTATCTAAAAAGTTTATTGCTGCATTTTTGGTTATTTGTATCAAAATACTTTCATTTTACATTTGAACTGGACATTTTGTCATTTGGCTATGCTCAAATTGATTAACTACTAAAAAAAATAGGGTAAATTGCTTCATCATCAGAACTCTGCTCTTACCCCATTCTGCTTGTTCTCAGATTAATTTTCATTTTCTGTTCTCCCCTGTCAGACATCACAGCATCATTTCTTTCCAACCACTCCATACACAATGCATCCATCTCTTAATTGGTCTTCATCTCCATTCATTCACTCCATTGCATATCATTCCTCCTCATCACATGTCCAAACCAAGATTTTCAGAACAAACTGCCTCTCATCTATATATATAAAAGAACAGGGTTTTTTATTAAGACTCGACTACAGCCTAAACCGCTAAACGCAGTAACTTGAATTTTGGACAGCAGTTGCAGTCTACTGTGTAGAGAAGCAATAAGACGGGATTTTGCGAAAATCCTCCTCTAAGGGGGTGAAAAGGGGTGAAAACGTGAATGAAAAATCTTATTCCTTGGGTTTATAAATTTGAAACTTGCCACGAATAAGAATACAAGTAAATAAAAAAGATTGGTTATATTATTTTTTTAAAACTACCCTCCATTGCTAATCTATGCATTGTTAAAGTTTGTATGGAAAAATCATAACCCGTTAGTTGATCAATGTAAAAATTAGTATTTATATACTAGATGAGAAATAATTAAACACGTGTTTCTGGATTTTTCGAAAATCACCCCCAAAGTTAGTGAAAAGGGGTATTCAAGTTTAAAGGGGAGGATCTTTAACCGCTAAATGTATAACCTGAATTTCGGTCGGTAGTTGCAATTTATTATACACCGTGTTCCGGACGATATACATAAACTTCGACCAGATGTTCAAACCACGGAAGTAAGCATTTTTCATTATAGACACATTAATAAATTCTTATTTTTTATTTTTTGTTAATTTTCATACAAACTAAATACCTAGACGTAAATAACCCGATATGCATGCCTCTTTATCCGAATTGGCAACGTCATTCATAACATTTGGCGGGCTGAAACAAATGAAATGCAAATAGTATTTGATAGATTTCAAATTAAGATACTTTCTCACTGCATAGCTCAATTAAATTTCATTAAATGAAATTACAAATATCTTTGTAACGAAGCCTTTTTAAGTACTACTTCCTTTGCTGGATTTGATTTGTAAAAGCCATAGAAGTATTTGCTAAAGTTTATGGATAACGTGAAGAACACGGTGTATAGTTGAGCATTAAGAAGGGATTTTGCGAAAAACCAACTAAAAGGGGTTGAAAAGGGGTGAAAACCTTTGGATGTAAAATCTTATCCCTTAGGTTTATAAACTTGAAACTTGGTACGAACATGAGTATAAGTAAATAAAAAGGATGGGCATTATTAGTTTTTACAAACTACCCTCCATTTGTAATCTAGACGATGTTAAAGTTTGTATGGGAAAATCATAACGCGCTAAGCGATAAATTTGAAACTCAGTTTATTGAAATTGTATCACAAATAATCAAACACTTTTTTTTTCGGTTTTTCGAAAATCATCAATCACCCCCTAAGTTGGTGAAAAGGGGTGATTAACTTTTAAGGGAGGGATTTTACTGCTTGCTTCGATAAACTCAAAACTGGTCATAAATAATCTCTCAATCGTATAAAGGATGCGTATATATTTATATTTCAAACATCAACCCCTAGCGGGGTGAACATCGGACTACTAGACCATTTTTAGATTTCCATTCCCGGGCATTAATTTCATTGAGTTCGAAGTTAGAAACACGCGCAGACGAAGTCGCGGGCGGAGTGCTAGTAGTTTTATAAATAATCAAGTAATTATTGACATAATAACACACTGACCCGAGATTTGTTAATTGCTACAAATCAATACAGAATCATTCTACAAAGAGAAACAAATGGGACTTTAAATAAGTTGAACAGTCACAATTTGATGTGACTTGCTGATATATGTCAATCAGGAGCTCAAATGGTCCAATTAAGATTAATTTATACCAATAACAGCTTGTACACTTCAATTGATACGGAGTTAAGCTTACTAGAGGGGTCTGCAGCATCCATAAAGCTATAGGATGAGTTTTATTGACTGTTATTATTGATCATCTACTGACTGCGCTATTTTAACCAATTGAATATCTTGTTTCAGAATATATCTTAATAATCGTCTACAATTAGTCACAACACAACAATATTGGTAGTCATTTTGTAGTCAAGTTCATTGTTTTATCTACATGTTTAAATACTTACTCAAATAATAAACATACTTTAGTTGATAATGATGTTAACTGCGTACCAGTTGGTTCATGTGGTATGTATACTGAGGGTAGGTAGGTATTTAGGATGTGTGGCGTCATTGATTTCGTAGATTCAACTTTTCGATTGCCTCGAAAAGAGCATTGCATGTAAGGGTTACTCAAACGGCTGTTTATGATCCTTATTAATATTAAGCTTCTACGGGCGTCTAAATTACACATTTCCGGACCCGCATTAGAGTCTGTTGATATAAAAATGACCAAAACATTTAGGCAGGAAGTAGATTTAATAAAAATATGTTTTAGGAAAATGTATTTCGTCGACAAACTAAGGTACAACTCGCGATATTCGAATTCATAGCGTAGGCTACATTCTTGGTTTTTATAGCCGGCACCTACCTATTTGTACCTGGTGTTTTTCAGACCGCAAGGCAATGATTAACGACCACACGGAATACTTGCTTGCAATAAACAGATTTGAATAACACGACACGCACAGCCTTGACCTTAGCTAAACTTACGGAAGGACAGGTGACAATATGGCAATAGACTAATAATCCTTGTCAAATCCAATTTACTCCAAAACTTCCTACCATCAATGTTAAGGACAACTCCATAGTATTTTTTAGTCCAAGGCTAGTACTCGTAGCAGTTTCTAGTTCGAGCATGTTAACTATTTTACGAGGCTGTTGCTAGCATCATGCATTCATGCGCACGTTCAAACTGTAAAGACAGTCTTGGGATTAATTTTGGTGTCATGAACAATCATAAAAATAAAAATCAACTGTAGCTCTACATTCTTAAAGAAGATCATATCAAAACTGGTTTTGACGAGGCTATCAATAAGACTTATTATTAGAATTGACCAGTGGAATCAATAATGACGTCAAAGTTCAAACCCATTAAAATCGGAAGTTTGATCTAATATAACAAGATTGCGTCAAAATTATGTTAATTATCAAATCACCAAAGAATCCGGAAATTTTAAAACCGGCGGGATTCTGGTCTTGCTATAAGTCGAGATCATACCCGACGATGGAGAATGTTTTCTTCTATACATCTCGGCAAGTCGTCATCGTAGTAGACATTCATAATCATCAGGGAATAATTATGTTAACGGCATTGCGACATGATACCAAAATTCAAGCCGAAGCTGAACTAAAATATTAAATACTCACAGTATTACAACCGCGATTCTAATTCAATTCATACTAGCCCTTTTAGAAGGTCTTCCCATAAACGTAAACGTAACGACACCATGTCGTTTCCATGCATGCCGGGTGTAGGAACGGACATGGTTGCGACTGCAAACGCGCCAAGGTTCATCGGCGACGCGGCGTACTTCGAGTCTTCGTCACGCGTGCGTGAGGCACATAACAACTAGTTTCGTTTTCCTTATTATACCTACTCACTCAAGGCGACCCTCCGCGAGAAAATAATGCTCTTAATTGCTGAATCCTTTCAAGATGGAAAAGCGAAAATGGAAACGAAACTGCTCTGAGTTCGGAAGGTTCACGCTTTAAAAATTGGGTCAACATTTTGTAATTTGAAACTTTTAATTAGTCGGGAGTTTCTGTTTCTGCGTTTTAGCAGAATTATTAAACTGTCTATGTTTCCGAATATTTCGTAAAAGCTGCGGATGCAATAAGTTATAAGCATATTAAGGATTTATTACGGTGCATCCACACCGCCGCCCGGTAACATTTGTGGAGCAACAAAAGGCAACACGGTAGCATTCGGCAACATTCGGTAACTTTTGTGGCTCCTTATTAGAACTATTTGTATAATTGTACTATTTGTTGATTGTTACTCATCCACACCGCAGTAACATCCGACAACAAATGTTGCCATGTTTCTGTATGTCGAGTAACGTTGCTCGACAATCGGTAACATTGTGTTACTGCGGTGTGGATGCAGGGGGTAACATTGTTACCGATTGTTGAGCAACGTTACTCGACTTACAGTAACACGTCAACACTTAGTAACATTAAATAACATTTTGTTGGCTGATGTTACCGAGTAACATTTGGAAACGTTGAGCTACAAATGTTACCGGCGGTGTGGATGCACCGTCAGCCGTATGTGGTATAAAACTGTAAGTTAAGTATCCATTGTGTGTAATTTTCCACTCTCAAGAAAACTATGATTAGCGTTTCATTAAAACTTCTCAACAAACATTAATTCATTCGTATTTCGTATCAAATGTATTTAGTACCCCATGCTGGTTGTGTATTAACAATAAGTAGGTATAAACATCCTTGCGTCAGGTCATGGTAACTCATCGTTCTAAGGAGCTATGTTTTGGCGACTTATTTTGCGTGGGACATCGGCTCTGACGCCATTCATGGGACGTCCAAGTTTGTTTTAAATCGGTCGGAGTATATCATGCATAATTCTGGATACACTGGAGAACCTTGTCTCGATTTGGAGGTCATACCGAATGTGATTTCGATGTCTTTTTTTACTGAATTAATTTCTTAGGCGTCTTGTTCGGCGTATGTCTCTGTCAGATTACATTCAGGGACATAGGATTTGTGTGTGAATTCGTAGCTAAAGGTAGTAATTTTTGATAATCTGACAATGACATCGCAATTTTTCACCGTCATTAGCAATCGAACTCAAATTTTTATTCGAAGGAAACGGATATTGCCCATTACTAAAACGACCGCTATATGTATAATAAAATTTAGCCTTTACTGTGAGACCTAGCACAAAACAGGAATTAAAGTTGTTAAATATTTATATTGGTAATGGAAGCAAAGTTTATGGACACTGGTGTCGAACATAGATGACATCTGACCGAAGGTCGACCTCAAGTTACGCAAAAAAATTGCAATGATATTTTTTTATATTTATGTGGCCAATTTTGTACAGTTCCATTTCTATTTAAAACCCAATCTTTTAATGCAGCTTTTTATGAAAGAAAAACTGAAAAACTCGTTGGTATGGCGTTCCTAAATAGGTACTGATTCGGAAGGACGCAGTGCAATTCCTGGTCGCAGCCGAATTTGTCTTTCTTCAAAAAAGTATTAGGACACGCGACGCAGTCGTTAATGCCAATAAAAGATTTGAAACTGAAATATGTACTATTTAATTTACTTCTTGTTTAAATTAGAATTTCTAGTTACCCGCTATTCAATGAATCTGAATGGATTTTAAATTGAGACTTTGTATCGAGTATGATTTCTTTGTTTGTTAGAATTGGATTGAATATTTATCTTCTTCTATATCCATACATATAATAAAACTGTAGAAAAGAAGTTTTTGTACATTAAAAAATAAATAAAAAAATATAGCCAGGGTGTTAAAGGACAACCAATAGAACCCATTTCCAGCGTTTTTAGAATTTTTGTCTGTTTGTATGTTTGGTTATTCGGGCATCACGTAAAATGTACGAAATCAATGTAGATAACTTTTATACACAACGATTTAGCGTAACTTGAAGTAACATTTAGTTTTTGTTTCATTGCAATCGGTTCAGTCTATCAAAAGATATTTGAATTTAAAGTGATTCAGAAGTAAAATATTACGGTCAGTTCACACCGAGACGCGCAGTTCAGTAGCGCGATCTAGCTTCGAATAGAAAAACTACATATTCAAATAATTCATCTAAACCAACGATAACACGGTAGATGGCGTTAAAAAAAACCAGGAGTAGAGGTGTTCAATTGAAGTTGAAGTAACATTATGTTTTTTATTTCATAAAATCAGTTTACACCTTGCAAACAAAAAATGTAAATTAATTAAAGCGATTTAAAGGAATCGTAGGATAGGATTGGATAGGATGGGATACTATGGGATACGATGGGACAGGATGAGATGCGATGGGATACGATGGGACACGATGGGACACGATGGGATACGATGGATAAGATGGGATACGACGGGACACGATGGGATACGATGGAATACGATGGAATACGATGGGATACGATGGGTCACGCATAGGTACGACCTGTTTCCTTGAAAGAATAACTTTCGCCCATGTCTGCTTACGTCCTGGGGCTGCCAGCGCCGGTAAAGGCAGGAACGGGCAGGCTCCGGAGTCCGCCCATACTACTCAGGTCCCAGAGGCGTTTAAACGTAGATTTTTCTCTTGCACGAGCATGAGGGCGGCGAGTATGCCTGGGTCGACGGCGCGTTGTGTTCAACACGCGCCTCAATGTGTCATCACAATGACGGGCCCCCCCTTAGAAGGCCAAAGCCTGCCGGGGTCGCGGAACTATCGAATTACCCCGGAACGTAAAGGCCTATTATAGGATTTATAGGACACCGTAGATTTTAATCAGTACAAGTCTGACAGTCCCTCTTACCCTGCCCTGGGTGGGAGGACTCATTTGATGATTTACGTACGCATATTTATGTATGCTCCAGAATGATGGTTTACAGCCAATGTTGCACTAAAAAATACATTGTTAAGTTCCGACATCCACGCGAACGAAGTCGCGGGCACAGCTAGTAAATTAATATTTTATGTCTGCTAAAAACCCACCTAGTCTATAACGGGAAAACAAAATCTTTTATCACCTGACGAGAAGTTAATTTACAAAGTCGTAAGCCCCCTTAGTACGTAAATCATGATCTCGAAATGACTCACTTGCAAAACCGGAAAGTCCTGATTCAAGTTTAACAACTACAGGAGTCAATAACAAATGCCACATTAAAGCAAAACAACCCTTATTACAAAACATTTAAGCTTTATTTAGTCTGATTTACCATAAAAATAGGGGGGGTATAGTAATTACGGGGTTGTGTTAGCCCTTCCTAAAGCTTAGGCTCTATTCCAGTGAACTAAGGTTGATTTTTGAAGTATTTGCTAATTTATATATTGATGAGACCACAGAACATTAAGGTGACACGCGAATCAACGGAAGCCAGACAAATTACTAAGTTGTTGAATAAGTAGCAGACAAGGCTCCAAAATGTTTGCGACGATTCACGATATACCTACGCACCTTAACGTCTAACTAAACGAACATTATTTTTACCGCAATATAATGTGGCTGCAACCTTTCCGGCCATCAAAAAGATTTTAATGTAGTAAATTTCGGCAATATGTCTAAACCAGCATGGCTCATACGTTTGTATTACGGCGAGACCAAAAATGTGTGGCTATATGGCCAGGCCACACTCAAAATATTGCTTATTCTGGCTGCAAATTGACAGCAATTTTATTGCAATAAAAATATTGCCCGTTTAGACGCACGTATATAATTTACTATAACAGTTCAACATCTATAATAAATTGTGAAACTAGTTTCGGTATAATATTTTGAACTTAAAACCGCCCATAACGACTGACTCAGCTGGCGATAATCCTACTGGTGTTGTCACGGAAGTTGACTCACTCTCTGCGTATGATCACATCTCGGCTCACAATGATTTTGTTCCGTTTGTATCGGTTCAAAGGTCCAAATTATAACAGTGAATGCGAAGGTCTAACATTCTATTCGTTTGTAAGTCTTGCCTTTACAAACTACATATAAAGCTTTTAAAACAAAATTCCTCAAAGGTATCGTAGTTATTAATTAAGTAATAGGTATCGACCGACCAGAAGCCATTATGAAGGCGAGAGTTTAATGAGTCAATGACTCAAGCCACAGTTGGTGAGGATCGATAGGCTTCAGAGATGTGTCCTACTCCTATACATTGTATAGGCTTCACTTGGCTGGAAAGTTATGCCTCGTAACTTATGAAAAGGCTGAAAGTAGGTCTCGCTGAGGTAGTATTTATGCTCATCCGACGAAAAGCTAATTCGTTATTACTTTCAGTAAAGTAATAACCAAAGTAAATAAAGTGTGTGCTAGTTCTACTAATTAACCGTATAATTTGTTGACTGGTTTTCGTCGTAACCGTGTATTCTTTTGCAACATTCCCGTGCTTTACCTTGAATATATTTAGCGCAGATGTTCATTTAATTAAATCATACTGTGTTCTCGATTAGTTTATAACTTGATAGAGAGTTTACAAGTTCAGAGTGGCTGAAAGCGCCACCAGAATCATGATCATGAGAAATTGGTCGTGGACGCAGTTATTATAATGATTTTTCAGTCTATATCAATTTTATCGCAACTGTCATTATGATTTTGGGGGCTTTTTACCTTTTTTTAGTACTAGACAAAGTTTCGGAAACATTTGCAGGTTTCTGAATGTAGCGTGATTTACAAAAATCTACTGAATGCTACTAAGCCAGACGTTTCAATGTAAATGATTAACGAGTGCGAAGGTAATACTTCGCTCCTTTGTGTAAACATAATGTACACACATCAAAAGTGTCTAGGGATCAACATATATTTTTGCAATAACTTTTCTCCTGATTGATATTAATTAAAATTTTCTTTAAGGATTCATCAAATAAAGTGTTTTCGTTTGTCACAGTAACGATAAACCAAGTCACCTTTGCATTAATAAAGAAATTTGCCATTTTCCTAATAAAGGGATTTTTGACATTTGAACCACTAACACAAAAGTTCGAAAAAAAGACTGAAATAACAGTTTTCTTTAAAATTTTATTGGGTAACTTAAACAATTAATAATCCGTGTTTCTACCGCGAACACTAACAACACAAGAACATCGGTTTGGCATACTCAAAATGAGTTCATCCAAATCACGCTGTGGAATGGCCGCCCATGTTCGTTGCAACAACAAAAAAAGGTCTTCTTGCGACTGGATACCCTCCATATTCGGCAGAGCTCTTCTCTGTAGCATATCCCATGCATGCTCAATCGGATTCAAGTCTGGCGACTGAGCAGGCCAGGGCAGGACATTGATGTTAGCTGCGGCGAGAGTCTGTCTTACAACTCTTGCGGTGTGCGGTCGTGCATTATCATGCATTAACTGAAATAAGGGACCGATTTGCACTTGTAGAGGAACGATGACGTCTGATACAATCGTCTCAGCATAAATTTGAGCGTTGAGGTTGCCTCTGATCCAAATCAACTCAGTTCTTCCGCCGATCCAAATACCCGCCCATACCATGATGGTTCCACCACTATAAGGATGGACTTCCTGGCAGGATTTTAATCGCTGTTGGCGTCCAGGGGTTCTCCAGTGTCGTATACGTCTTGTATCCGGTCTCATACCGAAACGAGACTCATCAGAAAAGCACACGAAACGCCATTGTTCTTCTGCCCAATTTCCGTGTTCAAGAGCCCATTGATATCGAATCCTACGATTGTGCATTGCTATAGGTGGTACCCGTAGCGGTCTTCGGGAATGAAGGTTCACTTCATGCAAGCGGTTTCTGACTGTTTGGTCGCTAATTAAGTTCCCTGAAGAGTGATGAAGCCTCACGGCTAACATCATGGCGGTTATTGTTGGAGCTCTTCGAGTTAAGATTTGAATGTATCGGTCTTGTCTCCGTGTGGTGCAGCGATACCGTCCTCCATGGCGCTCAGCCACGGTACCAGTGCTTCGGTAACGTGTCCAAAGTCGACTGATAACACTCTGACTTGTATTCAGAGCTAAAGCCACAGTAGGTTGCCGGGAACCAGCTTCTATCATTCCCACGGCTCTGAGCATTTCTTCCCTGCTTAAATGACGTCGCCGCTCCATAATAACGTTGGTTTTAATCAGTAGTAGGGAAACAGTAGCACTAATAATGTCTTCAATGCGTTGTATGTTTTTATAGGGAAAATATTGACAGCTGATTTTCATCTTTTACTCGAATTTGATTCACAGTTCCTGATTCAAATTATGAAATGCACCAAAAAGGATCCATATAAATTTATAAAATCATAAATTTATTACAAAGCCACATCTCAATCTCAAGAAATCCGCATAAAAATGCTTGATCCCTAGACACTTTTGATGTGTGTAGTTATCTGGAGCATTCACATTCAAAGAAAAAATATTGTGGTCGAAAGGAAAACATTCACCAAATTACAGAGCTGAGGTCTATGAACCTTTTCTTTAAAAAGGTTTTTAGCAAAAGTTGAACCTTTTCAATAAGTTGAAAGGGCTGAATCTGACAGTGAACTATATTCAGGACAGCAACTCGGGGATCAATGAACCTGGGGTTGTTTGTATTCATCTCTAAATGAATAGCTAGGTGCTTGATTGTGATGCTGTAGAAGGGAAACTTCGGCAACTCGCGAAGCCGAGACGTTTACGTGATCGTTCTTTTTCGTTTCCAATTATGGCACAAACTCCTTTTATTGTCGGCGAGATTTCATAGACAGAAATTCTTGAAAGTTTTGTGTTCTGTTCTTGTTCGTAGAATATTACTTTTGATTGATTTTACATCTAACATCCTCTGTCTGAAGATTTTATTACACCCGTTTTTGGCCATCAGCCCGTGATCTACAGATTCAAAATTTTGTCGATTAAAAAAAAATGTCTTGAATTTGGTCTTGATTTATAATTCAACAAATAAAAAATTGCCTATTTGAAATTTATATTTTTCATGACAACCAAGTGAATTATTCAATGTTTTTCAAGTTTTTTTATTGCACCGTTAGATTCAGTTGGCAGAGGAAAAAAAACATGATTTTGGGTCAGAATTTGTTTATCCATTTAAAAGTCACCTACGGCTACGTCTTAAATATGTATTTAATGCTTATTTCGAATTCTGAAGTCAATGTTATATGCATGGTGGCGACCCAAAATTTAAACGAGGAAATCGATTACCTGCCGACCGTTTTAGAACTGTACCTATGTTTCAAAACCAAATGTCAGAAACTGTTTTATATTATTATTGAACTAAATCAAAACGCGAATAACAAACATTTTAGACATTATTTTTTATTACATTATTTTTTATTTATTTATTTACCAAGAACAATTTACATTCTATTCGATACATAAATAGGTACATCATAAATAAAATATAATTATAACACACGGGCGCAACCAGTTAAATAGTTTTTTTTTTACATCTTTTGGCGTATTTTGGCCTGGCGAGTTGTAAAAACCAACTAAATGATCTGGCCCATTCACTTTCCCTCTTTAAATATTCAATTTTAAAGGTATAAAGGCTTCAAAATTTACTGTAACACTTTTTTTAACCGACTTCCAAAAGGAGGAGGTTCTCTATTCGGATGTTTATATTTTTTTTTTGTGTTTGTTTGGGCATAACTCCGTTGTTTACCAACCGATTTGAACAATTCTTTTTTTTTTTTTGTTGGAAAGGGTATACTTTCCGAATGGTTCCATTAAAATTTCATCGAAATCGGACTAGCACTTTTTGAGAAATCAACAAAAACCTAAAAAGTTCTCAACATGTCTACACCGATTACTCCGAGGTTTCTGGTCCGATTTCGATGATTCTTTTTTTGTTCGATACAGTATATCTGCCATTTGGTCCCATAAAATTTTCATTTAGTTTGATGCAGTAGTTTTTATTTTTAGCTCATTGTGTAACCATAATTACATGGGCGATGTTATTACCGGTGCTACGACAGAAAGTCAATGAAATAAAATAGAAAGTCACCGACTTTCGTTTTGATCGACATTTTTTTTTTTTGAAAAAGTTTTTTTCGGACCAAAAAAATCCCATTGGATACGTCTGACTTCGTTCAAAACCTGTTTCTGTCAGCCAGGTCTGCATTTCTGTGTTTAGGGATAATTGAACAAGTATTGAGCGCGCCTCAAGTACTCTCAACGCCGAGCTCTCCTAGAAAGAAAGAAAGAAATAAAATCCTAGAGGTATTGTTGTTTCCATTCCACCGTTGCATTTAAACAGTGATCTGGATTCAGTAAACAACTCGACCCGCATACAGTAACATTAATAAATTGTCAATATCATTGTAATTTGTAACGGACCCCGCTCTTTACTATTCCCATGCCCCACATGACTGTCCTTTCAATGATATTCTAACGTCATCGGCGACATCCGTTCTATTCCATTGAATTACAAATATATTGATGTTCAATTTATCCAAGTTTGCGTTTCTGAGACTACAGACGTCATGTTCTCCCCCAATCTGCAGAACTTTTTTAAGAGCTATCAATATTCTGTTGTTACCTGCTTATGTGGCGATATCCTTGTATTCTTTTTTTAAACTGAATACTTTGATGGAAACCTCATCCAAGAAGGAAGGAAGCTTAGTATAAATATTCAAGATGAGACAATTTAGGTCTTGCATATGATGAAAAGATGCTTTAAGTGAAGCAAATTCTTTTAAATGTTCAGCGTTTTTTTTACTGATTCTCATTCACAAAGCATAGGTAGTTATATCATGGGTGTTAATATCTACTTATGTTTGTTTATCGTGAGACGTGAATGCATGACGCGGTTCCAGAACATTATTTACAAGTTTATTTATAGCGTCGTGTTTCATAGCTACATTCCCTTGCGAGTGCACGGTTGGCAACACCATACCACAGACCATATTCTAGCGAACCTCTCGTCGACTTGCGAACTTGTAATTGTGTTCATCCATAATATATGTATGTGGGAAACTATCATTGTTATTCAGATCTACTCCGTTGCTATAGTGTCTTCGTCTGGATACAATCATAACACACCTAATTTATGAATGACTACCGCAGCAATAACGGCCTTTAAATCAATGATAAGATAGACATAGTAATGAATGACGTTTTATAAATTGGGTAAAGTACAAACTCTTGAATAAGTTCTGTAGTGATTTCATTCATCTATAGTAATATTAATGACATTAAAATAAGTAGCCTCCGAAATTAAAATTATATCTCAATACACATCTCCTTTGTTCTTGACGGCTGCTTCTGATTAGACATCTTAAAGACTTAGATAGGTGATTTCGGTCTAAATACTGATATCCAGCTGCATCTGGTTCGACTGGAAGCCGACCCAATATAATTGGGAAAAGGCTAAGCAGATTTTTCTATAGGCGATTTTGGTCGTTGATTGCATACAGACAAAGATCCAACCCAAGATAGCAGATGTACTGTGATTTAATTACATTTTAGCTTATCTTATCACATGTCCTCTTATCAGCCCTAATACCATTACCCGTTTGTAGTTTTACTGATCTTTGTCCATCCTGGAAGATATTTAATATTATTATTTTAATAATAAGTATCGGATGACCGACGCATGATTCATGCATGAATGTTTGCTTCTTAAATATTATGTTAGCAGATAATTATAATCTTCTATTGTTTTGTAATTGATAGAATATAATTTCGCCAGTAACTATTGTATGTATGTGTTTTGCAATATTGTGTAGTAAGCACAGTTTACGTTTTCTTTATTACGGTAAATAATTGATTATCTAGTTCGATATGTTTCCGTCCATTCAATTTGCGGAGCACGCGATTTTTGTTGGCTCACATAATGCACAACGTACGCAGATCATGCTGCGTTGTTGGTGGTCAAATACACGTGCTTTTCGCACTAAATCACTAGTTGTTGAATAAAAACTTCATATACATAGTTAAATTCAGCAGTAGTTTCATACTCGAGAGACAAAATAATTACAAGCACGTAAACCAAGACGTCTCCTACGTGCGTCATTCACGTGTCACCAGAGTTCAACCATAGTCATTGAGCTGTATGCTGGCTGACCAGTTATAGTTGGCTCTACTTGGGAAAACAACGATTTCCTTACACCGTTTTCCTTGATATTCCATCGCCAGTGTCAGATTTCTACATCATGACCGTCATATCAAAGCTATCAGTTTTTTAATACGGAAAATTCTTGAAATATTTTAAGCACAGTCTATATACATGTTGGTTGGCCATTTGAACTAAAAACAAAATTCTCTTGCGCAATTTTAAAAGCAACTCCGATAGTATTCATAAAACGTTGCCTAAATAAAGAGTTCGCAACACGTAAATATTCACGTTATTCAATCTAATATATAGAAACCAGTTCTGTAATCACGTTGTCGTTGAAATACTAGCAAAAACTCGTATCTTAATATTAATTAGCTAGATTTTAAAAGGTTTAATGTTTTTGTTGCAGATACCTTCAGCAACGGCAGAAGGCCACTGCATTTGGTATGGCGTGTGTGCCTCGGACACACAAAGGCCAACTAACTGCGCGTACAATGGAACAGCTAAGCCGATTCCAAGCACAGCAATGGTAAGTACTAGAACTTAAGAAAGCACTACTATTTAGTCCAAGGATTACTTACATAAGGTATGTCAATATCATCAGCGTAGTCCGAATATACGAACACATAGAGAGTTCCGCTAAGTTATCAAATGCTATTGAATAAGAAGTAATAACAGTCGGTGACTAATATTTGCGGGATTGCCAAAGTCGGATACTTCTGCCCGAAAAGCGAAAGGTATGTAAAGGAACAGGGTAGTTTTTAGTCAATAAGAGTATGAGTCTATTCCGCTCCAGCCATAGGTGAGACTGGGAGGACACATTTTTCTTCAGCTGCAAAAGTATCCTTCGATTCGGAACACTGCCAAGTTTTACAGTAAGTTTCCAGTAGTTGCACTAAATATCTATGTATGTAAGTAGAGCACTTACATAAAGCCTGTTAGGCATAATGAGCAATGCTGCTTGGCAGTTAATCCTAATACTCTGGCGTACTGCGTCCTGTTCTGATTGCTTGAATAAACGTTTTTTAAGCAGTCACATTAATATCGCGACTTTTTTTTGGATTTATTTTGTCTTCAAACATACACATTGCACGTTTATAGACTGGTTTTTTAGGGTTTTCTTTCTGTATGTAGTTTATTATTAAATCAGGTTTTGTTATAACAAAAATAAAACTGGTTATGAGACTCACGTTTTGATGCTGAAGTTAAACCGAGCAAACCGTTCATTTTAGCGGAATCGTCGGGAATTTCTTAATGACTGTCATTGTCTCTTTTTTAATTACCTCATCTATTTTCAACATTAAAAATTCCGTGTTTCCAAGATCGTTTTTACTTTTCTCAAATCTTGAGTTATGAAAAGAAAAAATTCCATTCCCCATTTGCAACACACTTGGCAGCTCCGTAAACTTTATTTGACGTATGAACATAATTCCAATTTCAAAAGTTTTGGCTCAGGATGTATTGCAGTTTAATTTTCCGGATATCAAACAGTTTTTGCAACCCCAAGGGCGTTGTGAGCGACACTTATCTGGGTCACCGGGTGAGGTTACATTGTGTTCTCGGTTCTATATTTAGCATGTGCATGCAATGATGACGTCACACCTAGTCCTAGTTTTCATGCGGAACTTGACCCGTGTCTAACAATAGCTAGGTTCAGGTTAAATTAAAGCTACATCGATTGACGGCTATGGAAGGCTGTTGAGATTGTAAGCAGCGGTAGAACTAGAAGTCATCAGTGTTGAGTGGCTTGCATCTAAATGTAGTTCCATTCTTTTCTCAATTTAGGAGAAAAAAGAAAAGTTTTGTCATGGTGTTGAATTTATTTGTTTATTGACTATCACATGAAAGAAACGATGATGTTCGAGTAGCAGCTGTTACCTGGAAACATACATTTACATTAAACTTGACGAGATATTGTCAACATTGACTCACAAGCAGTAACTATTGGCACTCTGTATATGATAACAATATCCTTGCGAGTTGTAAATACCAATTAAATGCAGCTAACTGCGTGAATCAGAGCAGTAGTTTCAGAGCAGTGGTATGCTATCAGTTCCTGCGTCTTTGACTTGCGTTAATGGTGACGTAGACTTCGGGCAATTTTTGTTTTTTGCTAGAAATACCTAAATGAATGCTGGATAGGCTGGTTGCTAGCCATTTATCAATGCTAAAGTTCACCTTGGACCCTCTGGTTGGTATCTAGTGGCACGTATGGAAACAATTGGCGCTACAATGTTGCTATCAATTAATTTTCGCCCGTTGTAAGCCACGTGCCGAGATCTAGCTTCGTTTACATTCGCTTTTGCTCCTGGTTTTGAGTCTGGCTGGTTTATCGTTCTTCCAGAATGATCTTTGACGATCTTATGAAGGCCACAGGATCACGCTGGATGCAGGCCGCTTACAACCGGTCCTATTGGAAGTCTAAAGTCATCTGATACGATGATGTTGATGATGATCTTTGGCTGTATTTCGATTAATTGTGATTCTGAGTGTTTGTGTATAATGATTTTCTATGTTTATAAACGCACCCACGATAAAGGAGAATGCCTAATGTGAGGCAAAATAAAAAAAAAAATGTTTCTATATTTTATTGAGTTTTAGTGGTAATGGGTAGTCGGATCATAACAATAAACATTGGTCGTAATTTAAAAACATCACGTTGTCATATAATTTCTTATAATTCAAGATTGGACCAGCAATGTTATGTCAACTTTTTCTGCCTCATGCCATATGGAATTCTTTCGATCTACTAACGAGTTACTTAATTATCATTTAAATCTTTTTCACTTCAAACAAGTGTCGCCTTCGGAAGGTTTGTTTATTAATTTAAATTTTACTAATGAATGAGTCTTTCCCTTTTTACGAATGAAATTTCGAAATATTTTATGGAGAAAGTGTAGTAAGGAATTTTTCATTTTAGAACAAAAAATTCCCACGTTTTTATACACTCACTTTTCTTGTTTGTTTGTCGTTTCGGTTGGACTTGCAACTCAATATTGAGGCACTTCCCGATAAGCTAGCAGGCTGAAATTTTGTACACGCTTTGAGTTCTGATGACAATACATGACTAGCTAAGAACGTCATAATAAATCCAATATGGCAGCCTCCCCAAGATGGCGGACTGGCTGTTTGAAACCCACCTCCATGATATGGGTATCAAATGAAAGGGTTTGCTGTCAGAAATACGAAAAAAATAGTCACGTGACTTAAATCCAATATGGCAGACGTCCAAGATGGCAGACAGGCTATTTGAAATACACCCCTATGATATGGATATCAAATGAAAGGGTTTGCTATCCGAAGTACGAAAAAAATAGTCACGTGACTTAAATCCAATATGGCGGACGTCCACGATGGTAGACTGGCTGTTTGAAATCCACCCCCATGATATGGGTATCAAATGAAAGTGTTTGCTGTCAGGAATACGAAAAAAATAGTCATGTGACTTAAATCCAATATGGCGGACAGGCTTTAAGGCACTTCCCGATAAGCTAGCAGGCTGAAATTTTCAGGGTAGCTTCAAACTCGATGAACAATGATAAAAATAATAAAATAATTAATAGATTTAAAAAATCTAAAAACCCACGTTTTTAAATGTCCTAAAAATAAGAAAATAACCCTACGGGGCTGAGAGAGGGGCCACTCAAAACGTGAGGGCGTATCTTTGCAAGTTACACCCACGATCTATACACGTCATGTAAATATAATTATCCCATAAATAATCCCTTAAATAATATACGCCCCCACGTTTTAAGTGGCCCCTCTCTCAGCCCCGTAGGGTTATTTTCTTATTTTTAGGACATTTAAAAACGTGGGTTTTTAGATTTTTTAAATCTATTAATTTTAAATAAATTTTGGTTAAATTTCGACCACTGTACAATCACTAATTAATCATGTATTTGCGAAATATCAGATTAATCCTTCGACGCCAATTTAATAAACTGATAAATGATAATTAATATCGTTTCAAATGTCAGGTTCTATTTTTGGGTTTTGGTCATTAAACTAACGTTTTCTAGATTTTTTTTTATTTTCATCATTAGGTAGTTTATTATTTTTATTTGCTAATTAAAAGAAAAATATGATAACATTTTGTTATCATTTTTTATTTTTTAAATTAATGGCTTTTCATACTTTTACGAAAAATACACAATAATTATGTAGAAACGAACTTATTTTTGCGGCCGGGTTGTCTCACTTTTTTGTTGTTTATCGTAAGACCTATTATTAATATTTTGATTTTCCTCCTAAAAATCTAGCCGCACCTACCAATGTAAATAAATCATTATTAGAAACTTTAGGAAAAGCAACATAATTTTTGTTTTCCTGTGTGCTCAAAACAAGTTATATAAACATATATGTATTTTTTTCTATTATTGTACCGTTGTGTTTTTTATAATTTGATTACAAAACATTAAGGTAAGAAATAAACAGAAACTTCAATCAGCAAAAACAATAAGAATGATCCATCATTCTTATTGTTTTTGCTGATTGAAGTTAAAACTAGACAATTAATAACTTAGTTTAGGGTAAACTGGTGAAAGTCGATATGAAATTGTTCATTGATTAGGGCGGTTTTATATTAGCGTTTTTCATTCAGGCACGCCTTATGGCAGCCAAGTAGTTTGTACGGCTCTTTGAAGCACAAATTAGAACGCGCGTGTAAGCGCGTAAGCTGACACTAGCTTTACGCGTGCCGGACTATACGTATAGAAAAGGCTTAATTGCTCACTTCCTCCAAGGAAACCAAACATTTTTGTCTCATACATAACTCTTTATTTCATTCGTCCTCTATTTTCCAATTTAAATAAGGAAGTATTGCTATACTAAGATTAGCACATAATATTTCCATTGTTCTTATGTGCATAAAATTGAATCAAAACAGGATTTTATCTCGCACAAGTTATCATTGAGAAGCTTTTTGAATAATTTGAATTCGTTTTTATGAGTTCAGTGTTTCATGTTTGAACTTTGATCATGAACTTCAAATATTTGTTAATGATATCATATTTTTGTATAAACATTCTTAAACCTATTTCCCTCCCTCCTTCATCATCACCTTTCCGAACTTATTCCATTTTACTTGTGAACGGCGCAACACGTGTTGTCTCAAAGATTTGCGTTGTAATCCAAGTCCAGACATAGAATGACTACAAAATGTGAAGTTCCTATGAAATGTCGCGTTACCACATAACTTTCCCACGTATGCGTTTGATGCCCAGACAACGCATGGATTTACCGCGAAATGGTTTATCGCAAATAAACATTATAATGGCCTGACGGGCCTTTCCGAGACGTAAAGATAACACATTGTTCAACAAGTAAATTTTTTTTTTGTTTATCAAGATTTTAATACTTGTTAGTAAAAAGAACTACTATCAGTACTATCTCAAGACAAAGTAAATCAAACGAGTCCAAATTCGATGGGGTTGCGTTTTTACTACAGAGTTCCTATGGGGCGGCCACCTTCCAGCTCTATCGTCAGATCAGCTCCATGTAATTAAAATATTGCATTGTTATGTGATATGCATATGCGTGCTAAAATTCAACTCAATCGGAAACCAGGAAGTGCGTTTTTTATTTGCAAGAATTGACAGAACAGACCGACAACGGGTCAAGTGAAACTCTTCTTCTTTGCGTGTCGATGTACTCAAATTACATCCGACCAATACGTGGCTACCCGCACAGCTCTGTCATTTGCCTCGTTCAAATCCTGGAAGGTGCAGGTGGTTGGGCAGGATGGGCACGAAAGGAGGTGGGACAAGTGAAACTAAATAAATGCTTGTAAAAATGTTTATGACAATAGCATTTCAAAATGAGTTTTTGAATTAAACACTAGAGTCAGTTCAGGTGACAATGACGTCACTCACCGAATGAATATCGAATGCTTATCAACAGCATTGTACTCGGAACTGAAGATGTCCACGTCACTGCATATTTTGACTGAAGGACAAAGGCACCTAAAATGGATAATGAATGCGTTTCTTTTCCGTGGGATTTTAGTCTTACAAAACAACTGGTAATTAATTATCTGTGTAAGTCATATAATGAGTTATTTAGCATAGAAATGAATCTTAAACGGGAAATGCCTGTCAATTAGATAAATGCAACATTATACTAAAGGCTTGTCGCAGGAAATCGATACCTTTAAAATTTGTGAAATCGTGGAAAAAATTAAATTGAAGGTTGTATCTGAGACAGGATCTCATATGTTTTTGCCGAGTCATCCTTAAATTGTCAGAAACGGTTATTTATGACTGCAGTTCGACACCGTTAAACGACAAGATTTAAAGATATAAAGTGCTAAAGAGAAATTACAAAATTACCCGAGCAATGAAACAGCTGTTTCGAAAAAAAAAAAACAAAATAGAGTAAAACGTTTCCGTTATTTCCACTCAACATTGTTCAGGCTGTAAGTGTTTTATTTATGCCGATTCAAAGAGATCTTATAATCAGATAAGATTAAATCATTATGGCATGTTGACGTTACAAACTAGTTCTGTCAACACTCAACATCATAGGCAATAATAACACGGAAATGCGCTGAAACTTACAAAATGGTTGTAAAACTTGGTTCGAGGTGTCACTGAATGCGTTCATTTCGAAATAATGCTACAGTATTGCATCAAAACACGTACGAACAAACCTAGTGATGTTTTTGCTAGCGATTCGTGTCTATGGTTCACACAGACAAACTCAGTGTTATGATTGGCTCACTCTCGCACCAACAATACAAACAAATGTGGATGTAAATATGCCTGACGCTGACGCTATCTATCGAGTCCTATCTTGAATGTCTGGGCTGGCTGCCAGAAAGTAATTTTTTCGAAGAAAGTAACTATGTAGATCAGTAGCTGCTATTGAAACGAAAGTTCTATGAGATTCTTTGATCAGGAAGACAAGTCTAATTAAATTATTGTCGAACGATTTAAAATAAAATGATGATTAATCAATAATGTTCCACGTGTAGAGAATAGCTTCCTAGTGTTAACTACAAATCAAATATGTATCGACAAATACTTCCGAATATCATAATGAATCGTAGTATTTGTACATTTTTAATGTATTTCCTGGCCTGCCTAAATTATAGCATAGACAGAAAATATATTAGCATAATGTTCTTTATAGCCATTATGAATTATGATGTCGCATTTGCAATAGCGTCGCGTTGCGCGTCGTTGTAAAAAAACAACATAGTCGACAAACTTGTGTGAAAGTTTTCACTTTCTCGGCTGTCGAATTTCTGACAGTGCATTCATATAGTGGTAACATCATCTTGGACCACAAATACTTAGCTCTCATGTTACTTGCGAGGTTACACTACACTAATGGGAGTTAATTTGAGGCAAATGATCGGCGCTATACATCGTTGGACTAGATGATTGAAACGCTTGTGTCTCAAAATAGTTTCTGGAGCTATACAAATCTTCAAAGCATAACTTACTTTGAAAGGCGACATTTCTGAATAAGGATTTACCACCAGAATCAAAATTGAAGATAGCATTTCATAAAACATCAAACTAATCGAAGGCTATAAACATTTCACAAAGGCTATTTATTTCTCTTTGCGCCATTTCACACGATTGTACTCCAATAATGTCAATTGTTTTTCATCATTCACAATACCAAGGTTACATTACGTCTGAGAATGTTCTTGTAACACGAATTATCGATATTCATTTCAGTAACACTCACCATTTGGTCAGAAATTCTTATGCTTTTATTTCAGTCTACCTATAAAACCTTTTAGGGTCCTTTTTCGCTCTGAGCTGAAACTTATACTCGACCTTCAGACAACCTTATCTCGTTTGGTCGTATCGATCGTTCTTCACTAACAATTTGTATTCCGCAGAGGGCTGCAATGTTTTATGTCAAGAGTAAATGGAGCAGTGTGGCCCAATTCTGTAGGATCCATTTTTTATTTTTGCTAAAGGTGTCTGGTCTGTCGACGTACGTTTTACGCTATTGAAGTTGAATAAGAGCTGCTGTCGCTTGATAGATAGTGTGCTATTAGATGACAGCGATTTTTTCTTCTGTACAGTAAATAATGTTTATGGCAAGTCATACAAGTAGTATTACTAGCCGATAGAGTAGTATCGTTAGCGTACATCCGTATAAACACTATGTTTGATCTCGGTACACAAATACCTAGATCGAAGGCTGTTCACAAAGGCAGTTTCGCAACTTTTCCTGTGTTTTCAAGGAAGTCTTGTTCGCAGGTTTTTATGGTTACATTTTTGTTTGTTTGTTGGTATTTGAAGGTCTTTATAACTCCCAAATTTTTGTAACATAGGACATAGAACTGTTGCTTTTAATTATGAGGATGAGATGTTATTAAATTTCACGCCTTAATCGTTACCTAGGTAATTATCATTATAATATCACATATCTTTGCTATTTCATTTAATGGTTCTTTTGCCAGGATATAATAAACATATCTAACTGATAGATTAGCAGGAAGTGATGCGATCGTTTTTGTGATATCGTAAAATTATTTGATGTTCAGTTGATAGCTGTTTGTAAAGTATTATTTCAGTTGTACACGTAATGGGCTTTTTAAATTGTCTTCTCTATTATTTACCTATCTACGTACCTTCGCATTATTATAAGTAAATTATATTTTTTTGAATTGATTGTTTTATAAATGTTCATTCAGTTTGACAAACAACATTAATATTCAAAAATATGTTGTCAGTACAGGAAGCATGCAAAAATGGATAGTAGCTGTATTTAATGACTGCCAAACAGCAGGAAATACACAGCGTTAAGATTTAATTTAATCATTTTATGCATTATCTGAATTAGACTAATTATGTACAACTTCGAAAATCAGCTTTACTTAATAACCTTGCTAGGTCATCTACCTTAGACCTTACCCAAAAACAATAACAGCAAGAATTTTAAGCGCTTTTGAAATAGCGTACTTGACATCTATAGATAAGAGATATGAGCACACGCGAGTTTTCGTCAATCGTTCTCTTCGATCTAGAAAGGGAAACTAACCAATACTTAGGCACACGAACGACGGTGAAAGTTAATCAGGTGGATGACATTAATATACTAAAACGTATACTAGGATATAAAGTTGTATTGGTTTATTATGCATGAGTGGCGACCAGCGATCACGGCGTAATATGAAATCGATACCGCAATCACTGGCTTCGTGATACTAGACTCTTTTGGGACTGGTCTAAGCCGTCAGTATGATAATCTTGAAGTATACGATCAATACGAGTTACTTACAAACATACATAAAAAGCCCTTACAAGTTGTAAAGAGCTCTATTACTAAAGCGATCGATACTGAAAGGAAGATTGGGGAGGACACAAGGAGGCTTTACAGCGTACGTGGGCTGAATCGAAAAAATAACAGGTCCTGATACCATTGTGTAACCGATGTACCTGTTACTAAGAGACAATATGGAATACTTCGCTTATCGTGCATCGTTAATCCTCATACTACAATCCCTGATAAAGGTTTGAAGCTAGCTTTTATCGTATGTTGGAAATTAGAACTTATACAGCCCCTAGCTTGAGTATTGTGACCCTGAATGTGTCTAGGTTAGGTAGAAACACCGTCGGGCCTTGATCGATACAACCTTGCGGCTTTCATGGGAACACGACGGACACGAATTTTAATGACTTTAAAAATCTCGGCAGACCAGAGGTTTTAAAGGTATTTTGGCGCGTCGTATGTTCTAGTAATTTCGACATGACATGACTAATCGATGTATTTCAGAAGAGGAAAGTTAAAAATACTCTCTTGTATTTATTAATTTAGAGCCTTAGCATAATTATTTTCCTCGTAAATAATATTAATTAAAATAAATGTCGTTAGTGTTATGTAAATATGCAATAGCGTAATCGCATGCGCTGTCATTTGCACATACCGCATCGCGTATAGTAGGTATAGCACACAAGTCTACCAAAGGTTACTAACATAACCGCATCCATCACTTCATACCTAAGTGACTCTAAAGAGCTTCTTCAATACAAATAAAGCAATGAACGCTGAAGTGTTCAAAGTAGTAGTATTGTAGTGTTGGTAAACATTTGCGAAATAATACAGAAAAAAAATGGCGACGTTAGTTCCAAATATGACCACGCGTCTGTCATAACATATTATGACATCAGCTGTTTGCGACAGCCAATGAGATCCAAGTAATGCTGCGCTGACGCACGTTTATGTCATTTTGAACGTTTTTAATGGAAGATAACATTGTATGGCGTTTGTGGTGAGTCTTACAAAGGATGAAGCTCCTGTTTATGCCATTGAATTTGATTGTTAATAAGGAAATAATTACAACAAGTTAATGTAAAATTGTTGTAAACATTTGTTTCCTCAACATATTAATAATTTGCGACACTTGCATTTTAAATTTCAATATTTCCTCACTTCCAAATCTATGATTTATTATTATTTTACCCACGATCGAATTTACATCCGCATTTTAATTTTATAATTCGATTAGATTTTTTTTGTGATAATTCTTGCATCCTACTTAATACTATAAATGCGAAAGAGTGTTTGTTTTTATGTATTTTTTCTTCAAATCTTTTTATTTTTATTTTAAACGTTTACTCACACCTAGGAATTTCTAGTAGGTGCGTTTACAAACATATAATACAAACACCCAGACCCGGAATAAATATTCCGAAGACTGATGTACCGTTTGACGTTAAAATGGCTAAACCGATTTTGATTTTGGTACAAACATAAAATATATGAGACCTTAGAGAATCATAGGCTTCATAGGAACATTCGTGGGCGAGCGAAGCTGCAGACAACAGCTAGTTTGAAAATAAAGCATTTGCAAGATATATCTTCCTTTCATATAAACATATTATTGAAAAACCCATAATTTCTTAACCCTCGCAACTTCCTTTACGACCTATGTAATTTGCTGAGTAAGCATACCTTATCATATTATCATAAAAATAATAATAAAAACATTTACGAGACATTCAAAACAATAATTGTAATATCGATAAGATACGGACGCAGGTGTTTCGATCAGGAATTCACCGTATTTCGTTTGTTGTCTAGATAACATAGTTATTACAAGTCACACGTGTTATTGCGGTACTTAATTCTTTTGGCGCATAGACGTTATAGTCAGCAACTAAAAGTATGATTCCGGTCAAGGCAGCACGCATCATCTATCTTGTTTAATTAATTAGGGTTACGAGGTGCATTATGGGACTGTCTCGTTTCAAACTGGCATTCAAAAAGTCCTGAATTATCAAGGAATTTGAATAAAAGACTTTTGAATTGTAATACACTTTCCACAGACTTAGGTACACAAATGATTAGCAATAGCATCCTCTTGACAATAACTTTCAAACGCTGAAAGAGCCGAGTAGCATAATATATAAAAAATATAAAAACCCAACAAATTAAGGCCAAGTTTTTTTATCAGTAGTTAAATTAACAATTAGTTAAATCCTATACATTTCTAACCATTTGTAAAAACATGCATGGGATTTTAACAATAGTTATTTTAACTACTGATCAAACACCTCGCTATAAGGGGGAGCCCTTTGTTCTTTGTATCGTGATAATGATCATGATTATTCACCATCTATACAGGTGTTAGTTATCAATTTACGATTAGCAATAATTATACTGAATGAATTTTTCGATTACTGTTTTATTACCTTTCTTTGCCAGGTTTAGAAACCTTGACAATAATCGCTTTGATATAGACGTAGTGTGATATTATACGCAAGGAATAGCTTGTCGGGAAAACCTTTGAATTTTGAGTGGTTGTGGTAAAGTGGTTTAAGATCACGGAAAACCTTATTTCTGTTTAATTTTAATAGAAGATTGTAGGTTAAGGCTGTACCAAGTCCCTAATTAACGAGCTCACTAATATTTTCATACGTAGATCGCAATAAAACAGCTCAAACGATATATTTTCCGGAGAGCACGTTGAGAGTATGCGTAATTAGGAACTGGTTAGATGAATTAGTATGTAAATACGAGCGGTAATGTAGACAAGGTCGAAATGTTATGAACCTTTATGTTCAAGAGATTTTTCTTAGTGTGTGTGAACTTTGAGCTAAGTGGTAATTTGCCATTAACTTATACATATTATAATGTTTCTTGTAGGAAAAATTACACATTTTAAAAACGTGCTACAATAAAACCAAAACGTAAAAAAGACTTATTTAATATTTAAATTTAATCAAAAGACTTAATGACTATAAGTTTTTAAGCAATTCTTCTAGAATATCTATGCTGTATTTTGTGATGCAATCTCAAACCCGTTGTGGGTAAGTATCGTCACTCGCCATTGACACTACTTGCCTCACAATAATTATGTAAGGAGCTATAATATTATAATGACGTAACATAGACTCCAATCGTTAGAGGGTTGTTTTACTTCGCTTGTTCCATTAAATTCAAACACGATAGTTATGAAAATCCCTCAGAGTTATTACATAATCCGCCAGTAATTAAGGACGAGTTGTTAGATCAGTAGTTAATAAGCAAAACTATTAGTTTAAACCCTAAAGGTACATTTATAATATTTTTTTGAAAATTTATAGGTTTTTATTAACTAATTGTTAGCTTAACCACTGATCAAACTATTAGCCCTTAACCACGGTTACGGGTTAGTTTAGTTATTACCGAGTTTCCATTTTTAAACGAAGTGTCAGCTATTTATCGCTAGCAGAAAATATTCAGCGAAATAAGTTCTATGTTATTTCATTAATCATATTATCAAAGTATATTTATCTATTCACATTATGTATATTTATTATTATTATAGTTTCATGTTCAAACATGAAACTATAATAATAATAACCAAATATATAAAATAAATACCGGAAACGGTCCAAGTATGACTGATATTGTTATAGCTATACATTTATTTGGGTTTAATGTAATCTGGCATGGTTTTACCACCTATACGTGATACTACAGATGTCGTCACATCCATTCCAAACATGATACTCTGATGATACTGTTCTAGATTATTTGACATTTGAGATTCTGAGCATAATTATGAACTACTTGATTAGGCTGACGTTCCCGGTAGAAACATGATCATTCTCTGTTGTTTCAAATTAAATATCTTCTAATTGCTACCTATGATTAAAGATAGCTTATTTGTATATTTCTTTTTCTTTTTAAAACTTTGCCCTACACTATTATCTGGGGCTACGGTAGTGGCCCCGCCAAGACGAGCCAAGCGAAGCGCAAGCGCACTACCTACCTTTTCTCGAAGTGTGTCGTCGTTTTTTTGACCCCTCATAGAGTTGCTTTCCGATGTACCAGATAGTTCATATACTCAGGATATGATGTCATTAATAGACTTATTAAACATACACAGCCTTACTACCAAACATCTGTTGAACACTTGTCTAAAAAAAGTGTGACTGCAAAACCTTATTTCAACGACATAATCTGACATTTTTTTAGACAAGTGTTCAACAGACGTTTAAAAGTTTTTGTGGTACGACACACAAAGTTTCAATTGAATAGCTCTAATACTTTATTTGTATATTTCTTTTTAAAACTTTGCCCTACATTATTGATTTCTCCTGTTTCTTAGTTGCATTTACAAACATAGAAACTTCCATACACAAACACTAAGACCCGGAACAACTACTTGTAGGTCTAACAAATATTTGTTCCGTGCGGGACTCGAATACGCGGCATGTTGCGCAGCAGTTGAAGCCACTGTGCCAATCGTGTCTGTTATCTCCTAGAAAGAAATTCAGACGAACTTGCAGATCCAGAATTAACTTAATTAGTGTAGAAGTTTAATATAATTAACGTTTAAGTATTTATTTAATACATGATTGGCCATTAAATTAAAATCAGAAAAACGTCAAATTAATCATCATGATTATCTAATAAAATCATATCTTTTATCAGATCACATTTCACCAAAACTGTGTCAGGCGATGTGACGTTTCATGAGATATCATCGTACCATAATTATGAGATCATTAAAGTACTAATCATTCAATGAAGAAGTTCTTAGAAACACACACTCTACTACACAACTGTTTTTAGTTCTCTAAGTACCATTTAGTTAATTTTATCTGCTATTCATTACTTCTTCTACGAATAATCAAGTGATGGACATTGACTCACATACTAATTAGTAATAGCCGTACAAGAGTTCTTTATAATCCCTCTACCAGTATAGGGAAAAGATTTTAATAAATAAAATGGCCATTTTCATTGCAATAAGTGATTTGTCTATTCTTGGTAAAATGGAGATAGAATTCGTCATTGCTCTATGAAAAATGCAGGTATTCAGCATCCGTTTACGAATAGATGATGATCAGAATGCTAGAATTTGGATACCCGTAATGAGCAAGCTTTAGGATACATTTTATTTTTAATTTTCGTGCAATCCAGTTATTAATGAAAGTACGTTGCTACCAACCATTACAACGATACCTATGACCTACAAAACAATTAGTACTATCAAAGCGTGAAACATTTCTAAAAGTTATTGTACCAAAATTGTTTAGGAACTTCTATTGTGGGACAAAGTAGCAATACATTTGCGGCGCAGGTGTGCCCGGTCACAATATTTTTATTGGAGCAGTTCGACGACCCCCACAGGCATACTTTGACGTAAAACAACAAGAAAGTTCCTCCTAAAAATAATAGAAAAAAGAAAAAGGTCGTCACTGAATAGGAAATAAAATTGTTTGATCGCCTTTGTTTCTTCAAGTGGAAATAAATGTGAGTACCATTCATAGAAAAGCTTTTAAAAGTCGGCAGTTATTTTTTCTTATTAGGGTCAATTCATACTCGCGCAGAGTCGAAGCATATCGAAGCGTCAAATTCTTTACAATTAAAAGCGAAGTTGATGCTTCGTTCGACGCGCTTTGACTTGATTTAAATTTTCAAAATGATCCTCGACGAAAATGTTTAAATAATTTTCTACACGTATCTCTTATTTAGAGCGAATCTCATTTAATTTTACCAAGAACTTTGGATGAAATACGAAGCAAAGAGGATTACGCGTCGGCAACGGTCAAAGCCGTGGAAACCGTGTTTTTAATTAACGGTGGGTTTGCGAATAGCCTCCCGAATAGTTACGTCACGGATAGCCTCGTGTTCGCACAACGTGCCTGTTTCGTAAAATTGTACAGACGCCAGCACATCAAGCTACCACAATCTGCCAAATTTCTTCAATAGATTTTCAACCTTATCACAATAGTGGAAGGTTAATGTTCGATTGGTAAAATCTGACAGTTTCGGGTAGGTTGACCTGCTGGCGTCTGTACATAAAATAGGTGTTTTCGATTTGTTACATTTGTTGGTCAACAACTGTTGGATCGAAGTTTTGAGTGAGGTGATGACAGTATTGATCACAGTTACGTAATTTGTTATTGTAGATAAGTTTGTTTGTTATTTTATTATGGCGTTACGGCTTCGCAGTCTAGTTGTAACAGGCTTTATGTTCGGCTTGTGTTCCTATTCCTCGGACAAAGTGTTGTTCGGATTTTAGACCAGTAATTTCTCCGAAGCAACTGGGTGTCTGATCGATGACACTTTGCTGCTACCTCGCTCGTTATTATATGAGTCTTATAAGCGTAATGTGTGTATTATATTTATATGGAGTACACAGTCTGGCTAATCCTTGGAGGATTACGGCCACGGGCTTATGTTATGTCATTATGCTCTTATACGTAATATCAAAAAATAAATAATTTGTGTCCAGTGGTAAAAATTCCGATTTGTTTTCCAGTACACTTAACTCCTTTCTTGGTGTGTATGCAATTACACAGCAGTGATTAGAGTAATTGAGCAGTGGTGGCCCAGTGGTATCGGCCTCGACTTACGAGTTGTAGGTCGTGGGTTCGAACCGAGTCAGGCACATTACTTTGTGTAATTTATTTCAACACCACTGCTCTCAAAACGGTGAAGGAAAACATCGTGAGGAAACCGGCATGTCCTAGAACCTAAAATTCGAAGACATGTGACATCTACCAATCCGCACTGGGCCCGCGTGGTAGATTACGGCCCACTCCCTCTCACAGAGAGGAGGCCTGTGTCCCAGCAGTGGGAACATTTATAGGCTGATGATGATGATGCAATTATCATAACGTTTTTACACAAAAAACTTATTTTAAGTAACAAGTAATTAAATCACTGTAAATTCCCTACAATAAAAAAAACAAATCTCATCAATCACAATTTTGATGTCAAACTGGGTCACCTTATCAAATCACCAAGATTACTGAGAATTTCTTCGAACAATACATCTTTATTCTCAACAATATAATGATTCATCCGGTGTTGAAAGCTTCCAGACTCCCTGATAACCTTAGAGTCACGGTTAATTAGTAGCTGGAGTAGCTTGTTTAGATTTACTGCCACCAAACAAACAATGTGCGCTCTTTGATCACGTATCAGCTGATATGAGATACAGAATTCATTCGCTGTTGTATTTGATGTACGACGTCATTTGCTTTGTTCTGTGATCGTTATCTTTCTCTTCGTTAATATTGGAAATGGCCCGTGGATTTCCGTTTATAACGGGTAAATTGATTTACTAACTAGATGAATGTTTAAGCACATTCAGTTCAGCAGTTCTAAAGTTAGGTACTTTTGAATCTACTACTAGGTACTATGAATTCTTTGGCCTACTGTGCCCGATTCCTTGAAAAAGGAATCTCAATTTAGCCAGACTTAGTACTGTTCAGGTAGCTATTTCCCCTTTTAAAATATTATTATTTTAATTGAACCATCCGCATGAAAGACCAAGACAATTAATGAAAGCAGTCAATTTCGTAATCGAGACACATTTTTTATAATAACTTGTTTGAATTTTTATTATAATATTCTTAGGGCGAGTCGAATGACCTTTAAACAACTCACCCCAACGGTCGAATGGGCGTTGCTCCACACCTCCTTTCCTTGTAAGCAAACGGAAAATGTATTTATGCAAATGATTTCTTTATCCAATTGTAGTAGTATACTCAAACATTAGCTATTTTACATGCATCATACTTTTAGCTATACATTATATAGGATAGTTTTATTAACATTTTTCATTGTTTATTACAGGAAAAGTATAGGATATTGGTTCAATATGAGGGACCTAAAACATAGGTAACTAGACAAAATGTAGGTTAACCTTTTGTGTCACGAATTATTTTATTAGCAATGATTATTTCTCAAATACCTTTTTAATTGTTTGGCATGGAATAAACCTAAACCAAAATAAAACTTTTCCTCTAATTGGCATCTGGTTTTCCGTATGAGTTTAATTGCTTCTCACCATAAATAGCAATTTTAACGAACATCTCGATGTCTGGGGCGTTGACTGACGATTGAATCTGAGTTCAGAATTCTACCTGAACAGGTTGAAAGTTGAACAACTTTTGTGCCCAAAACGAGTCCGAGAACTGGCTAAAATAGCTTACTATTTCTTTGATGTTGATTACTCCTATGTTTTGTTTAGCCGCATTTTTTAGTCAGGCATAGCATGGATGACTTGTAGGCATATTTAAGTTCTAGGCTGGTTTATGATACTATTTCAAGCAGTTCGTGTATGACCGGTCCTAGTGAAGTAACTTACTAAGGAATGTTACTTTTTATCTTCTCCCCTAAAGCTACGAAGGGTATGACCTATGGGTATGACGAACATTGAAATAGCTAATGTTTTCGAGATACCTTTCATATTGGAGATGTCTAATTGTATATCGTCTGTGGTGACCGGTTACCACAAGATCGCATTGGTATAAAGGCCTTGAAGCCATACCAGAAAAATAAAATTAAAATAATAAAACGAGATCGCATCCTTTCTTTAGTAACATTACGCTGATGATTTGACTCCTTTCTACTATTCTGAACTTTTAACTTATGACAAGACTGTCTAACTTTCACAAAAACTTTCAAAATGTTTTCTCTTTTATTTTCAGGGGGTACTTAAAAAGTACTGTCCAGCTATAGCTGAAGGTGGCTTCTCATGCTGCAGTGACGAGCAGTTGGACGGACTCGCGGCGAAGATCGTTCCCGCCGAGAACTTCTTACAAAGATGTCCCTCGTGCTTCGAGAACTTTCTCCAGCATATCTGCGGGATGACGTGCTCGCCCAATCAGAGCGACTTCTTGTTTCCTACGGAGGTTGTTCCGTTCAATGGTGAGATTTATTTTTTTACTTTTTAAACAGTCAACTTTCACTAGCTACCACAGATTACTAAAAATATCTTCGATTTAAAATTATACTGATCATAGAAACAGAGTCGTTTTTATAACAAGTAAGGAAACATGAACTATTCGAGCAGTCAGTGTATGCCTGCCAGCCATTGCCTGGCGATTGCTTGATCGCACGAGACGGTCCAAAGCAAGTCGCCTGCTCGAGCGGTGGTGTGCGGTGGTGTAGTGTTGCAGTTTGCCATGCTTGTAGAACTTGTAGAAATGTATTATGACTGCTTCAAGCAGTCAACAAGAATGTAATGTAAACTGTACTTACTTTCTTTTCAGCAACACACCAGAAGATCACCGTCGTGACCTACGACCTCAGCGCTAGATACATGTCTGCTACCTTTAACTCCTGCTCACAGGTAAAGTACCTAACCAATAAATGAACATTAAATAAATTTCGACTCTATGATAGAGTTATAAACATTATTTTTATGTAAACGCATCCTCACAGCAAACGTTTAGTAGTTCAGGATAAATATGAGTACGAAATGTCATGTTGTACACACACACATTAGCAAGTGACATTGACTTTTTTTTTTGTGATAAAGTTGAAATTGCAAGTGTATTTTAAGACCGAATGCAATTTATTATTCCCGACTATAATCCTATGTGTATCGATATCGATGTGCAATGTTTATTTGAGAACATTGTACCTTATGTTTGCCATGAATGAATACTGCTGGTCTAAATCGGCGACTTAGCAATATCACAAATTATTCACTTCGTGAATGAATAACCAATGACATTCCTGGAAATGCACGAAGTGAATCATTAGGAATATTGCTTAAAGTGGTCTTTTTAGGGAGGCCTTTGTTCAGCAGTGGACGTCTTCCGGCTGATGATGAGGACCATCTTTTATATATTTCATCTACGAGTACGTTGCTCGCTTTGTACTTGTTTTCATAGGTATAATTTAGAAATATAATTAAATAAATTATTTCTGTCTTTATAATTTTAATTTAGTCATTGACTTTTCTTATCGCAGACACAAACATTCTGTGAGTAATTAAAAGTCAACGTATTTGATTAATGCTCTTTGTTTGTTTATTGAAATGGAAGGGAAATATTTCAAGGTCCTCTAAGGGTCAATATATACTAGCGCAGAGTCGCAGCGCATTGAAGCGTCCAATTCAGACTGACGCTTCGATGCGCTTCGCTTCGAATCTGCGCTTGTATGAATTGACCCTTACAGCAATATGCAGTGCATATGCACCCAAGTTACAAGTCTGTTTCTATTTAAAAATATTTATCTTCGAGTGCTTTTAAGATATGAATGTAATGATGATGCTCTATTTTCGAACACTCTTAGTTTTATCTGTGTGTATATGACTCAAGTCTTAATCTAAGAAATGGCAAAATAAATAATCTCACGTGTGAGAATAACATACAAACGTGCTGTTTTTATATTATCTTGTTATTATAAACACTTAAAATATCAATTGAATGTAAGAATGCATTTCTATGAGTTACACCAGAGCTTTATCACGAGTTTTCATTATTTTACTTTACAACGTCTTTCCAGTATTTACAGCGTTTCTTGTATGGAAAAATGGAACAGCGCAGCGCCTCTGGTGTACGAAGAAGGAACTAATTTTTTCCTTGAAATTAAATGACAAAGTTCCAGTTTACGTCACAATAAGTGAAAACTCATGATAAGGCCTCAGTACTGTTGCACTAGTAATTTCTCGTGTATCGTGGTTAATTTTAAAATCATTTAAACTTCCATACAAAAAGTAAGTGTAAGGCCCTTAAGGCGCGGTCTTATCTCATATTCCCAAAAATTGGTTCCTTAGAACGTCGAGTATGACGTACGAATACAGTGAACAGAGAAGGGTATAAAGAAGAATTTAAACCGAACAGAATAATAAATAATAGTTTGATATTCCCAATAAAAATTGGGAAGTTGTAGCACAAAAATAAACTTTGACGTCGAAGATCTCTGTATTTCCAGCGATAACAACAGTTTTTTTTTTTAAGAATTTAGTAGGTTTTCCATTTTTTTAAAACTTTAACCGAACCATTATTTAATTTTATGTCTATATTTTAAATAATCTAAAGAAAAGCAGTAAAATAAATGCCCATTCGCAGCTTACGTCACATTTCAACACAAATGTCATTTTTTCAATTTTCAATCTTATTGACGTTCCATAGTGGTGACAATAGTTTACGCGGTCATAAGCGATTAAAATCGTAGTCAGTCCGCGTCTTAAAGCTTAGATAGTAAAATGTCCAGATTCCGTGGTCAACACAAAACGTAACGTTTTTCACGAAGCCACTTTTATAAATGTGTGAATGAGCGCCACGCTCACATTTAAATTCCTTTGCGTGTGACCTAGGAATCGAACAAAGGAGGTATTTTTTTCCCTTTTTTTTGGCTTCAATTCTTAGTAGCCTACAAGAAATCTGGGCAGTCTATAATCTAAGGTAAGACCATACATATATTTATTCCTTGCGGGAATCAAACCCACGACGCACATTACTTAACTGAATACACATTAAAAACTGCGCCAACCATGTTATACATTTTTTTTCTGAAGCGTATTTCGCCCAAAACCGTCAACTACCGGACAAGTCCAATTAAAATTAAACCCAGTTTACATTTCCAATTTGGACATTAATTATTTCGTCTGGTCTATTTATATGTAGTTTTTTTGCAATCGTAACTGCTGCGTCATACTATTTTCTTCTCAACAACCTTGAGAACAATCTTTCAGTTTGCATCGCCCCGTTTCATTTCAATGAACAGGCTTCTTCTGGGTAAGCTCGCTACATCGTCTCAAAAGAAAATCAGAGCCCTATAATTTATCATGTTATTAGCTTTTGCATGCGACTTGACCCGCGGGAACATAATTATCGATATGAACAGTTTCCTATCCCAGAGGATAGGAAACTGCTGTTGTTGCGGAACAGAGTCCGCAACAGTACTCATAGAGTCTACGTCACTACGTCAAAAAACGCGCATGATGTGTTAATCCAGGTTACAAACTGTCTATAGCGTTCCAAATTTTATTTAAATCCGTTCAGCCGTTTTTGAGTGCAAAATCCATTCATCTATCCTCACAAACTTTCATATTCATTATTAGTAAGAATAAGGGAAAAAATACGGAATTAAATTTTGACGTAGGTAAATGTTTTAAGTTCAATTTTATCTTTTAAAACAGGTACAAGCGCCATCAACCAACCAGCTGGCTCTAGACCTGATGTGCGGCGAGTATGGCGCGGAGTACTGCACTCCGGAGCGCTGGTTCAAGTTCATGGGCGACGTCGCCAACTTCGCGCCCTTCCAGATCAACTACGTCAGTGATCCGGTGCCTGAACACGGGTTGACGCCGTACGACCCTAAGACGAGACCTTGCAATGAGGGACCTCCTGTGAGTCAATTTTTTTTTATTATAAGGTTGAGAACTTTCTTTTAACCCAAGGAAACTTTCCAGCACGCATAACTTGGCCGTAAAATAGAATTCATGGCCGTAGAAACGAATTTTGTCGATAGAAGAAAAGACACAACAAAATGATCAAACGTAGAAAGATTATTACCGTTTTAATCGTGACAGTGTTTAAAATATAGAAAATAAATGTTTCTATTCTTAAATGGCGTATACGGATCTAGTAACATCCGTGAATAAAAAGTCGAGTTGTATAAAGGAATGTCTAAAGTAAGCTTAAAATAAAATTTCTAGTTATAGGTACTCCTGACCATTTCAGAATGCTATAATTTTATAAGATATCTTTTTGATCAGCTGTTGATCACCATGTTGGCCTTTCTAACACGATAATAATCTTCAATAAGTGCAGATGGAAATGAGATCTTATCAATTCGATCAGATGTTCTGTCGCAACTGGTAGGCTATATGGCCATAATGGTGCGTATTTATGTGGCGTTACTGATTCAAGATTGTTTACAAAACCTTTTATTACTACGTAGCTAAACGAGTGTTTTAATCAATATTTTTGCTATTGTTGGCCCCAAAATAACCATATTTATTCCCCCAGGGCCAGCCGGGCTGCTCTTGCCTGGACTGTAGCGCGTCCTGCCCGGCCCCTCCCCCGCCCCCTCCCCCGCACGCTCCCTTCACCATCCTGGGCTCAGACGGGTACGCCGTCATCATGGCCATCGTCTTCATCATCTTCACCACGCTGTTCCTCAGCGGAGTGTTCTGCTGTACTCCTCAGGAGAATGTTGTCGGTGAGTATTACAATTGTAAGTTTTAGCTTTTGATTATTAAAGCCTCTTGTCCAAAACGTTTTTCCCCCGACAATCTATGAATGATTTGCTGTGAAAATTCAGTTTTAAATTTTGAGTCTTAAAGTCTCTTGTCCAAATACGTTTTTCCCGTGAAAATCTATAAATGATTCGCTGTAAAAATTTAATCGAGTTTCCTTTTTTGGGGTTGGGAATTTATTAAATTACTCCTCACACTTTGGATGAAATGGAAGGGTCTATCAGACTCGGTCTGACTAAAATCTACCTTTTGGCTTCAATTGCCGTTTGCGTTCAAGGGCTTAAGTAACTCCTTTAAACATTCCCGCAATACTGGCAAGCAAAACTTTAAACGAATAATTTTAAGGCGACAGAAAATACCACCAGCGCCCGCTTTAAGAAATCAGTGTGCTAAACTTGTTTAAAAATACTGCGAACCGCCCAATAGATTTTCATGTCAAAAAGAAAATGACTTGTTTGGACAAGATACCCTACACATTCGCGTTTGTCGTTGTCAGTCCGTTGTGACCTCTCCGAGAAATTGACAAGAAAACGCTTATGTTTTAGGGTATTAGCTTTTCTCTAATCTAAATTGAGGATTGCTATAAGCATTTAACTGTTTGGAACTTTATTCAGAATGATATTCATGTCTTTTATAATAAGTTAAAGATTCAGATCTTAGGTAAAGGTAGATAGATGATAAAACAGACGAAACAGTTAGGTATACTTTTCCATTTCACTCTTAAAACTACAAATCTTTCAATTTATATTTATTTCAAGTTCAATACAATAAGTACTTTACGTCACTCTCAATAAGATTATTTATTTGTTTCTCATACATTAATTATATTTGAAACTATTCTAACAATAGATAAGGTGTTGGAGCATAGCTAATAATAGAATATCAACTATTTACTCTTCTGGAATGCTCTTCTAATTACTATACTATTAGATGCTAATGGAGTCGGTTTATAACACCGCTAATATAGTCTTTATATCAAAGTGTTAGGGTGTATTTAGTTTTGGTTCATCATAATACATCTATGGCTAATATCTACTTGAATATAATAAGGTTTTATTTGGTTTATGTCTTGTACAAGACGTTTCAATTTTGGCTGTGTTCTGATACAAAAAAAAAATGTGGACATTGGCCTACGATGTACAAAGTATTAATATTATTTTAATTTCATGATTATCATCTGGTTTAAATAACAGTTCGTAAGATTGTAAATAGTATAATTAATAATTTATGACTGTGTTACCATTTAATTGGTAAAATTACAAGCCGCCCTTAACTACCTTATTGACGAGCCGATGTATGTACAAACTATTGCCTTTGACACGGACTGCTTGAGCAGTGAGTGTATGCTACGCTATGCAGCTACAGCTTAAAGCAGTCGATACGAGGCTATGATGTGTCAAAAATAGTCGATCACCAAGAAGTTTACTTCCCTCTTTCAAAAACTACTCATTGTCATAAATAAAGTAATCAAAATGGGCTTGAAATATTCATAAAACAAGTCATTGGCAAACAGCACTAGAACATTCCATTTACCGCCGAAAAGTAATGATTAAAACCGTACTCTATACCAATTGTCCACCGACTGCTTTCAATCCATTGGTGCGTCGGATAGTATCTTCGCACTGAATGTATGTCCAGCGTAGACATTATTTTATCGAAAATGTTTCTCTTTTACGCACTGTATACGGCCGTTGTATGTCTGCGCTAGACTAACGTCCGTGGCGGAAGCGAATTTAACCAGTGATTCTGTACAAATCAGTACATTATTTTCATCGATGTTTTAGAGCTGTCAGTGCTACTGTTTTTGCACTAAAGCACGCGTTTAAACCATGTTTTCTGTAAGAAATCTCTTTTTTACGGAACTCTTTCCCTTACAATTATAATAGAATCAACAAAAATATTAAATGGGTCACCAAAAAATAAAAGTTGAAGTAATTGCAAAAAGTGACTGGTCAAAAGTAGTTGTGATTTTGATATACAATTTTGACTGTGACTATGGCACTGAGAGCTCTTGAACGCGGCTTAGATGTTCTTAAATTTTGTCAAGTGTCATTTCCCTGTAGTTAGTTGTTCATAGTTAGTCAGTAAGGTAGTCGGGGTGGCGAGGTGGGTCGTAACGTTGGGTGGTGTTGGGACAGACGGGTGGCGCGGCGGGGAGGCGCGGCGGCGCGGCGGGCCCGAGACCAGTCCGCTACACTCGCACCGCTCCAGTACGTACCACATACACCACACTACACGCAGCTTCTGTGTTGTTCACACGCTCATCTACCAACGGTCAACCGCACGTCTATAGTAACACGCTTTGATACAACTGCCAGTGCCCATCATAACATTACCTTACATCTAAATCCCAATTTCCACCGCGAGCGGAGCGGACCCATTAATGACTTATTTTAACTCCTTACATGTGTTTCCACCATCAAAGAAATGACTCGGCGGTCAAAAATAGTAAAAATGACAACCCCTTTTTCATTAAAAAGGAGTATGCAGTTTGCGCCTGCGAGTTTAACGAAGTCATTAATGGGTCCGTTTCGCTCGCGGTGAAAACCGGGCTTTATACAGCAGAACAGGGAAAGTAGGTCTAACAATGCTGGCCACTGGCTACATTTACAAATTTACAAGCTCTCCATTTTAGTATTACCCAGTTATTGGATTGTGGAGGTCATATAGGCAGTTGCTCCAAATAAAATACAGATATTCGGCTGCATTCGGTTTGACTGAAAGCCGGTCCCAACAGAGTTGGGAAAGGGCTAGGAGACATGTGATTGGCCATTTTAGTAGTAAAACTTTTATTGTTTCGAAATAAAGACGCTGTCAAAGCAAAATTGTTACCACAGACATGTGATTGACTGTAATATTAAATGCCTAAATGTTGTTCGCATTCTCTTAATTGCGTATGATTTGACGATTATAGTAGTTGAATTTCACTAGTGCACGTAGTTTAATTTAAACCTTATGTTAGTTGAAATAACACTCACATTATGACTAAGCACAGCACACCATCGAAGTATGATAATTCAATATTGAGAGAGATGTTCCTGCAGTTTTTGCTACTAATGTGGGTAAACCTAGTCATATATGATATGTTTTATACATAGTTTGGCACAATTTAGCACCACTCAAACATAATTCATCACTTGTGCTATTTTGGCAGCGAGTAGCGCCATAAAGTGACTTGTTCATTTCCATTCATGTAGTTTAAAAGGTGAATGCTCTTTGTCTGCACAAAACTTGAGGGCTGTCACGTTGCTTTCCCTTCACTTGATTATACAAAGGGGTGCTTTAAAAGTTGCCGAGCCGGGAAATTGGAGCCTAACCCTTATTCAGATTTTAAAATCATCGATCTAAACGATTGGAAAAGTGTGTAGCCTACTCTAATTGCCAAAAATTCTTGAATATTATGAAGTCATAGATTCTAAGCAACACAGTTGGAATATAGAACATACATTTAGTTCAGGTCTAAATTCAACTTTTATCAAAAAACTTGAAGGATTCGTAATCCCGCCTTTCGAAATATGCATTGTATTTTCTATTACAAAATTATATTAAGTAGGTAGATACTAGTTTTTAGTCTCATTTTATTTTTCATTCTTTTTATATACTAACGTAAATGAAAGTTCACCTTATATGTCGCATGCTTTATTTGTATTTACGTCTCTATTTAACCTCATTCACTTCTATGTAATTCATCTATGTATTGTACTCGTATATGTAATGTCTTTTAATATGTAAACTTGATCGCATTTTGTATTTGTCTTAAATTGTATTTTGTCTGTAGGTAAAGGTACATATTTGTAATTGTTTAGAAATGTGTAACGTTTTGTTTTAAATGTTTAAGAAAAGTCTATGCATGATTTACTAATGGGGAACATTGAACTGTTTGATCGCAGTCATTTGTTTTTGGTGTGATGTGTGTTTTAGCATGTCAAATAGGCAAATGCCTACTGGGATTTATTAAGCCTGGTTTAGAGACACGCTGGCTGTCAGCGCTGATAAGCCAGTACGAGTATGTATGGTGACTTTTTTTTTTTGGGTGGCAAAGTCATCATATGAGTCCTCCCGCCCTGGAAGGGGCGGAAGGGACTGTCAGACTCATACTGACTAAAATCCACCCGTGTTCCTTCGGATGCCCTTTACGTTCCGGGGCCACGGTATCCTGGATTAAGAAAAAATCCGCGACTCCGGCAGGCATTTGGCCCCATAAGGGGCCCCGTCGGTGACGCGTGAAACAAGACGCGCCACCGACCCTGGCTTGGTACCTGGGCGGACGGCGAGCTTACCCATTACTCACCATCCGCAAGCCCGCTCCTCCGCTGTGCCCTCTGCTATTCAGAGGAACACGCGTTGGAGCGTCCACCCGACAGGCTATTCGTATACGGGCAAAGAGACCCCTTAGGCACACAGTGCCTAAGGAGAGTTTTTGCCCGCATCCCAGGGCGCACCGGCCCGAAAAACTGGTCTTCCCCCCGGACGTATCCGAGAGGGAACTCCAGTCCACGGGCGCACGTGGAGGTTTCCTGTCTTAGCACCCCATGTATGGTGACTTATTAAGCGTTTTAAAATAACGTCGATCAGCCGTCGGCGCCGACCGTCAGCGTGACTATAAAACCAGCATAATTAAAATACTGATAAACAAACAAAAAGTAAGGATAAATTATAGGCCGATAATCCCCTATGCATGGACTTTTTTTTGTTATGCTCTTCCTGTGGTCAGATATTGCTCTATAAAAGTGGCAAGCAGACAATTATTCTTATTTTATAAAATGCCGGGTTGACTGGTAGCGAATTCCGCGGGCATTAAATGCGCTTATGTATATGAAGTTTTAAATTAATTAATTTTGTGAAGATCATAAAAAAAAAAAACATATCATTACATCTATAATCTTCGAATAGAAAAAAAGAACAGGTCTATAAAATCCACTTTTCTCGAGCGATATCTGACTGCACCCCTCTGCATCCAAGAACTAATATGCTTTAATGGACAGGTGTAGCATCGGAGAACAATCAGGAAATGACGACAAACCCCCCGCCCCCGGGCTGGGCAGACCAGACGGACGGAGGTGCGGGAGACGCGTCCTTCTTCGAGAAGCTCGGGGCTGAGACTGAGACCAGGATGGAGGACTTCTTCCAGTGGTGGGGAACACTCATGGCTTCGAGGCCTTGGATCGTGCTGTTTATTGGTAAGTGCTTTGGCAGTGTTACAAGGATCTTCTGGCGCTTGAGTAACGTTTAAACGTTGTTGGTCGTCTTTTGTCAAATGCCATAAGATTTTTTTATAGTCACAGGAATAGAAAGGACACGACCCAGGAATAAAAAATACAAAATGAATTGTCCCATTTTATTTTCATGGGAACTTGGAAAATTTAAATCATTTTTATGTGTGTTTACGTTGCATCTATTTAAGCAATGCTGATTTGTAAAGACATCATGGTCGCCAACTGTTTAACTGACCATACGTTGGCGAAACTTCATATGACAATCATGTTGAATTTCATCTCTCTGTCTCTCTTTCTCACAGAAAATCATTTATATCATTTGCTTTCCTTTTGCCAGTATCAAGCTATTTACAATATTTACATGTTGTACAATACTAAACCAGGTCCAGTTGAAAATCAGCGTCCGGCACTAGTCGTCTGGCATTTTTGCTTAACTGGACCTATTTAGCGCAGCCGTGGGGCAAACAATAATTTACAAATAGCTTTAAGTTTATCTTTTTTCCAAATCTATTGTTTATTTTTCTTTCTTTGGTAGGTTATTGTGTATGTCCTGTCTATACCAAATAAATGTTATTTCTTTCTTTCTTTTCTAAAGTGAACCTCTATTCGTGTCCCTCCAGGTCTGTGCGTGGTGGTAGGTCTAGGCCACGGCATCAGCTCCATGATCGTGACCACCAACCCGGTGGAGCTGTGGGCGTCTCCCACATCACGCTCGCGCGTCGAGCGGGAATACTTCGACTCGCACTTTGAACCTTTCTACAGGTGAGAAACACTTTTAGTAATAAATATTTCACTGCTTAGTCGGTTTTCTAGTGGCCAAGCGCCGCTACTAAAGCGCTGGGTGGCGAGCGATAAGATCAAATGTATAGAAATGTTTTAGCACGCCACGAGACTCTGCTCTCTTCGGTAGTTTTGTAAGATTTCGTCACGGCTGGAAAAATGTGGTTTTACTATGGTCCACCTGGGTGATGTGATGTTATGTTAATAAGTAACGCTCACCATAATGTTGAAGACTAATGCAACTCTTGTCCTCAGAACTGAGATGTTGATCATCACGTCCAAAGGCCTGCCTAAGATCGAGCACAGCACTCCCAACGGAGACATCAGCTTCGGACCTGTCTTCAACGCGACCTTCCTCAAGGATGTGCTGGACTTGCAGAACAAAATCATGGGTAAGTCAGTCTCTTATGCAGTTCTAGTAACTGGTACAGGAATATCTGCTTTAGTTGTCTGTTTTTTCAGTTGAATTTTGAATGTCAGTATTGTATTTTGTTCGCTTCTACTGTACAGTAAAACTTTAATCTTGGGGTAAGTAATATATGATATAACTACAAAATCTCTAATATTTACAAGAGATAACAACTGAATATATAATTTTATTTGATATAACGATCTCTTAATATAATAAACGATTGATATAATTTTATAATGACTAATTTCTATAATCATAACAATCAATGAACATAAAATCGTTTTGTATACCACTCAAAAGACATAAAACTTATTTGGTCTAATTTTTTTTTCTTCCTGGTATGTAATCTAACTCTGATGTACCTAGTAATAGTACCACCTACCATGAATGCTCGACGGAGCCCCGCCCCGCGGGGCTCCTGTTTCTGCGTGCAAGGTTTAAAGTAACCTAATACGAAGGGGATGGCGGGGTCTTTTAGACCCCGCCATCCCCTTCGAACCTAACCTGTCCGTGTCGGGGTGCCCCAAGTCCCGAGCTCGCTTCGCTCGCTCTTGCATCCTAGGTCAAATAACTGATTACTACGTGTCATGCTGGCTCGACGGAGCCCCGCTTCGCGGGGCTCCTATTTCTGCGTGCAAGGTTTAAAGTAACCTAACACGAAGGGGATGGCGGGGTCTTTCAGACCCCGCCACCCCCTTCGAACCTAACCTGTCCGTGTCGGGATGTCCCGAGTCCGAACTCGCTTCGCTCGCTCTTGGATACTAATTTTTTCTAATAACAATAGCATTCGTGAAGGCAAACAATCCAAAGGATAAGCCAAAGTCATCAAAGAAAATGGTTTAAAGTTAAATTATATGTTTCAAACGTTATCATAATGATTTTCGCTTAAATAAACGTTATATCAAGTAAAACTATATGAAATGAGTTTTAGAGTAACACAAACATTATGTGTAAAGAAATTATATCAATCGTTGGTATTTCTCACGTTGATTATATCATGTGAACGTTATTGAAATGAAAATATTTCAAATAACTTTATATGAAATGAGACGCACCCAATATTTGTATGATCTGCAAGTAGTTGTTCCGGGTCTGGGTGTTTTTATGTTTGTAAACTTACCCACAATACAGCACGCGTAGCATGGCGATTCTATCTCTATTCTACCAAGAATAGACAAAGTTATTTCATCGTTATTTCTGTACAAATCGATTGTTTATAAATATAAATAAGATACCATTCGTACACTATTGAAGAATAGAACGTTTAATTTCTATTTTTTTTTACATTACCATGCTTAATGCCATTACATTCTGTCATTTTGTCTTTTCTTCCGTTGACAAAACCCCTTTCTACGGCGCCATGCTACGCCTGTAGGAGACATGCCAAATACGGGGCAACATTAAAAAAAATGTAATATATAATTTCCCCTCCCCAGCTCTGGGCAACAAGACAGGTATCCAGGACATCTGCTTCGCCCCGCTGACGTCATCGTTCAGTGGCCCCATCAACCCCTACGACTGTGTGGTGCAGTCTGTGTGGGGATGGTGGCAGAACGATATCGAAAACTTTGAGGCCATGGAGGAGGATAACGAATATCTCGATACTATACTTAAGTGCTCTGGGTAAGGATTGTGCAAATATTTATTTCAGAACTAGTTGTATCCCGTGGTTTCACCCCGCTACTCTGCTCCTATTGGTGGTAGCGTGATTTTAAATAGCTTATAGCCTTCCTCAATAAATGCGCTATCCAACACAAAAAGTATTTTTCAATTCGAACTGATAGTTCCTGAGATTAGCGCGTTCAACCAAGAAATTTTTTCAGCTTTTAATATTAGTATGGATTATGTGCACAACATAGCAGTGTCCGAGAAATTACTGATATTGCAACCCTGCTTCATCACACCCATTGACTTCTATTTTCTTCGATTCAATGCCAGAGTGGACCACAGTATACTAAACACTAATCATACTACTAAAGTTGTTGTAGTTAATTTTGTCCAGCTCGTCCCGTCTACGAAGCCTGTTAGCTGGAAATACATATTTCAATTTCAATAATATTAAAAAATAAACTTAGTGTTGCTAAACTTGTTCAGTAATCTAGTGTGGACAGCGTTCGTGTATCAGCACCAGCCTTTAATGTTCCCGTACTAGGGCCGTGTGGTGGATTGCTTCGCTCCCTCCCACAGAGAGAAGGCCTATATTCGTGTATTGCAATTAAACGCAGCGTAAACTAATTTTGGATCATTGGTCCTTGGTGCGCCTTCATAGACATAGAGGGTGCTTTTGACAAAACGAACTTTGCCAGCATCGGCCAGGCACTAGTCAGGCACGGCGTGGAGCAAACGCTTATACAATGGATTCACAACATGTTAAAATACCGCGCTATCCAATTTACTGTGAACACCACCACTCGAGGAATCGTTAGTAGGGGCTGCCCACAGGGTGGGGTGCTGTCACCACTACTGTGGAACCTAGTAGTAAATGAGCTCATTACAGAGCTCAACGCTAGCGGTCTGTACTCGGTGGGTTATGCAGATGACATAGCAATTCTAATAACGGGAAAATTTGAAGGCGTCTTATGTGACCTCATGAGGAAAGCCTTCAAAATAATCGAGAATTGGTGTACAAAACACGAACTATCGGTCAACCCCAGCAAAACAGAACTAATAATGTTTACAAACAAAAGAGTCCTTGGACCACACAAACTTCCCAAACTTTTCAACACCGAACTAACACTTAAAGAAGAAGTCAAGTACTTAGGAGTGATTCTTGATAGCAAATTGCTCTGGAACAGGCATCTTGACTACAAACTCAACAAAAGCACAATCGCACTATACCAATGCAAAAAAATGTTAGGAAAAACGTGGGGGCTTTCTCCAAAGATCACGTTGTGGCTTTACACAGCGGTGATCAGACCAATGCTGACTTATGGCGCCTTGGTTTGGTGGACGAGGACTGAACTCTCGACCACCGTCTCTAGACTTCAGCGGTTCCAAAGGCTGGCCTGTTCAGCTATCACTGGCTGTATGAGAACAACCCCAACCGCGGCAATGGAGATAGCCCTACAATTAACTCCCCTTGAATTGTACATACAGCAGGAGGCAGCGCTAGCAGCTATCAGGCTTATGCACTTAGGCATATGGGGTACGAACCACACCAGTCCCCACGCAGGCATCCTCGACCGGGCGATTGAGTATCAACCTCTCATCGCTGCCCCGTGTGATAGGACACCTAACAAACCTATGCTCAACAAAAGCTACAGCATACAAACAACAGAGGAAGTAAGGGATCAGTCAGGAGTCAATGAAGTACGCATCTACACAGATGGCTCCAAAACCCAGAACGGCTCAGGTGCTGGCGTACACTCCCTAGACCTCAATATTAACTTTCACCTACCACTAGGCGAACACAGCTCGATATTCCAATGCGAGTGTGTAGCCCTAACACAAGCCGCAATAGCCGTAAAGCGTCTAGGGATTCACAGCTACGCAATCAGATTCGTATCCGATAGCCTGGCTGTGCTTAAAGCCCTAGAAAACAAACAAACTAACAGTAAATTAATATTTGAATGTCACCTCGCCCTGGAGAGTATATCGCTGTCTAACAGAATCACCCTCCAGTGGATTAAGGGGCACAGCGGATCCCTTGGCAATGACGCCGCAGACGAACTTGCTAAGAGAGGTTCCGAGATGGCAGTGTTAGGCCCGTACCCACTCCTTCCCTTACCTTTCTCACAATTTCGAACATGGATCCGCCAGAGATCAATTGAACTACATAACGAAAAATGGTCACGGTCTACAGACTGTAGGCAGTCAAAAATGGCGATGCCAAGTCTACATCCGCGACTAACAAAACGACTACTCAGCCTAAGTAGAAATAACCTCAGATTAATAATAGGGACAATAACGGGCCATTGCCCCCTAAACAAACACCTCTTTAACATAGGCGCCACGGACAGCCCACTCTGCAGGGGCTGCTTTGACGCCGAAGAATCAGCCGCCCACGTCATCCTGGAATGCGAGGCTGTGGCTACCCAACGTGAACAAATCCTCGGAACGGTGAGGTCGCTCCGCGAAGCCTGTGAAGTTCCCAGGAAACTTCTGTGCTTCTGGGCGGAGCTAGGCTGGCTAACTTAGCCAGGACACCTACGCACAACGGACCGAATGAGAGTCTAAGTGCGGAAAATGGAGTCCCTACTCTACTCTACTCTGGTCCTTGGTGGTAAACACGACCTTATACCCGTTGCAATAAATGTTTATTTGGTCCAGTAACCCGTTCCTGCCGGACTGCCTGGGCTCATACCGCGGGCCGGTGCTACCGGCGGTGGCGCTGGGTGGGTTCCTCTCGCCCGGCGAGGCGCTCGGGAAGAGATCACGCTTCCACGAGGCCACCGCACTCATCATCACTATGCTCGTCAACAATAAGCACGATAAGGAACAGGTAACACTGCCATTTAAACTTATATTAGTTGTGGTTGAAATAGTTTAAATACGACCACAATTCCTCTCTTTGTCTTTTTCACCTCTGACTTAACTAAGAGTCAAGAGCATACACATCTCAAATGAAAATAAAATGTAAAAAAAAAAATCACTTCGAAAGAAAAAACGCTAAAATCAAGTTAATTTTCAAATACAGTTTATATGCAATGTAAAAAGTATTCCCTCTCAATAATAACTTTAATTGTGCCTTTCATACTCCACCAAACGCGTTGTTTTCATAAAAAGAAGTAAAAACATTTAAAAAACATACTATCTACAAGTGTGCGTCGCTTTCTCGCGTAAACCGCTCATGGCGTAATAAACCGATCTCTTATTTTCAAACTTGAAAAAGGTTATAAGCTATACAGCAAGGGAGAACGCGAATCGCATATAAAACCTAGTAAACTTATATAGAAACAATGCACCTAGTGGTCTAAATCACGACAAGCTAGAACTAGCACATAAGGCAAGCAGAAACCTTCAAATTATGAAGACTTGTATAGATTATATAAGAACAAGCCATGCTTTTATGAATGTAGGAAATGAAAATATCGCCATATAGAACATGACGACATATTTATAATGAGAATGTCAGGTATGAGTTCAGGGGGCCTACCATGACCTCTTAAAGCGAGAGGAATTTCAATGTGGGAAAGAGACAGAGCTATACAAGTCATCTAGCGCCATCTCGTTCCCACACTAGAATTATTCTCGCTGATGATGTCATGATAGGCCACCAGTAAATGCAGAATGTAGACAAACATCTAGAAAATTTCGCATCTACTTTTAGTCCCACTTCTGCATAACCCTTCAAGGATAAAAGTCGTGGTTATATCGTCAGACTTTCCTTGAAAGGAAAAAAATACAGACAACTTCTGTACCCATACCATGAGTTGTCATTACGATACTCGATCATCGATATCGACCGCGTTTGTCGCTCTCATTGGCCCGCTGCAAGTTTGTATGAACTCTCAACCAATGAGAGCGCCAAACGCGGTCGATGCGTATGATCGAGTATCGTAATGACAACTCATGGTAGAGGTTCTGTTATTGGATCAATTCGAAAATATAAAAATAAAATGTTAGTTTCGAATTGTTACTATACTATAAGTTGTCTATTAATTTCTTTGAACTTCTGGAACGATGCCAGGGGTATTTCCGATCTCACAGTATACAAACATCTACATAATTATGTAGTTTTAAGGAAAATATTACTATTTCCTTTAATTAATGTCGGTAACACTGTTGCAGGAAGTCGCTGACAAGGAGCTCCGTCAGCGACTTTATCGATTGGTGCAATAATACAACGTGGTATTATGTCTAAAAACAGCGGGTTTCCTATCTCAGCCCCTAAACGCGAACAGCACATCTAAACCGCGTTCAAGAGCTTTCAGTGTCAATATTTCAAATAAACTATGCCGTCAAAAAAATTATCAACACACCAATTATTGGCTGCGGTCCGAAAATCGCTGAATGTGATTTTAGCGCTTTTAGCACTTTCGCCCGGTCCGAATTAAAAAGTGCGATTTTATCGCTTGAAGTGCTTTCAGTGACCGGACCGCTTATTTGTCGCCTCATAACCTTTAAATAGTTTCCTTTAAAAACAATAATGTCTGATTCTGCATTGCAGAGTTTGGTTAATGATCTATTAGATGATTCAGATGATGAAGAATTCATATAATCATCAGATATTGGCACTTGCATTTTATCCATTGTTTTTCACGAACTTGAAGAATGTCAGTTTGACAACTTTGACATAACGCTTACAGTGCATACGCCGAAAAGCAGAGGCACCGTAAGTGCAAGATGGCGGAGTTGGTGACGTCATCTATGACGTCGCACCATCTGTCAAAATCGCGCTCAAAAGTGCTTTCGGCGCAAATCGGGACGCTTCTAAGGGCGCTAAAAGTACTTTCAGCGATATTCGGACCGCAGCCATTGTGTTGATAAATTATTTTTCTTATGACGGTAGAATGATGACACTGGCACCTCTTGTCCGTTCTCTTAAAAGTTAGTTTAAATGTGCCGATCGCTATTTATCTTCAATATTTTATTTTACCAACTTTTTACTGTCTTTCGTTTCGAACTCATTCCTCATTTAGCCTTTTTTCTTATCTTCGGTTTTGGTCGTGCAGTTCATCGTAAAATATCATCCATTGTGTTTAGGCTGCTCCAGACAGGCGCGATTTGATCGACGACATCGTTGACTCTAAAAAATGTCTGGATGTGGGCGTTTCAAGCGCTACTATGCGCGTAGCAGAAAGGCTTGCTATTGGACGCGATAAAAACGCGTCAAACTTTCCGAACTGCCTGTGTTATTCGCGTAGTTGCGCAAGCTAAAGAGTGCATGAGAGCAGCATGACTTTGCTTCTACGTATCTCACTTTATCTAGACTGGATTGAAATAGGGGATATGTGCCCCAGCACATAAGGCGGCCAGGCCGCGCAGCCATAGCTTTTCATAGGAAAGAAAAATACGAACCGCGAGAAGGATTTATTTGGACCTGGAATTGGCTCAATTGAAAAGAGTGTCGGATGTATTGAATCCGGATATCTGGATTCAATACATCCGACACTCTTTTCAATTGAGCTATCTAGGTTCATGCTTACTGCGTCGAAATCTTCAATCCATTTCTAACGTCTCAAGGTCTTGGCCGAACAGACTGGCCCGCCGCAGGGGGCACTAATATCATGAAAATCATGTTGCTTTCGCATCGCGCCTGTATGGACAAAGCCTTAATCCCTCTCAACAAATTTACCGCAGTAAATTACAACAATCTCTTTTTATTTCCAGTTAAAACCAGCGTTACAATGGGAGAAAGAGTTCATTCACTTCATGGAAAACTACACTAAGACACAAATGCCGCCGTATATGGATATCGCGTACACTTCTGAACGGTCGATTGAAGACGAGTTGGACCGGGAGTCACAGTCCGACATCTCCACTATATTGGTGTCCTACTTCATCATGTTTGCTTATATTGCTATCTCGCTCGGAAGATTCACTGGATTCTCAAGATTGTTGATTGATAGTAAAGTTACTTTGGGACTTGGAGGTGAGTTTTCTTGAGCTATTACTTTCTTTATAGATACTCTTTTGCTATATTTTATCGCTTCCCTATCATTTTATTCCTATTAAGATTATTAAAACATAAAAAATACTATTAATAACTTTAAGTCATGTTTACCAATTTTTCAAATAGCATCAGAAGGTTATTCAAGGTAAAGTTATCATAAAACTCAGAGTCCGCGATAAAAGCTATGTAATAGCTTAACATTTTTGGATATTATTTATTAGATGTTGATTGGAGTTCAGTCGTTATCTACCTGCCTTGTCACATGATACTTGCTCCATGTGATTTCTCCTTTAGTTTTTAGTATGATGTCAAATTCTTGGTTGACTATATTTTCATGAGGAAAGGACTGTCAGACTTCTACTATATTAAATCCACGGTGTCCTTTCAATAGCCCTTTACGTTCTAAGACCATGGTTACTTATTTAGACAGTCCCGCGACCCACTAAAACCCACCCTTTCCGTTCCAAGGCCGCGGTAACTCTTGAACATCGTAACTGTGGCTTTCTCTCAACTTAAACTTATCATTCTTGAACATGTATCTCAATGATTCTCTCCACCCCACAGGTGTATTCATCGTACTGGCCTCAGTAGTATGTTCAGTGGGTATATTTGGCTTCGCGGGTGTACCAGCGACCCTCATCATCATTGAAGTGATTCCCTTCCTCGTGCTGGCTGTGGGCGTCGACAATATCTTCATCCTGGTTCAAACTAACCAGAGAGAGGGCAGACGACCCAATGAATCCGTCGCTGAACATATTGGGAGAACGTGAGTTTGAGTTTTGTATTTTTGATTAGTACTGCACGTTTTTTGTGAGTTGACTAAATGTGAGAATTTTAGTAAAATTTAAGAGGGCATATCTGAAAGTTGGCAACGTCGCAAATAGCTGTCAAATATTAACAAGTTCTTATTAGCAATGTTACTGTAGGGAAACAAGAAATATTGCTCTGTAGTGCACTAAAAAAATGATAAGGGAATGCAATAAGTAATATCGTAACACCGAATATATAGTTTTAGATGTAAAAAAGTATTTGGAAACCTTCCAAATGCCTTTATTACACCTGAAACGGTGACAACATCAAATGCAGTGTTTTTGTAGTGCACTACAGAGCCATATTTCTTATTTTCATACAGTAAATTTACCAAATTAATTAAAACTTGTAAATATTTGACAGCTATTTGCGACGTTGCCAACTTTCTGGTTATGCGCCCTTAAATGTTTGATACGCTTACGCTTTCAAGGATAAAGTCTCTCGTTTATGGTAAAGACATCAAAATCCCTTTCGAGAAAAACAGTGCTATTATTACTTGAAAATTCAAATTAGCTAAAATGGTTACTTTAAAATCAGAAGTTCATTCATTAAAATCAACAAACAGTATCAGGCAAAATTTTGTAATTCATAAAAAAAAATGCTAAGTGTCCGTGAAATTGGCCTCTGATCTTAATTTTAAACGCCCAATTTGTATTAATTTAATCAGTTGCGTAGCAAGGCGGGGGCGAATCGGATCATAGCCACCGACCTCGCACCTGAAGGGCCTCGCATTCTTGACAACGGCAACACCGACGATCACATTAAGGACTAGCGCCTTTGCGAAGGCCCCTTGTTGCAAGATGACTTGGTTTTGTTTTATTTCTAACTGGAAACTAATAAATCCAAAGAAGAGGCCGACCCCTCGCAATACTGATGTCGCCGACGATCACATGTTAGTTTTAGCTCTTCCGCTATTCACGCAAGGCCCCCTTGTTGCAAGATGACTTGGTTACGTTTTATTTTTAACTGGGAACTATCAAAGAGGCCTTGCAAAGCTGATGTCGATATGTGTCTTGTGGGAACCAAGTCATCTTACAGCAAAGGAGCCTCGCGCGGGAGGTAAGTCATATCTTTCGTCCTGAAACAAAGTGCCTCGCAGATGCATCTTGTCACTCCCAGATTGAGTCTCGATACGCCACTTAATCTAATACCATACAAAATGCATGATGTATATTAATGTCACGTTTTCTTCCCCAGCCTGGGCCAGGTGGGTCCGTCTATGTTCCTGACGTCGGCCTCCGAGTCAGTCTGCTTCTTCCTGGGCGCTCTGTCAGACATGCCAGCCGTGCGAGCCTTCGCGTTGTACGCGGGCGCGGCGCTGCTGGTGGACTTCCTGCTGCAGGTCACCTGCTTTGTGGCGCTGCTGGCCATCGACACACACCGACAGAATGCTAACAGGTACCAACACTTGTCGTGCGGCGCTGCTGGTGGACTTCCTGCTGAAGTCCGGTATCCTGTTAGGTACATAGGACTTCATCTATCATGGTCCGTTGACGACCTTGCCGCTGCGAGCTGTGACTTAGAGCGGGACAGCGAGCGATAAAATTAAATATATAGAAATGTTTGAAACACACCACCAGGCGCCACTAGTGGGAACGTGGCCGCCGCATCGCCTACCGCTTAATCCAAAGTCAAAACCAAAATTACTAAACAACTTGAAAAGAGTTTAAAATTGACTTCAAAAACTCTTAATCTTTGCAAAAACAATGCCTGATCAGCTGTTTCTTCCTCCAGATTCGACGTACTCTGCTGCGTGCAAGGTACCAAGGCCGAGAGTGGCGTGGAGAGCGGCGAGGGCGCGCTGTACAACGTGTTCAAACAGTTCTACGTGCCGTTCCTCATGAAGAGGGAGGTCAGGGCCTCCGTCATGATCATCTTCTTCGCCTGGCTCTGTTCTTCAGTCGCTGTAAGTACCATGTTCTAAGGGAGCTCGCTATTGACGCGATGCGACGCAATTCGACCGATTCCAACTACAAGTGAAAATCAACCTTACCACTACGACATATGACAGAAATCGTACGACTTTCTACGGATAGATGAAAAACAAAACACGCACGACGTAAGTCAGTAGAATTGAATTGTCGAGGAGCTCGTGGCTAAATAATTACAGCCGCACAGGCCGATCTTCCGGGCTAAGCCGCGCTTACCGAGGTTGGTCTGTGGATGGCTGACCATCTGTCATAGCGAATTTCCTCCGTGTCTCGGAAAGCACGTTAAGCCTTTGGTCCCGGCTGTCATTTGTAGATCTTTGACAGTTGTTACTATTAGTCAGAAGTTCTAAAGTCTGACAACCAGTCTCCCATGGGGTATCGTATTGCCCAGTTACTGGGTTATGGAGGTCCGATAGGCAGTCGCTCCATGTAAAATACTGATATTCAGCTGCATCTGGTTCGACTGGAGGCCGACCACAATATAGTTGGGAAAAGGCTAGACAGATGATGATGACAAAGTTTTGTTTTGCCAAACATACAATATGGCGTCATCACACCATTAAGGTGGATGCTCCAGGGTAGTCCGCGAAATTCAAAATTATTTGGGTTTTTTGCAATTTGCAGGCCAGTGCTAGGTTGTATGTTGATTAAAATATTGATCGCGGCTGTAAGACGTATGTAGTTACAGAATTATAATCAACAAAATCATCAATACAACGCTCTAAGTTCATAAAGCTTCAGGAATGACTTTTTATGTTATTTTTTTGTTCCTGAAGCTTTGTGAACTTGGAAGGTTGTGTTGGTGATTTTGATGATAATAATTCTGTAACTACATACGTCTTACAGCCGCGATCAATATTTTAATCAACATACAACCTAGCACTGGCCTGCAAATTGCAAAAAAACCCAAGAAATTTTGAATTTCGCGGGCTACCCTGGAGCATCCACCTTAATGTTGTCGCATGATACCTTTGGACGGACGACCTTATAAAGGTCGCCGGAAGACGCTGGATGCAGGTCGCTTCCAACCGGTATAATATATGTGGAGATCTAAAGGGGAGGCCTATGTTCAGCAGTGGACCTCCTATGGCTGAGATGATGATGATGATGCCTTTCTCCAATTTTTACTTGTGTAGCACAAGTCCATTCTGACAATTAAAATTAACACAAAGCATATCAACCACTTCCCTAACCAAACTTAACTTCCAGGTGGCACCTCACATAGAAATCGGCCTCGACCAGGAACTCTCAATGCCTCAAGACAGTTTCCAACTAAAATACTTCCAGTACTTGAACCGTTACCTCAACATTGGTCCGCCAGTCTACTTCGTGGTCACAGAAGGATTAAATTACTCGGATTTGGAAACGCAGAATATGATTTGTGGAACGAGATTCTGTAGACCCGATAGTGTTTCTATGCAGTTGTATGCCGGTGAGTTATTGATTTTTATGGTTTTGGCACTAGCTTATTTTGTATTGAGGTGTTAGATAGATACAGAATCAAATTATCTATATTAATTTTATAAAGGCGAAAAGTTTGTTTGGTTGAACGCGCTGTTCTCAGGGACTACTGGTTCGAATTAAAAAACAATTTTGTGTTGCATATTCGAAGCAGGAGTCGAGCAGCGGCTGAAACCGAAGGGAACAACTAATTTTAAATAAGGCTCTAACTTCAAACCTTTAATATTTGGCTATAAAATTGAAGTATTTAATTTAAAAATTGTTTGGTACGCAATCAGCATAACTAGTTAAAAACAAACTTGTTTTGTGAATTGCTAAAAATATAAGTAAACTTCGTGCAATACGATAGCCGTATGTCCAGTGGTGGACTATCATAAAGATTCAACTTTCTTTCTATTCAACTTTTTCTAAAAATAAATCACATACATTTTAGAAACTACAGTACACCTCTTTTTTTATATACCAGCAGTTGTAATATAGGTATTCTCTTTCAGCTTACAAGACCCCCAACGAGACGTACATAGCTCAGCCGCCCAACTCGTGGTTGGACGACTTCTTCGACTGGGCGTCTCTGCCACGCGACTGCTGCAAATACTTCCCCTCAAACTCCAGCTTCTGTCCTAGCAGTAGTAAGTTAACAATCATACTAGTCTAAAAAAAGGATTAAAGAAGATGTAAGAAAAGCTGTTCATTAGTTGCGTCTACACTGGACACATTGGCTCGCGCGGCAGTTTGTTGTGCGGCTCGTGAGCCTGGCCTCGCGGAGCTGCCTCAGTAGGCCTTTTTTTAGCCCTTTACGTTCCGGCGTCGACGAATACTGTTCGTTAGTCCCGCGACCCCGGCAGGCTCTGGCCGTCTAAAGGGGGCCTGGTCATCGTGCTGACACTCTTTGAACACAACGTGTCGTCGACCCGGGCATGGTCCATGGTCGGACAGCGAGTCGTCCATTACTCGCCGCCCACATGCCCCGCGCCTACTGTGGCCGAAGATCGTGCCTCAGTAGGCCTGGAAACTCAGACGCAAGTATCGCGATCCAGGCCGAGCCATCAGAAGTCCTCGAACATCCAAAATGGACAGTTATGTAATATCTATGGAATCATAGATAAGATAGATAGATAAATCATAATATAAATGGAAAATAAGTTATTTCAGGATTTGTCTTTTCAACTGTAGCACCATATAATGCAAACTACGCATCTGTATTCCTCATACGTCTTTTCACACAAAATTCTAAGTCCACAATCCACTCCACAGAGGGCGCTCCCTGCAAGGCCTGCAACATTCCCCTCATAGGGAACGAAAAACGTCCAGACGAGTACGACTTCAGGAAGTATGTACCATTCTTCTTGCAAGATATACCGGACCCTAACGGATGTATCAAGGGAGGACACGCGGCTTACGGACAAGCTGTCAACTATCGCATGTTAAATAAAACCCAAGCAGATGTCGGCGCTACCTACTACCAAGGATACCACACTGTCCTGAAGACTAGTCATGATTACTACTCAGCTCTCAAAGGCGCCAGAGGAGTAGCTGCGAATCTCACAGAGACTTTGAATAGAAACTTAAGGGAACAAGGAAAGAATACGACCGTTAATGTGTTCCCTTACTCAGTGTTCTATGTGTTCTACGAGCAGTATTTGACGATGTGGCCTGATACGCTGAAGTCTATGGGCATTTCTGTGTTGTCTATCTTTATTGTGACCTTCTTGCTGATGGGCTTCGATCTGTTTTCGGCTTTGGTAAGTTTTACATTTTTTAAATCTAATGTTGTATTTGATCCATAATTTTCATTTGCTTGTATTTAAGGTTCATATCTGAACATTGCATCTGAAAGTAAGGTTCACCGAGTATTGAATTAACAGTGTGCCTATACCAATTGTAATCTTGATTTGTTATTGGAGAAATAAGCTCTAATTTAGTTAAATGTTCATGAAAGTCACATGGTTACATATCAAACATGGTATTGACGAATGATTTTGTTTGCAGGTGGTGGTGATTACAATCACAATGATTGTTGTGAATCTCGGAGGAGTGATGTACTGGTGGGGCATCAGTCTGAATGCTGTATCTCTTGTTAATCTGGTACGTAGTATATCAAACGTAATATAAGGATACATGATCTAGTCTTGTATCGACCTGTATTGTTTCACTGCTAATCAAAGCAGGGAAAAGATATCATTATGTTCTTGTTTACTGGCTGATGTGGTGTTTGTCTGCGCCGTGTAATGTCGGTGTAGGCGTTATATTTTCACAATTCAATTCAAATCTAGTACCTAGGTTCCTAAAATAGAATATGCTTTTTGCAACAAAGGAGTCTTCGTTCAAGCTTGCTTAGAACGAAGACAATGAATGGAGTGATTATACAGCATTGAAGATTATTTTTTGTCTTTCGCGTCGCTCAGGAGTCATAATTTAAACTATAGTACATAGCATTTAAAGAAGCCTTAGTGTTCTTGGGCGTATTAAGTAAAACAAGAATTGGGTTTCTAATTCAAAATGCACAGTATTCATCATAATCCAACGTCTAATATATACAATTTCTAAAAATGATTTGTAGTCAGTTCCCAAAAACCAAAATTATTTTAACCAATAGCAGGGCAGCATTTAATATTGCTCCCAGTCAACCGCGCTCTCGACGCGACGGACGTATGCCATGTTATTGTAGATAGCTGCGTGCGCGTCGTTCACTACGTACAAACAGGTGTCCCGTGAACAAGGGTCGGTGCGGCGCTTGCGGCACACTCAGCGTGCGCCGCACTCCCGGCGAGTGTAGATGTGTGCTATGTAGGGGAACAGTGTAAGTTGAAGATGGGGACACGAGGTATGATGGGAAATATCACACATAAGGCAAACTTAACACAAAACTAACGTAGCACAAGCGCCAACAGGACGCCATTTGCGTCTGGCCGCTTGCAAATGACGTCATAGCGCTTGCTCTACTTAAGTGTTGTGTTAAGTATGCCTAAAGAGTGTATGTCCCCATTATACCTCGCGATTATTAACGTCCCCGTCTTATACACTGTTCCCCTATGTAGGGGGCAGTCAACTACAAAGTGAGTCAATGCTTTATCCCTACAGAATGTAATCTAGTATGTTGTCTCCAGGTGATGGCGGTGGGTATCGCGGTGGAGTTCTGTTCGCACGTGGTGCACGCCTTCAGTGTGTCGGGCGGAGGGTCCCGGGTGGTGCGGGCGGCGGAGGCCCTCACCCGCATGGGCAGCTCTGTGCTGTCCGGGATCACACTCACTAAGTTCGGCGGGATCATCGTGCTGGGGACTGCCAAGAGTCAGATATTCCAGGTAACCTTTATTTATAGTCTCGCTAAGGATGTAAACATAAAAATTTTAATTTAAATATTGTAATAAGATGTAAGTAATCGACGGAGCCCCGCTTTGCAGGGCTCCTATTTCAGTCGTAAGAAGTAACCTAACAAGCGATTCGCGAATTAATCTGATAATAATTCACCCAAACGCTATTATTTATTTCTCATTTCAGCACGTGATTTATTTATTTTATTGGTTTTACTAACAATTCATTCCATGCATAATTAAGTAGAACACATAACACTAATACTAAATGTTCAATGTTAAGCAGTAAACACTACATGCTAAAACCATACTACATGATATAAAAACAAAATTAAAACCACACATATTTTAATCTAGTTAACGTCAAGATCTCTTTTATATTTTACACAAATAATAATAATATTCCACAACTATCACACAACGCCATCTAGTCCCAAGCTAAGCAGAGCTTGTGTTATGGGTACTAGACAACTGATAAACATACTTATATATTTCTAAATACATAACGGTCAGTTCACACCGAGACGCGACGCGGCGCGACGTAACACAACGATACTGCAAATGTTTATCTTACCGTGTAGTTAATAAAGTTAGATTTAATGCAGCGCGGCGTCGCGCTGTTCCGCGCTGGGTTGTTTCGGTGTATCTTTTCGTGTAGAAAATAGTTAGATTTTGAATAGCTCTATTGAATTGTGCGCGCAGCGTCACTTTTCGGTCTGAGCTGACCGTAAAAAAATATTATAGATAAATTACACCCAGACACAGAACAAATGATCGTGCTTATCACACAAACATTTGTCCTAGGTGGGTATCGAACCCACGACCTCCGGTATAGCAGTCAGGGTCACTAACCACTAGACTGACAGGCCTGCCAAATAAACCACCCACCCAATCCCATACTTATCAATAAAACAAATCTTTTCAAACACAATCTTTAAGTTTCCATTACTGCTATCCGTAATGTTAGGTGGATAAATATTTCCCAATTATTACTTCAACGTTTTCATTTATAATTTTATTCCAGGTGTTCTATTTCCGCATGTACCTGGGCATCGTAGTGCTGGGCGCGGCTCACGGACTGATCTTCTTACCGGTCATGCTCAGCTATATCGGTAAGTGATTTGTATAGTAGTGCCTGTGACGACGTTTCATATGTGGTGTTATGCTCATTGTAATAAAAAAAAAATAGAGATTTTTATTCAAAAGATGAGGACAAACTAAGCCTAATGTGGATTACCTAGCTAGAGACTAGTCCGTTAATTAAAATAACTCGTTATTTATATCGATGAGGAATCATAGTAGTACTACTATATATGGCTATGTAATCAAAGAAAATAAAATAAGTATAATGGTTTTTAAAAGAAACTCAAGGCTGATTAAAAAAATAAAAACAACCACTTTTACGTAGCATTAGCAGATTTCAACGAGTAATTTGTAGTACCACAGATTATTTTCTTGTACAAATATGCTAAACTAAATAAAGACTTTCTCGATCAATATGAGCTTACATCAGATGTTAAACGTCTTCACAACATCTTTGTTGCGCACCCGCACACGACTTGTGTTCGCCATCGTTATTATTTATTTATTTTATAAGTTACGTTACGGTCTTGCATGCAATGTCTTCGTTTTATTATTTTATTACATTTTTAGTTTTTGTTGCACATTTTTATTTCAACTTTCGCTTGTATATTGGACCTTTTCAGCCGATAGATGTTTTGACATAATATTCTATAGCTCTGAAAAGCGACATTACGTGAATATGTATTTTATTTTTGTTTTTCCGCCTTTTTCTAACTCATTAACGTTGGTAGTGCCTTACTAACCAGTGGAGGTGATTTTATTAGACGCTTGTGCGAGAACTTTGCAAAAAAAAGTGGTGTTGTAAAAAGCAGGTGTTGTATTTTGTGAACATTATGGACTAAAAGATTGTCTACTGCTAATTTTATTCAGCATGCTTATCAGTTTCATCTGAATAATATAATTATTATGGTATCCTGTCATTAATATTTTTACTAAAATAAAGATGGGAATAATCACTATAACTGTCAATTAAATCTCCGATAATCCACAATTTGCTTTTGTATTACCATTTCAACAAGTCACAATCGCACACAAAAAAGGTTGCTGTAACATAGAGTGTAACCACGCATGTAGCGTCTTGTTCGTCAGGCAGGTGACTCGAGTCCTCGTTACAGGTTCGCCGGTCAACAAGCAGAAGTTAGCCAACCAGATGCTGCGCGGCAAAGACGTGGCGGTGGCTGAGACGTCGCTCACAAGAGTAAGAGATGCGAAGGGACTCGCATACACCCAGTATAACTTTGAAACGCTTCCCGCGTGAACTTGAATATAGCGAGAATGAACACGTACGTACTACATACGTGACCTAGAATAGTGGCATAGCGATCGTGATGGACCATTTTAGATCATAGTTTGAATTTCGAATAACTAGACCTCATTTTACATTAGCGTTTCGAATAGACCGTTAATTGAAATACCCGTGCGTAAAAAAAAAACAATATTGTCTTTGATGGCAATAGACAAGCGGGTATTTCAAATAAATACTTTTTTGTTTAATTCAAATGCCGAAATGTACTTTATAATCGGTCATCTTTCGCCATGCCTTCACATAAAAAAAAAAAATGCCATTAATTGATTCCGTTCATTCTCGTTACAAGTTCTCGTACTAACGCATCGGTGTATTGTAAAGTGGGAAGGTGCTGCGACTCGGATGCGTCCGGTAGACTCATCAAACATTCAAGTAGCACAGGATAAGGTCCTAGAGTATTATAGTGCTGCTGACCTCACTATGGGGCGTTATTGTGACTCAGACCAACCAAAAAGTATTTTAATTAGAGATTATAAATGAATTCGATGTTACCATTACAAAAAATTAGATAAAATTTATTTTATTTTTTATTTCGGTCTGTGTTTGAGTTACAAAAATGTCGACGCAGGAATCTGGTTCTCTTCCCATTAATATTGTTGGAAGCATTTATTGTATACGGTGTTTGCGATTTGATACACTTTAATTTATTAAGGAATAGTTCTTTTTATGTACTGCACTAGCAACATTATAATATTAAAAGGTAATGAGCTATTCATTCACAAAAGTGTTCGTATCGCAAATGTCGTGGCAAGGGGTCGGTTTCTAACCAAAATGGTTTTGGGGACACCCTTTTTTGTGTAAAAGAATCACGAATATATAATATTTTTTATTGTAATTTGCATGTATCGATCGTTGTATTCCTAGCTGTGTATCGGTAGCGATCATTCCTATTGATTTCGAATTTAAACTTTTATTTTTTCTTATTTACTGATGTATATCTATGATTTTGTGTCACTGCCTTTGTTCTGTTTGCACACCGCTAAAGTACTTATATATAATTACAAGGAGACGCTGAATACACCGTAGTCATAAAATACATCATTAAAGAGTTATAAACATATTTGATAGAATTAGTAAATCAAAGTCAAGCATAGATACTTATAAACAGTACTTAAAGGCGATGAGGCAGTGAGCTAATAAATATAAATAGAATTAATATTTATTTTTTTAATTATTGACTAATGGCGTAACTAGAGAGGTAATAGAGATCTAATAGCATGGAAGGAGGCTCTTCTTAGCATAACAAATGATTTATTTAAACACAATTTGAATATGGAATGAATCGTGCAATATATTGAAAAAAAAAAATAGAGAATATTCGTCAAAACAGTTATAATAAAATAGTTTAAAATATTCGAATCCTAGTTACCGTCCATACGTTTAGCAGCCATTAGATATTATATTCGAATCCTAATTACCGTCTATACGTTTAGCAGCCATTAGATATTAGCGCAATCTACACTAAAATAGAATGGGCGCTAAAGGATTCCATTTATCTTGAAAAATCAACAAATTAATATTTAATTTTTGCACGCTTTGTGTGGTATAGTAAGTTAGGACAATCAGCCTGTATATTAGTTTAGATTGTTTGTGTGAGAAATTGATGCTTTATATAGAAAATGTGGGAGGGATGAAAAAAATTAATTATACGGTGTGTATAGACGCAATCCTCGCGCAGCAGACACAATAGAAACAAATGTCGACGAATGACAAAATGACAGAATGTAGAAAGATTTCTATTCTAGTTATAGTGACAATGTTTGAAACATAGAAAAGGAATAACATAGAAATAACTTTGTCTATTCCTTGGTAGAATATAGATGGTCATGCTACAGCAGAGAGTAAAAGCGTGCTGAAAGCACTAGACTTCATCTTCATGGTATATAGATATGCCAATATTTAACATGTGGGTATCACATCTGTGGACGTTTTTTTTGTGTAGTTTTTAACAGTATTAATGTGTATGGAATAAAACACCAGTGCTCTAATTTACGTTTTATAAGATACATGTAATACATTTCTCATTTATTTAAGATCATAAAGGAACTCATTCTGTTGTAGACCTCATTCGAAGGCAGTGTCCTCATCGGAGAGATCTGTTTCATTCATACTTTTGGTCAATTTCTCCACATTACAACTTAGGCTTTGTGTAAACACATATTTATGTTTTTATTTTTTTCTCTTAAATTCTGACTAACAAAGGGTTACAATAAAGTACTAATGGTATGAAGCTGCCGCTTGGTGTTGGTCATCTCGCTCCTTCAATAATAGAAAGCTTTAAATGCAAGGAGCATCTGTCTTTACAGGTACAACTGTAAATCGACATGGAAATTAAGAACAAATGATATTTATTATAGTTCAATGACTTGTACAATCTGTATTATTAATTTGTGATCCTTCAGAGATTTCGATTACTTTAAGCTCCCCTCTAAGTTCCTACTAAACATAAAATGTTATAATTTAAACGAATATATTCCTTTGTGAATGCCAAATGCTGAATGAAATTGTTAATGAATTTATCACAAACAATGGGAATCTCCTACTTAATGTTAGTACTTACTTTTATTAGAGGGAAATAGTTCTGTATTTAAAAGCACCATAATATTGTCAGGCAGATTTTGTGATAATAAAAAATAAATTATGCTTTTTTAATTATTTGTTTTTGTTTTATTTTTTAGTTGTAAAGCACCTATGCATGGTATGAGTGCACAGCTCAGTGTTGCCAGGTATGCATTACATTTATGCATGTATAGTTTGGCTCATGAAATATGTAGCTCATTTTAAGTGCAAATCGGCAAGAAGTTAACATTTCAAAAACATTTAATGAACTAATATAGCGATATTACACGATAATTGAGAAATTTCAAGTACGTTTTGCACTTAGCATGGTCTAACAGGTCCCGCATCATCACTAAATATTGACGATCACCACATTAAGCATTTTAGAGGCATTAAGTAGGCAAATAGCTCTAGGTTGAACTAGGAACTAAAGGTCCAATGTACAACTGATTACAAAATTTAATTTGAATACTTTTTCCTTATGCCTAAGGAGCTTCTGAGCCCGACCCCAAACAACGTAAGAATGATTTTTTATTACAAAAAGCACTATCACTTAGTTTGTTCAAGTTCAAAAACTGACTGAGGTGCACAATATGGTCACGTTATGTTAAAAATGTTCTGTTTTTCTATAACTTTAATACGTTCACTGTTGTATAATATAGCGCTTTCCAAGTTAAATACGTCTATTAAACATTTTTTGCGACAAACAGTTGACGTGTTAAAAACACAATGGAACATTTTTTCCAAAAATACAAAAAAAGAATATTTGTGCACAAAAAGAAAAACAAAAATTTAATTATATTTTTTCACTTAATTTAGATCACAGGTGCGTGTTGCCCTGTTGACTGATATGTTATCATATGCAGTAGGAAGTCACTTCCAAATCTACTATCTATTTAATTAATATCACTAAGCTGATAACAAAGTATAACCAGTGTTAGATATCACTTAATAATACCGATTATTCTCGGTAGTGATATCGTTTATCAATATGGAAATCCCGGTAACATAATGGATATCGTGTATTTTTATCTTGATGATGTAATATGTCGCTTTTTTTTCTCATTATTAAATAATATTACAGATAATTTCACTTTCACTACCTATACAGCACATCACAAATTGCTTTTCTGTTTTCTGAAAGGCAATTCAACCCATCCATGTTTCATTTTTATAGCATTTGGTCATTCACCAGTGTTCGCATAATTCTGGTGTGCTTTGTAAAAAAGTTGCCGGTTTCATACAATTTTATTGAAGTATGTAAAACAAGCATGCATGACTGTATTAAGCGACTACTATAAAGGTGAGCAATTCAATGCCCTCCATCGTTCAACTGTCACTTGAAAATTACGTTTAGCAAAAAAATACTTAATAATTATAATTATCGTATTACTATGATTTTGATACGATTCTTTTATCTATGAGCGTGCAAGTCTTATAAAAACGTGCATGACGTCACAATAAGGGAGTACGCACACTTATTCAGCTCCGCCTCTATCGCAGTGGCATGTTTGCCGCGAAAGCTGAATAGACGCGGAGAGCTGACAGACGCGTACGCGTCTTCTTACAAAATCCTTGATTTCTATGGACATAAGCTGAATAGAGCTAAATTAGTGTGCGTTTTTCCTATGGCGCCATCACAGCTTGACATTTATCGTGGTCGCATTGTATTTACCAAAATGTTACACTATTTACCATCAGTTTACAGATGTAAATACATATCTAATCTTTGCAATCTCTCCTCCTATTCGTCCATGCTTGTTTTACACGTCTAATGAAATTAAATGTACCGCATGATAAATTGGCTGTGTTTCATGTCACATTTCTTGATGTTGTCTTTTCAAAACTTTGGCATGAATATTTTCATTCGAGCTGTTGAAGATACATTGAGGTTTAGGATCTATGGGGACTAGGGATGAATCGAGGGCAAAAACATTTATGAGAAAAATGGGCATCGACTTGGCATATTGGGCATAAATGAGTTTACGCCCAAATAAATGCTCGATCACTGTACAAAAAAACTAATAACTTAGTTTAGTAAAAAATTAAGCAGAAAAATTGGGAAAAAAGTTTATGGGCATTTATTGGGTGTTTATTCAACGCGCCCAAAAAGACCAGGCCATAAATATAGGGGACCAGTCCAGTAGGATGTCATGAGAATTTGATGTTCCGTCAGGCATAACCCGTCGTCGGGGACGTTGGCGAGTGCAGTCGCGGCGCGGTCACACCTACGGCAGTCTAGACGAGACGCCGAGCGAACCGCGCGCCTCGAGCAGCGGCACCGTCAACGGCCTCACCGATGAGATGTAAACTTCACACCACAACTAAGATTTATACAATTCGGTGAGTCACACACATACACATCGAGAATGGACTGAGCGATACTTACGTGAAATTGACCATTCTCTAGAACAGGGATTCCCAATCAGTGAGACTAACCGTACTTGGGGGATGCATGGGGAACTAAAGGGAACCCCCCTTTAGTTTAGTTACACAGTCAAAGTTTAGCTTAATCCTGGTTGTTTTCATTATGTTTGTAAATGGACCACAAAAAGGAGATATTCCTAGTGCGGGGCAACTTTTTTTTTGTGAATGAATCATTTCAGACCACTGGGGAATATTATAACAGAAACTTGAGTGAGAAGCATAGGGTTGGGAGCCGCTGTTTCTAGAAAGAGAGAAAGCGATCTTGCGGCCAATAGTATTCACCAACGACCATATAAAACTAGACGCCTCATACACGATCTGACTAAAGAAAATTATTCTGTCAAGTCGCTGAGGTACAACGTAAGCGAGGGAGACGGGGTACTGCGTTCTGATTGGCTAATACTGCGTTCTGATTGGCTAACTCAAGGTCAGTGCGACACGGGGACTCACAGGAGTGGTCGAGTCACGACGGTTATAAGATTTTCTTACCTAATGTGTTGACAGACATCGGTCGCCTGTGATTAGGAGTCTAGTTATATATGGTCGTTGGTATTCACAGATAACTACTATCTTTCTCTCTCGCACTTCTCGTCTGTATTCACTTTACTGACACTCAGGACATTCTCTGTGTATGGACACACCATTTAGTTCATAAATCTCAAAATAATATAGATGGCGCTCTACCAAATTGTATAAATCTTAAGTTTCTTCTAGTGAAAGACAATGGACTCGAAGTGAACTATATAGCAAAATTATAGTGTAAGTTAGCTATACAAATGACTGGATGTGTTTTGACGGCTCACTAATAACCATTTTCAACCTTATGGTTTATAGCTTAAGGTTGATAATTTTTATACTGTGGACAAAATTATGTGCGTTGTAAGTAATATTATGTACCCTTCAAGATAGCTTGTGATATGTATATTAGAAATAAGAATATTAAATCTAAGTATTTAGTTCGTACCAAATCATAAGAAGATCTATGAAATAATTTGGGAGCTTTGTAATTTTTATAAATTATATTCTAAAGGGATCATAGTATCAAAATATGAAATAAAATACATACTAACTACCTAAATAATTGAAATCTACTAGTAAAACTAAATAAATAGTGTAATATTTGTTTGTATTTAGTAAAAAATAACCAAGATTTGAACACAAATAAATAATTATTTACAGCTCTATGTTATTGACCATTCAAAATAATTATATATTTTTGTTATTTGTATCTCTCGAGCCCGCACATCAAACTAAAGTTTATGCTTGCCCAGACGCATGAAATATATCTTTGCTTTGTAAAAGATAATTTTGTAGGAAACTGTGATGGAGAGGAGGTATATTAGGAAAATAAAGAATTAAAATTATATTGAAAGCTAAAAGCGGCTTGTTACTTATTGTAAAAAACACAACAAAATTATCTTTTACAAAAGTTATCATGCGTTCAAAATCAGGGCAGTGATGTTTAAAGTATTAATAAAGACACGAATATATGTATATATTTGAATATAGACATCGATAATTGAAGAGGTACCTCCGAATATCAACCAAAGTTCGACGTTTTGAGTACGACGCTTTTCGAATGATATTATATTTTATTTTTCTCATATAGTAACTGATATAGTTTAGTTTTAGGATAAAAAATATTATGAAAAAATATTATGTATATTGGGATTATTAATATATTCTGGGTAATCCATGCACTTCACTAATGAGCACTTCTTTAAAGGCCCTGAGGGCCTAGACAAGTGGAAAATCCATTGTAGTCTTAAATAGATTGTTAACTTTATTTCCTGATCGTAAAGTTGAAAATCTATTGAAGACTACAGAAAGTTATCTATTGTCACTTGTCTATTTCCTCTGTTTACACTGTAGTGCTAGCGATGTGTAGTTAAAATTGTAAACGGTTCATAAATCTAAGGGCGTTCGCTAAAATTAGAGTGGGGGGCATTATGTGACAGGTTTTTTGAGAAAATTTCAACTGAAAATAGGATTGTCTAGGCGCAATATTGTGACGTCATAGTTGTATGATTGTCAGGTATGGTCAGCAAAAATATGGTGGGATTATAAAAAAAAGATCTATTGATATTTTGTAAACAAAAATAGAGTTTTATTCCGAAGTACTATACAGCTTTAATTCCGCACATTTCTGCATTGCTGTTAGTAAACAATGAGTAAATAGTAATTTCTATGAGATTTCATGCGATTCAACACTGGCAGGCTCCATTTTCTAGAGGGTAATGAATTAGAACGAATATTTTTTTTCGCTAGTTTTATTTTTCAAGTTGACACTTGAATTTTATTGACCCTATTTTTATTTGAAACTAGCTGGCCCGGCAAACTTCGTACCGCCTATAACTAACGTCACTCAATTTATTTACGAATCATTTGTATGGGAATATAGAAAACACCACTTGTGTTTTTAGACTTTCCAAGGCCATTTTTTAAATTATTCTCTCCGTAAAAACCATCCTCATACTTCAAGGAATATTATAAAAAGAATTATAGGCTAAAAAGTTTTGCGCTTAGCAACATATTTAGCGATCCATTCTTATATTACTTATAGAAGATCCACAGTACCCACGGCAGTTTCAGCGGAAACCACATACTGATAGTCGCGTATCAAAAGAAAATCGAAGAAATATTGATTTAATGAGATATTGTGACATATAGTCAGATATTTATAATGTAGTTGTATTATCTAGTATTTAGTTTTAATTTAGAACTCGAGTACCTATCCAAAGGTTAGTTAAAAAATATAATTATGAAAGGCTTTCAATGTTTAGAAATTAATACGTTATTGGTTGAAAATATATCTGTAAAGGTGGCAGAAAAAGGGAGAATTGGGTAAATTATAGGAGAAAAAGTCAATTCGCTGTTGAAATATCTTATTGGGACTAACGAACGCTTTTGTAAAAGCTCGTTATCGTAGAATGGTCGGGGTTTCTAAAAAGGCCACTTAGCGGAATCATAATATCGATAAAATTATTCTAAATCTATTCTCTACCAACGGGTCGCCCCGCTTTGCAAAATTTCAACCTAACCGGGGGATTTTGCTAATACTTTCTTACTTATAATTTTATTGACTTAAGCAATTTTGTTTTACACTATAGAAGATTCTGTTGCTGGAGCAATACAATAGAAAACTTATGATTCTGCTAAAAATGGCCTTTTCAGACCCCCTTATCTTATCATGTCTTGACTGGTAGCGTAAGGTTAGCAAAGCTTTCTGTTAGCTGTGCCTTTGAGAGTCAATTTGACGCTAAAGCATAGGCTAAAATTTAAATATCGATATTTGTAAAACGAAAATGTTTGTCTTAAAAATGAAACATGGACACAGAATTATGCTTTATTGAATATTGAATTAACTGCGAAAATTAAAATGAGGATGTTTCATGACAATACGAAGCTTGTATAGTAATGATTGTCCTACGAAGGGTGTAACATTAAATTAAGGCAAAACTTTGCTTTGAAAATTATAGCATTCCGGAAAGCATTAGATAGTGTTGCATACCGCGAAAAAAATTAAATGAATTAAATAAAATAATTTGTAAAAGTGTAATATCTGGCCGTGTGTAAAAAAGATTTATTGAAATGTTCTTGCCTTCGAATTAATAACTTGATTTAAAAAATATATCATAGTTATTAAATGGCATAATAATGTTGTTGTATACAAAGGCGGATCGAAAGCGTAACTTGAGTAAAAATTAGCTTTTTGTACTAAATTATGACGAATATCATTTGGAACTTGGAAGGTACCAATAGTATATCCCTCGTATTCATCTTCCTTATTTAAGCTGACTGCTGTTAACAGCCTAACTCATAGTTTAGATTCTATACTATTTGTGTACAAAACTTATTCAGGGCCACACTAACGGGAAATGCCGTTAATTATCACGTTAATGGATGTTTATACGAACATTTAAACACTATTATCTCGAAAATTAACGGGAAATGCCGTTGGTGTGCTCCCGCTAAAATAATACTAAGTATAACTGTTATCAACTGTATACCTCTTTGGAATCTATTTTTCGAACGTTTTTGTAAATATCTTTAACAAGATTTTTTTTTATTATTTAAATTCTGAGATTTTTTTAAGTAAGTATTCTGTCTCACAGATTATTAAAGCATAAAAAGTAAATTTACGACCATTTTTGTGTGTTCTTTTCGCTAGATTTTGTAGTAAAAAATAACTCAAAATGGTCTTCTCATATTTTAAATTGATCATTCAGTTTGTTTTTAATTTCTTTCGAGCTATTGTAAATTGTACTTACTAATGTAGGTATAAAAATGTAAATGTACATAGAGGTGAATAAAATATTTGATGTCTATTTAAAGTTTTCAATAGTGTGATTTGTACGTTTTATCTAAATAAAGTCTGTTTCACGCGACGACATTCAATGTATGTAAAATCTGTGTAATAGAATTTTTAATAAAAGAGAAAATCAAATATTTAAGTGATTTTAAATGTTACCAGCATTCTCACCCATTTAGTACTAATACGCCATTATACAGGCTATGTTTGATTGGGTAGTAAAACCAATATTATTGATCTAGTTGTGCTGACCACTTAATAAAACGGGTACTTACATAATCAAACAATTGTCTAGTCCGTAACAATTTATTTCAGCATATTTCCATGTAAACCAAAAAATATGTACAATTAATTAAGGATACCTTTTAACACTTCGGTGACTAGATTCATTTTGTATGTTTGAGCACAACATATCCCACACATTCCCCACAAAATTCATTAAAATAACTGCCGTTGCTTAATAATAATAATAAATTTATTATATTCGCATGAAAATCCATGGATTCTCGTTCGTTTTACTTAAAGCATAATTATAATGATACCATACAATAAATAAAAAAAGACAAAAGGGGAAATCAACATTCCAAAAATCTTATAAAAAATCTCACAAATAACACCATAAAATTCACGTAAAACGAAATACATAAATGATTAAGAATTAATATTTAGGTAACATAAAGGACGGGAATATAAAAATATCTAAACGAATCTCTAGCACATTGTAAAGACTAACGTAATAAATCACGTCAAAAAAATAATAAACAATGTTCTAAAACATCGCACGTGAAAATATTATTGAGAAAGTTTACGTAATTCAGAACTCATCACAGATTTTAGACTAGCATTATTATGGTTTATTTTTAAACAGTATCGACGCAGCGTTTGTGTATTTTTGGCGCGTTTTCCACACTGCGTTGAAAATATAAATGTAATTTTGTAAACACATATTCGTCTGAAATATGTTCACAAACATTTATATTGTTGGCACTAAAAAAGACAGTAATGTAGACATGACTTTAATTGGTTAAATAAATCTAACAAAAATATCATATCCCAATTCCAAAATATAGCTTGAAATAATAAAATCTACCAAATTGGTAGAATTTCGTCAACATTGATGTGGTATTTGGTAGGTGTCGCAGTCATAACATTGTAAGCCTAACTTAAGTATTAAGGGTATGATTATAGTTCTAATGGTCCAAACAGGTGTATCGCTTGACAGTCGTCGCTGACGTCTCCCAAGAACTGAGCGAAGAGCTCTTGATATCTCGACAGAGTCAGACCACCTCTTCTTCTGTCGTCGTCCTGGAAGAAAATTTTATTTTACAGCAGCTTCTAAACTTGGTCATCTTAACTGACTTTGCCTAGAACTTGGATAGTTTTTCAGAATCTAAAATCTTCGAAAAATAAGGTCTTCTGATTGTGGGCATATCCAAGAACGAATGGTAAGTAGTAGAAATTGTTTTAAAAATACCTATGCTTTTTTTCAGAATAAACCTTGTGTATACTCGGGATAACCTTGGTCTAGCGAACATCGGGGTTTCTATGTATTATTTGTTTATCGCGAGCTGTACAAAACTTTCTACAAAAAAAACATCGTGTACCTATTTGGTTCCTTCCTCCTCATCAAATCGTTCACACCTGACGTCATATGCCACGGTAAATCTCTTCCCACTGACACCTGTAGGTGCTCGCATTAACTAACGTCCGCCTGCCAATTCGCTTGTGATCTCGGCAGTAATTGGTCTTGAAGCGTGGAAGAATTGTTAACTAGGCGAGATTTTGAAGATGTGCCTACGCGCCCATACGCAAACGTTGGCTCAACGCCAGGTAGAAAGCTCTCTTTATTGTTTTATTCGTCTTGTTGCATAATTTATTTCTGGTTATCGCTTTTTATAACGCATATTACCTATGCGGTTATTTCTGTAACGTATTCGCTATATTTACGCCTCTAAAGATATCGTACGAGACGTTTAGTTGACTGTTGTTGTGGTTATGCTACAAAATATGTTTTACGATGTTTTTATCGCTCAGTTCCTAGACGTGTGAATTAAGAAAGTCGTACTTTAATATAAAGAAAATTTAAAAAAGAAGAACGTTTCTATTAGATAAAATGTTGACACCGTTTACTCTTTATATAAATACTAGCTGTTGCCAGCGGTTTCACCCGCTACAACTCAAAAATCATCCCGTAGGAACATAAAATAGGGATAAAAACTATCCTATGTGTTAATCCAGGTTATAAACTATCTATGTACCGAATTTCAACCAAATCCATTCAGTAGTTTTTGCGGGAAACAGGAACAAACATACATCCATCCTCACAAACTTTCGCATTTATAATATTAAGTAGGATTCCATTCATAATTTTATCAAACTGCGAGCGAGTTATGGTACACGTTAAATGTTAGCTCACTACAAATCATTACAGAATTATACATTTTGCAGAACTTACTTCAAAGATGTTATTTGATTTATTTACGAATTAATGGTCAGCTAGTGATACATAGATACTATTGCATGCAGATCTATATCTATCTGCATCTAGCTGCCTCTGAACCAATCTTGTGAAAAATCTCAATATATTTTGGATTGGCTTCGTGCCTGTACCAGTAATGGATAGCTGCGGCTTACAATTAAGGTCTGTGATAGACTGTTAAAAGCTCATTATTTAACACCTCAGCCATTGCGATGAGGATTCATCTAGCCATGTCATTGCCATCAATTACTTCAGGTTGGTTGCCAACGCATATGGCTAGGTAATAAGTATTTTTAGAACGGCGTGTAATAGTATACAAAATCTATGTATATTTTGAACGTGATTGGCATACGTCTTATTTACAGCTAAATACTATATTTTACACCAGTGGCCCGGTGGTGCTTTGCTGCAATCTATTTTTTTATTATTGCCTTTATTAGGTGTTCGCTTGTTCGGTTATAGCTAAGGGTGATGGGAATGGGAACTTTCCTGGGGATTGGGGGACGCGAAATTATTATAAGAAGACCTCTTTGTTTTGCCAAGGAATCCAGGAAATTAAGGTTTATAGAACATAATGATGACAGCACAAAAGATTTAATAACCGAGGTCGAGATTAATGACCAATGCTCGATTAATTTCTGTGCGGGTTGACCGCTTTTAACGATTGATTGGCGCAAACGATTAATGCTTGTAAATAATTTACGATATGTTTATGTAGTAGTTAAATATATCTTAGAAATATTGGCAATCAACTAAATTACTAGTATAGTAATTAGAATAGAATCAGCTATTGAACAGCTGGCGAAAATATTTTGATATCACAGTTTTTAGGGATTTAAATATGACTATTTATGCATTTGATAAAAATGTGTGTACCAAGGACTCTCACATCCTTCGAACAAAACACATTTCACACGTCCTTTTCTGAGCATTACTAAAATTATTTACTGATTACTAACAGCAATCGCAACCTGATCACATCTCGTCTATTTTCCTTGTATCAACTGGGTCAGTTCATCAGTTATTCAGTTGCAAAACAGAAGAGGGAAAGTCATAGAGTTATGCAGGGCATAGACTATACTAGAACTGCCTAGGTGTATATCAAAGGTTATATGGATGCCGATACCTGCTACTAGGTACTAGTTTCCACGTAAAAATACTTACATTGAGCAAGGAATTGTATGCGTCGTCAATGACTTTGATGTCCTCCAACACCATACGCTGGACACAGTCGTATCTGTACTCTTCTATCCCGATAACTCCATCCTGATTCATATCTATCATTCTGAAGTTTGTCTCTATGAAAGCCTTCATGGCTTGAGGGAAGTCCTCATATCTCCGACCAACACAACTGTTCTGCACAGCCTGTTTGAATTCGTCGACCGTTATTGTACCGTCCTGCAATAAACTTATATTGAAAACATGCTGCACGGTGTTACCAGATAAAAAAAAAGCGGGAAGCGTGTGCGTGGCTGTGCGTGTGTGTAAATAGAAAATTAGATTAATTAATATTCTACTAAAATGCTGTGATTAAGGTTTTAGATGGTATTAATTTTAAATTAGACTAACTACGAAAACAACATCTAATATCTTTAGTAAGGCCATGAATCATGGCCATCATCATCATGGCGTGGAAACATTAAGTAATTTTTCTCAAAATTGATAGAAACGTAACTTTTAAGTAGGTACTAAATAAATATTCCAAATCTTCATATGCAAAATGTGTTAACTGTGTGAGTGTTGTGTCGATGTCAAACACTTTGGAAACAGAATATATTTTATACCACGAATATACTTTTAGATGGCAACTTGTAAACTTCAGTTGGTAATGTGAAAAAAAATCTTAATTTCCACTTTTTTTGTATTTTAACCTTCAATAAGTCCTCTCGCCCTAGGTGAAGTGGAAGAGACTGTCAGACTCTTACTGACTAAAAATCCACCCTGTTCTTTCCAGTTGCCTTTTGGGTAGTTCCACGATTACTTTTTATCCATTAATTCGCCTCCACCAAGACCACGATGCAAGAACTACTTTAAAACTCAAGCAAACATTCACGAGACTACACAAAACCAGGATGCAGAAGTTCTTCTAGAACTACATACTAAAATCTAGAAAGAATAGCATTATTGCGTCCACCGAAGCGTTGCCGAGATCGCGTAGTGTACTGTAGTGTGGATAACCGACATAGTCAGGAACCTTGTCGAAGTCCGCGAGCTGCGCGATCTCCTCCCAAAGGCTGAGCATCACGTGCTGGTATTTGGAGAGGCGGGCGGCGCTGCAGTCGCCCTTGCCCTCGAGCACGCACGTGCGGAGCGCCAGGCAGTGGAAGTCGTGCGCGTCCAGGTAGCCGTTGTTGTCGATATCTGGAGACAGGTTTAATAACGATCAGAAAAGAAAAGATAACCGACTAGGTGGTCAGACGATCTCGTTAAAGCCGGCAAGAAACGAGATAGTCATGACACAAAACTGCAGAAGTGTAAACATTTGGAAGAAAAATACAATGCAACATTGAGTGACTAAAAGGTTATAGAAGAGAGGGAGCTAAAAGTATGTGACTATCTTTGATTTATATTGAGGACGCGATGTAATTTTTGTCATTGTAATCTTTGGGCATTGTAGACAGGACAGTATGACATTGACAGTGAGCTGAAGCTGCTCCCAAATACAAATACTGTCAGTAACAGCACTTAGTCAATGATTTAGCCATCATGTCAACACTCAACACCTACGAACAAGTGGGAGGTTCATTAACATTGTATCAGAACATGCCGATCACCAATCAGTGTCGCAATGAGTTAGCAAATGAGCCGCGGCTGGCCAGCTGGCCGCCACGCCATGTAAACAATAGGCAATCATTAATATAATTGTGCTAGTTTGCCAAAACCCAGGGATCCTTCATTTCACAATGGTTAGTGATTTTTCAAATAGCGGTTCCTAATATAATTGATGTTGATGATTGAGTGCGCGAGTGTTATTCAACGTACAGTGGAAGTTTATGTGCACATCAATAACAGAATTTGCCAATCATAAGAATAGATCCGATGTTAAAATAGTCGATGAAGACATCTGGGAACTTGGGAAACACGTGTAGACTATTCCCAACTGGGATTACTAGGAAATGATTTGGGCAACAGACACAACAAAGTGACTTGGAACTAACTGAAAGTGTGAAGCTTGAGGGCCATTTCCTTCAGTAGTAGGTATTCGAAATTAGAATCGATTATTCTCTGTTGACATTAACACAAGCTACTAAAACAATAATGTCAGATCATGGTCAATTTTTACAAAGTTTTATAGAATGTTAGTGAATTAACAAATGCTTAGGGTAATTAAAATTCGAATCAAATTTAAGCTCATTAGAAAGCACTTTACCGAGATTATTATCTAATGAATGCTCCCTAGTCCGAATTTTGCCATGTATTTACAAATAATTGATTACCTATCGGTATAGAGAAGTGGGCTTGAGAGATAGTACTGTAGCTGTCCTATAAATACTAGTTTACAGTGTGCTGGGGTATAGTAAAGTAGTAATTGTGAAATTTTGGCAGGCCTGACACACGATTTCGTGAATGCGTTCCGTTGTTAATAGATTGATGACCAGCTGCCATTGCTCCACGAATTCTGTGCAGGTCACTGTCATTGTTTGATCTTTACAGGTGTTAACTTTCACTCTGATGCAGTTCAAAAGCTTCTTGTAAATTAGTAGCATTGAGCTGAGTCCGTTCACACTGGAAGCGAAAACGATAGTTTGGAAAAGGCTTGGCAATATGCGCACCTAGTACAAACCTGTTTTCACCAATTACATCTGATAATGATATGCGAATATGTGCCTAATTTGGCCACGCATCGGTTATATATTATGTCACAAAATAATATGATAAACCGATTTTTTCCAAAAATTCGAGGAATATCGCGAATACACGGATAATTAGACAATGTCTTTGATATTTCTCAATGTTAGGTACTGAAAAAGAATAGGGTTTTTGCAAATACGTCTTTAGTAAAGTTTTGGGGACACCCCGGATTTCTGTTTGGTTACAACAGAAATAAAAGGTCCGCTAAGCGGAACTTCGTCGACCCTGCTTAGTTAGAAACTAAGTCATAGCCATTGTGACAAGATAGAAGAAGCAGAAGTTAGCAAACTATCGGCACCATCATATTTTTGTTGAACTTTTCGACACCGTTAAGACCAATGCGGCTACCCTTTTTTTTTTTTTTTTTTTTTTTTTTTTTTTTTTTTTTTTTTTTAGGGTGGCAAAATCATCAAATGAGGCCTCCCGCCCTGGGTGGGGCAGAAGGGACTGTCAGACTCTTACTGACTAAAATCCACCCGTGTTCCTTCGGATGCCCTTTACGTTCCGGGGCCACGGTATCCTGGATTAAGAAAAAATCCGCGACCCCGGCAGGCATTTGGCCCCATAAGGGGCCCCGTCGGTGACGCGTGAAACACGACACGCCACCGACCCGGGCTTGGTCCTTGGTCGGACGGCGAGCTTACCCATTACTCACCGTCCGCAAGCCCGCTCCGCTGCTGTGCCCTCTGCTAATCAGAGGGACACGCATTGGAGCTTCCACCCGACAGGCTATTCGCATACGGGCAAAGAAACCCCCTTAGGCACACAGTGCCTAAGGAAGAGTTTTTGCCCGCATCCCAGGGCGCACCGGCCCGAAAAACTGGTCTTCCCCCCGGACGTATCCGTGAGGGAACTCCAGTCCACGGACGCACGTGGAGGTTACCTGTCTTAGCACCCCAATGCGGCTACCCTTGCCATAATATTTCGTATCGCTTGCTACGCCTTTTTTGGTTGAATTGTAGAATCAACAAAGAAAGTTCTACCGCCATGGATGGATTGAAGGGACTGTCAGACTTATGGCAGTTATATTAACTATATTAACTGAACAATGTCTGATTTATGGTTTTCCGCCCGAAATAATATTTTGTATCTCAATTTATCTCAATCCAAATCCTGGACCGTGTTCTTTGACTGCTCCTTATGATTAGGAATTGGCATATTCGGTCGCTGATTGGTTCATTGTTCAGTTGCTTGGTTGTGGAGGTTCGATAGGTACCTAGTCGCTCCATGTAAAATACTGATATTCAGCTGCATCTGGTTCGACTGGAAGCGACCCCAATATAGTTGGGAAAAGGCTAGGCTGATGATGGAGGGATCAAGATTGACACCGTGATTTATTATTAATTTCCGGCGTATGGTGAATTGATTTAAGCACCTACAATTCTACCTACCAACGCAAAATAAATTGAACTGTAGTTGAAGTTTTTATGAGGAAACAAATCTCTGAGTGGGTTTTTCGTTTATGTTGTTCATACCTAAACTCTACGGAAACATCAGTAATTCCGTGTTTATTTAAACAGCAAATGTAATGCAAGCATCATTTCAAAAGTAATGGTTCTGCAAATTGCTGTCTTGCTGAATCAACATCGCATCTGAGTGTTATGAATGAATCAGTTTCCAAAAACTGTTATTTTGCAACTAACACGTAAAGTAGAATCTATCATGCAATATCAACACGACAGGCTGAAGATTAATGAATTCGTAAAAATAAAGACAAGAAGCTGGTTCAAGTCCAACGATACAAAACTATTGACCTATTATTCGATATTTTCTGAAATAAGACAAATCTAAAGGTCGTTAGAAAATAATTTAGTTTCAGTTAATTCGACGATTTGGGGATATTTGTTTGAATAGAATTATTCCTAAGATTCATTTTTAGTATTAGACTGAATTGGTGAAAAACCCCACTTCTTTGAAAAAGAACAAGGAACTCTAATCTTAATCTAAATTAAATCTGCACATTGATAAATTATTCTGGACATTATGAAGTTATTTATTTGAAAAGCTGTTTCTTCACAATATTTCCTAATCGTCTGTCTTAAACCGCACCAAAATACATAACAACAAATATACGTAGGCAGCCGCATCTTTCCATCCACGTGCAGAAAATCTATTTAACAACGAATGGAATCAAATAGTTAAACAACAAAAACTCACCGTAGAGATATCTCACAACAAACTCGACTCGGTTATCCCAGGAATACGCCATGTTGATTGATGAACTGTTTAGCGTGTTTAGAAGTTTCGAGGTTGGTTACAGCGAGCTTATAGTAGCGCGGCGGCGGTCGCGACTCTACTGGCGGCCGCCGCCCGCGCCTCTCCGCTCTGAATAAGCCAACAAAATAAAACAATATTACAAGACGAGCACGTCATCAACGACACCCTAAATATCTACGCCACGGTGTGGACAACCTGCTAGCTGTTTGGCAGGGACACTGCGGGCCCAGTGGCCTCATCATTGCAAGGTCGTGGGTTGCATTACAGCGCATCTAAATTAAACCGACTTTTTATATCTACGACCAATCAACGGGTAATTATAACTGCACTAATGACTAATGAGTATCACGTTCTCTAATTGTTTCGAGGTTTAATATTTTGTGTGCAGATGACATCCTCACGGTTCTAAAAGGTGCAATTACTTAGCTGCTCAAATTCATCAGCTCCTTAGGTCAGGTTTTTTTTTGCCATAAAATCAAGCAGGTATCTTAATATTGGTGTTAATTCATCATGTTCCTGCCCTGAACCCATTTTTATAGGGGTCGATGCAACAATTTTCTGTTAAATCACTAGGGGAAATGGCGAGGTCCTCTGTCTTTTGATGACTAACAAAGTAACCAGCACGGATGGCGTAGTGGCTCTACTACGCTGCGAGTTACGGATTCGATTCCCGCAGGCCGCAGGGGACAAATATCTGTATGACCTAAAGATAGTTGTGCTGTGTTTGGCTATTTAAGTATGCCTGTTTAATGTTTGTAAACGCACCCACGACATAAAAAAATCTAGTGTAGAGAAATAAGAAAGTTTACACTTTTCCTTGCATTAACTGAAAGTCTTCAATACCTACTAAAAAAGAATAAAAGAGTTAGTTGGATCTCCCACACACACTAATTCTTTTATTTTTTCAATGTTTCACTGGTTCTTTCTCAACAATCGCGCTATATTCAGCAATTAAATTGAAAAAAATAATAGTAGGTAGGTACCTATTATTTCAAAGACGATAGAATAAAAAGTACAGGCCTGTTTTTTTTTTTTTGATAAACGTTGCCGTTCTCTAGGAATTATTTCTCCTGAGTTGTGGACGCGTTTACAAAAATAGAAACTCACATAAAAACACTGAGACCCGGAACACCTACTTGTAGGTCATACAAAGATTTGTTCCGTGTGGGGGTTGAACCCGCGACAATCTGCGCAGCAGTCGAGCGCTCAACGGCGCCGATCGTATTAAGACTCCGTATGCCATGCTAACTGAAGCTCGAGGTCATTATATATTATGCTGGTCGCGGGTCTGCTATCTAAACAGATAAACGTGACCCTGGAACGTAAAGAGCTATTGAAGGAACACCGTGGATTTTAGTCAGTACGATACTGACAGTCCATCCGCTCCACACAGGGTGGGAGGACTCGTTTGATGATTTTACCACAATAAAAAAACTTTGATAGTTTCCAAGTCTGGAAGAAGGCTCATATAGGTAATAGTAGGTATGTTTGCACGATTTGAAAAGCAAACGATGGAGAAACAGCTGAGAAAGGAGCGAACGACGATGACCGATGAATATCTGGACCATCTAGACATTTATTTTTCTATTAAGTATTTGCCTATGATCTATCGATCCAAGACTATGTCTACGACTGCAACCAGGCCAATAGCCAATATTTTCAGATAATTTGATTGAGGCCGTCGTGAGGGCGGCTGAAAATGGTTATAAGAACTTTTAACTCTACAGTCGAGACGCCGCACTATGGAACGCGCTAGTACATGACCTGATTAAAAATACATTTCCGAAGTGTCAAAAATTGACCATGTTTTTGGTTTTACTTTATTGTTAAGAAGTTGTTCTTATATAAACACGTCGTTTTTTATGTTTTTACTACATATAACATAGAGAAAATGACGTTAGATTTCGAACTTATGGAAATTTTGTAATTTTGTTTCTGGCGGTTCCGAATGTTCAGAGTAATTTTTGGAGCATTTCTTCCAAGAAAAGTTATATTGTGTGATACTGATTTAAAAAGTGTATGGCTTGTAGATTTGAGAACAGTTTTTAAAATTATATTTTGATGTAATATACTGCTGCTATAAATTTTATAAAAAACTTCATAAAAAATATCCTTTTGTACAACTTTGACGAGACTTTTGACACTTAGCTCAGTTTGCCTACCACGTAAATTTGCCTTTGAATTATGCGTACACTATCTATCTATGATATATGTAGAAATCAGCTGCAAATATGTACAACCACAGAAGTTATGAGCTATCATGTGGCGAGGCGTCCAAAATGCATTATCGTGGGATCTTAAGAAATAAGGGTATTTTTGCGGTTTTGTAATTATTTTATCAACTTTGTCTATCATTATGTGTAGATACTGGTAGTGTTTTGCACTTAAGTAGCAAATGAGAGTATGTACATTTGTATTTTGTTTACTACCCTCATTTATTGTATTCTTCTATAAAGCTAACTCATAAAAATGTTCTATCATTTTCAATGTTTATTTTTGGGCGACAAATAATATAATATCAATTATAATGAGTTCTAATAACTATTGAAGACGTTTATTGTTACTTTTTCATATTTTAAACGGTAAAAGTGTTTCAGCATTGTCCACGTTTCAACGTGAGTAGAAACGTTCTGAAGATAGCATCGAAATAGTGACTGTGATCATTATTCAAAGAAGTTATTGACGAATATTCTGCTGTTTTTTGAATTGGATAACTCTCGGCAGATGATCAAGAGTATCAAAAAAATCTTCTACTCTCTACTACATCACGCAAGAAAATGTTTAAGAAAAGAGGGAAGGGCAACAAATGATGATGTGTTATGTTACTGTACACATCTACTCCACACAAAAATATTATTATCAATAGTTTATATAAAAAAATATCAAAGAACTTGACGAAGTTACTTTGCTCCTCTTCAAAGTTAATCAACTCAAGATCCTAAGTCCAGATTAGTTCTAAGACACCAATATGTGTGTACCCAAATATTGCTAAACCGTATATTTTACAATAACATACTATTACGTAGTAGGTATTATTATTTTGTTTTTTTTTTTGTTTCTATTAGACAAATTAGTTTTTAAAATTAAAACGTGTACCTACAACTTTTTATATTTACTTTCTTTTGGTAAAATACCTAAAAAAAAGTGTTTTTAACAATGTAAATGTTTGAATTAACGTTTTCTACATTATAATTTAGAATAGAGAAATGATTTATCCGCGAAACTCAAAGAATGTAAAGCTTTTGGACGAAATAAAAAATTCAAACGCGAGTAAAATCGCGTGGAAAACATAGTTTTCGAGAAATTTATGAGTGTTTAAATTTCTTATATAATATTCTATATTTGTGCAAAATTTCAACTTTATATCTTAAGAAACAAAAAAGTTATAGATTTTTAATCAGAAAATGACCATTTCGTCCCATAGTGCGCCGGCTGCACATCAACCTACCCCAACCTGTCAATTCTATCACAACTGAGAAGGTTCATGTTCAATTAGGAAAATTGAACAGATCGAGGTGCTATTGCTTGCATTAAAGTAGAAGTAGATGATAATTTGAATTTCGCGGGCTACTACAGTTACCGGCATGGATCTTGAGCGCTGATTTTCATCTGCGCAGAAGTAAGTTATTAGGTCCCTTTGGTAGATGAAGTGAGGAAGGAGGCGGGGAAAGTGTAGTGATTGGCCCGCGTAGCGTGCCGTAGCGCATCGCGTCATAGCCGGCACTCGGGATTAGTTGTTTTGTGCGTTTTATTGTGCGTTTCATTTGTCGATAAGTGTACGATGCGCAAAGCGATCCCCACTCTTACGCCGAGCGCTCAAGAACCGTGCCGATAGTTGTACGGAGGAATCGCCTTAGGGCCGAGTCACACCGGAATGGCAGCGGCCGGCAGCGGCGCGGCGAGCACTTTCAGTGTGAAATAATTTTTAACCGACTTTAAAAAAAGGAGGAGGTTCTCAATTCGTCGGAATCTTTTTTTTTTTTTTATGTATGTTCCTCGATTTCTCGAAGACGCCTGGACCGATTTGGAAAATTTTTCTTTTGTTTGAAAGGGTATACTTCCCAAGTGGTCCCATGATCACCAGGTCAGGATCTGATGATGGGATCCCAGGGAAATCGAGGGAAACCTTCAAATTTTATAGGCACATAGTACCATTTTCATATATTTTTTAAAGCTGTTCAAGTATTTGCATCTGATAATCATCATCTCAGGTGGATGAGCTGATGATGGAAGGTACAACTCCTTAACAGTAAGGAGTAGGCATCAACTGATTTAGTTTGTGTTCGCATATCTCCGGAACTACAAGTCCGATTTAAGTAATTCTTTTTTGTTGTACTAGGTATTGTTTAACTTACGGAATACTGCAAGTTTCATCAAAATCGATGCAATAGTTTTTGAGATAGGGGATTTTATTAGCTTATTGTGCACTTGAGTGATGTTGTTACCAGTGCTACGGATTGCAAAATTTTAGTGCACATAAGCAAGTGCAAGTGAATGATTTATTTGACAAGAATTTGGGTTGAATATTTAAACTAAAAAAAAAAAAGATTCCGACGAATTGAGAACCTCCTCCTTTTTTTGAAGTCGGTTAAAAAGAGTAAAATAAAAAACTTTTTCAAAAAAAATGTAACCGCCTTCAAAAACAACCACAAAAAAGGGTAAAATAACCTACAAAATAACTTTTCTTTCAGAAGTCGGTGGCAAAACAGACAATGAAATGAAAAAAAAAACAAAGGCACCGACTTCTGAAAGAAAAGTTATTTTGTAGGTTATTTTACCCTTTTTTGTGGTTGTTTTTGAAGGCGGTTACATTTTTTTTGAAAAAGTTTTTAAACTTTAACTACATACTTAAAAGACCAGTATCGCTTGAAAAGGTCGCGAGGCCGCCCGCGACTGCCAGCGGCGCCGCGAGGCCGCCCGCCTGCGACGCAGCGAGCACTTTCAGTGTGAAATAATTTTAAACTTTAACTACCTAGGTACATACTTAAAAGACCAGTATCGCTTGAAAAGCTTGAAAGGGTCGCGAGGCCACCAGCGGCTGCCAGCGGCGACGCTGGCGGCCGCTGCCATTTCGGTGTGACTCGGCCCTTATGGTGATTCCTCAGTGGTAGCCCGCGAAATTCAAATTTTCATGTGTTTTTTGCAATTTGCTTATCAGTGACAAGTAGTAGCTTGATCAAAATGTGATTCGCGACAATAACAAGTGTAACTTTTTATATAAGAATGATCTTAACATTCGCTTTCATAAAGATTTGGTCAGTTGGTAAAAAATCCGAAAACTAACTCATTTTTCTTTTCTTGCAGTCAATCAATTTCATGCAGGTATTTTTTTTCAATTTTTCGGTAAACAGAAATCCGGTATCGGTATTGCTCTATTTACGGTTGTTCTTGTTACATGGAAAAAATTATCTGGCAACACATGTCTAAAAGTCAGAAGTCAGCTGTCATCAAATCTGCGTTCCATCTGCGCGTGCTCTATAATTGGAACATTAAATTATTGCTGCACCTTTTACACGTAACAAAACTGGAATAAGACTATCCTTTTTGCTGTCAATGTCATTTGCATAATAGATAATTCATTCGAGGAGTACATGCATGTATCGGTGCGTCATTAAAAAACAATAAATTCTCCTTCTAATCGAAGAATTTCGATTGTATTACGAAATATTGGTTGTGAACTTGTGATATTACATTTACGATCTTTAATCTTCTTACTGACAATAACAAGAAAACCGTCGTGATACCGTGTCTATGTAGTCTGAGGTGATAGATACTTAAAAAATGTCCAACAAAAGTTACAGTAACTTCGTGAAAGCTAGTTCTACAGAGCAGGAAATCAAAGTTGTACAAAATAGTGGCACACTAAGTGGAGAGGAAGCACGCAGACTGTATCTTGAAGAAATAAAACACGCAAAAGCATCAAGCAAGACGAAGACACTCTCTGTGCTAGATAATAGGAAAAAGGTTGTGAAACAAGAACTTGACGACAAACCTTTGACAAACAAAGATTTATTCATTACAGTGCAGAACAATGATGTTGACACACTGAAATGCATCTTAGATAAATTTCCTGATAAGATAAATGTTGTTGATGAGTTTGGATGGAGCTTACTCATGATTGCTTGCCAGGCAGACTCAACTGATACTGTAAAATTGCTTCTCAAAAAGGGTATTGACATCTCTGTAAGAGATAAAGCTGGTAACTCTGCCCGAAGCTTAGTGATTAAGAACAAAAATTATGTATTAGCAGATATATTACTTAGATACACACAAAAACAAAATCCAAAAACTCAAAAGCAAGGTTTTACTAAAGTTAAATCAAAAGAAGAGTTCACATGTGAGATTTGTAATAGAACATTTCCTGACAGAGAAGAGCATTTATCATCAACATTACACAATATTAGTGCAAGCAGAGGCAAGAAAATACCAGCAAACTATGTTTTACCAGTATCAAATAAAGGGTATCAGTTGATGATAAAAGGAGGGTGGGATAGACAGTCTGGTCTAGGAAGAGATGGGTCTGGCAAACTATACCCCATCAAAACTGTACAGAAGAAAGACAGGAAAGGCCTTGGTCATTCTAAAACAACAACAAACAAACCTGACAAATCACAAGACAATGTAAAACATAAAAATAGAATAAAGTTGGCAAGAGACCACTGCAATGACAGATCATTTGAAATAAAGTTTAGGCGAGAGTTTTACTGAAACATGCTGTTTTATTTCCTTAAGACTATCACAACATAATATAAATATATTCGTTTCTAAATATCAATAATAGAAGCTGCTGTTTTGTCCGATTTTGATCTTAACTAAAATATCGTACCCTTATTGCAAAAACCGATTATCTGCATTTTTTACCAATTTTTAGTTAAATATAGATATCGAATCCTTAAGTTACGACGAAGCTATAGGTAAAACCCATTATCACTCGAATTTTTATGCAGATAATCTGTTTTTGCAATAAGGGTACAATATTTAAGATCATGACAGATTTTTAAATAAATCTATCTTAAAATTACATATCTGTCTTGAGATAACATAATAGGAGGATCAACATTTTTTATCTTGGCTTACAATACTACCTACCTGAACACAAATACTTGTAATGATAAAAAAAGTGATGTCAAATAATAATAAAATCATCAAAAGTTATCTGATAAAGATTTTTGGTTTTATAATAAAAATAATAATTGACTGCAAAAATAAATTTCATTTATTTACAGTGAAAGGCACTGCACATGACATTTGTACAGGTGTTCATTTAGTTTTCTTATAACAACCAGTAATACTTTTATGTACAATACATTTTATGATGAGGCTTATTGGTTCACTTTGTGCACAGTTGCATATAAATAACAGACTATAAAATCTTTGTCATGAATTAAATTCTGTTTAGCACTCGAGAACTTATGTGATTTTTATAAAAAAATATATATTTGTTTCTCAAATCATACAGACTTACGTCTTCAACTACTTTTGCTTACAACTAACTATGATACAATATATTTTTCTATATAAAAATATAGCATTGTTGAATGCTATCAAAGGTTGGGGGCCACCCAGTTGAGGAAGTTGATAGCCAGTTCAAAGCCTACAAAACAGGCTGCGTTGGCCGGGAAGGCTCTGAGCATGACAGGTGTCACTCCCTTGTAGAGAGCAGTTGGACCTTCTCTCTCCATCAGTTGCTTGAACACATCTCTCATACCATTAGGGTATGTTCCCTCAGGAGCTGTTTGCAGTCTACTCTTCAGCACATCAGCCGGCATGGCCACCAGCCAGTTAGCTATTCCAGCACAACCACCAGCCATTATAGTGGCTATCATCTTCAGTTTAGCACTGGCATCCTGGGGAACCAGCACTTCTTTGACCCACTCATAAGTCATGAAGTACATACCACTGGCAGGCACATCCCTCAGTATAGTGGCCACACTGCCCTTGTATATGCTCCTCATTCCTCCCTCTGCATATAGCTGTCTGGCACAGTCAACCATGCCTGAGTATTTCTGTGGCACATTGCCACCTTGTTGTATCTGAAGAAGACATTTGATGCGTTCCCCTGGTGCCATTATTGATGTAGTGAAAATACCCGAGAAAGCACCCGCAGCAAACAACTCTGGTTTGGATAGAACTTGATCATCATCTTGTTTAATCAGTTTCTTGCCCAGTCCGAAGCCAAAGAAACTTATAGCGAAAATAGGGGCCACTCCGGTGAGTGGCGCTGACATACCCTTATAAAGGCCTCTGAACCCTTCCTTCTGTATGGTTTTCTTAAAACAGTCATAAGTGCCACCGTACAAGGCCACCTCTCCCGGCTTAGGCACGGGCATAGTCTGTAATCTTACTTTTACCGTGTCCATAGGGTGACCCGCTAAAACAGTGCACACACCACCAAAACCACCACTTAAAAAGTATTTTACTGGACTGCTGTTTTCCGACATTTTCGGTTCGTTAGTTCGTTCGAAGGAGAAAGGAAAGGCAACCTTATGAAACTCGTTTCCAGTCGAAACACTTCGGAATAATAATTTATAATCAACTGTTGTCTTGTCTAAAGTGAAATGTCAAAGTCCAAATAAATTGCGTTCCGAATCACTGTCGCCTCGTTCATGGACGCTTTGATGCAAAAGCAAAAGTATTTAAGTAGTTACAAATCTAATTTGTATGTTGTCTGATGATAAAAGTTAATACACTCATTATAAGGCATCTTGTTAGAAAACTGCAGATCACACAGTGTTATTAGTTATCAAATTATTATTTATTATTTTTCAAATTCACAGTTCGAAGCTTTGCTTTGGAAGCCACAGAAGCACAGAACCAGAAGCCAAAGCTTTCAAAAAGTTTGACGTTGACACTGACAGTTTCAGTGTTTGACGGATCACGGATCACGACCAGGGGTGCGTTTAAGTCGATTATCCAGGTTAAAATTTATACTGACTAAACGTCAAACACCCCGTTCAAGCACACCGCGAGGTGAAAAATTAAACTGACTAAAATTTAATCTGCCCCGTTCACGGTCGTCCGGTGGTATAAGTTTTCGCCTGACTAGGATAAATTTTAGCGACCTTTTTACCTCGCTAAATTTTATCCTGCTGTCAGATTGACATTGATTGACATTGAGTTTTGTTGATAATGCTTGATTCGCGCCGTAAAAACGAATATTTTTATTTTAGAGAGTACCTAATTCATTGTCTCGGTGAATATTATTTGTGGATCATGGATGTAATTAATATTACACCGGCAAATTAATTTTTCATGTTCCGGTTCATTTTTACTGTGTAATAATATCGAGATCACAAGTTAAATCCTAATTTTACGGAGATTACAATATAATATTCGGACTGTTAAGTTGAATTGAATTGTTATTTGTTTGATAAACTGAGCTGTCAATTGAATTTGACAGCTAACATTGACAGAAACCTATGACTCCGTTCAGCGAACACTCGCTAGTTTAATTTTTATCCGGCGAAAATTTCGCCGGGCGTACTTAAACGCACCCCAGCAACAGTGTCAGTGTACTTATGTGTTTTTTTTGCAGTGTTTTGCTTTTATTCACAAGTTCGTAAATAGAAACATTATTTTTAATGAAGTACCCACCGATTAGACCGACTACCTCACAGATGCTTGTGCTAAGTTAGAGCTCTCAAATATGTCGTGCTCGAAAGAAGAAATAGAAAGAAAGCGCCTGGCTGCGCTACAGAAACGTCAGAACTTACTGTCTAATAGTAACTCGAATCAAAATACTCCAACTAAATCATATCCTGGTCAAACTGGGAGCCCAGTACCTTCATCATCAAATGGTGGTTATAAATCATTTAGCAATAGCTTCAACAGAAGTCACCCATATGCTAAACCTCAAGGAATTAGGAAAAGTGAAGAGAATAATGTACCTGTTGGCAAAGTGGTCAGTGGAACAGTGTACTTGATCTCCGAAGACAGGTTTGAAGTGAACCCTTCAGAGTTTTGTACACCTCTCATCAATATATTCAAAAGTTTGCCTTCTAAAAGTTATGGTAAGTTTCTTTCCACTTAAGAATTTTCCTATTTCCTTAATACCTGACAAATTTAGGTACTTAGGGGAACAGTGTATAAGACGGGGACGTTAATAATCGCGAGGTATAATGGACATGCACTCTTTAGGCATACTTAACACAACACTAACGTAGAGCAAGTGCCATCAGGACGTCATTTGCAAGCTGCCAGACACAAATGGCGTCCTGTTGGCGCTTGAACTACGTTAGTTTTGTGTTAAGTTTGCCTTAGGTGTGTGATTTCCCATCATACCTCGTGTCCCCGTCTTATACACTGTTCTCCTATGCATTTTTTGTATTTGATAAGATTATAGTATCTTGATAAAATTAAATGCATATGCAGTGACTTTGGGCTAAAATAAAAATACAAGTGGCATATTATCCTGTTTTGTTGTTTCAGATTCGAAATCAAAACTGTGGAACTTCTCTATCAATGATTATCAGCAGCTGATGTCTAAAGTGGCACCTCTAGCACCTCACATAGTGCTGGGTCCCATCCCGCCATATGTTTTGAGGGTAAACAAATACTTTTCCTGTTGATTGCTGAAAAACTTGAACAATGTCTGCCATTGTAATTGTCTACTTGTACAAGTGTGTCTTTACTATCATGATTATCAAACATTTAAAGTATCATAAGCACACAAAGTTGATACCAGAATTATTTTAGAACTTTTTTGTTTCAATTGCGTTTCAGTCCTTTATTTGTTTTAGTTTGTAAATGTTTTCCCAAACCTCCAGTTTCAATATACAGTAGGGCCTTGTTTATCCGGACTCCCGCTTGTTCGGTGATCGCTGTAATCGGGCCGAGCAATAAGATTCGCGGCGGGAGGGGTCAGCGTGTGTAGGTGCGAGTTGCGGGCTAATCCATCGTCTCGTCAGTCTTTTGTTTATCGTTTTCCATCACACTGTCAATTTAAATACTTTTTCAAGAAGAATTAACTAATGTCAACTTACTTTTTTTCTTACATAGTTATAATTTTGAACATGTTCATATTTATACTTTAAATTGGTTAAAGAAACTAAGGTTTAACATGTGTTTCATAACTACTAAAAATTACATACTACAATCCGGACACCTGGATAATCTGCAAGGGGTGTTGTTTTTGCCTATCACTTCTACTGTAGTACTTCTTTGGGTGAAACTGCCATATATTTATAAATATATTATGTACATTATTAATATCGTACCCTTATTGCAAAAACCGATTATCTGCATTTTTTACCAATTTTTAGTTAAATATAGATATCGAATCCTCAAGTCACGACGAAGCTGCAGGTAAAACCCATTATTACTCGAATTTTTATGCAGATAATCGGTTTTTGCAATAAGGGTATGATATTGTGTATGTTCTCATCTCCATACTCCACGGTGTATACAAGTAGGTGCTGCGAGAGAATGCCACGGACCCCAGCAGTGTGGACTTGTCTCCCATTGAGATCACCTTAAGACATAAACTCATGCCATTCCAAGAAGACGGAGTCAGGTAAATGTCGTGAAACAGTCCATATTTACACATATTTTACAGAAAATTAACAGACATATTATAGCAAGCCAAAAAAACCTTATTGTAGCTAACCTAGGATCATTCTGATTTTGTCAGTGTTGTAAAATCTGTGTAAGGAGGATGTTATGAAAAACTTAAAACTCTATGGTATAAGTTTAACAGTAACATACTTCTAAACTTTTTCCTCACTACTCATTAAACATATTATCGTTGTTTTTTTTTTGTTTGTCAACAGTATTATTTAACTAATTAATTGTCCTGTTAAAACTTATTTTCTTTTGTAATTTATTGTCCTGTTATTATAGCTGTTTTTATTATACCTACATATTATAAAATAATTGCCAGCACTCAGAAGCCGATCTGATGCATTGGACTCAAATTCTTCAACTTAATTTTATGATGTAATACCATGTTAATATTTTAAAAACCTAAACTTTTTTCAGATTCGGTATATCCCGTCGCGGACGCTGCATGATAGCCGATGACATGGGGCTGGGCAAGACATTTCAGGCCCTCGCCATCGCCAGCTATTACCGACACAACTGGCCCCTGCTCATAGTTACTACATCATCCATGAGGTAACTTAATTATTTTCTTAAATAACACTAATTATTTTTAGCTGCAATCCTGCTGGTCAAGACCATAACTGAATAGTGAATACCACTTAAATTGCGGCCCTGTGTTTCCTATATCATGGCCCTGTGTTTCCTATATCATTGCCTTGTGTTTCCTATATCATAGCTCTGTGTTTCCTATAACATGGCTCTGTGTTTCCTATATCATGGCCCTGTGTCTCCTATAACATGGCCATGTGTTTCCTATATCACGGCCCTGTCTTTCCTATATCGTGGCCCATAAATGTCTATATCATAACCCCACACTACCTATATCATGACCCTACGCTTCCTATATCATAAATTGACCCATAAATGTCTATATCATAACCCTGCACTAAATATATCATAGCCCTGCTCTGCCTTTATCATAGCCCTGTGTTCCCTATATATTAGCCGAAGCCCTCCACATCATAACCATACATTCCCCCTCCTGTCATGACCCAACATCTGTAAAGTCCAACTTGATAATACCCCTCTTTTAATCAGATTTTAATTAAATATGTTGATTTGATAATTAACAGGGATACATGGCAGAATAAGATACAGGAGCTGTTACCCTCAGTTCCCATGATGAACATAGCCACACTTACCAGTGGGAAGGACACACAGTTTGTTGCTGATAAGCAGGTATATATAGTTGTATAAATAACCTGATAACACAAGCTGGAAATTAAAATTAGCATTGTGTCGTTTATTATCGGAAATGTAATTTACACAAACCACCAATTAAAATGTTTATTTCGGAACCATAACAAAAGGCTAAATACAACATGTAGATCGATGATAGCTGCAAAAGTATAAAACTGCAGTGCATCTACCAACGCCCCTTTACTAAACAGAATGAATTTGATGCTCTTTGCAAAATAGTGCTTAGCCAATAAAACACATATTGATGCTAAACTGGTCTCGTATTAGATGTCTATTCCGAAAGTGGCATTTGTATCTCGCTTACTTACATTTTCTATTTTTTATTAAACTGTGCCAGTAGGGATTTCTTCTGTATCATGGGTGCGTTTAAAAACAGAAACTCACATACACAAACACCCATGGGCGTAGCCACGGTGGGGCTGGGTGGGGCTCTTGCCCCACCCTGGCAGTGGGTTTCGGCACGTTATGCCTACTTTTATGACTACTTTCTAATGCTTTCAAGTAATCGGTACCTAAGCTAAATGCCAACAATTTGAAACCACAATGCGTTCCATTGCAATCTTTTTGTATAAAAAAATAACAGGGGTAAGACCGCGGGTATAGTTTGCTAGTTACATTATTATTTTAGATTGCTGCCCCACCCGGAGCCCATGGCTGGCTACGCCCATGCAAACACCCAGACCTGGAAGAACTATTTGCAGATCATACAAATATTTGTACCGTGTGGGCATCAAACCCTCGGCACGCTGCGCAGCAGTTGATCGCTTAGCCACTGCGCCAATCGTACCGTCAAAGATATAGAACTACGATTTCCTAAATGGTTTTACAATCCAATAAGACAACAAATAAACTAAGTGAAATTGAAAGTATTTAAAATCGGAATCTTAGTGAGAAAACGCTGGTTAAAAAATTGTTTATTAACAGATGTGACGTATTCTTTCAGACGGAAGTAGTGATAGTAAGTTACAAGATCACAAGCATGTACACAGATCTCCTCAAGAGTAAGAAGTTTGGAGTCGTTATTATAGTAAGTACTCAAGTTTACCTATCGTTCTGATATTGCTGTGTATATTATTAAGAGCCTTTCAAGTTCTTTTCTCCTATCCTGTTCCATCCCACTCCTAGAAAAATGCCGACTCCATACCAAGTTCTGTCCGAAAATAAAGGACATTTTTTTTACAAAATTAATTTTGACTGAGATAAAACGCATCAAAAGTCGAAAGTGAGGCCTCATGACTTCAGAACTAGGGACTTCAGAATTATACCAAGGAGTGCCGTATTGCGAATTTTAATAACGTCTTATCTTCGTCAATTTTGACTTCATCAAATAATTTTTGATTTTTTCAATAATCTTGCGTATTATATTTTATATCTGAGCCATTACTAATATAACTTTGCTTTATATTTCAGGATGAATCTCATTACCTGAAGTCCCACAAAGCGCAGTGCACAATAGCGCTAAGCAGCATCACACGACAATGTCAACGTGCCATCCTACTGAGTGGCACGCCAGCACTGAGCAGACCTGCTGAGTTGTACACTCAGCTCACGTTGATAGAGCCCGGCCTCTTCTCATCTTATACGGAGTATGGTAAGCACATCATCAGCTTATAATGTTCCCACTGCTGGGACACAGGCCTCCTCTCTGCTCTCCATAGAGATCTACTTCTTGGAACGGGCATCTACGGTACTTTCACAGTTATTATGTCTTGTAACTGGCACTGTAGCACCATAATTTTGTAGTATTTAGTTATATATTTTTTTGTCTTTGACAATTCAAAGAAGTAAAAGTAACTGGTCTACTTGAAATAAATGCTTTTGATTTGATCTGTGAGAGGCACTGGACATTATCTACCACGCGGGCCTAGTGCGGGTTGGTAGATGTCACATGTCTTCGATTTTTTGGTTTTAGGACATGCCGGTTTCCTCACGATATTTTCCATTACCGTTTCGAGAACAGTGTTGATGAATTAAATTAAACAAAGCAATGCGTCTGGCTGGGTACGATTACACGATCTAAAATTCCTACTCAGGGTGGATACCACGGTCACCACTAACCAAAATTTCAAGACATTCATCTACATTGGACCTTTATGAAATAATGATGTCGTATGATTACAACGTCTGCCCGTTTAACTTGCCAGCGTAGGTTAACTTGGTCATGCCGTTTAGGGGTCAGTACCGAACTATATGGTTAAAGTATATTGCGTTTGCGGCCCACACCTTCCCTTAAAGTGAAGAGACTATGTCCCAGTTATGGGAATGTTACAATCTGCTTATTCATTCATCTACTACTTCTAAAATTTGTCAGACCTATTCATATTATTCGCAAAACCTTACTCTACTTAACTAATAATGTCATCTTCTAGGTAAGAGATACTGTGATGGCAAACAAACTAACTTCGGGTGGGATATGACAGGCCAGTCTAACTTGCCAGAACTACAGATTATATTGCAGAAGCGGTTCCTAATCAGGAGAACCAAGGAACAAGTGCTCACAAAACTAGAAGAAAAGACGAGGTAAGATGTCTACTTATTGTACAAGGTTAAAGGGTTTGGCCTGACAACCAGTCTTACCGTGGGGTATCGTCTTACTCAGTTGCTGGGTTGTGGAGGTCCGATAAGTAGTCACATGTAAAATACTGACATTCAGCTGCATCTAGTTCTACTGGAAGCGACCCGAATTTAGTTGGGAAAACACTAGGCAGATGATGAAAAGGTTTGGCTTTCAATTTTTTTTAACAAAGTCCGTTTTACCATTTAAACCAGATGAATTGTGAATTGGCGGGAAGAGGCACACCGTCGGGAGAAGTGGAAGGAATGGGAGGCCTTTCCTCAGGAGTGGGACAGGGTAGGATAGTAAAAAAAAGAGACTGGGAAACTATATAATCTCAATTTATCAATGAAGCTAAATAGATTCCATTAACTGTGTTTTCACTTAGCGTGGTAAAATCATCAAATGAGTCCTCCCACCCAAGCCAGGACAGGAGGGACTGTCAGACTTGTACTGACTAAAGTCCACGGTGTCCTTCAATAGCCCTTTACATTCCGGGGCACGGTTACCCGACAGTCCTGCGAAACCGGTAGCCTGCTGTTGTATCGTTAAAAAATAATGATTTACGTCAAAGTCAAAAGACCTTCCTAGTGTTTTGTTAAGAAAGTCGAAACGGCCAAAAATGTTAATGTTTTGGTCAGCCATATTTCTGGCCTCACATATTTTTCAAACCGTTCACAGAGAGACAGTCCTCCTAGACCCGACGCTACTGAACCACAGTCAGGAGACTGGCAAGGGTCTGTCAGAGATGGCGGAGGCCTACAAGAGCAGTAAGTCGTCGGACAAGCACGCCGCGCTTATTACGTACTTCAGTGAATCTGCGCGAGTCAAGATACCTGCCATATGGTCAGTATGTACAAGATACCAACTGTATTCAGACATGGGCGTAGCCGCGGTGGGGCAGAGTGGGGCGCTCGTCCCACCCTGACTCTGACCTGTAAGGTACCTAACCAAACCTTAAAAAATAAATTATCTAGGTACTTACTATGATACTTAAAATCCGTAAAAAAGTTTACACTTGACAGTCACCAGTTGACACAAAAATAAAAACATTTTAAATTGCTGCCCCACCCTGATCCCATGGCGTTGCCCCACCCTGATCCCATGGCTGGCTACGCCCATGTATTCAGACAAATTACTGTTTAACCTAGCCAGGCGCATTACTTTGTGTAACTAATTACTTTGTGTAATTTAGTTCATCACCACTGCTTTCAAAATGGTGAAGGAAAACATCGTGAGGAAACCGGCACATGTTGGTTCTTCTTACTCGAAGCAAAATTTCGAAGATATGTGACATCTACCAATCCGCACTGGGCCCATGTGGTGGATTATGGCCCACTCCCTCTCACAGAGAGGAGGCCTGTGTCCCAGCAGTGGGAACATTTATCATTTTCATTCAATATCTTCATTACTTATATTCTAAAAATACGTCTTTATTTCAGAAGCAAATACAATAAATATGGGGTCGAGAGCGAAACGACTCAAGTTTCTAGTATTCGCTGATCACCGCTCTATTATCTTGATCCGTGTTGCGTCCGTAACATATTTTTTGCATAAAATACAATCGGCACTTGGTGCAGCCCAAACTTCAATCGAATCTCAACCTTATCCCTTTTACTTATATCTTTATTTCCGCAGTAAGTACATCCGCCAGCTGGTTGAAAGTGAATCTACACGAAAGTTCCTCGTATTCGCACATCATCGCTCAGTCATAGACGCCATCTGTCTAACACTGGACGAAGCTGAAGTGCACTACATATCCATCGTTGGATCTACTCCCGCTAACACAAGGGCGGTCAGTATAACTCATTTTAAAGTACAGGCTTTTTAAAAATAGTTTTCGACTTTATGGCGATTGGGGGCAAAGGCTTTTATGGTTTAGACTCCTTTATAATTACAATACAAAAATAGTTTTCTCTTTTTTTTTTCAAGTACAAGTCTTCGACTGTGATGTTGTGTTCCTTATAATTTGCTGTTAATTTTCATTCTTAATTTTTTATATTCCATTCTACTATCATTATTTCGAATTCTTTAATTTTCTTCTCTGGTGAAAAACCTTACACACGGGTCGGAGCCAAGTTTGTAGGGGGCAGTTTAAATGAAGAATGTTCATGATATTAATATTAGTCTGTGTCGTCCCAGTGCAGGGCTAAGGCCTCCTTTCCCACTTTCCACCTTTCGCGAACTAATGTGATTTAGTTCTATTATACTATCGGATGTATTTTCACCCAAAACAAATTAATAACTTGATTTGCAAATGAATGGTCATAGTGAAAAACCATAGCAAAGTGACAGTCAGCCTAATGTCTGTCTGTCATCTTTACTTCTATACTAATCATATATAGCTGATTAGTTTGTTTGTTTGGCTGAACGTGCTTATAGTAGGAACTACTGGTTCGATTTTTTTTTCTGTTTTTGTGTTGGGCAGTCTATTTGTTACATATAAACATCACGCTAAGGCCAATAGGAGCCGTGCTAGCCACCGCTAGCCGTGCTAGTAAAAAAATAAGTCTTCAACCATGTTTGAACTCCACAGGAGCTGGTGGATAAGTTCCAGAACACTGCCACCTGCCGCTGTGCAGTACTGTCTATCACGGCAGCTAACTCCGGCATCACACTCACTGCTGCCAACCTCGTACTCTTCGCTGAGCTGCACTGGAACCCTGGGGTGAGTTAGTGACATGGAGCTTTACGTAGGTACAACCTCAATGTGGAGCCCCTCTGAAGGATATGCCCTTTCTTTTCCCTGTACATCCTGCCCAATCACCTTCCAGGTTTTGAACGAACTAACGATAAGGGAACTTCACGATAACGCGATGCGACACAATTCGACCGATTCCAACTACCTACAACTGAAAAACATCCTTAAAACTACGACATCTAATATATAAAATTCTCGTGTCACAGTTTTCGTTGCCATACTCCTCCGAAACGGCTTGACCGATATTGATGAAATTTTTTGTGCTTATCCGGTATCTATGAGAATCGGCCAACATCTATTTTTCATCCCCCTAAATGTTAGGGGTAGTCCACACCAAAATTTTTTTTTAATTATTTATATGGCAAAACAACGTTTGTCGGGTCAGCTAGTTTATGATATAAAACGTGCGGTAAATGAAAAACAAAACACGGTCGCTACAACGACGTCAAGTCGTAGTAGCAAGGACGATTTTCATTTTTAGTTAGTAGAAATTGCAAATCGCAATCGCACGAACCGCGTCATGGGGAAGCTTCCTTATGGGGACAGTCCTTAGAACGTGACTGACGTAGGATATCCCTTAACCCACAGATCCTGACGCAGGCGGAGTCACGCGCGCACCGCATCGGTCAGACAGGCGGAGTGTGTGTGCGGTACTTGCTGGCACAGAGGACGGCCGACGACTATATGTGGCCCATGTTGCAGGGGAAACTTAATGTACGTAACACCACGAATTTGGGACTATAATTGAATGGGGCATTTTACTCCAAAAAAAAATACAAATATATTTCATCCATATTTTTTATTTTGTTACGTAAACCAAAATTGCGAAGATGCAACGTTTCTAAAACCACAAAACTTCACTAGGTCGGTATAATTTTAAAGGTGTTATGACATCACAAGAGCCCAATCCCGAATTTCGAAGCGTTTCATCTTTGTCAATATTCATTGATTTAAAAAAAGCAAACGTGTTTATTATTTTTCAATTTTCTGGACTGACGGACTAAACTGATTTTTTATATTTACTTATGCAGTAAACTACCATATTGGAGAATAATAAAAGAAGCAGTGCAACCCTGCCAAGTTATGTTGGACATTTTAACCAAAACTATATGATAATTATACCAAAACGAACTCGTTCTGGTATCTCGCTCAAAACTGCTTTTGCTTCTGGCCACCCGTTAAACCTCACTCTAAATTTAAAGGTTTCGTTAATCAGACGGAATCTTCGACGTCTACGAAACTAAGGTCTGGTGCTAGGACACGCGGCGCGAAAGACGGTACATTAGGGTATTTTACTGCATATATAAATTGCAAAATAATAATATAATAATAATATTCCACAACTATCACACAACGCCATCTAGTCCCAAGCTAAGCAGAGCTTGTGTTATGGGTACTAGACAACTGATAAGCATACTTATATATTTCTAAATACATACATATTATACTCGTAGATAAATTACACCCAGACACAGAACAAATTATCGTGCTCATCACACAAACATTTGTCCTGGGTGGGAATCGAACCCACGACCTCCGGCATAGCAGTCAGGGTCACTAACCACTAGACCAACAGGCCAGTCAAAAATATGTTTAGTCCGTTAGTTAGAGTATTGAAAAATAATGAACACTTTTTTTTTTGACTCAATAAATATTGATTACAGTAGTAGTGGCCCAGTGGTATCGGCCTCGACTTACGAGTTGTAGGTCATAGGTTCGATTTATAGGCTGATGATGATGATGAAATATTGACAAAGATAAAACGCTTCCAAATAATATAATTTTTAGAAGCGTTGTATCTTCGTTGATTTTGGTTTACGTAACAAAAGATTAAATACGGGTATTTTTTTTATAATCTACATTTTTGTAATCTATATTTCGGACATATATTTTTTTAGTAAAATTGCTTATTGTTGCGACTTCTACTTATACCCTCTAATACATCGCCGTATGTTTGTATTTCCGACGGCCTGCAACACGTAACGCACTGCGTTTCTTTAAACAAGGCCTTTGTTTTCATATCTTTTTTTTTTATTGTGGTAAAATCATCAAATGAGTCCTCCCACCCAGGGCAGGGCGGGAGGGACTGTCAGACTTGTACTGACTAAAATCCACGGTGTCCTTCGATAGCCCTTTGTGTTCCGGCAGGCTTTGGCCCTCTAGAGGGGGCCCCGTAATCTTGCTGACGCTCTTTGAGGCGCGCGTGGAACACAACGCGCCGTCGACCCGGGCATGGTCCATGGTCGGGCTGCGAGTTGCCCTTTACTCGCCGCCCACATGCCCGCACCTACGTTGGCCGGAGATCGTCTTGCGACGTCCGTCGCCGTGGGCGTCCACCACCGCGGGTGGGGCGGAGGGAGGACATTGTCCTCTCCCTCACGCGGCCCGCCTCCTCCTTCGCGAGCATGACTGCTTCGCAGAAGGAGGCGACCGCTTCCCACTCCGTCTCGCCCCTAGTTTTCATATCTTCGTATAGACTGCCTCTTTTTTTAATAAGATGACATCTTGTTTCAGGTGCTCAACAACGTAGGATTAAGTAGAGATACCTTTGAAGACACGACCATGAAACACCAGGTAAATATTAAACAGAATTAAGTTATTGCCATACTCATCACATTGTTCTCATTCTTCCATAGCACGTCTCCGTACCGTAAAAAAGTATTCTTCAAATAACTTAAATAATACAACTAAAAAGAAATGAAACAAAAAATCCACACCAGTAAAATGACAAGTGCAACTGTCACTGATACAAACAAAATGAACCAAACCTGCAACACTGGAAATGTTATTTTACTGACTGGAATTAATCATCGTAGTTTAGCTAAGGGTCGCGTGACCACACGGTGAAAAATTTTAGAAATAAATATTTTTTTCTGGCATCTGGGGATCTCGCTGACAAAATATGTAATATAGTATTACAATCACAGTACTATACAGTAAAGTACTTTTTTAAATCAAACATTCATCAGTGATATTCAGAATCCTTAACATGAACTGGAAGACGCAGCGTAAGTAGGCCTCCCACTAGGTGGACCGACGTCATCGTGAGGGTCGCGGGCAACCGATGGATGCAAGTGGCGAATTGTCGTGCAGTGTGGTAGTCTTAAGGGGAGGCCTTTGTTCAGCAGTGGACGTCTTCCGGCTGGTGACGATGATGATGAAGGTGGTGATGATCTTACTATCCTGTAATTTCTTTCCAGGAAAGTAAAAACACCATATCCCAGTACTTATCACCATGTATAATACCGAAGAATAAAAACGACTACATTCCTGGCACTAACATAAGGAAGGATTCCATCAAAGCGGACACAGGTGAACAAAATGATGAACACAAACAATCATCGAGTACCAACGGTGATGAAATAGACCGGTCGTTCTTAGATGATGATGAAGATGATGAGCTGCTTGCTAACTTGGATTTATGAAAAGTTATTGTGATATTTATTAAACGTTTTGATATCAATTTGGCTGTTTTATTGTGTTTGAACTTGTTTTAGCTCTTCTTAGCTTACTTAGCTTCTGCTCGCGGCTTCCCTCGTGTTAAAATTTGACATTCAATCAAGTAATACCCGTAATACCACAGGTAATACTGTCATTTATAGATCTTTGACAGTCGTTACTGTTAGTCAGTAGCTCATAAGTCTGACAACCAGTCTTACCATGGGGTATCGTGTGGGTATCGTATTGCCCAGTTACTGGGTTGTGGAGGTCCGATAGGCAGTCGCTACATGTAAAATACTAATACTCAGCTGCATCGACTGAAAGCAGACCCCAATACTTATAGTTGGGAAAAGGCTAGACAGATGATTCTATCAAGCAATACGTGGCTCCATCCATTATCATATGAATGTTATTTTTGTTGCTCTAGGTTTACTTTTTTTTTCCGGTATAAAGGATACTCGTATGTCAGTACGTCTCTGTACACTTGACAATATACAGGGTGATTATTGTAATTCGATGCGGTCCTTGAATTGGGCGATATTATACCTTATTTGCAACAATTTTAACCCCGGCAACATGGGGTCCAAACTGACTGGTTTTGGAGATATCGAACTATAAAGATTTTTCGAAAAATTTCCTCCTCTCCCTCATTAAATGCTTATTGTTAGAAATTAACGATGGTCACCACTTAGAATTCATACTTTTCTGATAGAATATGAACGACTGAATCTAGCGAATACAAGTTTGTTATAAAACTAATCTAATCTTGGGAAATTAAGTGTAATAAAGTTTCCGTTTTGAAGTTTTCTGAAAACTTCCCTTGTTTTTCAAAGCATATTTTCTCAAAATAAATGTATGACACTTGGTTGGCATATGAATATGCCAAAATGATCGGTTCTTTGGTAAAGGTAACCAAGAAACCTATTTTCGTATTTTTAGTTAAAAGATGCTAAAGGATAATGTAAATAGCTAAAAAATAAACACTTTCGATGGAAATTAATATTGTGGCGTTTCTTTTCAGCTCCACGTTGGGCGCCAAAAATTATTGCGGTGGTTCGAAACCGGATTGGCAGAATGAGAAGACAGGTTGTAAAGGATTTTTTTTATTCAGGGTGGAATTTTGTAATGCCACCTGGAGGGAAAGTACTCTTAATACTGCAGATAGAAAATTTTACTCAAAGGAAACATTCCTTTATTTTTGAATAGAAAGCAAACTGCATTCAAAGAGTTTCGAAAATTCTCTTCTCCCACATCCGGGAATCGAACCGGTTAAAAGCTGAAAAAATTATACCCTGTACTTAAATTGGATCGATCGTTAGGGTCAATTATAAGGATGAAATCTCTCTAACAAACATGATACATTAAATGAAAGGAAAACAAGGAAATCTTAAATTAATTTAATTATTTACGATTCCCGGGTGTGGGAGAAGAGAATTTTCGAAAATCTTTGAATGCTTCAAAAATAAAGAAATGTTTCCTTTGAGTAAAATTTTCTATCTGCAGTATTAAGAGTACTTTCCCTCCAGGTGGCATTACAAAATTCCACCCTGTATATTGATTAAGACGTGCAGTTAATTTTGTTACACAACTCTCGCACAGGACGAAGAAGGCGAAGTGATTATATTATCGGATTTTAACTAAGAAATGACTAAGCCATTCTGCAGAGTCAATGTTTCCCAAGGAGTATCTATTTCTAGTTAGGTTCTTAATGTACAGATATCAATCTCTAGCTCACAAAACCCATTTTTTATAGTTTATAAGCCCCCATTATCACTACCGTTTTTTTTGGCGTTAAAAAAGCGCTGAGTTTGAACAAAAAGGTAAATTGAACTTAAATTTCACCGCTCAGAAATTAAAATCAAATACAGTTCGAAAAAAAGCGCCGCGCTTTAAAAGCGCTGACGTGTGAACAGATAAGTACATGGGAATGCATTTGTTCTATTTCGTCGCTTTTTTAACGCCGGCAAAAAAGCGCTCGTACAGTCGGCCAAGAAAGTGGTGTACCACCCTAAGGTTGAATATCGCTTGCAGATTCATAGGTGATAAAGATTAGTTTCGCTTGCAGATCGATCTGACAACTTCTATTGCTGTCTTTATCTGATTATTGATAAATAAATATATCGATTTTTTGCATATAGGTATTTGACAAAATGTCAATTGTCAGTTTTCTTTTTCAAATGGAATTCGGTTGTCTATTTAAATAGTTTTTATTACTTTTGTTTGGAAACATTTCAATTGCTTTGTAGAAACTAATGTCCTTTTCATTTATACTAAAGGTTAAAATATCATGTACTTATATGTGACATATGACGTATGAATACTAAATACATAGGTTTACGTCATGATAATGTTGTCTCTTTCAGTAATATCTTTTTATAACGAACCTTGTTGTAATTTTCGATGACCGGGAAACTAAATCAAAACTGGTACACCACTTTCTTGGCTGACCGTACGAATGGCGTCTAAATGTTTATACGAGTCTATCCGTCTGTCTAGTCTCAATTAGCACAATCTCCCCAGTACTGGAGTTTGATCTCGGGTTTCCTCCTCGCAGTGCAGTGCAGCACGCAGAAGTTGGCATACGTCTTGTGGTTGTTCCCGCACACTGGCCTGTGCAACGCCGCGCACGGACATTTACCGGTTTGTGGCACCGATAGCGGACACTGTTGTTGATCTGGACACCTTTGGCTTTAAAACAAACTTAGTTTTAATCAACAGGCCCATACATTCGCGCGCAACCCATCGCGCGCACCCAGCGGGCCATTACCAACTGGTAATCTAATGGCCCGCTATACACAGTGGCCCCTATCTTCAAGTGCGATTTTTCCAGCACCGCAAGTTCTCCTTGTACACGCAGTAACAAATTAAAACAGCGCGCCTCCTGTAATCAATAGGCCCTAGGAAAATGGATACGAGACGGCAGCGATGCGTATGGATAGCTGGCCGTCCTCCCAAATATATAACCAGGGAAGAAGCTTGTATAGCGGGCCAGCTTTACTATTCTCTGTAACACTCAGCGCCGCGCCAGAGCTGAATTTAAGCTAAATTTTGTCATTATAGTGCCCGCCAGAAATTCTGGAATAAAGGTCCTAATAGTACATCGTTCGAATTTCAAAATAAAGTAATATAAGCTCTTACCACGATATTTTTGTTTTGGTTTGTTTTGATCGTGTTATGACACTTTCTTTACATTTTCTCTTATGGTTTTGAAACATTGGTACACTGGGGTCAACGAATTTTATTCCAGACTTATCTGGCGGGAACTATAGTAGATTTTTAATTTGATGTTTTGCGGATAAAGTATGGCGTCTGTTTAGTAAGGAATAAGTGAAGTATGTAGACATAAAATGATCACCTACTTGTTCCGCTTCTGTGATTGTCGATGGTTATCAGGCGGACAAACTTGTTGGTTTGCAGGTCTTCTTGGCGGTTCCGTTCTTTCGTTTGGACAAGCGCAGCCGCATCGTTCGAATCTTTTACCGTTTCGCCGAAATCGATTGCGACCTCTTTGTCTATTCGAGTAGCAACAACAGTTATTATTTTGCGACATACCAACCCTGCAAATGTTTACAGTACGTTAGAAAAACACATTTAAGTACCTATCTAAGTATTATATTTATAAGAACATGTTTTGCAAAACTAATGAAACACGACACAAATCACGATTATTCCTAGTGTCCACGCGACGACTGAAGTCCAGCGGAAAATTTGTGTTAGGTAGGTACGTCATTTTCTAATGCAATTTGATGTTATGGCATAGACACTAACGCCCCGCGTCAAAAGGATTTCAGTCGTGGCGCGGACCCTAACATCCACAACTCAACATCATCTACTGCTTAGGGCCGGAGCGCACTGCCGGCTTGGCACGGTAGATTGTGCTGTGCCACATAAATTATATCCCACGGCGTTCCGTAGCATGCCGTGGAATGGCAGTTTGTGCTTCATAATTTTTATCAAGCATCTTCCTTATCACCATTAAAATCACAATACTTACTGTTTCACGTCATCATCATCATAATCATCAGACGTTCCACACTCCCCAGCGTATTTCATGCGGATATTGCAATCCTTCTTCGTAACGCAGCCCAGAACGCATTCATTGGAGTAGGTGACGCCATTAGTAGCGCATATAGGTTCGTATCTCGCATGGCAGACACATTGGGTGTCTTCTGTACATACTCCTTTGTGGGCTACAGTAATTTTCTTTTTATCTAGGGCTTTTCTACAATCCAAGAAGCACGTGTTTAAGTACGTGTGGCCATCAGAACCGCAGATGAGGTCGATGGTTTCTTGGGAGAGAATGCATCCGCAGGGCTCTGCTATTTCCGTGAGACTAGTGCAAGCAAGCCTGTTGGGGTGCTGCTGTTCGGTCAACAACCACAGTGACGCACTGATGACTATGCCTGTTATAACATCATCTATATAAAAATTAGATAGTCTGAGCCCTAGCTGAAAAAAGCCTGGTAGTTCTATGTGTATTTGGGAGCTAAAAGCTACTTTACCAGAACATTATGTAAATTGTAAATAAATTCGGAAAATGGTCGCGGACACAGTTAATATAACGAATTGTGACATTTTTACGAAATTTATTGGAAGTCATTTTATAATCCTAATAAAGTGGCCTTTTTAGAAGGCCTTCAAAAAGAGATGGTGTTCACTCAGAACGACCATCCAATTTAATTGCCACGTGATAAGGTTTACCCATCGCCAGACTTGTAATGCACCAGCCAGCATTATAACACTTCCACTGTAGGTCCACAGACCTCGTAGGACCTCGGTACAAGCAGATCCAATTTTTGGTTATATGCCCGTTTTTAGTGTAGCGGTGAAGAAATAATTTCCCCAAGGTCCCCAAAGTGTAGTTTCTACTGTACCGGTCTACTTGCTTACCACTGGGCAACTACTAAAACCTATGCAGTTCTCGAGAACTATAAATAAGTACGAAGAATAAAAATTAACTCACCAACTCTGAAATCCATTCCTTTATCATTTCCTTCTGCTAATGGTAATTAAAATAATTCTGCAAAATCTTATCATTATTACAAATTATTGTAACCGTCACGGAATTAATTAATGTTTGTTATTTATTGAAAAATTCTAGCATTAATTGATTATTATGTGGTTTATTAGGAATTGATAACGACCGGAACCAAAGGATTGGTTTTATTATTTCAGCTATCATGAGAGGTTGCGACTTTAGTCGGTAGAGGACTGTCCTATTTTTATGGCAGCATAATTCCTTATTGGTTATCCTTCACGCCAAGGAAAGCGGACAGTTAAGGCTCCAGGTTAAGCCGTGCATGTTTAGGTTGGTCCCTGGATGGGTGATCATTGTAGTACCCCGTTAATAAGTTGTGAAGATCATATAAGCAATAAAAATAATGATATTCAGCTGCATTCTGTTTCAGTGGACCCCATCATATCGGGAAATGGTAAGCAGAATAGATGATAAATGAGAAAATACACTTCGAAAAGACTAAAATCATTTCGGTGTTCCTTCGCACGCTTGCGTCGAGAGAAACGAGATCTAATGTGACTCCCGCTGCCCAGGACTTGTGCCCTCTTGACCTTCGGACCCCATTTCGGGGGAGTGACGTGTGGTAGACGACTATCCCGAGCTGACTAAATACTAGCTTCGCAATGAGCCCTGACGACTGGACATGATCGGTGCATTTTGTAACTAAGACCCTATGGAGTATGGACCCTCACTGACAGTGGCAGTCTGGCTACCTAATAATGTGCCTACACACCTATCTGTAAGACCCGTAACGGCCCATTCACGACTGTGAGCGATGAGATTAAATGTGTAGAAATGTTTGAAACACTCCAAAAGGCGCCGCCAGTAGCAAATTCGCGTACTTACAAAGTAACTATGATGTCTTATTCGCACCGCCCACCGCACCGCTCATCGCTTAGACCGAAGTTGTGAAAGAGCTGTAACAACTGTGTTCTGGTTCTGAGATAATCGCAAGTGCCGTGTGGTGCGCATAGGTTGCCTTCCATGCGGAATTTATAGGAAGTTATCTGTGCCTTAGCCAGATAATTGTGACAAGAGTTTCCACGGAGCCTTGCAAACGTCGTAGCGCCGTTGGTCCCGGCTCCCGGCTGCCATTTGTAGATAATTGACAGTCGTTAAGTACTCTTAGCCCCTTCGTATAGGTACAACGCGACGCAAGTCTCCGATACTTACGACTTTGTGTATCCATTGTCCGCGTCCCTGTTTACGAACTTCCATGGATTTGTTTTGCGATAATCACCTGGGGCCCTACCACGAGCTCTTAACGCGATCCAGTTTAGGCTGTGGGAAGGAGACTCTAACATAGTTGGGAAAAGGCTATAGGTAGGATCATTATGTCCTCGTTTAGTAAGAACAAGGTTTGTGTGTTAGTTTTGGGAAAATCCTTCGGGCAGGTCTAGAATAAGAACCTAATAAAAAACACGGTGGCAAAAAACTTAATGAAATAAAAAAGCAAAGCCACTGAGTTCCGAAAGAAAAGTTATTTGGTAGGTTATTTTAACCTTTTTCGTGGTCGTTTTTTTTGAAGTCGGTTACAATTTTTTTTTACTTTGACATTCCCCATGTGGTCCTCTGCACTCCTCTATGTTTGTATATTGTATACCATCATTCTCTCTTCAAAGGGGTAGTTATAGTAAGAAATAAAAAAGATATCTTTTGTGATTAGACAGTCGATTTAATAAATAGCAATAAACAAATTCATTAAACATGACACATTACACAGTAAAAGATTTTTTTACAAAATGCATCCGATCGAGTTCGTAAAAAACTAGGTACCTACTTAATAAAATTATATTTTGTTTTCCATTCTTCTGCAAAATTAACAAGTGCAAATGCAAACAGCAGTACTAACTAAACTTAACAACTAAAGTAATTAACATGACTTAGAAGTACTGGATGCCAGAGACCACCTTCACTTTATCTTCACAAGGGCCGTAGTGGGCGATGCTGAGCCTGCTGTCCTGGGCGGTGGCACAATTGAGAAGGCAGTCGTTGCTGTAGGTGTTGCCGTCGCTACCACAAACAGGCTTCTTCTCCCTCGTGCAGGCACAGGCGACTCCCTGAGTAGATGCCTCTACGCAGGGTCCTGTGTGGAGCATCTCCAGGCCAGCAGAACGCTGTTTCTTGCAGTCAAGGTTGCACTCGTTAGGGTAGGTTTTGCCATCGTTGCCGCACACCGGGAGGTAGTTGAAGGTGCACACACAGTCGGCAGGGGCAGGGGCGGGGGGGTCCTCACAGCGACCCGGCCTGACGACGTAGATGTTCTGGTTGGAGCTGTGGTTGACGCAGTCCAATAGGCACTGGTTGTTGTAAGTCTCTCCGTTAGAGCCGCAGACGGGAAGGAAGTTCCTTGTGCAGGTGCACGGGGGTAAAGCCTGCGAGCTGCAGATGTAGGCAGCGAAAGCCAGCAATACTCCTGAGACAAACAAATAGACACCATTAGACATTTCTTTTTTCTAAGGCGTAAAGTGGCTATAGTTCTTCAAGAAGATTGGATCAGTAACCCTCAGACTATAATCAGATAGAATCGTACCACATATTGTGACATCCATTCATGACCTATCGAGATAAACATACACGCATAGCAACTACAAATATTTCACCTTGACATTACAATATTGATAAACTTGAATAAAAAACAAACAGTTAGATACATAATCGTTTTTATGTTTTGTAGTCTTATCATACTAATGCCTGAGTCGTTATTAAGATGAACCGGATTTATAAAATTAATTTTGAATCGCACTAGCTCAGAACATAAATAATGTTATAAAAGATGAACAGATAGACGGAAAATTATAACAATGGTGATAATTTAAATTATTATGAAGCGTTAATTCCCAATCGTCACGACTTCCTGTCTTTGAAGCACGTCTGAAGACCTTCGGACACTCTGAAGAGCAACTTAACCTTATTTGTAATGAAAACAATGATATAAATTATGGGAACTAAAATGTACCGACACCAGCACATCAATCTACCTCAAACTGTCAAATTTATTCAATAGATCTTCAATCTTATCACAATAGTGGAAGGTTCTTGTTCCATTGGTAAAATTTGACAGATTCGGGTAGGTTGAACTGCTGACGTCTGTATACATCCGCCACTGAGACGCATTTTTCTAGCGCCTTGGATTTCGGCCCTCAGCCTCTAACAGAGAGGAATATTATCTACAGGCTGATTATTTGCATCTACATTATGGTGTTATAGTTGACTTTTCCTTCTTTTTCTCGGTTTCTCTTTCTTTATCCAAATCAAATCAAATCAAATCAAATCGTTTATTTCAACTAGGCCAATTACAGGCACTTTTGAATTGTCAAAAGACAAAATAAAACAAGTACAAAAATAGTTATGGTGCTACAGTCCCAGTCACAAGACATAAAAACTGTGAAAGTACCGTAGGTGCTCATTCCAAAGCGTAGATCTCTATGGAGAAGAACGAGCAAGAAACTCCATGGACACTCTTTTTCAATCGCCAAAATTATTACAGAACTTTTGTTACATCATGAGCGATACCTACATAAAACAAAAGCTCTAGGAGTGCAACGACTCTCAAGGGGAAAGTTTGGCCGAGAGCCATATGAGGTACCGACTGCAATAATACAGTATGCACAATGTTCAATGTAGAAAGTGTTATCAAGAAATCGAAGATAGAGCTGCAGACTTTACGTTCATGCTCTGTTGAATATTAAATCAAATGCAACTCAGAATTGACAAAAAATTTCAATAAAAAGTGGTTCATTCAACTAAAAGTAGGTACTTCCAATCTTGCAAAAAGTGAACCAAATAATAATTAAAATGTGCTTACCGAATTTGAAATCCATATTTTTCAGTGGTGTCTAAAACTGTTTTCAATATTCACAAAATTGAACACAAACTTTAGTTGTGGCAGAGGAAATTTAAATATGACCGGGATTACTGAGCCCGATGAGAGCGTCGGATGTAATGATACTCTGTGTTGAAGACACGCGTTTATATAGGTATATGAATATAAAGTTTCCCGAGACGCGAAGAAAACAAGGTTCTTTTCGTTTGTAAATCCCCAGTGCGAGGTGCGTCAGTAAAGTATTATTACCGGCCGGTTCTTGCTAATTGTGTTTACATAGACGGCGCGTCGACAACAGACAATGTGTGAACTCTTTGAGGAAGGCTCACTATATTTACTTAAATCAGTATTATTTTCGGAATAAGTTTAACGTAATTCAACTTATGTTTAACTTCAGTTTCTAAGAGTTTTGCCGACAATTTATTTTGATAGGTAATGTTTGTTTACATTATTGTTTGTAAATCCCAATTACTTGGTTGATTTACTTGGAATTTGATTTGTACATCCCCGTTATACTCAAAATAGGAGCGACTTTTTCAGAAGACCATGACAAAGTCCCTGTGGTCTTCTCAGCATGACGATGCATTGTTCATCATGAAAACTTGATAGCAGAGTAGACAGTAGGGCGTCGTGAAAAAGAGAAAAAGGAAATGAAGAAACTTGGAGAATAGAGTATTTGAGTGAATATCAACAACTACGATTTTTTACCTAATTTTGGTGAACATTTTTGTTTCAGGTTTTTCTAAAATTCGAAGATTTTGATAAGTAAGAAAAACATATGTAGGTACATAAAATGTTATAGAAATTTATTTATTACTGAAAGTTTCTCACATATTGTTGACACCTGAATTGGTAAGACACCAAAATTTATTTTTGACACAAAAATTAGAACTTCTTGAAATATTATGTTTATTTTATTACTCCAAATTATAAATTAAATAATAATGTTAGCTTATTTATAGTGAGTGAATGTAAAAGTTTTAATAAAAAAATAACAAAAAATGAGACCAATAAAAGAAAATAATAATCACCAAATACAACTTTCTATGTTTTGTTAATTTTACAGATTTGAATTTAATAACACATTTTTCACCTCTTTTATCATCAATTCATCATCATCATGATCATTTATGATGTTTTGTGTGGTATATAAGTACAACTTTCTCACTGATGTATGGAAAAATACCACCAAAACCATCAAAATTAGAAAAAACTACTACGAATATAGAATTTATATTTGTACAATTTTGAAAACATCCCAAATCCTATTATGCATTTAAATTACAACACTGACTTATTAATAAAATGATTTTTAAAACATTAACACAAAAATTGCAAGTTTTTTTGTCCGATTGCCAGAAAAAGACTTTCTTGTTCTTTTCTCGTTCTCCTCTGTTCATTATATTAGACCCATTTAATGATTTCATAATTTCCACCAAAATTATAAGTTTCCCGCAGACGCGCCTTTCCCACTTTCTCTAGGATAAAATATCGCACTAAATGTAAAAATAAAATTGACTTTATACAGAAAAACTATTACTGAATACAATTAAAATGAGTCATTTCTATTAAACTATTGCAGTTTTGTTTAAGCCATGATAATTCCTAATAAAACAGTTTGTGGACGCGCCACCAAACTTAGAATTACGGTAAATAACATTTTTTTTATTTATTATTAACTAGCTGACCGGGCAAACTTCGTACCGCCACACCTTTTAAACCTTCCCTGGACTTCCAGAAGTAATTCAAGACCAAAATTAGCCAAATCGGTCCAGCCATTCTCGAGTTTTAGCGAGACTTAACGAACAGCAATTGATTTTAAGATATGTTATTTACAAAAATATTTACGGCCCGATGAAGACAAGTACGTCTTCTTTCTTTAAAAAAAAATAACAGTATTGTACGTTTGGTTTAAGATTATGATTTTCACCACGCCGCGAAAATTTTACGTTTGAGAAATTCACTAATTTCGGGAAGAGTTCAGTTTTCAGAAAGGCTCAAAAACTAACAACAGACTGTTCAATATTATGTTGATTATCAAATACCATCTTACAGACCCTGAAACAAAATCTCAAGAAAAAGCCGTTCTTCTTGTATGTACACGACACGACAGTGTCGTTACTTGTAATTAGCTATTGTCAAAAGTTGTTGTCGCAATGAAACCGAAAATCTCCAGAATTCATACAAGACAGGTGGTAAAAAGCCTGGTTTGGCTCTTAACGTCGTGGAGAATGGACTCGTTAGAGCGGAATGCAGTCCAGGGAAATCGCACCATTTTATACCAGTACCACATCTCAAAAGCATCGATGCGGTCACCCTCACGATCTGCTTTCGTGAGGGTTAATACTACCTATATCAAGAAAATGCGAGATTTTTTTCTCACCTTTAATTATGTTAAGGTGCTGCGTAGGTCCTGGTACCTCATCCATCTGTTTTCTGCGATTTGTCGATTATTTTAGAGTAGGTACCTATTCTCATTTATGAGAAGGCCTCCTCTGTGAGAAAGCATTTACAAGGTACATTTTCGCAGAATCGTTGACGAACAAACACAAACTCTTTTTCTTCACAACTAAGTATTTGAAAAAAGTAAATAGCAATCACAAAGTACCAGCGACCATTGATAGAAAGCTTTTATTTAATCTATAATTTAATTGCAAGGAAATATAATAGAACTAGCTAGATAGATAAAACAAAACCCGTGTGCGTAAGTTATTTGATCTCGTCTATGGAAATCTACGAGCCTTGGTGTTTGTTTCACATTGTAATCGGGAAGTAAAGAAATTGCTTACGTAGTTACGTAGAACTAACTGCTGTGATGATGGAACTTGCCACGGTTTGCGCAAAAGCTGCAGTGTTATTCTTTATAAACACAGCGTTGTGACAGCGCTGGCAGCCGTAGCGCTCACGCCAGGCTGTCTGGTAATAAAGTTTGGCTACTGACAGCGGCAACACTAGGATTCAACCCTCGCGCTGCACGATCGGACTATCTCGAAACCACCTCGTCGAAGATCACTTTGTACAGTTCAGCGATGTGATTTCATATAGAGAATGGCATAGCGATTGGCTGCTACGTTGTAAATATTTATATGACCTACGAATACAGGTTCCAGCTCTTATTCTTGTCTGGTTGTTAAAGTTAATTTAAACTCACCATGGTATGGAAGAAATTCCAAATCTGGGGCAATGTTTTTTAAGATGAAAAGATTATGTAATAAAAAATTTAGGTACTTACACCTGACAGAAATACATAATAATATGTAAATGTAATTATTTTAACTACGAGCATAAATATTACAAGAACAAATAGGCATGTGTAAATGTGTTAATCTGTTCTGTTTACCTAATTTGATGGTCACACCTCTGTCAATATGTCGAGATGTTTTGTTTCTATGTAAGTCTTTGAATAGACAAACATTAACAATTTAACAATAAAAAATCTGTGTAATTAACAATTAGATGGTTGAAGTAACACCTATCTATCGCTTGAACAGTGGCGTAGTTAGTCTTAATAGGACCCTTTTTTCAAAAAATAATTGGGGCCCCCTTGAACCCGAGTGCAGAAACAGCGGGTATTAAACTAATAATATTACCTACCTTGTTTTTGGGCTTTTCTGCACTCAAGTATTGTTTTTAGTTTTGCAAAATTAATGAAAGACAAGGTAAGAGCAAAATGAGGAAATGTAATCACGAGCATGCATTGAATAACGAGCGAAGCGAGCTCAAAAAATTACAGCTTTCTGGACCGCCATAAGCATCATTGGCCATAAGGTAAAGTTTCAATTTGATTGAGATCGTGATTTAGGTATTTAGGTCCGCTCGAGTGCACAATGGTAATATTATATTACCATTGAATATTACCGTTGAGTGCAACATGGTAATATTATTACCATTCTGGAAATGGCGCGATCTATTTAAATGAATGGGACCATCCATAACTATTCATAAAAACAACACTTGAATGCTCCTTTGTACGCCGAGCGACCGGCAAAACTTGTTTATCTTATGGGACCACCTGGCGCGCGGCTCCCGCCATTTTTTTTTTCGATGAGTGAGACTTTCCGTGATTACGTGAATTTTCGAGCGGTTATGTGATATTTTCATTTATTCGTCGGGGGGCCTAGTTACTCAAGGACCCCGATACGGCTCATACGGCGGGCGGAGGATACGCCCCTGCGGCTGCGTTTGAAAATGCCAATGACCGCTAGAACGAAAAGATTCGGTTGGCAACAACTTTCTGTATCATATGCAGGGTTGTCACTTGTCAGGATCAAAAATAGAAACCGAACACATTTATAATGCCGGTTTACTTCATCACTCAAAATCAAAATGAAAGCGTTTATTTCAAGGAGGCCAGTTACAGGCACTTTTGAATTGTCATAGACAAATAAAAATAGTCCCAGTCACAAGACATAAAAACTGTGAAAGTACCGTAGATGCCCATTGCAAGAAGTATGATCTCTATGGAGAAGAACGTGCAAGAAATTCCATGGAAACTCTTTTTAGATCGCCAAAATTACTACAAAATCTTTGTTACATTATTCATTTTGAGATGTACATTATGTGAGAACGATGTAGCAAGTTAAAAGTGTCCATTGTAGAAAATTAAAACAAAGACAATTCAGAAACAATATTATCGATAGATAATTAAAATAAACTGTGGCAACTAAGAGATGACCAGTCCCAACTGACAGCGCCCGTTCACGAACATAACACATGTATCAGCACCATTCAGCTCAACCATTTTGAAGGGAGCCAAATGATCCGACACACGCGCCACCACCAGCGAGACATTTGAGTGAGCATGACATACTCTCAACCGCCAGGGTTATTCAAGTCAATAAGAGACGTAGGTACTCAGTGAATGATAGCTCCGAGGTACATAGTACTCATACAATGCTGGCTATGAAACTATACAGGGTGTTAGGGACATCGACGCACAAACGGATACCATGGGTCCAGGACATGAGTCTTGACCCCCCGTGTTGGAATTTTTCGTCGGATTTTTCCTCATTTTCAAAATTAAAAAAAAATATATGGAGTTTTTTTTACTTTAGCCTGTTCATAATCGTTAGTCTTACCTAACCCAATGAGATTTTTAATAAAAAAGTAATTAATTCACTACTTTCACTAAAAGTAGCAATGTAAATAAAACTAGAAATAGTGTGTTCTTAGATGTTTTTAATGAAAGGTCATCGTATACCTAAATACTGTGCCCAGTACCACAGTACCTGTAGTACTATTAAAAAAAACTTATAAAAATAAAAAAATAGGAAAAAACCGACGACAAATTCCAACACGGGGGGGTCCAGAATCATGTCCTGAACCCATGGTATCAGTTTGCGCGTCGATGTCCCTAACATCCTGTATAATACTAGGAAGATTGAATCTCTACAATGCAAATACAATCTTCATCAGCTCCAACACAACAAAAATCAATAAAAGACAATTTCTAGGCTGGACGCTATGACGAGCCTGCCGTCGAGACAACAAGTTGCATTATGCTATTCAGTCGTCGTCGTTGATGATACGTCTTTAATATTTTTTACTAAACTATAGTCTCAACTTAAAGGAGAGAATATAGCACCCATGACAGTATATAGGGTCTTTCTTTTAAATTGGCCAAAAGGGAGAAATCCGCATCCATATGAGATACGGGAAAACATTCTGAGAAACCTTTAGCTCTTTTTTGATGTTGACATTTTTGGCAATTTTTCTCATCCTTACCATAAGTATTCTGTGTCCTTACTTGAAAGTAAGTCAAACAAAATAATAAAAAAACTTTTTGAAAAAAAATTTAACGCCTTCAAAAACAACCACAAAAAAGGGTAAAATAACCTAAAAATAACTTTTCTTTCGGAAGTCGGTGGCTTTGTTTTTTTATTACGTTGTCTTTATGCCACCGACTTCCGAAAGAATAGTACATTGTTATCCAAGGCGTGAAAGTTACTTATTTACGTCCCGAGACGGGGTTTGGCGCCCGTAACGTAGTGAGGGCGCTAATAGTTCGAGGGACTAAATAAGTAATTTACCCGAGGTAAACACTGTGCTTTTCATTACGAATACGAGGAAAGAAAATAAAATTAACAACATAAATAGCTAAAGAAAAAATGAGTGTAGATCGGATTGTCACATTGCCGCTTGTTTTTTTTTTAATTTTTGTGCTGTGGTTTTCCTGCTTGTATAGCCAGGATTTTTCATGTTCACTATTTAAAAATTGGCAAAGATTTTGTCGAAATCTGTATTTTAGAGAAATAGTTGAAACTAAATTATTTTAAAGTCATTAATTATATTCATAATACTTAACTTTAAGTTATTTTAATTTTAAATCTCTCCGTAATTTCGTGGCTGTATAAAAAGTTTGAACATGGTTCAATAGAAATGTCAAAATAGAACTAGTTTTTTTTTCTTAAATTTGGCAGCTGTCAGTTGAAAGCGATTTTCCCTAGGGCGGCAATGGATAACTTTCAAACGGCTAATCAGACATGTAATGACCTACTTTCAGAGTATGAGTAATGAAAAAGTTATTTTGTAGGTTATTTTACCCTTTTTTGTGATTGTTTTTGGAGCGGTTAATTTTTTTTTTCAAAAAGTTTTTTATTTTACTCTTTTTAGTTCAAATATTCAACCCAAATTCTTGTCAAATACATCATTTTCTTACATGTGCACTAGAATTTGGTAATCCTTAGCACCGGTATTAACATCGCTCATGTACACAATAAGCTAATAAAATTCCCTATCAAAAACTGCTGAACCGATTTTGATGAAACTGGCAGTGTTCCCTAAAGTAAACTATTCCTCGTACAACAAGAATCCTTACATGAAACAGAGTCGAACGGCATTAAAAATTTTTTGGTCAATTTCACACATTTTTGTGGACAACTCACACTTGACCAAAAAAATAAAAACGCCAAAATTGTCAACATCAAAAAAGAGCTAATAGGTTCCTCAGAAACTTTTCGCGTATATCTTATGGATGCGGATTTCTCCCTTCTGGCCAATTTAAAAGAAAGACCCTGTATATTATTACACGACATGTGGCTGTCAGTAGCTTAGTTAAACTGTACCTTCGGGCTTCGACGCTGAGGCAGCGCTGCGCATAACGCTATATCCTTGGAGAATAGCACTGGATTAATCGACCAAGAGCAGGTGGCCCAGTGGTACAAGTTGTAGGTCGTGGGTTCGAACCCCGTCAGGCGCATTTCTTTGTGTAATTTATTTCAACATCACTGCTCTCAAAACGGTGAAGGAAAACATCGTGAGGAAACCGGCATGTCCTAGAACCAAAAATTCGAAGACATGTGACATCTACCAATCCTCACTGGGCCCGCGTGGTAGATTACGGCCTGCTCCCTCTCACAGAGAGGAGGCCTGTGTCCCAGCAGTGGGAACATTGAAATTTATGCTGATGATGATGATGATGAACGACCAATCATCATTCTTGCCAGCCTTTTCTTAACTATGATAATTATGCATTCCGCTTCCAGTCTAACCGGATACAGCTGAATACCAGCTTATATAGTGAAATGACTGCCTTGTTAGTGTAGTGGTCGCAAAAGCAACCGCTGAGCTTCAGCTTACGTTCGCTTCCCGGTCATAATATGTTACTGGGTTTTTCTTTCAATACTTTTCTAAATATATGGATTTCTGACCATTTGATGGCAGGAAGAAATCCTTGAAGTTCGACAACTCCAAAAAAAATTTAGGGTGACGGGTGACATACGTGTTACCCTTATGTTGGCCTTTATGTTACAATCATCCATGCATTACATAAGTACGGGAAACCACAATATGTTACAAGATTTCGGATGAACCTTACTTTAATGAATAATAACAAACAAGTTTATCAAATCAAGAAAAATACGAAACGTCCGTAAACATCTCATAAACAGATGTTGATAAAAGCCTACAATAACAAATCCATGAGTTTAGAAGTAATCATAAGATACTACCAATACCTACATAAAAGTGATAAGGAAAACAATACTGAGTAGCTCTGCACAGTTGTGAAACCAGCGGGTTTAAAACTGCCACTTTAAGTAATTCTTCTAAAACTGATACATTTCGTGAGTTCATAGAAGTCGTTATCAATTCTTCTATTTATAAAATTGTTACACGCACAACTCACAAGGAGATTCGCATTTTAAATCTGAACATATATACTTACGAGTATATGTATAAGCATGGACTGAGAATTCAAGAAAAGAAAGAAAAGCAATGGTAGGACCATCTATATATTTCTTGAACGACATAGATAAATTTTATTTGTCGACTAGCCGACCCGGCAAACTTCGTAACTTGCTTTTTTTATCATATTTACTCACCTTTTAACCTTCCTTGGACTTCCAAAAATAATTCAAAACCAAAATTAGGTAAATCGGTCCAGCCGTTCTTGAGTATTAACGAGACTAACGAACAGCAATTGATTTTTTTAAATATAGATTGGCAAGGGAAGATTCAGTGTATGCCCCATTTTACGATTCACCTTAAAAAGAAACTGTCAAACAGATGAATTGTGGGCTATGTAGGTATTGTCAATATAATGATCGTTCTAGTGATATAGCTAAAGAGGCCTGTTAAGACCTACAGTAATACATACTCAGTGTGTAGGCTGTCTTGGTTAATTCCGCAAATATTTGAACACGTCAATATTTACTGAAAACCTGCAATATTTATATGCGCTCGATTCTTCCAAGAATACGATTCAATATAAAAATACATACTTATATTTATTGTGGAATTACGTTTAATGTTTATTTAACTTCCCTGACCCAGTATTTCATGAACATTAATGATGTCATACTTTATCGGCCGTTCACTTAGCAAGTGCGTTTTCCGCCATTACTTATTAAGGCTGGTTATAATAAACCACAGTAACATACGATTTTCTTCTCGGTATATTTATTGGTCAGCAATTCACCATACATTATATTAATCACTCGTTAAATTCGGTGACAAGAGTCTATTATAGTCAAGCCTAGGTTATTTCCCTGGTTTACCTGCTCCCGCTACACTCGCGAGCGAATGGAATTACTTACTTGGAATTGATCTGAGCGAATTGATAGCTCCTTAAATAATGACGTGATTTGGATGAAATGGTAACCATATTTTTATTAACCGACTTCAAAAAAGGAGGAGGTTCTCAATTCGGTCGGTATGTTTTTTTTTTAATGTTTGTACACCGATTACTCCGAGGTTTCTAGTCCGATTAGTGTAATTCTTTTTTTGTTCGATGCAGGATACTTTCCCATTGGTTCCATAAAATTTTCATCTAATTTGGTTCAGTACTTTTTATTTTGTGAGCATTTTTATTGATGGATGATGTGATGATCTTTACTTTTTGAGTGTTTGTTACGCGATTACTCCGCCAATTGTGGACCGATTTTCAAAATTCTTTTTTTATTGTACGAGGAATAGTTCACTTTAGGAAACACTGCAAGTTTCATCAAAATCGGTTCAGCAGTTTTTAATAGCGAATTTTATTAGCTTATTGTGTACATGAGCGATGTTAATACCGGTGCTAAGGATTACCAAATTCTAGTGCACATGTAAGAAAATTTTGTATTTGACAAGAAATGGGTTGAATGTAAAATAAAAACTTTTTATTTAAAAAAAATTGACCGCCTTCAAAAACAACCACAAAAAAGGGTAAAATAACCTACAAAATAACTTTTCTTTCGGAAGTCGGTGGCATAAAAGACAACGAAATAAAAAAAACAAAGCCACCGACTTCCGAAAGAAAAGTTATTTTGTCCTTAGGTTATTTTACCCTTTTTTGTGATTGTTTTTGAAGGCGGTTAATTTAAAAAAAAAGTTTTTTCCTATCTAGTTTTTAAGTACTCAAGATCGCGCGAAATCGCAGTAGGTGATTCCATACTTTTGCTGTGTGTAGCAATACCTGCAAGCGCACAGAAATTAAAAATAATTGTTTTATCAATTGTTGTACAAAAACCCTATGCCTGTATGGGTCATCTTTGTCGAGGGACCGTCATATAAGGACACCGCGTAGTATAGAGACGCTAAGGGCAACCGATTAGTTAAACAAACGATTGTTAAATCCCATTTTTTTAAGAAATGATTTCAATCTGCCCTTATGTCCCTCTTGCTCCGCCCAGCAGAGGCGAAGCGTGCCTTGGCGGGGCCCCGTATAAAAATTTGTTTGGGGGCCCTTAGGTAGGGTAAAGACAACGGTAAAGATTTATCACTCTTGAAAAAATATGCATTTCTCTGTATCTACGCCGAAATATAAACAAAAAATTGGACAAAGGTTATCGAAAAAATTCAAGATGCGGGTTTAGTTGCAATTCAGGATGCGGACTGATCAGTCCGGAGAGCGGAATTAGGCAGAGTTCTTTTAATACTTACTTGAAACGAAATGTTGATATTAATAAGGATCTTCCCGGGATTTCTAATAGACAATCTCGTACTTAAAACAGTATTACATATAAATAATAATAAAAACACCAGAGATAGATTAGACAAATAAATTGCAAAAGTAAATAACTATTTTATTTAATAAATCAGTAACTTTTTATTAATTTTTGTTTACGCACGTTGGGGGCCCCTGTGGCCCGGGGGCCCCGTATAATTGATACGGCAGATACGGTGGTAGCTACGCCCCTGCCGCCCAGGCACAGATAATAATATAATACTAGGCCCAGGGCAGGCAAAATAGTTTATTAATGATTTTGAATAACCAAAAAAAAAACAATATTAAACTGTTAAAGTAAGTAAATGAGATTGAAAGAACTTAAAACAGCACCACAAGTTTTTTTTTTTATCTGAACCGGATGCAAATTAAACTTAACTACAAGAAACGTCATTCGCTTAGCTGCATTCTATAACATAATGCGGTTATCGTATCATAGTGTTGTAAATGCATCGTGTGCAAATGCTGTTAATGCCTAAATAAAAAAAAGTAATTTATAGAAAAACAAAAAACCCGACTGCGTAAAAACTAATTTTTGAAAATACGTGAAAAAGTTAACTTAAATAGAAACTAAAAAAAAAGAAAGAAACAAGCCCAACAGAACAGCAGGAAGAAGCAGAACAGAACGACTCACAGTCGGGGCCCCTTGGGAAGATTTCATTGGTAAAATTTGAATGGGCCCCGACTGTGAGTCGTTCTGTTCTGCTTCTTCCTGCTGTTCAGTTGGGCTTGTTTCTTTCTTTTTAGTTTCTACATATTTAAGTTAACGTTTTCACGTATTTTCAAAAATTAGTTTTTACGCAGTCGGGTTTTTTGTTTTTCTATAAATTACTTTTTTTTATTTTATACTTTTTAGTTACGATTCATTGTTTTTTTTTGTTTGTATATCGTTTATATCTATACATATAATAAAACTGTAGAAAAGAAATTTTTGTACATTAAAAAAAAATAAAAAAAATATAGCCAGGATGTTAAGGGACAATCAATAGAACCCATTTCCAGCATTTTTAGAATTTTTGTCTGTTTGTCTGTTTGTCTGTTTATCTGTTTGTCTGTTTGTATGTTTGGTTATTCGGGCATCACGTAAAATGTACGAAATCAATGTAGATAATTTTTATACACAACGATTTAGCGTAACTTGAAGTAACATTTAGTTTTTGTTTCATTGCAATCGGTTCAGTCTATCAAAAGATATTTGAATTTAAAGTGATCCAGAAGTAAAATATTACGGTCAGTTCACAGTTCACACCGAGACGCGCAGTTCAGTAGCGCGATCTAGCTTCGAATAGAAAAACTACATATTCAAATAATTCATCTAAACCAACGATAACACGGTAGATGGCGTTAAAAAAAACCTGGAATAGAGGTGTTGAATTGAAGTCACATTATGTTTTTTATTTCATCGTAATCAGTTTACACCTTACAAACAAATAATGTAAATTAATTAAAGCGATTTAAAGGAATCGTAGAATAGGATAGGATGGGATAGGATGGGACAGGATGGGATAGGATGGGATAGGATGGGATAGGATGGGATAGGATGGGATAGGATGAGATAGGATGAGATAGGATGGGATAGGATGGGATAGCATGGGATAGGATGGGATACGATGGGATAATATGGGATAGGATGGGATAGGATAGGATAGGATGGGATAGCATGGGATACGATGGGATACGATGAGATACGATGGGATACAATGAGATAGGATGGGATAGGATGGGATAGGATGGGATAGGATGGGATAGGATGGGATAGGATGGGATAGGATGGGATAGGATGGGATAGGATGGGATAGGATGGGATAGGATGGGATAGGATGGGATAGGATGGGATAGGATGGGATACGGTGGGATACGATGGGATATGATTGGATACGATGGGATACGATGGCATACGATGGGATATGATTGGATAGGATGGGATAGGATGAGATACGATGGGATAGGATGAGATACGATGGGATACGATGTGATACGATGGGATATAATGGGATACGATGAGAACCGATGGGATACGATGGGTCACGCATAGGTACGACCTGTTTCTGGGGCTGCCAGCGCCGGTAAAGGCAGGAACGGGCAGGCTCCGGAGTACGCCCATACTACTCAGGTTCCAGAGGCATTTAAACGTAGATTTTTCACTTGCACGAGCATGCGGGCGGCGAGTATGCCTGGGTCGACGGCGCGTTGTGTTCAACACGCGCCTCAATGTGTCATCACAATGACGGTCCCCCCCTTAGAAGGCCAAAGCCTGCCGGGGTCGCGGAACTATCGAATTACCTTGACCCCGGAACGTAAAGGCCTATTATAGGATTTATAGGACATCGAGGATTTTAATCAGTACAAGTCTGACAATCCCTCTTTCCCTGCCCTGGGTGGGGATTCATTTGATGATTTACGTACGCATATTTATGTATGCTCCAGAATGATGGTTTACAGCTAATGTTGTTAATAAAGAAGCACTAAAAAATTACATTGTTAAGTTCCGACATCCACGCGAACGAAGTCGCGGGCACAGCTAGTTTGAAATAAAAACTTAAATCAATAAGTAAGAAAATTAGCGAGAATGATTGTTCTGTTAAACAACTTTAAATCGTTATATATCCTAAACTATCAATTAAAATGAAAAATGATAAAAGGAACCTCAAGATGATTTTAAAATACCTATTCAACGACACCCACTTGACATAGTTCATCGACTTTAATTTTTTTCATTTTGACAATATGGCGTCTGGTTGTCGCTGTGGTGAATTTTGATTACTGTCATGTCTTTAGTGACACTCGCAAGGTTAAGACGAATCGATTGACGTAAGAATTATCAAAATCGGCCTACGCATTTGGTCTCTAGAACGCCACATAGAAACAAACATACATACATACTTACATACATAGACTGATAAACACATTACCCTCCTTTGCGTCGCGCAGTCGGGTAATAAATAGTCGTGCAGGACCTATCATTATCATGTAGACAAATATACAAGGTCTTAAAAAATCAACTGCCGGAATTTCGTGTGCGTACTCGGTATCAAAAAATGAAGTACATTGCAAAAAATAATTTTTTTTTCGAGCATTTTTTTCAAAAAAATAATTTTTTTCAAGCATTTTTTTTTACCTTAATAATGAATTTGATTGCTCTTTGAGGTCGTTCACCCGTGTATAGCGTTCACAGCTGATTCCAACTTTCCCATCACATTTTGCAGACCCTGGACTGGCAATTTATCGAAATACTTAAAAATAACTTATTTTATTGGCTATAGGCCAATAGGCTAAAATAAAAATGCTTGAAAAAAAAATAATAATTTTGAAAAAAAAATTAAGTATTTGAAAAAAATGCTTTTTTTTTAATGTACAGACGCCAGCAGGTCAACCTACCCGAATCTGTAAAATTTTGCCAATCGAATATCAACCTTGTGATAACTTGATAAGGTTGAAAATCTATTAAAGAAATCTGACATTTTGTGGTAGGTTGATGTGCTGGCGTCTGTACTTGGTTTTTGATACCGAGTACGCACACGAAATTCCTGCAGTTGATTTTTTAACACCCTTTATACGTAAGATATTCCGCTGGATCTAGAGTAATGTAAGCAGGTGGCCCAGTGGTATCGAACCCATGGGTTCGATACCACTGGGCCTGCCTGCCAAGCGTATTACTTTCCAGGGTCGCGGGACTTATACCATTACCGTGACCCTGGAACGTAAAGGGCTAATGAAGGACACCGTGGATTTTAGTCAGTACAAGTCTGACAGTGATGGGTGGGAGGACTCATTTGATGATTTTACCACGCTAAAAAAAAATAAAGAAAAAGCGTATTACTTTGATCACTTATTAATTCACCACCAAAACGATGAAAGAAAACATCGGGAGGAAGCCTGCATATCCTAGAACCAAAAATTCGAAGAAATGTCACATCTATCCAACCGCACTGGGCCCGTATATGGATTATGGCCCACTCTCTCTTATAGAGAGAAGGCCTGTGTCCAAGCAGAGGGAACATTATAGGCTGATGATGATGATGACTAGGTACAGCAAAATGTTATTATTATAATGTACAATAGACCAGATATAACATAGTACCCACATAAACACACAGGACAAGGTCTTAGGTCCGTACGTAGCCTTCACTTAACAAGATAACATACAACTTGAACTTGAATGATCACAAATTAAGGATGCATCTTGTTTCTGTGCCTCGATGCGAACAATTACTTACATTATTATGTGTAATTATCATTGTGTTGACACAGTCATTTCAAAGTTTTTTTACCTTTAAGTAAAAGCAGTAACATGATTTATTTTTAATGTGATGGAAATCCATAATTATGTATGTCCTCCAATCTCCCATGGGCCATGGACTTCTACGCCGCTGTTTCGATTTCCATATGTGATGTGTGGCCCTGGCCCAAGTTTATAATTTAAAGAAGGAAGAGGATTTTGACAGTTATACAAAATTAGAGGTAAAATAATTGCGATATGTCTGTAGTCCGGTGCATATAACTGCTCTATAATTACCACGGCGATTGAGTGTCACATAATCATTATTATTAATAATTCTGCATTAAACTCAACACAATGGACGTGTCGAGCTAAGGATACGAGCACATTTTAAACTGTTATTTATTAGGTACCTATTAAAAATTAAATGTAAAATTGTGTGTGGCTTTCAGGCAGAACGGCCGCGAATCGTCGTCGATTCGATTAAAACAGAAAATGTGACATTGTCGATGGGTCAAAAAATTCCATGTTCGGGATTTTTACAGGGACAAAATTCAAATAGGTACCTATCATAAAATATGGCGAGTTGTTTGATCGACTTTTTTAGCGACTTTCGAAAGAAAAATTATTATTTTACACTTTTTAGGGTTCCGTAGCCAAATGGAAAAACGGAACCCTTAGATTCGTCATGTCTGTCTGTCTGGGGTGCTAAGACAGGAAACCTCCACGTGCGCCCGTGGACTGGAGTTCCCTCTCGGATACGTCCGGGGGGAAGACCAGTTTTTCGTGACGGTGCGCCCTGGGATGCGGGCAAAAACTGTTCTTAGGCACTGTGCCTAAGGGGTGTCTTTGCCCGTATGCGAATAGCCTGTCGGGTGGAGGCTCCAACGCGTGTCCCTCTGAATAGCAGAGGGCACAGTGGCGGAGCAGGCTTACGGACGGTGAGTAATGGGTATGCTCGCCGTCCGACCAAGGACCAAGCCCGGGTCGGTGGCGCGTCGTGTTACACGCGTCACCGACGGGGCCCCTTATGGGGCCAAATGCCTGCTGGGGTCGCGGATTTTTCTTAATCCAGGATACCGTGGCCCCGGAACGTAAAGGGCATCCGAAGGAACACGGGTGGATTTTAGTCAGTAAGAGTCTGACAGTCCCTTCCGCCCCACCCAGGGTGGGAGGACTCATTTGATGATTTTGCCACCCCAAAAAAAAAAAAAAATGTCTGTCTGTCTGTCCGTCCGTATGTCACAGCCACTTTTCGTCGAAAGTATTAGAGCTATATCCTGTTGAAACTTGGTAAGTAGATGTATTAAGTAAACCGCATTAGGATATCCACAAAAAAAAAAAAAACAAAACAAATTTTGGGGGTACCCCCATACTTAGAATTGAAAATGAAAAATTTTTTTTTCACCGAACCAATACGGTATCTATGGATAGGTCTTTAAAAATGATACTAAGTAATATCATTTTTTTCTAAACTGAACAGTTTGCGCGAGAGACACTTCCAAAGTGGAAAAATGTGCCCCCCCCCGCAATTTCTTAATCTATGCTTGCTACTACGGAACCCTTCATGGGCGAGTCCAACTCGCACTTGGCCGGTTTTTTTGGACTACCTGTTGCCACAGTGACCGAGCGATCAAATGCTGCGCGGCGGTAGCGGATTCGATTCCCTCACGGATTAAATATTTGTATGAACTACAAGTATCTAATCCGGGTCTGGATGTGTGTGTAATGCGTGTTTAAGATGGCACAGAAGAAATGCCTAGAGTGGGGAAAATATATAAAAAAACTAAGACTAATTTGTTTCTGTACGTTTTCATGTTCAAGCTTGGGGAAGACTGGCATTCATGGCGGCTACGATAAAAATACTGAATGATAGGTTTTCCACAGCTGTCGTAATACCAGGGTAGTATTGAACTGCGTGCGTACTGCGTGGTATGTCGTATAATCGCGAGCCCGCATCACATACGCAATCGCAACGTCAAATATACGCGCGTACTAGGAAAACTTAAAATATTTGGATGATAATGGTACCCTAAGCTGTCATTTGAGGAGGTAATCTGAAGGTCTTTAATTGAAATTGTTTTCAGTGACGTAACTAGCCTTTCATGCGCCCAGTGGGCCAGTGCGAGCTTCTTTAACTGCGCCCTGGTCTGGCTAATCATGGTTCAGCAGGGCTATTGGCTAACTTGATAGTCGCTGACCAGCAGTTGTCAACTGAACTTGGATGGCTTGACACCTCTATATTTTATCGACTGTTATGAGGCTAAGTTAAGGAGTGCCTCAAGAGCGTTGAAATAGTTGATTTTAGGGAACATTTACATTTATCAGTTTCATTGCAAATGCACGAAATTTACTTTTTGACAGCTATTTGATGGTCACCAGAGCAAGTGATTATCATTTGAAATGTCAACAGAGACGCAATAGCGCAGGTCTGGCGATTTCTGCGTCCTTCCAAGGTCTACCTACGCTTGGGCACAGTTGACACACCCCGATTTTCGGTACTGATTTTTTTTTGTATAAGTATTAGACGAATTGTCTTCCCTTGTTACAGTCGTCAAAGTACCTAAGTGGCCCAAAAGTTTAACAATAACCGACACTACCTAACTGTGTTGTGGAAATCGGATAGATGTTGCTCCATGAAGAGTTCGACTCTAACATAGTTGGGAAAAGGCTATAGGTAGGATAATTATGTCCTCGTTTAGTAGTAAGAACAAGGTTTGTGTGTTCGTTTTGGGAAAATCCACCGGGCAGGTCTAAAGAACCCTTGTTCGAAGCTGTGGCTAGATCATAACTGTGCACAGACTAAGATTTAAGAGCGCTTATTCTGAAAGTTGGCAACGTCGCACATGGTTGTCAAATATTAACAAGTTTTTATTAATTCAGCAATGTTACTGTATGGAAATAAGAAATATCGCTCTGTAGTGCACTAGAACATTGATATAGGAATGCAATTAAAACACTGAATTTGATGTTGTAACCGTTTCAAGTGTAAAAAAAGCATTTGGAAAGTTTCCAAATACTTTTTTACATCTAAAACTATATATTCGGCGTTACGATATTAATTATTGCATTCCCTAATCCATGTTTTAGTGCACTACAGAGCCATAAATATGTCTTTTTTTTATACAGTAAATATACCAAATTTATTAAAACTTGCAAATATTTGACAGCTATTGGCGACGTTGCCAACTTTCTGGTTATGCGCCCTTAAAACACGAAGCTATATTATCTTGTTCAACTACATACTTGTAGCTACTGGAGGGTGCGAACAAAACGTGCCTTCTCCTTTTATTTAAAAAAAAAACGTCTGGTACCTAATTCGCTGCATCTATCATCGGTAAAACTTGAGTCAATAAACAATCCTTGACTTACTAACACAAACCCTAGGGATTCCTTGCTACCAAAGCCCAAAGATGACAGAGTCACGGTATACCGAGTCCTACTCATTATAGGTATATCGTAAGGTAAAAAACCAGACACAATGACAATAAAAATTTACCCAAGGATATTCATAACAGAGACGCGATTATTACGGCGAGCTGAGCAGAATAAAGAGTGGCTTGACTCGAACGGTTTTATTTAAGTATAGATCGTATCGATCGATATAAAGGTGTGTAGAACGATACTGTTCCCGTACTTAACGATTAATTGCCACCTGTTTATTGCACTTGACGGATTATCAAGAGGAAACGAAGCGATAATACTGGTTCGTTAACAATTAGTACCCAATACTAAGGTATATAAACAACACGGGGCCCTGCTAGTGATATTGTCTTTCGCTACAAGTGTAACCGTTACTCGCACCGTTAATCATCGATAAATCAACAATGGATTATAAAGTTGGTAAGGACTGTTAATTATTTTATAAATTAGCACGTTTTATTGTTTTATGTTTTACTTTTTACTGTGCACCCGTTTTTAAAACTTGTTCATGAAGGAGTTTCATTGTTGTTAACTTTTTTAAATTATTTTCATGTAATTAATTTACAAAATACATAGTGTGTGGTTTTACACAGTTTTTTTTTTCAAATTAATTTAATTTCCATGCACTTTTTGACAATTTTTTAAGTGTGTCTTTCAATACCTAGTTTTACTGAAATATGGTTTGAATTTTGCTACCCAGTTACTTACAAACTTTGTTTTGTCGCGTTTTTCCCACGCTTACTACTGTATGTAGATACCGTAATTAAATACCTATGATTATCAGACCTACTTAATTCACAAAAAATCACGTTCCCCTTTATTGATTTGTCCATGGTATAATAATAATGGATTTGTCTTACCTACCTATACCTATATAACATTTTTTTTAAACACGATTATCCCAATAGATTGAAAAACCTTTTTTTTCATTAATAATAATATAATAATAACATTCCACAACTATCACACAACGCCATCTAGTCCCAAGCTAAGCAGAGCTTGTATTATGGGTACCAGACAACTGATAAACATACTTATATATTTCTAAATACATAAATATTATAGATATATTACACCCAGACACAGAACAAATGACCGTGCTCATCACACAAACATTTTGTCCTGTGTGGGAATCGAACCCACGACCTCCGGCATAGCAGTCAGGGTCACTAACCACTACACCAACAGGCCTGTCAAATTAATTAATCTTTTGATTATTCCAAAACGTCTCAATTAAAAAAAAAGATTCTATAAGAAAAACTTTCATCCGCAGTATTCTTCGTCGCTTTGATGATGGAGTTCACAATGAGTTTTCCTCGGGGCCCATCTTGTCCCTGCCCTAGGATTTACCTGCCCCTGTGTGCCGAGGTGTCCAACCAAAAGTCCACCTTCAACAGCATGTGTGAATTTGAATGCCAGCACGAATTCGTCAAGCAGCACGGGGGAACCATGAAGTTCTTACACACTGGATCATGCCATTAGGCTGCACGGAAACCTCTTTAGATTACCTCTTTTTTAAATATATTTTTTTACTGCTTACACCTGTTTTTTTTTAAGAATTCAGAATTGTTGCCAGTCTATTTCTTTGAAATGTTTTTTGGCATGGCTTCGACCAGTCTGTTTCTGTTTTAAGAATTATTGCCAGTCATAATTTAAAAATATAATCCACCAACAGGGAAAGAAAATGGCTAACCCTGAGTCGTTATGGTTGATTTACCTACCTACTGAGCATTGGGAAATTATGATCTAGCAGAAAATTTTGTTACGTGGTAACTCTAGTTACTATTAGTTTAGATAGAACCGAACCGTCTAAGAGGAAAACCGATATAATTTGATTTACCATGTATCGTTTAGATAAATCTTTACTCTTTAATAATATTGAATGATGGACGTTTGCAACTCAATCACGTCGTAACACTCGTAACAGCTGAACGGATCTTGATGAAATATGGCTGCGAGATAGGTTATATTCTAAAATAACACAAAAGTTACCGTTTATCCTGGTTTTACTTTCCCATAGGATAATTTAATAATTTTCGAGACACACGTACGAAGTCGTAGGCAAAAATGAGTGTGTAATAAAATTATGTTAAAATGCACAGGTTTTTATCTACATGTACTTAAGTATGTAATGCAAAGCACTGAAGGCACCTACACAGGCACGTAAGTGAAATACACTTCTATATTATGTAAGTTCAATTAACTTTATAATAAATCACTTGGTTTAAAAGAATTAAGGCCTATCCGCACACAACAGTGCCGTTCAGTGATGTTCAAAAGTTAAATCGCTGATATTTGCTGTGATCACTGAACGGCAGTGTCACTGATGAGTACGGATAGCGTCGTACAAAATGTATGGTACAATATCATGTTTCACTGACACTGCAATGATCGATACGTTACTGATCGGCACGTGCCGGCACTGTTGTGTGCGCACTGCCTGGTCAAAGGCCTGCCCCAAGTTTTTCCATGTTTTCTTTTCTTCTTTTTTTTTATTCGTCGTAGTACTACATAAAATTATTGTTAATGCATTTTGATGTATTTGACATACATAGACACTAGCGCTGCGCAGAGGCGTAGCGTGCCTTGGCGGGGCCCCGTATAAAAATTTATTTGGGGGCCCTTAGGTAGGGTAAAGATTTATCACTCCAGAAAAAAAAATCATTTCTCTGTATCTACGCCGAAATATAAACAAAAAACCGGCCAAGTGCGAGTTGGACTCGCGTGAAGAGGGTTCCGTACGATGTTACCCATCACGTTTTTTTTTAAATCTGACCCAAATTGGTACGCACAATATTGAGTGATTTACCATGTTATTTTTATCATGGACTTCTTATAGCGAAAATTACCTTCCATATACAGATATGAACTTCTTATAGGTTTTCCTATAATCTATAAGTAGAAAACTAAATTCTGTATTTAAAAAAAAAATTAGGTTCAGTAGTTTCGGAGATAAGGGGGGGGGAATGGTCAAATTTCGTCTATTTCCTTGAATAAATTGGAAACTATTAATTTTAAAATTACAAAAAAAATATATTTAAGATTGTCTCAACAAGACCTTTCATTTGATATGTCACAGGATGCAGTTTTCAAATATTTTTTTTAATTTTCCCCTTCCACCCCAAAAATTACCTCCCATATACAGATATGGACTTCTTATAGGTTATCCTATAATCTATAAGTAGAAAACTAATTCCTGTATTTTTTTCAAAATTTTAGGTTCAGTAGTTTCGGAGATAAGGGGGGGGGAATGGTCAAGCTTCGTCTGTTTTTTATGAATAACTTGGAAACCGTTTATTTTAAAATTACAAAAAAAATACTTTTAAGTTTGTCTCAACAATACCTTTCATTTGATATGTCACACGATGCACTTTTCAAATATTTTTTTTTTAATTTTCCCCTTCCCCCCCAGTAATTACCTCCCATATACAGATATGGACTTCTTATAGGTTATCCTATAATCTATAAGTAGAAAACTAATTCCTGTATTTTTTTCAAAATTTTAGGTTCAGTAGTTTCGGAGATAAGGGGGGGGAATGGTCAAGCTTCGTCTATTTTTTTTTAATAACTTGGAAACCATTTATTTTAAAATTACAAAAAAAATACTTTTAAGTTTGTCTCAACGATACCTTTCATTTGATATGTAACACGATGCAGTTTTCATTATTTATTTTTTTAATTTTCCCCTTCCCCCCCTAAAAATTACCTCCCATATACAGATATGGACTTCTTATAGGTTATCCTATAATCTATAAGTAGAAAACTAATTTCTGTATTTTTTTCAAAATTTTAGGTTCAGTAGTTTCGGAGATAAGGGGGGGGGAATGGTCAAATTTCGTCTATTTTCTTGAATAACTTGGAAACTATTTATTTTAAAATTACAATAAAAATATATTTAAGATTGTCTCAACAAGACCTTTCATTTGGTATGTCACACGATGCAGATTTCAAATATTTTTTTTTAATTTTCCCCTTCCCCCTCAAAAATTACCTCCCATATACAGATATGGACTTTTTATAGATTTTCCTATAATCTATAAGTAGAAAACTAATTACTGTATTTTTTTCAAAATTTTAGGTTCAGTAGTTTCGGAGATAAGAGGGGAGGGGGAATGGTCAAATTTCGTCTATTTTCTTGAATAACTTGGAAACTATTTATTTTAAAATTACAAAAAAAATACATTTAAGATTGTCTCAACAAGACATTTCATTTGATATGTCACACGATGCAGTTTTCAAAACTTTTTTTTTCATTTTCCCCTTCCCCCCCAAAAATTACCTCCCACATACAGATTTCATCTATTCACGTCACACCTCTGTGCTTGGGTCACAGGATTTGATATGTGTACCAAATTTCAACCCAATCGGTCCAGTAGATTCGGAGATAATTGACTGTAAGCGACAGACAGACGGACACACGAGTGATCCTATAAGGGTTCCGTTTTTGTATTCAGACGTACGGAACCCTAAAAATTGGACAAAGGTCATCAAAAAAATTCAAGATGGGACTGATCACAGAGGTCGGAATTAGATAGAGTTATTTTAATACTTGCATCGAAATGTTCTTCTAATAGACAATCTCGTAATTAAAATTTACATATAAATAATAATAATAAAAATACCAGAGGTAGATTAGATAAATAAATTGTGTTAAAGTAAATAACTATAATAAATCATTAAGTTTTTATTAATTTTTGTTTACGCATGTTGGGGGCCCCTGTGGCCCGGGGGCCCCGTATAATTGATACGGCAGATACGGCGGTAGCTACGCCCCTGGCGCTGCGATTGAGGAGTCGTGGCGTGGGCTCTATTGACCATCAAATATACATGTATAGTTTTTCTCTACCTGAATTAAAATGTATTTAACCACATTATTGTTTCAGTTTTCATTTGCGTTCTACTATCAACGTTTTTAGCCACATTGGTAAATGCTCAATGGCCGTTGTGGACTGAAATGGACTGTAAATGCACAACCCAATATGACCCAGTTTGTGGCACAGACGGAGTAAGATATACGAATAAATGCTATTATAATTGTCGGATCCGATATCTACAGAAAAACAATCTTACCACCATAGATAAAATTTCCTGTTACGAATTGGGACGCCAGAGAGGCCGTTAAACGGGCAATAAATACGCATGCAAAATAAATGGAATTAAAAGTATGTCAGGGTTTTTTTTCCTCCACACAATTTTATTCATGACATCATACACTTTTCTTTTTTATTATAAAGTCGTAAGTTGATGAGAACGGCTTCAATTCTGGGCTAACTAACTGAACAACTGAATGAATGGTGGTGAATATTTACTTTATTTATCACGGAAAAAATGTCTACCGCACAAAAACCGCACTAGTAGTTTTAGACCCTTGAGGCCTTGACAGGATGAGTATTAGCACAGGTATTAGTGAGTATACCTACTGACAGCTTGAATGAGTCTCCGATGTGTCCTGCGACTTCACTTTCCGATTTTTGTTGTTATCCTTACTTATAAGTTTTATAAATTACTAGCTTCTGCCCGCGACTTCGTACGCGGATCCTGTTGCTTATGCCAGCGACAACGGAGTCGCAAAAATCGAAGATCTGAAATGTCTGATGTCCAATAGAGCCCGGGACCCGGGTAAATAATAAATGGGAGCTCTGGCCAGTAGAGTCAGATTTTTAATGATATACCATCGTCATCGAAAATCAGTCCTAAAGTCTTACCGCCTTCACCGCGTGGAGGTACTCCCAGTTTAAGTTTACTCGCGCGTGGAACACAACGCACCGTCGATCCGGGCATGGTCTAAGGTCGGACAGCGAGTCACCCTTACTCGCCGCCCGCATGCCCGAGCCTACGGTGGCCGGAGATCGTCTGGCGACGTCCGTCACCGTAGGCTGTAGTGTAGTGTAGTGTGTATTACCACTGCGGCGGGGGTGGAGGGAGGACGCTGTCCTCACCCTCACGCGGTGCGCCTGCTCCTCCCATAGCATGACTGCTTCGCATAAGGAGGCGACCGCTTCCCACTCCGTCTCGCCCCGCAGTATGGCTTCGATCAATGCCGGGCGCGAGAGGTCGCCGCCTATCGCCTCCGTGAGGACACGGCGATGTTCTGCCCAAGCGGGGCAGTCCTGCACCGTATGCTCCACCGTGTCCTCCGGGCGATCCTCGCAGTGGTGACACCCAGGCGTTTCTTCGTCGTATGGTTGTATTGAATTTATGCAGTTCTAGTAGGTACACTTTTTGGGTATTAGTATTCACCGAAATACTTTTTTAGCATTGAAGACCGGTGGGCGCTGGGCGGCATGAACATATTCTTCATGTTTTCCTAGTACTTTTTGTTCAGATCCCTTATTCAATTTCGGCACCAACACCTTCCTCGTGATTATGTTACTACGTTTTACGTCACGTCTCACGGAAACATGATAAAAATTTGATCGTCTCGGTGGCGACATGGCATTGATAATAATTATGATAGGTAGGTAATATCGGCACAATACCTCAGCTTAGAAACTCAATACAAACACATCGACCGGTCAATTGATAAATTTTTCGTTTTGCTGTCATTCCATGTCAGTTGCGTTTATTAAACTACGTTTTATATCACGTCCCATGGAAACGGGATAAAAAAAAAAAAAGGTAAAAGGTGTCCTATATGTTTCTCCTGGTTCTAAGCTACCTCCCCACCAATTTTCAGCCAAATCGGTTCAGCCGTTCTTGAGTTATAAATAGTGTAACTAACACGACTTTCTTTTATATATATAGATAGCAAAAGCTAATAACACTCAAGAAGTCATAACAAATCTATCGTTATTAAATCCGATGCATTCCTGTCCTAAATCCGTCTACGCCTGATAAATATTATTAGCACATCACGCGTGTGCGACTTATTTAATTCGCTTTTAATAAAAATTGAAACGATAATTATCTGCTCCATTTGTATCTTATACTATAGTATAGGTTAAAGGTTTATTGTCAACATCAGTATTTGCTATGGGTGAAGCAGTGCTTTTTCTTTCTTTACTTGCTAAGATGTGGTCGTATAATGTCAAGTTAATCAAGCCTCCTTAGGAAACCCACAGGCCTCTGAAATGGCTGTGGACTTTGAAAATATGCGTGGCCGCAACTTGAAAATGCAGAAGTGAAACAGGTCGAATCATTCAAAATTGTTGGGGTTGAACACGCAACCTCGTTCATAAAACCAGAAAATATATAAAATAATAGTCCTCCTGAACAATTTTCGGCCACGGTGGGCGGCCTATCTCAACGGACATTAGCCATCTGCGCGGGAAATATTATAGTGCACAAGTGTGTGCACTCTCTGTTCCTTTACTCTCATAGTGCGATGGGACGGCAATCCGAGAGAGATCAGGCGCAGGACCAACGGCTTAACGTTCTTTCCGAGGTACGGGGGTTACATACCGCCAACTACCAAACTCCACTAAATATTCATAAGGTGCGTGCACACAGAGCAAGCAGCTTCGCGCGAAGCAAATGCCGCATGCCGGCTGCACGCTCTGTGTGGACGCACCTAATGAATATTATTTTATTTGTTAGAAACTCATGTATTGGCGATATTACAAGGTTACTACAGTATAAAACACAACAATAGGTAGATAAAGTACCAAAATATTGCGTTCATTATTTTTATTACATAATTATGAATATGTCTGACATATTATGTTACCTATACACTGTGTGTACTTATTACTAGAAGTTATCTATAAATTATCATATCACCACAGAGATAGGTACCTTATTATACATTATTACAACAGAATCTTATCACTGGCCATTATATTATACTTATCTAGTTATAAATATTTATATGTAGGCTTTTCTATACATATTCCTTTCAAGTTACTGGGCGAAGCCTGGGGGACTAAAAATGCCGCTTTACCAGAATTATCTAAATCTTGTGAAACGGTGTTTGTTTGCATTCCTCTGAAACGGCTTGTCCGGCTGTGTTTTTTTTTCAGTTATTTAGTCCCCCATTAAAAAAGTTAACGAGTTTAGTTTTGTGAATTGTAATGTGATTCACAACATTACATCATTCTACTAAAAAGGTTATTTTAGGCCCCTTTGCCTGTAGTCAACACTTTCGCTGTTCATTTAGTGCTGCACACAATCATTTTTTTTAAATTAAATTATATTTGATTTTTAAAGAGACACTGTTTGAAATTTTACCATAATGTTTAGAGAATTTCTTTTATTGAATTCTAATTCAGAATTTGCAAAATTTTCTTTGAACATAATTATGAGATTGATTGTGTTCTCACTTGGGTGAAGTAAGCACTACAGAATTGGACTACCGAGCTAGGGCCTTGATTTGTCTTTTTTCGTTTTGCGAATTTCTCCTGTCTGGTGTGTGTATTTACAAAACTCACATTCACAAACAGACAACCCTAGAACAACCTTAACTAAAACTAAAGTTTTTTTTAATTTCCTGATACTGCATTCAACTTCAACTCGGAATTGCAAAATCCACTAGATATGGACTAAACTAATTATTTCCCAGTATTTTAACAAATTTTTTGAAGTTCAATAAATTATTAAATTAAGTAGCATTTGAAATAAATATATTTACATAAACTTAATTACCTAATACTTAGAAAAGTCTGATTTGGTGTCTTATTTGTTTTTTAGCATAGTTTTTATCTTTAGTACATTGTTAGTTGTTACACCTAATTTATTTATACACTGGAATTGTAATCTTATATTTCTTGTACTTTATTTATTCATCCATATGGACAGTAAACCATTATCATTTACATAGATACTTAACTAGAAAAATAGCCTGCTGTATCACCACTTTGGCATATAAATTGTTCGTATATACATACTATTAGCTGTACCTAAGCTTACAGAAACTTTGACTAGCCACCTTGCATATTAATGTTACAGTCACCCAATGAAAATCCACATTAAACCATTGCCTATTTAAAAAATAAAATTGTCTACAATTTTGCAGGCATTAGTTCATTAAATTTATATTCTTTTCTTAAAAAGTCAGGTACATAAACATTACTAGGTAAAAAGGCTTGTAAGAAAAGATGTGTGATAACTCCTGTGATGCCCCACACTCTGTGCTTGCCACCATTAAATACGGGTATGGAAACATTGTTGTATATCAAGCAGCCATGGTTCTCTGGATCACAGAAAACTTTCATAGGAATAGTAAATATATCAGCTACTTCGTCTTCACTAGGTACCAACTTATCCATGTCAAAATTCTTTATCTCACCAACAACAGGTGTGATCAAAATTTCTGCATTTCTACCCTGGACTTGACTCATCTTGGTCCAGATTTCAATATCTTTAGCGGGAACGCCTATCTCTTCTTCCGTTTCTCGAAGGGCTGCATCATACACAGTTTCATTCTTATCAATTTTACCGCCGGGAAAAGCCACCTGACCGCTGTGGGAATTCAATTTGGTCGACCTCAAAGTATATAAAATACATACTTCTCCCTTATCCACACAAATAGGCACCAAAACAGAAGCATTTTGTTTGATTTGTCCGCCTCTTATATTAAACGACGGCAGTTCACTTAAGTTTGCGATACACTTTTCTCGAGCCGCACTGGACAGAAGAGATCCAGGATTAAGACACATGATTACTTTGGAAAGTTTATGAACGGTCTTCATTCACAAATTTCGCTATTACCACTAAAGTGTAAAGTCCAACAAATGACGAAACCTTTGCTTGTTTTCGTACAGTTTGTTAATTTTTTATCAGATTTGAGTTTTGACTTTTTGAGTGGACTCAGTGGACTGACATTTGACAGTTAACTGTCAGTTTTGACAACTTGATCAGCTGAGCAGAACCATAGACTTTTTTATATATTTTCTCTCCGTAAAACGGAAAAGGCAAGCGAAGGGCATGTCCATTCAGCCTATCCATAGACTACAGATTTTTCCAACCCCAAAAGGGTAATGGACACTCGTGGGGGAAAATATGAGTCACAGGCGTAGTTTTACCCCCATTCATAATTATGCTGTCGCGGACTTTATTTCGGAACGTTTCATGAGGAACAAAGACATTAAACTATACACGATTAAACGATACGACGAACTATACACAGCAATAGACGGGACATCACGAAGAAAGTTGTGATCCACAAATATTGACCACTAGGTAAAAACTCGACCAGTCTAGCATTACATGCTCTGTGAGTCTGTGCAGTCTAGTTCGAGACGTCCGCCTGACAGGTCGTGTGACTGTGCGTCAAAATTCAAACTGCGTTGGACGATTATAAGAAAATATGCTTAGTTGCGCTTTGCGTAACTGCAAATTAAGATATAAGAAAACATGTAGACTTGAAATCAATTTATTTTCGTAAATATTTTTTTATTTTTACCTGGTTTTTAAGAGTTTTTAAATATTTTCTGATATTATTCTAGAACTCTGGCATTTCTTAAATAAACGCCATCTGTTGCTCAGTAGCTGTAAGAAGTGTACGACAACTTTGCTAAAGAATTAGAGTTGTCTGTTTATCGATATGTGTTATCGATATTTATTAAGTCCAAGAGTAATTAAAATACCAAATTATGAATAATTTCGTATACTGACTTGTTTATGAATGAAAGAGATACTTACGGAAAAACTTTGTTAGGAGACCAAGTAGCTCCCTTTTTAAACATTTTTATTTTGGTCAAGGGCGAGCTGTCCATAAAAATTAATTAAAACATTTATTTTTATGCCGTTCGACACATTTAATGTAGGGATCATTTTTTTATGATATGGGAAAAATAAAATCGAGACGGTAGAAGTTTGTCAAAAGCAAAAGACGATTTCATACAAATTATATGAGCGAAAAAAAAACATTTTTTTATGTTGTTCATTGACTAAGTTAATGACAAAATAGTTTAATAACAATACTGTTGAACTTAATCGTCAAATTGATAATATAGGATTGTATTAATAACTAATAATTTAATTTCTGTTCTGCCCTTACACATTTTTTTTTTTTTTTCTAATATTTAAATCCTAGTTAACTTTATCGATGTTTATGTATCGATAATTGTGCCATTCTGAAATGTTGCACCCCTATCACAAGATGCTCAGTTCTGCCATCTATTGTGTAATGGCTGAAATATATTCTGATGAATTATTTTAATACGTGGTTTTGCTATACAACGCTAGATAGCGCTACTGACGCCCGACATCAACATTTTTGTATGACAATATTCCCAATGCCCGCTCTATAGTTCTTTTAAATCTCTTTGATGAGGAACAATTCCGTTGTACATATTTTTTGCGTAATGTAAACCGTTTACGCAGCGCACGCAATGGAAGCTCTCAATAAGATTTTCCCGATTTTGCAACAATTTTCATTGCTGCTCTGCTCATATTAGTCATAGCGTGATGTTATATAGCCTTTTAGCCTTCCTCGATAAATGGACTATCCAACACTAAAATATTTTTTTCAATTCGGACCAGTAGTTCCTGATATTAGCGCGTTTTTGTCAATTGGCAAAGCTGAATGTACTCTGAGACAAAGCCGTCGGCACTTCTACTATTCGCCACCATGAGCGCTGCAATCGAATAGTACTACCCCTACCTAGTACTTCGCACCCAGCGAATACCCACGATGGCCACGAGTTTGGTATTTTCCAGGATTTTTTTTAGGAAAACCTTGCCCCGCACTAGGAATTTCTGCTTATCGTGGGTCCGTATGTGAGTTTCTATGTTTTGTATTAAGTATGTAAGTATTTGCTCCGGGTCTGGACCCGTAACAAATACTTACAGATCATACAAATATTTGTTGCGTGAATTGAATTTAAAAGCATCATATCTTCATCAATTTTGGTTTACCTACGTAACAAAGAAAAAATACAGGTCAAGTGTTTCAGACAAGCACAGATCTTTGCCCGGCAGTGGGTTAGCTAGGCACATAAAAAAATGTGATAAAGTACAAAGTAGCTTCATGTGCACCCCAGCCGCTGCGGGAAACGCCCGGGTGTCGGACATCGCGTGGCGATTTCCGGCTACGAACAAGGCCCCGACCTGAGTCGACGACGTGTAGTGTTCCTCAAGGAGCTCTAAAACGCCAACCGGAGTCATCTGCACAGGCCACGCGAGGGCAACTGATGGAATAGAGTGTAACAGTTCCTTCCTCTCCACCCAGTGCGAGACGGGACTTCAAGGGACTAATTGGACCTCATCATAGTGTACAGGATTACTCTATGTGTGAGTCAACCTACTTACATAGTCCGCGGGATTCAAATATGAATGCTCACCGCCCGCAACAAAACTGTTATAGAGAGTAGGTATATTATATTATAACAGTCGCGCACCTCATTATCCATTGAGGTGATTGCCGAAGGATTTAATCTCCACCTACACTTTTTTTCGTTGATTCATTACTGTCTGTAAATTGACGTCTTTACAAAGGTTTTAAAATTTTGACTTTCTGACAAGTTTCAAAACAAAAAGAAACACCGACAATACTCATATTTATGTAGTTCAAACAATAATATTCAAATTTTACAGTGAGTACAAAATTTCAGTTTATAATTATATCTTAGTATGTTCTTCTAAACAATATAAATAATAAAAAAAGTAAAATTAAAAATTCTGGATCACTCGAACACAAATAGGCAAAAGCGACGAGAACGTATGTATCTATAAATATGAGTTCTAAAGTAACATTTGGGATACAAAATATATTCTCTCTTGCTTCCCGTGAGCGATGTATGGCTAATTTCAAAAGATTGACCACGCCAAGGTACGGTAAGATACCAAAGGATAGAGCATCTGTGTTAGTGCCACTTTGTAAGGTTTTAGAACAACCCTCGTTGTTGTACACAGTCCGCTGCACAAAAGTTAAGACTAATAGTGGTGAAGTATCCTTCCCGGGTGGACCGCTCGTCAGAGGCGAGTCATCCGCAGATACTGCCCTGAGGGAGACGTATCAGGAAATCGGATTACGGCCCGAGAGAATTGATGTGTGGGGAGCTGGCCCGCCACTGCCAGGCCGCAATAACAACATACTGGTGACTCCCGTCATTGGTGCCATACCGGACTTAATGCCAGAAGATTTAAGCATTAATACTGCTGGAATTTCAGAAGTGTTTTCTGTCCCCATTGAGATGTTATGCGACTCCAAGAATCAGTATTATACCCAATTCAGTAATGGTTTCATTCTACCAGTCTTTGTAATTGAAGATTATAAGATTTGGGGTATAACTGCCTTTATAACGCATTCATTTTTAAGTTCTGTGTTAACCAAGGATGTGTATAAAAATGAATGGATGAAGAAGAAGATAGTTTTAGATAAATAATATAAGAAACCATTCGTTTTTGTTACATTTTAGTACCATATTGTGTAATATTTCACTAGATACTTAATCGTTTTTTACTTTTTTTTTCAACTAAATAAATAAACTATTTTATTGCAAATGTTTATTGTATAAAAGCTACTATTATCACATTATTAGTACACAATAAATACGATACTTACACAATAAGTAGTCATTTGTAGCCAACAATATTCTAAAAGCAAGGCACAAGCATGATTAAGTTTATTTTGGCAACATTTTGAGCATAACTTGCACAATCACTTAAGTCTCTCCTACACACTATATCGGCGATATGTCACCGGCATATACCGGCGGCTATCTATACACCGTGTTCTTCACGTTATCCATAAACTTTAGCAAATACTTCTATGGCTTTTACAAATCAAATCCAACAAAGGAAGTAGTACTTAAAAAGGCTTCGTTACAAAGATATTTATAATTTCATTTAATGAAATTTAATTGAGCTATGCAGTGAGAAAGTATCTTAATTTGAAATCTATCAAATACTATTTGCATTTCATTTGTTTCAGCCCGCCAAATGTTATGAATGACGTTGCCAATTCGGATAAAGAGGCATGCATATCGGGTTATTTACGTCTAGGTATTTAGTTTGTATGAAAATTAACAAAAAATAAAAAATAAGAATTTATTAATGTGTCATCAAAAATGCTTACTTTCGTGGTTTGAACATCTGGTCGAAGTTTATGTATATCGTCCGGAACACGGTGTAGAACAAATGGATGACAATGGAACCGGATACCCGCGCGGCAAAACCCTCCTTGTATGCTACCAGCATAGTGTATAGGAGTCCCAAGAAATGAAAAGAAAAAAGAAAATAAAGGGAACTCTGATCGTAAGAAAAAATAAATAAAACGAAACAAAAAAAATATTATTATCCAGGTTTATTCCTTAACATTTACATTATAATCTAGTAATTATTATTTTATACATTGTCCAATCGACATGCTGGTCTCTCGCCCTTGTCGCTAGTGTGTGTGTACTATGTTTATACTGTAGTTCAGAATCATATAACATTATCAAGAATTATTTATTGTAACCATAAAGTCAAGATCACAAATGGTTTAAATTAAATTGCAACCATAATTTATTTCAGGCTTTATGGAATGGTCACTCAAAATTCAACTTAGATTAACGAATGTTAGAGTAGATAAATAAGTGGCAATAGATCATAAACGATCATAGATTCTGAATTTGAGCGTAAATATGTATTGAATTATTAAAATTTAAAAAAGAAATCTTAAGTGACCTATTGCAGGTTTTAAACTTATAGTATACCTCAAATCTGAGAAGCCAAAAGTCTATTATTTAAATAGGTGGTCCAACTTAAAGCCTCACTCCTAACATTCTACTGAAGGATCGTAAAAATAATTAAAAAATAACCTTGAGACACAAAGGAACTGAAAATGTAAACCAAAAAATAAGTACATTCTAAACAAAACATACCTTTTCCACAAGGTAACGTAAGGCAGGCAAGAGCGCTCACAAGATGATTGGTTGTAATCATCAGCTGATAAGGATATAGTAAGTTGATAGTAACAAGAAGGCAGGGTCAAGAGCATACCCATCAAACATAAAAGGGTCGTTAAAATCAAAATGGCTGTGGAACTGATGTCTTTAAACCTAAAAATTAATATATAAGGGTCCAATTGAACAAACAAAATAGAATACTGTGAAGCAACCTTACAACTATCGTGAATATAATACAACAACACATCCTGGGCATTTATTCGTTGTGTTTGAACACTGAATCTATACTAAAACTATAAAAAAAAACTTGTAAAATTATTATTTTTTCATATACAGACAAAGGTACACTTCAATTTGTAAAGATTGATGCAATATGGTTTTAAAATCCACATTTTAAATTTTTTCATCCCCTCTTGCCAAATACACTAACATCAATAAAATAAAATGCACATTTAATATGTTTTAAGACCACTTCAAGTTATTTTATGCAAAATACTAATGGCCACAATAACCTCTAACAATTTGCGAACAATAAAATATAAAATACACTGATCTGCCGAAGATGTCACAAAGTAAACATGATGTTTATTGTAAAATAATGTCCAAATATATATAATAAATAGTCCACAATATCCTAAGCTTTTCTCAACATGTATTCATAAAACTTAATTTCGATTGCACCAAACCAAACATACAATCTCATAGATTTTAAATCTACTGAAAGAGCAACATTCAAAAATGAATTGAATACAAATATATAACTTCCTGATGCTATTTAATTTCAGCTCTTTTCGCGGCATTAATCTCTTTTTGTCATAAAAAGTTTAAAAATGTTAAAAAGACTAATGTCACAAAACGCTATGTCGCGTACTTAGATAAGTGGCAAAATAAAAATGAAAACGCTCTGTGGTCTTTAAAAGATTTTCAATCTTTTGCTCTGGGGGATAAAGTTGAAAATCGATTAAAATTACAGAGCGTTTTCGTCTCTTGTAGAAAATATCAGTATCATACTGAACATCAAAATCGGCACTTCGTGGCGCATAAGCATAGCTTACTCACGAATACACGAGTGGAGAGATAAAACTAAAAGTAGCATTTGTCCACGCTATCACAATATAGAATAGAATCAAAATTTTAAATATAATAATAGAACTTGTTTTGGACAGTATTTACTGTGTGGTCACCAAATCGTGTGCTGGATTTTTGGCAACATTTGAATTGAACGGTATACCTATTAATGTTGGGCGAAGGTGGTATAATTTAGAAGTCTACCGCCTACTATTGTACCAAGGCACGTGAGCTTACTCCGCGATACTGTTCTCGCTCACGTCGATCGGGATCGATGTCGTGAACGTCGGTGTCTCGAGTTCTTCGTGTTTCTTCATTTTCAGCGCCTGTAATGATGAGACAAGATTTTTATTCCGTTCAACTGTTTTTTCAATATTTTATTTTACATTTAGTGTAGCACCGCTATCAAATTAGTATGCAGCAGGAAATAATTTTACCGATTATTGTATTGTAAAATAACCAGCATTGGGTAAGTATTTGGAAAGCAATTTAGCATCATTGCTAAATGCTTTCTTGGATACAATTAACAATAAAATTGAGGTATAAAAATAATATTTAATACTGCTATGTTACTGAAGGCATTTAAAATTAAATAAAATTAAGTTATCTGATTAGAAAAAAACAACAAACAAATACCACAACCGTCCACACACCTTCACAGCAAGAAACACAATGCTACACAAACCACCGGCTTTTGAAAGATAACTTATCAAAAAAGGTTTGGATTTATTTTAATGGTGTGCTATAGACCATTACACTTGTCCAACGGCAGAGTAAAAGTGAGTCGGAACAGAGTGGTCGGTACTGGAGCAGACCCATGTTATCTTATCCTTTCCTCGTACATAAAACGTACATGCGCACTAATTAGCCGTTCAATCAACAGCCTAGCTTACACAATAACTTACATAGCTCAGAGCCGTTAGCTAGCTATCTGAATGATATTTAAGCCATTCATAGGGTACATTTTTGAATGCCGAAAATTAAAATAACTTCTAAACTAAATATCGAAGTACAGATTATCGAATATTCTAAATATCGCAGTAAATATACATAAATATTGATTAAACAAATAGCAGAACATAGGGTCTAGCCTAGACACGGAGCCCCGTTACGCGGGGCTCCTTTTTCTGTCTGCAGGGTTTAAAAGAACCTAACCTCGGAGTGCCCTATATTATTCTGCGCCACGAATACCCCGGACGTTAATTACTTTGGAAAAACCAACAAAAATTTCTTTGGCGATGCCAATTTGGAGAGTTTCGGCACTAGGTGGCAAAAAGTGGAACTAAATTGAAATGAACAGGCTAGGCAAGAAATGAAACGTCATCGATCTAAATTTCCCTAACTGTTTAGTCAAGAGGCTAGGCTATTGATTGAACGGTTAATTAAGCTGCGACAAATACACAGGTTGGGCCTGAAGTTTCTTTAAACAAGTTTTACCAGTACCGATTTGCTTTTATATGAAGGCATCCCTTGTTTGTATGACAGTTTGAACTGAATGAATAATGCTTTCAAAAACCGGTGGATACACCATGAAGTATGCAAGTCGAGCCCGATTTGATTATTATATTTACAAAATCGGGTTACCTGGTACATCATTTTCGCTAGTTTCAAGTAGAAATTATTATAATTTTGAAAATTGAAAGATAGTTGTAACGGAGGACGATAAAATTTAAACTATTTGGATAATCAAAATTTGGATACTCTTTTCGCAGTTCTTAAAATAAACTCTTTTGGTATTAATTTTTTTACATCCGTAGATTCACATCATGATCTAATATCCAGATCTTAGATTATCTGGATTCATAGGACTTTAAATATTTTCCAATGCTTATGCCGCTGTAGAGGCTCCGTTACAACCCCAAAATGGACACTTCTTGATGTCAATTTATTAATTTTAAAACTTGAAAGTAGGAAAAACAAAACATTATGAAATGCAACCGAGAAGAAGAAGACTCTCATAGCGATGAATTGTTATGGCTAAAATCGACTAACGATGCTATTTGTGGACAAATGATTAGTCGATTTCCATGTGTCCCAATTAGATTTGATCGAAAAGTGAATTTCAGTATCGAATAATACGAAAATTAGAGAAGAGTTTAGCGTTTGCGATTTACATGGCGTGCGTCTGACATAAAAATGCGAGTACATTCCTTTCACGTTATTTTACCTCTGACAATAGACAGTGCAACAGCAATCTTATTCTAACAAGCTTTAAGGTCACTTACATTTCAACAGACTAATCAAATATAACAACATAAAAGCGACCTTACAGCTCCGCAAAACAAGATCACTGTATTTTTGACAGTTAATGTCAAAACAAAGGTAATACAAGTGTGAAATGTCTGTATGTTCTTTTTTCAAATGATTGAGGGATAACAAACAATGCGATGTAGATGCTATGTCAGTGACGTCACGGCCCGCGCACATACCATATCCGTTTGTATTGGTATCTCTTTCCGTTGCAGGGTAGGGGTCGGAGACAGCATAGCCAGGCCTTTCGCCGATAACTGAAGGCGACAGTAACACGATAGATAGAGAGAGAAGAACCCAAAATACATAGACAGAACCGTGTTTGTACGGTCACATTGTAAAAATACACATAAATATCTCTAGACTAAGCCTTGTTATATTTTAGGAATAGAATATTGTAATATGGCATTTTAATTGGATAAAAATGACATCAATCATGTTGTACGTAGGCCGTAGTGTAGATCTAAAGAAAAATCTTTCTATAAGTAAACATACATATTGGATTCATTTTCAATTTAAGTTTTTTGTACAAAATGTTCGACGTCTGAATGAAATCCTCTGACGTATCCCGTAGAGATAGGATAGCATAGAAGGGTAGCCCCAAAATTGTTTAAATGGAGAAAATAACTGAGACACTACTGGCGCTAGTATCGCTAATTCCAATCTCAAATGGCCGAATGTCTTTGGGACTCATAATGCCATCACGATTCTATAGACACTTGACGAATGACGCGCGCGAGAAGGCGCGAAGGGGTCAGGGAAATTAAAAAAAAAAAATTGTCTACGGAGAATCAAAATGGCGGCGTTAGTTTCTTCGCGCCAAAAGACCCATGTAAGATTTTAGCTATGCCAGTGCCATTAGTTCCAGTTACCTCTGCCATAGAGGCGAGATTAGCTTGCGTTGTCATTACCTGCTGCAGTTTGTAGTGGTTGATGATGTCCTGGTCGGCGGGGCAGCTCTGTGTGAACGCGTCTAGCTGGTACATGTGGTACATGTAACGCCAGAGGGCGCGGAAACTTGTCTGGAAATATATTAAAATGTATGAGCTCGTGTTAAATATCTATGGGGTAATAAAATGCTCCTGATGATTTTGTGGTCTTCATACCGAGTATTTTTTTAAACTTCGCACTATAGGAATTTCTCCTCTATTGTGGGTGCGTTTACACACATTTAAGCTCGCATATTGAAACACCTAGACCCGGCACAACTACTTGTAGATCATACATTACTGCCCGCGGCTATATTTTTAAATACAATCACGACTCGAATACCCGAAAACAGGTCAACATGCTCGATTATATTATATTATTTTTGCTTGAGTTAACTTTAGAAATAAGATTTCTTTTAGAACTTATGCTGAGCAACTTTGATCACAAACACTGGTTGACTAGTTTTTTTTTTATCGTGGTAACATCATCAAATAAAAAAAAAACCGGCCAAGTGCGAGTTGGACTCGCCCATGAAGGGTTCCGTAGCAGCAAGCATAGATTAGAGATATAATTATATTGAGATTAGTAAGTAATATACACAAACAATAAAAATAACTTTGTTTTTCATAGTATTTGTATGAATGGCAAAGCTATATTTGCGGTTTTTGAAAATGTACTATATCTCAAAAACTGCTAACTGTATCTCATCCAAACCAATTTTCGTTGGTAGTTTTGGTTGAGGTCTACATTATATATTTTTTTTAGTTTTATCATTCTCTTATTTTAGAAGTTACGGGGGGGGGACACACTTTTTACCACTTTGGAAGTGTCTCTCGCGCAAACTGTTCAGTTTAGAAAAAAATGATGTTAGTAACCTCAATATCATTTTTAAAGACCTATTCATAGATACCCCACACGTATGGGTTTGGTGAAAAAATTTTTTTTGAGTTTCAATTCTAAGTATGGGGGGCACCCCCAAAATTTGTTTTGTTTTGATTTTTGTGTGAAAATCTTAATGCGGTTCACATAATACATCTTTCTACCAAGTATCAACAGGATAGCTCTTATACTTTCGACAAAAAGTGGCTGTGACATACACGGACAGACAGACAGACATGACGAATCTATAAGGGTTCCGTTTTTGCCATTTGGCTACGGAACCCTAAAAAGTCCTCCCACCCAGGGCAGAGCAAGAGGGACTGTCAGACTTGTACTGACTAAAATCCACGGTGTCCTTCAATAGCCCTTTACATTTCGGGGTCACAGTAACTCTTTAGTCCCGCGAGGTTGGATAGTTTATAATAAGTTATAAGATACATACCGGTATCTCGAAGTCAACGAAGTACTTGCCAGCGACGCGGATGTGTTGCAGCCGCGGCATCAGCTCGCAGTCGAAGCAGCACATCGTGTCGCCTGTTAAGAACCTGCAATAGAACAGGAAACCTGTTATTTAATCAATTATAGTAAGCTAGGTATTGCCAGCACAACTAATTTTCAACCTTATCACAATATTGGAAGGTTAATGTTCGACTGTTATTTGACAGATTCGGGTAGATTGACCTGCTGGCGTCTGTAGATCCTACTAGGATAAACGATCGAGGCCTATCTATATCTATACTACTATTACAAAGCTGAAAAGTGTGTTTTGTTTGGCTGAACGCGATAATCTCTTGAAGTTATGGTTCAAATTGAAAAAATATTATACAGGGTGTAAGAGAAATCGACGCACAAACGGATACTATGGGTTCAGGACATGATTCTGGACCCCCTCGTGTTGGAATTTTAAGTTTTTCGCAAACAACTTTAATACGTATCACATATACAAATTAGGTTAAATTTAAATAAGAACACTGAGCACCTCTTTAGCATACCTGGAATCGTTTAAAAGCCAATTTGACATGTATGTCTCATGAAATAAGGTGAGTTTTACCTAGTCCCCCTGCGTTCGAGTAGTCCATCGATGCGGCTAAGATGTGAGCGCAGAGCTGCTGACTTCTGGTCGTCCTTGCGCACCAGCACCAACTTTAGCTTCGAGTAGAGGTTCTCGATCAGTGATGCCACTTCCTTGTCCTGTAATAATATCCAAGTTAGAAATAAAAGAAGAAGCTTCCGACATAGCTTGCATGGGGCGCCAGAATCGCGGGACTGTCTCATCCGGTAACCGTGATTCTGGAACGTGAAGAGTTATTGAAGGACACCGTGGATTTTAGTCAGTACGAGTCTGACAGTCTCTCTCGTACCGCCCAGGGGACAAAGCGGTAGTGGGCTGGTTAAGATTGTCGAAGAATCGATAGCACACGTATAGACCATAAATCCTAGCGGATCCGGAAAACGGAGATCAGAGTATTGTTATGCAGTGGATTTGCATAGGCTGGTAGAAAGTTTTTATGAACGGCAATAGACAACCCCTGACTGACATACGAAGGATATCTTCTTCCATCCATCTCAGTAGCTAGCGTCACTCGGGTCATAAAGTCAATGTGGCGTTTGCTAGTCGGGCCCCAAACAACGTGGCCTCTCTGGGGGACAGGCTTACGAGACTAGCGCAATTTAGGCGGTCTGCGCAAACTAAAAGTCGTTTGAATTTGGCCCATTCGGCGTCGTCGGTGCAATCTCAAGGGCTAGCGCAAGCGCTTGCTTTATATTTTGCCAAAGCGTGCCGTGTCATGCCGCCAGGACACTGAGCCTTTAGTACAGATAGATTATGACAGTTAACTTCGTTACAAGGAACCAATTAAAAGGACTTCTACAGGAAATGAAAGGAGTGTGAAATTAATTGAGGTTTTATCGCGAAACACCGTTTTAAAGATTGACACCAGATTCTTAAGAGAATCGCTTTTCGGGCGCGTTTTATTATAAAAAAAACCTGTTCAAAACAGGTCGTGCTCATATTAACGGAGTTTAGTACGACATTACATTAAGCACTAAAAGTTCTGCGTAAATAAAATCCATGTTTATGGTTTTTATGCCAGGTGTGTCTATGCAGCGGTTTGGCCAGCGTTTTATGATTAAAAAATGTTTTTTTTTTATGACCGGCAATAAATAACAAATATCATAGAGGCGGGAAAGCCAAACGTAGGTAATTTATTAGACAGTTATTATTTATTATAAACTTCTGGCCCGATTACTAGAAGTGTGCTCGCGGCTTCGATAGGATGGGATGAATGGAGTTTGGAACTCCATGAATGTTACAAATGAAATGAAACCAAGCACATTATGCTAGTCAATCCACCTGGTCAACGTGGGAGCCATTGTTTTTCTCCAACGTCTTTTAGTACTTTATAGAAGTTGATTTGCAACAGTGATGGCCCAGTGGTGTCGCCATCAACTTACGAGTTCGAATCCAGCCAGGCGGATTACTTTATGTAATTTCTTTCAGCACCACTACTCTCAAAATGGTGAAGGAAAACATCATGAGGCATGTACTAGAACCAAAAATTCGAAGACATGACACAACCCGCACTGATCCAGCGTGGTGGATTGTGACCCACTCCCTCTCACAGAGAGGAGGCCTGTGTCCAAGAAGAGAGAAGACTGTAGGCTGTTGAAATGCTATGCTAACGGGGTCGCGGGACTAACGAATTACCGTGACCCCGGAACGTAAAGGGCTATTGAAGGACACCGTGGATTTTATTCAGTACAAGTCTGACAGTCCCTCGTGCCCTGCCCTGGGTGGGAGGACTCATTTGATGATTTTACCACTATAAAAACAATGCTATGCTAACAAACGTTTACCTGTACAAATAAGTTGTGTCCTCCCGGTACAGACTTCATGATGTGCCGCTCAATCTTCTCGTTCTCCAGAATTGCGAGGCCGTTGTCGATCAGTATGGGAGGGTGCGTGGCTTCGAAGTTGGTGCGGAAGTCCGGCGGCGGCTTCTGCATGTCTACTGTTGTCACCTGCAAAGGGAGACAGAAGGGGTTAATAATGATTGTTGATTGAAGAGACGTTTGACCATGTCGGTTATACCATTAAGTACACACCTTAGATTTTTAGAATGTCCAGGTTCCTAATACGCCACTTAGTCACATATTAAAGATCGTCGCTCCATACTCAAGCATTACACTAGATTCATGCCACTTGATTGATTGAAACTAGTTTTAAATAACGTTTGAGTTTGAGCATGAGAATTGAAGCAAAAAAGGAAGAAAAATTAACTCCTTCGTTCTATCGTTCTATCCCTACGTCACTCTCCAAGGAACTACATTTAAATGTGACCGGCGCGCTCACTCACACATTTATGAAAAAGTGGCTTCACGAAAAACGATACGTTTTTAACACGGAATCTGGACATTTTATAACCTATTACAGCTTTTTTTGAATTTGCTGGATAGACAAATAATCTGCTTTCGGATTAATGTTGTTCCAAATTATCATCATCAAGTGTTGTCATGGAGCAGCCATCCTCTTTTAAAGGTATTTTGGAATCGGGACATCTCGGTAGTAATTTCGTGATTTTACTTTGATAAAATCGCGACCTGAAGGTGCGCGATCACCGTTGCTTATGGAGATCGCAACACCAGAGGTATCGCTTGCGCGTTGCCAACCTTGCATTTTTTTGGCTTTTTTTCTTTGAAGGGTATCCAATAGGGAACTAGTCAGAAGACTTCCCAAAACGTACCTTAAGACTAATGGTCTTGAGCTCAGCTAGCAGGTACAGGTCCATAAAGTACTCCTGGCAGAAGAGGCACGCACCCTTCCGTCGGCCGTCAATCGTCGATGCCTGCAACACAAAGAAAAAACGCACGGTGAATATTGTGCAAAAACAAATACGTAAAGTCTCATAAGGAAATATGTAGTCCAGAAGTCTGAAGATTCTTTAGGGGTTTGAGAAAAAAGGTCATTGGATCCACCGACCAGATGTTTTTACCATTGCCTTTTTATTTATATTTTCTGAACTACCAGAATCAAAGCAATCTGATACGGCGAAGCAGGATTTTAACATTATTAATTCCTCATTTGCTTATGGTAATTAGCCCTTTGTTTACATCACTATGTCGTTTTATAGTTGTGAGAAGATCTTCATCAACCTTCATTATTTAAGCCTCGAGTCCTATAACTATGGACCAAGCATCGTAATGACAACCTGTCTTTTGCTAGCATGAAATCTCCTGCGACTATGATCAAAACCTTCCAAGATTTACTTATGACGAACAATCCATTCTTCCTATCTTGCGTACTCTACAGAACATGATAAACAGATGACCAAGACATAACGTAGTACAATACAACAAGCGTACCAGTTATTTTCATAACATTTAATGATGCATGCGTTAAACATTCAGAGAAGAATGCCAGGGTCACCAGATGCCTTTCGTGATAGTCTAAACTAAAAGGTGGCTTCCACTGCAGCTACAGCAGTTCAAATTTAATAATAGAGACATTTTAAACACTTCTTGCCTACCTTGATCATTGCTACCTTGCAAATTTTACCGAATCCATGCGCTATCAAATCTATAGAATATATCGATATGCCTAGGACATGACAATTTAGCGCGGAAAGAAATTTAAGTTCTCGAGATAGAATTTAAGATTTTCAAATGAAACTACGGAAATACTACGCTTCAAAACATTATAATTGTTTATAAGATGAAAATTTTAATGAACAGTTTTGGGTCAGCGATTACAGTACCGTTTATTATGCGAATACCATTTAAACTTTACATAATGGAGAAGAATGTTACATTTCTTTTAAGTTATTTAATTAGACTTGCTAATTAGTAATAAGTAAGTTACGTTTTGTTGTGAAATAAGAACGAATGCAACCATTATGCAAGTGAACTGCTTGGAACGGAGACTGTTATAATAACTGTAATGGCTGTCTAAGTAATTTAACTGTTAAAAACATTAGAAGTTTAGAGCACTTTATTAGTATTTTGGAAAGGTAATGTGAAATACAAAGAGAAAAGAGCAAGGCACAAGCAAGTAAAGAGTTTGGTCAAAGAAAAGAGAGATCCAGTCTTGAGTGTAATCAGGCTGTAGATGGCTGTAGATGATGATGATGATGAATAAGCAAAAAAATATGAGGTATCTGTCGAGGTTCGAGGTTTCTTTCGTCATTTAATATATTTATATGCTTAGTAGACACACGGGAATTGAATTGGGAATTGTTCCTCGACTTTTCTGAAAGCAACTGGGTCAATATGCAACATTACATTCCATTCTTCTTTTGTTTACCTATTCCCTGGCACTGTGTGTTGGTGTGTATCTATCTTAATTTTATGACCTTCATACTATCCTTCAGTTCAGTCTTCTTTACTTCGTTTTTACCATTTATCAAACAAAGTTTGACTAATCTTACTTAAAATTGACTACATTGTAAAATAAACAAACACGAGTGATTTTCCTTTTTAGCCTCATCGTGTTCGAGTACCTAACGCAATAGAAATTGATCGTGACTATAAAATATCACTTCGCAGATTTGAAGACAAAGATCAGTTTGGCTTAATTTATAACTGACTTTAATGCTGTTTGCCTTAAAATTGAAGTTACAGTTGAGTGTGGCGCTAGATTTGAGATATCATGAGTGGCAACAAAAATTGGTCGGCAAAAGTGTGGAAGCATTCCTACAAAGCCGAAGCCGGTTTTTGCGCAATAGCGGATGGTAACTACCTCTTAAGATGAAACTAACAATTACTAAGCCTTATTAGTTACTGATTCACCGCTGAAAGAATGTTGTACTGTAAAACTTATAATCCCTCTTTACACAAAATGACTCAAACTGTTGACTCGATTGCCTAAAACAGATTAGTCGTTCAAAGTTGACACACATAACGTTTGCCGACGCACATTTTAGTACTTTTACGACCTCGTTCGGTTCGGCTTTGAACGAAACTGATATTTACGACTGTTACAAAATGTTTATGGTTTTGCAAGACATCGTATAGCGATGCGATGGATAGATTTTGGGAGATGAGGAGAAGATAACGGCATTACGGTCATATCGGTAAAAAAAAAAAACAAAATTCGATAACAAATCGGAAAAGATAAATCAGGAAGACAGAAATAAGATGTAGAATTATAGTAAGACAAATAGGTTTCAGATAAATGTCTAACCCTAAGAAGTGTCATAATATTGCTGGGATCAGACTAGAACTACGAAACAAAACAGCTTTAAATAAAACTTCCCTGTAAAGTCCGATCGATCTGGGAGGTTTTCCCGATTCGTCACCAAATCCCAAATTGAATTTGGAACAGTGACATGAAATTGGAACTCTTTTAATACAGTTGCTTTCTCCATGAATTGCGTTGACAGTTTCTATTATTATGAATTCTAGAACAACCTGTCATGCTTTTGTAGAGAAACACAAATTCCAGTACAAAAATGGAGTTCGTATTTAAGTAGTAAGACCGTTTATTGAAATATTATGGTTAATGCGACTGATAGGTACATTTTCGTACAGTTTTTCTAACTATAACTGGGAACTGCATGCTATATGCAGTAACACGATTTATAAGAACGAGGTTTTCATCATATTTCTTGTCTATGTGGTGGGAGGCCTGTTATTTCTTAATAGTTAAAAAAAATGTAGGAAGCGTGACCACAGCTAAGTCCTAACCTGACCAATGAGGTTAAGCAATTTTTTGATTCTAACCAATGAACATTCTTGGAACTAGGAACACTAGCGCCATTACTTTCCAAGTTGCCATCCCCATTAATTACCTTTTCAAGTCATTAGTTTACTTGGACACATTGTTTCTCAATATCACGTTTGAGATAGAATCCTTCTTCGTGAATAAACATGAGTTGTATTGTCTGTGAAACGCCCACAGCGTGCTATTTGTCCGTTTGTTTGTACAACTCTCGGTTTTAACAAGGACGGCTGTGCATTGTGACAGTTAATCATTGATATTTAAATCAGTCTTGTGATTGCTTACGTATACTGTTTATTATATAACTGTCTGATTATAATTGGTCAACACATTCAAATCATAATTTTATGACTCTACTTCTTGAGATTTGGTATAGACTATAAAGAGGCTAAGCAAAGGTTCTCTTGTTTTCTAGTCTAGAGTTCTAGACTGTGAGTGATCTCAAATTCGGCTAGTTACAGGATTGCCCAAATGTGGTATGGCAAAACGGATGATATTCACATTGAAATCTGTACTTTTCTGAACTTTGACGTAATCGTGAAACGTTTTTATACCGATCTTGTTTTTTTTTTGTTTCTGTAAGTCTAGGTCAGGTGACAGAGACAATGTCAGCGAGGGAGCGAGCCTACCTAGAAGAAACCTATTTGTGTACACTCTAACTTTGAAGACCACTAGCTAAATTAATTTTATTATGATAAATTCAATCAATCTTACACTTGAAAGCTAGAGTGCTGTTCATCATCAAGGCATCTAATTTCAAAGCAATATTGTTTTCTTTATGCAAATGCCTTCTTTGATATTTTTCCATACCTATGTGCCATACTTGCCTACATAGAGCTGTTCGAAAGCTCATTGTTGCAAGCTTCATGAGTCATAGTGACGATTTGAGGTCAAAGGGCTTTACTCGTTGAGTAACGTTATTTCTGCCTACTTTCTATGTTAAATACAGAGGAGTTGTTTCTTGAAGGTATGATTATAGCTGTGCCGACTTGTGCTTCTATTTCTGGTTTGTCTAAACTCAAAAGTCAAACAGTGGTATCGAAAGCATCGCAAGATTAATAATGTCTATAATATAGTTAGTGTTAACACTTTTTCTATGGATTCCGTCTCAGTCATTTCCTATATGCAGTAAATATTTAACAACATTGAAAAGAAACTGCGTTGTTAGTTCCACATAACACAAGTACCTTCACATAATATATTCGCCAATAACAACGGAGTACGACTGCGTAATTCTTCACTACTTTCCTTCTAAACAATACCACAATAAATCTCATTTTCTATAGTTAGAGAGAGATGACAACAATTTTCTCAGTGCGTCCATTTGCGGGCGTCACGGTCAAGTGGTCGATGCTATATTTCACATTTTACGACAGAAACATGTAAATAATAGGGTTGTTCATGTATCGTGCTATGAGACAAATGCTACAGTGACAAGATAATGACAAACGTTTAGCTTTAGACTGACTGCGAAGCACCGTTATGCAAGTAGGGCGACCAACTTTAATGGCTTTCAAGGAGACATGACTAAAGAAAGTTGCAATTTCTTACTTTTAATAACGTGTAAAGGAATGTTGTCAACTGTCGTTTTAGTAGAATTCCCTTCGATAATAAATGAAATGAATTTTTCGATCTACAAATTGTTATTACTAGCTACAAGCTTGTTTGGACTCCTGAACGAGTGGTTCAATGATGGCCACCTGCATTCAGCTTCGTGCTAATAACTATCGACCTGTACATATATCAAACAAAAGACCTACACATAACGATCGGTCAAATAATAATGCAGTCAAAATCCTACCGATCAGTAACCATAACCAAGTAGACGAATCTTCTATAAAATAATATCAATTAAATAAAACGAATACAATCAATATGTCATGGACACACCGATACAGCCGATGGTGGTGTCATTAGCTGGTGGAATAGAAACCTGGTGGTGCAATGGTGCGTAACGCACGTACGTCACGGAGCTGGCGCGCTGGTGCATAGCACCATCCACACCATTGTAGAATTATATGCTCTTAACTGAAACATGGCCCAGAATACCGCGGCCCAGTTATTTAATAAAGGACCCACAAGTACAAAAGAAATGATGAATGGAATTAGTGAAGGATGAAATGGCTAGAAAGGCGGTGACAAATGAGAAGACTTGAATAGTAATAGAGAAGAATGGAAGTAGACGTGGTGTGCCGGTGCCGACTGTAAACATTGGGATAAGAGAAGGAGAATAATGGCACTGTTATTTAATACTATAGAGAGAAGATGAAGACCAAAAGAAACGATAAAGATACTGAGTGAAGGATGATATGGCTGGAAAGGAAGGGACGGATATGAAATAAGGAATCATAGAGAAGTATGGAAAAAGATATGCTGCGATCTGTTAAATAAACTGGAAAAGGACAGGAGAATGATGATGGATGGAGACCATAACAAGGTTTTTTATTAGAAGAATACAAAAGAGTCTTTAGGTCAAAACGGTATTTTGGTAACTATGAGTAAACTTGAAATAGAATCTTTCACTTGAGGTAGGTATGCTAAGAATGTGGACAAAGCTAAGTTCTGGATTGATATACATAGTTTAGAATGCAATTGACGAGAGAAAATACGGCAGACGAACAAAGAAATAAATAATAACAAGAAGTAACATACATTAACTTATAGAACCACACAATGACACAAACAAACAAAAGCATTCAAAGAAAAAAGTGTAAGTACATTAAATAGTCAGTTAACGTTCAACAGACTGTATCTAACACACATATTTTCAACAATAAAATATTTAAAATAAGAGCAACTTTCCACCGATGTGTGAGATAATATGGCGGAAGACGAAACGTGCTCCACTGCAATCAAATGTATCGCTATTTTGAATAATACAACAATTTAGTACAACATTAGAACCATATTCAAATGAGTTTTAGGAAAGAAAGTTAATGGTAGGTACATTACATGTCTGACTTGGTAAACCCAGACCACACAACGTTAGTTGGTTTTAATCCAAATAGTTTCAGCCACTTGAAATGTTTAGGTATTCCGCAAGCATTTTATTCCAAAATCTTTGAGCGATTAATACTACTATTACATTCACATTATAAAATTATCCAAAACTAAACGGAATCTTATCTAGAAACATCTCAATGAATCTCTCAGACGAAGCTACTCGAACAGCAGCAAAAACTTATTAGAACGACACGTAGTAACAGTGGTCAACGATGCACGTCGCGTCATATACCGAAGACAGGCTGAAAACAAAATAAATTACAACGCCAAATTACAACATTCTAGTTAAACACGATAGGATAACTATTGTAGTGGCGTACGATATGTAACCAACCAGGCGTGACAAACAAACATCAGAGTCAACGACATCACCCGAACATATAAGGCACTTTCAGTTTCGTGAAATCGAAAGCGGCACATACATCTCCCGCACACTGCAAGACGCGCCATTTTTGCCAAGATGGCGGCGAAAAAAACTTGATAATCCGTCACGGGCCTGTGCGCCGGCGCATCCAGCGGCCATCAATTTGTCAATTGCAACAGTTAGCTGCTGCGTTCCGCCTTCATGTTGTATTCGAGCGATTGATAGTCTGCGAGGTAACATGGATTTTTTCATAGTGTGTCGACAGCATTGCGCTGATATTTTATGTAACGATGTTTGAATTTGAATGTTTACTTTAAAATTTCGTTTCGACATTTAGACTAGGATAATATTAATCAGTCGCCTACAGCAGACTGAATCACTAACGCACCTTCAAGGGAAGTGCAGTGACCCGCGACAGTGAAATGCAACCAGCACCTGACCACGTACCGGCCTTGGTCAGCGTCGTGAAAGTGTACCCACCTCTCTAATTACTCTAGTCTTGCCTTACATAGAACTAGATTCCCTTAGAAAATCCTGCCTGCATAAAAAAGTGAATGGTGAATCGACAGCGAAACTAAACACTAATCTTGTGAGCTAATATAATCTGGTCTGTCAAAATAAAACACTGGATCGCGTGCCGATTTGTGGTATAGCTTCGTTAAAGTGAAACCCGAAGCGGTCCGCATTGCTCCTGTCAGCTGCGGGCACACTTCCGCGTGATTTAAACACGTGGAATTATTTACGATTGTGCATTACTCTCACTAAAGTAAGAGATTCCTAAAATAGATACCTGCATTCCTTTACTTGTGGAGGGTAGTCATTATTTTGATGGTGATGGATGTGCCTGAATCGAAAATGTAGAAGGCATCTGGACGGACTCTGGAGGCAAGCCAAAAGAGGGTGGAGCAAAGTAAATAAAGACGAAAGGCGAGTCGTCTATTACAAATTCTAGTCCAGATGCTATGGACACACAACGGTCCAGAACGGGGTCAACAAAAAGTATATGGCTCCGGAAATACGAGGGTGCGGCAACTTGCACAATAATACGTCGCCATCCGGCGTAACTTACACAGTCACAATCACAAAGCATATGCACACAATCTAACCGATCCTCGTCAAGGCTCATATCTGCACGTTCGCGATAAAAACACTGTTTACAACTCATTCGATTTGGAACACGTACTCTAACAGTAATTCCCTTGCAGCCAACAACAATCTAATTAAGAATGACTCAAGTTGAATAAGGAATGAAAAGGGTGTTTTAAATTCTGATCGTGCGGCATGTACCACTTCTTTGGTCTAACGGTATGCAATAAAGATTCTGAAGGTTAAGGAGTAATGTACAAAGAGCTGAAGATAATGTCACAAATAGTGTAGCTTTTATCTATCGTTAACTGGAAACTCTCTAGCTACAAGAGATGTAAAAGCTGCTTTATTGAGGTATTAGAAAATCGTTATTTATAATATTTACAGTTCTAAAACTATGTATGCAGTAAACCTGTACTAAAACTTTCTACAGTTTACACTTTTACAGCTACAGGGCAAAACTGGATTTGCTTCGTTCAAAACTCTTAGTATCTCTCTCAGTATCTAGATCTATAGCTTTGTTAGCAATCGCTTGAGACGTGCAGACGGACCTTCATTACTTTAAAGGCGAAGGAATCTCTGTGCAGTCGGTTCATAGCAGGAATTCTCAATAGCTTTATCCCGGATCTTTTGCACGAGTCTATTGAACACAACTAAGATGTAACCAGTACTAATCTGTATCTAATTAAGGACTTGCTCTGCACAAATGAAGATGTTTGAAAAGAAACAGCTTTTTTAGAGCTTGGCGTAAACATTTATGATAAAATCAAAAGAGCGAGCATAAGGATTGCCTTTATTAACAAGTTCGTTTTGTCCCCATAATGAATCATATTCTTGACCACACTTCCAACAGATGGCCTTTGAAATGTTTACACGATGAAGTTTCCCGCTTGTACAGTCAGCATCAAAAGTCGATGACCACATTCAGATTTTCAAAATTACTGTACATTTATATCACCCATAAATCGCTCAACAAGATAGGCGCCAGTATTGAATGAACATCATTAAAGTTCAAAATTAACTGAACACTACTCGTCAAAGGTCCCTGAACACCGTTTTGTCAAAAATTGCTGATCGTTATAATACCCGAAAACGCCATAACATTCAGTTTTACAAAAGTCACTGAACAATATAAAATACTTGTTTTAGTTAGGTATCTAGTGTAATCACGACAATGTCTAAAAATAACTTAACTTAATAAATAACAAAAGTGACTGAACAATATAAAATACTTGTTTTAGTTTTCTAGTTGAATTCACGGCAACGGTCAAAATTAACTTAACATCATAAATGACAAAAGTCACTGAACATTACTTTGTTTCGGATAGCGTGTAAACTTATAACTTCTATCTAAAAGTAGCTGAACTGCATACTAAAAAATCTTTAGAGTTATAAATCCAATCGTGTCCTATCCAAACTAAATCATGTAAAAAAAATTAAATGGATGTGAATTTCGAATTTAACTTTCCAAAATAATTTTGTTTTTTTTTTTTCATAAGATCATTGAGAAATATTAGAAGTGGGTGTTCAAGCGGCAAGCACATTTTCCCATTTTTTTATACACTCTCTTTTCTTGATTGTCGTTCCGGTTGGATTTTTGCAACTCAATTTTAAGGCACTTCCCGATAAGCTAGCTGACGAAATTTTGCACACGCTCTGGATTTTGATGACAATACATGACTAGCTAAGAAACGTCATAACAAATCCAATATGGCGGCCTCCCCAAGATGGCGGACTGGCTGTTTGAAATCCACCCCCATGATATGGGTATCAAATAAAAGGGTTTGCTGTCAGGAATATGAAAAAAAATGTCTTAAATCCAACATGGCGGACATCGAAGATGGCGGATTGGCTATTTGAAATGCACCCCCACGATATGGGTATTAAATGAAAGGGTTTGCTGAATGGGATACAAAAAAAATATCACGTGACCTAATCATCCAATCCAACATGGCGGCCGTCCCAAGTTGGCGAATAAGAAGTAAATTAAGTTTGAATATTAAAAGACTAAAAAGTATAATTTTTAGTCTTAACTAAAACAATCATAAACTAAGTCGACCGGTATGAATCTGAACAGAATCTACGTTATTTTTGAAAATGAGTCTTATTGCTTTACGAATAAGGTTACAATTCAATCGAACTATAAAAATGATTAATTACGTCGATGGTATAAATTAAATCAGAATCTGCGTGATTTTTGATAGTGAGTCTAACAGCTCTATACAAATACGGTCACTATTCGATCGTGATGCAGAAAGTTTAGATGACGTCGACGGAATATTTTTTAAGCGGAATATGCTTATTTTTCCCACGTTTTTATACACTCACAATTCTTGTTTATAATCATGCTTGCGAGTTTATTTTGGAAAATATGCTCTCAGACTCTTACTGACTAAAATCCACCCGTGTTCCGTCGGATGCCCTTTACGTTCCGGGGCCACGGTATCCTGGATTAAGAAAAATCCGCGACCCCGGCAGGCATTTGGCCCCATAAGGGGCCCCGTCGATGACGCGTGAAACACGACGCGCCACCGACCCGGGCTTGGTCCTTGGTCGGACGGCGAGCATACCCATTACCCACCGTCCGCAAGCCCGCTCCGCCGCTGTGCCCTCTGCTGTTCAGAGGGACACGCGTTGGAGCGTCCACCCGACAGGCTATTTGCATACGGGCAAAGAAACCCCTTAGGCACACAGTGCCTAAGGAGAGTTTTTGCCCGCATCCCAGGGTGCACCGGCCCGAAAAACTGGTCTTCCCCCCGGACGTATCCGAGAGGGAACTCCAGTCCACGGGCGCACGTGGAGGTTTCCTGTCTTAGCACCCCTGGAAAATATGCTTAAAAATAAATAGATTTAAAAGATCTAAAAACCCATGTTTTTAAATGTCCTAAAAATAGAAAATAACCCTACGGGGCTGAGAGAGGGGCCACTCAAAACGTGGGGGCGTATATTATTTAAGGGATTATTTATGGGATATATTTACATGACGTGTATAGATCGTGGGTGTAACTTGCAAAGGTTTGAAGCTACCCTGAAAATTTCAGCCTGCTAGCTTATCAGAAAATGCCTCAAAATTGAGTTGCAAAAATCCAACCGGAACAACGAACAAACAAAAACATGGGAAAAACACGCTTTTAGCAAGCACTAAAAATTATACTTTTTAGTCTTTTTATTATTCAAACTTAATTTACTTCTTATCCGCCAACTTGGGACGGCCGCCATGTTGGATTGGATGATTAGGTCACGTGATATTTTTTTTGTATCCCATTCAGCAAACCCTTTCATTTAATACCCATATCGTGGGGGTGCATTTCAAATAGCCAATCCACCATCTTCGATGTCCGCCATGTTGGATTTAAGACACGTGACTATTTTTTTCATATTCCTGACAGCAAACCCTTTCATTTGATACCCATGTCATGGTGGTGGATTTCAAACAGCCAGTCCGCCATCTTGGGGAGGCCGCCATATTGGATTTGTTATGACGTTTCTTAGCTAGTCATGTATTGTCATCAAAATTCAGAGCGTGTGCAAAATTTCAGTCAGCTAGCTTATCGGGAAGTGCCTTTAAATTGAGTTGCAAAAATCCAACCGGAACGACAATCAAGAAAAGAGAGTGTATAAAAAAAAATTAATAGATTTAAAAAATCTAAAAACCCACGTTTTTAAATGTCCTAAAAATAAGAAAATAACCCTACGGGGCTGAGAGAGGGGCCACTCAAAACGTGGGGGCGTATATTATTTAGGGGATTATTTATGGGATATATTTAACTGGGGTGTAACTTGCAAAGATACGCCCCCACGTTTTGAGTGGCCCCTCTCTCAGCCCCGTAGGGTTATTTTCTTATTTTTAGGACATTTAAAAACGTGGGTTTTTAGATTTTTTAAATCTATTAATTATTTTATTATTTTTATCATTGTTTATCGGATTAGAAGCTACACTGAAAATTTCAGCCTGCTAGCTTATCGGGAAGTGCCTCAAAGCCTGTCCGCCATCTTGGACGTCCGCCATATTGGATTTAAGTCACATGACTATTTTTTTGGTATTCCTGACAGCAAACCCTTTCATTTGATACCCATATCATGGAAGTGGATTTCAAACAGTCAGTCTACCATCTTGGACGTCCGCCATATTGGATTTAAGTCACGTGACTATTTTTTCGTACTCCTGATAGCAAACCCTTTCATTTGATATCCATATCATACGGTCGCATTTCAAATAGCCTGTCTGCCATCTTGGACGTCCGCCATATTGGATTTAAGTCACGTGACTATTTTTTTCGTATTCCTGACAGCAAACCCTTTCATTTGATACCCATATCTTGGGGGTGGGTTTCAAACAGCTAGTCCGCCATCTTGGGGAGGCCGCCATATTGGATTTGTTATGACGTTTCTTAGCTAGTCATGTATTGTCATCAGAACTCAAAGCGTGTACAAAATTTCAGCCTGCTAGCTTATCGGGAAGTGCCTCAAAATTGAGTTGCAAAAGTCCAACCGGAACGACAAACAAACAAACAAACATACAAACAAACAAACAAGAATTGTGAGTGTATAAAAACGTGGGAAAAATGGGAAAATGTGCTTGCCGCTTGAACAACCACTTCTAATATTTCTCAATGATCTTATGAAAAAAAAAACAAAATTATTTTGGAAAGTTAAATTCGAAATTCACATCCATTTAAATTTTTTTTACATGATTTAGTTTGGATAGGACACGATTGGATTTATAACTCTAAAGATTTTTTAGTATGCAGTTCAGCTACTTTTAGATAGAAGTTATAAGTTTACACGCTATCCGAAACAAAGTAATGTTCAGTGACTTTTGTCATTTATGATGTTAAGTTAATTTTGACCGTTGCCGTGAATTCAACTAGAAAACTAAAACAAGTATTTTATATTGTTCAGTCACTTTTGTTACTTATTAAGTTAAGTTATTTTTAGACATTGTCGTGATTACACTAGATACCTAACTAAAACAAGTCCTACTAATATTATAAACGTGAAAGTTTGTTTGGATGGATGTATGTTTGTTCCTCTTTCACGTAAAAACTACTGAATGGATTTGGTTGAAATTCGGTACATAGATAGTTTATAACCTGGATTAACACATAGGATAGTTTTTATCCCTATTTTATGTTCCTACAGGATGATTTTTGAGTTGTAGCGGGTGAAACCGCTGGCAACAGCTAGTATTCTATATTGTTCAGTGACTTTTGTAAAACTGAATGTTATGGCGTTTTCGGATATTATAACGATCAGCAGGCGTAGCATGGCGCCGTAGAAAGGGGTTTTGTCGACGGAAGAATAGACAAAATGACAGAACGTAGAAATAATTTTAGCGTTTTAAGCATGGTAATGTAAAAAATATAGAAAATAAACGTTCTATTCTTCAATAGTGTACGAATGGTGTCATATTTGTGCAAAAAAACAGTCGATTTGTTTAGAAATAACGATGAAATAACTTTGTCTTTTCTTCGTAGAATAGAGATAGAATCGCCATACTACGCGTGCAGCAATTTTTGACAAAACGGTGTTCAGTGACCTTTGACGAGTAGTGTTCAGTTAATTTAGAACTTTAATGATGTTCATTCAATACTGGCGCCTATCTTGTTGAGCGATTTATGGGTGATATAAATGTACAGTAATTTTGAAAATCTGAATGTGGTCATCGACTTTTGATGCTGACTGTACGTATTAAATTGTGGTGATCTCAGAGTTTTATAAGTTTTCATTCGTTAGCTATTACAATGACATCATGGCCTTGTCTGGCCCCATCACAATATAAGGTTATAAGTTATTGTAAGGCTCATAGATCATACACTTCTACTGTTTGCATAGTGACGACGCATTTGTAGTCTATCTGCAAACAATGGAAACGAGCTAAAAGTCCACCAACAAATAAGTATAATGAGAAATAGTCTGTAATTTCAGAAATAGCAGACGAGTAACATTAAACATCTATAATATTTCAACATAGCCGATTACTTGTTAGAATATCGAACAATTCCTATACCATATTTGCTACCTAAAGAGCAAAATCACATCGTGCTTCAAATTGCAAAACGATTGAACTTTAAAAAGTGATTTTGTTGAATGCACCACACCGAATGGATCAAATCGTCGCTTATTCTTCAATTTTAGCAGATAATGTGAATATTTCTCTTCTGCAACAGTTGGCTAATAGTTAGAAAGGGCAGTGTTACGGCCCGCGACCTGCGTAACCCAGCCTCGTCAGCTGTTCAGAGAGAGGACGTTGTGAAACATGCAAAGGACAACTTCTTACCGCACGACTGTTTAGCATGCTCCGAACTAGACACTCACGACTTACATTTTGCGAAACTAATCAACTTCGGGACGATTGTAGAGGAAGGCTTTGAGCATAATATTCAAACAGTTCATGATCGAAATAAGTATTCAATAATTTTGTTAAATGATGGCCCGGACATCTGGATAATAATAATAATAATCACACACACACACACACACACACACACCCGTGAGATTCTATAAATACCAGGATAAAATTAACCTGAGAAAAACGAAAGTTTGAAACCATAATAATAATAATAATATTCCAGAACTATCACACAACGCCATCTAGTCCCAAGCTAAGCAGAGCTTGTGTTATGGGTACTAGACAACTGATAAACATACTTATATATTTCTAAATACATGCATATTATAGATAAATTACACCCAGACACAGAACAAATGATCGTGCTCATCACACAAACATTTGTCCTGGGTGGGAATCGAACCCATGACCTCCGGCATAGCAGTCAGGGTCACTAACCACTAGACCAACAGGTCTGTCAATAATAATATTAATACCTTAAAAAATAACCAAACCGTACGTATTGCACGTATAAAGTTATAATTAAGGAGATCTAATCTAACATCAAGAATCTTAATGAGAACATTAAAGGCTTAAAAAAACAGGATAATAATATGTTATCAAGAGGCCTATTGTAAAATAATAAAATAGCGTCGGGACAGGTGCCAGCAGCAGCGAACATAAACGCCATTATAATAACAGGTAAAGTGCACACAAACACTAAAGCTAGTACTAAAATCGATCTAAAGGTCTGCCGGCTAGGAGCACTCGTCTGTGGCCATAAAGATGGCTTTCCATAGATGGAATACTGCATAATTATTGCCAATTATCATCGTCAAGCACTAGTTGGTTTCAGAATTTCATTAAAACACAGTTTATTGTCGTTTTCTAACCAGACAGGGCTTTGTTTGCCTAGTAATAGTTTCTAATCTATAAACAATGGAATGTATACGTTTTTATACCATCATTTGTGCATCCGATACCTAGTATTTCCTCTGCGTGTCTATTTTTTGTCTTTAGTATGCTCTGCCACTTCCGGCCTCCCGAACAAGCCGGTTTCCGAAGAGGCTATAGTACCATAGACCACATCCATACGCTGCGGCAAGTTATACAGAAAACCGAAGAGTATAACTTGCCATTATGCTTAGCGTTTGTGAGGGAGAAAGCCTTAAATTCGGTGGAAACATGGGCGGTACTTGAGTCACTCCAGCGATGCCGTATTGACTATCGGTAAATTGAGGTGTTAAATTGTTTGAATAATAACGCCACCATGTCGGTCCGAGTACAGGAGCAGAGCATGAAGGCGATGCCATTGAGAAGAGGCGTAAGACAGGGGGATTTTATCTCCCCGAATCTGTTTACTGCCGCAATGGAAGACGCCTTCAAGCTCCTGGAATAGCAAGGACTTGGCATCAACATCAACGACGCACTCACCTTCGGTTTGCCGACGACATCGGAGTCATGGCAAAGTCGATGGAGGAACTCAGCATGATGCTTGATGGCCTCGACCGAGTTTCACAACGGGTGGGCTTGAAAATGAACATGGACAAGACGAAAATTATGTTAAATACCAATGTTGTGTGCCCATCCGTCCAGTGGCGTAGCGTGCCATCTCGGCGCCCGGGGCGGGAGACCCATTTTGCCGCCCTCATTCTATAGGTGCTTAATTAAAACAACATTTCACAGGCAATGACAATGATATTTTAGTAAACAGATATGTTATGATCGCGCAAACCGTGAAGACTAGAAAACGTCCTAATTGGGACGCATTGCTTTTAGTCTGTTTCTCGCACGACTACGAGTGACACGTTGCGCACTGCTACTTAATTACCATCCAAAATGCCATTATGTGTATTTAGAAACTGTACCAATAATATGATACCAGGGCCGTAGCTACCGCCGTATCTGCCGTATCAATTATACGGGGCCCCCGGGCCACAGGGGCCCCCAACGTGCGTAAACAAAAATTAATAAAAACTTAATGATTTATTACATAAAATAGTTATGTACTTTTACACAATTTATTTGTCTAATCTATCTCTGGTATTTTATTAGGTATTTATATGTAATACTGTTTTAAGCACGAGATTGTCTATTAGAAATCCCGGGAAGATCCATATTAATATCAACATTTCGATGCAAGTATTAAAATAACTCTACCTAATTCCGACCTCGACTGATCAGTCGCATCTTGAATTTTTTTGATGACCTTTGTCCTATTTTTTGTTTATATTTCGGCGTAGATACAATGAAATGCTTTTTTTTTCTTGAGTGCAAAATCTTACCCTACCTAAGGGCCCCCAAACAAATTTTTATACGGGGCCCGGCCAAGGCACGCTACGCCTCTGTATGATACCAAAGTTATTAAAACACAAGGGATCTCATAACACACGTAAGTACGCAAAATACTTCAATTTATTAGTATATTTCAATTATTTTCATAATATTATATTTGTTCCATCTCTCTCTCTATCTATCTCTGTCGTGATGCCAACGTGCGGTGTTTGGTGGCTTGAATAATGTTTGTTTACATTCACGCGCATTTGACAACATCTACCTGTCACTTTTTTTCTTATTGGTTTTATCAAGCTATCCTTTTTACTTGTAGTGAAATGTAATGTGTGAAAAAAAAAGTGTGTATGTCTGCTGCCGCTCGGCGCGGAACAGTTTTTTCTGTTGTTTTGTAAGTGTATTACATATCTGTATATTAGAATATCATTGGACAATGAGGTATCTTTTATTGAAGGTAAATTAAGATGAGCAGTTTTACAAGTGGATTCTACAGGCCTTATGAGCAGCGAAGTCAGAAATAACTTTGTCAAAATAAATATTTGCAGCCAATTCTTGTTCAGTCGACAATATAGCCAAGTTTGATAGTCTAGCGGAGCTCATAGCAGATCTGAGATAATTTTTTATTAGCTTCAACTTCGAAAACTTCTCTCTCAACTTGCATCACTAATCGCCAAAGTCGAATATATACGAATCAAGATGACTATATTTAAACCGACATTCCGAGATTCAGTTTTTGAATGTACTGGAGGAGCTCCAGTAGTCCTTTACTTCTTATATCTTCCTCTGATTCAGAACTGGCAACAAACTGCTGGAGATGCTTCCGCTCCATCCAAAACTCGTCCTTGTCGATGTCTTAAATACATGGGAAAGATCACACTCGTACTTGCTGTCCAAAAGTTTCGCTGGAAAATCCGAACTTGTCCGATATTTCTTGAATTTGCTGGAATCGAGTCATCGTTTCTTGAATGATCTTCTCCAATGATGCGAACACCTCTTGACGGAGCTCGTGAGACAAAGCTGCATCATCAAAAGATTCATCACCATGCATGCGTTTTTTCCTGCGAATTCTTCTCGTTTTGAGTTCGATTCTGAGTTTTTCGCAGTCCTTTTTTGCGTGGTGAAATCATCAAATGAGTCCTCCCACCCGTTACTGTCAGACTTGTACTGACTAAAATCCATGGTGTCCTTCATTAGCCCTTTACGTTCCAGGGTCACGGTAATCGTATAAGTCCCGTGACCCCGGCAGGCTTTGGCCCTCAAGAGGGGGGCCCTGTCATCTTGCTGACGCTCGTTGAGGTGCGTGTGGAACACAACGCGCCGTCGACCCGGACATGATCCATGTTCGGGCGGCGAGCTGCCCATTACTCGCCGCCCGCATGCCTCGCAGAGAGTCTTAGCAAAGTCGATTGCGTATTTGACGAAACGGTCTCTACTTTCCACTAGGAGGGTTTTTAAAGCACAGAGTTTCTGAGCACACTTATCCACACTTAGTCCTCGTTGCTAAATCTGTGCGTATGACATTGTGTCAGTTAATAAAAGCGATAATGAAGAAAATGGATGAAGACTCATTAAGAATTTCTAGTAATGTTGATTTGGATAATTTTATACTTGACTAGCTGACCGGGCAAACTTCGTACCGCCTCACCTTTTAAATCTTCCCTGGACTTCCACAAATAATTCAAAACCAAAATTAGCCAAATCGGTCCATCCGTTTTCGTGTTTTAGCGAGACTAACGAACAGCAATATTGATTTTTATATTATAGACTAGCTGACTGGGCAAACTTCGTACCGCCTCACCTTTTAAACCTTCCCTGGACTTTTAGAAATAATTCAAAACCAAAATTAGCCAAATCGGTCCAGCCGTTCTCGAGTTTTAGCGAGACTAACGAACAGCAATTGTTAGTTTGGCCCAAATACGTAGGAGCCATCGATATCAACAATGGATGATGGAGGATACTGTACCCTTAGCACCAGTTTTCACACTTTTACTTTACAGCGTCTTTTCAGAATTTACAGCGTTTCTAAAAAATGGAACAGCGCCTTTGGTGTGCGAAGAAGGAACTAATTTTTTCCTTGAAAATTGTCAATTTGAAATTGTCAAAGTTCCAGTTTACTTTACGTCTCAAATACTGAAAACTCGTGCTAAGGGTACTGGATAATGATAAATAACAGCCGTTAACAGAATCTATTTTCAAAACATTGTTTAAATTGTCATTGTTGTTTTTTGACTTGTCAGACGTTCTGACACATGAAATGAATGAATCTCAACCCGCTTCACCGGCGACATTTTTGCCGCCCCCGCGAGCTGCCGCCCGGGGCGGGCCGCCCCCCCCGCCCCACCCACGCTACGCCACTGCATCCGTCTCTGTTGGAAACTCGGTACTCGAAGTTGTTGACTCATATATCTACTTAGGACAAGTAGTCCAATTAAGTAGGTCCAACTTCGAGAAAGAGGTCAACCGCCGAATCCAACTCGGTTGGGCAGCGTTCGGGAAACTACGCAATGTCCTTTCGTCCGACATACCTCAGTGCTTCAAGACGAAAGTCTTCAACCAATGTGAGTGATGACTTACGGCACCGAAACGTGGTCTTTCACTATCGGCCTCATCTCAAAGCTCAAAGTCGCTTAACGAGCTATGGAGAGGGCTATGCTCGGTGTTTCAGTACGTGATGGAATCCGAAATGAGGAGATCCGTAGACGAACTAAAGTCAGCGATATAGCCCACCGCATTAGCAAGCTGAAGTGGCAATGGGCAGGCCATATTGCTCGCAGAGCAGATGGGGTCGAAAAGTGCTAGAGTGGAGACCGCCGACTAGCAAGCACAGCGTAGGACGTCCACCAAAGAGATGGGCAGACGACCTTATAAAGGTCGCCGGAAGACGCTGGATGCAGGTCGCTTCCAACTGGTTGTGAAGATCTAAAGGGGAGGCCTATGTTCAGCAGTCGACGTCCTATGGCTGAGATGATGATGATGATGATGCTCTGCCTGTTTTTATACTAAATAACTGCAGCTTGACCATTCGACCCTTAAATTAAGATTTTGTATCCACGCAGATGTTAGTGCCTACTTATCTGATTTTATACTTAAATTATCTATTTAAAAATCGGACAACCACTGTCTTATCTGCGCATTAAAACAGGTGACTCCAGTATGAATGAAGGCAGCTGTGTCGAAAACATTGATATCGTCAACATAATTGCTAGTTTTACAGAGAGAATTTATTAAGAACATTAAAGATCACCGCACAATAAGATACACGATTATCGTTGCACCACTTTTGACATCACACGCGCTAACACTTGACATTTATTGCGTATCGTATTAACGTCATAGAATATTGCAGCTCCAATTAGATGTGTCACAATTTATAAGTTGGTAAGGATTTTTTTTTTTATTTGTGTCAAGTTTCCATACTTGTACTCTTTCATACTGTTTCTATCTACGTAGTTTAGGAAAGCTACCACAGTTGATCCTGGCTTAAGTACCTGGTCATCATTATTTGGATTCTTATATTCTAGCTCCAAATATGGTCATTAGCTTTCCACACAGAATTAGAAAATTTTACCTGTTCCAAGAATAAAATTACATTCACAATGTTCTGTCACAACACTTTAACGACAATTACGATTGTTATTATGTGCGCTTACGCCGCATCACGTGCTCAGCAGATTTCTACGTTAAAATGCCTTTTTCATTAAAATAATGTCGCTGAAGATCGTTGTCGTACTAAAAGTGGTGCTTTGAAAGATCACAAAGCCTGGTAAATTAATACTATTGTTACATAAATCCGAAAAAGGGTGATGGGAGAAGGAGCAAAACATTTTCTGGTTTTTCTGCCAGATTAGACATTCTGCAATTCTGGAATGCAATCTGGGTATTCTTGCTTTTGATCTTATGCTTTTGTAAGTCCAAAATAGTATATATTTTATCGTGATTTATAGAAGAATAAGTAATTGTAATTTAAGGAGCAAAGATTAAAGAGAGGACACGCAGCCGAGCAAATTGTGTAAATTCATTTGTCCTTTTGTGCCACTTATGGGAAGCAGGGGCGCTGAGCAAAGGTTAACATATCAGCTGGCTTCCTCTACAATTATAGCAATTGTAATTCTTAAGACTATGATGCAGAAAATTCTAGGATTATTCTGTCAATTTTCTTTTTACCTGATATAAAACCACTTTCCAGTTTCTTCTATTCCTTTCACCTCAATTTTTCATTAGCTGGACAGTTAATAACTGCGATATAAATCTTGACAATTACCTGAAACAAACGAAGAACATTGGTTAGAATTGCAATTAAAACTGTTAGGCGTGGTTATAAAAGCTCTTGAGACCGAGCTCAGAGATGATTCAGGCGTGTCTAACATCTACACAACTAACTTTCCCCAGTCTGAAGCAATGAACCGTGCAGTTGCCCAATTTGACAACACTTTCCCCCATTGTAGCCGCCGACTCTACTAAATTACCTAAGTAAGCGAGCAGAAATACAGAAAACTATTTTCATCTGCCGAGATGCCCGTAAAGGCAAAAAGTAAGAAAGTTTATTGCGTTATTTCGTGTCTCATTACATTTGGAACTAAGTAAGATGTGTGGCTCTTAAAAACTATAATTAGTAAGAAAATTAAATGAGAACAATTTACCACAGATGTTTTCTTCGTTTATGGCATGTGAGGCTTAAATGGTGGAAGCGATCACCTGCCTAAGTGACACGTTCTCAAAGAATCGAATGAGGTAGACATGACTCTTACTGCATTTAAATGTTTCCACAACTAATAACTTCACGGTGGATAAAACTGATGTTAAATATTTTTTTTTCGTTTAGGGGACATCGAATTGTATAAACTTTGTGAAAGTGACATGTATATACATGTTGCTTTCAATCAGAGGCAGGTTAATGGCAGAAGATGTAGTTGTAACTACCTAATTAACCCGTATAATTACTACAAGTAAAAGTAAAATATATTTGCGAATAATTTAAAACTATCAATGTGCTCCTAAATGTGACTAGACTGCTGTTCACTCAAGAGTGAAAAACCCGGAGTGAATTCTAACACGCTTTTTACCATCCAGTCTGCAATAATAAAACATGGGGAGCTTATGAGTAATGGAAGGCGTTCTTGCGTATTTGTGCATCCAGTTGACCTCACCCGAGACGCATCAGATGACGTCATCTTATCGTCCGCAGCACACATGGGGTTACCTAGCTATGCACACCAGAATATTTTACACTCTCGGAATGTTAATCTGGCGTCAAATGCATTATGATTTTATGCTGTGACTTTCAAATTAGTTCGTTGCATTGATAGATGGTATAATTATGTAGTAACATTTTTGACGATGTAAAAGTGTGACTATTTAGAGTAGACGGCTCGAGTGTTTTGAAGACAAATAGGGATAGGGCAGGTGACTGACGATGATAGCGAGTCAAATAAGTAATCTAAACAGATGCTACTACGCCAGTTAGCCCATTGTGTCACCCTATTTATAAGATATGTGAACTGGATATATCTGTAATTTGTATGGTGTACATAATAAAGAGTATTCTATTCTAGTTACAATGAAGTTGAATGGAACTTGACTGACCGCGTACAAATAACAACATCCTAATATAAAATTTACATATCAACGGAAACTGAGGGCAACAGTTGGCCGACAGGAAAAAAATATCGAATATTTTTAGCGATATCTCAGTAAAGTGACGTCACTAGCTAGCTTGTTCCAACACGGCGTCCATTAGTCATGTCTGTAAGTTTACCACTTGGATGTTCGGTGATAATTGCGATGGCCTTCGCGACAATGATAGTAAATGCTACATGAGATCTTAAGTAATACGGAAAACGACTCAACGGACATTGTTAAGATATTCAAATGGAGGTAATGCTGTATTTTAAAAGTGAGGTTTTTGAAAATAAATATTTTTCTTCGCGTCTTCTGCAGAAGATCAACGTTAGGAATCTTCTGACTACTATTTGTTAGAGAAGCTTGTGAGAAACTGAGAAAGGATGGATGTTCTTCACTCTTTCAAGCAAAGACTACTGAAAGGATTTGACGAGATTTGGAAAAAGTTGTGAAACTCTGTTTTCACAACTTTTTACCAAATTGGCCGCGGACATAAGCTAGTAATCAATATTTTGCACTATTTCGTAAATGCTATGTTATTCTGCAAACAATTTCGAATCATATACAATTGACCAGAAAGTGGTAACATAGTTATTTTCGCAGTATTTGCCAAGGCATTTTAAAACAAGGGCTTAACAATATTCCAGAGATGAGATAGCAAACCAGAGATTAAACGCCAGCAAAGTAGACAAACTGATCGAACGCCCGCAACAAAATAAATTAGAAATACATAAAAAACTAAAATAACCTACAGTCGCGTATGTCCAGATAACCAGCTGATCGCGATAAGGACCTTGAAAGTTCCAGAAGCCTTATCCACCGATAAGGCAGTATGACTGCATTAGCGTTAGCGTGCGAGAGGGACGCAGTTGTCAGCATTGTGTGAACATTTACAACTTGATTACATAAAGAGATTGCACAACCTCTGTAGGTCATGATGTACTTGTATGTTTTTTCTCTCCCTCTGCAGAAATGCATAAATGATCCCATACTGATACGCGGCTGTGGGAAACACGTGTGTCAACGGTTTTAGCAACCCACGTTGAGGAATATGAGTCACTGTGGTGTTTAAGGCTAGCGACCTGCTTGGATTACTAATGATTTTGACCTTAAACCATATTCTCATATTATGAAGGCAACAAAGTAATATAATATCGTCTATATAAATTGTGAACTAATGAGGCTATATTGGTGGCCACAACACTGTTGTTGCTCTTCGCTTTACATTTTACTTCACAATTTAAAAGTATTCTGCAACATAATTCTCTTACAAAATAATCAACAAGTAGTATCTACAGAGCCAGAAGGCATATTTGCTTGTAGCTGTTTAAGGATACCATGGTCTTGGATTCCATTGATTACAGAAGAATGTTCAGTAAATGATAAACCTTTCACATGACAACTACACATAAATTTTAATTTAAGACTCTTTCTGTCCTGCATCCTGCATACGTTACTTTGGGTGCCAATTTAACTTAGTTTGTATCAAAATAAAATTATGACATAATTCCTTGCCAAGTAATTGGCAGTATTTCCTACTCCAGACGCTTAGTTAAGTATGGTGACATAACGTTTAGCTATTACAATAACTACAGCAACACCTTCAAGCTGGTTTATTTAACGAAATGCTGTGGAAGGACCTAAATAATAAAGATATAGATCTGCAGAACCAAAATAACAAGATTTTTATTGTGATCCAAAATGAACTTCACAACAATCCTCATCTAGCTAGAAAGACAGCAACGGAAACAAATAACTTTCCACTTATAAAACCAATTACAGCGAAGTGCACATAGAATAATAAAAATGTCACCAAGAACTATAATAACATGAGTGACATTTAAGCACCCACGTTGCTTCGGAAGCGGTTTTTGTAATAATTTTATAGAACATCAGTATAACGAGCGTATTCCGTGTAAAACAAACAGTGTTTAGTAACTGGACAGACACAAAGGCTAGCGAGAAGGCAGTCACAAACCAATTTAGCTTATTCCATGCAATTAGATCCGAGGGTCGTTGACCGTATGTAATTGGAGACGCAAGTGGGTGAGATAAAGATGCCTCGGATTTATACGCCCTGACTGGTTAGACCTACACACACTAGTATCGGAGTAATGGTTTGTGGATCAAGTTATACGAAATCATAGCGATTTGAAATCATTTTCATAGTTGGCCCCAAAATGATTCCCTGAAGTATACCATTTGAAAAACTATATTGAGGTCGTTTCGGTTGTTCAAATCTTAGTTTATAGATGTGTTATTGGTCCGTTATGTGGGTGTGTATGAGGCTTTTAACATAATAAAAGTGAAAATTGGAATAAAAACATAAAATATCAGTCAACAGTATCATAAGCCTCACCCAAAACAATGTCGGGGACTTTCCTTCGTCAACTATTATGAAATTGATAACTGTTTTGATTATTTTATATCTTATCCATTCTTTCATTTGAGATTGCGTTATGACTTATTGTCTGTCAATTTATTAAAATATTAATTACTACTTTTTATTCAAGGTTTTCACATTCATGAAAATAACATAAGCATTTGCGACTTCATATTCTTTATCAGCTTTGTGATTTTCTTAAACGGTTACCTATACATTTACTACGAGTTTTTTTTTTATTTAACGACTTTTTCCAAAGTGAACGATGACAAGAGATTTGGATTAAATGAGGACAATATTACAAATGTGACGCATTGAGTAACGTCGAAGAACACAAACTGGGCTTTGGGCACAAACTAACGACTAAATAGGCTGTTTGACGAAACTGTTCTAATGAAATGAGACGACATTCGATATTAACAGGTATTTCAAACGATCGATGTCACAATAGCTGTTGCTTGAAATCTTGGCAATAATTTTAGATCTACCAACTTTCAACCAATAAAAAGTGAAGAAAATATCAGAAGATTTGATCAAAAGTAACAGTACAAAAACTAGGCTAGCGAGACCCTATGCAAGAGAAACCACAGTTGTGGGCCAACGTAATGCTGCGGTTTTGAAAATATCTCTATACTTCCCATCAGACGTCGTTAAGGCAAATTGTAGAATAAAATAACGGATTATGAAAATTATTTTGTTATAATCCAGTTGATTCAATCTTGAACTTCGAGGCAAGCAGATTATCGCTTGATTAACCTTATCCAAAGAAATCAATTGATATTTCGTACATTTATTTAAAAGTCTTGTATTCAAAACGCCGCTTCTTTATCGATTTGATATTTTATATCAACTACAAAATTATCTGCTACAGCGGATATAGCAATTAAAATAATTTTGTACAGTTAAAACAACAACATTACATTATCCATTATCTTTCAGCGAATACGCAAGGTGTGCAGAAATCTACGACACACCTATGTAGGTAACAAGCCGGTGACGGTTAATTCATTCTATCGCACATCTTAAAAGTCCATAATTATTAGCATGGTAGTAATTAATATCCATTGTGAGCGTTGCATCATGCATGGCTGCAAAACTTACACATAACAGCCATCTTAAGTGCTGTACATGTTGTATTAACATCAACTCAAAGAACATGAGTTTTTGCACAAATAATAAAAGATGAAACAAAAGTTAATGCACCTGTAGATGCTAAAACAACTTACTTTGTCATCTATTATTCCCAGCATTTTACAAAAACATGTTAAAAGCCGTGAGAGCCTACACGCGAAAAAAATTGTAGAAAAAATAGTGAAGTGACTAATATATATCCTCAAGTTTTTACAAGCAATGCACCACTGCTACCAGTGGAGTGCACGAGTGGCAAAAAGTTGTTGGTGTTTGTACCATTAACCCTGTAAACGGTCACACATGTGAGGACCGATGTTTTATGGAGGAGGTGTGAGGCGACACTGTTGTGTTGATTTATATTCAGTTGACACGCGACGATGCAAGTGTTAAAATTCGGATCGCAAGTGTTATTGCAAACTGTAAATTGTGGGTGTATTTGTTTACGGTAGTCTACACGTATGTCTCAGTATTTATTGCTAAGTTAAATGGAGCGTTGGTAAATACGTCAGAATAACAGTGGTCATTCTTATTATTAAAATTGGCACGATGTTATCAATTAAACACCTATCAGCTATTAATGACGAGACTAATTATAGCAATGATTGTATCACTCTGTTATTTGGTTTTATTAAAAATGTAGATAATAACGGCGCTTAGTGAAATTTGTATAATATTATTATAACAACCAATCGACAATATACAATAAATGAGGTACTCCACGTTATCTACAAGTGCCTATGTGCTTCATGTATGTATTAAGATACACTATCACGTAGAAATATCCTGCTGACATATTTGCCGCACCTATAATATGTATAATCCTCAAAGGGACAGGCAGATGTGTTAATTACGTACAGTTCAATTTAAACATTTGATGCATGGAGGTTACTCGGTCGATCATATTTTTTTATTTCAATAAAATATTCTAGACTCGTTTTAAAAGTTATAAGGCTACTAGCCATTACAATATGATCTCTGAAAACCCGTTTGGAGAAACAAAAAAGATTTTACAAAGATGTTAGACTGAAGAACGGTTAAACGAAATAGCTTTTTAACTCAGGCCGATTGGATTGTCGTTCTATATTTTGCGTTCAAATATAAAAGTGGTACCAGACACCTGAGATATTTTAATCTAGTCGTACCGTTATCTGTGTTATTGGCCCGTTCCGGAACAACGCATAGGTGCAATGATGACATATTTCGTGCCACCTACTAGCAAATTAGTTGGAAGGCTTATCGGACTAGGCATTCCGCATTGAGGCTACTCAAGGTAAAAGATACCTTACCTACTTATGTGAAAGCATAAAATATGTGACAAATAGAATTATCTATCAATGAGGCTTTGAGTGTGCAGATAATATTAGAGAATAAGCCATGTAGCGAGGTGATATCGGCTGCAGGACCACTTACTACTCACATTTTATTGGAGTAGCTATTCTGCAGTGAAAGGGTTAGAAAGGCGAAGAAATTGCATTCGAAAGATACTTATAATATAATTATTATACCTACCACGGTGCTATAATAAATGATAAAAGTTAATACAACAATATCAGAAATGATTCATAATCCATAGGTTATCTTTGTTTTTCTCGTGAAAAACAACAAGCGAATAAAATTGTTGCTACGTGACTTTCAGTTACTAAAGATGAATACAAACTATTTCTTATTTGTAAAACATGAAAATAATTACTTAGAAAGTATTGGACGCAAATCGTAAACTTCGTTTGAAAAGTTCGAAAAAACGGCTTTCAAAACATTTGTAATTGAAAATGCTATGAGTCTGTCTGTAGTGTCGAGTTTCTTTGCAATAACTTTTTAAAGCACTTCTCATTATGATTGATTCATTTCTAAGTTGGTGGAGAAAACATGCATGGTTATTGTTATGGCCAGCATAGTACACAGACCTCACACCACTGGATACAATGACAACTCAAAATTGTGTGAATCAAACGTTGCGGGGGAAAAAGTTCCTGAAACTCATTTCAAAGATACTAAGCCTGCGAAGCTTTGGGCATTTCCTTTTTTTTTCAATTTATTAATTCTAGTTGCTCGTTTAATGTTACTGGGTTATGCAGGTCCTATAGGCAGTTGATCAATGTAAAATACTGATAATAAACTACATCTGTTTCAACTGGAAGCCGACCCCAATATAGTTGCAAAAAGGCTAGGCAGTGATGAGCTGCTCGTTTAAAAGGACCAACGTCATATTTTAGGTCATTTTGTTTGTCAACATGTCCCAGAAGATAAATAGAATACATTAGGTGCATTACATCATTCTCTCTTCACGAAAACCACGAAACTAATTCAAGTGACGATAATGAATATTACCACAAAAATGTGTTATTAGTTGGTAGTTCGGGACATCCATAATTATTATTACAAAACATGATGGTAGTCGTTTTAGCTGAGATTCGTAGCTATATGTTTGCCGGTACAGATCCGGTTTTGCAGTGAGTCATGCGACCTCCCGCCGACCTCTCGGGCTATCCGAATGTCCTCTTCGACTTAAGCTGTAAGCTCACGTTATGTTCTTATAGAATCTGTGTATTTCCCATGTTTTTCATAACTGGTAGTTTTTTATGATTGAAAATACTACAGTGTATGCCAAGAATACAATAGGTACAGCGTTTTCTTAAATTGTTACTACCCGAAGGAACAGGACATAATCGACATAAATAATTGAAAATCAAAAAATTCTACGCTCATAATTTATTTAATATTTAGAAAGCCGACAATAACACAAATACACGTTTAATTGAAGTACTACGAAACAAACAGATAAATCACGATGATTTATTCGAACATGAGGAATAAGGAAAATTATAATAATGTGAAACCTCAGGGATTCTCATAAATATTTCCATTAGAGGCAACAACTAGTTACGTGTTGGGTTAAAGATCAAGATTGTGAAGAAACAAGGTGTCTGTCAGTGGCATCGCACACGCAGAATTCATATCTAATCGCAAATTATTGTTAAAGACAGTGGAAATTTTACTAACTCCAAATATTTGTATTAGAGAGGCCTCTACAGTCTACAGTACCTCCATCTCATCCATTTTCAGTTTGTCTGTATCCAATGTCAGACATTTTAGGTTGGAGATATGATTCTCCTTTTGTAAATTTAGATCGACGCAGAATGGCTGCTCAATTTTCAGGTTATAAAATCCAATATTTTAAGAGTTATGATAAGGCAAGTATGATTACTTGTGACACCATAATCATTTGTAGAACTATAATTAAGCAAAGCATTAAATATGAAAGAAACTGCACGCATGAGATGAAAAAGGATGGAAGAGCTGAAATTCCTCCGGTAAAGATGCGACAGATAGACAAGGACAATAGCAATGGCAAAGGCAATCGAAACTATGGTACACAAGAAAATACCCAGTAGTATATTATCAATAATAAATAACATTAGTATGTCCGACGAGTCAAATAGCTCGAAGGTAATATTTACTCATCGCGCGGCCGATGAATGCCGATGATCTAAGCATATCGTCCCTAACGCGAATTCCGATGTTAGTTGTGTCAACAAGTGATGGCTTCGCACAACAGGCTTATATCGAAGCTCGTTTCGATGTTTCTTCTCACAGTAGTCAGACAGGAAACTGTGACCTCATCTAGAAAGAAATGTTAACGTGTTTGAACAACCTACTTTCAGATACAAATATGTATAATTTTATTTCGTCATTTATTGCATTTTGATAAGACAGCCCATCGCATCACCCATGCCGTTCAGTTACATAGTCCCCCCAATGACGTAACAATTTCGACCTTGAAGGAATTTAAATAACCAGTTTTAAATCGTTGTTCAAATAATACTTTTACCCTGTCTTCTGATGAATAAAATTCTATGGTTGCCTTTCTGGTTTTCGGTTCTAAATCACTGATCGTGATATCAACTTTGGACTTTTTAATTGCAGATCATTTTGTATTCTTCTGCTTGCTATTTACTTGGTTCGTTAAGATATGCTTATTTATATACTTGTGTATTCTTCTTCTTTTCAACAGCTTTGAATAGATTTAGATTATTGCGTTCTTTCAGCTGTCTATCGACGCCGTATCGCCGCATTCATACATAGTTTACTACTAGAATCTATAATTCTACCGAATTCATTGTTTCTATTGATTGTTATTGTAGAATTCTCGAATCAGTCATTTTTTCAGCAGCATAACGACTAAGTTCGCGAATCATTTCTTAATCTTCTTTCTTCTTAGATAGAAGTATTCTAACAAACAACACTAATTTATTATATTAGAAGACTCGATCGAAAGGATCTACTCATTTGGTGCTGATTCTCTATTTTGCATTTTCTCTTCATTTTTGTAACAAATATCAACATCCTACGTAAGTAAATGTGCTAAAGCTGGTTGTATTTCGAAAAGTAAATACCTTTTGACGAATAATTCAATTGTGATACAACAATTGCCAATTTATCTGTCAATTCAATTACTCCTTGGTCGGGTAAAACCATTGCAGTGTGTCAGACAGGAGGCGTGGCACAACTATCACGCTATATACCCGTCTTACTAAACCGTAGCAACACGCAAAAAACTCAAGCCACTGTAGCCAAGACCTAAACGAACAATTAATAATGCTAGATATTCCATATAATGAGTTGATAAACATAATTGCTTAATTATTATAAATCTGCACGAAAGTGAAACATTGCTTCCACTGTAATCTTCTATGGCATTCCATTAATAAATGTGCATCTCGATATACAGGGTTGCAAACATTAAAAATACTGCTAAATTAAAATTTATTTTTCAAGCATGCAAGGTGAATACGAGGCAAAGGAAGTATTAATTATGCAGCTTTTCAAGTAAAAATACAAATGCATCAGGGGTAAACACTGCATTAAACATTTACTAAAATGATGTTTGAAGAATTATAATTCATTCATACACGTATGGCAAGTGCCAGTCTTTTCAAACGTCGGAAACAATTAGTCTTTAGGTACTAATAAGGAAAGAATGCAATTAGAATTGCTCATCCATTCAATCAATTTATTCATACAATGATTTTATTTGCATAGAAAAAAATCTTGTTTTCAATTTAGAATTAACCTGTAATCTTCGGTGATTCAGAACAGAGGATTTCGTTCGTCTTCACCACCATCAGTTTTATGAAAATTAAATTATTTGATCATGACAAGTTGTCAAACTCTATACTTACTTTAAAAATTTCGAAGATAATTCCTTCGAAATACTTAATTTTATTTCTACAGCAGATAGTGTTTGGGCCATTCTTGCTTTCAAATTCTGACATCGGAAACTGAGTTTCTATAAAGTATTTTTCGTGCAACATTTTCAATTTTTATTTTTCAAAACTCAACAGTATAGAATCGTTACGTCAAATTTGAATGTCCAACGGTTTGTCGTAACGGCTGACAGCTGCGTATCCGCCGCGCATGCCATATCGTCGTTGATAGTCCAATAACGCGTAACTACCATTGTTAAAAACCGCGTAACTACAAAAAAAGCAAAAATGAGATTTCGCGGCTGTAGGTAACTGATTGTGATTGGCATCGACCTGTGCGACAAATTTTTGAATTGATCAATAAACAGAGGAGTAAATCAAAAATAACAATACCGCGGATCTTTGGACGAAAAAGTAACGACCAGAAAACCGCGTATATGCGCCATTTTGTATAAGAATTTGCAGTGCGTATGTGACGCTTCGGTTAAAAATTGCTTCTTAACGGCATCACTGGATTATATTGAATGCAAGTATATCACACGTATTCTATACGCTATGGTTATTTAAATTGGGATGTTTATTATTCTAAAATTGAGTAATTTGGTGTGTAAACAGCGACGACAGGAACTACCTCGGTTTGAAAAATTCTCGGCCTAACCTAGATTTGAGGGTAGTATGTAAATAAATTTGTACTCATTCGATAGCTTGATTATTTATTATCACGTCTCATTGTAAATTGCGTTTTTTTATTTAAGATATTTTTTTTTAGGCAATCTGCTACTCTGTCAGGTAATGGAAAAAATCTTAAAGTGGCTCCGTGACTAATACTTTTTCATAACTAAAATAATGCTATATCAAATCAAGTAAGGAACAAAAACAAGTCACGAGGATCTGCCCCTTCGTATTCCATGGTAAAAAAGTGGGCAGCTTTATTCAGATAGGGCAGAAAGAGCGGCAAAGATGACTCGAGGAACCGAGGGCCGTGGACGTCCTTCGTATCAGAAATTATCCAAAAAAAAATAAAATTGTTTTAAGACCTAATATTGAAAGCTCATGAACTAAGTGACACTATAGGGATGTAAACGGAGTAAATGATTCATATCTTTATCAAAGCAAAAGGAATGAATAACGTGTTGGCAAAATAACTGCCGCGATTGTTAACCGCTGAACAAAAACTTAACCATGTTGAAATTGCAAGATGGTATTTGACGATCAGATACCAGCAAATTTTAATGAACATTTATGATAATCAACTTTCCTACTACAATCCAGAACTAAAACACTTGTCAAAACAGGGCAAACAAGGAGATTTTTCTCTCTTGAAAGAAGTCATGTCACAAAAATCTCTAGGAAATGTGAATGGAATCAGTGTTTTGGGGGTCCAAGGATTTTTGTATTTGTCTTGTTTCCCAAAGACCAAACTATAACAGGATAACAGTAAGCTAATTTGTTTGATGAATTGACTTTGTGAATTGGCGGGGATTTAGTAAAAAGTAAGACTTTACAGGATAATGCACCGGCTCACCATTTATTTTTTACGACATCTATTTAATCTCTTTCTTATTATCTTCTCTCAATAATTATCTACATTTTTAATAAATTGACTTAAATTATTAAAAATATAGATAATTAGGGGAGAGATTTGTTAAAAATATAGATAATTATTGTAGAAAAAAGATTGTTTCTAGATATTTTTAGTTAGTTATAATTTTGATACTGTTTGATTTGTTTCTGTTCTTAAAAAGATTTATTATATATTATAATAACTATGTATATTTTTTATTTGACGTTAAAGTTAATAATTGCAATTTAGCAGCATTAATTACAAGCTGAGGAAGTTTAAAAAAGTAATAATGTTGCCTCTATTATTTCCAATAGGTGTGTTCATACTTGTTGGTATATATTTGTTGTTCTTTTATAAAATCTACTACGAGTACCTATTTATGATTAAACATAATCATTTTAATACTTTACTTTATTAAATAAATGAATTATCGATGTTTAGAATTATTTTTTTAATTTAAAATTTCACGTAAGTACTGTCTATAATCCAAAATCGTTTGAAACTATACAGCGTAAGTGACTTTCCAATTAAAATATTGGTAATAGTGACTTCAAAATCAGTACATTATATGAGAGAAAACAAAACGATCCTTTACTCAAGTTCGTTCAAAGATCGGTCGATTAGTTTTTTAGAAAATTAGTTTTTTGTCTCTCCTGTAAAATCAGTGAAAGTGTAGTTACGCGGTATTTTACAGTGTTAGTTACGCGGTATTGGACTATCAGCGACGATATGTGGCACCACCCTGCCTGTTATACAGTATGTGTAATTATACACTACATAAAGTAGATCGTAATAGTCTTAGTAAGATATCAAGTTTTCAACAAAACTTCATTCTGTATGGCTCCGAAGTTAAAACTGCCAAATATGGTAATAAGGATATATATTTTATTCCAGTTCAGCGACCATCTGGACCGTGTTCATTATTTTATTTCGCACTATGTACTGCACTAGGTACTAATATTATTTCTATTTGTTCATTGGCTATTTATACAAGGTGTTAAAAAATCAACTGCAGGAATTTCGTGTGCGTACTCGGTATCAAAAACCAAGTACATTCCAAAGAAAAAAAAATTTTTTTCGAGCATTTTTTTTCAAAAAAAATTTTTTTTTCAAGCATTTTTTTTTGGTCATGTTAATGAATTTGATTGCTCTTTGAGGTCGTTCACCCGTATGTAGCGTTCACAGCTGATCCCAACTTTCCCATCACATTTTGCAGACTTTGGACTGGCAATTTATCGAAATTCTTACAAATAACTTATTTTATTGGCCATATTAATAGGCCAATAGAAATATGCTTGAAAAAAAAATTAATAATTTTGTAAAAAAAAAATTTTTTTTTTTTTTTAAAAAGTGCTCAAAAACAAAAATTTTTTTTTGGAATGTAGGTACTTGGTTTTTGATACCGAGTACGCACACGAAATTCCTGCAGTTGATTTTTTAACACCCTATATACATCTTGAAATATAAATATAATGGTGCCATTAAATTCGACTATAAAATTAGCCTTTTTATTTTCATAATATATAATTTTAGTCGTAAAGAGACCTAATCCTGGAACGTATTAAAAAGTTATTACGCGTTATATCTATTACACTGCTTATTCACTTCACATGCTGTCGGCATCATGTAGCAAGGTGTAACTAATATAAAATTTAATTACATGTACTAGAATTTACAATAAAAATATTAAAAGGAAAAGCATTTTAAAAAAGGAATAGTAAAAAGGCGCTCGTGCGCGGACCCCACCTTCTTTGCTGCGCAAGTGCGCACGCGCCGATCCCCTTTACTGGCCACACCTGTCATAGAAAAAACCATAGAGCAAAAAAGTAAGAACGAGAATGGCCCAGTACTTAAGGTGAAATACACTTTGTTGGTTTTAAGATTACGCTCTATCTTAACTAGCGATGCATCCGATACCGATACCGATATATCGGCGATACTTCGGGTTAGCCGATATATCGGTATCGACGATATTTTTATGACCGATACAACGATACTTTTTAATTTAAAAATGTAGTGTAAACGAGCATGTTGTCTCGTCTATTTCGTTGCAAATGAGGCACGAAACGAACTAATATGCCCGGAGAAACCTTTGCCAAACAGACTTGCGAAATCGCCGTTCCCGAAAAATTTAAGATTGCTTTGTTTTTAAACAAAAATCTTATTGATGTTAATTTTAATAACTAAAATGTACAATTATCTAATATCAACCTAAATCACTACTTTTTATATTAAAAAAAAACTTGTGACTTGTGATTATTTTATTTTATCTTAATTTTTTAACTCACAATAAGCGTATCGGTATCGGTATCGCCGATATTTTTATAAGAGTATCGGTATCGGTATCGTATCGGTGAAAAGGTGTATCGATGCATCTCTAATCTTAACGTTGTATGTAAGTCCAATGATCAAGTAAATTTGTCATAATTTTAATTACAATGTTTTTCATTTGTACCTAAGCAGATGCAAATGAAGTCGCCATTAAAAGTGAATTATCATAATTATTTAACATTCAATTATATAGAGCAAAGAAGAATGGCGAACTTCTATGTAAATTGGGACCCATTGATATTAGAATCATACATTATTGAAACTTGGTACTACTTATAGAACTATACAAAACTAGCAAAAATGCAAATGGATAGTCAGCTGTAAAAGTTGGGAGAAAAAAGTTATACAAGGTAGAAGATTATAACCTAAAAATCTAAAAGTTAAAATTATCTGTGAACTAGGAACTTGGTGACTATAGAAACTTGGCTAACTGGCTAAAACTATAGATAAATGATGTCTTTAAGCCCAGCTTAGATTAATCGCAGCAGGCTTAAGACTTTTCTGTTAGCGTTCCCGCCAAACGCAAAGTACACAATGTATGGTAATGACATTACCCGAATAGTCACAAGTGACAGACGGCATAAGTTGAACCAAAACAGCGACCGACTTTCAATGCGCAGTAACAGATTTTCGGGTCAGCGAAACAGCGGGGGGCTGCGCGTAACCATAGCTACGACAGCCATTTTGGTTCAACTTATCTGTAGCCCACTATACCTAACGGTAATGCATAATAAACATTGGCATTTAGTACTTAGTGTTTGGTAGGAACGCTAAACAGAAAAGTCATTTGTCTAAGCCTGCTAGTAAAACTATAGGAACTCATGTTGTGGGTAAAAACCTAAAAACAATTAAAATAGTTAAATAGATAGGCGTTAATTTCACTTTTTTTTTTAAGGTGGTAAAATCATCGAATGAGTCCTCCCGCCCTGGGTGGGGCGGAAGGGACTGTCAGACTCTTACTGATTAAAATCCACCCGTGTTCCTTCGGATGCCCTTTACGTTCCGGGGCCACGGTATACTGTGTTAAGAAAAACCGAACTTAAACGTCCAAAAGCGTTAGTAGGTGATGAATTTGTTTCATTATGAAGGTTAGAATGCAATCGGTGACACGCGATGCGTTCGTAAACTGTACGATAACTTATTTTCAATAGATTTAATTTATTTCTAACTTTTAATTGCCATAAGCTAGCAACTCAATATTTTTTATATAATCCTGTATTAAACTCTTATTTTAAATTTATATAGACTTGCAAGTGAACGACGCTTCCTTTATTTTTAAATCATATGGGTCCATTCTCGCCGAACTTCTTAACAAAAATAGATTAATTATGAAATTAAAGATCATAATTAAAAGATTAAACGAAATATTCAAAAGTTCCATACAAGTCGTAAGTTTCGTGTTTTAATTAAAAACAAACTTAATTGAACAGCATTAAATTGAAGGTAATTAAGTGTGTCGAAGACCCGGGACATTCTTGAGCGATAATTTAGTTGGTACCATGTTTTTATTAATAGGACATGGCAACATCGGACGAATGCTGCCAGGACAAAGGTGGCAAATTCCTACCAGACATGAGTTTATTATCATGTCCCGAAGATTTATTTGTAGTAAAAAAAAGTTCTTGACAGTTTAAATAGATATTTCAATTGAGTATTTATGGTGACGTTTTAATTTAATCTGTTTTAAATTAAATTAAAAGAAATGAACATTTCTTTATGGTTTCTGTAAGTAGTGTTGTAGCTATACTGGACCAATTGTCATGATCGATAGATTCAATTATAAACCCAATGAACATTCATTATTAGACCCATATAAAAAAATGGACGTGTTGATGTCTCGTAATTGAAAATTATGTGATTTTAATTTTGAGGCGGAATAGTTTGCTTTTCAATTATCACTGGCATAAATTATCCCGATGACAGTTCATTGTAAAAACTTTGACCACACAAGTGCGTAATTGCATCGCAGCTGGTTACAAGTCGGGGTGCAATTGTAATAACTAATGTTTGTGGATACCAATTATTTTCTACAAACGATCTAAGATAATTGTATTAAACTGCTTGACCTTATAAGGTTTTAAATGTAAATATGTCAGGTTATCGATTATGAAAAAAAAAATCTTAACAGTTGAATTATATTTTCAATTCATTAAACTATCCAAATATGGTTTTGGTAATATTTTTATGGCATTTAATGACTTTATTTACCTTTTGTAAAGGGTTGTATTATGCCAAGGCTGAACGCAGAGCCTCTCTAGTCTAGGTTCGCTGCGTTCTATGCTAATTTTAAATTTCGAAATAGAATAGAGCGAACAACGCAACCGCCCCGCCCCCGATCCGACACGATCCGATTCATCGATGACCGTGAACATCGATTCGACATTCACGTGTATTGTAATCGGATGAACATCCCTCTCACTTTTCTCGTTAACAGTTTATTATAATTTGTAATCGTTAAAAATAACTCCTATTTCATTTTCCACATTACATTGTACCACAAACATTGATATTTGTTTTAATTTCAATTCGACTATCGGACTTGAAATACATCTTCATAATTCTTAAAAAATAAAATAAGATAAAAGTTGCACTGAATTCATAAATTATTATCTACTAATTAATGAAACTGACTATATCATTTACACAATACTGGTTTACGGAAAAAAATAAGTAGATACAGTTACAAAGCTTAAGAAACAGCTGTTTTTTAATACATAATTTATTAGTATTTGGTAATAAAATGTGGCATTTTTAGCTGCGGATCAGTGTTGTGCTTGCGACAGACAGAATGACGGCTGAATGCCGAGTGTTCCATTGCCGAAGATTTTTTTTACGTAATTGACAAGCTATACATGACGGTCAACGTCAAAATGTGCAAGGTGTAACAGAAAACGCATTATTTATTAGAATCTAATATATAAAATTCTCATGTCACAGTTTTCGATGCCATACTCCTCCGAAACGGCTTGACCGATTTTGATGAAATTTTTTGTGCTTATCCGGTATCTATGAGAATCGGCCAACATCTATTTTCATCCCCCTAAATGTTAGGGGTAGTCCACCCCAATTTTTTTTTAAATTATTTGTATGGCAAAACAACGTTTGCCGGGTCAGCTTTTTTTTTTTTTTTTTTTTTTTTTTTTTTTTTTTTTTTTTTTTTTTTTAGGGTGGCAAAATCATCAAATGAGTCCTCCCGCTCTGGGTGGGGCGGGAGGGACTGTCAGACTCTTACTGACTAAAATCCACCCGTGTTCCGTCGGATGCCCTTTACGTTCCGGGGCCACGGTATCCTGGATTAAGAAAAAATCCGCGACCCCGGCAGGCATTTGGCCCCATAAGGGGCCCCGTCGGTGGCGCGTGAAACACGACGCGCCACCGACCTTGGCTTGGTACCTGGTCGGACGGCGAGCATACCCATTACTCACCGTCCGCAAGCCCGCTCCGCCGCTGTGCCCTCTGCTGTTCAGAGGGACACGCGTTGGAGCGTCCACCCGACAGGCTATTTGCATACGGGCAAAGAAACCCCTTAGGCACACAGTGCCTAGGGAGAGTTTTTGCCCGCATCCCAGGGCGCACCGGCCCGAAAAACTGGTCTTCCCCCCGGATGTATCCGAGAGGGAACTCCAGTCCACGGGCGCACGTGGAGGTTTCCTGTCTTAGCACCCCTTGCCGGGTCAGCTAGTTTAAGATAAAAAGCAATTTGTAATAGTCACACTCCTCTTTCTCAAACTTATAGTCATACTTAACTTTTTACAAATAATTATAAATTATGAAATATTTTAATGACTTTTTTTAATTTGACTCGAAAAATACCTAAAACATTTTAAGTGTCTCAGTAATTTAAGAAATTAATTTAGATGTCGATTATGAACAAATAACTTAATTTTTACACATTTAAGCCTGCATTTAGGTCCGTGATGTGTGTTCCCTGATGCGATGCGATAATTCGGTCTAGGGAGAGAATCGCTTTTGTCGAACCTCAATGAGATCTTATGATTATGAGAAGTTGCTACTTATTGCAAGAAAAAATAATCGTAATCACGCCTTAATGACGTCACTTTTTAGTAATTAGTAATTACTTAGTAATACAACAGGAAGGTAAAACTCAATAACAATACACAGTAATCGTCATAATGTAATAATACGAATTTCGGGAAAACTGTGACTGTAATGTAACGAGGACACACGTGTTTTTTTATACATGTAAAGGCTCTATGTCTTCTTCTTTGCGTGTCGATGTACTCAAATTACATCCGACCAATACGTGGCTACCCGCACAGCTCTGTCATTTAAGGCTCTATGTTATCCTTAGATATACCTTGTTTCTATAAATTAATAAATTTATAAATAAATATCGGTACTTACTTTCAGTACGCGTGGTAATTTAGATCCTCCTGTTTTCCTTTAGTTCAAAAATAACGACTTATTACTAAAACATTTTGGAAAAGTACTAATTATTTTTGCAAACTGCGTTGAACTTGGGGTGCTAAGACAGGAAACCTCCACGTGCGCCCGTGGACTGGAGTTCCCTCTCGGATACGTCCGGGGGGAAGACCAGTTTTTCGGGCCGGTGCACCCTGGGTCTCTTTGCCCGTATGCGAATAGCCTGTCGTGTGGACGCTCCAAGGCGTGTCCCTCTGATTAGCAGAGGGCACAGCGGCGGAGTGGGCTTGCGGACGGTGAGTAATGGGTAGCTAGCCAAGTAGCCGACCAAGGACCAAGCCCGGGTCGGTGGCGCGCCGTGTCGTGTTTCGCGCGTGCCTTCGGGGAGTTGTCAGCAAACTGTCGGGGCCCCTTATGGGGCCAAATGCCTGCTGGGGTCGCGGGTTTTTCTTAACACAGGATACCGTGGCCCCGGATCGTAAAGGGCATCCGAAGGAACACGGGTGGATTTTAGTCAGTAAGAGTCTGACAGTCCCTTCCGCCCCACCCAGGGCGGGAGGACTCATATGATGATTTTACCACCAAAAAAAAAACTACATTGAACTTAACGAACTAGGCTAGATAAAGATGTAAAAAATATTTTAAAATAGGCTTTTGAGCAACATGCAAATATCGTAATTGCTGCAATATAAAAAGATAGAACATTTTATATTCTTGAACGCTGATAGCTTAACCTTTAGAATACAATGCATAGATTAGCGTCTTATAAAGGAACTAAATTGCTGCAATCGTCATACTTTGCTAAACATTCTGTTATTTTTTTATCGTAGGAAGAAACTATCATGGCCATCACTAGCCTTGAGAGATGTACCTCAACCCATTGTGACTCATTCTTCATAGATAATTTTTTATATTAAAATTTGTCCCTATCGAAAATACGCCTTTTCAAATTATACAGATGTCAGCACATCAACCTACCTCAATCTGTCAATTTTTTAAAATTTATTTTTAACCTTATCACAACCTTCCAAGGTTAATGTTCGATTGGTAAAATTTGACAGATTCGGGTAGGTTGACCTGCTGGCGTCTTTACCAAGCGTTCGGTGGCTTATTTCCGTATAGGTAAATTAACTAATCAACCCAACTGGAAGTTTCTTCGCGTGTACATATTTTAAGTTCTTTTTGGTTTTTTCTTAGCACATTCTTGTTCCCACCTTCTTAGTTCACGTTTTACGTATAATAATAAATATATAATATATTGTAGCTATCGTTACTTTTTTTTTCAAAGTGCTTGCCAATTTACCAAGATGTAACAACGCGATCGGCAAATAATTCTCCAACATTACGATTTCATAATTGGACACACTAATGATATGATGTCGCCTAAATCGAGACACTAATGACTAATTAGTGAGAATTTAATGTTCAATTAATGGGCTGCCATACTGCATTATTAGATGAAAAAAAAAACATTAATTACAACATCCATTGAAGTACATTGAATCGTTTACAAAAGCAATAGAAGCTGAAATAATGCACAACGATAAATTGTATTTAAAATTACCGTTTTGAGACGAAACTACGGCGTAGTACTATTAAGTATTCTGTGACTACGGTTAATGTTCGATAGCTATAGAGAATAACTTTCGAACAATAATTTACATGCAAAGCGCATTCGAATGTCCCGACACGCAGATTATCGTAAAATAACTGTTAGATTTTTGAAAGAAACAAGTTATTTTCTCGGTGGTTAACTGGCGTTTAGCGGTATTGTATTTATATGACACACCAACATATCCCACTATACATTTGGTATCGAAAATGTGCCAGTATTTAAAGAGGGGAAATCAGTAGAAGTACGGTCGGAATTGCTAGAAAACATCTATGTAGATGTAACCATAAAAGCCTCTTGAAGCTATACCAACTTTCATTGCGCAAGCACATGGCGTGTAGTAGTGTCCTCAAGCGACAGGATATGGTTAAGCAAACGGTTAGAGTGCACACACAATATTGACTCTTCATGAGAAAGTAAAGGGACACATTGTTTATGGAGGATGTTCTTTTGACGCCCAACATGGGCCACATAGAGAACAGATTAGATTAGCCACCCTTCCGAGAGGGGCAGACAGGGAGAAGGCCTTGTCTACGGTCTGCCCCCACTAGCTGGGGCATTGAACATTTTCGTACAACCTACCTACTTACCGCTAGGTAACGGGAGGGTATTAAAATCTATCCCCTAAAGTGCGTGGAAGTAAAGTTTCGTGGTGGCATTGCGCCGTCATTTAATAACACAAAGACGCTATAACTGCTGACACCACGTTATTCATTTACAAATCCACGTAAGGAGTTGGCAGTGGCACTCGTTATTACGACATAAAAGAGTCAACAGGTGTAATTGAATACTTGGAAACAATTTCATTTCACGAAATCCAATTTGTTAACGAGTGCAGGGTCAGTTATTATTTAACGCCATTATATCGAACAAGTGCGTGCATCACTGCATAATTGTACAAGTTGGGTAAATTACGAGTCAGGCTGCGCATCCAGTTGCGAGCCAGTCATCCGAACAGCCAGTTTCGAGTCCAATGTCAAGGATACGCTCCATCGGAGAATATTCGCCAATCGATTATAAACCGTTTTCTTTATTTTTTGAAAGCATATTTTGGCACAAATTCGAGTGCAACGCAAAAACTGACTGAAGCGTAGGCGGACGAGTCGTGACAAAGGCTATATTTGCGTCACTTTTTGTGTTCACACTGTTCATTTTATGATCGATTGTTGCTAACTACAAGATAAATATTGAGTATTTGTAAAGTTATTACCACACTGTCATGGAAGCACCTTGCGAATACATTGAATAACGAAACTTACGTAATACATTGTATAATTTGGGTTAGTATCAATGGAGTTTACTTCATTATCATCAAATCAATCATCTTGATTAGGTCGACGGCTTTTTCATACACAATGGCCTATTTTTTTAATATTTTAATAAACCATGATCAAAACACACCGATAAAAGCGGCGTGTTTAATGAAAGCGTTCAGATCATTGCGTGGCAATAAAATTGTGTCCGTTACCCAGGCCAGATGTTGTCGAAAATGGTCATTTGAATCTTATAGATAATTAGTTTTGCGGCTTCTGTAATTGTTGCGCACATTTTTAAATTTGTTGCGTTTATAGTTTTTTAATTATTTCACAAAAACATTTCCTGCTGGGGTAACGTTACCCCAGCCAGACCTTTTTCTTTCTAATGGGAATATTTAAATAAATAATAGCTATAAAATTAGTTGTCTAGATGAAGTAAATGTTGTGCCTTATTTTGTATTTATTCTTTCTTCGGTTGCGAAGTTATTCGAGATTTTGCTGGGGTAACGTTTTTGGTTTTGCTAGATCTTTGAAATGGTTAAGCGGATTCTTATCATATTTTGTACATGACTTCTTAGGAATCAGTTTAAATTTGTTCTGCAATAAAAAAACCAAAATAATGCATAGCTTAAAGATTATTTCATTAAATAGAAAAACACTTCAATTGGTCCCAGCACTCTCAATAAGAAGTCTAAAGACTTACTTTAAACGTTATTTTAAAGCTTGTAACTGCCTTCAAATGTATATGAAGTTTCATTAGTATCCTGTAAGTATTTAACAAGTTATGATGATATTCAGTTCTTCACGAGCACGATCTTGATGCGCGCGGTGTTATTTGGCCACTGGATTGGATATATGAACTGAATGTTATGTCAATTATTAGTTTTTTAGTTCAGTTGTATATCAGTAAAATTTCAGCGTAGTACATTGGATAATTAATGAGATAATACGATTAAAGTCATTAGGAAGTGAATAACAGTGGTAACCCGACCAAGTTTAGGTGGTTACGAAAAAGCGAAAACGCAGAACATTATGGTACCTTCTAAAATATGTCGGATAGTGTTTCAAATTTAGTACAGACATGTACACAAGTTTAAAAAAAAAAAACTACATGATTATTAAAGATTTTTTATTGACAGGTAAAATAATCATTTAAATTGAACTTTTAAAGTATTAATGAACTTATACTTAAAAACACTCACAGATTAAAATTACAGATAGTAATTTTGCTTTTTTGAAATTTTCTATTATTTTTTATTTAAATCTATAATTTCAGTATACACAGTACACAGTTACAGTTTTTATTGAAATATACACATATTGGAATGTGTAATGATTGATACACATTTGAAACTCGAATCGTCATCTATTTGCGAGTTTATATCAACGCGAGTATTGCAACAAGGTAATCATGGATTTCTTAAAGTCTACGTGTCCAAGGAGTGTGTGGAAATAAGTAGCTACCTACCTGTTGCGGTAGTCCCGACTCCCGACATTGATAACGATAAAAATCGGTTGCTAAGTCATGAATTTCATTAATCAATTTTCTAGTCATATGTTGACAATGTATACACAAAAACCTTCCACTTGAATCAATCTATCTATTAAAAAAAACTGCTTCAGAATCCGTTGCGTAGTTTTAAAGATCTAAGCAAACAGGGACAAACAAACGGGAAGAGACTTTGTTTTATAGGCACTATAGCGAAGGATAAATATGTCGTTATCATTGTTGAAAATTCCAGTCCAGTTAATAACTAAGTACGAAAAAAAGAAAATAATAAGTAAGTTCCTAAATTCAAATATTTAAGCCTTAAAAAAAATACAGTTTTAGATAAGTACCTAACAACATGTAGGACCGTAGGTACATATTAATAATAATTTTGCTACTATTTCTGTTGTTACATTATGCAAGCTTACCTTGTTCGTGAATTCATCAAGCAGCCTGCACCATAATTATGATCATCAATAGAAGCACTCCACGTTAGCAGTAATTCGCCACACTTATTATTATATAATAGCTCTCACGCACTCGATAAATATTTGCAAAAACAGGAAACGGAACTGCCGAAGTGCACGCGCACTCTGCAAGATGAATTATGTGATTATGGAGCATGTTTAGTGCATAACGCACTAAACATGCTCCATAATCACATAATTCATGCAAACAATGTATTACACCCCTTCACCCCACCCTTCCCACGTCCCACCGAACGACATAATTATATCGGTGATTTTCGATAAGTTTGTGCAACTGGAAGATAATAATAATGTTTTCATAGTACAGATATTATTGTATTATTATTTAACAGTGTACGCGTCTGTACCGAAATTGTAAGGTGTATTATACTAAACATTTCAAAAGATAGTGTAATGTTCTGCGTTTTCGCTTTTTCGTAACCACCTAAACTTGGTCGGGTTACCACGGTCATTCACTTCCTAATGACTTTAATCGTATTATCTCATTAATTATCCAATGTACTACGCTGAAATTTTACTGATATACAACTGAACTAAAAAACTAATAATTGACATAACATTCAGTTCATATATCCAATCCAGTGGCCAAATAACACGGCGCGCATCAAGATCGTGCTCGTGAAGAACTGAATATCATCATAACTTGTTAAATACTTACAGGATACTAATGAAACTTCATATACATTTGAAGGCAGTTACAAGCTTTAAAATAACGTTTAAAGTAAGTCTTTAGACTTCTTATTGAGAGTGCTGGGACCAATTGAAGTGTTTTTCTATTTAATGAAATAACCTTTAAGCTATGCATTATTTTGGTTTTTTTATTGCAGAACAAATTTAAACTGATTCCTAAGAAGTCATGTACAAAATATGATAAGAATCCGCTTAACCATTTCAAAGATCTAGCAAAACCAAAAACGTTACCCCAGCAAAATCTCGAATAACTTCGCAACCGAAGAAAGAATAAATACAAAATAAGGCACAACATTTACTTCATCTAGACAACTAATTTTATAGCTAGTATTTATTTAAATATTCCCATTAGAAAGAAAAAGGTCTGGCTGGGGTAACGTTACCCCAGCAGGAAATGTTTTTGTGAAATAATTAAAAAACTATAAACGCAACAAATTTAAAAATGTGCGCAACAATTACAGAAGCCGCAAAACTAATTATCTATAAGATTCAAATGACCATTTTCGACAACATCTGGCCTGGGTAACGGACACAATAAAATTAATATATTTCAAGAATTTAATTGAATGTACATCTATCAAACGTGATCCTACACTAGTTTCACCTTTTTCCATCGAAGTTTAGAAAAAAACCGTTCGCGCTTGAATAAATAATTCAAATGTAACTGTAGCTTTGCATACTATTTGTAATGTTTGAATGTTATTTATTTTCTTTTGTAATAGGGTCTCAGGTTGCTTATTTTATATTCACCAGAACTTTTGTTAGTTTGTTTCGGAAAGCTATTCAAAATCTGTTCCGTCATGCGTTCAACAGTTCCTTCTGCCAATTTTCTGCGGTCACAAGCCTGCATCATCCGATATTCGAAATGCGAAACAGTAACGTTTGAAGAATTTCGGAATGCAGTCTTTTCAAAATCGAATGATAAAAACGGAGGGTGAGTTTTTAGTTGTGTCAAATTTTTGGGCAGAAGCATTCCTGCTTTCGTACTACTTCTTGCAGGGGTATCCGCTGTCCACTGTTTCTTAAAGCGGTCTTTTGATTCCTCGCACTCTTCGCTTATGTTATGCCTTCCACGATTCGAACACGAGCCAAATATGGAAGACATTATTTCTGCAAGATGCACAACGTAATTAGCCATACTGACGAGCGAAAATGATGTATTTCCATCACCGTTACGAATGCTGGGTGAGCATGCTAATCGTTCATGTCACTCGTTACCCCGGACGCACGAGCAGTCGCGTGCGCAGTGTCACTTTCCCCTGGATGGCGCCCGCGCAGCAGCGCAGGTTTCTGTTTCGAAGGCGCGCATGCGCTCTCTCGCGTGGAATGCCCGCCGCACTAGGAGATGCATTCAATGCAGGTACTTCGAAACTTCTAGAAATACGGTATAATTACTTGATCGTGTTACAAAACATGACTGGTCTTTGATTATGATCAGCAATTTATACATCAAGGCAAACCTTTCCATGTAGCAAGAGCATTTGCCTTCTTTTGGTTCAAAGAGGTACAAGTACCTGCATATTTTTAGTGTGAAAATACTTCTACACGGAAATTGAAAATGAAATTGTTAAATCCAATTGCAAAATACTGCAACAATTGATTTGGTAACATCTACAAATTTTTTAGGCCAAACTGCAACTATCGTTTTCTCGGGCCGCTGACTTCCTAGTAGACATTCGTTCTGCTCGATCATAATCTGTGCGATGCCAATTAAAGTTATATAATTCAAGCAACGCATCTGAACGCAGTTGATGAACGACCAAAACAAGGTGTTTTATGATCTGCGAACACGAAGCGTGGTGGATGCGTTGCGGGTTTGCAACTTGCGCCCACTCGTAGACTGAGTGTTTTACTTTGTTTTTTATTTAAAATCGGTTTGCTTTTTGGCCTCTATGTAGCCTAGAAGCAAAAATGAGACCTCAGATGGAGCGAGCTCAACCAGAAGAAAAGGAACTCCTGCTCACGGACGGAACACGGTAAAAACTGGTGGGCGACTACCGACAGGCGCTACGGAAAAGTACAAACAAGAGACAGACAAACGCCATCCCCTGTACAATATGGAGACGTCAAGAGGTAGACTAAGGAGTCGGAAAAGTTTCCTGTGGTCGACTAAATCAGTCAGCAATAGCACGGCTAGGGCAGCCCGAAAACATCAGTGCACTGATGTTTTCGGGCTTCCCCAGCCGTGCCTCCTCAGATATCCCCCTCCGAAACACTATGCGGAGTCTGCAGAAAAGCTTCCAGCAGGTCACCAACTGCCATGGCCTACTTGGAAAACCTTAAACCGCTTGTGAAGTCAGGTTGGTCGCTGCAAATACAATATGGTCCGGTGGGGGTACTCTGATGAATAAAAATGCGACTGCGGAACCTCATCGCAAACGATGGCCCATCTCCTAAACTGTACTCTGGGTAACTCCACCTGCACCCTTTTTTTTTTTTTTAGCGTGGTAAAAGGGGAACTGTCCGAAGCTACCACCAACGCCGTTAATGTGGCCGTTTTGGTCGAAACATATTATAATATAAAGGAATCATCGACACGACGAAGAAGAAGACCGACCGGATGGTGATCTTTTGAGTGAGCAGGTTCTTTTAAAAAATACATTGCAAGTAGATCGTCAACTGATCTTTTATCCTTTTCATACATCATACGTGTCATCCATTTTATAAAAAGTATTATGAAAAGTGCAGGTGCACTCGCTTGCAGCCGGAGAGGGTCTCGAATTAATAGTCGCACCAGTATAGGGTAACGCTAATTGAGCTGATCTCATCAAATGACGAGCCCCTTAAGGCAAAGCATTTATGAACTTCCTAATGAGGGATATTACGTTAGTGGTCAATTAGGTTTTTGCGACACAACTAACGCAAAAACCACAAGTATTAGATGGTATTGCAACCTGAAGCAATTACTGTGCATTGAAAATACCTGAACATTTTTACTTACAATGTTTGGTGTATATTTAGTATATTTTTAGTATTTATTTTTATCCCCACTTCATAATGTTAAGTGTTATTATGGGACAGTGCTGCTGGCATATGAACTTGCTAGTATTTTAACTAACTGTAGAAAGAAGATAGATAGTAAGGCAACAAGATAGAAAATAATGTAGTTTTGAATGTCTGCGCAATTTCTCGTCATCGAAAGATGTTTGGCCATTATCCAATAAGTCAACATTGTTGTTGCATATTCGCTTATTAGATTTACGTAAAAACGTGATAAAAGATCGAAAACTTGCAAGACTTAATTTACATAAATTAATTTTGTTACATGGAAATACCTACACAAATTAGCAAACTACTAATGAAACATGTGACGCAAAAATTTGTAAACATGATTTATTTATATTATAAATATATTATGTATTTTATTAAATGCTTGACCAGTTAATGTAATACATATTTCAACAAAGAAGGTCTCACCACGACATTGACTTAGTGACATAGTTGCTATAAATAAATTAGAAGTAAACATTGATCATATAGTTTTTGCACATATTGGCAGCATTTCAAACACATTACTATGAAAACAAATAGTAACTATGTATAAGTTTAATACATTTAGTTTGCTGTAATTATAGTTTTGATAAAATAAGGAGTAGCTAGACAGTTATTAACCAATTGGAGCCCCTGGCCACTTTAGAAGAATGGGACACACTCACACACCACTTGGACTATGTTAGGTATTTGACTGTTAATACAAAAATATATCTAAATATCGACTTATGTAGCTAAAAAATCATTAGAATGTAGGATGGTATAGCTAGTGTAGTGAGCTCAAAAGTTTAGAACCCCACCAGGAGTAATCTTTATGCAGTGAGGCTAATAGGAATTTAGAACCCACTAGCATTGCGGGGCCCTGGGCACTTGAGCAGTATGCCCATTAGGAAGCCAGCCCTGAGAAGTAGGTGTACTCTAGTAATAATCTAGAATAATTGAAGTGGTATCATAGATTGCAGTAAGTGGATTCCTATTGCATGATCTTGCTTGATGCATATCTGTATAGCTTAGTAATCAATGTTTACAATAAGCCAACTATAAACACAGTTGAAATTGGAAACAATTACAAATGAGCCAACATTATTGACAATTCTATACCTTTTTTATTGATGTCTATTATAATTATTACTAGGCAATACAAACCTATGTCTATCTATGGTAAGAATACACTATAACACAACCTATTTCCCTCATTAAACACTAACAAACAGCCATAGACAATAAACAGGCAGATCAATTTCATGATTTTTTTCTTTCTTTCCCATAATTAAGAGCAGATAAACACTATCTCAGTCTTGTAGTCTGCTTTTGTAAGAAATTGTAACTTGTAAAGAGGTAATAAACACATTAATAAAAAAAATGATAGCTTTATTTAGTAGATAGCTGCTGTACTTGTTGCTATAAGTGATTGATAGCGACCTACTCCGCTTTCAAAAATAATTCTCTCGATTCTGTGAGACTTTGACAACTGCAGTAATTTGGGTATAATACTATGGCCCTTTGAGGATTACATGTGTGAAGTTATGATAAGGTATTTTTGGTAGGAACTTTCTAGTGTGTTAATATCTACTTGATGCAGCAGAAAATCTTATTATTAGAAAGGTGGCATTCAAAAGATACAATATTTCCCCACACTAGAGAATTATAAGACGAGCTGGACCAAATCAATGACCAGTGGTCTACTTTTGGCTCTGGTTTTAAGAAAATGGAAGTTATAAAGAGGAGCTTTTGTCTAGTGATTGGACAATACAGGCCAGCAGTATCAGCTACAATACCAGAAAATACTCATTTTGAATTTGCTTTAAATCAAGTTTTCTCAACACCAGGCTTGTGGGCCTCGGCATGGCCTGTTGATGAATCTGAATAAGACCACCACCAAAGTAGACAATAGTCTTTTGTTTTGAATATACTCTATATTCTAGGATATGAAACCTGGAGATCCACTCTCAAAGTCGGCCAAAGAAAAAACAGGCCTGTCATGATAATTCACAACTAGACACATATTACTTGTTTTGTTATTTCCGTATTAAAATATGGCAGGAACACTTCCCCACTGTTAGACATACTCGCTTATTTTCATAATAAGTAGAGCAGTTTCACCTTAAATGTACAACATAATCAATAATAATAAATTCAATAATAAATATGATATCACTAGCATTGATAAGGATCTAGTATTCAATTACCTACATTGGCATTCGATATCCGCAGTTATTTGATAGTCCAGTTATTGAGAAACCCTGATAATGATATTCTCCTTAGTTAATCTACTGATATGAACATTTAATTACTGATTGATAATGAAATTTAATGAATTTAATTTGAATTTCATCAATAAGCAGTGAAAAATTTTTTGTAGTGTTGTAATTTTATTTGATACTTCATTTGTTTTGCAAATCTACCTTCAAGCCATCAAATAAAAAGTTCTTGAATAAATTGTATTCATTGTATTGTGGATGTCATAAACATTTAAGTTTTACATTTTATTTTTTCAGTCCGATAAAAAATAAGTATTAAGTATGAGGTATTCGTTTACTCTGCTTTTTACTTGGTGAGGCGTTGGACGTGATAAATGGAGTTAGTGTGATTAATACACAGAATCATCTAGAAGAATTTTTATAGCCATGGTTTTATTTGTTACATATTATTGCCATGTAAGTCAAGCAATGACTCATTTATTACTAATTGTGTGAACAAGACAAGCACGATTCTGCTACAAGTATGACTACACAGTACAACTAATAAATCTAGTCCTTTGCCAAACTATGACATCACAACAAAAGTTTCCAACGTTCCTCTCTACTTTCAAATGGTAGGGCAATTACAGGAACTATCATATTGCAGCCGGTTTATACCTAAATCATCTATATAAAACTAGGTACAGATGACGTCTGCTGCACCAAACATACATATATGTACTACCTACCAATAAGCAAATTAAGTGAGTACCAAACTTTACAACGAGATGTAATTACCATAGACGATAAAAATACGCGCCAAACACAACGAGATTAACAAAACAGTTGCTAGTGACCTAAATAACGCGCATTATAAGAGCAGTAATAATATACTTTCATGCATACGAGCGCAGCACGACAATATCATGCGATTTATAATGCATGTTCTGCATACTATGTAGGTTTGTTCGGATAACCGTCAAAAATATGAGCTTTGCCGCATAGAAATGCGTCTATCACGTATACCACCTCTTCACAATCTTCTTATATCTCCGAAGGCCAACTACAGTACAGTAACGCGTGCCATGTTGACCGATGTAAGCAGCTAATCTTGTGCATAGCACGTGTAAAAACTATAGCTACCTTAATGATCAGCTCGATCTCTGGCACGTCTCCGTTCGCTGTTCCATTCTCCGCAATTTCATCCGACATCGTGAACTCAAAAACACTACAATTTTTCAGAAAAAAATATTTTTTTACACTTTTCACACAACCGTCACTGTTCCAAAACACCGACAGACTGCCTCACTTCAGTTTGGTTGATTCATCAAAGATGTTTGTTGTGTGTATGACTTCATGTTGCATTTAAAACGTCAAATTATAGGTACTGAACAAAGAACTCTGAAGTTTTAGAATATTTTAAATTATACTTGTGTAGCAATCACTGAGATATCCCCATGATTTTCATTCTAACTCTGTTATTTATTAAACAATAATATGTTTTCATCAAAACAACACGATTAAAATTAATTATTATTGTTTATGGCAATTCTGAATAAAACTAGGGTTTGACGATGTTATACGATTTTAGTAGGATATTCATCTGTTCGACTAAAGTTTACAGTAAGTAAGTAATTGTATTTTCATAAAATGTGGTATACCAAAGGTGTTATAAAATATTTAAGGGCAGGACACATTCTGCCATAACAATGGCATGGATTAGGACCTAAGTAGTTTTAAACGAACACAAGTATGTAATAAAGAAGCCATTATTAAATTATAATAAGTGTATTTTTTCTAAACGTGGGTTTGTTACATGCAAAAAAGGTGTGAGTTAGTAGTGGACAGTTCGACGCTTATTATACTTAGTAACGCTGGATGCAAGTATGCAACCCGCAAATTATCAGAAATATGACACGGCAACTTTTTCAATACAAATTGAGCCTTCCGGTGAGCATCAGTAGCGGACGCTCCGTCAGAATTTTTATTACAGTGTGCGGTATCTAATACAAAATCCAGCGAGTGCCTTCCAGCGAGCATCACAATTTCTGAAATTCTAATACTAATAGTATGGTATGCGGTCGGAGCCACCTCAGCTATATTAAAATTATTACCTTTGGTACCCATTATTCTTAGCAAGTTCAGTTCAAGGCCTTGATTGCAACATGCATTACGGAATTACTGGAATAAAATCTTAAGTTTAATCGACTAAACATTCGAGCCGAACGCATTTTTAAGCTCACAGTTTTGTTAGCACAAATTTGACATTGACGTGTAGTACTTTGACAGTTGGCACTGTCAGCTGCTCTCATAGACATATTATACTAATCTAGACCGCGTTCTTCTAGTTTTTTGCCACACAAAACTGAACTTAACTGAACTATTAGATTTCCTTTTTTGTCTGGCAATAATAACGAGGGAAATCTGAGGTTAACTTTGGGGGGTGCTGTCTCCTTTCCACAATTGCCAGTAGATAAACATTGGTAGAAATGGTAGAAAATTTTATAGTTAGGGGCTTACTTAATTTATTTGTAATTCATGTTTTTTGCTACAAGCTAAATGAGTTTATAAAATTGCTTAAAATACATTTTACTATATTTTTATAATACATTGAAAATGCTTTATTTATTTACATCACATGTGTTTTGCGAGCTCTTAAACTAAAAATAAAATTCACATAGACCGTATGGGGCACAACAATTTGTACATCGACAATTATATGTATAGCAAAAAAAACGATTAAAATACAAAAACAATATAAAATTAAAAATAAATTATTACATTAACATAAAAAAATAATAATAATAACTACCCTAATCAAGTAAACCACCCCGGAACGTTCCTGGCACAAAAGACCCTAAAATACTTGCAGCATTACCACGCTGAATGGCAATTGCCAGTCTCTGCATCAGAAACATCCGGCGCGATGGTCCAAGCCATTGGTCCTAAGACGCTGACCAATTTCCCCCACGAAAACTTTAGCCTTTCACCCCCAAGCACCACACGTCTCAAACGCCACGGGAACAAACAAGTACCGTGACTGAAGGAAAGCATACTTGATATGTTTGGACGTAGCGACGGTCTCAGCCGCAGCGGAAGCGGCTAACGACGTTCGCGCCAAATGACAACTTGCGAAGGTATTGACGCACGTCCCAAATCAAGCATTGAAAATAGTAATCATTATTTTTTAATAAAGTTTTATTTGTTGTATAACTATGTGGTAGTAATTACAAATTCATTCTGACAACTCTGAAATTTGACGTATGAATTATAAATGGCGCCTTTTTGTTGTTGTTTTTAAAAACCTTATATAAAATACGTTTTAACTACGGGTCTCTTCTATTTTTATTGTGAAAATAGTAAAATGTGATGTATTAAGACATATAGGAGTCATTCATAATATTGGTTGTGACATATCATCTCACAGGTAAGGAATATTTAAGATTTTCTTACTTAACGTTGATTAATGTGACAATACTTAAGGAGTTTTGAAGACAAATCTAACTTATTCTTTCATGTCTTTGCGATGAAAACTAAGGAAAATATAATTTGAACCTACGAGTAATTAACACATTATTGCAATAGTTTATATGTTAGTTTAAGTTTTTAGTTGGACGTGACAAAAAATGTTGTGTGGAGTCTCCATTTCAAGCCAGGTTGTCTTTATGGGTCGCGGGACTCATTCCATTACCGTGACTCTGGAACGTAAAGGGCTAATGAAGGACACCGTGGATTTTAGTCAGTACAAGTCTGACAGTCCCTCCCGCCCTGCCCTGGGCGGGAGGACACTCATTTGATGATTTTACCACGCTAAAAAAAAAGGTGTCTTTATACACAACCCTACCTTTGCGAATGGGTGTAGAACCAATCCCATCCCTTCCTATTTCCTTTAATTTTAATAATCGACGTTCAAAAGTGTCTCTTTGATGGCCTAATTGGAATAAATGATTTGACTTTGACTTTTAGGGTTCCGTAACCAAAGGGTGAAAAAAACTCTATTACTTAGACTTCGCTGTCCGTCTGTCTGTCTGTCACCAAGCTGTATTTATTAACTGTGATAGATAGACAGTTAAAACTTTCACAGATGATGTATTTCTGTTGCCGCTATAACAAACTAAAACAATAGAAAAAAACAATATTTAAGGGGCTCTATAATCCCCGCGCCCGTCCGCATGGCACATGCCTGGTTCGACTGCGCAGCGTGTTCCATACGCGCCTCAAACAGCTGTCAGCAATCTGACGGCGCCCCTCTTACAGGGCCAATGCCTGCCGGATTGTCTTATCAGGTGACCCAGAACGTGAAGGGTTGTTGAAGGGACACCGTGGATTTTAGTCAGTACAAGTCTGAGAGACCCTTCACGTCTCGCTTGGCATGGGAGTACCCATTTGATTATTACACCACGATAAAAAAGAGGACCCAGAGTTTTTTGATCTTGTTTACTCGATAACGGCAACAAGTAGATGCTTCAAATCCAAATTTAATCATCAATCCATATCAGCTTTAACAATATTTTTACTTTTCCCGAAAGTTGCTCTCTCTGGTGGCACGCTTTTCGGCATGAGTACTCAGTCCAGATTGATATAATAAGTCCATGGCTACTCTTTGTCTATGCTTTCGCTTGACGTCTGACGTTTCGTGTCAGTTTCATGTCCATGTCAATATCAACTCGTCTGAAACCTCGAAACCACCACAAAACGGATTATTTCGACAACACGCAATAGTTTTGGTGAATGGGATTGCTTTCAGTTTTTAATTTGTGAGCAAAGTGTTCTCTTTAAAAGAACAAGGATGAGTGCTACTGCAGAAGCGTCAACATCAGCGCCTAAAGAGATGACGTTCGCTGAGAAACAAGCTGAACGCATGAAGAGGCTGCGATCTCTCCACTCGGCCAGAAACGAAGCAAGGACACACAACCATCAAGAAGTGGTCGCGGAAGAGGCGAGGAATAAACTACCCCCGAATTACGAGGCAAAACGGCGACAGGCAGAGTGGCTACTCGATGATCAAGCTAAGCGTGAGGAGGCAGAAAAAGCAGGTAAAGATTACGACAGAGTCAAACTACTGAACATATCCGCAACAGAGGCTGAACGACTAGAACGTAAGAAGAAGAAAAGGAATCCTGATGAAGGCTTTTCTACATATGAGCAGGCTACTATTAGACAGTACAACAGATTGGTTAAAAATATGCCAACTACTGACATGGAACAGTATGAGAAACAGAAACAAAAATATGGTGATGCCTTCTATGGAGGCCCTAATGTTATAATTCATGGGATGCATGAGGACCGTAGGGAAGCTGTTGACAAGATGGTGGATGATTTAGAGGGCCAGATTGCCAAGAGGGCCCGCTACTCAAGAAGACGTACACACAATGACGATGCAGACATTGATTACATCAATGAAAGGAATGCCAAGTTCAACAAGAAACTGGAGAGGTTCTATGGTGAACATACCGCTGAGATCAAGCAGAATTTGGAGCGTGGTACTGCTATTTAATAAGCACTGTAATCGCAAGACGCAAATGAAATGCAAAATATTGTGAATAGCTAGTAATAAAATAGTTTCCTGGCTAGGCTGCAGCCTAAACACTATTGCTGGGCCTCCCTGACAGACTGCATTTAAGTTTAGGGATATATTACCATAATTACATTATACATACGTAAAATGGAATGGTATTGAAGTCTTTGGTTGCAGTTAATTGCACAACAACCTATTCATGTGGCATGACAGTTTATGTCAACCAAAGAATAGACAAAATGTGGAAAAATTAGAAATGCAGAAAATAAATGTTTCTATTTTTCAGTTGTCTATAGGTAGTGCGGGTTGTGCCACCCTAGGACAACAAAAAAAATTGTGACTGTTTAGAAATGAGTTGGTCTATTAGTAATAGAATTGGTCTGCCATGTGTTCTGGAAATATAGAAATGACTCACTTATTGGAGCCTGTATGTTACACTTGCTAAGATTGATTAAAAATATAGCAAAACAACTTTTTAATTAAAATTTAGAATAGCATAATTTACTATTCCTTCATACATCTTTTTTATTTATAAGTACTCCTTACTATCTGTGGCACTTAGGTAACTTAAGTTTGCCTTTTTTATATGTCAATGGTTAAGTTTTAATTAAAAAGTTGTTTTGCTATAGTCCATGCTTGTTCAAGTAACCAATTGTTTATAACCATTTTTAATAAGTATTGGTATTGTTGCATTGTTAGTAGCTTTTAATAAGATCTCTAAAATTTAAGATAGTTTTAGTACCTATCTAATTTATAAATTTTATACATCTTGGAAAACAGAGGCGTCTCTAGCCCTTGTTGCGCCCGTGTGCAACCAGTACCCTGGCGCCCTCTAGTCTAGTAGGAGCGGGGTAAAATGGGGTAAAATGGAATACTAACAGTTATATTTTCAAACGGAAATTCGGATGCAAATGGTGCAATTTTAAATGGCTCAGGCGCAAAATATCGCTTTCGCAAAATGTCTCCTGGTAGTAAAATGTTTCTTTCGCAAAATGTCTCCTGGTAGTAAAATGTTTCTTTCGCAAAATGTCGCTTTCTCATAATGTCGCTTTCACAGAATGACTCTTTCTTAAAAAGTCGCTTTCTGACAATGCCTCTTTCGTGGCGGCGCGGCAGCGGTACGGTGGCGGCGCGGTAGCGACCGTATACAGTCTAGAGGTTTCATTTTGCGAAAGCGACATTTAACGCCTGAGCCCTTTTAAGAAGGAGTCATTTTGGGAATGCGACATTATGAGAAAGCGACACTTCGCGAAAGAGACACGTTACTACCAGGAGACATTTTGCGAAAGCGACATAACGTAAACATTTGGGTATTAGATGACCATAACTATGAGGCGGATTTCACCACATTGGTGGTGATTTTGTAAACGAGCTCAATATGGTAAAACTCGCATTCTAGATTATGCTATAAAATAAGACAAGAACCAGCAAATGATGTAGATAAACCAAGCCAACATTCTGGTAGATTGCATCCTATCAAGCTCATGTGCCTAGATTTTGTAAAAGTAAAACAAATAAATTAAACAAATTTCAATAACAAGTTTATTTTGATAAATGTGCCGATTAAATAAAAAATAATTATATAATTATCATAGATATTTTACAATTAAGTAAATATACTATAAAAGCGCTAAATACTTTTTATTTTAACATCAGAACCTCATGTGCAAGTAATTTTATGTATATCAAAAAAAGATACAATCAAAATGATGTTCTAGCAGCAGTTTCCAAATACTGACATTTTTAGTAGTAGGTAAGTATTTTAACAGTTTCGAAGCCAATGCAATGGGGAAGGTCGGTTGAAACTGACTGTAGATGGCGGGTCTGTAGGTCGACCAGTGTGACCAAAGAAGTCAAGATAGGTAATTTGAAAATAAAATGACATTAAATATGTAAGATATTTTTTTGGAACTAGCTTTTGCAGATCACAGGGGTGAGTTTCCAGATATTACCATTAATTTTCCTGTACGAAAATAATTAAATGTGTAACAAAAAAGAAAAATTGATATCAAACTTATGGATGGAAGTAGTTGTGGCCCTTGTGGGAGCTTGATGTTGAGTACACGATTTTAGAAAGAGAATACAATAAATCAATTCTTTTTCTTCATCATCAGCCGGAAGACGTCCACTATTGAACAAAGGCAGACCACCACGCCGAACGACAATCCGCCATTTATTGATTGTTTACTTTGGATAAAAATAAAACTTTAATTTTTAGTTAGTGATATTCAACATTGTTTTTTTTTTTCAAATTATTTGAATTATTAGGCCTGAGAAGTTAAAACTCACCCTTTATCCTTCATAAATTAAATTTTACAAAGACCTATGGGAGTAACCAAACATGTCGGTACAGATTGAATTCTTTCACCACATTTTGTCGCACATATCTCCAGTGGCGTAGCAAGACCGAATCTAGGACGGTAGCAAGACGCATAATATGCGAGGCCCTTTTCTTTCCCAAGCTATCTTGCAAAATGGTGCCTCATGCAAGCAGTGGAGGCGCTAGAACTATTTGTAGGTCATGTCAATTTGTTAGTAGAAGTTAAGTTGTACTGCTCTGCCGTTGTCGAGTTTTTTTTTCTCTGAGCGCGAGGGTCCTTCAGGTCCGAGGCCGGGGGCTAGGATCCGCTTTGCCCCCGCCAAGTACGCCACTGCATATCTCACATCACATGTGAACAGAATCGGCCGTGCGAATGACTGCTTTTTTATCGGATTAAGCCGATTCTGCTTCGGTATGTGTGATTCTCCCAAGGTAATTGTTATGGTTACTTATTTTCAATGATGAAACACTTGCACATAGGAACATGATTCTTATATATAACTTACAACAGAAAAGAAATAAGATTGCATTGCCATACATACTCATACATATAATTATGTACATTAAAATGAGCACAAGTATATTTTTATACAGAAAGAAATGCTTATTGCTTAATACATACATAATATAATGAAAAGTTCGGAGTTTCGACTAGAAATCACAGTGATTGTTTCATTAATTCAATAATTAGAACTTTATTGCTGTTCATATTGAGAAAAACAATTCCCTTTTACTTTAGCGACTGTTTAAAATGTACAAGGCTAGGACGCAAACACGCAGAGGTCGGGACGCTATTCTTTTGTAAAGTAGTCGACGAAGTCCTGCTGCGCGGGGCTTCTATTACGTTCATTAAAGAGATTACGGGGGCATTGGCTTAGCGCCTTAGCCTAGCGCTTCTGTCGCTTCCTCTGAAGCCCCTTCGAAAATAACCTGTCCGTGTCAGGATGAGGCAAAAAATACGGCACCATTCTTGGTGTTACAATTTTTTTTAATATTTCATTTATTAAAATAATATTAATATTTATTTTCAAGTATTTTTCTTATTATGTCCAGCAATGAAAGTAAACCTTATTTCATGAATCAGTTCGTAATAATATCCACCAGGATACGGTACAAAAAGCTTATTATATCATAATGTCATATAAATGATAATTTAGTTTCCTTGAAAATGCAAACCAAGTTTTTATTTTACTGCTTTTACGTTTTTTCTAGGCACTCCCTTAAAACCGCAAGAACAGTCTTTTCAGTTATATTTTTTACTTTGCATCACTGTCAATATCATAGTGATTTTTACTTTATTGACAGTAAGGTTGCTTTTCGGTTGCTGTCACTAACAAGCCTGTGAAAATTATAATGGTCTTTATTTTCTAAACATTAAGGTTGCTGTTGTGATGCAGTTTGTCAGAGGTAAAAAAAAAAAAAACTGAAAATACTACCGTTTACAGACAAAAGTATTCCAAGAATCCCTTAATACCAAATCATAATCAGTTAGCCTTCGCGCAGATTAGATGATTTTGAATTATTATAAACGTTATTCTCGCTGCCTTAAAGTACCAAGTCGCACAAACATTCAAAGAAATCTTCAGGGTGCGTTTGCGCATGCTAGCGTACACTTTAAAGTCACCACAAATAAGATTTTATATTCAATTTCAATATGAAACCTTGAGATTTATTAATAGTAACTATTTCTTATAAATATTCTTGCCCTCTGATACACTGAATACAGCGATCAAAATAGTCAACGTACAGCCACTTAATGCCAGCACATCAAGCTACTCCAATCTGTCTTTTTTTTTTTTTACAGAATTTCACCTTTATAACGAATGAAGAAGTTTCATATTCGATTGGGAAAATTTTACAGATGGGGGTAGGTTGATGTGCTAGCGCCTTTATGTAGGTATACAATAAATAGTTAGGTATTTGACATTATCTCCAGAATTCAGTCAAGCTTCAATCGACATACCAGAGCCCCTAGACTAACGGCGAGCGATAAACGTTACAGCTCAGTAACTCGTAACACATTTTTAACTTTATATCCTGGCACATAAGTTTGATAATCTATTGCAGATTACAGAGCGTTTGTCGTTCATTCCATTCGCTATCGCTTGGGCTTAGGTATTAAGTTGAAAATCTAAATAAAAAAGACTTCTGAGCGTTTACGTTTATCGCTTGTCGTTTGGCTACAGGGCCAGAAACCGCATCAGCTTAAAATTTATCACCTATTTCGTTTGTTCTCGTGTTACAAGCGAAAATATGTATAAAAGCGAGCAGACAGTCATCATTATTCTTAACATACACACCTTAAATTCTGGGAAACATGTTCCCACTGCTGGGACACAAGCCTTCTTCCTGTAAGAGGGAGATGATTCTGCCGAGGATGAAAATATTTTGAAACGGCATTCAAACATACACCTTATTGTTAGTGACTTAAAGTGCACAACAATATAAACATCCAAGTAAGCCACTGGTTGTTCAAATTGTTTCAGGCATTCCTGTTGTACTTTAGCTTATTGATTATAAAGTTCATTATTCAATGACATCAGAAAATATGTTGTTCTGCGGTCTTAGGGATTTCATGAGAGTATTAGTGAAGGTCTAAAAATATTAAAATATTGCAGATTTAGACATTATCTAGCAACCAAGCTGTTTGAGCAAAACATTTAAAGTTGATTTTAATGTTTACAAATTATTCAAAATTTTACTTTAAAATGGTAGGCTTTTAATTTTTTTTGTTTTCCGTTGTTATTCTCTTATTATTGAAGACCAGTTACAAAGCAGTGAATATATCGATTTATGACAGCTTTTAATTAATTACCTTTTTGCTACTGATATGTTTATTGCTAATGATGATACTCGGTGTCTGCAGTATATTCTTTTTAAACAAAACTGAACCTTAAAGTGAATGTGAAAAGCTACATAATTGTCTACAAATTAACAAGGCAAGATATTTTTTTAAAGGGGACAGTTTATCGACTAATTATTTGAATAATTTAGCTAATAGAAATCACATTTGCGATATAAATGCGATTTAAGTTGTATTGGCATTAAAAATATTATACTTTAGTCAAATCACAGGATTTGTTACCATTTCTACTACGACATACAATTTCATCTGTACCACTTTAATGAAAGCTACTTTTTCTATAATATATAAATACTTAGTTTTGTGTTTGCTTTACAAAACTAAATTACATTGCTAAACAAATACAGTAGAGTCTCACTAACCTGGCACTGTCATAGTCCTATGATTCACTGCCTAACAGCGTAACATGCGAGATTAATTTTTAAACATGGACTAACAGTTGAGTAATTTAATTGGAAAGCCACCGTTACAAAAAAAGTGTGGTACATGGAAAGAAAACTAATATTTATGAAACATCCGAAATGAATCGACTGATTTGAATGAATTTTATATTTGTACTAGTGGCCCGTCCCAGCTTCGCACGGGTATATTAAGAAGTGCTCGTCCGATTTTATGCAAACTTCACATAAAGCATCTACTAAATAGATCAAACAAAGCCTAAACATTTGATTTGGATAGGTGAGCCCGTTCTCGAGTTATAACATTACAACGAAAAGTGGCATTGATTTTTATTTATAAGATTTTTCACCCTCCTACCACACTTCAATGAAAAATAGTAAGACGTATGCACGGGTCAAAAATAATAATTAGGCACCCCTTTGTTTTAAATAGTGCCAGATTAGTGAGACTATCATATTTACAAGTTTTAGCAACACTAACGTAGACTGCATTCAGTTAATCTTGATACTTGTTTCTCAGAACGACACATTTTTTTTTTCACCATTTTTATTTTTAATATTTATAAATATAAAGTTAATACTTCCCTATCCACCTTAAGTGCAGCAGTGTTTAAAATGTAAATAACTTTCGAGTTATCCGCATTTGGTACAACAGAGCACTCAATGAGAACAGGAAAGAACAAAACAATGTGATCGAATAACTGGGTCTTTGGAATGTGTTAAATCAAAAAATAAAATTACTTTTTTAAAACTATAACAGTAAAAATCAGACTTTCTAATTACCAAATGCGAATATCACAGATAGGATTTGTACTACTGCACTTAAGGGTTAATCGCGTTAAACTTCATTAAAATTTAAACCCACAATATCTGTAAAACGTAAGTTGTCACGTTATGCGGGATATTGAACGATGGTAGACCATGAGTGGTGTGGAAGAAAGTCCATTTTGAAGAAGTCCAACGCGATTAAGCCTCAAAACGTACGACCAGGCGCACCTCGACCGCTTCTCATAAGACCCACGAGCGTGTTATTTCTGGAAATGAATAGCAAAGTTGAAAAAAAATAGTGAACAGTTCAAATAATTTTTCCTAACATGTTAAAATGTTACCCAGAACAACTTCCCCGCAGGCCAAACAAATATGATCTGTGCGGGAACCGAACCCGCGACACACAGCACAGCAATGAATATGTCTGCCACTGCGCCAAACGTGCCTCTGTCCTCTCAGTCACTCGGCAAATACTATTATCTGCTCTAGCTTATCGCAGAGTATTGTTTGATTGTAAATAATTTGAACATACTTACTCCGCCGACCTGGCATTAGGCGAACAGTTATTCCGTCAGGTGCCCGAACTGCATGGAAAACAAGTAATAACTATAATACAAATAAAAAATAATTGTACATATATTAAACTTATTTTTTTAAAAACGAAGTAAAACACTGCATTCCACTGCACGGCATTCTTGTTAAAATATTATTAAGAGCGAAAACACAACTTACCTTGATATTTGTTTGAATTAATGTCTTCAAATATAAAAGAAACAGGTTTTTTTACGTGTTTTTTGCCTTTTAAATATTCAAATGTGCGCATCAAGCTATCATAATTCGTCATAGAATTCCAGAAAAATCTATAGGTTTATGATATTTAGTATCTAGACAAATTAGTTTGTTGGCAAAGTACACGTAAACTTCATGAAAGTATTTAATAGGATTAACAAGCATCACAAAGAAAAATCAACATCTGATAATAAACATCTTATTTATTCTCTCATATACTATAAAAAATGGATCACAATTTAATTACACCTATTTAATAACAAAGTACGCCTAAAATTCAAGTCACAACAATATATATTTCAAATATCTAAGTTTATTTGTGCAGTGCGAACATTTTAATATTATTTTTTTCTAAAAATGTATAACTTGATATTTTTTATTAAAATTAGTAAGGCCGATAATTTATCACAATGATTGGAAACGCTCAAATGAATAGGAAGTTCATAACAATTAGAAAGTTGATCATTAACATTATTAAAATTTTCATTTAATTAAACTTGAATTGGTAAATAAAAGTAGTATAACAAGTCTTGATCATTTAAAAATGTAAAAGGTATAATTAATATTATTTAAAAATTAATGATTGCACTATAGACCGGGTAAGTACTACCTGACTTTGGTGTTCTCATGTGACTTGAATTATCATCTAAGCCTATGGATAGTGAAGTGAAAGACTTACTATTAGTTTATTCAATAATGGAAAGACCCTACGCCTATCACAGTTAAATTCGAATATACACAACAAATATACCTGTCTGATTTATTAATATTAATTAACCATTAGTCCACTATAGTTATTGCTAGAATTTTATAAGGGCCTGTGCATATGGGCTTGTGTTAGCCACATTTTAACCTTCTGGCTTTTGGCCATTCTGCCAAAACAACAAATGCCATTTTTATTAGTGATTTCGTTATCATGAATACTGAGCAAGATAATTTGAGCAAAAACGAAGGAAACGGCGAATGTTTTTTTTTTCCAAAGGCAATAAATATTATTTATGATACATTTTTGGCAAGGCGCAATATAATAGTCTTTTAACGAGATCCTGTGATGTCCCACCGTTTGACCAGTCAACAAGTGATGTTTAGTCTGCCTAATAAAATTTAATTAAGTAAAACAATAAATACATCTCATCTAATATAAAATCTAATAATTTCTTTGTACCTACCTAAACGATAAATATATTTTACAAAATCTCTTTAAAGACGGTTATCAAACAATAAACAAAAACACAGTGTTTGACCAGAAAAGTTATTGCGTCCTTTTAGATACGATTCTTAGCTTTGGACATTTGCCTGAACCAGTCTTGCTTCGTATGGGGCCTAACAGGTCTAAAACTATCTTCCAAGCAGAGGACTTACCACGAGCTCTTAATGCGATCCAGTTTAGGCTGTGGGAAAGAGTCAGAGCTATACAAGTCGTCTAGCGCCATCTCTTTCCCACAGCCTAAACTGGATCGTGTTAAGAGTTCATGGTAGGCCACCAGGAACGAACCATACCCACTCAAAAAATTTCACTGAAATGGGATGGGTGGTTTGGGAGATCAGTAATACCAAGGCAACATTTTTTAAACAAACGTTGTAATTTTATTTATTTAGAAGAGCAAATCATAATCCTTTATTCGACTGCTCATCTAAAAAAACAAAGCAAAGCAATTGGCATGAGAAAATTATGAAATAGATAAAAAATAATTCTACTACGTTGCGTCACGGTTCATAACAATTGCCATAATGTTGTTACACAACTGGCGTAGACTAACGACATATACATACTTAATTCAACAACCAATGAGTCACAAGGCAGAGAGAAAGAAGTCGCGGCTGCGTTAGGAAACTATTCGACACATATGGAAAGCACGTACCTACAAAAGTAACGTTCGCAACTGCGAAAACAACCCTTATTGCTACGACTTAAAGGTGCCGACAAAAACGTGCAGTTATGATCGAGAAATATTCAAAGATTTCCGGTACTTTATCTAAACTAGCGATATCTTATACCCGAAGATTCGGAAAGATAAGTTATGTATATGTTACATTAGTTTGATTTCATTCTGTATGATAAGAGTATAGACAATTAGGTAATTTGTTGTTTGTCTGGTTGAGGGAGGAAAGGAGCCGCAAGTTTTAAAGGTTTTTCAGAAAGACGAAGAGGAAAATTTTCAATTCTGAGGAAGCAAAACGATAATGGAAATCGACAAACAAAAGAATACAACGAGGATGCCTGACAATGGTAATAACGGTGATGTTGACGAAAGACCTGCGTATTAAAAAATCATCACAACGCAGGCACAAATCAAAGAGAAAAGTATCGAAAACTGATAGTGAGTCACTTCCTCGAAGTCACTATTGTTTATTATGTATGTTCAAGCATGCGATCTGTTTATTATTGCAAGTAGCTTTGTTGAATCGTATCCACTAATACCGCGAACTAGTCTAGTATTAATCACAGTCTATCAAGTACACGTGTGTAGTTGTTGGATAACCTTCCATATTTGTTTGATTTCTCAGTATTTTACACGAGAATAAGTCGTATATTAATCCAGTCACATATAAAAAATACGAACACACATGCGAGGATCATATTTGTTCATTTATACTTAGAACAGAAAACTTACAAAAATGTCCGTAATTTACAATGCTGCCGATTGCTGCATTTTCTGCTCCGCGTATAAGTGAATAGCGAAACATAAGACAAATATGATTCTTAAAAATAAAAGGAAAAATATAAATCGAGATGCGAAATTACCAACAGAAGGGCCATAGTTCATCACATCGTTGGTATTTTCATTGTTAATAATAAAGTTTGCATTCCAACAGTAACATGCTGGGTGAGTCTTAAGCACAACACTGTTCATATTAGCCTCAAGTCTGGACACTTCAAACGCACACGAGTTTATAAAGTTTTAAACACTGATACACTCAAGCACTGTTTTAACACTATAGGCACTGAATAAGGCAAAATGAGGAACTAGGTAGCGTCCTGTGCAGTCGCCGTGATGGCGGACAGGACTAGCACTAGGCTGACTGAGTCTGTGTTAGTGAATGGGGGAGGTCTTCGAGCGAGGCCGAGCCGGTGGCCGCCCCTCGTCGGTTTCTATCCCGGAAAGAGCCGAAGCCCGAGTCGTGAGTCCTAGGGGGGGACGTACCTACGAATATCCGCGGCATGTCGCACTCCTCGCACTTGTCGAGGAGCGGGTGGTTCCTGAACGTGCACATGTGGCACTGCCAGGAGGACGAGGGTCGCTGCCCCGTGTAGATGTTGCTGTAGAAATTCCCGGCGTCGTCCGGCTCTGGAATTTATTAAGGGTAAAGATGTGAGATCGTTAGCCCTTAATGGTGTTAATTGTAGCTTCAGTCTCCCATCCCGATTCATTGCGCTACTCGCCCGTGGAGCTTTGAGTATTAACTGAAAGTAGGCAAGATATTGTTCAATTAGCCCAATACCCAAGCCTAGTTACGAACCACCATCCACCAACCAAGCCAACAACCGTCTTAGCTTACGTGATGCCTATGGGAATGTAGTCGTTGCGTCCAGCTGCGAAAGACAAAGGAAGTAAGGAAAGGCCCCACTCTCATGTTCTGTTCGATCGAGATGAAAAAGTTTAATAAGGTTTTAAAAAATATCTTCCATGATAAGACTTCGTGGAATTGCGGCGGATAAAGTGCGATTGGCTCGCCCCCTATTGCATAACAAACAAGCGTTATCAGTAATGCGATAGTTTACTACGTTTATTTTTCCTGCGTGCTTTAATGTCAAATATATTTTACGCCGTCGTTCGAATTTATACACATGGTACAAGTTCCTACTAATGATTCTTGTTTACAAACGGCGAGTTCTCTCGAGCAGTTTTGTCGACAGCAATGTGATGGAACCTCTATTTAAAACTTCTCTACTTAATAACTTTATGGACGTAAATGAGAAAGCCATTGATGTTACGATATAACCCCTTCGTTTTAGGACAACACAGAAGCAGTCAAAAATAAGATATTGATCCATACCATGTCCAGACATCTCCAGTCGTTTCGCCAGGGTGCCGCATTGATTCCGCAGCCTTTCGACCTCATCGCGTAGCCTTTGTGTTGCTGACACGGTTGGCGCTGGTCCCGCCAGGATCCGCGTTTCCATTGTCAGCTGATTTAGACGGCCCTTCTCCTGAGCTAACGCCATGGCAAGGCGTTCCAGCCTTTCTTTCTGACGCTCGATTAAGGCACGATCTAGAAATTGTAGACGAAAGATTAGGAATGATATTGGATCGTCACTTATCGATCGAATCATAGGAAGGTATTTAATTTCTCCAGAAGGTATTTAACCAGCTCTGACTGGCCAACGACGAGTTTTGGTTGTCTGTAGCCTCTGTAGGCAAAAACCTAAACATCGTGGAAAATAAAAGCAATACTAATCTATCTTCTGGCCATTGAAACTATGATATGTGATTTCCTGGTGATTTCACATTCTAAATGCATTATTTGTACAATTTGCAATTCATGACATGTCGAGATGTGACATGATGACATGTTCTATTCCGAAAACATACAGGATTTCAAACGTAAAATGAAAAAAAAAAAACAGAGTTATCTATGAGATTGTCCAAACAAACTCAAAGACTTCTCACCTGCCGACGAATTGCTTGCACAATAAGAGCATACAAATTGTACATCTACGCTTCTCGTACTAATTGTCACAGGTAAATATTTTTTCAGAGCTTTCGTGTCAAAACAACGGCGCATCGTGTTTTTTATTTCTAATAAAAATATTATACTGTTGCTATTGACCTACTCCAATTTATTTTGTTGTCAAATACTGCCTCGTGTGTGTAGTGGTCGTAGGTCCGACCTCTGAGATAGAGGTTGTGGGTTCGATTCCCAGGTCGGGTTCAGTGCTATCGGGGTTTCCCATATCGGACACCTCACTAACAGTCACGGAGCCAGGATTTGTGTTCTGTTGTTGAAAAGGCTCATCCACTATATGTATAGGACTTAATGGCGAATTGTGTGTGTAAATTAGGTACACCTCTGACTTATCCTTGGGGAACTACAAACAAGCTGTTATGTTATATTCATCAAGAGAGTGTAGCAATAGTTTAGGTGAAATAGTGTTTACGACGAATGTGTCGTGGAAAAGAGGTGACAACATAGCCACTTGATGCATAAGGGTGCTCCCACATTTATCGAAGCGGAATCGGCTTAAGCCGGTCAAGAAAACCTTTATGCCCACGTAATAAGGGTGTTACTAATGCCATTCGCATTGGATCGCGTCGTCCGAATGGCATTAGTAACACCCTTATTACGTGGGCATAAAGGTTTTCTTGACCGGCTTAAGCCGATTCCGCGTAGATAAATGTGGGAGCACCCTTATTATGTACCTGCTACCTGGTGATAATTATCTCAAATATTATGGCTTGGTCAAATCATGGCAGACACAAAAAATCCCCGCAAGTAGTGAGCTAGCGGTTCATGATTTGAATTTGTAATTAGCAACTTGTTTTGAAGCAGGTCACCACAGAACCAAATACCTTTTTTCCTCAAATGACTCTGGCAATTTGCTTTATACCTACTTAGTTATTTTTATTGATATGTCTCCTTGTATTTCTCTAATATTTATGATAATTAGGTAATAATGACTAATAGTAGGAAAAAATTGCATTTTTATAATTTTATTTATCTATCAAAATAGTCATTCAATTATCTCCTATAAATAGATTATTACTGATTCATGTATTACAGCTTAGCATGATTATTTATCAATTTCTTTTCTGATTCATATTACATTTTTTTTTGTAGCAAATAAAAACCAGTTAAAACCAGATCAATTATTAATTATCTGGATAGTTGGATTAGTTGCCAAAAGCCTTGGTTAACATCTGAGGAAACTCTCATTGGCAGTTGAATAAGCCCAGATTGATTCAGATACAGCTTGGCAAAAAACAGTAGAAAACCGGAAGTCGCCACTGTCCTCACGTTACCAGCACTTTGAATGATTTTATTTTATTTATTTTCACTTATTAGGTTAGTTTTATGGCACAATAATAAATCTAACAAACCTGCGTCTTTGTTCACATCAAATATCAAATATTTTAAAACGTTGTCAGCAAATAAAAAGATTAGTTCCGTTTCAAGACGTTCTGGCCAAGCTGTAGCAGTATGTACTTTTTGACAAGGACTCCCTACACTTTTAGATGTCAATGACATTAAACATTTTCCCAATGTTATCCTGTGCTGATCCTAGTCAATCCCGACATCTGACATTAAGATACTTGACTATAAACCAGAATTGAATTATGGGCATCATAATTTTTTTTATTCTTGTATCTTTATTTCAATTTATTAGGGGTTGGCCATTGATATACAAAAATAAATTAATGGGGATGGCACAGGTGTCATAGAGAACAACTACAATCTCATAATCCTATCAATGTGTGGGTTATGGTATAAAAATAATTATTTAGAACTCACCAACAGTTATTGATCCAGGAGGTTCAGGGGCAGCTCTGCTGGGTCTTGGTGACTCGATGCGGGAGGGTTGCGGGGGTGGAGGTGGTGCTTTACGCCTCACGCCAGGTGGCCGCGCTGTGCTGGGGCTCACTGTCACCGTCACATGGCCCTCAAATCCCCCATCCTCTTCCCTAGTATCCCTCACAGGACTAGCCATATTTGAAGTTGGTGTACAAACAGTTAAATTCACAGATGTAATAGCTCTAGGACTATCATAATCTTCTAACCAAGGATCGCCATAAGCACGACTCAAGTCCATATGACAATTGACATTCACTGACAAATTCAAGGGGTAACCCCTTTCTGGTCGGAAAGATGTATTTGTTTTAGACTCCTTTGTAGGCTCTTTTAACACAGATGGTGCTGGTGATACAGTCCTACAAGTATCAGCCTCTGGTTCCTTTAATGTCTGTTTAAATGCAATATCTGGATTTGGTTTAATGAAATCTAATGTGTTTGGCCGTTTTGGCTTCTCCTGTGGGCTCACTTGTTTCGGTTGTGGCTCCTCCTTTTTGATAGTTTTTTTCTTTTCTTTCCCCTTTTCTAATCTTTCAGGTAAGTTGTTTTGAATTTTATGACTCTTTGAAATCTTGTAGTTAGTGCTCTCTGGTTGATCTAGTTCCTTTTCCTTTTGTTCTTGTTGAGGAGATATTACTTTATCCTCTTGTGATGGTTCAACTTTTTCCTCTTTCAAGTTCTCATTAGTTAGTTCCAAGTCGCTGGGAGACTCGACAGCACTGTACTTTGCAAAGCAGTTATCAATGTTTATTACAGTGACTGGGGACACATTGTTGTTTCTTCTTATGATTTCCTCATTTTTAGTTTCAACAATATTTTGATTGGCATCAGTGTTCAATTTTTTTGGTTGTTCAGGTGTATCAGTGACAGAGCTCAGTATTGCCTTCTGTGGCTCATCGCAAGTGACAGATTTGAGTGCTGTGGACTTGACAGCTTCATGCTTCACTATGGGCTGGTTGCGGCACTTGATGGGCAGGTTGAGCCTGAGTTCATTGAGCTGGCGCGCGGCTGCCGACGAGGAGGCATGGTAGGCATGCGTTAGGGAGGCCTTGACTTCACTGTGGAGGTGCTTCTCGCAGGCTTGTTTATCGTGACAGTACAGTTCGATCGTGTTTGACACAACATGATCAGGTACTCCAGGAAACTTCTGTTTAAGCTCATGAAACAATTGCATAAGCGATATATTGGTGCATGCGCACGGTGCAGGGCTCGCTGCGCTCTCAGAGGGGGCAGACATCGCCGCCCATCCTAGCGCAAGCCCACCGCTTCGCCGCGAATACTCTCCTTACGGGAGCGCCACAAATCTTTTGCCACTCACCGGTGAAAACAATAAAACATTTTATTACCTAATTTGCACTGTAAATAACGTCTTGTCTATTTTGTGACGTCACAATCCCAAAAATCACGATTCTGGACAGTTACGTATACATACCCGAGTCTTTGCGCCAGTGACCATTCATGCTATGTTAATCCCGACGGCACACACATGACGAAAAAGAGCACATACCGAGACAAGGCTGAATTTTTATATCTTTTGTTATCATACCAAAGCTTGATATTTCGTGAAATTGCAACATACGGGTGAGATGATGGTAAGCACAATTATTTTAACACAATACAACTTATATGATTTATGCCTTTTACAGTGAGACGGAAAACACCTACAAAGTACAAAGGCAATAATTATTGCACCCAAAAATAAATTACGAAAATTGCACGACTTGTCAATCCGATTCTGCCATTTTGGCCATAGACAAAAGAAAATATTTTTCTGTCTGCTTATCTGCTAGCTCATGGCTAGCTGCCATTTGACCACCATTGGCTAACCATGGAACTATTATGTACTAAAAATGCCCAACTAATTTATTGTCTTGCGATAATTTTATTATTGAAAAAAAAAAACATATTTTAATTCCAACGCAAGCAAGTGAATTGTCTTTTTGCGCGCGGTGTGGTGCTCTGAGGGGGAGGCCTATGTTCAGCAGTGGACGTCTTCTAGCTGATGATGATTACGATGATGAATGTCAAAGTCAAATCATTTATTTCATCGATTTTAGGCCATCGAATGAAGTAAATAGTACGAAAGGATGAAGGAACAAATGAATTTTTAAATAAATAAACATTCGGTAACGCCGACAAACACTAGTGACATCTGTTGCAGATGTAAGCCTTTACTAATACTGCTAGTTGGTGTTTATTCTGATATTATTCATATTTCTCCATCTTCCAGACTCTTAAAAGTTGGTGTTTTCAAAGTATAAACGTTTATATAGTGAATGCTTTGAATTTTTATAAGGTGGTGGATTTAATTATTCCACGGGAGAGCCAAAGTCCATGGTCATCAAAATCAAAAGTTCAAAACATCATGTTTTGTCTGTCAAAAATAATGACAGCTGTCAACTACCATTCCATTTCCAATCTGACCATCTGACTGATTGATTAGTGATTATTCTGGTTGTTTTGGTACCTATTGGTATTATCCAAGTATTATCAGACAGTTAATTGAATCATTCATAATAAAATGGTCGACGACTTAAGGAAATATCTAAACCATCTACTGGAGAAGTAAGTATACCTGTGCTGTGCTATTCGTAATTTCATGAGAAATGACAAAATATGACTGGAACATTGTATTTCACTGTTTTTAGAGTGAATGGGCTTCACTGTATCCTCATTACTGATCGTGATGGCGTGCCTTTAGTTCGGGCAGTCACGGAGAGGGCTCCACAGTTAGCTTTACGGCCTAACTTCATATCCACATTCGGAATGGCTACGGATCAGGCGAGCAAACTCGGCCTTGGGAGAAACAAAACAATAATATCGATGTACTCTAGTTATCAAGTAAGTGCATACGCAATACTTTCTTAATCTTGATAATTAAATGTTTATTGTCCCCTGCAGCAAATACACTAACTCAAAACTACTTATTACTGTACTAATCAGTACTTCTAGCTTACTAAACAATATGGATGTATATATATCAAAGATAATGTGCCTCTTTTACAAAGATGGAACTACAAATAAGTATGATTATTTGAATAGCAGGCTCCTATAGAAATCAATTTTATTACTTGAAGCAACTAGAATAAGATTTATATTGTCACTAGCTGACCCGGCAAACGTTGTTTTGCCATATAAATAATTAAAAAAAAATTTAGGTGTGGACTACCCCTAACATTTAGGGTGATGAAAAATTGTTAGTGGGGTAACTCTCGTCCCACTAACGTGCAGAGCGCGTAGACAGTACGAATTTATTGGAAATATACGGTATTTGAATAAAAACAAGTTTAGATGAAACTTTAGTTGGGTTTTATTCACGTTGACACATTTTGAGTGACAAGAGAAAATAAATGACAAAACACAAGTAGAAAAATAAACTTACAAAGAACAAAAAGGTCAATATAAAAAGTAAATACTCTTTTCATTCTAACACTCCTCCTTAAGTTCATTTCTCTACTTTTATCCATCACACAATTACACAACACCCATACTATGAGCACACCACTTAAACTTCCCTTTTAACAAAGGTTTCGTCAAAGCATCTGCAATCATATGAGCTGTCTCTAGATACTCAAGAACAATATGTTCATTCTCGACAGCCTCCCTTATGAAATGGTGTCGCACATCTATGTGTTTTGTGCGTTGGTGGTGTACAGGGTTCTCTGCAATGGCCACAGCAGATTGGCTATCACTGAAAATTTTCATTGGCATCTCAGTTTGACCAGTGACCTCTGAGTACAATCTTTTTATGAATATTGCCTCCCTAGCAGCTTCAGATATTGCTATATATTCCGCTTCCGCTGTGGATAGAGCAACCGTCCTTTGTTTTCTGCTTTCCCATGTGATTGCAGCTCCCATATGCATAAAAACCATACCCGAGTATGACCTCCTATCATAACAAGAGGCATGACTTGCATCTGCGTAACCCTGCACTTTACTTTTTCCTGTTCTCTTGTACTGTAGACCAAGGCTTTTAGTACCCTTCAAATATCTTAGCACTCGTTTAGCAGCTATCCAGTGTTCCTCAGCATAGCAGGTATTGAATTGGCTAAGATAATTAACTGAATGTGCAATATCTGGTCTCGTACACACAGATAAGTACATCAGCGAACCAATTAAATTCTGATATGGAATCGTTGAATCAGGTTTGTGTTCAGATCCAGGTTTCTCTAACTTTTGACCAGGAACTGATGGTGTTGATGCAACTTTGCAGTCAGTCATCCCAAAAACTTTCAACATTTTGTTGACATACTTCTCTTGATCAACTTTGATTCCAATATCGTTCTGTGTTATGTGCATTCCCAGAATATCCTCTGCCTTCCCAAGATCCTTCATTTCAAATTTTGTCATGAGGTCTCTTTTGACTTTGCTCAGCTCTTCACGATCATTCCAAAATATCAGCATATCATCCACATACACTGCTAAAATGATGATCTTCTCGCCCTGGGATCTCGTGTATATGCACGGTTCATTTATACATCGTTTAAATTTTAACTGTAACAACTCATTGTTCAGCTTATTGTTCCATGCTCTAGGGGCTTGTTTTAGTCCGTAAAGTGAACGTTTAAGTAGACACACATAGTCTTCTTTTCCTTTTTCATGAAAACCTTCTGGTTGTTTCATGTATACATTTTCCTTTAAAACTCCATTCAGGAACGCAGTTTTTACGTCCATTTGGTCTATATTTAAGCCTTTTTGTGCTGCTATTCCCAGGAGGACTCTTAATGAGCTATGTCTCACCACGGGGGAGAATGTCTCGTCGTAATCGATGCCACATCTCTGGCTAAAACCTCTGGCAACAAGTCGAGCTTTGTATCTTTGTTTATTTCCCGGCTCTTGTTTGATTCTAAATAACCATTTTGAATCTACTATGTTGCTCGCTTGTTCAGGTTTTACCAAAATCCAGGTATTATTCTTCTTTAAAGCATCAATCTCCTCCTGAATTGCTGCTCTCCATTCTCTACTATCAGGTCTTGATAGTGCTTCTTGAACTGTTAAAGGATCCAGTTCTGATTCTGTAGCTTGATACAGCAAATAATCCGGGAACTGTTTGGGTTTTCTAGCTCTAAGTGGATACCTCCGTTCTACTTCTTGAGGTTGATCATTGACAGATAAGTCAGGCTCACAGTCTAGAAACTCCTCTTGAGTTTCATCATTGACAGTTGACTCAGGTTCAGAGATTGGACTGTGTACTCCAGACATGTCTTCATGAGTATCCAATTGTTCCACCTCTTGAGGCTGATCATCCATAGTCATATCAATCTCAAGACCTTGAGGAACACAAACTTCTTCAGGAATATAAGTTTGTTCCACCTCTGGAATCAATATTTTATGTTCAGTCTGTTTCTCCATTCGTTTATCTGTCTCTGTTTCTTGAGCTTCTATAAACACAACATCCCTAGCCTTATAAAGTCGATGCGATTTTGTATCAACTAATCGATAGCCTTTGGAATCTTCACAGTATCCAACTAGAGTTAACTCCATGCTTTTTGAATCCAGCTTCTTTCTCTTTTGGTTAGGTATGTGCATATACGCCTTGCTCCCAAAAACTCTAATAAAACTGAGATCAACTTTCTTGCCTGACCACGCTTCCTCAGGAGTTTTTCCTCTGACGGCAATGGTCGGTGATCTATTTTTCAAGAAAACAGATGTATGCACTGCTTCCGCCCAATAAGCCTTCGATAAATTTCCTTCCTCGAGCATACTTCTCGCCTTCTCGATGATAGTCCTGTTAGCTCTTTCGGCTACTCCATTTTGTTGCGGTGTATAATCTATCGTGACTTGATGTTGAATTCCATTTTTCTTCAGAAAATCATCCATCTGTTTATTGACGAACTCGGTTCCATTATCAGTGCGCAGAATTTTAATCTTTCTGCCGCATTGATTCTCGGCAAATGCCTTAAAATTTGCAAATTTTTCAAAAACTTCACTCTTTTGTTTCAAAAAATGTACAAATGTTTTCCGTGTAAAATCGTCAATAAATGTCAAAAAATATTTATACCCGCTAATAGAAGGTATATGCATAGGTCCGCATAAATCTGAATGCACTAGACCTAATGCTTCCTTAGCTCTCGTCGCAACAACACCCTTGCGAAACGGTTGTTTTGTTTGTTTTCCCATAATGCAGGATACGCACTCCAGTTTAGAAGAAGTATTAGGAAAACTCACCCCTATCGCCATCATATCTCTAAGAAGTTTGAGATTGTGCATACCAAGATGTCCCATCCTGCGATGCCATAGCCTCTGCTTGTCGCAATCCGTTGTTGCCAGTGCAGAACCCTGTGAACAGCACTTAATTTTATAGATGCCTCGTTCTTCCACACCTTTCACAACAGCCTTGCCTTGCACCTCACACTCATTCTTCTTGTAGATGTCGCATCCTTTCTCTGTAAATACTATCACGTGACCCTTTCTCGCAATCGCATTCACACTTAACAAATTAGAAGCTAACTTAGGTACATACGTCACATTATTTATTGTTAATTTTGCTGACTCTACTACTACCGTACCTTCACCTTCACCATATACTTCATTACCATCTGCACAGATCACTCTCAAAGACTTGGAAGTATCCTTCAAGCTTCCTCTAAACCAAGCCTTGTGATTCGTCATGTGCGTCGACGCGCCAGAATCGATGATCCAGTCTCCTGTTTGCGTTGACGGCGACGGCGTACCCAATGCGAAGGCTTGTAAAGCTTCTTCATTCCCTTTTGGGTTATCAGGACAATCCTTAACTTTGTGTGGTCCATCACAAATAAAGCATTTAATTTTATATTTATTCTTCTTGGGTTTGGTTTTACCCTTATGCTTATTTGAAAGTAATGCTGATGTTTGTTGGCTCGCACTTGAGCTTGCTGAATAGTTATCTTCCATTTGATAGAGCTTCGTCTTTACATAGTCCGTAGTCAGTACCACATTACTATTTTCTATGGCTAATCTCATTGGTTGGAATTCTGCCGTGAGACCTTGTAGAAGTAAAGCAGCCAACAGTTCATCATCTACTTCTTTTCCTAAGTCTTGCAGTTCCTGAGATACCATCATCACCGATGTCACGTACTCCCTCACAGTTGGGAATTGTTCCAGCTTCATGCTTACTAATTTTGATAGTAATCGGCAACGATTATTGAGACCTTTGTCTTCGAACGCATTTCTTAATGCTTCCCAAGCACCTTTAGCCGTTGTAGATTTACGTACATGCACCAAACAATGAGGTTTCACCATCAAGCAAATCTTAGCTCTAGCTCTTTGGTCCTTTTTTGTACCCTGCATGTCGGCTATTACTGGCGTGACACTTGTATACTCCCACAAGTCGTCGTGTACCAAATGCATCTCCATAAGAAATTTCCATGTTGTATAGTTACTACTGCCATCTAATTTCTCCATAGAAAAGGTACCACTACCAGACCCACCTTCTAAATGTGCCATTGTCGAGTTCTGCTCTCTTTGCATACTCCCGTTACCAACATTTCCTTGTAAGTCCTGGGCATGTCCTGTTGCTGGGCCCATAACCTGTTAGTGGGGTAACTCTCGTCCCACTAACGTGCAGAGCGCGTAGACAGTACGAATTTATTGGAAATATACGGTATTTGAATAAAAACAAGTTTAGATGAAACTTTAGTTGGGTTTTATTCACGTTGACACATTTTGAGTGACAAGAGAAAATAAATGACAAAACACAAGTAGAAAAATAAACTTACAAAGAACAAAAAGGTCAATATAAAAAGTAAATACTCTTTTCATTCTAACAAAAATAGATGTTGGCCGATTCACATAGATACCGGATAAGCACAAAAAATTTCATCAAAATCGGTCAAGCCGTTTCGGAGGAGTATGGCAACGAAAACTGTGACACGAGAATTTTATATATTAGATTTTGTGATTTAGTGTACTCTAATGTCACTTGTTTACATACTAAAAGACTATGTTTTTGACACAGACACAGTAAGGAAGGCAAAATACAAAATTTACTCTAGACCTTCACTGTAAATCTACTGTTTATTAAATAAATCTATTTATTTTAGGTTCTTCCATATTAAAATTACAATTACGAAAAACAAAATGATAATAATGTTTTGGTTTTTTCATTCGGACGTACGGAACCAATTAAATTATAATCTTTTTGTTACAGGTGATACAAATGAACAAACTTCCTCTAGTGATCACATTTATTGGTAGCGACAACTGCAATACTGGCCATATATTGTCCTTGGAAAGCCAAATCGAGCCGTTCCTTACGGACTTAGCAGCAGTGGTGGCAGATGCACCATAAGTTAAGTCAGTTTAAAGTAAGATTGAATCCCCTTTATTTTTATAAAACATGGTTCAATAATTTTCGTATAAGTTTAAACTGTGTTTAAGTGTCAGCCTTTGCAGTCAGTATAGCATTGTTGGAGAATTAATATTATTACAACCCTAAACATAATTATTACTACGGAAAGCAAATGTATTTTTTCTGCAGCTATATTATTCCATATTTAAATTAATTGCTAGAATTATTGTTTTAGTAAAATAGTCACTATTCATCCAACTATTATCGCTTAGTCTAATAATATAGGATGCTTTTTTATGAAAGAAATTTGATTTGATTCCTGGCTCAGCTCAGGCAGATGCTTTTTAAATTTTCTGTTGTGCTATGGCATTTATGGCTTAAAATTAAATATGATTTGATACAATTTTCAATTAGCATATAAAGCCTTTGTCAGAATTGAACCAGCCATATCAACAGTTCAGATGTACTGACCACATTTGACTTCTAGCTAGCAAATTAAATTCTACACTTACACACATTATTTTTTTTTTGTAAAGAAACGCAAAAATTATTTAAGTTAAATTAAATGTATCAAACATAAAACAAATTGAGCAATGTACGTATAATGAGTTGATCATTATACATTTCTTAACTGTTTTTCTTTTTTTTTTAAAGAAATAAAATTTGTTTAATAAAATTGTTACTGAAAAGTAAAAAAAAATATGTTGTAATATTAAAATATACATAAATATGAAAACATAATTATCATAAAGACACAAAAAAGCCTGTTAACTAAAAAAAAAACATTTATTTATGGTTTTCATTATCACAGACTGAATTTTACTAAAATTCATCTAGTTCCTTTTTATAAAATAATTTCAAGTTATAAAAAATATATTTATAGTATTATGTATTACTTAAGTAATTGTATATACCTAAATATTAATACTTTTATATTATAATGATTAGTATTTAAAATAAGCAGAAATAAAAGCCAAATTTATATTTCTATGCACATTTTATTTACACTCACACTTTGATTCATCAAATAATTTATTTATTAGGCTGGTAATACAACAAGGCTATTTATAAAAACCAATTAAATTTTCTATACTTCTTTATCAGTCAAAATACTTTTTATTTTTAGTCACAGTTAAATTAACAACTGAATAGTTTTTAAGAACCTTGCCGCTGTGAGTTTAACAGACTAATTAACAGAACATTTTTGAAATATGCACTAGTTGACCATAGAGTAGGGTGAGACACAAAACTTCTTCGAACAATCTTTTCTTCATAGAGGACTTGTAACCTCTTTGATATGGCGTTAAAGTAATGACGGTTATAGATTGACGGGCGTGATCAGAGCCTTGCCGGTGAGTGCGTTGACCACGTTGTTGGCGGCTAGCACAGCCATGTCGCTGCGTGTGCGCACTGTGGCACTGCCGATATGCGGGAGAACGACTGTATAAATAGAAAAACAGAATTAGATAGATACCAGGTTCAGGCAGAAGATCAAGTAAGCCTACAAGAAAGCTAGGGGTTTCAGAGACTCAAATCACTGAGATGAAACCAGAATGTGGTAGACTGATGTCAATTACTCTTATTATGTCACAAAACTATTAGAAATATGTCATAATGTCGACGATCGACATCAATGTGTAAAAGTGTTATCTTACTCTGAAACGGGTCATTTCAAGATAACGATGACTGTACTGCAATGTTGTAATTTAAGTCCTCAGCCCTGTGTCTAGCGTTGAAAATCTAATTCAATTAAAAATTCAACCCATTAGAAGTCCTTGAACATACTGTGACGGAAAAGAACGAACATCAGGTGAATAGACGTTCCCTTTCCGAAACTTACATAAGTTGGGCAATGTGAGCAGTTTGTGGTCCTTGGGCAAAGGCTCCGGTGTGGTGACGTCGAGGCCGGCTGCGTAGATTTGCTTGTTTTTCAGGGCGTCATACAGAGCTTCTTGGTCGACTAGATCTGTGGAAGATTTAATAGTCAAGTTACTTACAAGTAACAGGTCTTAAAGGGGGAAACGTCTGTAAAAATCTACCCTAGCGAAGTTCTGGGACATATTGATAAAAGACTATCACATAATTTAGCAGAAAGATTTCCAATACTGGACATTGCTGACTTATCCCAAGCATTAGCGTAACAACCAGTTCTGCGTTTTCTACATCCAGCGCATTTCCACACTTACGCAGTACGCAGTCGTCTTTTCTGTACGTTTCGACCCGATCAGCTATAGATGATGAGTGTGGCAATTTTAGGTAGATAATGCTTAGTCCATGTCCCGGACCACTGGTCCGTAGTTTTAAAAACTCGTCCCTTCATATTATCCTACAAGGTCTTCCGTAATATGTTTGGCGGAGTCTAGTAGTAGAACTGGGTATATCCTCACCTCCACGTCCAATGTTGATAACGATAGCGTTGCTCTTCATTTTCCCGAGGGTATCCTTGTTGATCATGTGCATGGTTTCGTTGGTCAGCGGTACGGCCAGGACTATGAAGTCGCTTTGAGCCAAGAGCTGGTCTTGGGTCACGAATTCGGCTCCCAAAGCTTTGGCTGAAGAGAATGAAAGAAGAAGATATTACTTTTTCTCAAGAATTAGGAGAAGACTTTCTTAAATAGACATAGAAATCTTGCTATACCTTCAGGCTTCTCCCTATGGCCGGAGTACACGAACTTATCGACTTCGAACCCTGCGAGTCGCTTGACCACAGCCTGTCCGATCCCTCCTAAGCCAATGATGCCCACAGTGCTGCCACGAATGTCTTGGCCGAGGACTTTATCGAAACCGATCTCCCATACGCCCCTGTAATTGGAAGAATAATAATACAAGAAAAGGTTTATGTAGTTCCAATTGTTCTTTCCACAACAGGCATAATCCCTAATCATCTCCTCCATAGTTTAAAATTATTAGACCTAAAAGAAAACCTTTACATAACACTCCAAAAAGCAGCTATATTAAACACTTGCAGAATTGTTAGGAAATTCATGCAGATAGAAGAAAATGAAATAGGACCTCACGAAGACACATAGAATACAACACACCACACGCTGCATTTGCTTTGGTTTCGACCCGTATTATGTAGTTAAAATCCAGTCTAAGGACTGAGCAGTGAAAACACTATCCGAAAATAATAATAATATAACAACACTGGCAACACTGAAGTGAACATCAAATTCAAACCAATTTTTTTTCATTTATCCTGTATTTACATAATAACCATAATATTTTATCTGGAAATCAAGCACCTAAACACCAGAAACGTTTATGAAATACAGTAAACGTGAATTACCACTACAAAAATGGCAAATTCAACAATTACGAAAAAAATCAAATTATGACAGAGATTGACAAATGTCACGACAATTTCACTATGTATGAAAATATGAAAAATGTGAAACATGGTTTGTAGAAAATGATCACCAGAGCCAGAGCCCGAAAAAACGCACGCCCACCGAGGTGGTGGGCGTGCGTTTTTTCGGAATCGTCGCTCAGCTCCGCCTCGCCGCCGCCGGACCCCGGTCCACCTACGTCACCGGTAGCGGCAGTTGCGTCGAGTTCGAGCGACGAGTATTTCTCCCCGCCGACGTCGCCAACACCTGTACGTCGGCAGGGGAGAGGCCGGCCACCACGGAGCTTGGGACCTAGGGGCCAACCGGCCCCGAGCCGGGTCCCCGCTGCCGGTGGTTGTGTGCAGCGCATGAGATGGACTCAGTCCATAAATGAGAATGTGATGCGCGCATATTACGGGTCTACAGAGGGAGGAACTAACCTCACCGCGTACCGTGCTAGGATGCTGTCTCTGTTCCAGGTACTTGAATCAACCCTAAACATCTCGGCCCAACGACTTTCGGATCAGGTGCGGGTCATCCAACGTAATCACATGTTGGACGACACCGCACTTGATAGGCTACGCTCAGAGGTACTAAGCAATCGTACCATCTTATCTCCACGACCAGCAACGACGTCCATATTTTTTAACAGGGTTCCGTCGCAATCAAATATTGCTCCTGTTGTGGAGGAGGATGATACGGTTGCCTCGGTAAGTAGCCAGGTGCAACGAACGAGTGAGGAGCGCACTGGAGGATGCGCTTCGTGAGTACCGCTCAACTCCCATTACTCTTAGACCCCGATTGCCACGGTTACCCATGCACAAAAAAAAATAGGGCGCTGGTGAGTGCTTTGAACTCGCTGCTTAAGAATCTTTTCGAGAGCAGCGAGGATCTTGTCGATACACATTCGATCCTGTTTTGCGGGGCTGTTGCGGCATGTCGATTGGCTAATGTTAAGTTTCCAAACAGTGACGGAGCCAATCGACCAAAACCAGCTGTACCAGTCTGGCAATGCAGGATTGAGCGTCGTATCGGCGAGGCCAGAGTACTCATCGGCAAACTATACTGCTTCAGGGAGGGAAATACACGGCCACGTGTGATGCGCTTTGTGAGGCGGGCATTCTCGGGGACTGGCATCTGTCCTCAAGAATACATGTCCCGTGTCACAGAGCGCATCGACTTCCTGAAGCAAAAAGTTTGTGCATGGGCAAGCCGTATTCGGCGGTATAAGCGACGGGTTGATCGGTACTCGCAGAATCGCATGTTCCGGAGCGATGAGAGGTGGGTATATAGAGCTTGGGAGCGACCCGAACAAAACATGGCTGACCTGTGCCGTCCAGATGACAACTCCACGAGTTCATTCTGGCGCAGCATCTGGTCGGTGCCCGTCAGTCATGCTGAGGCTGACTGGATGCGAGATGTCGAACGAGTGTGTGAAAATATTCCTGAAATGGAACCAGTTTCCATTACGCCATCAGATATGGCAAGAGCAGTCCGTCCGTTACCAAACTGGAAATCACCGGGACCGGACGGACTGCATAACTTTTGGCTCAAATGGTTCACACACTTGTCTGGCATTTCAATTCCAGTCCTCCTTGGAGTCTGGGTCGCTACCACAGTTTCTATTAACAGGGGTTACCCCCCTTCTCCATAAGGCTGGTAGTACCGCGGAACCCAACAATTATAGACCGATCACGTGTTTGTCGACGGTTTATAAACTTTTTACATCCATTTTGAGAGTGAAAATTAATGCACATATCTATACATATAATAAATCTGTAGAAGGGTCAATTCTGTACATTGAAAATATTGAAAAAATAAATAGCGGGGGGTGTTGCTGGATCGATACCAAACCCAAATATGTGATTAAAAAAATTTTTGTCTGTCTGTCTGTCTGTCTGTCTGTCTGTCTGTCTGTATATGCAGGCATCACGTGAAAACTAACGGTTCGATTTCGATGAAACTTGGTAAAATTATACCTTATTATCCTGGGCATAAAATGGGATACTTTTTATCCTGGAAAAATACGTAGAAAAAAAAATCTTATTTTTCAGTTTTATTCATAGACGTTGTTCTGTAGAACCGCGAACACACGTTGCATTACCCGCAGTGGATTCAGCGCCGAAAGTCGGATTTGGCTTGAACCGTTTGCGGCACACGCGGGCCACGCCTCCCCGACTCCTATATAAGGAGCCGCGTTCCGCGCCGCGCGATGCATATAAATTCTGAATTTCGATGCGAGCGGACGTGTCCAGTGTGGCGAGCGGTTGTCCGTGGAATTAATATTGTATGCGTGTAATTTTAAACCGTGCTTTTCAGCGCGACCTTTTTGATTACTGTTCCGATCAGTTATTTGTAAATACAAGGTCGGAATTACTATAAAAAAAATACTACAGAACGCGAGCTCAACAGCAGTAGCTCAATAGAGGGATCTCCTTAATTATTATAGGCTTAGCCGTATTTGGGTCCAATAGATATTTATAAGATGTCATTGTCAGAGTTACTCAAAATGGAGAAATAAACCATCCACGCGAAGACCGACATCCACGCGGAGTCGCGGGCGGAAGCTAGTTGAAAATAACTCAATAATGTCCGCCTCTCAAAATGGATGTAGGAACGGGTCCCGTGGTACTAAGGAGCTACTCCTCATTGACATGGCCATTAGCCAACAGGTTCGTCGATCTCGCAGGGATCTGTCCACATGCTGGATAGATTATAAGAAGGCCGACGACTCAGTGCCACATACATGGCTCATGAGGGTGCTGGAGTTGTACAAGATAGATGCAACTCTGCGCGCCTTCCTTGAGTTGTGTATGGGGCAATGGAGAACGGTCCTTCGCTATCCCGGATGTCGACAGATCCAGGCGAACGATGAACCTGTATGGATCAAGCGGGGAATATTCCAGGGCGATAGTTTGAGTCCACTTTGGTTCTGCTTAGCCCTGAATCCTCTAAGCACATTGCTGGAGGACTCAGGTCTGGGCTATCGGTTGAGGAGAGGTGGTCAGGTCATATCTCACCTTCTGTACATGGATGATCTGAAACTCTTTGCCCCCAGCAAATTGCAACTGATGGAGCTACTGAAGGTAACTGAAACTTTTATTAGTGCCATCAGGATGGAATTTGGTGTGGACAAATGTGCAGTCATACATGTAAAGCGAGGGGAGATTATGGAATCTGAAGGGATTCAGCTTTCAGATTCCATACACCTTAGATCACTTTCCTCATCCGAGACCTACAAGTATTTGGGTATGTCGGAAGCGTTAGGCATTAATGTACCGGACGTGAAACAATCGTTGAGGGACCGCTTCTTTGGACGCCTGAAAAAGGTTTTAAATAGCCTTCTTTCAGGAGGAAACAAGGTGCGCGCCTTCAACGGTTGGGTCATACCGGTTTTAATGTACTCTTTCGGCATACTCAAATGGACTCAAACTGAACTCGACGCCTTGGATAGACGAGTCCGTACGCTGTTGACTGCAAACCGGATGCATCACCCACGATCATCGGTGATGAGGCTGTACATCCCGCGGAAATGCGGGGGTCGAGGCTTTTTAAATGCTAAAACCCTCCACAACCGCGACGTGTGCAGTCTCAGAGAATATTTTTTGAAAATGGAAGTGGGTATGCACCGAGATGTGGTCACAGTGGACAAGGGACTCACCCCGCTGTCCATGGCTAAAGAGAACTGGCACAAACCTGTGATACTCAGTACCGAAGACCGCAGGGAGGTATGGCAAAGCAAGGAGCTACACGGACGCTTCTACCGGGCCCTTCATGGGCCCGATGTAGATTTTCTAGCGTCCGTGTCCTGGCTACGTTTCGGTGACCTTTTCGGGGAAACTGAAGGTTTTGTCTGTGCGATTATGGACGAAGTTATCTTGACGAACAACTACCGGAGACATATTATAAAGGATGGGACGATTAACGTGTGTCGGGCATGCCATCGTCCAGGTGAATTCATTAGACATATTATCTCTGGTTGTTCTCGTCTTGCTAACGGCGAGTACTTGCACAGGCACAACCTAGTAGCCAGAATCATTCACTAGCAACTTGCGTTGAAATACAAACTTGTGGAATCTGAGGTACCGTATTACAAGTATGTGCCCGACCCAGTTCTCGAGAAAGACCATGTCACGTTGTACTGGGATCTGCCTATCATTACTGATAGGACTATTGTCGCCAATAAGCCTGACATAGTAGTGATAGACGGATCAGCGCGCCGCGCTGTAATAATCGATGTTACCATCCCACATGACGAGAACCTCGTGAAGGCTGAGAAAGATAAACAAATCAAATATATTGACCTAGCGCGCGAGGTTGTCGACATGTGGAATGTGCTCGGCTATCATTGTGCCGATTGTCGTTACTGCCAATGGCCTGATGGCAAAGAGCCTCGACGAACATCTTTCGAGGCTCTCATTAGGGGGTTGGATCAAGGGCCTGATTCAGAAGGCAGTTCTCCTCGATACGGCTCGCATTGTGAGGAGGTTCCTGTCTCTGGAGCCCTAACCACCGGTAGCTTGGACTCTGCTCCCACACCGGTGGATCACTATTTTTAAATGTTTTTGTTTTATTTCTTTTTTGTAAAAATATTTAAAAATTTAATAATATGACTGTTAAGATGAATAAACGACATAATAATAATCATTATTCAGAATAAAAGGTAAAAAAACAAAATAAATCTTAATTTAACGATGAAGGTCACACAAAGTTACATGCCTGTACTAGGATAAACCTGTATCACAGGCGAATGGAGCTACGACCAGTTCTATTTGTACGATAATAGTTATTTTGTTAACAATATTTAATAACGCTACGAATATCATTATTTATAATAAACCTAAATACCTAATATTATAATAACTTAGAACTAAACATGTAATATTGACAGAAACTATATGCATCAGCAGAAACGTAAACGAGGTTAAAGTACGAGTACACTTGGTAATTAATTTGTTATTTTTAATAACCAGTAAGTCATTTGCTTAGACAGCAGCAATGTTTGAGTAGGCTACTCGCGTAACACATTAACCTGTTGTTGTTACACAACTGTTGTGCAAGGTATGGCATATCAACTCATAAGTCTGACCTAGAGTATGACGTTCTATGCGCCCTCATAGTCAATTGAGTTGATGTACCTGTATTCTGCTATTTTTCTAGCAGGACACTCAGCGTCTCCCGTTTTATGTTGGTTGGGTTTATTAAATCGCGAACAAGTCGCACATTTAGGGGTTTCCGCTTTTTTCGCGCACTCTGACATGGAATGTCCCGCTTCTCCGCAGTGCCCACACGATGAGTTGACCTCTCGGCATGTTTTTGCTGCATGACCATATTGTTGGCAGTTATAACTTCTAGTAACTAAAGTAAAATCTCTGATAGGGCAGGAAGTCCAATTTATATAGAGCCTTCCTTGAACTATTAGGGCTTTACGGATCTTGGCTGGAACTTCGATGATGAAGTTACAGGTCGATGCATCTTTCTTCCCGGATTTATGGCTGAACTTTACATCTGACAAAAAGGACTGCATTGTCATCTCGGGAAACAAATCTGCTACATTCTGCTCGTAAATGCACTTGAAAACGTCAGCATCCGCCAAAGAAGTCGGCACTCCTACGACTGCGATCCGTGGTTGGCGCTTTTTAGGTTCATCGACAGTGAGTCCAGAGAACGATAGATGGACTGCTTCCTTGACTTTAACGACATCCTGTTTCGATTCAGTGCTGATAATAACACCCCATTTTTTGTTTTATGGACTCCACGCACATGCAGCTTCATTTCATCAGGGCGTATGATTTTTTGTACCAGTACTTTTGTCTCGTCACTTGATTTCAATGTGTTTCTCGGATAAATAGCAATAGCGCTTAGATTATTCGGTCGCACGAAACTATTTGAACCTTTCTTTACCATTTCTGCAAATGAAGCATTCCCCGAAACACCTGAGTTCTTGATCGTCTGCTTAATCTCCGAAATTTGTTCAGCTAGGTTGCGCTTTTCTTTCAGTTCGTCGATTATATTGATGGCTTGATGGGCTTTCTGCTTCAGGGCTTGATACAAAACTGCCATTTGCGAGACGCCAGATCCTATTTTACGACTTAGATTTGATATTTTCAGCTTCTGCTCGGAATTGAGTTTGCCATCCGTGGCAATAGAGCAGACTTCATTTAACTGCTTCTCAATAGACGACATCCATTTTTGAACGAGATTCAAAAATGGATGTCGTCTATTGAGCAGCCCAATCTGACTTCTCTATAGAAGTAGCGTCCACGGCCTCGGCCGGACGCTACTGCTATTCTTTGCTGTGCCTCACCAGCAAAGAATTTTCTTTGCTGGTGAGGCACAGGGTTGCATTGGACTGCTTGGACAGTTATCCATTTTTCAAACAACTTTTTTTTTTTTTTTAGGTTGGCAAAATCGTCAAATGAGTCCTCCCGCCCTGGGTGGGGCGGAAGGGACTGTCAGACTCTTACTGACTAAAATCCACCCGTGTTCCGTCGGATGCCTTTTACGTTCCGGGGCCAGGGTATCCTGGATTAAGAAAAATCCGCGACCCCGGCAGGCATTTGGCCCCATAAGGGGCCCCGTCGGTGACGCGTGAAACACGACGCGCCACCGACCCGGGCTTGGTCCTTGGTCGGACGGCGAGCATACCCATTACTCACCGTCCGCAAGCCCGCTCCGCCGCTGTGCCCTCTGCTGTTCAGAGGGACACGCGTTGGAGCGTCCACCCGACAGGCTATTCGCATACGGGCAAAGAAACCCCTTAGGCACACAGTGCCTAAGGAAGAGTTTTTGCCCGCATCCCAGGGTGCACCGGCCCGAAAAACTAATCTTCCCCCCGGACGTATCCGAGAGGGAACTCCAGTCCACGGGCGCACGTGGAGGTTTCCTGTCTTAGCACCCCAAAAAACTTGTTCACTTTGTTAAATTTTCCATAATAATTTACGAAAGAATCGGAGTAAGCAAAAAATAAATAAAGAAGGTCACTATTATTGCGTTAATTAAATACTGCTAACGAGCACGTCTGTACACTGTGAATGTTTCAAATGAAATGATTAGGATAGGATGTATTTTATGATGGAAGCAAAATATAGTGCCTATACGGCACTGCAAACTATCACGGACGTAAAGGGCTGTTGATGAAACACAGTCACAGTCCTTTCCATGCCACCCAGGGTGGAAGGACTCATTTGATGATGCTACTACGCAAAAAAAAAAAATCGTATACGCGGTAAAATCTGTAAAGGCGAAAACTGCGTTTTCACTAGAGAAGAGGGAGGATGTGCTGAGAGCAAAATGAAAAAAAAAAAAATTTACGTAAGTTTACACGCGCATCTGCTTGCATAGACTGTATCATTTCAATCATTCGATAATATCTGCGATAGGTAGTAAAACCGTTCATTCACCAATCGTTAAGATTTGCACGAGCGTATCTATCGTTATCGATGATCAGATACTATCACGATTGAATAAGTGTTGAGATTACTTATAGGTAAAAAAATCCGAAAAAAGTGGCGTTATGGCTTCGCAACTCCGAAATTTGTTTATGGCTCCATCGTCGACCTTGTCTTAGTCATTCCTGACCTAGACTAAGGTCAAGAGCAAACCCATTTTACATAAAAAAAAAACTATGATTTTATAAGTGTCCACTGCTGGGCAAAGGCCTCTTCTGGATAGCGAATGATAACATATTTCCACAAATAGTACATCTTGGAAGTTGTATTAAAGTCCCATATGAAAGGGCGAACCTATTGCCATAAGCCGGGTACAAATCCAAACTACTATTGAGAAATTACTTGTGAAAAACCCCTTCCCCGATCTTATCCTTAGAAGTAGTTATCTAGCTCCTGAGTCCACCAGAAGAAACAGAGTTTGCAATATTACTTGTGAACCTGCTCCAGGTTTTCAGTGAACCTCCTGGCAGCTCCCAACATGAGAGCTACAGCAATTTCAGCCACAGCCGAAGCTAATACACCAGGAGTGTTAGACAGCTTGATGCCTCTCGCTCTTAGCTCGTCGACGTTGCAGTGGTTGTAGCCAGCTGAAGCTGTCGCCACCAGCTTCAATTGGGGACCTGGAACATAATAATGTAACGCGTGTATTAGAAGATAATATCTTCTAATTTGGTGACCTTGAGTGAGAATCGGCTAAATGCTGAGCAGACAGAAGTGTTGCAATAATAGATCAATTACAGGGCAGGCGAAGAATATGCGACGTTGATTTCAAATGAATTTGACTGGTCGGTGCCCGTTTGTCTCCTTTCTGATTCCCTTATCTTTGATTTGATAGTCTATTAAATATAAACAGAGGTCATAGGACTTGCCCTAGCCATAAACTTTTCGTAATTATCTAAACTCCTTATGCTGCAATTTCTTGTGAAAATTCAACTCAAAATGATGAAGTCTGCGTCAAATGTTAGTAATCGCCAAGAATAAACATCGACTTTGAATGAATTTTAACAAATTCGATTGATAGCACAAAAAGAAACGAAAGACGAACTATATGCTGAAGAATAGAAGAAAGGTTTCAAGTCGGAAGATACATATCAATCGTTTTCTTTGACTGGTTTTATTGAAAGTTAATGAGTTGGTATAATTACCAGCCTTATCCAGCAGTTCCTTGGAGATAGGAAGGTGGGAGCACCACACAAGGGCTGAACATCCTGGGATGAGCTTCAAGAGGTCCTCTTTAGCTAGAGTCCGGCCTTCCTCGCCGAAATTCAGGTACTTCGTTTGGACGACTGTGAAACTGATAACAGTATTAGTTTTGTGGTAAGGGGAGGCATGCACCAGGTGTCCATTATGATACATCTTTGAGAAGCTTGGTCACTAACGCTGTAAGGCTGTACGGTTTTGACGGGGCCAAAGCCTGCCGGGGTTGCGGGACTGTCTCATCAGGTAACCGTGACTCTGGAACGTAAAGGGCTATTCAAGGATCACCGAGGATTTCAGTCAGTACAAGTCTGAGAGTCTCTCCCATTCCGCCCTGTGTTAGGACTCATTTGATGATTTAAAAGGCTGTGATTACCGGACCCGTTATGCACGTTTTTGGCATTGAAATAATCCTGCGAAAACGAAGTACCTATCCTATGTCTTAACTCGGGTATCCTATTCGTTCAGACGCTATGGTGTGGAATTTAAAGAGACAGGCGCGCTGATTGATCAAAAAAAACGGCCAAGTGCGAGTTGGACTCGCGTGAAGAGGGTTCCGTACGATATTATGATGTTACCTATCACGTTTTTTTAAATTTGACCCAAATTGGTACGCAAAATATTGAGTGATTTACCATGTTATTTTAATATCATGGGCTTCTTATAGGTTTTCCTATAATCTATAAGTAGAAAACTAATTTCTGTATTTTTTTCAACATTTTAGGTTCAGTAGTTTCGGAGATAAGGGGGGGGGGGGAATGGTCAATATTCGTTTACTTTCTTGAATAACTTGGAAACTATTTATTTTAAAATTACAAAAAAAAAACATTTAGATCTTCTCAACAAGGCCTTTTATTTGATATGTCACACGATGCAATTTTCAATTATTTTTTTTTTGTTTTCCCACTTCCCCCCCAAAAATTACCACCCACATACAGATTTCATCTATTCACGTCACACCTCTGTGCTTGGGTCACAGGAACTGATATGTGTACCAAATTTCAACTCAATCGGTCTAGTCGATTCGGACATAATTTACTGTAAGCGACAGACAGACGGACACACGAGTGATCCTATAAGGGTTCCGTTTTTGTATTCGGACGTACGGAACCCTAAAAAGTAGAACAATTTTTCTATTTCGCGTTATTTCATCACTAAAGAAAAGTCTCTTCCCGCTTCCTGTCCCCCTGTATGCTTAGATCTTTAATACTACCCAACGGATTTTGATGTGGTTTTTTTTTATAGATAGAGTCATTTAAGAGGAAGGTTTATATGTATAATACATGCATAATATAGTAGAGAAACCCTAATAATTTTAGAAGTTTTGTATGATCGTATTTTTTTTTAATGGCAAAGTCAAAGTCAAATCATTTATTTCAATTAGGCCATCAAAGAGGCACTTTTAAACGTCGCATAATTAAAATTAAGGAAATGGGATGGGATGGGAATGAATCTACACCCATTCGCAAAGGTAGGTTGTATGAAGAAGAATGGGCAAGAAACTCCATACTTACTCTTACTCTGGCTTTGCACTTGACCTTAGTCTAGGTCAGGAATGACTAAGACAAGGTCGACGATGGAGCGAGCTTACCCAGAAAACACATTTTGCTGCGCTTACATTGCAAACGCTGGCTGAACCCTACGAGATAGATCAAAATAATGTGCTACAGTATTATACACCTTAAAAAGGTCTACAAAAAAGTCCGCGATGGTATATGTCTATCTCTTAGGGATAACCCACAATAACCATTTTTTATCCTTTACTTTACTTATATAATGGCTTATTTACGAAAAAGCGATTTAAGCAATACAGCATTAATCCTTATCCAATTAGGTAAATAAATACATTGTGCATGTAATATAGATCAATATGGCCATTTACAGCATGTAATATAAATGAATAATTTATCGAAGATATTACAGATTTCAAATGCAGGGACATAGCGGTTGCGGCGGTACGCTATAACATTTATTACGAGTATATAGGAATGACGTCTTAGCAAGAGTTGTTCAGCCTGATGAGCACACTCTGTTGACGTATAAAAATTGAAGATCTGGAACACCCGTTGTGGAATTCCAAGCGCCCAGCGACACTGTAGCATATAAGAATGACGTCATAATAAAAGTTGTTTAGTCTGATGGGCATTTCCTGTTGACTTACAAAAATGAAAGGTCTTCTGGAACGTCTCGATCGTCTCGCGCATCCCGTTGATTTCCTGTCCCCGGGCTCTTAGAATTCGACATCAGACGTTTCAGAACTTCGATTTTACGACCCCGTTGCTGCTGGCATAATCAACAGGATCCGCGTACGAAGTCGCGGGCAGAAGCTAGTAATACATATTATAGAGTTTTTGGTATGTACTCTTATCCCATTGATATTGAACTTTGACCTCTGAAATCAGTGGGTTTGGAGGGTTTGTGTGTCAAAACTGTGAAAGGTTATCGATAGTCGCAAACCGTTTAATTTTACAATGACAAGCATGATTAGGTACATACGAGTACCTAGTTGAATGTAAAGAGTAAGAGTTCAAATGTTGTACCAAGGTGTGCATTTAGCAAATAAACAGTTTTCCTGAATGCTACAAGATTGATTTATGATTTACGTAGGTATTACCTGTTCTGCAAAAAAAAACTTTCTTTTGCAAGTCGGTGACTTTCTTTTTTATGTCATTGACTTTTTGTCACCGACTTTCGAAAGAAAAGTTTTTTTTTGTAGGTTATTTTGAACTTTTTTGTGGGAATACGGTTACATTTTTTTTTTAAAAAGTTTTTATTTTTATCCTTTTTAGTTTCAATATTCAACCCAAATTATTGTCAAATACATAATTTTCTTACATGTACACTAAAATATTGTAATCCGTAGCGCCGGTAATAACATCGCCCATGTATGTACTCTTACACAATGAGCTAAAAATGAAAACTACTGCACCAAACTAAATGAAAATTTTATGGGACCAAATGGCAGATATACTGTATCGAACAAAAAAGAATCATCGAAATCGGACCAGAAACCTCGGAGTAATCGGTGTAGACAATGTTGAAAACTTTTTAGGTTTTTGTTGATTTTTCAAAAAGTGCTAGTCCGATTTCGATAAAATTTTCATGGGACCATTCGGGAAGTATACCCTTTCCAACAAAAAAAGAATTTTTCAAATCGGTTGGTAAACGACGGAGTTATGCCCGTTACTAGTAATAACACAACACCCCTCTTTTTGCATAGGGTTTAAAAAATAATTTGGTCTACACAAAAAAATCAGATTTTTTTTTAATTATGGCAATCCATTTTTTGTTATTTCTTAGCACAAAAAGGCAAAATTATCCGTGACATAAAAGTGCCGTACCTAATGAGAGATAATAATATACTAATGTTATACCTAATTGAGTTTCCTCAAAACATTTCCTTCTAAAAATGTGACCTGTGTTCTGCGAACTATACAAGGATAATATGAAACAATTGTGTCTAGTAGATATCATTATATCCATACCAATTATATTAATTTCCAGTCTTATAGTAGATACGAGTGAATAACTTGGTATGGCCTTGTCTAAAACACATTAACAGGTCATTACCATTGCTAGTCTACGGCAATCTATTTCCGAACGACCATTGCAAGCAAGAAAGCATCTTACTGGCTTCAGTAAACTGATCTATATACATATTACCTAGATAATATATTTTAAATTAAATGAAATTATTGTATGTACCTATGGAAAATAATTATCTATTGTTCTGTATAAAAAATACCTACATGTTGAGCTAAGTTAATCTATTTAACTTGAAATTCCCCTTCATTTATGTTTTGCTGATTATTTTCTAAGTAAATACCTAAGCAGTTTAACTAAAGATTATTAAATTATAGGCATGTTGTGTTATAATATAAATAAATAGTACTTACTGTTCTTCTAAAACTTTCAGTCCACTGGCTGGGAAATCATTGGAAGACACCAAAACCTTAAGATTTTTCGTCATCGTGCTATGCGCAGCGCAACTTGCCGGTAATGCGACAGCAACTAACATCACCACAGCTACATAATGTACAATCATTGTTTATGTAACAGCTTTAGAGATATCGTATCTCGAAATCAAAAGATAAATACGTATTGCTATGGAGCGGGCTCGAGAGGTTGTGCGACCGGCTGTATAACTCCAAGGTCTTGGCTCCAGAAAAAAAAATAGAGCGGTTTGTCTACGATTGGCGGGAATATGGAAACTGGTCATCGTCGTGTTTACTGTTTAGTGACAGTTGTTTGATAAACTTGCGGAACATAAACTGCTAGTATTTTGTTTATACATAAGTACCTACTACATTGAATTTATTACAATTTAATCTTAAGTTCAATTAGTTCATTATTATGAATTATACCTACCTACTTCTATAGTAGGCATGCTTTCGAAACATTTTTGCAAGAATATTGTCAACATTTGTTATTGTAAAGTTGTTTTATTGAATTTTCAGGTGTCCCTATCCAACTAAGCGTTAAGCTTGCATTATTTATAGAAAATAAGTCTGCGTAAGTATTTGTTTATTTACGATCAAACTGACAGCTTCAAAAATGGTAATAGAAACCACAGATAACCAACATAAAATTATCAAAAAGGTAACAATATTTTGTAGTTTGAACTCACGTTGGTCTCTCATCTCAGCTTTACTCAGGCTCCTGTGGGAGTGATTTCGAAACATGTAATGGAAACGTAACAGTGAAAGGCCACAAGGCCCGTCACGCACTTGCAGTTGGCTGCCAGGCGGCTTGATTAAGCCCTAACAGCCTGACGTGGTTACCATAGCAGATGACCGCTAATTAAGCATCCATAAAGCATATGCATTAATTATTAAGTGTTGACTACGAGATTCCAAGACATGCCTTCATCATATTGATTTTGTACTTACTGTTTTTAGAGCACTGGAAAGAAATAAATTGCGCCGTTGTTGCCCGCCGCCCGCTCGGGTCCTAAGCCATTGGGCCACTACTTCACAAAACACTACCAGGAATATTAAAATATGATTTTATTTGGATATTATTCGCCATTAAACAATGATTAAAATAAATACTTAGTATAAATGCAATGCAAAACAGTTTCATAATACGACGATCCAGTCTGTCTTGTGGATAAAGGTACAATCTTCAGGATTTCAACAAGGAAACAGCATGGGTTTCCCCTGTAGTGCCAACAACACATTCTGGGCTGAAATGGTGGCCATCTTATTCCTGGTTTCTATGGTTGCACTGCCCATATGAGGAATTATGTCTGAAAAAGAAATGGGCACGATAAGACCAAAAAAAAAACCTTGGCAGGGTACAGAAATGTCTTCAGAGATTCATCAATTGAGTCATCCCTGTTGACTGTCAGTGTCTTACTGACTTAAAACTACCCCATTCCTTCACATGCCCCTTGCGTTACAGCGCTGCGGTACCCTTATGACGGAGCCTCATTAAGAGGGCCAAAACCTGCCGTATGAAGTATGAATTGAAGTGAGGCCGTTAAGTCCTTGATATAATGCTAAAATTACCAATATAGTATAGTCTATTTCTGACTCGAAGGTTTATGCAAAGCTAGTTATTAAGTTAAATCACGATACTTATGGTGAAAGGCAACGAAGTTGTATACACCTGCTGCGGGGTAATGCTTCGTAGTGCCCCCGATGTCTAGCTAGAGGTAATTATGGTGGACAATTTAACGTCACAGGACCTATGTAAGTCTTGTTGGCACATCATATATGAAGGTTTGTTGAATAAAATCTTCCTTCATGCACAAAAAAAGTACAAAGGCGAAAATAGAGTAGCTGTACCTATTTGGTAGGTATTCTATGCCATGAAACCAAGGATTGTGCAATGATAACATGGAGGGTAAGGCATACTCCCAGTTGTACAAAAACCTTGTAATAATCTGAAAGAACCGTTCTCAAGGTATTTATGTCTTCGTGTACAAGTAGAAGTGGAAAAGACTTCATCTTAAGTGTACTTACAGCAGTTAGGCAGCGAGACGAGCGGATGGTCTTTACTCAGGGGCTCCGGAGTGACCACATCCAGTCCAGCTGCGAAGATCTGCTTCTCCATCAGTGCCGTGTACAGGGCCTCTTGGTCTATTATCTCTGTAAGCATATACCATGTATGTACTTAGAAGTGCAACTGCTGACCAATCGGTTTGATCATGATAATGATGATGATGCCATCTAGTCAATTTCGATCACAGCGACTGCAATCGATGGCATTAAGAGTGGTTGAGAGCTTTGATATGCCCTTTCGTGCTCTCCAGTGACTCGCATATCCAAGTTTTGCCGTAAAACGGTAAAAGTTGGATCATAACTACCACTGAAACAAAGGCTGAAAAGCAGTCAGTTTTTAGATTTTGGCCTAGTTATTAACGGTCATAGTACGCTCCCCAAAAGCCATATTTTCAAAACTGTAATTTCAAGAAGAAGAAGAAGGCGTGAGTTTATGATGTACCTAGTTTTAGGGATGGCTTATGAATGTGCTATGTGATGAATAATCATGGTTTTACAATTTGTACCAGCGTATTTTTCCGGTTTTAGTTCATGATCCTCCCGATCATGAACTAAAACCGGAAAAATACGCTGGTTATTTGCCTTTTTAGGGTCCTGAGTACTAATTATAATCACTCACCCATAAAGATTTAAAAACAATAGGACAACAATAAGCAGTACTTGTTGGTCCCGGTTACCCTGTACCCGGCAGTTACTTAAGGTACTATTCAGGTCAGGTATTGAAGAGTCCCTAAATGTATTACCTATAGTTACTACGAGGTTCTTATTCGAGAATATGTTTTCTCAATGGCCTTCAATTAGCCAAGAGATAATAAAACAAACTCATTTTCTTATCAAAACAGCTGCTGCCTATTTGCTTACCTCCTCTGGCAATGTTGATCACTACAGCAGTGTTCTTCATCGTCTTGAGAGAGTCGGCGTTGATCAGATGCTTCGTCTCCTTCGTTAGAGGACACGCGAAGATCACGAAGTCACTCTCTTTTAGCAGCTGATCAACTGGCACCCGTTCTGCTCCTAGCTCCTTTGCTGAAAGGGAAATGGAACTTTAGTTTATTTGATACAGATATACTCGAGGACTGATGACCTGATCCGTGTGCGGTAAGCGTTGGATACCCCTTGCCTTGCATTCAAATCTTGGACCGAATTAAGTGACGTATAAAAGGAGACTTCACTCAGCGTCGTCGGAAAGATGTCATAGAGACACAGACGAATAGGTCCATCAACACTCATTCCATGATATGGGAATGTGTTTAAACGGGGCGAGCCGATAGTCTTTGGCATACGTTTCATCCAGCATAAACCTGTGGTTGCTATTGAAAATGTTTTGCTGGAGACACTCAAAATCATTTTGAAGGACGGTTAATCTGAGGACGGGATAGTTAAAGTAAGGATCCCTAAATTATTCACAATTATCCATAACGGACATTTATAGCGAAGGCCGGATGCTTCGGTTGACTGTGTTATTCAAAACTGCTGATTTTATCAGCCTATTTTGAATAAATGACCTCTCATTTGATTTTGAGTTAACGAAATAATTCGTCAGTATTTTGGACTTCTAAAACCAACGTGTTTTTCAATTTATTATCTTAATTGTTGTTGTAACTCTTACGTGTTGTTACCATATTTTGATATCTACTCTACATTATTGTTCCGCATGACATCATATTTGTTTTGCCGATCAATCGTTTTATCTTCATAATGGTTGATAAAAGACAACATAGAAGCGATACCAACAACCCTTTGTTGCTATATTTACTTTAGGCTTTACAGGAAGCGTATATAACTCCACCACGGGAAAAAGACTTTAAGTACTTAATTTTAGTTCCTTCGTCCTTCAGGGCGTCCATTTGAAGGGAATGATCTGGCGAAAGGCGGTTAAGTCGTGGTTCATATTTTTATAGGCTAAACATTTATTCAAATGTTGTAAAATGGTGTTGCTGTGTCCACATACAATAAGATAAGTCTGAATGAATCTTATCTTCAAGGAACATGCTACTTGTAACACACACTCAAATAATGCGGAATTATTCTTGAATATGCTCAGTTTTCTTGAAGTATTTTATCTGTGACGTAGTATGCAAACTACTCCGAATGAATTATATTTTATTTAGTTAGAGATAATAATTATGTCTCTAGCATGACTATTGACCACGAAAAAGAAGGGAGAATACATGTCATCTACTATGCCAACAGTTAACCCAATTTATTTCATACTTACCTTTCTTGGGGTGCTTAAATCATCATCAAATGAGTCCTCCGTCCTAGGGTGGTGCGGAAAGGACTCTCAGACTCTTATTGACTAAAAATCCTTCAACAGTCCTTTAAGCTCCAGGGAATGGTTACCTGCTTAGACAGACCTTCGACCTCAACAAGTGTTTGGCCCTATGGAAGTCCCGCCAGTTTGCTGACAGATTCAGAGAGAATAAGACGCGCCATCAACAAGAGCTTGGTCGTTGATCGGACGGCGAGCTACCCATTCTTAACATACCTTCAGGTTTGTCTGATCGTCCGCTGTACAAGAACTTGCCGACATCAAATCCTCTCAGTCTTCGCAGCACGGCCTGCCCAATGCCGCCGAAACCGACGATGCCGACTGTGCTGCCGGCGATGTCCTGGCCTACCATCCATTGGACGCCATACTTCCATTCGCCTCTGAAATACCAAGATGTTCTTTTTTATTTGCTAATAATGAGTTTGCTTTTGAATTTAATGTCTCCTTTAAGAGCTATCTGGAAGATCCTGCATCAAAGAGCATCTTAAAATCAAAAGAAGAATTTGCCTCGAAGTGACCATCAGCTTTTTCGTACTATGATGATGATGCAGTCATGGGCAGAAACTGCACAGAACAAATACAGTTTAGAAAGGGTTGGCTTTACCTTATAATGGGACACGATATAGAGGCTATCGAAAAACTGGGGTCGTCGGATTCAACTTTAACCGGATACAGTTTGGACACCTGATGAGGTAAGCTATGACGTAGAAAAATAGATATTTAAATGCGTCATTTAGCTAAATATACGGAATATTTAGTACACTTTCAAGTTACAATAATAAATAGACTCGAAAGTAGAAATGACTTGCACAGGTAATTAACATACCTACACGATCATTTCCGTCAATCTATTCAGTTGATTGGTAGCAAGGACAAATATATTGTGTGAGGCCCCTTTTTTTTCGTGGTAAAGTCATCAAACCAGTCTCTCCCACCCAGGACACTAGTTTTACTTTTAGTCACTTAGTCACGGTTACCTTCTAAGCCTCTTCGCCCTCTAAGGCGGTAAGCACACGAGTAAGTACACGATCGGTCGATCTCAAAGCTGGCTCGTCGAAGAGCACATAGTAGAGTCCGATTTCTTATAGAGAATAACACAGCTGGTCGTTTGTGTTTGCGGTACTTATCAAAGGACCAAGAAGAAAATTGCTTCAAGTTCAGAAACCATAATATAGACTCACGCTTCCAATTCTCGTACACCTTCCTTGAACCTCCGTGCTGCAGCGATCAGAAGCCCTACAGTGATATCTGCGACTGCATTGTCCAGGACTTGCGGAGTGTTGCCCAGGAGTATGCCGCGCTTCCTTACTTCAGGGATGTCAATGTGGTCGGTGCCTGATGACATTGTCGACACCGCCTTCAGTTGAGGACCTAGGAGCGTTGAGGATTTTGGATTAGATGAAATCTTACTGATCTTCTTTTCTGTCGATAGCAATTTGGCCCAAAATCATCATCATTCATTGCGAACTGGTGAATTCTTTTCTCTGTAGCTGAAATCGTTATCTGAGAATACTTCCACTTGGTTTTTTTGGCGGTGAGCGCCAAAAGCTTGTTAAAAAAATTGTCGTCTCATACAAAAGTACAATATAAGCATTTATAATATGGAATAGCTGCCTATGTCTTTTGTTTTGAAATAAAAAGTGATGTAAATAGTATGTGTCGAATCTGCTGGTCTGGTAGTGTCCAATTATGTATTAATGCATGTTCCGATATTTTATGAAATTAGAACGAACCTAATACGGAAGTAGGAAGGTTCTCAAATAGAGACCACGCGTAGGTACACGTAGTGTGGGACGCCCTTCGGTAAGAGTTACCGATGACTTGAAAGCGAAAGGGGTGGCTGAAGATTTTGAAAAAGGGTAGATATGCGCTGTGGTGCTCCTTGGGGGAGGCCTAATATGTTCGGCAGTGGACTGCAATAGGCTGACATGATGAGAACGCACCTGCCAGGTCCAATATTTCTCCAGTAAGTTTCTGTTTTGTGTTCCATATTATGGCATCGTGTCCCTTGATATTCTCCTTAATGTCTGGTAGACTCTTTGGATCATGGTCCATGTGCATTAATACTGTGACTTCAACCCTGCAAATTATATTGACGTATGTTAGGTTAGTAAAATTTTTTGTGAAAAAAAAAACTGGCTATATAGCGAGGAGATTTAAGACTCATACCCAAAGTTCAGTCTCACAATAAAGAGGTCCAGTTGTTCGATGTATATGTATAGTAGCAATAAACAACTTAGACCTAAATAAAGTCTAAACTTTAAAAGAATCTATTACCACGGAGTTTGTATCTGCTGTTTTTTTACAGATAGGTATGTACCAATGTAAACTTTGTGAAAACCAATTTACAAAATGCAAACCATTTCACACTTTAAGTTATCTCCGGGCTCGCGGGACTAACGAGTAACTGTGGCCCCGGAACGTAAAGGGCTAGAAGGACACCGTGGATTTTAGTCAGTACAAGTCTGACAGTCTGTCCCGCTCTGCCCTGGGATGAGGACTTATTTGATGATTATTTGATAAAAAAAGATGTTTTTTTGGGAAAAAAAACTAAGTTATTTCTGTCTAGTCACTTGTTTTTAGGAACTCTAAATGCTCTAAACCAACGGCTGTGGAAACTACTGTGCATAATAAGAACTTTTTCTAACGACATCTTCCAGGTAATTTAGCACAACAAATTAAATTTAGAAACACTTTTATTTTGCACACACCCTCTCAGACATATTATGTGTATCTCTCAGTATATTAGTGCTGTTGTCAATGACAATTAGTGGTTTAATTCTCTTTGGCTGTTGTTATGTTTGTTGTCTCGGTCTGAACTGACCCAATACAATGCGGCTTTGTTTTAAATATTGGCGCTTTGTAGTATTGTTATTGTTATCTTGTTAATATTGTCGATAGCAGATAAAATAAATTACGACATAATATTACGTTATTACATCATAACTGTTATGGAATGTAATGTACACAGACAGGACTTGTACGAGTGATTAAGGATGTTGAAAACGGTGAAATTTTGAGTTGCAAATTTGAAATCATGCTTGTTTTGAAAGCGCCATCTAGTGTGCACTAGTATAAGCAGCGAATTTTGATTGAAGGATAATAATGGAAATACTGTTTGATCTTATTTCATGGGTACTCACTTATTTTTCAATAACTTCAAACCTGCGGCTGGAAAACTACTGTTAGCAATAAAAACTCTGCTTAGCGACATTGTATGACTACTGACTATTTCAATTAATGCAAAATATCACAATACATTAAGTAATACTACCTACGAGTTGTATGGGTGACTGACTGACAGCTGTAGTCACATTGTATTCTGGTATTAAACACATAAACTGTTATGTAATCTTGACTTAAGCGCCATCTTGTGTCGAGTAGCAATGAATTGGTGGCACAACCGTCTTCTTCTTAAACTGATAGATGGCACTAGCTGTGTTGTAGTTTAATTAGTATTCTGTGGTTTGTGTTTAGAAAAAAAAACAAGTGTCCATATTTTTCTTTCAAACTCCTAACTAACCGACTATAATTTTTGATTCTGGAAACCAGCCTATTAAGGCGACAGCCGAAGCGAGGCCTTTTGCCATCAACCAGGCACAAAACCACTCCGTGGATATTAACATTAGGTAATACTTGCTCCGACCTGGGAATCGAAACCGGGACCTCTTTACTCAGCAGTTGCGTTTGTGGCTACTGTGCAAGCAATCAAAAACTTAAAAAATTAGCTTAAATAGGCCAGTGCAAATATAAAAAAAAACCGAATTTAGATAGAGACTGAATTTGAATTTTTACGGATTTGTTAGATATAGGTACTTTGTAAAAGTTATTTTTTTTTGCTATATACAGGGCGTCCCACGGCTATGCCTATGCCACATGGAAGGAAAGTACCTTGAATATTGTAGATAGAACCTTTTACTGAAAGAAGACATTATTTTAATTTAAAAAACAATTTTAACTGCATTCATAGATTTTTAAATAATTACATGGTTGAACCGGGAATCGAACCCGCTACACGAGAAAAAAAAATAACCCTGTAGTTTTATTATACCGATCGAAAGGCTTCAAGGATTATTTTTTGCTAACATAGTGTCAGAAATAAAGGAAGACCATGAATTTTATCATTTTTTTATAAAATTCTCAAAATGAGTCCCATACCTACTGTTGAAAACAAAGTCGCACTCTTTTGATTATTTCACTCCCTGTCGATTTTTTGATCTTGTTGTGGTGGATATTTACAGTAATACGTCTAAACAAAATTTCACATTAAATGTTAAAATTCATGGTCTTCCTTTTATTTCTGACATTATGTTAATTAGCATAAAATAATCCTTATGATGAAGCCTTTTGGTATGATAAAGCTACAGAATTTTTTTTCTCGTGTATCGGGTTCGATTCCCGATTCAACCATGTAATTATTTAAAAATCTATGAATGCAGTTTAAATTATTTTTCAAATTAAAATAATGTCTTCTTTCAGTAAAATGTTCTATAGATCTACAATATTCAAATGTGGCATGGCCGTGGGACGCCCTGTATTTTACCGACTTCACTCGACATACATAGTTGTTTTTACCGACTTCAAAAAAAAGGAGGTTATCAATTCGACCCGTATATATGTAATATTGGGGTGCTAAGACAGGAAACCTCCACGTGCGCCCGTGGACTGGAGTTCCCTCTCGGATACGTCCGGGGGGAAGACCAGTTTTTCGGGCCGGTGCACCCTGGGATGCGGGCAAAAACTCTCCTTAGGCACTGTGTGCCTAAGGGGTTTCTTTGCCCGTATGCAAATAGTCTGTCGGGTGGACGCTCCAACGCGTGTCCCTCTGAACAGCAGAGGGCACAGCGGCGGAGCGGGCTTGCGGACGGTGAGTAATGGGTATGCTCGCCGTCCGACCAAGGACCAAGCCCGGGTCGGTGGCGCGTCGTGTTTCACGCGTCACCGACGGGGCCCCTTATGGGGCCAAATGCCTGCCGGGGTCGCGGATTTTTCTTAATCCAGGATACCGTGGCCCCGGAACGTAAAGGGCATCCGACGGAACACGGGTGGATTTTAGTCAGTAAGAGTGACAGTCCCTCCCGCCCCACCCAGGGCGGGAGGACTCATTTGATGATTCTGCCAACCTAAAAAAAAAAAAAAAAGATGTATGTAATATTATCAGAACTGCCCAGTTTTCATATATGTTAGTCTATATCAGCGTCTGAACAAATGTGCCAAATTTCATAAGTGTATGTATGTATGTATGTTTTTATGTTTGTGCACGCATATCTCCGGAACTATAAGTTCGACTTTTAAGTAATTCTTTCGGTTCAGATATTCGGTATATAATAGGTTCAGTAGTTTTAGAGATATGGATTTTTTTATGTTGTGACGGATTACAAGATTAGTGCATAGGTATGTAAGAAAATTTTGCATTTTACAAGAATTTGGGTTGAATATGTAATAAATAAACTAAAAAGGGTAAAATAAAAACTTTTTTTAAAAAAGTACCGACTTCAAAACAAATACAAAAAAGTTTAAAATAACTTTTCTTTCGGAAGTCGGTGGCTTTGTTTTGCTGTGTCATTGACTATTGCCACCGACTTCCGAAAGAAAAGTTCTTTTAAACTTTTTTGTATTTGTTTTGAAGTCGGTACTTTTTTAAAAAAAAGTTTTTTTGAAAGATAGTTTGGCTTACTTACTTATTTTCAGTGCCGGTTTTAGCACTACCAGCGCCCTAGGCGAGATTTCTTCGGCGCCCCCTAACTGCAATTTAATCCCATATGAAATAAGGAAAAGGATATAATGAAATTACCATTTATTAAAACTAGTAAAAATTTACTTTTCTAGCCTTCGAGGTCGAGGTTATCAGCAATTTCATTTCGATTGACTTTGCCAAGTTTGTCAAAATTCAACCAGTTTTTATTTAGAGATTGATAATGTTTTCTCTATGGTGCAGGATTTTCGGTAACGTAAACTGCTATGCATGCAGTGCAGTCACAGACTAAGTGCAGTGCTTCGAATTTGACACTGAGTTCCATTCCAATCTTTAACGATTTTTTCGCTAAAGGGCATTTATGGGAATTAAGTAGACCTGTGGCGCCCTTTTATATCCGGCGCCCTGGGCGGTCGCCTAACCGCGCCTTACCCTAACGCCGGTACTGCTTATTTTTTTATTTTATTTATGCATCTTGAGTTTATACCAAGAGATTTTCTATTGAATAAGTGTCTTTATGACATTGAAGATTTATAGAATCCCTAATCTAATTTTGTGTCGTGTTTAACTTGTTTTTTTTTTTAAATTGATTATAGTGTTTTATGATTAACGTGCTCTGATATTGTGATAATTGTTTTTTTTTTTTTATTCTTATTATGTAATTAGGTAATTTCAGAAACAATCGTTCTTGAATAAATGACCAAGACTATGACTAAGCAGTAAAATAATTTGATTAACTCGTTTCACCAAACTGGGAGGAAATTACCGAATAGGTAATCCAAAAACATGTATTTCTTCATGGACCTCATAATCCTCAAGTAGGTAACCAGGACCTCTTTTATATTAAAAATACTGCCTTTTGTCTCTGTCACTGGATAAAGTGAAAAACTATTTTTTTTTGTTTTTACTTCATAAAATCATCCAAAGAGTCTTCCCACCCGGGGCAGGACGGGAAGGACTTTCAGACTTTGTACTTATTCCCGTTGGATCCCACTTTTGAATCCCACTTTTTACTATTGCATATAAAAGTGCATGCAATAGTAAGACTGGGATTCAAAACCGGGATCCAACGGGAACAACTCAAATCAAAAGATTTCAACATGAGGTCAATATAATTTTATCCAAATCAATCGATCATTGGTGATCATAAAACCAAATAAAACGAGCTTCAAAATATCAGGCACTTACTATTCACACATAGTACCTACCTACACCATCCATGTAAGGATTTGGAACCATTATAAATTGATAAAGTTTAATTTAGATTTTTAATGAAAAAAACATTCCATATTCGTAATAAAATTATTGTTTTGGCTGTAAACATGACTTTATAGCTACAATACACGAACTACAAGTAGCGGGTTCTACAGCGGCCATAATTCGACGGTACAATTATAATATTTTCAGACGATCGTTTTAATAAAACTATGGATACGTGTTACATGGTACGCTGTTAGAATTATTATTGCGTTCGCCTACTTGCAAGTGTCCTGACATGTGTGGCATTGTGAATAGCAGATGTACGGAATATGGAGCTGGCAAGCTGACAACACGCGGCGGGATAATATTCACAGTAGGTAACAGATAAGTTCGAAACATGCCATTGTCCTATCGTAAACTCCATCTTACTTACTCTTTATCTTACGCACTTGGTGGTAAATGTTAGCTTCTTATTTATATAGGGATAAATAGTTGCTAGTTAGCAGAATTAACGCTTATGGACGATGTAAAAGGAAAAGTATGAAGATTTAATAGAATTCCATTCTTTGTTAATAGCCTACAAATAAGTAAAAGGTGTTTTAAGGTCTAGCTTTTTGCCCTTTATACCTATGAGGATGGTCTATCGTAATTTTACGTTCCTTTTTTGTTTTTGGCGTGCAATAGAAAGGGATAGCATGCCAGATGCATAATTCTGCGTTAGTAATTCTAAAGGTGGCATTCTACAGGTCGATATTTATTATCTATGCTTGAGATAGCTTTAAGTCGATAAAGTTTAGCTTCTTGCCTACTAACCACGGTTCTGGTGGTCTTAAATATCTGGAACTATTTAAAGGTCTTCAGTATTTAGGTATTACAGGAACGGTTTTTTGTTTGTGCTGAGCACCATTGTTTTCACTGTAGACTATTCGAGTAATTTTGAGACCTAACTAGGATAGATTGTGTTTTTTGTAATTTATTAAACTTGATAATATATCTTTGGTTTTCAAATACGAGTACTTGTTTGTTGTTATTTTATCCGAAACAAGAGTATTCTTTATATTATTCTCAGGAATATAGGACCATTGACATATTTTTTAGTCTACAAAATCTACAGGGTGATTTGTAATTCGATGCATTCCTTGAAATGGGTTGCATTGCACTAGACCTTATTTGTAGCAATTTTAACCCCCACAACATGCCTTCCAAACTGACTGGTTTTGAAGATATCGATCTTTAAAGATTTTCCGAAAAATTTCTTCCTCTCCCTCATTAAGTGCCCATGTTATCGGGGTTAAAATTGTTGCAAATAAGGTCTATTATCGCCCATTTCAAGGAATGCATCGAATTACAAATCACTCTGTATAATAAGACACTTATTGGACCATTTAATTACTGTACTATCATAGCGTTATATATTTAATTCAAAATAGGACATAAAACAGCAATAACCTAGAATTCGAGATGTTATTGGGTCAACTTCAAACTTGTGTTGTCAAATAAAAAGATGGATCGCGGTTCGCGGTAATGTCCTCTACAGTTTTGGCAAATGAATATCAGTTTTAGGTCAAGGCTGCCAATTTTTTAGTATTGGCAGTTTTTTTTAATGTTATGAATTACCAGTGACATTCATAAATCCCTTTAAAAGAAGGGCCTTTTGAATGATGATAACCATAATATTCAGACAAATTCCTGAACGAAGAAACCTAACAAAAATCATAGTTAAGTACATTAAAAAAGAAGCTGGGCGCCATATAAATTCTCTGACATTAGGAAAACTAAAAGAAAAACTTTTGCAAATGAACATCTGGCATCAAGTTCCACTTAACAATACAATACGATAAAATTGAAAGCACTTTTCCATTCCTACCACCCAAATATGGAGTGCCAACTCCTTGCTTTCTTCGAATTGCTTCCCATATAACCCGACCAGTTTGAAAAGGCAACTAGATCCTGGGAACTGTTATGAAAATAAAGGTAGTTTTAATTTGGTTGTGTTATGTGAGGGTTGAGGTTCTATCGACCGCCTTTGGCGCCAAACTGTCGGCGATGGCTTGAGGAAATGCTGTAGGGTATTTCCTATAGTTCTTTTGGTTTCTATGCAGATTTATGTTTGGCTATAAATAATTGAGGATCCACTTAATTATCCTTTATGATTGGCCCTGACGTAAAAAAAATATTTAACGAAATTAGCTACCGTTACTGAGTTATTGATAGGTAACAATATCTAACTTATAAATACCAATAAGTATATGTATATTCTGCTATTAAATGTTTCCATACAGGAAAATAGTGTAAAAAAAACAAAAGTGCGAGTCGGACTTGCGCCTGAAGCGTTCCGTATCATTATATACAGATTTTTTTTTTAAAACGTTGCCCCACACTAGGAATTTCCTCTATCGGGTGCGTTTGCAAACAGAGAAACTCACATACGCAAACACCCAGACCCGGAACAACTAATTGTAAATTATACAAATATTTGCTCTGTGAGGGGATCGAACCCGTGACATACTTCGCAGCAGTCGATCGCTCAGCCACTGCGCCAACCGTGACGTCATATACCTACATCTGCGTAAATTTCAACTGTCTAATTATAACGATTCATTATATACAGCCTGGTGATTTGGTGACAGACGGACAGACAGACAGAGAGACAGACGGATGGACAGCGGAGTTTTAGTAATAATTATGGTCCTGCTTTACTCTTTTGGTACATACATAACCCTAAAACGCCCTGCAGTTAGGTATAAGTAAAATCTCAGATTAAAAAATATACTTGAAGAAACGAAGTCCAAAAACCCCGAAAAAAGAATTACCTAGGTATCTACAGTTTTTTTTTACAATCCTGAAATACCTAAACCACTGAAAAAATATCTAGATACTAGGTAGACGATTCTTTAATCAATCATCATCCCGACAGTGACGTCATAACCTTATGCCATGATGACAACAAACGCAATTTCCGTTTTCCAAACAATTCCCTCGATCACCTGTCGCGTCTCCGCAAGGTGGTTGGCGCGGAGTGGCGCGTGCTTTCGCGACCCCTGGCCCTAAACAATGGCACCTGTGCCGTATCAGGTGTTAGAACTTTTTACCGTTCATGTAAGCCTGGTACTTTCGTTTTTCTACGTGTAAGTATAAATAGGTTTTTTTTTTGAATGTGGTTTTGAATTAATTATTTCCTTATTTTTTTAACGGTTTTTTAAATGAATTTACTTTTTTTAATTTTTATATAATTTTTTGAACATTTTCTTCATAAATTTTACAACCATTATGCGTTCTAACTTTATAATCTCTTTATAAATCTATTATACCTATCCATTTATCTTTTATACTATGATTAAAATATTAGTGCTAAGCTTCTAAGTATGGATAGTTTGTAAATAATCCAAATACCTGCGACCTACCTTACGCATAGTAGATAATTAAAAAAAAATATTTTTTAAAATTCCTAAAATAGAACTATGTACTTCTCTACTATAGTTTGATTATTAATTCGAGTCAGTAAAATGACAAGTGCAACTGTCACTTTTACAAACAAAATGAAACAAATCTGAACACTGGAAATGTCATTTTACTGACTGGAATTAATAATCGTATTTTAGGTATATTTTTTGAAATCTATACAAATAATCTAATCTCTCTATGCAAATATTGTTCAAACTAAATCACGTAAAAAGAGCTTAATCACCAAAAGTTATTATGTAAAAACTTAATTTACGATCATTAACTCGCAGGAAAATTAATGAATACAGCCTAATTTAAGGTTTGCACATCTGCCACTCAATTATACTTCCCGAAAGTAATTATTTATAGTTAACACGTCGAGAGAATAGTTTCCGAAGGAATAGAAATGTTGACGTTTCACCAAATAAAATTGTAGACAAATAGTCATAAGGGGAAAGGTCGCGAATAGTTCTGCCAACTTATATTTTCCTGTTTAATATTGAAGTATAAACTTTAACACTTTGTCTTTAAGGTTTGAAATAAAACTCAATCATCTGAACTAAAAGAAACTGATAGTTTAACTAATGACACAAAATATTTAAGTAAAAATTTACTGTTAACTATTTATTACCAATATCAAGAAACTTCATATTCTAATTTCAACTTTATGCCATAGACATTGAAACTGGAACTCTGGCATAGAGTTGTTTATTTTTTCTTTGTAAATTTTTGAGGCAAAGGGAACCCACATGTGCAGCCTGCTGTAAGTCGTTAGTTTTATTTTTTATTGTCAGCTTCTTGGCAGACACAAATTCGTGTCAACACAAATTGACACAGATGTTCCACTAAATTATTATGAATTTGGGGAAAAAACTTGAAGGCAGTCTGAGAATTTATTGTACATTACTACCGTATGTTTAATTTCTATGCAGGTTCAGAAAAGAGGAGCATTTTAGATTCCATTTGTTTTATTACTTCTGTCTTTGGTTGTCAACAAATTAAGAATATCAAAGAGCAATGAGGTATGTTTATGAGTTTTACGTGATAATGTTTTGGCTGTGTCTGTAAAAAGTGGACGTTTGTTTGAGTAGTAATTAAGGTAATTACTTGCAATTAACTCTCCAGGGGCGACCTTGGGAGATACCTGCATGCGGTCGGCAGGTCTTATGAATATTCACAAAATTGTAACTTGTAATAAACAGCGTCTTCTTATCAGACTATGGTAAGATAGGCGATAATGGCTTGGCAGGTGAATTATATTTGCCAGAGTGATGCTATCACTCTTCAGTACCATCTGAGGAGATAAAGGAACCTTGAAATCCAAAAGCTATCAGGATCCATTGTAGCAGCAAATATTATTATGGTCGTTGAAGAATTATGACAAAATCATTGAGGCACAGCTGCATAGGTTGAAAAGAGTTTGTTGGATTATACTGACATAGATTAGCCCCTTAACTAAATGTCAAATAAAATTGCCTTAGTCTCTAGAAAGAGAAAAACAATAAAAGGCACATTATCTAGATTACATTACAGAGGCAGATGTACGAATCTGTACGATAACTTAAGGAGTATGAAAATTTTCGGCAGACAATGCTCGGTTCCTCGGTTCATGCTCTATGTTTACACATAAAATAAATACGACTGTAAAAAATGTCAGCTGTCATTCAATTACGCTGCATGGCTCTTTTGGCGCATGGCAACAATTTAATTCAAGCGCTAAAACAATTACACTGATAACGTACAATTTAAGTTGTCAGTGGCCAATTTGCCATACAAATATTATTTCTCTGACTGCACATTGAATTCTTGTGAGGTGTGGTATCAATAAACCTGGGCAGAGTAGTAAAAGGGTTGTTATCGACAACGTCCGGCGCCCGACGACGTTTGTGCGGCAATAATACGCGCGTCTAATGTGCAAGATGCGGTGCTCGACCGACGCGGCGACGTGTAAGTCATGAGCGGGGAGAGGTGGTCGTAGCAGAGCGGGCAGCGGTGGTGGTAGCAGAGAGAGCAAATTTGCGCGGCGATGTTGATAATACATGATGAATAAAGTTGATAGAAGATGCTTCTGATCGGTTGTTCACATTTATTTTGATAACGTGACGACTTAAGAGTAAAGCACAAAACAAAAAAAAAACGTAATAATACAAGTTTTGCTAAAGATAATTTAGATGAAATGGGAGAGGTTTTAGCTTTATATTGTAGAATACTCGTATTTTCCTGTTACACCTCATCGGTTTAATCAAGATTTTTCAACAAAATAATAAGTATGTACTAAAACAACCCTTACCTTAGAAGTAGGTAAATTCGATTAAGTGTAAATTGCGTATAAAAAACAACAGCAAATCAAGGGTTTGCCTTGTTTATAATGGATGTAAAGGATAAAGGACGTTTATCGGATCGTGTAAGTCTTGAATTGTTGATTACTAATTCCTTAGTTGGTAGCTAAGATAAACCTTTTATCTGAATAGTTTTCTAAAGCAATGAAACGTGTTTCTAATACAGACGTGAGACACGGAAGCTGGTGGAGCCCACGGCAAAAGCGATAGCGGTAAGGAAGTTTTGAAGAACTTTTTATTAATAACATTGTGTCATATTTAAATGATTTTAAAGGAACTATTAGGAATGATTGAAGAAAGCTTGAATGACGTAGATCCATTGTAATTTTATGAGATAGATTATAATGACCGACAGGGTGAATCAGCAAAGAAAATTATGACTAGCATTCACAACTTTTCTATTTCATCCAGATCCATTTAAGTACTTATTTATCTCTTAATTTATATTCCTTTAAGGCGGTAACTTAATTTTTTCATATTTGCTTGAGACTGATTTACTACGGCAAAACATTAATGCAAACTTTTTATCTTACTGCACTCTATTGGTTTTATTTTGACCAAAGTTTTATGTATATATACGCACTTACATGATAGCACTCCCACTGGCAGCTGAATTTTTCTTTGCTCAAAAATCTTCTTTTGCCTAATTTCTTAATACCCGCTTGCAGCGTAAGGCTTGCGCCACACCGAGCTCCGGAGGTGTATCTAGCGAGATGGAGCGGTGCGGGCGGCCGCGACGAGCCAATTTCACAGATTCGTCACCGATTAGCACGCGCCGGACACTACGCTTCACGAGTAATGGCCACTGACTGTCAATGTGGCTAGTTCTTTTTAGTTACAGAAGTTGTGTTGTGCGTAATTAAATGATGTCCTTTCACGATTTTATCAATGTAATTTACTCCATAATGAAATTAGCCAAGTTAGGTAGTACGCTGGAATATTTGAGGGCATTAGCAAAACGGAGTGTACACGGGTACGGGTGTACTCTTTGGTACGCTTTACTAATCCAAAGTAAAGAATTATAGAGAAATTTGAAAAACTAGTACCTATCGATATGTTTTTCATTTTAGTCCCAGCCTTTACCTACTGTCTTATTTCTAGGCAAACACTTTTCCCAAGTCTTTTCAAGACCTCTTGTCCCGTGCCACCTCAAACCAGTCCTTGTGGTATGCGTCCCGGTCAATCTTCTTTTCGATTCTAGAGTACAACCAGTTTTCACTCTTCTTTATCAGAATGCGACACTAGACGTAGAACCTTCGCGAAAATCCAACTACCATTTCCCACAGTCGTGACTATAGTAATGCGAAAAGGCGCCACGGCGGCGCCGCGCGCTTCTGCCGACAGAATGCACTTGTGACATGCGTCGCGTTGTGTGCAACTAGCCTAACGCACTCTTAAATAGCCGCGTGATTTATTCGCAACAATTGACGTTATGTAAAGACCCAGGTACCTACTGTATTTGTCTTCTCTGATTAATTATTTTATTTATTGAGCTTTGTTACGCTGATGTGTAGAATACTGGTCATGTAATGCTTGTGGTCCATTTTGTAAGCTTAAAGTACTCGGTAATTTATTGGAATACTTGAAAGAACCTTTTAAGTATACACCGTGACTTTTTAGTCGTCTTACAAAAGTGGTCCACGTAATGTCCCCGACCTAAAATACATCTAGGCGAGTTTAGTTTTTTTTTTAATCGTCAAAAATATTTTTTATTATTAATAAATAGGAACATTAGAAATATGAAAATGTTTACGTATCAAGCTGTAAAATATACCTACCCAGCGCAATAGTCGGGCAGATCATTCCATCTCCATTTTCTATGAGACAAGGGTGTTTTTAACTACTCCTTGCGTCATAATAATGAATTAAAATTGTATTAAAAAAAAATTCAAATCTCTTAAATACCTATTTTTTTATTATAAACGTGTTCTAGTCATTGGATACATGAACTGGGCTGCCGTTGTAAGACGACTAAAAAGTCACGGTGTATAGATCATCGATGACAAAGTGGTATATTCATTCTGGGTAGGGTTACCATCCGTCCGGGTTTCCCCGGATTTGTCCTAGTTTAGAGGGCGTCCGGGGAGCGTCCGGACTACAAATGAAAACCCCCCGTTTTCATTTGTAGTTCGGTTTTAAAAATTTAAAGTTGGGTCGCCCGCGACACACGCACACTTCGCCCCCGTGCGCACTTCGACTCGCGTCCGGGTTCTGGACTCAAAAATCCGGGGTATTCACGCGTCTTGTCCTGGTTTTCAAATTTTAGAGATGGCAACCCTAATTCTGGGCCATACGTAGAAAATTAGGCAGATACTTCATTTGATGTATCGAACTTGATAGCATTGCAAGCAAATTGCAAGGTTCTTTTTACACCTTTTATGATGCTGTCTGATTATTGCTACTCTTCCTCCTGATTTCCGTACAGAAAGGTTACCCTATTTCGTAACGGTCCAAAAAGTAAAGCTTCTTCTACTATGGCGAAATAGGTATAGGATCCATCTTGATGTGTCAGCAGGTGCTGACAAGTTTCTAAACCACCATGAACTCAAAAATGTGTCCATTTTATTTTTACTTTCCTTCTTTGCGGCTATACGGGACAAGACAGGACTGACTTTTAGCTTTTACAATTCGTTTTGTGGAAAAATAGATTAGTTGACATTTAAAATTCCTTGATTAACAGCTTATGTTTCTAAATGCCAATGATTACAAATTAATTTATCTCCCGTGCATGCTACACTTAATACCGAGAAATATTCATCGACATTTCATTTTATAATTTATTTCGCGCCAAAAGAACGAATGAATGACAAATAGCTTGCTTTACATGCGTTCCAAAATTAAAAAGAGCTACGCAGGCCGAACGCACCTTTTAAGTTACTTATCAATTTATAGGGGTCCTTAATAATTTATGGCTAAAGAAAATCAATGTGTTTCGTGGTTAAAAATATTCTTTTTATTTTTTCTATATAGATACGAGTAGCACTAGATAGTCTGTCACATTGTTACCTGCTAATTAGAATGTAAGTAGTTCACAAGGTTTCCTAGTAAGTACATTTTTTTTTTCGCGTACGTATGAGAGTATTTATCAGTAATATCGGCAACGGGCCAGAAGCTTGACCGCATAATAAGGTAAACTCAAACAACAATGGTTCACTGCTGAAAATGAATGATGATAAATCTTAAAAAAAGCAAATTCAAGTAGGTACTGTTACGGAACTCACAGAAATCTATGGAAAAAAAAATTTTTATAAATAATAATATAGGTAATAACAAATTTTATATTATTATTTATAAAAGTTTTTTTTTTATATTATTATTTAAAAAAAGCAAATTCAAGTAGGTACTCAATCAAATAAAATCAAATCAAAGCATTTATTTCAAATAAGCCAGTTACAGGCACTTTTGAATTGTCAAAGACAAATAAAATATATTAAACACTACAAAATTATGGTGATACAGTCCCAGTCACAAGACATATTAAAAACTGTGAAAGTACCGTAGATGCCCATTCCGAGAAGTAGATCTCTATGGAGAAGAACGGGCAAGAAACTCCATGGACACTCTTTTTAGATCGCCAAAATTATTACAGAATCTTTGTTACATCATTCATTCTTAGATGGTACATTATGTGAGAACGATGTAGCAAGTTAAAAGTGTCCATAGTAAAAATTAAAACAAAGACAATTCAGAAAAAAATATATCAATAATTAAAATAAACCGTGGCAGCTAAGAGATGACCAGTCCCAACTGACGGCGCCCGTTCACGAACATGACACATGTATCAGCACCATTCAGCTCAACCATTTTGAAGGGAGCTAAATGATCCGACACACACGCCGCCATCAGCGAGACATTTGAGTGAGCATGACACACTCTCAACCGCCAGGGTCATTCAAGTCAACAAGAGACGTAGGTGCCCAGTGAATCACAGCTCTGAAGTATACAGTACTCACACAATGTCGGGTATGAAACTGTATAATACAAGGAAGATTGAATCTATACAATGCAAATACAGTTGTACAATCTTCAGCAGCTCCAACAATGGTATTAGGTATACTTTTACTATCAATTTATTTATACATTCACAGTCTCATGCAGCAGGACCAGCATGGAGCCAAGCATTATTATCAGCGATACAGTCGCTCAGTTTTTAATATGCCTGCTTAGTGCTTACACAGTGTGCGTTTAATGCATGTTTTGAATGTCGTTTCATTCAGTTCAAGAACGTTTTGTGGTAGCTTATTATAGCATTTTAAACAGTACCCCATGAAGGAAGAGTCTACTTTGGCGAGTCTGAAGCCCGGCTGAACTAATTGGTCCCTATTTCTAGTATGATAATTATGTCTGTCACCTCTTTTAGAGAAAAGATGCAGATTTTTCCTAACGTACAATAAATTTTCATAGATATATTGACAAGGTACCGTCATGATGTTTATTTTCTTAAACAGTTCTCTTAGAGAATCACGCCTACGGAAATTATATATGGCTCGAACCGCTCTCTTTTGGAGAATAAAGATAGACTCGATGTCAGCCGCCCGTCCCCACAATAAAATGCCATACGACATTATACTGTGGAAGTAACTAAAATAAACAATTCTCGCGGTATCAACGTCAGTGAATTGACGAATCTTCCAAACAGCATATGCTGCTGAACTTAATCGCCCCGCAAGAGTTGTTATATGAGGGCCCCATTGTAGCCTTGAATCAAGTGTTATCCCCAGGAAAACCGTTTTATCGACGAATTCTAGTATCTCTTCATCCAACACTATGTCATAATTACTATTTTTAACATTTGGTAAGGCAAATCTAATGCATTTAGTCTTGTTTCCATTTAATACTAAATTGTTTGCTGTGAACCAACTATGGATCTGACGCAGGGCATTATTGACGTCGTCTAGATTCTGGGCTCGCCAATTTATTTTAAAAATAAGGGAAGTGTCATCAGCAAATAACACCATATTGTGTAGTTGGTTCTTAAGTAAATAGGTTAGATCATTTATATATACAAGAAAGAGGAAAGGACCCAATATAGAGCCTTGTGGAACTCCCATTTTAACTGTTAAACCCTGTGAATTTACACCATTTTTTTAAACTTGTAACTGTTACGGAACCCACAGAAAGCTATGGAAAAAAAACTTTTATAAATGAATGGCACAAGGTCACAAAATGGCGGAAGCGGGCAGCTGAATGCTGCGCGATATCTAGCCGATATCTTTAAAAAGTAAAAAGAAAATGACTCATTCATACATAGCCGCCATGATTATCGAATAATTTAAATATTCAAAATACTGCGATAAATGTCGCAATTTGTTCGGTAATGAGTGCAATATTTTATATTATTAAATTGGTATCAATAATTGTTACTTATAAACGTTGAATTCTACTTTTCTCTTTTATAAGTAGGTAGGTACGTAGTTTTTTTTAGTCTTGACAAATGGCAGAAAATATGCTGTTAGCTGGTCGCAATAATAGGCCATAGGTACCTACCTGTATTATTTTTCTAAAAAGGCCCGCAATTTCTCAATTTTGAATGATGATGTTGTACCTACTTAAGTTTTATTCCCTACCTTTTTCAACGTTGCATTTTATACATTTATTATTTACTATCATAAAAAAATAAACTGGTTATCTAAGCTTATTATAATGAGCTCATTTATAACTGGCACTGTGTTCAACATAACATTATTTTTGCGCATTCTTAGTTTTTACATCTTCAGCTTCGATTTCATTATTAATAAAATATAAAAATATTAAGTAATAGTTTCCCATGTTTAAAAAGACTTAAGTATTTAATTACAATATTTTAATTTAATTTTATTCAAATTATTATTTTAATTCTAATTATTGCGATTTCAATGGAAACATAAAATAAATAAAATACAAAAAAATACGTAAAGTCACTTAGGGGACTGGGTTACAAAATTGCTGTAGCCTTTTTTCTTTATTCTCAAACCGTAGCATGTAATAAACACCTTAAAAAGGTCTGCCTTACTTTCGGAAGACCTTAAATTAATTTGGCATGCGCCCACGCAATCTGCAACTTATCCTTCCATCTTTGTATCAATAAAAAAATCGATCACTAATGCTTCCCTTAATTCGGTTTTTACGATCAGCTGTCTTTTCGCCTAACCACGTTCGGACAAGCACCTGCACAGATTTTTTAGCCAAAAGATCTTTTTGACGTTTTTTTACCTTTTTCGTGAAACACTCGCCTTTGACACCTGGCCATACTGCCTAGCCGCCATTATCGAGAGAGCCCGCCATCGCGCCACCCGGCAGAAGAGCATGCGGCCTTTGTGGTGGGTAATTAAAAAAAGACAGAATGAATATTGATATACAACCTTCTTTAACGATTGTAGAGTAACTTAAAAGGCTTATGTAGACATTTCCTGAATTTATTTAATTAAGGAACAGATGTTTTTTTAAGTGCCGATGTATCAAAGGTGTAGGGTAGTTATTGTTCACATGCTTTCGAAGCTCCTTCTCCGTATTTTAGTGACACTCCCATAAATAGAAAGAACAATAAAAAGTTGACAGTGCGAATAAAGTACAATGTAGTTTTGAAACAAATATACCGATCCTTATATTTTATCAAGAGTTACGTATGTGATAAACACACATATAGGCAGACAAGAATTACATTACTTACCCACTGACTTAATTCGACGTTATTTACGATTATTCTGCTTTAAACGCGTTCCAAACGTCCAGTAGCTATTGTTTATCTTTTTTAGTTTTGCAGGTGACGAATTAACGGAAACATGGCGAAGGACGTTCTGCTGTTGGGAAAAAACTATCAATTTATCATATGATTATCACTTGGCAGGCCGTATTAACACATTTTGAGTGACAGTGATCGATACCGTGCGACTGCGCAGGACGCGCGGTACACCGCGATCGTAAATTAAATGCAATCGTTACTTTTAATTTTAATTACAAATTTATTGTCACGTGACCTTAATATGTGGCAAATGTTCTTAAAAGGTGCTTTCTTTAACAAAGGTGGTAGTACAAATGTGTATTTGCTGTTGTGTTCAAGTCCGCGCGTGTTGGCGTTGCGACGAACATTTTCCCCGAGGTGCAATGGTATATTTGCGTTCATTTAGGGGTGGGTTACACCTGACGGGGCCACCTGTAACTGAACGACAGTTGTGTCACACCTTGATCGCGTACATTTGTCTAAGGTCCCATTACAATAATAACGGGCATTTATAGGTCAGCCTTTTTGTTATGATGTGTATCGTGTAAATGGTACTTCCAGGTCGCTAATTATTGTCCGGTGAATTCTTCAAATGTGGACTAATGTCAGTGCAAATGTTACAATTATTATGTATTGCAGTTTTGTTCTAATTTGTTGCATAACTTGAATTATCTACACGTCATCTAATGGTATTAGAATGAGTAAATTATATCTGTTTAACGACGTATTAGAAAGGATGGCAGTGTGGGCTCTGGTTAGCGCACAAAACTTGACACAGTTTTAAAAAGTTAATTATGTAATTTACTAAGTTATTTTTCTGAATTATACTTAGAGCGTAGACAGATTTTTACATGGATTTTTATGACATAAAAACGAATGAATGAACGAACATCCTTCGGACTGTCAAAATGTCTGTGATTGCTTTCCTAACGAGTATTAACATAACAAGGAGTTCGTAATAAAATGAAAAACAATTTTTTATCGGAAAAAAAAATTGGATGTCGATTCTGGATAAATAAAGAGAAAAAAAAGAAAGAAAAAATAAAATTTGACGATAAACATACAATATTAACAAATAAACTAATCACAAGAAATACTTTAATCTAAAAAAAAAAAAAAAAAAAATAACAAAATAGGAAAAAAGATTTTGCTGTGTGTCTCAGGGCTGCCCCAAGGCCCAGTTCAGCAAAATGTTCAGCAACTAGTGCTCGACGCTGCTTTTCAACTGGACCTGAGCTCCTGAACTCCTGTGCGATAGCTTAGTATGTTTAAGCGCCTGAAGAACTTATCCAAAAGGACACTGATTTGAAAACTGCTCTCAGTCGATTTGTTTCTTTTAGGAAAAAAACTTTACCTACAATTCGCAACGCCAGCGTTAATGTGTATAAAATACTTAAAGTAAATTATTCAATTCGTGCGATGGCGATTACAGTTACAGGTATTACGGAAATTGATTGGAAAATTTATTTTGTTTTGCATTTACCAAACTTTCTCGAATACCAAGATTAAAAATGTCTCAACTACCACTGTCCTATAATTCTTTTTGCATAGATAATTACGATAAAGCATACTTTTTTTTTAGCATAAAGACATTCTATAAAAAAATAAAATGGACTAAATGCATACTTTTACAGCTGCTCCATTGCTTCATTACAGCTCTATTTATATTTACTATCATTACAAGTGCACCTAATTAAATAAGGTAAAAAGCGAAAAAAAATATTTTATACCTACATAATTACAATTAATAATTATCTGATAATGAGATAACATTTTACACAATATAAAAGTTCTTAGTAAGCCGTCGAGAATACCAGCTTCTTTTAATTTTAAAAATGGAAACAAGCGGCATCAAATTAATGAAAAAGAATTTATTTAAAAAAAAAACCGTAACATTTTTGCATCTTAACGAGAATGCCAACGTCGAATTTATAATAAATCATATGAAATAAAAAAGTGCTAGGCTATGGCTGAGCAGTGGGCTCTTTAAGCCCTATTTCACCAGATCTGTATCTGCCGACCTTGCAATCGCACATTGCGGCTAATTTAACGCGACATAGAAACAGTGCGTGCGCTTTTTAGGGTTGCCACACCGATAACTTTCCCGATTTTCCGGCTTTCCCTTACTGTTAGCGTTTCTTTAAAAATATACACCGTGACTTTTTAGTCGTCTTACAAAAGTGGTCCACGTAATGTCCCCGACCTAAATTACATCTAGGCGAGTTTAGTTTTTTTTTACTCGTTAAAAATATTTTTTATTATTAATTAATAGGTACATTAGAAATATGAAAATGTTTACGTATCAAGCTGTAGAGTATACCTACCCAGCGCAATAGTCGGGCAGATCATTCCATCTCCAATTTCTATGAGACAAGAGTGTTTTTAACTACTCCTTGCGTCATAATAATGAATTAAAATTTTATTTAATTTTTTTTCAAATCTCTTAAATACCTATTTTTTTATTATAAACGTGTTCTAGTCATTGGATACATGAACTGGGCTGCCGTTGTAAGACGACTAAAAAGTCACGGTGTATATACATATTTAAGATAAGATAATTTCGATGCTTTTTCAATTTAGTTTAATTGTGCTGATCATGTTCAATTCGCGAAGAAATTCACCTTTACCTATTCACCTTTAACCATTTCTTCAACATTATGAGATAAAATAATTTAGAAACTATATAATTTATCCAAGCTAAGCCAAGGAGAAGCTCGTGGCTAATTACAGCCGCACAGGCCGATATTCCAGGTTAAGCCGCGTTTGCCAAGGTTGGTCTGTGGATTGGTGACAATGTGTCATAGCGAGTTTCCTCCGAGTCTCCGAAAGCACGTAAAGCCGTTGGTCCCGGCTGTTATTTATAGATCTTTGACAGTCGTTACTATTAGTCAGAAGCTCTAAAGTCTGTCAACCAGTCTTGCCATGTGGTATCGTATTACCCAGTTACTGGGTTGTGGAGGTCCGATAGGCAGTCGCTCCATGTAAAATACTGATATTCAGCTGCATCCGGTTCGACTGGAAGCCGACCACAATATATTTGGGAAAAGGCTAGACAGATGATGATAATTTCTCCAAATGACATGATTTCGAATGTCCTGCGTTGCTGTAGCCCTATTCCTAGCGTGTGTCGTGGTACGCGCATCGATTTGGCAGTTGGTCGCACATGCCGCGCGCGCGCACCTTGCGCCAGCTGCGCCGACTGACACACTTACACTAGACCCGTTTAGATATATAGGTTATAAAGAAAGTTATTCTATCCCCTAGAATCAATGGTGGTCTTAGCATAGTTCGTTTATGGAGCTAACGAAGGCATTTTTTAAATAGCTCTAGCTGGATGGCAAGTGGCTATCTAACTGCTTTGTTTAAAAATGGCTGTGTAAATTCTGTTTCTAAGTGAATAATCGGAAACAGTTTTAATTTATGGAAGATGTTCTCGTCGTAAAAATTACTAAATAGAGAAAAATATCCGAGAAAACTTAATAAAAATTAATTGAGCTTTATGACCCACAGGGGTGGGCACTGGTCTTCCTCATCTCCTGCCAAAACCTTTTGTTTAGTGCGTTTGTTGGCCAAGTTTGTCCTGCAAACAAAACCAAGATCATCACATCATTTCCACTACATATTGTTCTACATACTGCTGATTATAGGTCCTAAACCAACTCAGCCGATTTGCAATCTGACAGAAAAAAATGCGTAGCTAGGAAAACTCAATGGTAATGCTAACAAAAATTTACCCTTTCTTGTAAACTAAAAACTTCAAAAAAAATATATACATTTATATTTATGTATATAAAATGTTTATTTTTCTACAAAAAACTAAAGAGTGCTGGGCACTGCTGGGTGTATTGCAGCTGTACATTATGTCAAATTAAAAAGACAGTTTGTCTGCTTATCGGCATTTTACTTAAAAGTCACCGGAAATATGTGAGTGGCCATAATATAAAGAAGGTTTTATTAAATATTTTCCACTTTTCGCACAAGTGAGACTGGTGATGGGTGGTATTTCGAAATTGTTAAAAAAAGTCTGATATATGAAGAAATATCTTTGCTTGTGCTCGTTGTTTCCCTGTAATTAAAAGTTCCAGATCCAGGTTATTAAAGTAAAGTATGCGAGTAAAAGTCTCCTGAAGAATTTATCAGCCTGTTTAATGCAGTTAAACCAGGCTGTCAAAACTAAAGGCATGATTATCTCCGCCCCGACTTTTATTACCCTCATTAATTTCTATAAACACCTCTCAGATATTCGTAAGGACTTCATCAAACCGACTTATTTTGAGCGTAAACCCTGCGAATTCCTCACAAATGAACTGGATTCCCTTATTTAGTGATCCAGGGTTGTCACTTCAGGTCTGACATATGACAAATAGGCGAACAATGATAATTTTCTGCCAATGTGTCGTTAATTCAGGAACGTATTCGCTCTTTTTTGCCAATCAGACCATTTTTGGTGCGATGTCATCTCAAATTGAGGTGGACATTCGTAATAAATGATTCTCGATATGGTAGAGTGAATGTGGTGCATTATATTTCTATTTGTTCATTATTGTTTTTATTATATTTTATTGAACACTTGGCTTTCGTGTTTTGTTCTAGGCTGTATTTATGGTCCTCAACTGAAATATGTTTTTTAGCAAGTCAATTGGGTAAAAGTTTCTTAGAGAAAAATTATCTGATAAGTTACGTGTCGTGAATTCGATTTCAGCATGAAGCAAATATTTTTATGGCTACAGTTAGTTGTTCAGGATCTGGCAGGCGCTGACTGTTTGGCTTTTTTTTAAATTATTGCTCTACATTAGGATTTTTTCCTGTATCATGGGTGCGTTTACAAACAAAGAAACTCACATACATAAACCGTAACAATGTTGCAGGTCATACAAACATGGTCTGTGCTGGAATCGAACCCGCGACACGCTGCGCAGCAGTCGAACGTTCAGCCAATGCACCAATCGTGTCTTCACTGTGATCGTAGTTACGCATTCATCGTGGAGAATCTAGACTAGACACACGGTAGCGTGTCAAGCCAAGTTCTCAAGTATAACAGAACTGGCGAGCAGCACCGTGTGTGTTATACGAACCATATCTTAAACACAAACACACTGAGACGTAAAAATCTTGTTTCGTGTAGAAATCAAAGTACACAATAAAATGAATAGAGAAAAAAATCATCTACGTATAAAATACAAGATTTGACGAAGGTTTTATCGTTACAAATTGTTTAGGGACTCTAAAAGTAATTTGTAACGAACGAGAATGGCAGCCGTGTCAAAATATCAATGAATGGGAGCGACAGTCAGTCATCTGGAACTTTGGAAAAAATACACTGATTCGATATACATTGCCTCTTTAGTCCAGCGTACACTTTTGAACATTCAAACTAAACAGGCAATGGATGACGTGTGTGTCGTTAACGTTGGCTTTTTTTATTGTAAGGGTGTTTCAAACACCTGATCGTGTAAACAGGTGCTGTGTCGGTGCATAGAATACACAAGGGATAAAAATGTCGGCCGATTTGTCTGAGGATATGAATATTTATGTTTGGTTTTGTCGTTATTTATAAATATTTGTGAGAACTCTATATGAAAGTTGTTTTTTTTTGTGGTTGGTTGGAGAGCTAGTTCTGTGGCTAGTACTGAAGATTCACTGGTAGGCATTTAGTTACGCATTTTCTTTTTTTTAATTAATAATGAATTTTCGATACACTTTAGATTACTTATGTATAGACGGCAAATAGCCGTAAGGGGACGATTTCGGACTGAAACTGTAGATTAGAACTCCATGAAGGTTTTTTTATTAAGGTCATTAAGGAGATATAATTTTATTGTTTTGATAGGAATGTTAATCTTCATTGTGTAGTTACTTAATGAATGACATTTCCAAAAAAATTGTTTTAACGTTTTTGTAAATGTCATTCATTAAACCTCACTAAATTATAAAATTCAACCGTATCTTCAGACTTATCCCGTCCATCTTACCACATGCGCACCTGCAACCTTCCCAACATTCGGTGGAGACGGTTGCACGGCATGTGCGTTTTGTTTTTTTTTACTAATTATTAATTCATTATACACCTCAATTATTAATTATATCGAAGTAATTTGAAGGCATGTTAACGTTAATTGCCAGTAAGTAGTGTAAAATGTACATAATTTTGCATTTTTAACAGAAAACCGTTCGCACTTTTTGGTTAAAAGGTTGACAGGCTTCTTTCATGTCTTTCTTTTCGCGTTGGTATGTCTGGTATTTTGTCCAATCCAAATTTAGGCGTCTTCACATTAAATATGGAGTTTCTTGCCCATTCTTCTCCATACGAACCTACCCTTGCGAATGGGATTTAGAATCAATTCCATTCCATTTCCTTTGATTTTAATAATCGCCGTTTTGAAGTCCCTCTTTGATGGCCTAACTGAAATAAATTTTTAGACTATGACTTTGTATATTTGCCTTAAAGTAGAAATATGCGACCTATAAGGGAGCATACGTCAATGACCTTCATCTGTCAACCGTCAACCGTGAAAATTAGATGCGTTGTTTGTCGAGATAAGCTTTTACGGTACGCAAGCAGTTTCCTATACTTAGCTGCATTCTGGCCTTGTATAGATTGGAAATATGCAACGTGGAAATGATAAATTCGAACTTGTCGAGCTTCACTTTTCACAAAAAAGCTTCACAATAATTCACGACACGGGCGTTATGCATATAAAATATTTACGATCAACAAAATGTGTCCACGTGACAATTTTATAAGAATGCTAACAGCAAAGAATTCTCGTTTTACATAAACAGCAATACCAATACGCTATTGCAGTCTAGGCGATAAAAAAAAACATAAAACGAGGGTAATTTGTGAGTACAAGTTACATTTGACAGGATTTCTATTCATCTGCATACTAACACACCGTTATCATAATAAAAATGCACAGTTTAGATATTATAGGGTCACCTGTCCACCGCACGTGGCACGATACACCAGTCATAGGTGCTGGACACAAGTGAAGAAAGAACAGAAGGACAACAGCAAACTTAGTTCTTTTGACGCGGCGCTAGTGTAGTAGGCGCTATAGGCCTTCTTTCGGTGCGCGCACTCTAAGCTTCGTACACAACGCGACGCAAGTCTCCGAAACCTTACGCGACTGTGGTATCCATTGACGCGCGCCGGTGTATGAACCTCTATGGATTTGCATTGCGATAGTCACCTGGATACTGAAGTCGTAAGGTATGGGAGACTTACCTACTTCGCCTTGTGTAGGTAGGGGCTAAGTTCTTTTGACGCGGCGCTAATAGTGTGTAAGCCTTCTTTCGTGGCGCCATTCACCAAAGAGATATCTATTCAGGCATCCATTTATTGAGTGACGAAACACAATAAAAAAAAATCTCTAAATATCACGTTTCGAAATCCAAACAGTGTCTCATTGTATGTCAGCCTTGATTTACTTTAAAAAATAACGTTACTGAAAACGAGTAGGGCTTTTCAAAAAGAGCGTGAAAATGTTACCGCAGTGTCAACAGGCGATACGTCTCGCTTTGCAGACGCTAGGCTACTTTGTCATCTTTTGTCACGAACAGCTTGTTTGAGATATAAAAAAAAAAAAAAAACTACTTAAGAGGAATCGCACAAAATGGGTCTTCTGTCCTTTTCTCCCTGACAGAGTACAAAGAGGGGAATGCAAGCAAAAAGTATCGATGATCATTATAATTACTTGAACAGTTATACCATATGTCTTGTTGGACCTACAGAGGCTAGACACACGCTATAGGTGACATGTGACAACAATAACGGCTGGGGGACCAGTTTCAAACAGAAACGTATTAGAAATAAATTATTCAGGACAAAATTGGGTATTTACTGGCCGCAGTGTAAGTTTAAAGGTTTCAACAATCTGGGGTTAGAAATTCGTTGTTCGTAAATGAGAATGATGGAATCTGTTGGAACTTTAAGATTCATGAGCTCTTCTTTCGCCACTTTTCATTATGCGGGAGTTGTTTTTCTAATCATCAGGCTCCATTTGTTCAACTGGTAAGCACCGTCAATAAAAACACCTTCATTATTAAATTTCAAAATGAGATTTTCTGTTAAAATGTGTTGAATTATTGCATCACTTTTGCTTCTCATTTCACAGTGGCAAAGAGAAGACAGGACTAATTAGGAAAATTGATCATGTTTGATGACTTATGAGTATTTCCCGATGAATGGAGATAACATTTTTTCTTCCACTTTTAATGTTATCATCAGTGAAATATGTATGTGCGCATGAGCACACACCTTGTGCTCACCTTCCAATCGGTTACGGGCCTAGTTTACAAGTACCATTTGTTGAAGTCAAATTACCAATGCACCTCATCTGCTCGTATGACAACCACCATAAAATGGAGAGAACTATTATTAGAAAGGTAAAAATAAATAGGTACCATGTATTTAAGAAAAATAACGCATTACCATTCACATGGATTTATGAGCTGAACTATTAAATGAACGCAATAAAACATGACAGACAATCGGCAAACATCGGCGATCTTCGTTAGTCTCGTGGCAGATGCGCGCGCGCCTCTTTGTGCCTTTGTTTAAATTATGTATAAATAATGGACAGTTTATTAAAATGTTAATCAAACGCAATGTGGGACTATTCTCGAAGGGTATAAAAGTGAATTTCTTTTTCGCATCGATTGTAAATGCGATAGTTTTCTTTATTTTTTGCGTTTTAAACGGCATTTGTTTTTAGCCATTTGGACGGTTGATGTATTAAATGGTTTAGCTGGCTGTCTATTTACAAAAGGAGGATTTAGTTGATAAAGAGCCTGAGCTAAAATTTTAATGTGCGTGTTTTAATGAAGCCTGGCAAACCAGCAATTCAAACTTTTATAACGATACAATAGTTTTCAGCATCAATAAATTCGTTATAAATCTATCCATCAGTTAGACTTTAGAAAAATAATGAACGCGTATTGTTATGCTTTTTATAACTTAAAATAGAGATAAAACACATCAGAACTCCGGAGTATCCATGGGCTGGTTGTCAATTTGGTTTCCCTAACAAAAAATTACACACGTTTTTATGTTGATTATAAATCTATTTGACTACAGACTAGCGACTAGTCTATTAATTTTTACGGCAATAAAAAATGTAAAACATAAAGAACTTACATAAAAAATTATAATTTGTATGTCAAAATTCAGAGAAAAAATTAGAAGAAAGAAATCTTCAGGATTTATAAAGCTAAAAAGCTCTCCACAAGGTCAAAGTATTGAAAGAGTACTTAATCAAAATGATTTTTTGCTTCACAATCATCATCATCATCATCTCAGCCATAGGACGTCCACAGCTGAACATAGGCCTCCCCTTTAGATCTCCACATATACCGGTTGGAAGCGACCTGCATCCAGCGTCTCAATAATTAAACTAAAATAAATAAATATGTCAAGCGAAGTGATCCTTGTTTTCCTTTGAAAGCGAAAATATATGACTACCTATAGTAAAACAGGTGTATATGTCTGTGCGTGATGTTAAAATTATAAAAACATAAGATGAGCGGTGTGCAGTAAATCATAATGTCAAAACAGCGGCGCCGGCGCAGGATGGGACTAAAGGAGGCTGTGGACATGACTGCGGTCACTTTTATACTTAGAGCTATATTATAAACAGTAATTGATGAAACCTATATTTTCATGATAACCTCCTACATTTCGGGCTGATACTGAGAAATGGCTTATCGAAAAAATCTCTTTTTTGGCAAATTGCAAAAATATCTTTTTTTACTTTTTTATTATATAAACTTTGCCCCACATTATTCTTTAAACATTTAATTTAATTCTTGGTTGTTTTACCATTAATAACATAGTTATAAGATTCTTGTTTTACTAAACCACTACCTATGCATGTTGCATATCCGAATTTAAGAGTATTTTATTTATTTTATATTAAACCCTTACATGACATCTGTGGAGGCGACATATTCAGATGGAACATATACCTACTCATATACACAAACGCCCATACCCGGAACAACTACTTATAGATCATACAAATATTTGCTCCGTACGGGAATCGAACAATCGCTCAGCGACTGCGCCAACAAATCTATCACGATTGTCACATAAAACACGACCTTATACACTGAGCCATAAAGATTTCTTTAACTTTTGACCCCAACTCCATTCCTACTTTAAAGAATTATGTTCAAAGTTACTGCCGAAATCTTATCTTACAATATAAACCTATTCCACATAACATTTACCTCCAAAAAAACCTTCAGATGAGCAATAAATACAGAATGACAACGGTCTGTAGTAGAATCAATCCCTTGTGGCTCTGCGCGGGCGCACCGTCCTTTCTAATTAGAGGGCGCAGGTTCGATCCCAGGCCAGGCCGTGTTATTAAGTGTTTAGTGCAGTTCTTATGACATGGCCTTGTTACTGACGTAGTTTCGTGGTGATTTGTTAAACGTTTGTGATTGGTTGGGTTTGGGGATTTTGAGGAAAGGTGCGTATGCGCATTGTGGTGGGTTTCAATTTTTTTTTTGTTAATATTATTACTTTAGTTGGTTATATTGATACAACAGATGGAAAAAGAGACGGCAGTATGACTGATGTCTTCCTTAGAATTGGTGAGAAGTGGCGAATTTTATGGGGAGGCATTTCGCCAACACTCGAACAGTAGGTACAGGCACTAAAATTTGTAATTATAATAATAGGCTATTTGACTAAAAAAATCTAATTGATCCGTCAGTTAGATTATCAAATAATATTTGACCCGATTTTTTTCTTTTTTTACGCATACCAAAATTGACGGAGATATGATGCTTTCAAAATTGCCAATACGTCACAATTTAGTACATTTTTTACTGAATTCTGACGTCACGAGCCCCCACTCTCGAGTTTTGATGTGTTATATCTTGGTAAATATTCATTGATTTTACATAAGAAAAAATATGTGTCCGTTATTTTTCAAAACTCTAAATAACGGACTTATTAGATTTATAATTTATTGATACTGTCAAATAGCCTATTATTACACAAGGCAGGTATAGTATGCTTGCAAAATTAAAAAAAAAGCCTCAGGATATGCTATCGTCAGTTTCTGTATTAGTGAGATTTTCCTGTGCAAAATTCATTTTACCATGTATTTGGCCTGACCTCTATTTATTGGACTGCTTTTTATTAATATAATTAATTAATTAAAAATATATAATGTATAAATAATTGCTTACAATATCAATAGTCTAGTTTATTGGCCAACCAACAATTACTCTTTACACTACAAATAATAACAATAATAATCTACAATAATCAGATTACTTCTTAAGATCAATTTCCTCATCTCCGAAGCCTCCATGTTAAAGGAAATCACGGTAAAAAGTCGTTTCCTGTTGACAGGTTGGAGGTAAAGGCCAGTTCCCACCGGCCGCGGCGGTGGTGTTCTCACGAGCGTAGCGAGGGAACACCCACTCGTGTGTACTACTGTTTGTCTTGACACTCTGTGGGATGACTGACAGGGAACGTGGGACATGTGTGAAATGTAGGATTTTGAGTTTCTGATCAAGAAATTTGTCATTTTTTTTAAAGTAAGAAAGACAATTAAAGTTCCTACCTAGTCTTATGTTCATGCTCACTTTTTCAAAAAATCGGTAAGACTAAGAACATTGGACTGATAAGATTTAAGTAGGAGGTACCTAGTCTATTTTATTTATTTTTATTTACGTACACAAACATATTAATTGGGTAACAGGAATTTTCACGCATCCTGCAAGTTATTGAAATAATTTTAGCATTGAGGATGCAAACAAGTGTGATATCTACGTAATAGTATTCCGTAAGAAATTTAATGGCATTTTGATATCAAATGAAATCTCGTAATCTTTTTCATTAAAACTTGCATTTTAAACACAATATGCAAGTATTCGCCAAATATTCTAGCATTCCTCTTTTTTAAGATATTCGTTAAAAAAAAATGATTTGTGTAGGTTCAATTTTGTCTTGAAAGTTACTTATGCCATTTGTGTACTGAGCAAGTCCCATAAAAGACTCGTTCTCACTTAAAAATGTAGCAGTACATAACCTATTCTCGAATAGGATCTACACACATCAAAAGTGTCTAGGGATCAACATATATTTTTGCAATAACTTTTCTCCTGATTGATATTAATTAAAATTTTCTTTAAGGATTCATCAAATAAAGTGTTTTCGTTTGTCACAGTAACGATAAACCAAGTCACCTTTGCATTAATAAAGTAATTTGCCATTTTCCTAATAAAGGGATTTTTGACATTTGAACCACTAACACAAAAGTTCGAAAAAAAGACTGAAATAACAGTTTTCTTTAAAATTTTATTGGGTAACTTAAACAATTAATAATCCGTGTTTCTACCGCGAACACTAACAACACAAGAACATCGGTTTGGCATACTCAAAATGAGTTCATCCAAATCACGCTGTGGAATGGCCGCCCATGTTCGTTGCAACAACAAAAAAAGGTCTTCTTGCGACTGGATACCCTCCATATTCGGCAGAGCTCTTCTCTGTAGCATATCCCATGCATGCTCAATCGGATTCAAGTCTGGCGACTGAGCAGGCCAGGGCAGGACATTGATGTTAGCTGCGGCGAGAGTCTGTCTTACAACTCTTGCGGTGTGCGGTCGTGCATTATCATGCATTAACTGAAATAAGGGACCGATTTGCACTTGTAGAGGAACGATGACGTCTGATACAATCGTCTCAGCATAAATTTGAGCGTTGAGGTTGCCCCTGATCCAAATCAACTCAGTTCTTCCGCCGATCCAAATACCCGCCCATACCATGATGGTTCCACCACTATAAGGATGGACTTCCTGGCAGGATTTTAATCGCTGTTGGCGTCCAGGGGTTCTCCAGTGTCGTATACGTCTTGTATCCGGTCTCATATCGAAACGAGACTCATCAGAAAAGCACACGAAACGCCATTGTTCTTCTGCCCAATTTCTGTGTTCAAGAGCCCATTGATATCGAATCCTACGATTGTGCATTGCTATAGGTGGTACCCGTAGCGGTCTTCGGGAATGAAGGTTCACTTCATGCAAGCGGTTTCTGACTGTTTGGTCGCTAATTAAGTTCCCTGAAGAGTGATGAAGCCTCACGGCTAACATCATGGCGGTTATTGTTGGAGCTCTTCGAGTTAAGATTTGAATGTATCGGTCTTGTCTCCGTGTGGTGCAGCGATACCGTCCTCCATGGCGCTCAGCCACGGTACCAGTGCTTCGGTAACGTGTCCAAAGTCGACTGATAACACTCTGACTTGTATTCAGAGCTAAAGCCACAGTACGTTGCCGGGAACCAGCTTCTATCATTCCCACGGCTCTGAGCATTTCTTCCCTGCTTAAATGACGTCGCCGCTCCATAATAACGTTGGTTTTAATCAGTAGTAGGGAAACAGTAGCACTAATAATGTCTTCAATGCGTTATATGTTTTTATAGGGAAAATATTGACAGCTTATTTTCATCTTTTACTCGAATTTGATTCACAGTTCCTGATTCAAATTATGAAATGCACCAAAAAAGATCCATATAAATTTATAAAATCATAAATTTATTACAAAGCCACATCTCAATCTCAAGAAATCCGCATAAAAATGCTTGATCCCTAGACACTTTTGATGTGTGTATTTCCCACTGTCTATGACTTTTTCCACGTAACCAACTTGATACTTGCTTGGTTCTAAAAAAAACGAAGAAAAATTGGAAGGGAAAAAGGATTAAAGTATTCATAAAAATAATGTCAGTAAAAAGAATGCTATGAACCACGAGACGTCTACATAAAAAAAAAAAACATTTGTGAAACGATTAGAGCATCTTTGAGCAATTTTTGTGATTCTATTTTGTTGTTGGAACCAAACACATAGCTTCTTCTGAAAACTTTAAACCATTTACATTTTACGTTGTTTTATTCACCATTAGGTGCGTCCCCACAGAGCACGTAGCCTCGCGAGGAATTTGAATGTTTAATTAGGAGGTTGGTGTGGACGTGTCTCGGGCGTGGCAAGTGCTGCTGCGGTCGACGCTGCGACCGAGCGCCCGAGCCATCCAGTGTCGCCTTTTGTTTTGCTCGCGTATATTGTTTTAGTGCCTCGGTCGAAAAACAATAGACGCGTCCACACAGAGTGAGCAGCCTCGCTTGTCAGTTTCCTCGCGCAGCAAATGCCTCGCGAGGCTGCGCGCTCGTGTGGATGCACCTATTGCCTACAATCGTTTTTGCTTTGCAGTATTTTTTTTAGTACTACTGCAAAAGTTAAAATAAACACATTGTTATATGTGCTTCTCTTGACCGATTTTGATTTATACTTAGGTAGACACACCAAAGAGTAGCCTAGTTTTTTCGTAGCACTTGGACTTCAAAATGCTACGAAAAAATTACAAGTATCAAAATGTCTGGTGCGCGTAGCATGCGCCTACGCAGCTACGCAAGTATCAGTATCTCCTGCTTTATTGTGTCAACGATGGCGTATTATAGCGGCACGCAATGCGTGACCCGTGTTTCGAGGACCCCACTTATAATAACGCTTGTTAAATTATTGAGCTGAGCAGAAGACTGAGGGGTCACTCTTTAAATATTAGATTAGGTGTATTGTTTTGAATTGATTAATGATTTGTAGTTTTAGTCATACCAAGCGGTTTGGTAATATCTTGAATGGTAAGGTTCAGAGAAAACTCACCCCTTTTGTTAGTGACATCACCACCAAAGGGGGTGAGAATTCTCTGAAGCTGATTGTACTAACTGGGTTGTGAAGATTGGATAGGCAGTTACTCCATGTGATGCAACTCGACCAAGCTAAGTTTGCACCTTGCTAGAATGCGGCGCCCCGCCCGCTTCCCCGCTCATCTACGTCTTGTTTCAGAAACTATCCGAAACACTGTTCCTCAGAGAATACATGGCTTAAGAGTCATAGCGAATATTTTTTTATGCCCGTACCGAAGCGTCTGTGTGAAGTAATGGACGCGAGGTGCAAACTTGGCTTGGTCGAGCTGTTGTACTGTATTCATCATATATCATTCCATCCGGTTAGACTGGACGCCGACCTCAATATAGTTGGGAAAAGGCTAGACAGATGATGAATTAATTATTCAGTTTAGATACCTAAAACCTATACCTACCTCATCATAAAAATATAATAATATCATGAAAGGTTTATCTAGATGTTCCCTGTATCCGATAAAAGATAGAAGCCATCACATAAAAACAGGAATGCCTACTTCTTCGGCATCCCAAACCGATACAGTTAAAGTTCAAACCATCTACACCACAAAAATCAACCTTAACCAAACACCTTACAGAAGAAATTAAGAAAACTTTAATCTAATACAGGAATCCTGGGAAAATTTCGAGAGGTCAACTCGCCCAATATTTATTATTTACCCGCCCAAACAAAATAGGTGTCGATGTTGCCCATTCGTTTCATACAATGTTTGTTTTATAATGTTGGCTCAACTGTTTGACCAATTTGGTTAGGGAACTGTCAATAGAACTAGGTGAAGGGACAGGGGTCACGCTTCGGGGGTACAAGTAGTGTGGGAAGCCGTGTTTTGTATTGTGTGCCTGTCATTGGCTGTATATCGGCGCTTGCGCAGCGGTTTGAGGACCTTTAAGCTTTTTGGTTGGCAAATAGCACTATGGGCCACCTGATGGATAGTGAACAGCTATGGCTTTATTGTTCACTTGAGGAATCGCCGATGCTTGAAATAAAGATAAAAGTAATTTCATCTCTCCTTTTTAGTCGGTACTCTGGGAGCGTGTAGTGCTTTTGAGTTTCAAACGATGAGAGAACGTTCAGAGTCTGCAATGATTTACTTTAACACCTAAAAGACAAAAGTTCGATTGTGCTCTCCCTTGGTCGAGATAAGCTCATGAACGTTACAGAAAGTACTACTGGAATTATTAGAAATTCTTTGAAAAACTCCAAGGATCACGGAAACGACAACTTGGAACTTGTTGATTTTACGTAAGATACACGTAGGTATCTGTTCATCAGTCCATTATGTTCCTCAATAATGGGACGCAGGTCTCCTCCTATCTATTACGAAGGGAATGGACTATGATCCACCACCCTGGCCCAGTGCGATTGCCCATTGATAGACGTTAAGTGACGTCTTCGAATTTTCTATTCTGGGACCGTTTTATTAAAGTTTTTAAAAAGAGAATAGGTTTCTCACAATTGAAGTATCATTGAGCTCTCGTTCATGATTGAGTCCTTATCGAAGACGTGTTCCAGTAATTTTGACATCCGCCGCCATTATAAGGAAGTAGCAAGTGAAAGATATCGACCGCTGCATGCGAGAGTGCGCGAGATATGTTTTTAAAAATATAATTTATTTATTTAGGTGCTTCGAAAACTTATCATTGACTTTATTTTCAACTAGCTTTTCCCAGCGGCTTCGCTCCCCCCCCCCCCCTCTTATTGCTTATGCCACTCAGGACCAAAGCAGCTTTCAAAGGTGAAAGAATTTTTGAAATCGGAACAGTTGTTTTTGGGCCTATTCATTACAAACAAACAAAGTTTTGCTCTTTATAATATTAGTATAGAAGTATAGATTATTTACTTCAGAAAAATAAATTAATAAACCAAACTTAATGATGTCTAGTGATACGAATTTCATTAATGCCGTTTGAGTATGGACGCCAAAATGTGACTTTTCTTTGAGGGCCAGTTAAATAATAAATAGTTTTAACCAAATAATAAGTTTTTTTTTTCAAATCCGTAATTTAAAAAAAATCGTTTAAAATGTAGGTATCGAATTTCAGAAATAGTTTAATAATGATCATACAACGCAGCCTTAGTAAGCTTAATTTAGGCAATAAGTTGGATAATCAGATTCTCAAAATTTACATTTTCCATTGATATTTTCTGTTTCGAAAATGAGTCATCATCATTATCACTAAAATACAAACAAGGCGGGAAGAAGCACCAATCACTAGGTGTGAATTAAACGCAAACAGATAATTAAAATGTTTCACCGACTCACTGCGATCCTCCTACAGAATCTTAGGTGACAAATATTGAACCGAATTTTAGAAACCGGCCAAGTGTAAGTCGGACTCGCGTATGAAGGGTTCCGTATCCATAAAAACGGCGAAAAATCACGTTTACTAGGAGCTCCCTGAAATATTTGTAAAACCTATTTAAAAAAGATAAACCTAATATTATCTGAATATTTCAAGCGTCAACATGACGCCGTTATCAATATCAAGAAAAAAAGAGCAAACAAAAAATCGCCTTTCTTGTAGGCTCCTATACAACACACGTGATTTTTTTTGCTCTTTTGTAAATCCCTCTCTCTAATATTTATTTTATTCTGTTTTTTAGGGCTTATTAGTAAATAGTGACAACAGAATTACATCATCTGTGAAGAATTGTCTAATAATCACGGTTCAGGAGATTCAGCCTGGTGACAGACCGGCAGACAAACAGACAGACGGACAGACAGACGGACAGCGGAATCTTAGTAATAGGGTCCCGTCTTACCTTTTCAGTACAGCACCTTAAAATGGGCGACTGACAACGATATACCATGCTCATAAATTCTCATATATGCTCAATTGCTCATACATATAAGCTTATAAAACTGATGACTCCCTTCCATATAACTGGACCGTTGATGACTTGAAGCAGGAAGCGGCGACGAACACACAAACATTGTAATTAATGCTAATAGCTTGATGAGTGTCCACGATTCCACGATGCTTTGGGTTTCTTCAATGATATAGATACCTACGTGGTTGGTAATAAGACAACCATTTTTAAGGAATTTTATGACAGGACTAATCTGTGGTTGGGGTTTGAAATGAAATGATGTTTATTTATGAAAGTAGGTTATATGTATCAACACTTTTACTTTTACACGTCTTTTCATAAAACTAAGAGAGGCCGGTGTTTCGTACCTGACTACTCTGAGAAGAAACATCCGAAACAAACTCAGAGGTCACAGTCTCTTTAAAGTCCAGACATCATAATTGTAGATCAGGTTATACGAGGACCATGCAGGTGTCAGAAAAGGTCTTTTGAAATAAGAACCACACAGATTTGAGTGAACCTGTCCAGTCAGTGCAAGCATTTGTCAGTTATCGTGTAGCCAGTGTAGTATCTTGAATGCCGAAATCACTGTAAAATATTTATGTCAATTGATAGCTCACTTTAGGGCCATTTTGTGCTTAGACTTTTATTTACGGGACCCTAGGGTTCCGTTTTTACCCTATGGGTACGGAACCCTAAAAATACTTTTTTTTTAGCGTGGTAAAATCATCAAATGAGTCCTCCCACCCCGGGCAGGGCGGGAGGGACTGTCAGACTTGTACTGACCAAAATCCACGGTGTCCTTCAGTAACCCCGGCAGGCTTTGGCCCTCTAGAGAGGGGGCCCCGTCATTATGCTGACGCTCTTTGAGGCGCGCGTGGAACACAACGCGCCGTCGACCCGGGCATGGTCCATGGCCGGGCAGCGAGTTGCCCTATTACTCGCCGCCCGCATGCCCGCGCCTACGGTGGCCGGAGATCGTCTTGCGACGTCCGTCGCCGTGGGCGTCCACCACCGCGGGAACCCCAAAAATACTTTAATAAACTTAGTGTTAGGCTGTCGTAAATATTACTATTCGCAGTTATATGCAGCAAATGTTTATAATTTTATATTTATAAAATAAATAAGTTCCTATTTCCCACGCATTTTCTATCAGCCTGAGAAAGTAATAGTTTTAGTTGATAAACTATTTATTATAAATGGAATAATATATGGTTTTAACGCCAGATGATTTGTTATAATGGTGTGAATTTCCGATCATAAACATCCAACTCTTCCCATACTAATGTTGTAAAAAAATGCAGACGAAGCTGTTTGGTATGAATAGAATTGTGCGAAAATGCGCATTCAACATAAATTTACGAGCATTTTATTCCTAAACTACGGCTAACTTTTTTTTTAATGTTACCAGTCTAACCCACCCTTACCTCGCAGGGATAAATCATTTGTTTTTTTTTATCGCGGTAAAATCATCAAATGAGTCCTCCCACCCAGAGCGGGACGGAAGGGACTGTCAGACTTGTACTGACTAAAATCCACGGTGTCCATCAATAACCCTTTACGTTCCAGGGTCACGGTTATAAGACAGTCTCACGATCCCGGCATACTTTAGCCCTCTAAGTCCCGTCATTTTACTGACAATTCTTGGAGGCGTGCGTGAGTGTGAGTTGACCGAGGCATGGGCATTGATCCGACGGCGAGTCACCCATTACTCGCCATCCGCAAACCTTCATCTTGAATTCATGAAGAAACCGCATTAAAAGTTGCGTAGTTTGAAAGTTTCAAGCGGATAGAGGCGGGAAACAACTTTGTTCTATAATTATGTTTAATTGTCAGACGGTTTTGGAGTCATGTATCGATAACATCTGCTGTGTTCTAGAGTTTACAAAAACTTGGTGTACTTTCAAACAATGAAACACGGTTAAGAGTTAAGACATCATGTTTAGTAGTCAATAGATTGAAAAATTCTGCGAAATCATTAAGTATGAGCACCTATTCATACCAGAATGAATGGTGTCTCATCTCGGGTCGCGGGGATGTTTATAACAGTTAACATTATCGTTGGCCTGGCACGCTAAGATCAAATGAAGTAAAAGGGTGGAATTTATTAAGCTAGTATCAAATTATGGTCTCGAGATTACATCTTTAGATGACTTAGGGGAAAACTTTGCCGTTTCTATAGTAATAAAAAAACAGGAAATTACAAAGAGTTTTGCTAATGCCATACCACTTAGCCGCAAAAAATCTGCCAAAAACAACACAACAGATAATGCAGTATTTTGACATACAGTTGCCATAAATATCCGTGTCAATCCTCAAAAAAAAAAAAGGGATTTACCGTACTAATGACCGGACGAAAGTTCAAAAGGTCTCCACCAGGCGTTCAGTTAAAAACATCACTTTTATGGCCATAACCCGTGCATTGTGAGAAAGCACGAAAAATGCTAATTTAGAACAGATTAGCGATGTAGAAGCCATTTTCCTTGTTTTTTTTTTGTGAAAAATCGGTATTTAAACGATATTGTTTATGTGGCAGCAATTGACGTTTTTTTAGATTTGTCATTGAGAAGATTATAACTGTTTCTTGTGCTATTATTATTTTCATCATCATCATCAGCCTTTAAATGTTCCCACTGCTGGGACACAGGCCTCCTCTCTGTGAGAGGGAGTAGGTACGCCGTAATCTACCACGCGGGCCCAGTGCGGATTGGTTTATTTTACTACCTACAAAACCTATTCCGTCTTACTACAAAAAGTTGAACACTTGTATAAAAAAAAAACTGTCAATGGCAAAACGGTATTAATTGGCGTTGATATAATGCAGGTCTAGACCTGATTAATTCAAAAATGAACTTTATAACTATTTAAGTGAAAAAGAGAATAAAGTAGAATAATCTTAATTTGGCTGCATGTGCATAGCAGTAGCCACTACGCCAACCGTTGTATCATTTATGATGGGGCATGGTTATGATCAAAAGCACCTTACTACAATTTACATCATCGTCGGTAGACGCCCATCTGCTTTGCACTTACATTACTATCTCGCACAGTGATACTTTTCCAATCGTGAACAGTTCCCGTAGCAGCCGACAGATGTCTACACTGCAGCAGATACAGATTTGTTGTTAGCGGATAAACTCGACGTGGAGCGCTGGTTTCGGTCACGGCTTTCGTACGGACAGCAGAAGAAAAACTACCCTATTAATAATTTACTGTTAAAAAAAATTATGAAACTCAAACTCAAAGCAACATAGAATGAAGGTACCTACAGTCCCAATCACAAGGCATATAATTAGTAAAAGCATCTACTGTAGTTGCCGATTCCAAATCGATCAGATTCGACATATCTCTATGGAAAAGAATGAGCAAGATAATGAATTAAAAAAAAAACTACGTGCGTTTTAAGTTTTAATTAGTCTATTAATGAATCAAGTCGTCGAAGAAGAATGAATGAAGCACTTATTTTGATAAACTGGCTTTTGACTGCCAGGCCATGGGTTTCATTCCCTGATCGTACTGTAACAGAGTGGGTATTCCACCTCTGTTCCTTCAACCTTTTTATTTATCTATTTCGATTTTTAAAATTTAAACATTTATATTTCGAATTTCATTCTGTCATTCATTCATCTTCAATTCTGTTTTGGTCGGTACAATTTTACGACGACGCCTTGCAGCAGCTCCTGTGCTGATATTTTCTTTGCTGCATATTTAATTTATAAAGTAAACTCAGTTATGTGTCCTATATTTATACTTCCTACAACTGGATTGAACTTTTATTAAAATTGTTGTAATACTTCAAATACTATCCACCCTGATAAGGGTTCTATCTTTGGAGCTGAATAAACAGAATAGTAAACCTTGTAGTGGCTACTTATTTCTATCTGTCCCATTACCCTACTGTCCATAATATTTATTTGCGGCATCTCGGCCTTTGGGACAAGCTAAGTGTTATTGGATTTTTAACCACTTTCTCAGTAGAAGCCTGGTGATTTTGCCCAATTCACGACAGTAAATGATACTACTTACACAATTACTAGTGCGCACTAGATAGATATAAAATCTACCTTATTTTGTTAGAAAGAAAATAATATACTCGTAGGTACCTATACCTATGGTTCATAAGTCTAATAACTAAAGTATCAGAGAACATCTTAAAATTACCAAGTGTTTGAACTGATCCTGTAATACTGTCTACGTTGCTGACGGTACGCGTGGCGGCCAACTGTGGGAATGTCTGCTCGTGAATCGCCCGTGGCTTATGACAATTTGCATTTTTTTGCTGCCCGTACCGACAGAACCGCTTAGAATTAGGTCTAAGTTAAAAGCGATATGACGTAATGAGACATTTTTCATTTCAAAATAGACTTTTGTATTCTAAGTACATAGTGAGTATTTTCCGGGTCACGAAACTATTTAATCGGGTTTACGTGGTCCTCGAACGCAAAGGGCAATCGAAGGGTGGGGTGGACTTTTAATCAGTAAGGGTCTAAATTATAGAATCAGGCGTTACTTTGCGGAAATCCAAGACATTAAATGTTATGGAAAACATCTAGTTTTAATTCAGCGACAAAAATCCAGGCTTGCAGGATGCAGTAAAAACTGTGTGAATGGTTTTTGCCAAGCCGACTGTCAGGTCTGACATCTTTATCACATGAGTAAACGGAATCTTTATGAAGAAAATTTGACGACCGTCAACTAGAGAGTTCGGTAGAACGATCGTGAAAATGTTCGTAGCGATGTTTGGCTCTATGCTCGGCTCTGTTCGTTGTTCAGTTCGGCAAAATTAAATACGGCGAATGCTCTATGTTCAGTTAAGTGAATGGTCAAGTCTGTCAGCACCTCATGAATATTTTTTTTTTTTGATTTTGGTAAAATCATCAAATGAGTCCCACAATGAGTCCCACCCAGGGCAGGGCAGGACGAACTGTCAGACTTGTGCCTGCCAATAGCCCTTTACGTTCCGGGGCCACGGTTACTCGTTAGTCCCGCGACCCCGGCAGGCTTTGGCCCTCAAGATAAACTTCATAATATTCAACTGTTCATTAGTGACGTTTTACTTATTCCTTCTCGCTATCATCTCATACCTTGCACCGCTGTACTGTCCCGCGGCGGTGACCGTGCTCCGAAACCTTTCTTTTCTCCCCGACCATCGACCCAGGGCAGGGCAGGACGAACTGTCAGACTTGTGCCTGCCAATAGCCCTTTACGTTCCGGGGCCACGGTTACTCGTTAGTCCCGCGACCCCGGCAGGCTTTGGCCCTCAAGATAAACTTCATAATATTCAACTGTTCATTAGTGACGTTTTACTTATTCCTTCTCGCTATCATCTCATACCTTGCACCGCTGTACTGTCCCGCGGCGGTGACCGTGCTCCGAAACCTTTCTTTTCTCCCCGACCATCGACCACGCTTCTATATTCGCTAATTGCTCACAAAAACATCGCGTGCTATCTCTTGACCTGTAACGGTTGGTGATCTACCGTTCCATTTCTATTAGCCAGTTGTTCTGCTTCTATATAAATACTTAAACATTATTTGTGGATTATTGCTCAAAGAATAACTGCTGCATGGTGTAGAATCGTAAAATCCAAATGCGTGGTATTCGAGCATAATTATCGGACGGCGAGTAATGGGTGACTCGCCGTCCGATCATGGACCCTGCTCAGCGAGTCGTTTTCTATAGAGCTGTCAGCAACCTCAATCTGAAACCGTGACCCCGGAACAAAAAGCCCGCTATTGAAGGAACACTGTGGGTTTAAGTCATTACGAGTCTGACAGTCCCTTCCGTCCCGCCTCGGACGGGAGGAGTCATTTGATGATTATTCCACGTAAAAAGACACTGTTTGTAATGTTTTTTTAAGAAAAAAAAACGGCTGTTTTCCCGAATCTCTTCAAAGTTACAGTGAATAGGCCATTTAGGGTGAGCTCACTCCATCATCGTCGAGTTGACAGAGAAAATCTGTCATCTTTGACCTGGACTAGAGTCAAGGGTGTGCCCTTCTCAAATAAAAAAAAACACTGGAAAACGACCCTACATTTCAAAATATTTGCCGTAAACCCGTTAACTTTTCATTTGCACCTTTTGTGCTTAATAGTACGCTTTCAAACTCTTAAACATACCCTAAGGGTACAGTCACACTGTAAATTAACTTTGGGAGAAATCAATATCGTAATAGCTAAAATATTGTCCAACGTAACCTGTAATCATTTGGTGTTAGTGACCTATTGGTGGTTACATCGCTGCTTTGTTCATTTGCACATACATCACTGCGTTTCTTCCTTGTTTCTTAATACAAGTTGGTTTTAAGACAGCAATGTATTCGTTGCAAAGTGAAGGTGTAACATAATTTTCTTTTGGTTTTGTAGTGAAAGGTTCAATACGTTTCTCGTTCGTGAGAAAACCCCCATGGCGACAAACGTGGTACATTATGAACTGTGTAGTTAGTTTTTTTCTTAATTTTAGTACCGAATCGTCACGTATTACATGCGTGTGTGCACGTGGGTAAGAAAGGGCAGAGAACGTATGGAAAGGTCGCAATTATAAGGCTATTTGGGAAAGTTTTGTTATTGTTTGAGAATTAATCTTTGCGTAGGATGGTAAAATATACTGTTTTTGGTAAGGTTTCTTCTAATACTTTTTACTATGGACACCAATATATTAACAAAAATAAAATCTTTAAATAATAAATATTAATTTAAAGTAACTTTAAAGTCACATAAAAAACAATAAGTAACCTTCGTAACAAGTTAACTCATTTTATCATAAAAAGCAAAAAAAAAGAACGTAACATTCACCTTCCAAGTTTAAGACCCGAGTTCACCAACAGATGTTTAAATTTTTAACCGATGTTTAAACCTTAAACGCATGTTTAACAATATTTTGCTGTTCACCAAGCACTAACCATCGTTTAAGACTGTTAAACGCCTGATTTACTTAAACGAAGTAGCGGACATAGTTTAACCATTGGTTATTTGCTCCCCTACGTTATTTCATTCGTTTTGAGGAAATAAAAATAATAATGCAAGACGCTTCGAACAACATTTTTGAAGAGAATAATGTGTTAGATGATATAAGAAGCTATTGAGCGAATTTTACGCGCACCCCGTTTTTTTTTTTTTTTTTTTTTATGTGTAATGGGTTTGCTCCTCTTTGTTTAATTCAAGTAAAGCGCAATTATTTCGAGGAAGATGACGAGATAGCTTTCGGTACAAGATTCTGTTTATACAAATATTATTGCCTTGGAATTGCTTGATTGAATTGACAGTAATTTGGATTAATAGTAAATAAATTCCTGCATGCGCAGCGTTTAAACTTTCACTTTCTTGGTTTCTTCCTTTTGTTTTGCCCATTCATCCCATTTATAAAAAAAGGTTCATCCTATTCATAAAAAGGTGGCTCGCTCGCAGATGTAGAATCGTTGACAAAGTAGGCACTTCATCTCATGTTATGCTGCCATTTTTGGATGTCAGTCGCGTAAAAGCAAACTTAAGCAGATACATGACCATCTTAACAAAGTCATGTTATACCATTCAATCATTTACGACCCATTCGTTCAAAAAACGCTTGTTTTATTAACCGTTCCTTACAAATGGATGGTGAACATTCAAAAAACGCAGTTCGTTTAAACAATTGTTAAATGTTAACGGGGCGGTTACGTAATCAATGGTTACATTGTAGTTGGTGAACTCGGGCCTAAAACCATCGTTCATAGACAAGAGTATCTCTAGCCACGCCCCTAGCACCGAGTTACGCGGCACGTCGTCATCAATCGATAACGACCAAACGATTTAATATCGATAAAGAATCGATACTTTATATCGATGTAAAGTGATTTGTGTTTCCGCTACCGGTGTTCACTTGCTTATTACTGAGCTAGTAATGTGTAATTACATTGTGGTCACTTTACACCTCGGGCAGGATTTGTCAGTGTAATTAAATATTTAATAATTTGGAAATGGAAGATTTATTGAATCATTAGAGTAGTTGTAATTGTCAAAAGATTTTTCAAAGTACTGTTATGCCCCGAAGTAACGAAAATTCGCCCTTCGCTGCGTGAACGTCGTATAGACTCAAAAACTTGTGATATTTTTAATAATTTCTTCAATCTACTTATCAAATTGATTAATTTAATTCTTTCTAAACTTATCATCTTCCTTCTCACTTATGTTATTTAGGTTCAGCTCAATACGGCTTTCTTTTTCATTTCTCTCTGTTTGTGCTTGTTTATATATTTGTAAACGTATCACGTTAAGTAATTTCTTCTGAACATATTCCCAGTGTAACTTAACCCCTGTTAAAATTTCCACAACTACCACGCTGCTATTTATCCCTTTTTCTTTCATATCATTCATCCATACATCCTTTCTCTGGTATTTCTTATCCTCTTAAGTTCCATCTACTTATTGAATCTATGCTTTTTTATCGTGGTAAAATCATGAAATGAGTCCTCCCACCCAGGGCAGGACAGGAAAGACTTGTACTGACTAAAATCCACGGTGTCTTTCAACAGCCGTTTACGTTCCGGGGTCACGGTAGCTCGTTAGTCCCGCGACCCCAGCAGGCTTTGGCCCTCCTATTTAATCTATGCTGCACTAATATATCGTGAAACATAATAATATGAAGATTTCCCAAGTAACACAGATCACACCAGCTTTCTTCTAAGGATTTACGAAGATGAATAATCCTGTCATACCCACTTACTTCGATGATTCAAATGAAGTCATAAAATCTGGCTGAGTCCAAGCGCTGTTGGTCCGATAGGCAGTCGCTCCATGTAAAATACTGATATTCAGCTGCATCTGGTTCGATTGGAAGCCGATCCCAATATAATTGGGAAAAGGCCGGCAGATGATGACATATTCTTTTTTATGTCTTCACAAGATGTGAAGAATCTCGACTTTATTAACACGCTTATATTAGCTTCACTTGTAACTATGTCTGTAAGAAAATCTTGGAAACTTAATTTGACCCACTTCCCGGTCTTCGATTAGGATGAAATTTTGCACACGCTCTGAGTTCTGATGACAATACATGACTAGCTAAGAAACGTCATTAAAAATCCAATATGGCGGCCTCCCCAAGATGGTGGACTGGCTGTTTGAAATCCACCCCCATGTTACGGGTATCAAATGAAAGGGTTTGCTGTCAGGAAACGAAAACAATAGTAACGTGTCTTAAATCCAATATGGCGGACTTCGAAGATGGTGGACAGGCTATTTGAAATGCAGCCCCATGATTATGGGTATCAAATGAAAGGGTTTGCTGAAAATAATGCGAAATGACATTTTCTTACCAAATTCTTACCATGTTATGGGTATCAATCAATAAGGTTCGACGAGAGGATTACGATACGAAGATTGTAATTTTTAGTGCGTTCTAAAGGCGTGTTTTTTAAACTAATAGCAATTATTTTAGCCCAAACTAAAATGATCACAATTATATCCACCTCATCAAAGATCATTAGTTACACATGTTTTCTCTGCCAACTAGACTTGTATTATCTACTGCAAAACGGGTGACACTCCATGATATATGATAACGGTAATGAGAATCAGTACAAAGCAATTTTCCCGATGCGATCCATTTAATTTGGACGGTGAATTAACTTGAGTGATCGAGTTTGGCTCTCTCTGAGGGACACCCAAGATATTGTGGTGATTAAGAGTGGAAGAAAGTTTGTAATGTAATCTCTATGGTTGGTTATTAAAAATGGTGGACCACAAAGATTTTTTTTTTTAAATTGGTTGAATTTTATTATAGGTAATGTGTATATTTTGAGCTTGAATCTTAGTAGGTATACAAGAATGAAGTAGATAAAAATTTGAACGTGTGAGTTTCTCCTTATAACTTCGGAAAGGTCCGTAAGTAAATTCTGAGTTGCTTTGGAGTAATTTTTAAATTAAATATTTTTTCGAATAAATAAATTTTTACCTTTTCCCCCATAAAATGATTATTTGTCTAGCGTTCTAGCAACATGTGAAAATGATTTATTAAAATTATAAAGTCAGTCATATTAATTGTTTGCAGCTATTTGAATACAAACTTAAATTACTTGTGAATTCATTTAATCTAAATTGGAATTAATTTCCAGTCATATGAAGTCTGAATTGGCTCCAACACGACAAATTGGCATAGTCATGTACCTACCCATGATTCTTTGCTCCTGAGGCATCTCCTACTGAATTAGGTCCCATAATACCGTCGCGTCAACCTGACTTTCACTTTCAGAAGCACATCAGATGCCATCCCTTTCTTTAATAAATTCAGAATTACCAATGAACGGAGGTAGACCATTATAAATCCTATTAAACTGTCAAGTTGGCTCAATTATTGAGATGGTCCCCGAATAACAGGTGGCGACGCCTTAAGACAAAAGATGGTAATGATGAATTGACAAGGGTAGTCACGGCATTCAGGATGGCCGGGTTTCTATGCAACAAGTGGGTTGACCTATGGCTGTGTGTCCCTGTCTGTTTTTTATTTTTTATTCATTTAATGGTAAGCGTAAATGTAGCCGACGTTGAAGCATTCTTGCCTAGATGTAACTTATTCACTCTTGACTTAAATACTCCAAGGTTGTAGCTGTAAGGAAATACAGACTTCGATAGGGAATTCCCCTTATCCCCTACTTAGCTGATTTCAAATGCCTCACATCTAGAGTAAAGTATACCCGGTAGCTCGATTATGAACAAAAGAAAGTAAAACAAGTAAAATATTGATCGATATTTGTATAAGGTAGTCGTAAAAGACTAGACCGATGATGGTGAGATGCTTCACTCGAGTACATGGTTTGTTAGAAACATACAGTAGTTTCAAAGACTCCACCTACGTACAGGGTGTAAGAGACATCGACGCACAAACGGATACCATGGGTCCAGGACATGATTCTGGACCACCTTGTGTTGAAATTTAAAAAAAAAATTGAAGTTTTTTTTACTTTAGACTGTTCATAACCGTTATTCTTACCTAACCCAATGAGATTTTTAATAAAAAAGTAATTAATTCACTACTTTCACTAAAAGTAGCTATGTAAATAAAACTAGAAAATGGTGTCTTCTTAGATGTTTATAATGAAAGGTCATCATATACCTAAATACTGTGTCCAGTACCGCAGTACCTGTAGTTATAAGCGCGGCTCACGATAAAAAAAAAAAAACAAATATAAAAAAAAGTAAAAAATATAGGAAAAAACCGACGAAAAATTCCAACACAGGGGGGTCCAGAATCATGTCCTGGACCCATGGTATCCGTTTGTGCGTCGATGTCTCTTACACCCTGTACAAACTTTAACTCTTGATTAAAAAAAAAAAATAAAAAAAATAAAATAAGCCTTTATTGCTGTTACACAACATAATTGACAAATGTTACTTAAAATATAAACATGGCATAAAAACTCTATAAAAATAACTTAAACTAAAACATAATCTCGGCAGTTGGCTTTTTTACCCTCTTAACAGCTTGTCTTTCGACAAAGGCCTCCTCTAAGGATTTCCACATGTTTCTGTCCTTTGCTGTGCGTAGCCAGTCTGGCCCAGCCACCTGCTTCAAATCGTCTTCCCATCGCTTTGGCTGTCTTCCTCTACTTCTTCTGCTTTCTCTAGGGTACCTGTTGTGTAACTCTTGATTACCTGTATTTTAATTACTAAGAAGTTCATATTCAAAAAAAAAATCTTATACTTACTTACGAGTATGTTACGTTGTAATTGAAACCACATTTGCCCTCAGGTTGTGATTTGGGCCAAACTTTAAAGAAATTCCTTTAGTTAGATTAGCACTTTCTAAAATATCATTGAAATTAACAATAATCATCAAAATACTAACAAACATATTATTTTGATTACATTCCTATTGTGTGCATTGATGCTGGCCATCTTTGGCATACAGAAGCCAATAAAAAAACACAAAAGAAAAATAATATCTATTATTACTATGATTGGCTACAAATCTACAACATGAATAAAATTAATTAAAGTTTCCCCAAGTTAATTAAGTTTTCATTCATCTTCGATTAAGCTATTGAACGTATTAAGTTTGACAAAAGGAATGATTTCATTTATAATAATTTATTCATGAATGCAACACAAATGAATTATATCAATTCTTGAGATGTGTTTGTCCATCGAAGACAATTTTATAAAAGGTTTTAAGGCCACAGAATCTTTGCTAGCAAAAATCATTAAAAATGATTGATCGAATGGCGATGATTCTAGTTATCATCATAGATACAAATCATTATAACGAACATATGTAATAAAAAACTTTGGGTTGAAACAATTATCTGGCGGAACGATTCACTCGTTAATTAAATAACTCATGTGCTATGAGTTCCCATGAAGATTGAAGGTACCAAGGTCAACGTACGGTAGACACGGCGACTACCGACTGGCAGCCAACCTCCAATCATATCGAAAAACGAATATTACAAGCCCAAGGATCTTCGCGTGCCGCCAAATGCTACCGATTACCAGATTCCTTGACATAGACCAATTATCAAGACCTACCACGCCTCTTGCATACCTCATACATTACACGAAAGACGGGTATATTATTAGTTTTAGAGAGGTCTTAAAATACTGGCCACACCATCTGAATTTTTGGGATAATCGTTCCGAATTTGAAGCAGAACTGTCTGGTGTCACTTACGGATTCCATTCTCACGAATGAAGTGAATGTAGTAGAAATTAGTCATTCGTTCTCAAAGTTGAGCATTGCGTCGGGCACGAATGGCCCGGGGCCGTTGATCAGAATGCGTTCCTTTTTGAAAAATGGATGGTCGTGCATAATTCAGTAGGCTACTATGTAATTTAGATTGTCTATTCTGCAGTTGCTGGGCCATTTTTCATTTTTCAGCTTGTTGCCTGGGAAGGATGTTGAATCAATCAAATTCGTTATAGTTTTCTGTTGATTCTGGATTGGCTATGGTAGAGGAGGAAATTTTCCTGTGATTGACTTTTTTAGAACTTTGCCTCAAATGCGTTTAAAATACATTTAAATTCACATTAACAAATAGCCACACCCGGAACAACGACTTGTAGGTAATTCAAATTCTGTGCGGGAATCAAACCTGCGATAAGCAGTGTAGCAGTCGATCGCTCAAATACTGCGCCAACGTCGCCAAATACTGCGTCATAGAAATAGAATAAACTTATCATTCATTAAAAAAGTTACAGCCCTATAATACTGACCATCTACATCCATGTACTAGAAAAAATGAGGAATTGTTTAAAGTATGTAGTGGCAACCCACTTTAAAATTTTTCGTTCAAAAACCATTCCTTTTATCGCCAAGCTAAAATTGCGGATAATAACATAATCTCAACGACTTTTTCAAAACCTTATCGCACACTAATCTCATGTGAAAGCATTCAATCTATATTCATATCGGTCGTGATATACGACGCGACGGTATAATTTGGCTGATTGCAGACCTACAGCCTATTGTTACGTCTTTGGCACAATGAACATAGTGCAGAACACGATTTTTGTGAAATTCCAAACTGTTGATGCGTTAGAAAAGAAATAAAATTTTCTACGTAATTCTTTGTTGTCTATGGGAAGTTGTTCAAACAATTTGTTGGGTTTGATCAATCGCTAACGTACCTAGTGGAATATTCGGATTATTAACTAATGTATTTATTATAACAGATAACCTTCCTTCTGGCGTAGTCGAGAAAATTAGAGTACCTAGTAAATGTTGTTTGGTCCTCAACAGGAATTACAGTAAAATTAGCTTGCTCCTTATTATAAAGAGCCGAAATAAAACTGAAATCTTTCAAATGCCTATGTCAGTTCTGAGCCAGCTGTTTCCGTTCTGTTCTGGGTCTGTTCAGAGCCATTGGCTGAGTGATCGGCTGCTGTAGAGCGTGTCGCGGTTTCAACCCCGCACGTAACAAATATGTATTTGTATCCCTACTAATAGTTATTCTGGGTCTGGGTGTTTGTGTATGTAAATGTGTGTTTCTATGTTTGTAAACGCACCCAAGACACAGGAGAAATTTCTAGGGTGGGGCAACTATAAAATAAGCTTTAATTTTATGTGTGATCACAGATTTTATGTGTATTCCCAGAACAGTAAAACAACAACAACAGCAGGTTACTAACTAACAAACAAAAATATATCACTAACCAAAAAAGCAATTAGCAATGTTGTCGTTTCGCGGTAATTCACCTTCGATTACTCGCAAAGTGCATAAAGGGTGCCGCTGTCAAAACATGACCATTCACAGGTTACAAAAACTCTTTTTTCCCGATTTTTTTTTTCGTTTTGCAGGTGCGGAATGTTTGTGAAAAAAAAAAGATTTTATGATGGCGCTTGAGGTTACCTGACGGCGCTATGCGAGAGGCACTCAAGAAATAAGTGTTTACGAAATAAAATGCTGTTGTATTTATTGTGGCGCTAAGAATCTGTTCGGACAAATCACAGGGTAATTTAATTAGTTATGTTGGTACAGTGCAATGTTGCCATGTATCAAAAAGGTTTTATTACTAAGAAGAACAAAGTTTTAAATATAAATTAATTACTATCTGTGTTAGTGCTACAAACAAAATTAGCGTAAATACCTACTTATGTTGACATTTAGGTACTTTATATATTTTTTTAAAGGGTTTTTAATAATTTTGAACAAGACTTAGACAGGATCAATCTGGAATATTTGATATAATTTTAATTACACAGTTTCACAAGCATTTTGTAAATATAAGTAGGAATTCGTACGAGCATCACAAAAACACCAAGCTGACGGTGATTTAACGAATGACACACATATTGGTTTCGTCTTACATTACCGTCAAGGGGATCTTTTCCTTTTTTTCTATCTGTCAATATCGGGCCTCACCCAATTCAAATGACGCGAAACTAATACGCATTACTGGCAAACCGTTAGTAAGATTACATACTTTTGTACTTTTTTTTTTACAATTTGGTGGGCACAAATAAGACCATTCAGCCTCTACTCTGTGGGCTATTCGATTCAACCCGTCGGTGGTCCTGGCAATAATATTGTTAATGATCTGTAAAGTTGCCATTGAAAAAATAAATTAAAAATTGTGTCTGTGGTTTGAGCATTTAAAATCGTTATAACAATGATAAAAGTAGACAGTACTATTTTACAGTACTACTTTTAGTATTTTTTTTTAAAATAAATAAAGATTTCAGTTAGTAGCTAACTTGCAACCTTAGTAATTGACTTCATTAGCATTTAAAAATTGATGTGGGGAAAGCGTGAAAAGGATTCAAAAATATTTTTTTTTTAACTAATGGTTAAAATACATATGTATAGGACGTAACAAAATATGTACCTAGGTATTTTAACTAAATAAATAATCAAATAACGCGACCTTAGTACGATAAAATACTTCGTAAGACACAAATTCACGGCCGCTTCGTTGTTCCTCTTCATTTGTAGAAAAAAAAACTGTTATTGTTTTTTTAAAGGTCCACACAATACGTGTCAATGGTTGGCCCCGTGTGAAGTCGAAAATCGATGGTAAATCAACAAAGCGCCGCCGCCGCACCGCGCGCCACTCTTGCGCATAAGATCAGCAGACGTGTACTGCGACTGAACGAATTTGATACTTTACTCGTTAAAATTTAACTGGTGGAAAAAGGAATTGTTGTACTTATTTCTATACATATACATATTATATTACATTAAGAGGTAAAATTTGTGAGTTTGATTGGGTGTTGTTGAACTACTGAACCGATTAGGAAAATTCTTTTACCAGTCGAAAGGTATACCTATTATGCTTGAGTGACTTAAGTTATATTGTATCATTTTGCGAAGCCAGAGCGCAACCAGGGTGGGTATTGTATTGTATAACGGGCTGGCATCCGCAACTCCACGTCATATGCGCGTATTTTGCGTGCGGGTGGGTAGCTAGTATTTTATAAAGAGAATATTTTGCCTCTGAAACGTTGAGTTTTGGCTCAAAAAGTTTCCAGAAGTCTTTAACTTGAGGATAATAAAATCTACAGAATTCTACATATCTTTTCATTTTTTATACTAGTAAAATGACGCGCAATATAATGTTCATAGCTATTTTTACAATTTTGACTTTGAAAAGTATGAATTTGCAAAGACATATTTGCGTCACACAAAATTATCAACAAAGACAAACAAATATTCAAGTATCAAGACTATTTTTCCAACCACGAGACGGTCAGTATGCAAGGCATAGGGTTGTCACACCTAAACAAACATCAGCTCATTGTTTAACCGCCTGCACAATAGGATTATGTATTAGCGAAAAAACTTGAGCAGATATCCATACCAAATTGTAAGGTCTTTAATGCACTTATAATCTGTATTGAAAAGCTTGAATATGATACTATTGCTTGAAGCGATTGTGTGTGAAGGTTCTGTTGTAGATACCTGTTATTGTTTGATATTTTTCAACACATTTGCTCGAAAAATGCGTTTACGAAGCCTGTATACATTGTTCGAAAGTTAAAAATTACGCACCATACAACGATACAACGGAACGTACGGTAAAATAGGTACTCTCACCTAAGTACCTATTTTACGGCACGCCCCGTTGTATAGCACCGTGCGTTTTCTTGACGGTTTTTTTTTTAATTTCCATTAAAAAAAAATAAGAACTCCACCAAAGAGTTTCACATTATGAGAATAAACAACCTGACTGGTCGAACCTCCTTGGAAGCGCTTTTGCTCAATACGTTGTCTCATTTTAATACTAAAGAGTAAGTGAGACGAAAGATGTAGTTCTATTTTTCACCACGTGCATGTGGCGCCATTTGCAAATTCGCGCCATTTTCATATTAGAAACTTCTAAATCGCAAATGTGTTGAAAAACATTGTATGACACACGTGCGGAAATTGATATTTACAAACTCGTGACTATGGTAAGTCCTCGACTTCATCTCGGGCTTACATTTGTCTACTCGTTTGTAAAAACCAACTTACCGCACTAGTATCATAAATAACTATTACATACGGATTACCACTTGTAATATGGTTCAGTTAGCTGACCACGAAAATGAACCCTATTTCATTTCATTTAAATTGTTATCTAATTTGACGGCGCGGTTGGCGCAGTGGTTAAGTGATCGTCTGTTACGCAACGTGTCGCGGTTTCGATCCCCGCACGGAACAAATATTGGTATGGTCATTACATTAGGTAGTTTTTTCCGGGTCTGGGTTGAGTTGCTATGTTAGTAAACGCACCCACGACACAGGAAAAAATACTAGAATGAGGCAACGTTTTAAATTAAAAAAAAAATTACCTAATTAATTAATTTTTAATGTTTTCTTCTCGTTTCATTGACACCTGTAAGTTTCTAGTAAATGGAGAGGCGGATTCACGCCTGTTACCTCCGAAGGATTGGTCAAAGGTGTTGCCCACATTTTCTCAGTTGTTTTCTTTGTAAATGATTTTTTATTCATTTATCAAAAAGGTGTAAACGTAAATTAGCACAAATTGGGAATCCCTTACCGGACAGCCCTAGCCGGGCCAGGTAGGCGCCGGGCGTCGCAAGCGCATCTCGCATTGCTATTGTTTTCAAAACGTGCGCGCTACCTGCGCTTTGTACGATTATACACTTTTTCATTTAAGAGTTTTTTTTTTTGTTTTTGGAGACTTATGAAGAATTGGCGTTACGATGCGATGCGACTGATTTTTGTTTTGGCTGCAGAAATAAAATAATTTCTTTCTTTCAATTTTATTTCATTATGGTTACTTTGTTCATTAAGTTTCATCAGTGAATGAAGTTCTCAGAAACTTTAAAGAGAGAAGCGCCAGGGAATAAAGAGACAGGGTTTTATGCTGGGAGGGACTGTCAGACTTGTACTGACTAAAATCCACGGTGCCCTTCATTAGCCCTTTACGTTCCAGGGTCACGGTAATGGAATAAGTCCCGCGACCCCGGCAGGCTTTGGCCCTCTAGAGGGGGGCCCCGTCATCTTGCTGACGCTCTTTGAGGCGCGCGCGTGGAACACAACGCGCCGTCGACCCGGGCATGGTCCATGGTCGGGCGGCGAGTTGCCCATTACTCGCCGCCCGCATGCCCGCGCCTACGGTTGCCGGAGGTCGTCCTGCGACGTCCGACGCCGCCGCCGCCGTGGGCGTCTACCTTTATTGACGATTTTACGAATTTAATATTTTTATAGGCTTCAGTGTAATAATTAATGTATGAGGTATCTTAAGTACATACTATATAATCGACTGAAACACAGTATTATCTAGTTCAAGCACAATTATATAATGTGTCAATTGAACATTTATATTTAAGAAAACACACCTTATTATTAACTTCAATAGGTATCTATTTGTACTACCTTAATTGCCTGTCTACGTGAGTTTTACTTACCTATAATGTATTTTAAAACTTGTCGCGTTTCTCAAAGTATCTGTTGTTGTTTGCATAAAAAAAACAGGAAATAATACGAATGTCTAAATTAAATTGTTGTTGTTTTGATTGCTCAAGCAATTGCCATGTAGTTTATCCAATATGGGTGTGTCGATATATTTTTTTACCCGTAGGTATATCTACTTTTGTATCGTTTCATACAATTTTAGTTCGTTTTTTGTTGAAATAACAAATTTTTCAACGAACACTATTGGAAATTTAGGTAATTTTGTTCTATGTATAAGTTATTCTCTACTTTATTACATAATTTCACCATTTCAGATTTATGAGAATTAAATGAATGCTTTAAGGTTTTTTTTGCTACCTATACTTGTATTCTACCAATACCTGAATCTCGGGCACGCCGCAATCGCGGCGGTAAGACCCCTCTTTGAGGAGTAGCTGGATAGGAGTCACGGCGTCCTGACCTACCGCATGACGCAGGTCCTCACCGGACACGGAAGTTTCGGGAGGTACCTGTGTCTAAGGAGAAAGGAGGAAACGCCTGGGTGTCACCACTGCGAAGATCGCCCGGAGGATACAGTAGAGCATACGGTGCAAGACTGCCCAGCTTGGGCAGAGCACCGACGTGTCCTCACGGCGGCGATAGGCGGAGACCTCTCGCGCCCGGCATTGGTTGCGGCCATGCTGCGGGGCGAGACGGAGTGGGAAGCGGTCGCCTCCTTCTGCGAAGCAGTAATGCTCGCGAAGGAGGAGGCGGGCCGCGTGAGAGAGGGGACAGTGTCCTCCCTCCGCCCCAACCGCAGTGGTGGACGCCCACGGCGACGGACGTCGCAAGACGATCTCCGGCCACCGTAGGCGCGGGCATGCGGGCGGCGAGTAAAGGGCAACTCGCTGCCCGACCATGGACCATGCCCGGGTCGACGGCGCGTTGTGTTCCACGCGCGCCTCAAAGAGCGTCAGCAAGATGACGGGGCCCCCCTCTAGAGGGCCGAAGCCTGCCGGGGTCGCGGGACTTATCTCATTACCGTGACCCCGGAATATAAAGGGCTAATGAAGGACACCGTGGATTTTAGTCAGTACAAGTCTGACAGTCCCTCCCGCCCTGCCCGGGGTGGGAGGACTCATTTGATGATTTTACCACGATAAAAAAAAAAAAAAAACCTGAATCTAGAGATGATTCATACATCCAAAATGTTTAAAATTATTGAGACGCAAAAAAGAAATGTATAAAGAAAATTATGATAAAACTAAAAAAAAGAATTTCAAAAGATAATAAAATCGAATCAAACCAAAATCTACAGTTTCAGAAAACGCAAACAGAACAAACGTCTAGATGAAAAACCTTTATTACACGTGCACATCAAGTTTGACCCGACATCTTAAAACAATGTCGGACACAAACACAAGGGATCAAGACAGGAAATGATTAATTAGAAGCACAGCTTCCGCTATAAAAGTCGGTCGGATGAGATGCGCCCGCGCTAAACAGCCGGGCAAACTTGGAACAATAGGGTGCGTTCAAGATTCAAGTTGGAACACTATACACGAAGGGTAAACATGTCAATGAACTCTATCTGTCAACTGTCATTTAAAAATTGCATTTAGCAAAAAGTCTTGTTGCAATTTTTTTTTAACAATATTTTTACCAACGGCTTCGCCCGCTCACCCTATGTAATTCGCATACTATGTTACTCAGGACCAAAGCAGCTTTCAACTGGTGAAAGAATTTTTGAAATCGGTCCAGTAGTTTCGGAGCCTACTCAATACAAACAAACAATCAAATCTTTTTTTAAATATTAGTTATTGTATCTAGTAATTGTTTTAATAATGATAATTTCATATGATTGCCCAGTGTCGTAACTAGCTTTTTATAAGCCTAGAGCGATCTTCTTTAACTGCACTCTGGTATGGCAAATTGTTGTCCATGACGTCTTAAAACGAGAGTAGTTTCACTGTGGAAAGAGACAGAGCTATATAAGTCATCTAGCGCCATCTCGTTTCCAGAATGGAACTAGTCTGGGCACCGTTGACACACCCCTATTTTGGGCACTGATATTTTTTAGTTTAAAGGCAGTAAGCAAGTGTTGGAAAACTGCGTTATAAAAGTTGACTGTAGAATGGTATATGTTGGCCTAATGAATTTAATCAGGTGAATATTAATCATTGTGTACTCATCAAATGTTAAAAACATCACCTGTTTGACTAATGGGCAAAGGAAACCGTGTAAAGTCAACACGACCACAGAGATAACTGTTCAGAAGAGGGTCAATCAAACCTCACCTCATTGCAGGAGTACCAACATAATAATTTTGTTAATTGGCAACACCAATACTGCGCAGAGCTTACGTAAGTGCGACAAGTAAGTTCCGAGAACATCAGGAATCTGATATTTTTGGACATAATCGTTATAATTAACAGTTTTTGCGTATTTGTGATGGCTATATACGGATGATAAACAAATACTGTCTTGAATTGTTTGGTAATTTGGCTACTAATTCAGCTAATAGATAGATGTCTTTATTTCATGCCTAAGATAGTGAAGTCATTGTATGTCAATAAACTTTTCTCATGAAGTCATGACTCTACATATCCACTCCAATCAGTGTTATTGCAAATACTGTTTTGTTTTACTTACACAACTTCTAAGAATAGAAAACCCAAGCAAAGTTTTATCCGTTCCGAAGCCTTGTAGTTGACAAAGTTTACTTGAAATGTTTATTTTGGCACGATACCTTTTTTTATAAATAAAGGTCTTTAAACGACTAAAACACCCTTTCTAGTCCTAAAAAACAATTCAATAAAAAACCATCTGGAGGATTTCACAATAATCAAAATTAGACAAGCGCGTCTGCGGTCGCAATATGTTATTGTATCACAGGTGGACGTTATTTCAGCACTGCCCCACCCTGAAATCCCTTACTCTACTCACATGACAAACAGGGGATTTGAGGGTGATTCAATTCATAATTGAAAACCACTGCAAGGGACAAGCGGGATATTGTTGTTTTTATAAAAAAAGTTCGTAATGTTATGGATGCCTATTAAAACAAGTGTTTTGATTAGGAATTATTTAATTACTAATTCGCTACAATTGTTACCGACTAGTGTGTCATGAAAGGCCACTTTGTTTAAGCTATAGAATAAAATTTAAATCATTTTACAATTTTTTCGTAATTATGATTCTGCAAAAGACGCTTTTTAAGACCTCAGGTGGCTGGTAGGGGTTCTGTGTCAAACTTCTTCATAAAAGGCTATTGAAGGACACCGTGGATTTTAGTCAGTACAAGTCTGACAGTCCCTCCCGCCCTGGCCGGGGTGGGAGGACTCATTTGATGATTTTACCACGATAAAAAAAAAACCGGCCAAGTGCGAGTTGGACTCGCCCATGAAGGGTTCCGTAGCAGCAAGCATAGATTAGAGATATAATTATATTGAGATTAGTAAGTAATATACACAAACAATAAAAATAACTTTGTTTTTCATAGTATTTGTATGAATGGCAAAGTTATATTTGCGGTTTTTGAAAATGTACTATATCTCAAAAACTGCTAACTGTATCTCATCCAAACCAATTTTCGTTGGTAGTTTTGGTTCAGGTCTACATTATATATTTTTTTTAGTTTTATCATTCTCTTATTTTAGAAGTTACGGGGGGGGGGACACACTTTTTACCACTTTGGAAGTGTCTCTCGCGCAAACTGTTCAGTTTAGAAAAAAAATATGTTAGTAACCTCAATATCATTTTTTAAGACCTATTCATAGATACCCCACACGTATGGGTTTGGTGAAAAAAAATTTTTTGAGTTTCAATTCTAAGTATGGGGGGCACCCCCAAAATTTGTTTTGTTTTGATTTTTGTGTGAAAATCCTAATGCGGTTCACATAATACATCTTTCTACCAAGTTTCAACAGGATAGCTCTTATACTTTCGACAAAAAGTGGCTGTGACATACACGGACAGACAGACAGACATGACGAATCTATAAGGGTTCCGTTTTTGCCATTTGGCTACGGAACCCTAAAAAGAGTGTCGATTGTAATCTAAATTGAATCGCTCCAGAACTGGGATATACTTAATGCATACCCATTGAATCATTGATATATTAAAAGGAGAGAATCCTTTTAATACATCAATGTGCATAATTATCAAAACTTGCAGTATTTGCTTCTCTGGGCGTAAGCGTACCAAATCCTCAAAATAAAGTGGCATCGAAATTACAACCATCATCAAACTACTATCTAGCTTCGGCTTCGAAATGATCACACTTATATCATCTGCCTAATCTGATGGAGCTACAATTCCTTATAGCGATTCAGTGAAAGACCTAGGAATTCACATTGACAAAGAATTGTCATGGGCTCCTCAATTGCAGGAAGTGAGTCGCAAATTGTTTGCATCTGCGGGGTCTTTACGCAGGTTGCGTAATTTCTTACCAACTGCCACTAAAACCGCGCTCGTACAATCCCTTCTGCTCCCGATCCTTGACTATGCTGATGTTAGTTACCCAGATCTCACTGAAGTGCAGCTAGATAAACTTGAGAGACTCCAAAATTTTTGTATCAGATTCATATTTGGTTTGCGCAAGTATGATCATGTTTCAGAGTTTCGCGTTAAGCTCAAGTGGCTGCCTATCCGTCTTCGCCGGAATACTCATATTTTATCATTATTGTACAATATCCTCTTTAATCCTTCAACGCCTTTCTATCTCAAAGAACGTTTTAAGTTCCTACATGACATACATTTAAGACACTTGAGGTCATCGGAGAATCTGAGACTTTTAATGCCTGCTCATTCCACCAAATATTTTGATCAGTCTTTTACAGTCCAAGCAATACGTTTGTGGAATGCATTACCAGTCTCGGTAAGACAAGCACAGTCACTCGTTACATTTAAAAGATTAGTTGTAAATCATTTTCTTTCACTCTGACATTTTTATCTTTCCTTTCAAACTTTTCCTTTTTTTTTTTTCTCTTTTTTTTATCTCTATCTATCTATTTTTTCTCACTGTAGGCATGCTGCCTCTGTCACTTAATACTAAGGAACACATTATAAACACATTATATACATATATATATATGTATATATATAATTATATGTATTTATGATATATATCGGTATATATGTTATTTATTGAACTAGATATATATTTTATTATTTAAATATTGTTATTTATTTGACATACATATGTTCCTAAATAAATTATTTAGAAATACAGTGCGCCAGTGGCTACCTCCACCTTTTTAATTTAAGTTCGTACAGTCCATCCAAAGGTTGTCTGGAAGACATCGCTATTAGCGATAAGACCGCCATTGTAACCATAGAATTAGTAATGTTTATAATAGTTGTGTAACAATTTTGGTGTACAATAAAGTATATTCTATCTATCTATCTATCTAATCACTATAATGGCAACTGTGAACAGTAAGCTGATGGACATACCATTCATGTTCAGCCAGTCATCGAAGTATTTTCGTCGACTGAAAGTCTTACTAGATGCTGTTGAATACATCTACAGCGGATTAAACCTACCTTTTTTACACCAAGATCAACATTTTAAATTGCTATGCTTACCCAATTATCACACGGAACACCTTTAAACTGTGCGTCTGGACGTAAGTAATTGTTCCGACGCAAATTGATATTGTGCAAAAACCTCGTACTTGTCACGTGTGTGTCTGCGGCATCGTAATATGACAATGTTCCTCACTAGGGTTGGTCAAATATTGCTAGTGTTGTGAAAAGAAACTTAAAAAAAAAAACCGAAACAAAACGGAATAATCATGCTCTAAAACAGTATGGAAAAAGAAAACTTTTTCACCTGAAACAGTGTGTGCATAGACATGGTATTTTTTTTTTATTTAAACGTATTGTACATTGAGTTAAGGCTGATGTTTGCTTAGCAGGAATTTGGTAATTTAAAATGCGTGTTTGCTTAAAGACTGTTTTATTGCGACTAATCGTGGTGGGGACATACAGACCTTTTAATAATCAATTAGCAAGTACATACTATAGCTATAACATGCCGCCCACCAAAAGGACGTATAGTTCTTTTCTTTATAAATCAAACTTAACATTTAACTCAAACCTAAATTATTTCTTCTTAAACTTAATCAGTATCAATAGGTAAGGGGCATAACTTAGAACAACATCTCTTCACGATGCTGTTGCCACTTTTAATGCTGTAGACCCTAGTTATGCCATCTTCTCCAGGATGTTTGTCTACCACACGACCCATGGAAAATTTCCCAGGCGGTAATCCATCGGTTTTTATTAAAACAATATCGCCAACCTTGAATTCCTCTGCTTTCTTTAACCAAATGGGACGTTGTTGCAATCGTGTAAGGTATTCTTGTTGCCAACGCCTCCAGAAATCCCCAAGCAATTTTTGGGTGTATTGCCATCGGGACAACGAATGAATCTTTGTATATTTGAAATCAGGTGATGGTACCACGATAGGAGCTTCCCCGATTAGAAAGTGTCCTGGTGTCAATACTTCCAGGCAGTCTGGGTCTTTGTCATCGATAGGACACAATGGCCTAGAATTGAGACAAGCCTCAATTTGGCAAAGCACCGTGGTCATTTCTTCATAGGTGAGATTAGTGGTGAGCACGCGTTTCAAATGATGTTTTACAGATTTTACACCCGCCTCCCACAAGCCTCCAAAGTTCGGTGAGTATGCTGGTATGTAATGCCATTGTGTTCCTTCTAGTGCCAGAGTGTTTGCTATATCACCTTCAAAGACCAGATTTGCTTCCTTCCATGCGGCTGCCAGCTCTTTGTTGGCCCCAACAAAATTTCGGCCCTGATCACTCCATATATCGCTGCATTTTCCTCTTCTGGAAACAAAACGTTTGAATGCAGCGATGAAAGCTTCGGACGTCATATCGCTTACAAGCTCAAGGTGCATCGCTTTGGTTGACATACATATGAACACACAGATGTATGCTTTCTGACTTCTGATGCCTCTTCCTTTGGACATGCTTATTTGAAATGGGCCTGCAAAATCAATCCCGGTATGTGTGAAAGCTCGACCAGGAGTTACTCTCGCTTTAGGCAGGTCACCCATTATCTGTGTTCTTGATCTCGCTCTGAGTCTAGCACATATAAGACATTTATGTATGCAGGATTTTATAAGTGCTTTACCTCGTATAATCCAATACTTTGAGCTTATGTAGCTTAACATAAGTTGAACACCGCCATGCAATGTGACTGCATGTGTATCAGCTACAATCAATGGTACCAAATCGTTCTTGTTTCCCAGTATAATAGGATGTTTAACCTGCTCATCCACGTTCGCGTTACGAAGTCGACCGCCCACCCTGAGGACACCGTCTCCGTCAAGGTAAGGATTCAAGGTTTTGATTTTACTTTCTCTTTTTACCGTTTTATTTAATTTTAGTCTTTCTATATCATCTTTAAATTCTTCTTGTTGAACTAATTTTATGCATTTCATTAACGATTTTTCTAATTCCTTTGTAGTAAAACCCTTTTCTGTGTTTTCTAAGCTTCTTTTCCAATGTAAAAATCTTCGACAGTAGGTTATCACTTTTATCAGTTCTCTTAGACTATCGAATTCTTTAAATTGTGACCGTATACTTTGTTCATCTTCTATGTTTTTCAAATTAGTTTGTATCTTATCCCTTTTCTTTTCTAATTCTGTAGATGAGTTTTCTTGTTTTAATTTTATTTCTGTTTCAGAGAGCCAAGCTGGACCCTTCCACCACAAATCAGACTTTTTCAGATCGACTAGTAACATGCCTCGGGACCCAATGTCTGCAGGATTATCTTCAGAGGAGACATGAAACCACCGGTTGCTGTTTACATTTTCAACTGTTTCTACAACCCGGTTTGCTACAAATGTTTTCCATTTATGGGGATCGCCAGATAACCATGCCAGGACAATGGTTGAATCTGTCCATGCATAGATTTTCGATGAAGGTATTCGCATGGCATGTTCTATTTGTTTAAGTAACCTCGACAACAAGAGCGCTCCACATAGCTCCAAACGTGGTAAGGAAATAGTTCGTAACGGTGCCACTCTAGTCTTGGCCGCTTGCAGTTTTGTTGACACCGAGCCATCTCGCATCTTTATACGTACGTAAGTCACTGCTGCGTATGCTCGCGTCGAGGCATCACTAAAGCCATGGACTTCAATATTTTCTAAATCAGTACTTAAGGTGCCAAGCCATCGATCAATATATACGTCTTTTACTTCTCCAAAGTCCTCACGAAGAGTCAACCACTCGTCCACCAGTTGTTGGTTTATTTGTTCGTCCCAGCCAATCTTTTCTAACCATAGCTTTTGGATAAGAATTTTAGCCAAGATTAAACTCGGAGCGATCCACCCCAGCGGATCAAACAGTTTTTGCATGTCCGATAAAATTGATCGCTTTGTGACCTTATCTGTCATCAGCGGTAAGTTTAACTTATATTGAAACTGATCTGTTCCTAAGTTCCAGATCAATCCTAGTGCTTGCACAATTCCATCTAGCTTTAAATCTAAGTGTACTCGGGTTGTTCTTTTACTGGCATCAATAGATTGCATAAATTCCGTAGAATTTGAACACCATTTGGATAATGTGAAGCCACCCCTTTGTAATATATAAGAAACTTCTTGAGCAGTTTGTATGGCTTTCTCTGCAGTGTCATCCCCAGAAATTAAGTCATCCATATAAAAGTCAGTTTTGATAATGCGCACAGCCTTCGCATTATTTTGACCTTCATCTTCAGCCACTTGATGGAGAGTTCTTACTGCTAGATGGGGTGCTGACGCTGTTCCAAACGTGACACGTAGCATACGATATTCTTTGATCGGATCTGATTCTTCTTCTCGCCACAAAAGGCGTTGATATGTATCAGCGTCTTCTTCATGTAGTAAAATTTGTAAGTACATTTTTTGTATATCACTTGCATAGCAGACGCAATATAATCTCGATCTCATAACAATGTCTCTAAGGTCGTCTTGCAGTTGAGGACCTACAAGCAGTTCGTCGTTGAGAGAGACGTTATTTGAGCCCTTTGCCGAAGCATCAAACACGACGCGTGTCTTCGTGGTTTCCTTTTCGACGTGGACAACTGCGTGATGAGGTAAGTACACCGTTTTGTTTTTCTTAGTTTCTTTTTCAGGTATTTCTTCCATATAATTTGAATTGAGATATTCTTGCATGACCTTTTGGTAGTCTTTTTTCAGTGTAGGTGCTTTTCTAAATCTTCTTTCTAGCTGGAGTAATCTATGCCTTGCTATTTCTTTAGTATTACCGTTAGGCGATACTGGACTATCGGTTTTAAAAGGTAACTTCACTATGTATCTGCCTTCGGTTGTTCTTGCATGAGTATTTTCATATATTGTTTCGCATAGCTTTTCTTCTCTTGTAAACTTTCTTTTCTTTTCAGTGTCAATTTCCCAAAGAGATTTTAACAGGTTGTCTACTTCTAGTTGCTGATGAAGGACCAGAAAAGATTCTTCTTGTAAATTGGTGTTGATTTGTCCAAACAAAATCCATCCCAGGTTTGTTTCTTGGGCACACGGAGAACCGGTTGGACCTTTGATTAATTTTTGTTGCACGATTTGTGCATACTCTTTAACACCTAGAAGCAAGTCAATATGACCCGGTTTGTGATAGTCGGGGTCAGCCAAGTTGAGTCCTTCTAGGTGTGGCCAATGTGTGACAGTAACAGTTTTGGAGGGGATTCTCGTGGTCAACTGTTTACTCATGACGTATGCTTGTATGTTGATCTCGAAGCTTGAATTCCACCGAGAACCAATCCTTAGTTGAACCACGTGATCGACGTTAGTTCTTGTAGATCCCACCCCAATGATATTTCCTCTTGCTGTACGCCTGGTTAGTTTCAGCAATTGTGTCGCCTTTTCGCTGATAAATGACGCCTGCGAACCTTGGTCCACTAACGCACGCAGAACAACAGTGTGATTGTGCTCGTTTCTAGCTAAAACTGTTGCCGTGGCTAGTAGTGCTAGACTTGTGCTTTGTTTGGCATTGTGATGCGACGCGATCGTAGTGTTGACTATTTCCTCCTTCTCTTCTACACTGTTTTGTGATGCTTTCGGTTGTTTAGAATCCTCAGTTTGTCCCGAAGCAGAATCCTTATTTCGGTGCAGTAGAGTATGATGACGTCTATGGCATATGCGACAGGTCATTTGCAATTTACATTGATACGCGGAATGGCCTGGTACCAAACAATTAAAGCAAAGTTTGTTTGACTTAACATATTCAGATCTTTCAGCAGGTTGCAGTTTGGTAAAATCTTTACAATGGCATAAAGTGTGTTTTTCTTTACACAACACGCATTTTCTATCTGCCGACGATGATGACGCAGTGGCTGTAGCAGTAACAAGATGTGAACGTTCCTTCATAGGTTTTTCACGGGTGCCCGATGTTGACATTATAAGTTCTAACGTACGGTATCTTGATTGCAGAAACTCCTTCAAATCCTTCCAGGTAGGTAATTCGTCTTCTTCACTTGTGCTAACAGATTGTTCCCACTCTTTATGAGACTCAGGGTCCATTTTCTGTATCACAAGAAAAATAATTATAGGATCCCATGAGCTCGTACTTATATTTAAATTGTGTAAGTTGTTCAAACAATCCGTTGTGACATCTAATATATTCTTTATTTGATTGGCTGATTGACTATTTATTTTCTTTTGATAAAATAATTTCTTTAACACTGAGTTGATGATCAATCTTTTATTTCCGTACCTTGATTTGAGAACGCTCCATGCTTGTTGATAATTACTTTGTGTAATTTGAATAGGTTTCAATAATGTCTCAGCCTCCCCGGTGACACTGCTTTTCAAATAGTGCAACTTCTGTACATCACTAATCGCCGTGTTTTCATGCACTAATGAAATAAATAGGTCCTGGAACGTAGGCCAGTCTTCATAATTCCCACTAAATGTCGGTAATTGTATCCTCGGCAGCCTAACGAGTTGATCATTATTCGTACTTGCAAACGAATCGCTTTTCGATGTGGATGGCGCGGGCGCGGACGCTGCATTAATTGTCAACAAAAGGTCTTGTAGATCGGCTAATAACACAAGATATAAGTCTTCGTAAATAAAGAAATCCTCGTTAACAAAGTAGTGTAAAGTTTGTCTCTTTTCTTTGGGTGTTATCTTCACTAATTGCTTATGTGTTTCTCTGAACGTTGACCAATATTCATCGATACACTTGATTCTTGCCTCAACATACCCTTTTGTCAACCTGATTTTAGGACATTTCTTTAAATTCACTTGTGTTTTTTGTAATAATGCAGCTGTGTCTTCTAAAACGCTAATTAACTCCTCAGTAGTACTCATTGTACCGTATGTTTTTTCTAATATTCACTAATCACCTCTGGAATGCGGCTCGCTATTGTTCGCGCCGGCCGGCCCGGTATCTTCGATAACTTGTTTTTTCGTTAATGAGTCCGGCTCGATTTTGACCACTATGTACATTGAGTTAAGGCTGATGTTTGCTTAGCAGGAATTTGGTAATTTAAAATGCGTGTTTGCTTAAAGACTGTTTTATTGCGACTAATCGTGGTGGGGACATACAGACCTTTTAATAATCAATTAGCAAGTACATACTATAGCTATAACACGTATGTTTTAGCAGTCGCCATATTAAACAACAGTAGAAACTTTTCCAAACATATCCCATTCATTAAATAAAAATAAAAAAACAGGTAATTTACCTACACGTTGTGAGGGGAACTGATGAACACACATACCGGTCAAAATCATAACACTACTCTTTGTTTCGCAGAAGACGAGCAAAAATAATAGAAGCCGTTTAGCAACCTCCCCTTTTTACGATTCGATGACGTCTTTAAGTTACACCCTCTTCAACTACGTACGTAGTGAAGAGGGTGTAACTTAAAGACGTCATCGAATGTACCAAGAAGAGTTACAATATTATTTTGTAACATTATTCTAAACAATGTAATTACCTCTCTGAGGCAATTCTTGACGTCAACCAAAAGTTTCTTTATGACGCAAAACTTTCTTTCTTAATCAACTTGAAACAAAGGCAACACGCCTTTAAAAATAGACGTTCTTGCAATCGTTGACGCAAATAAAAGTAAGAAAAGGGCCAATCCTTTACGAAAATTTCGCAACCCTAAAATGAGAGTAACCCCTCTGTGTCAGGGGCAGTGGTCGTTATGCGTACTACGTAATCCGCATTATATCCAAATAGCCAATGGCGTTCAGCTGCTAACGACACAGATGTCCCGCGCAAATTAATTGGAAATGTCAAGTGCACGAGGGCCGCCATCTTGTCCCCCCTCATTCTTTTTATTTTTTCGTCGCGCACGTGGCTTTATTGCGAGACAGCTGGGCGAGAGTGCGTTAACGCACTTGACGTTAGCGACAGTCGCACAATTGTCCCATCGAAAAATATTTTGGCAATTTTTGAACACCTCAAATAATAGCGTATTTTAATTTGGAAATTATTACCCTGTTATGTAATAAATTTAAAACTGAGAAGCCATTTATGTACTAACAGTCAATTGCACATCACTTTTTTTTTTTTTTTTTTTTTTTCGTGGTAAAATCATCAAATGAGTCCTCCCACCCCGGGCAGGGCGGGAGGGACTGTCAGACTTGTACTGACTAAAATCCACGGTGTCCTTCAATAGCCCGTTATGTCCCGGGGTCACGGTAATGAGATAAGTCCCGCAACCCCGGCAGGCTTTGGCCCTCTAGAGGGGGGCCCCGTCATCATGCTGACACTCCTTGAGGCGCGCGTGGAACACAACGCGCCGTCGACCCGGGCATGGTCCATGGTCGGGTGGCGAGTTGCCCTTTACTCACCGCCCGCATGCCCGCGCCTACGGTGGCCGGAGATCGTCCCGCGACGTCCGACGCCGTGGGCGTCTACCACTGCGGCTGGGGCGGAGGGAGGACGCTGTCCTCTCTCTCTCGCGGCTCGCCTCCTCCTTCACGAGCATAACTGCTTCGCAGAAGGAGGCGACCGCTTCCCACTCCGTCTCGCCCCGCAGCATGGCCTCGACCAATGCCGGGCGCGAGAGGTCTCCGCCTATCGCCGCCGAGAGGACACGGCGGTGCTCTGCCCAAGCGGGGCAGTCCTGCACCGTATGCTCCACCGTGTCCTCCGGGCGATCTTCGCAGTGGTGACACCCGGGCGTCTCTTCCCTCCTTATCAGACACAGGAACCTCCCGAAACTTCCGTGTCCGGTGAGGACCTGCGTCATGCGGTAAGTCAGGACGCCGTGACGTCTTTCCAGCCACTCCTCAAAGAGGGGTCTTACCGCCGCGATTGCGGCGTGCCCGGACCTCGGTTGCGACAGTCGTCCCCTCCATACTGCCCTGAGATCGCACCGGAGCTCTTCCCGCCGCGCCTCGACTTCTCGGGGCAGCGGGGTTACACCCCGGCGCTGCGCCTCAACGCGCCACTCATAGACGCGCTGGAGGGCAGTCGCCTCCAGATCCCAGGGCAGTAATCCGGCAAGGAGGTTGGCTGATTCGCCGGCGATCGTGCGGTATCCCCGGATCATCCGGATAGCCATGACCCTCTGGCATGCGACCAACTTTAGTGGTCGCGTCCGGATGCTCAGGGCCCACACGGGGGCCCCGTAGAGGGCCATGGACCGCACGATACCGGCGTACAGCCTACGGCAGGAGGCGTTTGGCCCGCCGAGATTGGGCAGGAGTCGCCTGAGGGCGCCTGCTGCCCGGTTCAGCCTTGGGGCCAAACTCAGGAAATGCTCCCTGAAGTTCCACCGGCTGTCGAGGACGAGTCCCAGGTACTTCATCGTCCTCCCGACGCCGATGCGAACCCCCTCCACCGTTATGTGGGACTCGGACCGTGGCGCGTTCAGACGACCATGAAAAGACATGGCCTCTGTTTTGTGCAGCGCCACTTCGAGTCCCAGCTGCCGGATCCTTTCGACGACTGTCGCAACCGCTTGCGTCGCCTTGTCGGCCGCCGCCTGGTGCGACTCTCCCTCCGCCAGGACGAGCGTGTCGTCAGCGTAACATATTACGCTGACGCCGTCAGGGAGGTCGCCGAATTGCACATCACTGGTGTCAATTTGGCATTGTCAGCGCTTAAGTCGTAGCAAAAAGGGTGGTTTTGGTAGTGCTACCATTTTTATATGCGGCTTACTGTACCTACTTGTCACAAATTATACCTTACAGCTTCGCATATTATATTTTAATGAAATGGGCGTTTAATTTCTTTTTAAACGGTTAGCAACACTATGATGACATTTGACATTTTCGCGGGAAGGTGCATTCGCGAATTAGACCTGCGTTTGGTTAATGCAAAGATAATGGTCTGACCTATTTAATGGTATAATTAAATATCGCCGTCTGTTTCCGGCAATTAGATCGAAAGCGATCACAGTTGAATTCCTTTGTTACATTAAAAATATATATATATTTTGCTCCTTCCGAACACCTTTCCTCACGAATTTGAGCACCTGATGCGTTTCGTTCGCAGCTGATGATCCTTTGGCCACGATATTACAACACCTTGAGTTTTCGTTACGGAATTTCCTCCCCTTAATTACATTTTATATGTTTTGGCCAGTTGTCTACGAATATCTGCGGTGTGAGTATCAATTTCGTCTTTTTATTGTGAGTTATGTAGAGATAGCACGCGACCACAGTCTAGACATTTGTGCACAAAGAGGACACTGTACCTGGTAATTGGTTGAATGGACACCTTTAATGAAATAGCAACAAGGCCAGAACTATTTGCTTTCTTTATTCATTAGTTTATCTATGTTAATCTATCTACCTAATATTTTAAAGCTGAAGAGTTTGTTTGAACGCGCTAATCTCAGGAACTACTGGTTCGAATTGAAAAAATATTTTTGTGTTGGATAGTTCGTTTATTGAGGAAGGCTTTAGGCTATATAACATCACGAACGGAACGGCTAGTATTATACATATTGAAATTCGGTAAATTACATTTTGAAAAATATGCTTTGAAAGACATTTCAGGAAATTTCAAAACGGAAACTTAATGACACTTAATTTCCCAAGAAATGATTAGTTTTATAATAAACTTGTTTTCACTAGATTCAGTCGTTCATATTCTATCAGAAAAGTATAAATTGTAAGTAGTGACTTTCGTTACTTTCTAACAATAAACACTTAATGAGGGAAAGATGGAAAATTTTCGAAAAGTCTTTAAAGGTCGATATCTCCAAAACCAGTCAGTTTGGAAATGAGGAGTGTGTAGTAACAAATAGTTACTAACTCCTGGAAAAGTTTCATCAAGTTTTATGAGTAGGCCGCGCGGTTGAAATGGACATTGGACCTAGGGTTGCCAACTTTTATTAGGAGAAATAGAGTATTTCCGATTTCAAAGGAGGTAAATAAAGAGTACGGACTTCCAAAAAAGAGTACTATTTATTAAATATTTTAAAAAGGTATTTATTTTTGTACTTTTTACAGCACATAACAATTTTTCATTTTTTTAAAAGAAAATTTTTCATTTTTCGTAATTGAAAGAATTGTACTCCAAACATTCTAACTCTTTTTATATAGATCAAGAGCTCATTTTTAATGAGCTGTTGTACTAACCACTATGGTACCACAATACCTGTAATACTTTAAGCGCGGTTCACTATTAAAAAAAAAAACATTAAAAAATAGGAAAAAACCGACGAAAATTCCAATACGGGGGGGTCCAGAATCATGTCCTGGACCCATGGTATCCGTTTGTGCGTCGATGTCTCTTACACCCTGTATAACAGTACTCAAATTCATTAATCGGTCACAGACTAGCATGGATGTACGGGACAATCCTGTATGATAGTTGAAAACCAAAACGCCATAAAAGTCAGGTTAGTTAAAGTAAAATATTCTATAGAAACTTTTAGGTAAAGTACGAATTCAAAAATGTATTTTAAAACAACTAAAACAAACGAGACGTAGGTACCCCAAAGATTGCGTAATTTTAGAAACAGGATCTATTGTCCTACCGAAGCAATAGGAGTTTATTTTGAGATGAATCAAAAGTACGCAATCGTAGAAATTATACAATCTTTTATACATTTTTATTTCAGTATAGATTTATTTTAAGGCGACTGTTACGTAAATGTACCCGCCCTTAAGTTTCATGATTAAGTATTATCCACACCTTTCATAACGTTTTGAGCACTGGAGCTGCATATTTTTCTATATGTAAGTATAAAGGTTTTCTTATACTACTGATGTTACCCTGTCAAGAATCGTCAAGGAAACCCCCCCATAAGTACAAATAAATAATTGAAGGCACGATTAGCGCAGTTGCTGAGCAAGTGAGCATTGGACTGCTGTGCTGTCTGTCGCGAGTGTGATTCCCGCACGGAGCAAATATTTATGTCCATTTCAACCGCGCGGCCTACTCATAAAACTTGATGAAACTTTTCCAGGAGTTAGTAACCATTTGTTACTACTACACACTCCTCATTTCCCGTATTTGTTGCAAAAAAACCAAGACGCTATGACCAAAAATAGTTGGCCGCTAGAACCGCGGTTTATTCCGCGTTCAACCCCCAATAATTTCTACCCTCTTCCGCGTTCGACCCCTAAACGTTTCCACATTCAACCCCTGAGGGTTGAACGTGGAACTCAGTACATTGGTAATCTTTTCTTTGTCCAGATTCAACCCCTACTTCTTATGTCACTTAAAATGACATTCAAGTAATAGTGAAAACAAAAGTGTTTAGCCATTTTTTTTATTATTATTAATATTTTGGGAGTGCCTCCGCTGCCGGCGCGGCGCCGGTTGCCGAATAGGCTGCCGGCGCTGCCGGTTGCTGAATAAAATGTCGACGGAGCACCGCTTCGCGGTGCTCCTACTTCCGGGTGGTTTTAAAAAAAAAAAAAAAATGTCGTAGAAACGACTGGGGGCACCCCGACTCGGACAGGTTAGGTTAGAAGGGGATGGCGGGGTCTTCCAGACCCCGCCATCCTCTTCGTGGTTATTTTTTTTTAAACCACCCAGATGTAGGAGCACCGCTCGCGGTGCTCCGTCAACGTTTTCTAACATTTTACTAGATTTAGTTTAATTTTAAAATACCACAGAAAAGAAATTTTTGTCGTTTCACTGAACCGATTTAGGGATTTGATCAAATCACTAGATTTGATCGACGGAGTTATGCGCGAACAAACATAAAAAAATACAAACATCCGAATTGAGAACCTCCCTCTTTGTTTGAAGTCGGTAAGAAATAAAAACGCGAAATTCTTTTCTGCTTCACTGTCCAATGGGGGTTGAACGTGGAATCAAAATACATTCAAAAATAAAATTCCACATTCAACCCTCAGGGGTTGAATGTGGAAACGTTTAGGGATCGTACGCGGAAAAGGGTAGAAATTATTGGGGGTTGAACGCGGAATAAACCAGAACCGCCACTTGCCGTAGTCACCGCCTGTGATTACACAGAAACTTGATAATGCAGATAGGCGAATGATGTATCAAAAGAAAGGTCTTAATCACTTGTATTTGTTGCAAAAATAAGAAAACATCAATCATCAATCTACAACAGGTTGTTCCGGGTCTGGCCGCTTGCGTATGTGAGTTTATATATAGGTATGTTTGTAAACGCACCCACGATACAGGTGAAATTCCTTGTGTGGACAAAGTTTAAAAAAAGAACAAAATCGCTCTAGTCGTTTAGGATATCAAGAATCACAAACACACGCACTACAAAAGGATGCGGGCACAGAACGTGGATGGAGCTTATAAAAGATATATACCTAACAGGTTAAGTCCATATCACACATTTACTTATATCGTAAGTGTGATTTTTATAGAAATTAAGCAAGTTAACAATACATAAGTACAATTTATCGTAGAACAAACAACCGTATGACGAATGATTGTTTTACGGATCACAGACAGACGTCGTGTTGGGAAAATGCAAACAATTTCGTGTGAAGTGTACTTAATCAATATATTATTTCTAGCAACATCCAAAGATTTCGAATTCATATTCGCACATTGCCACGGCAGGGAACGGTTATGATGTGGAGATGCAGCGGATTGCGATTTTAAAAAATGGCAATATGGCTATAGAAGTAGACTTTTCATGCCAACTGATAGTCAGTCATACACCGATTTAATTAGTTTAAATCAAATGAGTCCTCCCACCCCGGGTAGAGCGGAAAAGACTATCAGACTTCGTCAAATACCGTCAAGTGTACCGGACACAGCTTTCAGAGCGTTGTAAACTTGACGCACATTCCCAATATTTTCGACAATTCAAAGATTTTTTTTGCGCTTTGTACGTGAGTAGAATTGTTTTAGTTTATGAAGCAATGTATTAATAATTTGTGGTATCATGACCGCACATCTTTTGTCGCAGATTACATGCCATTCAAAGCTACCGTTTATGATGGAGGATACAAAAACGCGGTTGACACGCTTAATTCGAATTTAAACTTATAATATGTTACTTATAATGAAATTATGCTCTAGAGCATAATGTATAGCGACCAAATTAAAAACTGAATACCTCTATCAAAGTGAGAGCTTTTTGTCTGTAGAAATAACAGGAGTTGGCTTTGTTCAAAATCATGACATAGCTAGGTAAAAACCACAGCTTGGAGTGCCAGAACAACAGATAGGATTGATAAAAACGATGCTCTTGCATTCCAAACCGCGGTTGTGCTTGAAATCAGAATTATAAATAGACTTTACATGATTGTAAATAAGAGGTTCCAACAAGATTTCAACAACATAATGCTGCAGAATTATTGACCCTTTCTGACTGAAGTCCTTTTGACGCGGCGCTAGCGTCTGTACCATAACATCGAATTGCATAAAAAATATAATACCACGAATTCTCCGCAGGAATTCAGTCGTGACACTGTCTCTAGTTCCGATTATAGCCAACCGCCAAAAGCTGCATACAGCACTAATCCGCTCCGCTCTCCACCATGTCCTAAGCCAACAGTCCGTTGGCCCGCGTTCTAAACAAGACACAAACACGTTTGCTAGCCGAGCGAGTGATATCATCGCATTCAGCGCCATATGCGGCCGATTGTCCGTGCCGATTGTAAACACTATCAGACTTCGTACGCACCTGTATTGTGCAGATACAATTGTGATGGCTTTGGCATGTGTTGAAAACTTAATGCCATGTGTTTTCATTAGCGCATTCATTAATGGTTGATAGAATGGTAAGGTAAACAGGTAGAGCTAGAGATGGATGAAAGAAAGAAAGATATTTAGAACAATAGATGCATAATGGGACAACAAAACGCATAACATGAATTCAATGGAATGGCTTAAAGCCTTAAACAAACATGTGGTTGGGAGTAAATCATAACCATATGAGGACACAGGACTCCAACCGGGACGTCAACCCTGTTCTTTCAGTGTTCCTTTGCGTTTTAGGGCCACGGTATCGTGCTTAGAAAATCCTGCGACCTGGGAGTTTGGCTATACAGGGGCGTTTTCCTACTCCTCCACTATTCTTTTCTGATTAATTTCGTTGCAGAATCCAATACAGGTAAATTCATTCTCTGGGATACGTCGAGCTTCATTGTCTCGGCGTTTTTCTGGTGGTTGCCACTGTTGATTCTGGCTTTCAGGAATTGCAGTGGTTTGGGAATAGTGGTGTTTGTCACAACTAAAAAAATAGGAACAATATAACAGCAAGTCACCAGGCAAATCGAATAAAAAATCGACCAGTTTTCCATTACCGTTACTGTGAGAGAAGAAGCAGCTAGCATCAGCTTACAGATAATCACATCGCAAGATCATAAATTGAAATCAGCAAATAGGCAATGTATCACATCGTATCTACGAGTACATTGCAGATTGAAACACATCTGGTCATGAAGCGACTCGTGCGTCACCTGCTATTTATCTTGGCTTGCGTCGGTGGCCATCAAAACACAGACTTATCGTATCCATCCGTGAGATTTCCTCTCGTACATTTATGCATCACATTGATTGTTGATCTTTGACAGTCGTTATGTGTCTTCAGACTCCCAAAAATTCTTACAACAATTTACTGTAATCAAAAGCACCAGACATCGTTTAAACTGTATTGAAAAGGAGTATGGATTCTTTCTATGTTTAACTGCATCAGGTACCAGGGCCGCGGGACTGTCTCAAAAGGGCACCGCAGCTCTGGAACGCAAAGGGCATATGAAGAAAGGGTGGTTTTTAGATCATTAGAGAATGACAGTCCTTTCCGTATCACCCAGGGCGAGAGGCCTAATTTGAAGATTTTAAACATCAAAAAATAAAGCTACATCGGGTTCGGGTTAGGCTGGAATCTGACTAATCTATTCTTTGACAGTTTCATTGATTCATTTCAATTAATGTTGTCGATACTTCAAAGGACAAGCGTAATTCACTCCCCACTGGTAAGACTAAGTTTAGAAAGGGATTTCACGCGATCTCATAACTACAATAATTGACTTTATGCAGATTATTGCCGAATCTTCGATTATGCAGATTGTAAATGAACATGTATAATAATATACTAGGCGCTTCATTAATTTAATGATCTGAGAAATATTTCAATGGCGTATTGAGTTCCTAAAGCCCCTAAATACTTAGAAAGCAAACCATTCAATCGAAAGAAATGTCCACCCTTCCGTTTTTAAAGTGCGTATGCGCGTGCAGGACATAAAAGATGTTACCCCGTCGGCGGTCGGGTGCAGACTGACGCGTGGCCGTCACGTGTCGCTCACGTGGCGCCCTCTATTGTATTGTGAACTTATTATTTCGTGTAGAGGGGGGTTGCGTGTGCGCTGTTGAAGTTGTGTGGTAAGGGAATAAAAATAATCGATACCCATTCTAATAAATGCATTGCATATAATATTTCTGTCCTACTGCTGGGCAAAAGCCTCTTTTCTCGCAGAGATGGCACAAGTGTTGATCACCTCGATGATGAACCTTATGTTCGTCATTAGCAATATTTATACTTCGACCACGACTCATAAGTCCAGGTTTCCTTACGATATTTTTATTCACCTATATTAGCTATGTCCAAGATAAACGTATTAACATATAGGTATTATGAATTAAAAAGAAATTGGTATTAGTACCAACCCCGCGTTTGAACTCACCATCTTGTGCATGAGATGCGAGGTAGGTATTAACCTTTGCGGTGTCACGACCGTCCTCAAAGATTTGATGCTTCATAAATTGAACTCAATAACTTAGTAATTTCAGTTCAATTTCTAATACAGTCATGTGTGACGGAAGGATATTTTTAAAAGGTGACAACTGATCTATTGCTAAAGAATTACCAATTTGATTAGTATTATTAAAACTTCACACCATTTTCTATATCCACTGGTTTCTGATTGAAACCGGTTTAAATCGGTTTTTAATTTCAAAACAGATTGATTGCGTGTTTGAGGATTCTAATTTCTGATTGGCTTATTTAGTCGTTGTGGGAGACAATAGGAGCCAATAGTAGCTCTGCCATGTGTGCAATGCAGATGGCGATTGCAAAAGGCAATCATTTTAAACAAGAAAGTAGAAACATAACTGTGTATTATGAATTGCGATAACATTCCTAAAAATCTGATCATCTATAAGTATGTATAAAAGTCAATTGCTTTTCGTTAGTCTCGCTAACTTGAAAACGGCTGGACCGATTTAATTAATTTTGGTTTTGAAGTATTTTTGGAAGTCCAGGAAAGGTTTAAAAGGTGAGTATCTAAATATGATTAAAAAAAAAAACTGAGGCGGTACGAAGTTTGCCGGGTCAGCTAGTATCTGATATTATTGTTGGTAGCTGCGCTGCAATTTTATACTTTTCCAGCTATCATCGATCTACTTGTATGTACTCGTAGTTTTGTGTTATGGTTCCGAAATAAACTATCTAATTACTACTTTTTACTATAATTCGAAGTATGGACATTCTTACCTTACAAGATTTATCCATTGAGCTGTATTTTCACTTTAAGATCCATCATTAAATAAGCTCTCTCTTTTCTCGTTTTCGTCATCATCATTTCAGCTTGGGATCTCCCACTGCCTCCGCCTTTTTCAGCCATACTTCTCGGTTCTGTGTCTCCTTTCTAGAAAATTTTAATTGTCTTTGGTCCTAGGTAATTTAATATTATCAATTTTACCTTCAACTAAAAATGATCTTTAGACTTTGCACTTGCCAAAAACACCTGTTAATGTTTAGTTATCAGTACAGTTTCTGGTGGTTGTGATAAAGTATTTTTATGATATGCTGATAAGAACAATAATATTTTCGTAGCTTAGAAATAGCGATCGGATAAGTGGTAAACTATACAAATAGGTATATTGATTTCATTAAGTGCTTATGTACCAGGTGTCCAGATATTAGCAGGGCACCAAGTCGCCGTGACCATGGAATGTAAAGCTTAATTGAAGGAACACCGTGGATTTTAGTCAGTACGAGTTTGACAGTCCACCCGCTTTACACGCATTTCATAATCACGACACTCCGATTTTCCGGTTGATCGGTGCCTTAATGACCGGTGGTCTACCATGAACTCTTAACATGATCCAGTTTAGGCTGTGGGAAAGAGATGGCGCTAGACTACTTGTATAGCTCTGTCTCTTTCCCACAGCCTAAACTGGATCGCGTTAAGAGCTCGTGGTAAGGCTCCTGATTTCTCAACAGTTTTGTTGAGGCAGATTACACAGCGATGAATTTTGTAATGCCACCTGGAGGGAAAGTACTCTTATACATATAATACTGCAGATAGAAAATTTTACTCAAACTCTCAAACTCCTGGTTTTCCTTTAATTTAATTTATCATGTTTGTTAGAGAGATTTCATCCTTATAATTGACCCTAACGATCGGTACAATAAAAGTACAGGGTATAATTTTTTCAGATTTTAGCCGGTTCGATTCCCGGGTGTGGGAGAAGAGAATTTTCGAAAATCTGTGAATGCAGTTTGCTTTCTATTCAAAAATAAAGGAATGTTTCCTTTGAGTAAAATTTTCTATCTGCAGTATTAAGAGTACTTTCCCTCCAGGTGGCATTACAAAATTCCACCCTGTAGAAACCACGGTCGATGACAATAAGCCTCCAAAAAGATTACTGTACAGTTCAACTATAAAGGAGAGACCATATTGTGACGTCATGCATCCCTTATTAACACTTTGCACGCTTTCAATAATCAATTATCATATGAAACTATCTCTGACAAGGTACTAAAAAAAAAATAATCCACATTATTCAAATTAATTTTCACGAAGTAGGTATTTTATTGCCAAACGCTAATTTCAAGTGCAGACAGTTGCAAATGGAGCTCAATGAGACTCCTTCTTAATTGAACCGTATAGCACGTATAAAAACATCACTGGTACTAGAATAAAGATGTCTGTTTTAGACCTACCCTGAGCACGAGTTTTCAGTATTTGAGACGTAAAGTAAACTGGAACTTTGACAACTTCAAATTGACAATTTTCAAGGAAAAAATAGTAGTATAGTATAGTAATAATAGTTTTTTATAGTATAATAATAGTATAGTAATAGTAGTTCCTACTTCGCACACCAGAGGCGCTGTTCTATTTTTTCATACAAGAAACAATGATATCGACGGGTTCCGGGCTAATTGTATTAAGCGACACTCTGAGCGATATAGACTTTTATACATATTTGGAATCAGCGAATTTTTCTGCGTCATTTGAGCTGGGTTTGGTGACGATCGGAGCACTTTTTTGTCGCTTAATACAACCGCATTTTTTGGGCCCATTTTGGACTGCAATGAATGAAGCAACATAAAATATTGACAAATTTAGGAACTGTGTACCTAAGCTGACTACCAAATACCAGGCAGTCGTTTAAACGTTTTTTCCTGGAGCAACAATTTACAGGCAACGTACGTTAAAGCATTTAGCCTGACTTTATAAATATATAAAAATGTCGCTTCATACAATTAGCCTCTTTGTTAAATTTTTATCCAGTGTCGCTTAATACAATTAGCTTTACCTTGTAAATATACAAGAATGTCGTTTAAACCATTTAGCCTCTTTGTCAAATTCATACCCAGTACCAATCCATACATTTAGCTCTGTACATGAAATGTTAGATGTTGTCACTTCAACCATTTAGCTTGCAGTAGATAAATGAAGTGTCGGTCGCATGAACTATTTAGGATTTCAACTAAACATTTAAAGATTATGGTTAAACCTATTTGTTTTATTCTCCGATGATGAAGTGGAGACTATGTATGAGGACATAAGTAGGGCCATACATAGTTCCAAAACCCACTTCACTGTTGTTATGGGAGAATTTAACGCAAAGTTGGGCAAGAAAAGCGGTGATGAGGTGAGAGTGGGGCCATTTGGGTATGGGCAACGGAACCCTAGGGGACAGAGGCTGGCCGACTTTCTGGAGAAAGAGGAACTCTTCATGATGAACTCTTTCTTCCAGAAGCCGCCTCACAGGAAATGGACCTGGTTGAGTCCCGATGGTTTCACGAGAAATGAGATAGACTTCTTCATGACCGACAAGAAACGGATATTCAGTGATGTCTCTGTGATCACCAGGGTAAAAACCGGTAGCGATCACCGAATCGTAAGAGGCTCACTGAATATCAATGCTAAATGTGAAAAGTCCAGCCTGATGAAGTCTACGCTCCGACCTACTCGGTTCCATATTCAAAACCCCGAAAGCTTTCAACTCGAGCTCTCTAATCGCTTTGCTTGCCTTGAGAACTTAGTTTCAGTGGACGAGATCAACGACGGGCTAGTGGAAACTGTCCGCACGGTAGGGTCTAAGTTTTTTAGACCCTGCCGTAAAGAAAGACCTCAGAAATTGACCGAGCAAACCTTAAACCTCATGGCTGAACGACGCTTGCTACAGTTGCGGTCTTCCGATGTTGTCATATAGGCAGCTCAATAGACTTATATCTAAGTCCTTGCGACATGATCTGCGTCTTTTTAATATGAATCGTGTTACAGAGACCATACAGCGAAACCAAGGCTCCAAAATGTTCGCAAAGGACAAGTCTATTGGGCAAAGTCGGATCACAAAGCTGAAACGGGAGGATGGTAGCATAGTGTCGACCAAAGTAGAGGTTTTAGGCGAGATCGAGAGGTTCTATGGACAGTTATACACTTCGGTCGCAAAGCCCGTTGACAGCTTGGTAGGAGATCCAAGAGCCAAGCTGTCCCGACATTATACCGAAGATATCCCGGACATCAGTCTGTACGAGATTAAGATGGCCCTGAAGCAGCTTAATAACAATAAGGCGCCGGGCGAGGACGGAATCACTTCAGAGCTTCTGAGAGCGGGTGGAACACCGGTATTTAAAGTCCTCCAGAAACTCTTTAATTCCGTCCTGTCCGAGGGCAAAACGCCTCAAATGTGGAGCAGGGGTGAGGTGGTGTTGTTCTTCAAAAAAGGTGATAACAGCCTATTGAAGAACTACAGACCCATCACGCTTCTGAGTCATGTTTATAAGCTGGTTTCAAGGGTTATCACGAACCGTCTCGAACACTGACTTTATGACTTCCAGCCTCCCGAACAAGCCGGTTTTCGAAGACGCTATAGTATTATAGACCACATCCATACGCTGCGGCAAGTTATACAGAAGACGGAAGAGTATAACTTGCTATTGTGCTTAGCGTTTGTGGACTATGAGAAAGCCTTCGATTCGGTAGAAACATGGGCGGTACTTGAGTCACTCCAGCGATACCGTATTGACTATCGGTTCATCGAGGTGTTGAAGTGTTTGTATAATAACGCCACCATGTCGGTCCGAGTACAGGAGCAGAGCACAAAGGCGATTCCATTGAGAAGAGGCGTAAGACAGGGGGACGTTATCTCCCCGAAACTGTTTACCTACTGCCGCAATGGAAGACGCCTTCAAACTCGTGGAATGGCAAGGACTTGGCATCAACATCAACGGCGAATACATCACTCACCTTCGGTTTGCCGACGACATCGTAGTCATGGCAAAGTCGATGGAGGAACTCAGCATGATGCTCGATGGCCTCGACCGAGTTTCACAACGGGTGGGCTTGATAATGAACACGGACAAGACGAAAATTATGTCAAATGCCAATGTTGTGCCCACCCCAGTCTCTGTTGGAAACTCGGTACACGAAATTGTTGACTCATATATCCATTTCGGACAAGTAGTCCAATTAGGTAGGTCCAACTTCGAGAAAGAGGTCAACCGCCGAATCCAACTCGGTTGTCAAGTCACCGATATAGCCCACCGGATTAGCAAGCTGAAGTGGCAATGGGCAGGCCATATTGCTCGCAGAGCAGATGGCCGATGGGGTCGAAAAGTGCTAGAGTGGAGACCGCGGACTAGCAAGCGCAGCGTAGGACGTCCACCAACGAGATGGACAGACGACCATATAAAGATCGCCGGAAGACGCTGGATGCAGGTTGCTTCCAACCGGTATATGTAAGTATTTTATTTTTTATGTGATTATTTTTAAAAGAAGTTATCTTATAGATAAACCTTTTTTTGTAATTGAAGAGATCTCAAAAAATAAGTTTTTTATATACTCAAATGTTAAAGTTTAGGAATGAAGAAGAATGAGAATAATTATTTCAGGTAATAAGATTGTAGGCTACGTAATAAAAAGACTGTTTAACTTCTGATTCCTATAAAATTGTGATAAAACTTTAGTTGTTACCTTGGTAAGGTAAGAAGTTACTGCTGTTCCTAGGTGATTGTCATTTTAAATAAAAAACTTATCTTTAAACAATTTATAATGTGTTTTATTTCTCATTTCATGTACCTTTTAATTTATCAATGTTTTACCCGCCAATTTCTGCAAACTTCATTATTCAAGTATGATTACAAACAGTTTATTTTAAAAAAATCAGTCGCATAAACTAATTAGCCGTACATTAATAAGTTTAAGATATGGTAGTTAAATCAATTAGCTTGGGTTTGAAATATGACCAACTCTTTGATTAAAGCACTTAGCTTAGAGACATTATTTGCATGCCTAGGCGGTTAAGTCATTTAGCTTGGAACAAGAAATAATAAACCTAGGCGGTTTAGTCATTTAGCCTGGAATAAGAAACAATAATCATAGGCGGTTAAGTCATTTAGCCTGGAACAAAAAAAAGTAAAATATGGGTCATTTTGTATTAAGCGACATTTATCTTCGTTAAAAATAGGAATATTCGAAAAAAATAATAATCTGATTATGAGGAATATGTTATAAAAACAGTAATATCCTTCTTTTTAAAGAAATAATGCGATTTGCTAAAGTTATTATTTTTTTTCTAAAAATCGAAACTTTAAACTGCTCTGGTGTAAAGTTTCAAAAATGTCGGTTAATACAAATAGCCCGGAACCCGTCGATATTATAAGTAAAAAAGGTGTAGATACGTTATACGCGCTCAAAAACAGACGCGCTCAAATGTGGTTGATTCACAAACCTTGACCTCAGTCCGACGTTGCCAGCGACAACGGATGCACTTCACGTACTACAGAGTGAGTCAAAAGTAAAAGTGACTCAAAACCACCGAAAATGCCGTCGTGTGTGATGAGATATTGTACAAATTATACAAGCAAGACTTCTAAAAGTCAAAGAATCACTTATCATTCGTAAATATATTATTTATCTTAATATTTTCACAAATAAAACATTACGTTTCTATAATATGGCGTCGTAAAAGAAAGAGTGCGAGTGAGAGTGCGAGTGAGATAAAAGAGAGAGCGTCACCATCTAGCTGTCACTTTTTTTCATATTGGTTTTATCAAGCTATCCTTTTTACTTGTAGTGAAATGTAATGTGTGTGAATAAAAAGTGTGTATGTGTGCTGCCTCTCTGCGCGGTACGCTTTTTTCTGTTGTTTTGTACGTGTATAACATATCTATGACTTATAATATCATTGACAAGAAACGCTGTAAATACTGGAAAGACGCTGTAAAGTTAAAGAGTGAAAACTCGTGCTAAGGGTAAGTTCTAATTTGACATTTCCTATGTAAGAAAGCAGCTACTCATAGAGGAAGTATCCTTACTCCTCTGAAGAAAAAAACGTAAACCGCCCAAGACAATAAGCATCTATAAATAAACAAGGGATCGATATCCAAATAGACATATCGGCCAGATGGCCGAGGATATCCTGTTGGAACAGATTGCCCGCGATAATTATAGTTTGTAAGTGGCGCGTGCGCGGCTGTGCGGGCACTTGCGCGTGCGTCGGATTCGGTGCAGCGAGCCTTGTCACGCGACGATGCTCTTTGTCCACGGAAAGTCGCTGATTCTTGTTGTTAGCATATCATCACGCTTGTAATCCATGAAGGGTTAAACAGTAAGTCAAGCGTACACTTCACCGTCATTGTTTACCAGCAGGCTCGATATTGGTCAAATGCGAGTTAGTAGATTCTATACTACCTACTTAATATTATAACCCTGAAGAGTTCTTTGTTTGAAAAATCTTTTTGTGTTGGATTGTCCATTTATCTCGTGGCTAAATAATTAGAGCCGCACAGGCCGATATTCCTGTCCAGTCTTACTATCGTATAACCCAGTTACTGGATTGTGGAGGTCGGATAGGCAGTCGCTCCATGTAAAATACTGATATTCAGCTGCATCTGGTTCGACTGGAAGCCGACCACAATATAGTTGGGAAAAGGCAGGCAGATGATGAGTTCATTTATCGAGGAAGTCTATAGACTATAATATAATATCACGCAACGAGAAATAGGAAGATAGCAGCGGGGGCGAAATCAAAGGGAACTGCTGATTTTTGGGGAAGCGCGGAGAATCCTAACATTTGTTTCAAAGCCCCATTCTGACAGGTTTCGTTGTCGTTTTCGACAACAACACTAACAAAATGCTTAAGTGCGATTTAGGTGAACTGATCACAAACTTCAATGTAGGTACTTCAAATTAATATCTGTATTGCGTTGATATTTCTAATTGATAAGAGCATTAACGAGTTTGCTTTTGTGCAAATAAAGCTGAGAACAGGCCGAGATCGGAAGCAATTCATTAGTACAAGTCGTTAGACATACGAATCGCGACAAAAACTATCGACCAGCCGGTTAGCTAACCAGTCAGGCATATCCCTTTCCCTAGTTGCAGGTCTTAGTAATTTATCAGAGATTATTTAGAAAAAAAAATACCTACCACAATAAGGACAGCACGTAAATTGTAAATCTAATTTGTGATAATTAGTCCGTCGGCAAGAGTCAGTTAAAAATAATAATAATATTTTTTTTCAAATCAAATCAAATCACATCATTTATTTCTTTAAGCGAACTTATGAAAAAAAAATATATTATCAGTGAATATTCACAAAGATAAAACGCATCAAAACTCGTGAGGGCTTATGACCTCAGGACGCATTAAAAATGACACTACGGCATGACGTATAGTGAATTTTAAAAGGTAGTTAGTGTCTTTGTCAATTTTGGTTTACGTACCTAATAGAAGAAAAATGTGGGTCAAATATTTTTTGATAAAATTATTACCGGTCTAATTTTTTTTTAATTCACAAGCCTATTTTAAAAAATTGAAGTGTGGAGGCATTTTGCATAGGCCGTCGCGTCCGCGTCACGAATCTGTTGAGCAGTTTCAGAGATAAAGAAAATTTCTACTTACACCTGTGCTTACACCCACAATTTTTCTTTAAAATATAAACTAATCAATAATTCATTATTTAAGCTAACGCCTCGTGAAGTGCACCCGAAGAGTGAATACAGGCTTAACATCAACATGAACTAAATTGGATCTTGCACGCTTCCGTCCCGCGCCTGCGCCGTTGAACCATAGACAGATGTCGTCAACATTATAATTTATGGTTGTTCATGCTAAAGACGCGTAATGAATTCAATTACATGCTAATAAACACATAATTTGTTATGTTATTAGCAAAGTTGCGCACTTTTTTAAAAGTTGGTTTAATGCAAGTACTTACTAACTTTTGCTCTATTATAAATATTAATAGTTATTCCTTTTTTAATTCTTGTTTTGCTTTTTGAGGTAGGTTGATGAAGCTTTCTAGTTTTTTAAGCTATTGTTTTTTTTTTAATTTACGAGAATATCATACTTATGTAAGTACCTGAGGCCTTATCACAAGATTTCCACATTTTGCCTACAGCGTTCTTGAAGTATTTACGGCGTTTATTGCATGGAAAATGAAAAAAGCGCCTCTAGTGTACGAACGAGTGCGAACGAGGAACATATTTTTATTTTTTCCATTAAATTTATGTCAAAGTTCCCGTTTACTTGCTTTACGTCACAAAAACGTGAAAAGTTGTGCTAGGGAATGGGTTTTTAATTTGAGAATTTGACGTAGGGGAACAGTGTATAAGACGGGGACGTTAATAATCACGAGGTATAATGGGGACATACACACTTTAGGCATACTTAACACAACACTAACTTAGAGCAAGCGCCATCAGGACTTCATTTGCAAGCGGCCAGACGGAAATGGCGTCCTTTTGGCGCTTGTGCTACGTTAGTTTTGTGTTAAGTTTGCCTTAGGTGTGTGATTTCCCATCATACCTCGTGTCCCCGTCTTATACACTGTTCCCCTACCTACCTAGTGACAGTGCGAAACTCCACTCTAGTACTAAGATTTGAAATTCGAAGAATTTCGAATTCTTTACCAGTGATCAATATAGCACATCGACCTTTGGAAAGAGATAATCGGCATTAATAGAGCGTTATCTCTGTCGTACGATGCACTAACCAACCGTGAAGAGGGATGAACCAGTGACAAACGTCACTTGATATGAAGTGTGTAACAGAGATAACAATCTACGATGAACAAACCAAATTAGCCGATACCCTTTCCAAAGTTCGATGTGCAATAAATTTCGTCGGTACCAGATATGCTATTCATTAAAAGACTCTATGGCGAGTTTGTTGATGACCTTGTAATATATTTTCAACTTTATAACATACAGTATAATTTTATTTATTTATTTGAATCAAACATAGTCCATAATACAATTTTAAAATAAACACGAATAAATAAACAATAAAATTAGAAATAAATAATCATACAAATCACGAACCAAAAACATACAATAATTAATTAATTCATAAAATGCCATTAATTTAAATTGAAATAATATAAACAATACAAATGTACACTAACACTATTTCATGGATGAGGCACGTCTTGCATGCTGTTTTGTCCAGTACTCCATGAACCAACAGTCAGTGTCCATTCTCCCCGCTATGAGTTGCAAGAAACTGTTGGGATAAAGCTTCTGCCCTCGATTTCGTTCACGTGAAGTTTTGGCCTCTGGCCGGTGGGACTGAGGCCAAAATCACTCATCGCATCATTCGCATCCCATGGCTTACCCGCGCTTTTACATTTTCCAACTTGCTAAACCAAAAATGTGATAGCTCGGCTACCTAACTGAAATATCACAATATTTGCATGGTATGTTTAAATAATTTATTGTTGATAGCACTCAGGAATAATATCGCTCCTTACTAGAAATAGAATTTTAAGTTACGGAGTTTCTGACTTGGGACCTCTGTAACGTATTAGTGGAGACTAGCCGATAAATTAGTCTCCAATAGACATGCAATGCTACTTATACAAAATGTTGGCAACCCCTGTACATCAGGATGTCGGACTTCCGAAACAACTGCTACAGTTTACACGACAATGAGTGATGGTGTATCTATATTTATTTACTTTAAAATAAACGCTTTAAACATGCGTAAATAAATCGGAGTTACCGTGTGTCAAGTTTTATTTGAAGGGCTATAAAATATTGCCTTGCCTTGCCTTTTATACTTTTTTTTTTTTTTTTTTTTATCGTGGTAAAATCATCAAATGAGTCCTCCCACCCCGGGCAGGGCGGGAGGGACTGTCAGACTTGTACTGACTAAAATCCACGGTGTCCTTCGATAGCCCTTTATGTTCCGGGGTCACGGTAATGAGATAAGTCCCGCGACCCCGGCAGGCTTTGGCCCTCTAGAGAGGGGGCCCCGTCATCTTGCTGACGCTCTTTGAGGCGCGCGTGGAACACAACGCGCCGTCGACCCGGGCATGGTCCATGGTCGGGCAGCGAGTTGCCCTTTACTCGCCGCCCGCATGCCCGCGCCTACGGTGGCCGGAGATTGTCTTGCGACGTCCGTCGCCGTGGGCGTCCACCACTGCGGTTGGGGCGGAGGGAGGACACTGTCCTCTCTCTCACGCGGCCCGCCTCCTCCTTCGCGAGCATTACTGCTTCGCAGAAGGAGGCGACCGCTTCCCACTCCGTCTCGCCCCGCAGCATGGCCGCAACCAATGCCGGGCGCGAGAGGTCTCCCCCTATCGCCGCCGTGAGGACACGTCGGTGCTCTGCCCAAGCTGGGCAGTCTTGCACCGTATGCTCTACTGTGTCCTCCGGGCGATCTTCGCAGTGGTGACACCCAGGCGTTTCCTCCTTTCTCCTTAGACACAGGTACCTCCCGAAACTTCCGTGTCCGGTGAGGACCTGCGTCATGCGGTAGGTCAGGACGCCGTGACTCCTATCCAGCCACTCCTCAAAGAGGGGTCTTACCGCCGCGATTGCGGCGTGCCCGTGCCTTTTATACTTACGTAAAATTGTATAAAAGGAAATTTTTCCTTGAGAGGAGCTGAATAGATCTTATAAGCTAGTGAGCAAAAGTTAGTATGGTATCACTTACTTGGAATTAATCAGAGATACATAGCTCCATTAATAATCGCGAGATTTAAATGAATTTGGTATCTATTTAAAGTTAACGGTTGAACCTTTACAATGGTATTACTTTTATTATTCTTAACTAGTTATTAAGTACTCCAGATTATGCGGAATCGGAGTAAGTGATTCTATAATTTTGTTCGCGAGTTCAGTACAGTCAAAGAAAGCTTGTGAATAGGGATTTCATAAAAAAAAAAACAATTTATTTGTTTTCCATTTATAAATATTCACTTTAATGGATTTAAATTGTAATGAATGATCCAATTTCAAATTTTTTACAATAAATTCATTTTTTTAAATGTTCCATTAAAAAAAAAAATGCTGGAAAGTAATTTGGCGTTTTTCGTATCGACTAGCATCACGCTTGAAATGAAAGATTTTTTTATTTTTATTTTACATACACGCCATAGCATCAATATATCACTGATTCGTTATACCTAGGCGGCTTGAAAAGTTCTTATAACCTAGATTTGGGGGTAGTGTGTAAATAAATGTTGTGTATTCATTCGATTGCTTAATTATTAATTTAAGGCCTTTACTGACAGAGGGTGATTCATTCCGACGAAACGATCTGATCGCATGCTATCTACTCCCTATGTGAAGTAAAAATTTAGTTATTATACATAATAACTAGTTATTATTCATAATAACTATAACAATTTAGTGAAAGTGATAACTTACACAGAATTAACCACATTTGCTAGATAATATTATGTATAATATCTAGCACGACTTAGTTAAATTGATAACTGACATAGAATTAATCACATCAACTAGTTATTATGGATCTGGGATAAAGTAATATTAAAACAAGCATAGGTGAAGATTACCTAAAAAGGAAGCTCAACGGAGCCCCGCTCCACGGGGCTCCTATTTCTGCGTGCATGGTTTAAACTTAAAGTATCCTGTCCGTGTCGAGGTGCCCACAAGTCCCGAGCTCACTTCGCTCGCTCTTGAATCCCAAGTTCTCCTAATAACAATTCCAATCGTGAAGGCAAAAAATCAAAGTCCAGAGGACCCATCATTGAAATTCTTAATATGCTTAAAACTAAACTATCCTTGTCGGGGTGCCCGAACCTCCTTCGGTTTCACGATTGTAAACCTTACCTGTAAACCTTACTGGTACCTTGAATTCAAATATATTTGAGTGATTATGCAGACTTTACCCAGCTGGTCGAACCGTATAATTATTACTTTAACTAACATCGACCGGATATTATGTATATATAATAACTAGTCAAAGTGAATAATTTATCACTTTCACTAGTAAGTTTAGTGATTATACATAATTACTAGTTATTATGCATAATAACGGGTTATGCACTTTGACTGTAAAATATACATATATGTATTTCCAGGAGTTTTTAATCTTAGATTTTTGATTACGGTAAAAATGCCATACTTCCCTGTCATCCCTTCAAACAGGTCCTTTTTTGGAGGTTTCCCACCAAAAAAGCCGTACTGTGTCTATGGGGACTTGTACCCATCTTATTAGGGGTGTTAGTCTTCAACTAAGGATATTATCTGTTAATGTTGGTGTTATGTTCCGTTGCCGGGGACAAGGGGAGACAGTTTACGGTCGTATGTTACAGATGTGACAAAAACTCGCAGACTAAGGGTTCCGTGTCATTATCTACAGAAGCGGCAATAAAATCGGGAACACCCAAATACTCCGAAATATTTTATTCCGATTTTCAAAACTCCGAATATCATAATACCTAAAAATTACAATAGGTATCTATTATTAAGAATCTCGAAATTTATTTGACCTAAAGTCATAGGTATATCCGATTTCTTCGTTATCCGATTTTCAAATATTCGAAAAATGTAATGCTCGATGAGTTCTCATGCCGAAAAACGAAATTCCGATTTTCAATATTCCGAATAAACTGACTTTTTTCGGAATATTGAAAATCGAAATTTCGTTTCTCGTTCTACAAAGTCAGTGACAGAAACGAATTGCTGCAAAACCGGCTCCACGTAGTTTTGGTTATCGTATTAGGTTACTTTAAACCTTGCTCACAGAAATAGGAGCCCCGCGAAGCGAGGCTGGGGGCACCCCGACTCGGACAGGTTAGGTTAGAAGGGGATAGCGGGGTCTGAAAAACCCTGGCATCCCCTGCGTGTTAGGTTACTTTAAACCTTGCTCACAAAAAAAACCGGCCAAGTGCGAGTTGGACTCGCGTGAAGAGGGTTCCGTACGATGTTACCTATCACGTTATTTTTTTTTAATCTGGCCCAAATTGGTACGCACAATATTGAGTGATTTACCATGTTATTTTAATATCATGGACTTCTTATAGATTTTCCTATAATCTATAAGTAGAAAACTAATTTCTGTATTTAAATAAAAAATAGGTTCAGTAGTTTCGGAGATAAGGGGGGGAATGGTCAAATTTCGTCTATTTTCTTGAATAACTTGGAAACTATTTATTTAAAATTACAAAAAAAATATACTTAAGATTGTCTCAACAAGACCTTTCATTTGATATGTCACACGATGCAGTTTTCAATATTTTTTTTAATTTTCCCCTTCCCTCCCCAAAAATTACCTCCCATGGACTTCTTATAGGTTATCCTATAATCTATAAGTAGAAAACTAATTACAGTATTTTTTTCAAAATTTTAGGTTCAGTAGTTTCGGAGATAAGGGGGGGGGAATGGTCAAGCTTCGTCTATTTTTTTTGAATAACTTGGAAACCATTTATTTAAAATTACAAAAAAAATACTTTTAAGTTTGTCTCAACAATACCTGTTATTTGATATGTCACACGATGCACTTTTCAAATATTTTTTTTTAAATTTTCCCCTTCCCCCCCCAAAAATTACCTCCCATATACAGATATGGACTTCTTATAGGTTATCCTATAATCTATAAGTAGAAACCTAATTCCTGTATTTTTTTTCAAAATTTTAGGTTCAGTCGTTTCGGAGATAAGGGGGGGGGGAATGGTCAAGCTTCGTCTATTTTTTTTGAATAACTTGGAAACCATTTATTTTAAAATTACAAAAAAAATACTTTTGAGTTTGTCTCAACAATACCTTTCATTTGATATGTCACACGATGCAGTTTTCAAATATATTTTTTTTAATTTTCCCCTTCCCCCCCAAAAATTACCTCCCATATACAGATATGGACTTCTTATAGGTTATCCTATAATCTATAAGTAGAAAACTAATTTCTGTATTTTTTTCAAAATTTTAGGTTCAGTAGTTTCGGAGATAAGGGGAGGGGAATGGTCAATATTCATCTATTTTCTTGAATAACTTGGAAACTATTTATTTAAAATTACAATAAAAATATATTTAAGATTGTCTCAACAAGACCTTTCATTTGGTATGTCACACGATGCAGATTTCAAATATTTTTTTTAATTTTCCCCTTCCCCCCCAAAAATTACCTCCCATATACAGATATGGACTTCTTATAGGTTTTCCTATAATCTATAAGTAGAAAACTAATTACTGTATTTTTTTCAAAATTTTAGGTTCAGTAGTTTCGGAGACAAGAGGGGAGGGGGAATGGTCAAATTTCGTCGATTTTCTTGAATAACTTGGAAACCATTTATTTTAAAATTACAAAAAAATACACTTGAGATTGTCTCAACAAGACATTTCATATGATATGTCACACGATGCAGTTTTCAAAACTTTTTTTTTCATTTTCCCCTTCCCCGCCAAAAATTACCTCCCACATACAGATTTCATCTATTCACGTCACACCTCTGTGCTTGGGTCACAGGAATTGATATGTGTACCAAATTTCAACCCAATCGGTCTAGTAGATTCGGAGATAATTGACTGTAAGCGACAGACAGACGGACACACGAGTGATCCTATAAGGGTTCCGTTTTTGTATTCGGACGTACGGAACCCTAAAAATAGGAGCCCCGCAAAGCGGGGCTCCGTCTATCTACCTTTGTAGGCGGCGGTCAACAAATTGACCAAGGATTCAAGAGCGAGCGAAGCGAGCTCGGGACTTGGGGCATCCCGACTCGGACACAGCCCAAGTAAGTAGCCCCATAAATAGTTTTTAAGGTTAAAAACGACAAACCCCAAGTAGATTTAGATATTCTCGTTAGGGCATAAAAGTTATTTTTAGCTTTTTCACCAACTGTTTTTATATGTTCTATGAATGTGAAATTCCTCTCTAAGACTAAACCAAGATAGCACACAGATTGCTTTCTCTTAACGGGAACATTATTGAATTTAATACTAGGCCACGATTTAAGGTCACCTTTTAAAATGAGTTGATAGGTTTTATGTGGTGCAAAGGTCAGACGGTTTCGATCGCCCCACTGAGATATTAATCGTAGGCAAGTGTCAGCCAAATTCTCGAGTCCAGCACGAGTATTCGACTGAATGAGCAGAAGGCCATCGTCCGCATAACCAGTTAGAGAACAACCACTTGGAAGTGGAATCGCGAGGAAATCATCGAAGCCTATATTCCACAAATGAGGACCGATAACCGAACCTTGAGGACAGCCCATGGTAAGAGGTTTCGATACGGAATGATGTCCGAGTTTAAGTTTCGCGGAACCATTAGAAAAGTACGAGCAAAGAAGATTAAATATATTATTATAACAACCACGAGCTTTTATCTTAAGTAGTAGCATTGGCCACCATGCGTTATCAAAAGCCCCGGAAATATCTAGAAAGATTCCAAGTACGTACTTGTGCTCGGAGGTATTAACTATTTTTCTAACAGAAAGTGCAGCGTCAACGGTTGATTTGCCGATAGTAAAACCGAATTGGTTTTTATGGAATTTGGGCCCGTCCGGTAACAATCGTGGGACGATAAGACGCTCCAGGAGCTTTCCCAAAGATGGTAATAATGTTATGGGCCGGTAAGACTTAGGGTCATCTGGTGGCTTGTCGCCGCTTTTAGGTATTATTCGTATAAAGCCATGTCTCCATATACGAGGAAAAACACCTTCAGCAATGCACCGGTTGTAAACAGTTAATATCGCGTCACCCGCTGTTTTACACGCTTCCTTTATCATACGATTAGATATTTTATCTTCACCTGGTGATTTTTTAACCTTAAAAACTATTTATGGGGCTACTTACTTGGGCTGTGTGTGCTACGGAGCACCTGTTTGGGCTGATAGGGCTACCATAGGGGCGGCACGACGTAAATTGCTTCAAAGCCAGCGCTTGGCTTTGTTATTCTTATGTAAAGCGTATAGGACCGTCAGTACTGAAGCTTTACCGGTACTTGCTGGTGTTCTTCCAGTAGATCTTGAAGTGCAGCGACGTGCTGCAATGTACTTTTCCGCACGGGAGACCACTGACGCTGATTTCCTACCGCAACGTGACCGTGATAAGATATCTAGATTATTCAAACCCCAGAGCGACGTCTGGGAGGATCTTTTATCCGAATGGCAAAATAGGTGGGATAATTCTGTCAAGGGGCGGCACCTCCACCAGTTCTTCCCATCCGTTCGTGAGCGGCTGGCTAGGACGTGGCTGGAGGTGGATCACTGTGTTGCCCAATTTCTCACGGGACATGGTAACTTTAAAAGTAAATTGTTTTCCTTTAAGCTTGTTCCCTCGCCTTTTTGTCAATGTTCGTCACCTGACTGTGAATATGAACAATCAGCACATCATATTCTTTGGGAGTGTATTCTCTGGCAGAACGAATGCAATATTATGTTGGATACTATTCAGACTACATCTGGAGTCATTTATTATACGGACCTTGTGGAAACTCGAACAAACTTCCGTGCGTTCAAGCGTTTTTGCCATACCTATTATTGGAATCAAATTTAGCAGCTCACAATTTAGGACCCATTAATATTAGTAGTCATTTTTACCCGTGGTGCAAGGCAACTGGGCTTCTCCCAGTTGTAATTGTCCCTTTGTGCCTATTGGCCTTGTTTTGTTCTGTCTCCTGCTTGCATGGAGGGAAGTGGAAACATATTTTTTCCTACTCCTCCACTATTCTTTTCTGATTAATTTCGTGCAGGATCCAAGACAGGTAAATTCATTCTCCGGGACACGTCGAGCTTCATTGTCTCGGCGCTTTTCTGGTGGTTGCCACTGTTGATTCTGGCTCTCAGGAGTTGCAGTGGTTTGGGAATAGTGTGGTGGGTTTGTCCCAATAAAAAAAAAATCCCGACTCGGACAGGTTAGGTTCGAAGGGGATGGTGGTCTATCTACCTTTGTAGGCGGCGGTCAACAAATTGACCAAGGATTCAAGAGCGAGCGAAGCGAGCTCGGGACTTGGGGCATCCCGACTCGGACAGGTTAGGTTCGAAGGGGATGGTAGGGTCTGAAAGACCCCGCCATCCCCTTCGTGTTAGGTTACTTTAAACCTTGCTCACAGAATTTGGGTATCGTATTAGGTTACTTTAAACCTTGCTCACAGAAATAGGAGCGCCGCGAAGCGAGGCTGGGGGCACCCCGACTCGGACAGGTTAGGTTAGAAGGGGATAGCGGGGTCTGAAAGATCCCGGCATCCCCTGCGTGTTAGGTTACTTTAAACCTTGCTCACAAAAATAGGAGCCCCGCGAAGCGGGGCTCCGTCGACCTACCTTGGTAGGTGGTAGCCAAGAATTTGACCAAGGATGCAAGAGCGAGCGAAGCGAGCTCGGGACGGGGGGAACCCCGACTCGGAGAGGGTAGGTTACTTTAAACCTTACTCACAGAAATAGGAGCCCCGCGAATCGGGGCTCTGTCGATCTACCTTCGTAGGTGGTAGTCAACAATTTGACCAGGGATGCAAGAGCGAGCGAGCTCGGGACTGGGGACACCCCGACTCAGACAGGTTAGGTTCGAAGGGGATGGCGGGGTTTGAAAGACCCCGCCATCCCCTTCGTGTTAGGTTACTTTAAATCTTGCTTATAGAAATAGGAGCCCCGCGAAGCGGAGCTCCGTTGAACCACCTTAGTGGTAATATAACTCAGGATGCAATAGCGAGCAAAGTGTGTCTTGGGGCACCCCGACTCGGAGTTTTCGACCTAACGGACCCGAAACGGAATTTTAATAATCGGAATTCGTGTTTTTGATGTTTCGGAAAATTATCAAGTCGTAATTTTTGATATTCGGTCTATTGAAACTCGGTTTTTTGAAAATAGTAATTATAAACGTTAGGAATATTTAAATTTCGGAATAATGAAAATAGGAATAATGATCAATCGGAGTTGTTATATTAGGAATTTTGAACCATTCGGAATTTCTTTCGGAAGTTTTTCGTATTATCGTAGTGTACCCAATAAAATCACGTTTGTTGCAGGCTAACTTAAATTTTTATTTTATTCTGTTTATTATGTAGTATTTATTGTTACAACGGCCATAGAAATACATAATTTCTGTGAAAATTTCAACTGTCTTTCTGTTTCAACAGACGCGATGGGTCCAAAGCGGAGTCTTGTTTTACCCTTGGCTACGGATCCCTAAAAATCAAGTTAAACGTTTTTGAAGGGGGAAGTCATGACACTTTTTGCGTTTAGCATTTTTTTTTTCATTGATGGCCGATTCTACTAACAAATCTATTTTTTGTGGTTATAAAATCATCAAATGAATCTTCCCGCCTGGGAACGAAACGGACTGTCATACCATCACTGATTAAAAATCCACCTTGTTATTTCTATTACCTTGCGTTCCCGGGCCATGGTATCGTCCTTAGACGGTTCCCGCAACCCCTTCAGGAGTTTTACCATATTACCGTCGGTTCGATCAAAAAAACGATTCCTAAAATGAAGACTGTATGTAAATCGGCAAGCGTTGTGTGGCATGCCTTCCAGCTAGATGAACCGATTAAAAAAAATAACTGGGGCAAACTAAATAAGCAAGGCGGCGGACTGGGGTTTTATTTTACGTGGTAAAATCATCAAATGAGCCCTCCCATTCAGAGCAGGACGGGAGAGACTGTCAAACTTGTACAGACTAAAATCCACTGTGTCCTTCAATAGCCTTTCACGGTTACCTGATGAGACAGTCCCGCGACCCCGGTAGGCTTTGGCTCTCTAAGGGGGCCCCGTCGATTGCTGACAGCTCTTTGAGGCTGGACATTAGTATACTTATTAACTTAGTATACTTATTACTAGAAATGTTGTAAAGTCAACTAGTGAGTCTTTTTTTTTTTTTTTTATCGTTGTAAAATCATCAAATGAGTCCTCCCGCCCCGGGCAGGGCGGGAGGGACTGTCAGACTTGTACTGACTAAAATCCACGGTGTCCTTCAGTAGCCCTTTATGTCCCGGGGTCACGGTAATGGTATAAGTCCCGCGACCCCGGCAGGCTTTGGCCCTCTAGAGAGGGGGCCCCGTCATTATGCTGACGCTCTTTGAGGCGCGCGTGGAACACAACGCGCCGTCGACCCGGGCATGGTCCATGGTCGGGCTGCGAGTTGCCCTTTACTCGCCGCCCGCATGCCCGCGCCTACGGTGGCCGGAGATCGTCTTGCGACGTCCGTCGCCGTGGGCGTCCACCACCGCGGGTGGGGCGGAGCCGAGGGAGGACATTGTCCTCTCTCTCACGCGGCCCGCCTCCTCCTTCGCGAGCATTACTGCTTCGCAGAAGGAGGCGACCGCTTCCCACTCCGTCTCGCCCCGCAGCATGGCCGCAACCAATGCCGGGCGCGAGAGGTCTCCGCCTATCGCCGCCGTGAGGACACGTCGCGTCGGTGCTCTGCCCAAGCGGGGCAGTCTTGCACCGTATGCTCTACTGTAACTAGTGAGTCTTGCTGTCACGGTTGCAACCAGAAGTTCTCGTATAGGTAGCCAGACATTTCTCTGCGTGTGGGAAAGGCCTATATCCAGTCGTGGACTGTGATTTGGTATGAAATTTCCATTTAATGTAGACGTTCATAATTGTTGTTGTCTTGCAAGATATGTGTTTGTGATCGTATACAACACGGCTTAAAAAAAAAAACAAAGACGTGTAAGTTTACTGTTTTTTTTTTCAATTTTTTATTCTATAACTTTTTGGGGTAGTTTTCAAGGACCTGAATTGTAATTTATTAAGTATTTCTAAACCGACATAATTTTGCTTATTTTTCTTTCAGGAAATCGCACTGGGCTCGCGTGGTGGATTACAGCTCATTCCCTCTCACAGAGAAGAGGCAAGGGGAACACTATAGGCTGAACATGCTTTAAAACCATAAATCAAAAACTCATAATCTAGAAATTAAACAGTGAATAAGTCACCGGAAATTATGAACAACAAAAAAGGCTGCTAACACAGTGGTACTACGTCAATTTAGTTAAACGTGGTACCAATTTGGCACTAATTAAACAGGCATCCGGCTCATTGGCTGTCAAATCGTCGGAACCTAACGTTTTTGTTGCGCGTACACAGAATGGCGTGTTACACTTCAGTCGAATGATCTGTGTTGATTTTTGGTTGCTATGCGTTGATTTTGTATGGATACGACTTGAGTATATGTAATCGGCTTGTATGACCAGGATATTTCTACGAATCTTTGGTCAATTGGACCCATTCGCTTCTAGACCCGCGGTATTAATTGTCTTGTCCACGTTATTTATTTTCTGTACTATTATTCGTTAACTGGACCCAAATTCAAATTAAGAAAAACACATTTCTTTAACTTGTGTATAGAATTTTAGGGCACATGCTGTCTCTTCTAAAAAGTTTTAAGAAAAGAGGGGCATAGACACAGAGCATAGACCACAGAGAGCAGAGACCTAGGATAAAGTTTTCACTGGAACTTTGACTTTATTTTGATGGGAAAAAATAGTTCCTCGTTCACACACTGAGACACTTTCACATTTTCCATACAAAAAACGCCGTAAATACTTACATGCTGTTGGTAAAATAGGGAAATCATGCGCTAAGGCCTAAGCTTTTCTTTTTCAGTTGCTCCATGGTAGAATGAAGATAAATCAGCTTTCGTGTTTTTATTATTAAACACTGTCCCCCAATGTAAGTGGGTACCACATTAACCACCTCAGTCATAATGAATCCATACTAAGTCACCGGTAGCGCCATTTTCGCACCGGAAATGCGAGTCGTTATTCCATTCGCCGATGACATGTGTCGCGGCGCGCGCGCATGTGTTGGGAGCCGCCGAGAAATTGATGACGTCATTAGTCATGTGAAGTGGCCGGTTTTTGTAGTGGACCTCACAGGAGTGGGTTTCCGCAACTGTTGCTTTGATGTGGTCAGTGTGATTGACATCAGAGTTCGCAGGTTTAAATTTTGAACCAACGGTGTTCTTTAAAAAAATAACTTTTTGGTGTATTATCTAACCTGCAGTCTCGACATAGATAGCGATCGCTTTGCGTCAAAAATCGGTCGCTAAGTTTTACCGATCCGATTGTAACGATTTTTGGTAGTCTCTACTGCCAAAACTATCGAGTGTCATCGCAAACTTTGCGAATATTTTCGCTAAGATAACGATATTCGTAAAGTCATGTCAATTTCCTTGCGACCATTTTTGACAGCACGCTAAGTGATAGCTACGATCGCTACCATTGCTTTATTTGTGTTTTGACATTACGAAAATATTAAATCAATAGTATTCAAATAATAATGGCTGTAGAATATTTAGCGTGGGACTTAGTTGTGCTCGAGAACAGACGCGATGTGCTAATGCGGCGGCAAATACCACAAAACCGACGAGAAAACGAAAATCCCTTTGATTTGGAGGATGGACCATTTTTTTATTTACATTGAATATCAAAGGACCTGTTTCACGGGCTCCTTAGTGATGAATTAACTGACGTCAGTGCTCCATAATATGAGGATTGAATATAGATTACAGGAACCAGAGAACACCACATTCATACAGCCCACATGCCCATTAGATTTCTCAAATTTCTTTAATCTTTTAGGTGATGATGGATAAAACCGTGGACCTCTAGAACCGTGGCTAACAACTCACACAAACATCAGCGCCCTGGCACACCGGAGTACAAACTACCGAAGTACACTGCTCTGCCAGGAACATCATAGAAATATGCTTCGGTGTGCTAAAAGCTGTATTTAGTTGTTAATCCCACCAACGCCAACTGATGTACGAACCGTATATTGCTGGCTTAAGTTATCCAGAAACCAGAGACCACCACATGCATCGGTGGATAATGTTAAAGTCCACGATGACGGGTAACTTATCAACTGATTTGTTTTGTTATTTTACTATAAATATAAAGATCGTGTACCTAACACCATTTTGTGAATATTCATGAAATTTTATTTTTGTTGTGCAGGCTCTGGACGAGCTGATGCAGAGCGCATTAGAAGACGACTCATAAATACAGTTTTACATACCTAATTATATAATTTTCTTTTCATTTAATATACTCTGCGTTCTCTGTTCAAATAAAAAACATGTAAAATAATTTATTATTTTTATTTACACAATAATTGTGATAGAATAGAAAAATAGCAACCGCATCGGCTATTTTGCTTGCAGCCTGCGCAAATAGCAGCGACGCCTCGGCTTGTATCTTGGTTGCCTCAGACTGCATTTTGGCAGCGTCTGCTTGCGCCAAAAGTCCATCAATTTGAGCAAAACTTGGCGCAACACGTGGCGTACGCTTACACCTGAAACATAAAAATATTAATAATGTAAACACAATATCGGTTCCGGATTACCCCGAAGCAAATTAAGCAATTGCTTAGGACTTCACATCTCAGGGGGCACCATAAACAGGACCGAATTTTTTTTTGCAAATACACGAAACGTTTTCGAAATTGACTAACAAAGAACTCCCGTCTATCCCAAGGTTAGTATAGTAAAAATGCTAGGGCGCATACGCTGGGATTGCTAAAGGCATCAAGTAGTCTTAATCCGGCACTGCACAGAATACTTCGATGTATACAAAGTATTCAATTTAGTACCAAAAGTTGTCGTTGTAGGTTGTACTAACCTGTCGCTCACGCTGCTGGCACACGGCGGGCCTGCGCCTGTATCCACCTGTATCGCTGTACAAGGAAACATCGTTTTATTTCCGTTATTATAAATTTGGGAAACAATGTTTTTGCACAAACAAACTTGACATTGACCGTCTAGGTGTTGCAAGGAAGCAAACTAATAAGTTCCTTGTTATGAGTATTCTTAAGAACGGTATACGATACTCACACATTTCGATAAAATTAAGTGTTTACTTAATAAGGTTTACCTTTCATAACAGCACAACTTTCAAAGAAAAATATTTTTGGAGAATATCTTATCTATCAATTTTCCCTATAATAAAAAGTTTTTTTCCGACTGCCAATACAAACCTCACTAATGGCAGAAAGGCCAAGAAGCTATGCCAAAAATACTATTGATTTACCGTACTATGAATACGATTTTCGTTATCTTATCGACATCGCAACGTCCTCATAATTACCGACTTTGCTCGCTATCTCGGATGTAGAGACTTGCATTCATTGTGACAGTCGATATTGCATGCGAATTTTTTCGTTAATATTTAGCGATCGCTACGTATCGATCGAATTGCTATCTTTGTAGAGACTGCAGGCCCAGCAGTGCTATTCTAGACCGAGCCGCATTGGGATTAAAGTTTGCTATACTCTAAGCCACTGACAGAGACACTATCCAATCGTGTGGCGCGAACGGTGAGCGCTCGCGCTGCGCGATTGTACGAACTCAAAGCTGTCGTGTCGAAGAGTACATAGTACAGTCCAGCGATGAGATTTCTTATAGAGAATAGCATAGCTGCTCTGCATATCCGATAGGACTGGTTGCCAGTGATGACATATGGCACTGAAACGTGGTCTCTGACTGCTGGCCTTTTAGAGAGACTAAGAGTCACCCAACGAGCAATGGAAAGAGCTATGCTCGGAGTTTCTTTGCGGGATAAAATACAGAACATGGATATTCGGCGAAGAACCAGAGTCACCGACAGCGACATAGGTAGCTCTTAAAATTTGCAAGTTGAAGTGACAATGGGCAGGCCACATCACTCCACCGTAGGCGCGGGCATGCGGGCGGCGAGTAATGTGTGACTCGCCGTCCGATCATGGACCATGCCCGGGTCGACGGCGCGTTGTGTTCCACGCGCGCCTCAAAGAGCTGTCAGCAAACTGACGGGGCCCCCTAAGAGGGCCGGAGCCTGCCGGGGTCGCGGGATTGTCTCACTCGGTAACCGTGACCCTGGTACATAAAGGGCTATTGAAGGAACACCGTGGATTTTAGTCAGTACAAGTCTGACAGTCCCTCCCGCCCCACCCTGGGCGGGAGGACTCATTTGATGATTTTACCACGCAAAAAAAAAAACATCACTTGTAGAACTGACAACCGATGAGGGAAGAAAAGTTCTCGAGTGGCGACCACGGACTGGAAGACGCAGCGTAGGCCTCCCACTAGGTGGACCGACGACATCGTGAGGTCGCGGGCAACCGATGGATGCAAATGGCGAATTGTCGTTCGGCGTGGCGGTCTAAGGGGGAGGCCTATGTTCAGCAGTGGACGTCTTCCGGCTGATGATGATGATGATTATTGTTTATTTGTGCCAGCACAGTTTTGTTCTTATTTTGGTTGCATGTGATAGCCCAGATGTTAAAATAAAATATTCTGACATCAGATTGTAGTTTACAATGGGATTTTCAAGTTGACACTAAAACAATAATTATAATTATAGAACCAAATCTTACTTTTATCTTATTTATAATCAGATTACTGCTTCTTCAAATCACCCTGAAACAGCAAAAAATCTACTATTTCCTCCACATTTACACTGAAAATTATAAAATAAAGTCGGTTTTGTAGTCTGTGTGTTTGCTTACATTTATTGAACTTCTTTTTAAATTAGCCAATGCTGTCTCTAGTCAGAGCTGGGATTGTTAATAGCAAGAAACCGATTTTTTTCCAACTCTGTGCTGGTCTACTGCTGGTAAAAACATTCCCAATTCCTTCCAGGAGCTCTTTTTTTGTACCAAACCAACCAGCCCTCTCCGTAGGCCTCCAAGAACCACGAGGTCCAGGTCGTCACGCCACCTTCTTTCTAGGCTGGCGGCCCCATGCCTTCTATCTTCCAGCACCTATTGTGTGGATACTTTGGTCTATACTTACTGGATTTTAATTTAGTTTTCAAAAAAAAACGTAACAACCTCCAGTGTCATGGGTGCGTTTACGAACAATTTTAACTCATATAAACAAACAACCATTAATTAATTGCATAATTTTATAGCAATTCATATAATGATTCCGATGAAGTTACCTTTTCGCCAGTTAGGTACAAATAATTCATAATCTTTATAAGAACAGAATTCCAAACTTTTAACAGACTGATAAAATTACCCGCAACAATGATTAAATTGATACATAAGTATATGATTACCTGTGGGCCCAATTTGGATCTTAAAAAAGCACGATTAATCGGCTTTGGAATCACACCTTTTATGTAAAAAATTAAAATATCGTCCTTCACACACTAGGACGATGAGACGGTTTGGAACAGGGAAAAGAATAGAGAGGACAACGATGCATTAAAAACAGGCTCTAAAATTTAAGTGCAGTATTTATGTTTTGTCCTTATAATGGGTATTATTGAATTATAGTGGTGAAAGGTCTGCTATATTCTTTATTACCTTGTGCTAGCTATTCCAAGATGTACAAACGCCCGACGGGGGTGTTTAAAATCGCATTTAGGAGGCTCCATTTTATGAATTTCAAGTGAAAAATTCAGGTCTACGAACAAGGGTCTAAAAAGACCACTTCAGCAACATCATCATCATCTGCTCCAGGACAAAGTGCTTCCCAATCATTCGTCTCATCAAACAGTTCCGTGTTTATCGCAACTAGATGATCCCCGCGGGCTTTGCTATCATACATTTTTCATTACTATCAATCATTAATTTTGGGATTCTTGGAGTATAAAAAAAAAACTTTTTTTTAAAAAGTACCGACTTCAAAACAAATACAAAAAAGTTTAAAATAACTTTTCTTTCGGAAGTCGGTGGCAATAGTCAATGACACAACAAAACAAAGCCACCGACTTCCGAAAGAAAAGTTATTTTAAACTTTTTTGTATTTTTTTTGAAGTCGGTACTTTTTTAAAAAAAGTTTTTATTTTACCCTTTTTAGTTTATTTATTACATATTCAACCCAAATTCTTTTAAAATACAAAATTTTCTTACATATGCACTAATCTTGTAATCCGTCACAACATAAAAAAATCCATATATCTAAAACTACTGAACCGATTTTGATGAAACTTGCAGTGTACCCTAAGTTGAACAATACCTAGTACAACAAAAAAAGAATTACTTAAATCGAACTTATAGTTCCGGAGATATGCGTGCACAAACATAAAAACAAACATACATACATACATACATACACTTATGAAATTTGGCACATTTGTTCAGACGCTGATATAGACTAACATATATGAAAACTGGGCAGTTCTGATAATATTACATACATACGGGTCGAATTGATAACCTCCTTTTTTTTTGAAGTCGGTAATAATATTTTAAAGCAGTAACAACGGAGGTTCCCTCGCATTTCTAATTTGTGAATTTCAAATAATTTATTTACGAAAAGTGTGCAATAAAGAGCCTTAAAACTATAGGTACCTAGGTATACTAAAATCAGATTTTACCTGAACTAGGAATAAACCTGTATCTCAGGTACTTAAGTGGTTCCATAAATATTATCTATCTAAAATTACTAAACAAACATCTTCAAAGGTCTTATTGAAAGAATACTTAGAGCCCTATCCAAGTTGCGCCTCCCATTAACAGTGCAAGCCTTCTCCGTACCTTTCTCTGTCCTCCATTGCACAATAGCACAGGGCCGCATTGCTCGCAGGTGAGTGCACAAAAAAACGAAAGGATTCGCCGCAAGCGCAGGTGCATCCTCAGGTGCCGCCGGGATTTAGGTTACAGCTTAGAATTAGTTCTTGTATCCATTTTCGACGGCAATAAATTGAAACCAATTTTTCAAATTAATTTGATGATTGTATTTAAGGTTTTAGAAGCACTAAAATTCATTTATGTAGCTCAATTAGGCTTGTGTTTAAGATTTATTTGAAATTGAAATGTTAACAAGTTACTCTAAAATCTGTCATGTTTTTTTTTTGTTGTAATTATTCGTGTTGATTGCTAGTATCATAAATAAACTATGTATTTGCATAGAGCTTTGGCAAAAAGTTAAACGAGTACTTTCTCTCAATGGTTTAATTTTATTGAAATTATTAATTAATTCAAAGTAGATGCGTGCCTACCTGTACCGCTAAGACGACTACAACAAAAAAAGTTGATAAATAACAGACGCCAGGTTACCTTTTTATGTTTGATCCGAAGTAAAAGCAAAAGATACGATATTATTACCAGAAGTATTCGTAAACTTGAGTGCATATTAGCAATTTCAGGCAAAACAGTTAAATGTAAATAACCTATCATAGGTACTTGGCAAATAAAACTTTATACTTACAGGCCACTAGTCTTGCATGGGCCTTAGGAAATTTCATACAAATCTAAAAAACCAAATTGACATCCAAAATAAAATAAAAAGTCAACACCGTGCAAAAAACAAACCACAAAAGTGAAATAAAAACAGAGTTGCCCTAATTCCGACAGGGGTGTAATCAGGTGCGTTACAAAAACGTTCTGTGTGTGATTGTCCATTGTATGAGAACAAAGGGCTACCTGTCGCCGTCGTTGACTGTACACTTGTCTTATTTGACAGGACGATGTGCGCCGGCGCTGCGAACCTTTGTGTGAAATCCGTGTTTTTACTGTATTTTGTTTTGTTCAGATTTTAATTGGGGTAAGAATTATTTATAAGTTTTTTTTGCAACTTATTTTGAAGGCGATTTGGTGTTGAGTTTGCAGTCTAAAGTTTTAAGAGGCTTGTGAGTTGTGGTTTATGAAACAAAAAACATGATTTCCTTATGCTTTACCTATTTGTACTTTAGAAAATTAGGTAACACATGTTCAAATTTTCCTATTGAAGAATTTTTGCTTACAGTTCAATGATTTTTAGATTTAATTCTGCGTTTGGATTTTAGATTAATTAATTTGTTTCAAGTACTATGAGCAATAATCACAAACTTTTCAACAGGCAATTATTACAAACAAAATCTTTCTTTATTCTCCAAAACTGACTCAAAACTTAATCATCTGTTGCTTAAACGAATATTTGTAACGTGCTTCCTAATTGGCTGATGAGCAAATACGGCAGTTCAACGTTTAGCTCAAAAATACAGCAATACAAAGATTTTTTGTAAAGATCCGTTAATTGGCGTCTTCGCGTCCCCATTACACAGCCTCCGAGCCACTGATACGCCTTTGCGCACACTGAATGCACATCTGGGAGCAATGAAGGACTTCGAAATCTCTAAAAGAACTCATACATACCACAAAAACTGCCAAAATCAACCTTAAAACCAAAGAAATAGAGCTGAATCGAAAGAATTTTAGTCTCAACTCCCATTGCTGCGAACACCTGTTTCAACCGCAGCATTTATTCACGCCATTGCCATGGAATATTATGTTTAAACGTTTGAAGAATAAGGCTAGTTTTTAAGTGTGGCAAAGCGAACTTTGCATTCCTGTTTCGTAGGGATGTTCGCATAAATTATCGATGTTTCTCTCTGCGTGAGCGTTGAGGATATGTCTGTCCCATTCCTTTGCTTGTTTTTGTTTCACCGCAGCTATGTAGAATGTGTGGACGTGAGACAAGTGCCGCTCCGAGATCTGCCAGCCCTCATACATGTTTATGTTTGTACGTGTTGTTGATTAAATACTTTGTTGCTTTAATTCGATCACAGATTTTTCTCATCAATATCAGAACTTGTGAAACTGGAATTATGAATATTGTTACATTTATTTCCAGCACATCAAAAACGTCATAGAAACCGTAACTTAAATTTTTAATCAATGAATTAAACAGTTCTCCGTAAGCAATTTGCTTAGAAATGAGTTACTGGTATCGGTTGGTTTGTTGAGTCAAATACCACTTGATCGACGCCGGGTCACGAGGCTAGTTCATAATACACGAGGTGTCGGCGGCCAGCCGGCGCCACGGCGGCAAACGCGGCGCCTACAATCCTGTCAGCCATATTACCATATCCACCGACCCAAAAGAAACCTTATACACAGTCTTCATAAAGTGCAATCTCTTTTGACTTTCGTGGCATCAGCTGTGATTTCCTCGCTATTTGAATTCTCGCTCTACTGCTTTAAGAATAATGCTCGTTTTACATTAAAATCTGATTTGATATTGAATCCGTTCCTCGATTTTGAATTCCGAGCAACGACTAAAAGAAAGCAATTTTTTTAAGGAAGTGTTTTGTGTTTAGTGTTACATTAATTTGGTTCTTATGCAATGACACCCACAGTCCCACATCACACATGTAATATTCTGAACACTCTTCGGTGCATTACGGATGTGTGGCATATTTGTCTTGGAGACCAAATACTCGAGAGCTCTGTGACTAATTGTCACTTGAGTAAACAGAAGGTTAAATACAAGTAGTACCATCCACATAGAGGTCAGTTATATTGGGCGCCACTTGTACGCCAGGTGGGCGCTAGTGCTCGACTCATTTCACCAGTCAATCTTATTGAACAACGATCCGCGGCGAAGTAAGGGCAAGTCAATTAAACCCAGCCATGTTGATTGACAGGTCATTGAGTGAGACCACTTAGTTTTTTAACTTTTTCTGATACGTACGGACATGTTTTTTGTCCGAATACTCCAGCTTTATAACTAAGTATGTATAATATTGATACTCAGAAATTGTATGGCATGCCTGTGTGTTTGTTGGAGGCGTGAACTCACGGCAAACAAGATTTCATTCAACATCACACTCGGCAGGTCCAAGTTTTCAAAGACCTCATCAAACACCCAAAAAAATTAAGACGTTAAATAAAACGCGACGAGATTCACGCCGTTTCCTTACGGTCATGGCTAGGTGTCAAAAGCTTTACCTGACCGCTAACACCTACACAGGCCAGCGCTATACTGGACCGATATTTACTATCTTAGCCGCATTATGTTTGTTCGGGAGTTATCCCTTCACACCTCCACTCCGCTGCGCCGGGGCCGCTACTCAAATTATAATGCAAACATTATGAGCCAAAGTTTTAAGAATGACACGTATTGTTAATTAGCTCGCGCTTTCAGGAAACATGATTCTACTTAAAACAACAAAGACGGCGAAATTCACAAATGAAAATTTAGAGTAAATTTACACAGAATGTTTTTAATGATACAGCACTTGTGATGTTGAAAAAAAAATGAGAACAATATTCAAAGATGACGATGCACTCCGACGGCAATATTAAGACAATTATTTTGGATTCCTTAAGACTTGAATTAATGCCGTAACCCCTGTTTGAGCCCATAAAAATTCACGACAAAACCTGTATAAACGGCTGCAGGCAAAACTTGGTTGTTTTGCGACTCGTTCCCAGAAATCGAGGAAACGTTCGAGCAAAAAGCCGACGGAACAGGATTTTGTATCGACATCGCCAAATCTGGACGCGTTAAGAAATGATAAAGAGGACGCCGCCACCGCAGCCGAGTGCAAACTGCACCGCAGCCGAAAGAATCACAACAAGACCAAACAACCAGCACATACTTCCTTACAAGAAGATATTTTGATATATTACTAACATTTCGGAGGAGATAGCTTCAGAGATCCAGGAGTTTTATGTCTGGGCGTTATAATGATAGCACAAAAAGTTACATCAGAGTGATCGAGCATAATTTCCCATGTTATCTTACCGGGCATCATTACACAGTGATGACTTGCATAATATCTTCATCTGGTGAGACTGCGTCGATGATAAATATTATGTTTTAAGCTGTGCCGGGCTATTTAGCATGCGACAGCTGACTGCGAATAAAACGGCCAGTAATAGACCACGATTGTAATATCGATTATCCAATACGAATTTTGATGGGTGTCTTCAAAATGCGGCGTCTGTGCTGGGTGCGAATAAGTGTACGTAAATGATGGTATAATGCGTATGCGTGCGTGAGTCACGGATGTTCACATGTGCATGTGGAAATAGCCTGTAAGTTTGTACAAATGTTGAGATACGCGGCCGTATAGTGCGGTGTTGTGTGGCGATCTTCACGACAAGTCGCCGCCGACGGCCAGGGAATGCGACCGGCTGGCGCAACAGTGCGTACCGATGTATCGATATTTCATTTAATTTTGCTCTCCATTTTTATTTTAGTAGCAAAATTAATCCAAGATTTTTCTTGAATTTTCACCAGATTTCATTTTTCGAGAAGTTGGTAAAAAAGGCCCAAAAAAGACAAAATCCTGTCACATTAATTTCTGTTAATGATAGTGCATGGCAAACTGGACAATAATTTAATAGTGTAGTTGATAATTAATACTGGATACTCTGTCACTGTTAATAATTTATTAAATAATTCTTCCGAATTGGCACAATTATGAGAAATTACTCTCACAATTCTGAGAATTTAGTATAGTGTTAAAAATATTGTTGATCTGCCAAATGTGGCTAAATATACAAGTGTATATTTAGCCACCTACTGCTGAAACACTACAAAAACTTAAACAACTGTTGAACACTTGTCTAAAAAAAGTGTGACTGCAAAACGGACCTTATTTCAACGTGATAATCTGACATTTTTTTAGACAAGTGTTCAACAGACGTTTAAAAGTTTTTGTGGTACGACGGTAAGTGATTAACATACAAATTAATGAGAGATATTATTTATTATATAGAAACAGACAGAAAGAGGAGGAGAGGGAGAAAGGGAATAACAAAATTAGGTGTTTCAACCTTATTTTAGTGAATGATTTCCTAGTGGAACTTCAATGCTAGTGATGTCAGAAACCCTCAGAAATATCGACGACTTCTTTCCGAAAACTGTTTTGCCGTACGATAAAATGCTTCACATATCACACGGAGCGCATCTCTAAGGGCGAGACTGGGCTGGCGCCGTGCTTTTTTACCCCGGCTGAGTCCGGCCAACTTTATACCACGCTTCGTTCGCCAGTCGAGCGCAACCATTCACACGGGAGGGTTGTGCGCACCGTCGCATTCAAACACTTCCGAACGTGCGCGTTCGTAACAAAAATGACAATATAGTGCTTTAAGTTTTTTGTTTGAAACGAAACTGTGTCTTATAAAGTGCCAATAAGAGTTACCTTCAAGTGTTCTCAACTGATGCAAGGGATTGTTTTGCTGAAGTTTTGAATTGGATTTGACTTAAGGATATAGAGATGTCGAGTTTCACGACTACAGGAGATGCGACGCAGGCTGCAGTTAAAGGTTTGTTTCTTTTATTTCGGCCTAAGATCGACATTGACCTATAATTACCTATTTAAGTTACAAAAAAATATCGATACTTTTTTTAAATTAAGGTCACGCACTGGTTACATAAGTGTCCTTGCATCTGATGCTGCTTTACAGGGTGTTATTATTTTGTGCTTAAGTGACGACTTAATAAGATGGTTACATTTCACTTTTTTCTTGGGATATTGGAATGAAGTTACCGTAAAGTAAACCTGCAGAATAAACTTTACTTCATCGTTCCTCTTCAAAGGTTCATTTAGGGATGGACAGATGAAAGTTTTTTGACCTTAAGTTTTCTCAAAGAACTCTTTTAGCCCAAATGTTTGTAACTTCAACATTTTTAAAAACCCTTGAGTCCATAATTTATTCTGGATAAATATTTGGGTATGAATTTTAACCCCTTTCATCAAACTCTGAAAAAACTGCAGTTCCTTATTATAGACACTTGAAAGACCATGGTTTTCTGATGAAGATTTAACAATGAACTTTGAACTAAAGAACATAACATTGAAAATCATAGACAGAGGTTTTCATCCGAAAAATTAGTAACAGATACCAATCGACACGGTAAAGTCAATAACGCATTAGATTGACTTCATAAGCTACCGAAAACTTGTGTCAATACTGTTGCAATACAAAACACTGTGAATTAAATTACTATAATAACTAGGCATGGTAGGTATGACATAATCATACAGCTCAGAAACCCTCTTATAGTAACAATTCCGGAAGCATTAGATCAATTACATATTAGTCGGCGCTTCAATTGACATAAGATGACCATATGAGTACTATGACATTTGTATTGTTAGTGCCACGTTTCTATTGTGTTCAAATTTTCTGATTTTAGCGATATTATCTTGTTTTTAAAATCGAGGTTTTTTCTAACATTGATGACTTAGATTTTGCTCCAACCGTTGATAGCATTTTTGACATTCTATCTTTTGCCTCATTGAAGATCACGACTGCAAAATTAAAATCTCTATTAATTTTTGTCTCGATTTTAAAGTCTTTCTGTTCTTGTAGTTTATCTTATGTTTTCAATCAGTAATCAACAAATCTATCTATCATATCAATTCAATCACTCTTAAGAAAGACTAAATAGACCTATTAAAAAGGTCTTAACTCCTACAATCCAAAACTAAAATTCTCATCACAAAATCTATCAATACTAATTATGGAATATATTCCATCGCAAAACAAACGGTTCAGTGCCACAAAAAAACATGCACATGTTAAGGGTGAAAACCCTAACAAGTGAATAATTTTACAACTAACATCTTGCCGTCGAGTTTTTCGAATATAACTCTTATTGTTTAGGAATAGGGGTCGCAGGAGAAATAAAGATGTCTTCTGTTCTTTTGTATGTTTGTACACATGTTGCTATACGGGGGTCGTTCGGTTCGAATAGACTGCTTTTTTTTTCAAGAATCGCCCAATTTCCAACCCCATTACGACAAGTGTTATTAGTAGCATAGTTTAACGTTTTTTTTTTTTTTGAGATATGCCTATTTGACATTTGTTTAGTAGAAAATGGAATATTCCAAAACAGTAAATGATCTCATCTGATTTTTTTGTTATCATGTCACACATATAAATGTTTTGCTTTATTGAATATTCCATATTTTCAATTCGACGTCGAACATTGCTTACGCAGCATGACATTGTACCTATTACAGTTCCATTATAAGAACACCCAAAACAAGAGATAAAACAAGCATAGGTATTTGCTTTTTACTTTAGTTAATCATGAAATTATGAGACTGTATATCGCCGAGCATAGTAATTGGAATTTTTGGGACTACTTGTGCAATTTTGATATTTCGATTCCATAATGCTCAGGTCTATAGGTATAAGGTGCTAGTTTCCTATCAAATATTTCTGTACGTATTTAAGATGACTAAGCATTAGGTAATGCAATCCTGCGAGAAACCCAGCTGGCGAGCTCTCACGAGACTGGGTTTTGGTCTCATCAATCTCGAAATCTCGCGAATTGGAGATTGCATTGATTTCCATCCCTACTAAGCATTAAGTTTATATTTTACCATAAAAATGATACGACTTCACGTACTCCGTTACCAGAATTACTTCACAAAACAATTATCCAAGTTGTTAACAAACGCATTTCAGTATGTAACACTCAATTACTAAAAACTGACGTCATAATATAAACAAAAAAAAAGTACAATCGAGCATTAAAGGGACTGTTTGTCGCCACATGACAAATTACGTCACACCGTTTGGAGACCAGATGTGGCACCCCATTACCAGATGTACGTCTGTGTGACATATGTGTCTCTCTATTGATTAGTACCTATTAGTAAAGGGTGACCAGTTTACACTGCTACTGTTATTGATAAAAAAAAAACCGTTTTAATGATACAGATGATTATTTAGTACTTCGTTCATTTATTTGTACCTATATATTTTTTCAAGCAGTTTAGATCCTAGAATTTTAAACAATTATTAATAAAACATTTTACATTCTATGACCTTTGTTTACTCTTTACTACATTGGCAACGTATTGCTAATTACTGGCATAACCTAGCAAAAGAAAAAAAAATAATTAGGCAGGCACTGAAAGTTTTGATAAATTCATCGTCGTCTATGATTATCATTAAATTCATACAACATTTATTTAAATCTTCCAACTAATATAGTATTTGTTTAGCAGTTTTGTAGAACCAAAACTAATTATTCAAAACATAAAATTCACAGAATGATAATTCTATGCTCTGTATCTTTTTTTGTTATAAATTATTATATTTCAGAAACCCAGTAGTCAATGAACATACCTATTACCATATTTGCTTTAAAAACAATTTGAATTTTTTTCGACATGTGCCCTTTTGTTTTTAAGCAGCGATATGTAGTAACAAACGTAATTGTAATTTTTAAAAGCAAATGTTATCAAAAGTTGTAAAAACCATTTTCACAAGTAATTGTAACTTGCAAATAATATGTTTTGATATGAATAATTCCAGGTGTTAGCTGTTCATAATGTTATCTCGATATCGTCTTATCTTACGGCTAATTGCACGAGTGAGACTGTATCGATTACAAGTATTATCCAGTTAGATTGTTTAAGAAATCTATACCTGCCTTTCGTATCGACCTTTAGAATATCTGCTTTAGCGATCGACGCTATTATAATCTGATTATTAAGTAGTACTTTGTACTTCAAGAAAATCCGCCCAAGCCAGCAAGCAGGCGAGCAAGTATTAGCCTTTTTCTTTTTTTTATTGCGTGGTTAAATCATGAAATAATTCCACACTATTCCTTCAATTGCCCTTTACGTTCCAGAGTCATGGTTACTTATACACAATTTATTATAGATGGTCCCGCGCCCCCTTCAATAAACATATCTAAGCTTTGAAATGGGTAACTACAGTTCTATCACAGTTAATGTGGATTTGTGAATGTATTGTATCTCATCTTTTTTGACAGTTCATTCATCATTTATCAAATAACAACAGACTCTAGTGGTGAAAATACTGTAAATAGTCTACTTGATATAAATGCTTTTGGTTTGAGTTCACGTTCTTTAACTACACAGTGATATATTGCCAAATATCACAAGTTTTGCAAATGATCCTGCCACTGCATAGATTGACAAGAGCACTTATCTGTTTACAACGATATTATTATCATCGATATGATATGATGTGATGATAATGATACATACTATCTGTTTAGTACTGTGTTAGTGCGGTTGCAACGAGTTTTGAGTACTTTAAGTACGTTTTTTAGTTTATCACGATTTCTTGATAAGATAACTTTATTTTGTTTGGTGGAATAACCAGAATAATTTAGATGATTGCACTTTATACCTTGAGCCATAATCTCATAAGTATCAATTAAATAAATACCTAATAAATACTTTTTGCATGGAATTGTTCATAGTGTGATTTCTTGCTCAATCTTCTTCATAATAATCAATCTTCTTCATAATAATAAAACTTGTCAAGTTGTATTTTGCTGCAAGCACCTGAATAGGTCTCACGCTCCTGCGCACATTAGCTAGTGTCCGACCGTTTCCTTAATCTATATCATGGCCAGTTTCTATTTTTAAATACCACGTCTTAGAAACTACATTACTTCAGTATATCATCTACGTATGCCACTATAGAGATGGCACTTGAAAGATACTGTGTTATATTTATGTTTATGATAAATCATAAATAGATACTGTGTTATAATTACTGGCAGAAAAGAATCCCCATTTAATCTCAAGCATAGGCAGCCTAATTAGCTGATACAGCCATTGTTTTCTACCAGGAGAAAATTTTAGAAAAATCAACTATTTTGGTGAAACGCCGGCCGCAACTCCAGATGACATTAATTTTTCAAAGCATTTTTTGCACGGTTCCGTTTTGTTACCGCCCATTAGAATTTTTACGACTAGTAATATTTTGAAACGGCGTTTATTCACGTGATTGGGAGCACGTGCTCTTCCGTACCGGATGCCTTGCAGTTTGTTTGGGCAACAGTTAGTGCTGTAGATAAGGAATTGGAATCGTAACTTGAGTTTGTACCTCAACGTACTTGAAAAGTGCAACCAATTGTTTATTGATTTGAGCTATAGGTGCTGGTTTAAACAATTTCCGGTGCGATGACTTTTGTTCTTGTATGTTTTTACATAGCTTTATTATATCTTAACCACGCTTGTAACATGCAACATCCGATTTTACGTTTAGTTAATTTTCATGACATTAATATGTATTACCCGAGCAAAAATAGTGCTTGTATTCAATACAATTGTTCCTCATCAATCATTGCATATCTACTTTAAAAAAAAAAAAAAACAATAAATGGTAAATGAGTAAACAGGTATATCACGACAGTTTGCAATACATTTATCATGGACTAACAATGATGAATTAACTAAAACAAATATTATGACGTAAAGACTAAAACTAATACAAGTATAACAATTACATCATTTTTTACACTTGAGGTGGAACGTGAACAAATAAAAATATGTTTGATTTCTTTAAGTCTATCAAAACATCTAAAACATGAATGAAATATCCTGTTTGATCTTTAAATTCTGTGATAGGCTATCAAGTCCAATGATAAATAATATGGAAGTGCTCTAAAGTACAGATAAGTCGACGAGAATGGGAAAAGCATGACTTCTGCCAGCCAAGGAAACAGCATCTATGAAAATTATACAAAGATACTAACGATGCCATGTACTTTATTGCACGCAAAAATTAAATGATTTTATTTTCTGCAGAAAATAAAATCATTTAATTTTTGCGTGCCTATCTTCTTTGAAATCGCTCATAAAATATATTAAAAAAAAAACAAAATCAAAACACGATTCACCCGCAATTGGAAAAACCTGTATTATTTACATTTGGATGTTAATCAAGCGTACTTACGTTGTATTGTATAATAAAGCGTGTGTAATTAACCATACGTAAGTCCACGCAAGCGTGTGTCGTCGTCGAATTATCTTTTATTTTTTGTCACCACGCGAACGCGATTCTCTGGCAGAATGACGACATTTGGAATTCCCAAAGCCGTGGTATTAGGAATTCTTAGCGTCTTGAGTTCTTGACGAAGAATCTTAAATGAGTTAATAACAGCACAACTAACAAGTGATCAAAGACTTTGCAGATATAACAATTTCTTTTCTTTCTTTATAATATAACCGATTTCCTCATATTGAGTTCCAGTTTTGGCAACAAAATCTGGTGTTCCATATTAAACAATTGTCTGTACAAAAGACAGTAATTTTCTTACGAAACTGAACATCTGCAATGTTGACCTTGCAGCCTTGCAAACTTTTATTGTCAGTCCGACCCCATCTGTCAACTTGGTACGCACATGGACGTACAATTGTTTTATAAAGTCCTTTGAAACATGGAACAGTTTTTCACATCTGTTCTTTGGAAGCCAAATGTTTTATATTCAGCTATTAACAAAAAAACGGCCAGAGTGGTAAAATATCAGTACACGTTGTTACAAAAATATTCATTTCCAGATGTTTCTTTATAATAAATTGTTACTATCAGGTGGTCTTATTTTTGCATATGAAATGCATTAATATTAAAGGGCTGACGTAGGGAAGCCAAAAATTCTTCGTAGAGGACAAAGAGAGGAAGCGAACGGGTGGGCAGATACAAAAACAAAGCTCGACCATACTTCCCTTGCGGATATTTAAAAAACACACAACAAAAAATTGCTGTTTATAAAGAAGACTTAGAACTTAGAAATATGTATAACGTATCTGTTGTTCAAAAAACTCCGAGATGATGACGATAGTACTTATTATTATTATTATTAGCCTATTATTGTTATTAATTTATTTTAAAGCCAAGGCTTTATTTAGCCACTTGTGCAAACCAGACCTAAAATTTAAATTAAGTTAGTAATGTTCCTTCAGGCGCCACAAGGCTAAACGTTTAAAGGCCTTGCACAAATGAAACTCGTAAAACACGCTCGCAACATGCGTGGGCGCAACCGCCATCTATAAATCGTACCTATAGATTTCTTTAGCGCTTTCATATCGACGTTTCCGCAGGATACGACTTTTTTATGGCGTTGTGTAAAACTGTTTGATAAGGACTTGTTAGATTTTTTGCAACATTTACTCCGTTACGTTTATTGTAAAAATTATATTGGATTGGATGCGAAAATAAATCACATGGCCAAGAGCGATAAAATATAAACAGCGATAAAAAAAATGATAATTAAAATAAAGAAGAATGGCGAAAGCTCTTTTAAATTTCGAAACAAGGTATTTCTCGTGGGTTCGTAATTCTGTTAGTTCAATTGGTTGCACGAGTCTCTCCTATTGGCGGATGGTTCGTTATGTTTCGTTATTGCTCTCGGGCGGCGCTAAAAGCCACTCTTACGCAGCTTCACGCCTATCTTCTATATAATTACTTGGAAATTATCTGAGTGAAGTAAAATGGTTTCGATGTATTTTCGTTTAACTTGCGATTAAGCTTAATAAAAACTCCGAGCTTTATGTAACGTTAAGAGATATTGACTTAATTAACAGAAGGTGATGAAGAACATAATTGCTCTTTACAAATAAAATCCAATAGATTCCGATTCTATTATTATATATATTTTTATAACCTACTACATCATAAATTCTAAAATACATACATAAACACACTTAATTTTCTTTTGGGAAAAAGACGAGAGTTTATAGGAGAAATCACAGAACTTGCCATGATCCTTTAAATTAAATTCACATTTTACTAGGTCTCTCTATTTCTCCATGGCTTCTCATGTGGAATCTAACTTGGTTCTTCATCAATTATATACTTGGCCTAGGTTTTCAAATGACATCATCATTATTTTATCTGGCGAATGTAAATATTTAAACCTTGACCACACGTATAACAATCAACATTTTCTAAGAGACGATTGTAACTCGTAACAGGCGTATAACATACCTACTGACAGTGACAATACTTTTCATTTCGACATTCCAACAATGTTCATTATGATAAAGGCTCAGTTGATAAAGAAGAAAGGTAATTTATGTTTTCATTTTCAATAAGATTTTTTTAAAAGGCATTGGCAAAATAGTTGATATCGACTTTATTTAAAAAGAGAAATATTATTAGAAAAATATATATTTTTAAAGCATAAGCATTACCTATTAAATAAGTTCAAAATCCTTCGCAAGGAAGAAACTGACAATGACCTTTTAGAATTGTCTGATATCTAATAAGCTTCTTTTCATGTGCAACGCTCTGGGTCTGTTTTCAACAGTTGATCCTAGTATGACAGTTATGTTGTCAAGTTATCCGTAGAGTAACTTATTCGTTTGAAGTGTTCATAAAAATCGGAAGAATGAGGTCGCATTTTTGATGACGTGTAGGTCAGGTGGAAGATTCTAAAGAAGGGTTCTTACAGGGGTGATTTTAAGTAACAAGTACCTGCGCAGTTTTAAATTACAAAGCCTATCTAAGTTAATTAATAGGAATGCAAATCAGCAATAACGAGTCAATAAAACCATAGGAAAAGAAACTTGAATTATGCCGATGTTTTTGTTTATACATTATGTTTATCCGAGGTCCACGCGTCACCGCATTCCGCGCGCACCATTCTGGACATTTACATTAATTCACTAACGAGAACCGACTGAATTCGAGATTACTATAAGATAAATGGCTGCCTAATTTAGACGGCGCTTAGCAGTAACTTGTTTCTAAGCGACGAATCCGGGAGATGGCGCCTTTCATTATACAAGCCGATTACACCTACTGCTGACTATGACGTAATGCGATATACAGATAGTGCTTTTTTATATAAACGGTGTCTGCGACTACCAAGTTACCTTTGCAGGCGGCGAAATACGTAGCTAATATAATCGTATCAAGTTTGACATAACTGTCACATTTTTTTCTGGCAAGCAGCGCATCCCCTTAATGCAATCCTGTACAAGTTAATTAGTTATACGTAATGCGGCATATTCGAGTTTCGGATCTTTTACTAACAGCAGATTTGTGTAAAAATAATTATGATGTAGGTATAATGCAGCCACATAGATATAAGAGTCAAATAGCCAGTACAGTGTATAAGAAACTGTGAGTTAAAATAAAAAGTGTAAAATATAAGTAATTTTATCAGCAGAAACAAGCTCATTACTGGACTTAAAAAGTCTTTACCCTCTCCAAGTTATGGTTTGGTATAATTTTAGTAGATCTAATGTAAATTAACACAGAAATGCAGGCCAAAATATTTCATAGAAGAGTGAATCCAGATGGATGAACTTAGGAGCATCTAGAATTCTATAAGAATTTTGTTGGTCGTATGCGAAATTGTCGTTTTATACGTGATTTATTTAACGTCAGGCAGGCGCCGCTACGAGGTCACGTCTTGCGGAACAGTTTGTGTCGAATATGCACATTTGACGCCGCTCCAACGTTGACTAATGTCACTGAATAAAATAAATAAGTAATGTTTAGAAAATTAAGCGTAAGTGCGTAAGCTACAAGATACTTCTAGAACCAACAATTAAAAGAAAACAATTTCTTTTCCATGTTAATAAAAAGGAATTCGTTGCATAATTATGTCTGTATATGTAAACCAAAAAAAAAAATTCTACCGTTCTATTAAAACTTACGAATGAGTTGAAAATTATTAGGTGAATACTTAATCATTTTATTGTAATGTTGGTAGGTAATTATTAGCAACCTGTCTATTAAAATTAATTTCTTAAATATTTCCCCGCCGATGTCTTGAATTCAAAACGAATAAAAATGTAGTATACGGAAATCATTGACTATGCATTATGGCATGACGACAAGAATTTTGTATTTTTTAAAATAGGCTAGGCAGGGGCTCCCAAACTTTTTAAGGTCGCGGCGCACTTACAGGTTTAGAATTTTTTCGCGACGCCCGGCCCTAGCTAGTTTCTGGTGGACATTTTATACATATAGAATCTTGGTTCCACGCAATATCAATCCGGAGAATTGTCGAACCTCGCGTCTCACGGCGCTCCTCTGTACACTCTGCGACGCACCAGGGCGTCGCGACGCACAATTTGGGAACCCCTGGGCTAGGCTCTACACTAGTATGTTTCTATGCTATAATATTAGTGAATTATTAATGGGAACCAAACATTCATAAGTGAAAGATGGGGATGCAGGGTGTGTTCCTTATTCTGGAGGCAGAGTTGGCGCAATGGTTGACCGACGAGCTGGCACGCTGCTAGTTCGATTCTTGCGTAGACCAAATATTTGTATGGCTTACAGATAGTTGTTCCGGGTTTGGTTGTATAAATACATATGTCATGTACGTAAAAATCCACGATACACGAGTAATAAATAGGGTGGGGAAGGTTTTATTTAAAAAAAAAGACTACAAACTTAACAAAATGATTAAAATTTAGTCAGAAATTTAAAAAAATGTAACTGTTTTTATCATAATTATCAGATCTATATGATCATAAATGCAGCTATTTTCATCAAACTTTTGATTGATATCTTAATAAAAATTGTAATTTTTTATTAATCAACATACCTTAACGCATAGCGTATGACCGTTAAAAACACAAAACGCAGAGTATATATAATTATGTAGTTGTAAGACAGAGAAGTTCATGAAAAAAGAAAAACTGAAATGAAGAGTAAAAAAAAAACTGTCTTGCTCCTCAGATTTCCCTGTCAGTTTCATTTTTTATTAATGGTAACAAAAAACATCTGTACCGTATCTTAGAAGAATTTTATATGCACATAACATACTAAGTATGTTACTGAAAGCAAAACAAGTAGTAGATTAATGATACTTATTTAAAATCGTCACATTTGTTACATTAACATCACATTAACCCCACTGCCTGCATAAATAGGTTAGTACAATCACCCCCCAAAATACCTAACACATACATCTGTTCGAACTACAAAGTACTTCCTGATAAAAATAAGTAATTTATCAAAAACATGCAATTTAAAAGTTTTATCCACTGCTGTAAAAAGTTGTTTTCGAAGTTTGAAAAATGACCTCGGTGCATATTTTTCACTCTAACTGTACCACGTTGAGTCCCCTTCAAAGTATAATGTGGCAGTTTTTTAGACAAAATTCTAAGCGCAAGTCTAGGTTTTATTCAAATCCAGGCCATAAGAGTTGAGAAACAAATGACTTCTGCCAAAATGTCACGGCGATGCAATTTTTCTAATACCAACCAGGTGGTTTTATCCATTAAACATCGTCTAAAACATGACAAAAAAAATGTTGCCAACTTACTTTAAAATTGAAATATTTTTTTTACTGCTGCCTTCGACGCATCGTTTTAGAATTTTCTTATTTTAAAACCAATACATTTAAAATAAATAACGTTTAAACATATACGGAAGACAGACGGTATTCAAATTAAACGCATGCGATTTTCAATGACGTGACGAAGCGGACCTACCTATTTGATATTGGATAGTGCTTTTGTAATATGCTAAGCTTATTGTAGCAAAAATAAAGATTAAACCACATCAATAATGCGGCTAGTAATTAAAAGCTTAGATATATCAACAACAGCTACAATACATTCAATAATAAAAAATATATATTAGAATGCATTTATGTACAATAAAATTACGCCTACCTTCAACAAGCTAATCAGAAAAAACAATAAAAAATTAGGTAATTAATATTGAAACTTAGTAAAATTAAAATTTTGTGATATTATTGTATAGGTCAGTGTTTCCCAACCTGTGGTCCGCGGACCCCTGGGGGTCCGCGAGTATATGTATGGGGGTCCGCGGTGTCATCTCTGGACCATACATAAATGCTAATGTCTCGAAATCCTTACGCTTAGTTAGCAAGGCGAACGTGCGCCAACGTAGGGTGAGCGAGACTGAGTGAATGATGTGAGTGAAATTAGTGAAATAAGTGCGTGCGGGCGCCGGGCCGTGACTCTTCCCCCCTTATTACCGACTTCATTACCGACTTAAAAAAAGGAGGTTATCAATTCGACCCGTATGTATGTAATATTATCAGAACTGCCCAGTTTTCATATAATTATGTTAGTCTATATCAGCGTCTGAACAAATGTGCCAAATTTCATAAGTGTATGTATGTATGTTTTTGTGTTTGTGCACGCATATCTCCGGAACTAAAAGTTCCATTTAAGTACTTAATTCTTTTTTTGTTGTACTAGGTATTGTTCAACTTAGGGTACACTGCAAGTTTCATCAAAATCGGTTCAGCAGTTTTAGAGATATGGATTTTTTTATGTTGTGACGGATTACAAGATTAGTGCATATGTAAGAAAATTTTGTATTTTACAAGAATTTGGGTTGAATATGTAATAAATAAACTAAAAAGGGTAAAATAAAAACTTTTTTTAAAAAAGTACCGACTTCAAAACAAATACAAAAAAGTTTAAAATAACTTTTCTTTCGGAAGTCGGTGGCTTTGTTTTGTTGTGTCATTGACTATTGCCACCGACTTCCGAAAGAAAAGTTATTTTAAACTTTTTTGTATTTGTTTTGAAGTCGGTACTTTTAAAAAAAAAAAGTTTTTTTTTGTTTTGTAGTTGTTTTTAAAGTCGGTTACTTTTTTGAAAAGTTTTTATTTTATTAAGGGGGTCCGTGAAAACTGTGCTTGATTTCTTAGGGGTCCGTGGCTGAAAAAGGTTGGGAAACGCTGGTATAGGTAATCGTGGAACGCTGCGCTGCGCCCATAGCACCAATCCGCTATTTTGAGAAAAAAGTAGATCAGTGCTTTTTTTTATTTTTTCTGGTATGGCTTCGGGGGCTTTATAATAATAATAATAATAATAATAATTCGTTTATTTCAGACCACATAATGTCCATAATTTTGTTAGTAACAATGTAACTTAAAAATATGTTAGTAGCAAATTCTTCAATTGACTTTTTTCATATAATATTAGATATATAATAATTAATATTAATAGCACGTCAATACACCCATTATTAATTTAATTAAATTGAGTTGAACTTAATTATTGTTAATTACATGTCAACTTGAAATTAATATTTAAAATAGATTATAATAAAATTATGCCTTATCTTTATTTTAAGCCTATGCTAGTAAAAAGGGGTTAGTTACAGATAACCTACCTACCAAAAAGTGTAAGCTAAGTTTTTATAGGCACGTGGATACCAGGTGTAGTCCACAGACACAGTGTTGTGTCTACATTGTACAAAACAATGGGTATTTTGACTCCAGCGGACACTACAGTTGTTGCAATGTTTGAACAGTTGGTAACAATGGTGCCACTATTTTTCAACACGAGGGGCGCTTGCAATATATAATGCTGTAATACGTACGTGTGGTATCGGAAAAAATGGCTTCAGTCGGTTCGGTTGTTTTGCTTTAAAAAAATGATACATACCTCCTATTCATATTTTTTACTTTTTATGTGTCAATGATGAAGTTTTTTTGAACTAACTCTGTCATTTAGATTTTTACAATGCAAATTGCATTTTGATTTAATATTCAATATTGGCGACGAGTATGGGATAGACAACATTTTTATTTTGAATCAAGGTCCTCCTAACCTAAAGTTTTTTTTTTATTTGCTAAAAAACAAGTAGGTAACTCTTAAGTTGGTTGTTTTACCAATTTTTAAAACTAATTACTAAAAGTAAAGGTAACAATACAAAAAGACTCGCTATAATACGGAAAACCCTTCTAGAAAGAAAAGTTACAATAGTTGATTCCGGAGATGGAAATACAAACTAATTCTACCTTTTATCTTTGTATTACATTCAGAAGGCATAGCAGGACATGCATAAATAAATCAAAAGACGCATTTCAGATGTCCGGATCGATCGGACACTTCGAATCGCAACCCTCGTGCGAATATGTAATCGAATCCTGACTCACATACGTCAGTCAGCAATAGTTACAGCTATCACATACACAGTACTGTAACATGCGATATCCCACTACTGGGCAAAGGCCCTACTGAGTATATAGTTTTATATCCTACAAGACCATTTAGCCCACTTCAGTGTAGTGACTTTTGAGCAATGTGAACAATATATTTGCCATATTAATAGCTAAAGGAAATAAAATTAAAGCTGGTGGTACTCCCAGATTAATTCATTCGTGTTGCCGAGCAATTGCTCAAAAATGTGGCCCGTGTAAGCACAACTTTAGATAAAAAAATATGAAAGAAGAACATTCGATTTTTAATTTTGAAAGAATAAAATTTATAATCGACTAAAATACTAATTTTAATCGATTATTTTTCAAGATAAATACTTATCAGTTTTTTGTCTAAGATCTAAAATACTTTCACGCTGTTTCTGTCAATATTTTGATGGCATATCAAAATATGACGATTATGTCAACAAAGTACTTCGTTTAAAACCTCCCCTACTGTAAAATTCACTGCGTACGCGGGAATTATGTCACCTGAGACTGTTGATATTTGAGAAATTCCCAGAAGGCAGGCCCGATTGCGATTGTATTTATTATAGCATAGGTAATACTTAATGTATTGTAATTAGCTACTCATGGTTAAAGAAGCGGTATTTAATAGTACTTCATAGGTAACGGCGACTGAATGGCGCCAAGCGACGCCGTCGAGGCGCGTCGCATACGTGACTAATGTAACGATCCCGCCGGGATTGCGGGATTCGGTACCGGGACTGGAACACCTCTCTGATTTAATTGTAATTCAGAAACTTCTTTTTATTTTATTAAAAAAAATAAAGCATTCCACTTTATTTGTGACGAAAAGGAAGTAACATTCGAAGGTTTATACCTTCGAATGTTACGTCATACGTAAGAAAATTACAACTCCTCTCAAATCATTGGGTAATTTATTAAAAATAAATAGTTTAGAAATCTAATGGATTAATCGTAGCACAGTATTGCACAGGCGTACCCGCGGCGCCAGCACGTTGTGCGGTGAAAGTTGTAACATCACGACTTCTCATACATTAAGCTCCGAACACCGTGCGAATGCCACCGCGGACACGACAAATTAGTCTGTTTTTTTATCTAGTGACCACTCATCTATTTCTCATTTTGTCCGGTACAGTCACGTAAACGATATCCCCTATGATTACTAAATGGACATATTATGGCACATCACTATTTTGTGTTCTGATTTTATCGTTTTGAGTTCATTACACTGTACCTATTACATCCCTTTTTAACAATCACAGCTTACAATTTTATACACTTCACATAATTAAGATGTCTTTATTGTTTAAAGAAGTATTCTTAAATCTTTATTCCAGGCTATCAAAATGTTCACCTAATGTTGCACTCAAGTGTAATAAAAAGTCTGACCGTATTCGAAAAACGAGCTCTTTTTCCCCGGGCGCGTTCGGTTTCTGTGAAATTTGGCGCCAGATCGGTATCTAAACGCATGGTGGAGGTTTTATCTGATGAGATCGACACCCATTCAAAGGCGAGGAAGAGGACCGCGGGTGCCGCGGCAGAGGGCGCCACAACTCTTTGTTTTAACCCCGCGCTGCCGCTGTAGGGTCGTAATGAGCTGCACAGTCCCAGACGCTCACTGCCCAAAACCTTATTTTATTGTTAAACCTCAATGATATATTGTTAGCGTCCCAAAAATTTACATACGAGCTATTAATCACAATGAATTTGAATTTTTATCGTTTGTTCAAGCATTGCTCTGAACACAGGTTACGTATTAAACTTATATCCGGTTAAAGAAATTAAAACAACAAACATTTATAAATGTTAACAAAGCTTAATCTGCAAACGACTGACTTTCAACTAAGTAATAAAATTGATTCCAATCACGAATATTATAACTTTTTAAAAAATTCTTTGGCCCATCAAACTGTAAATTTTTCATTATAGAGACAAAGAAATTCTCCATAACGATTAAAACCTCGATCAAACGTAGGCGGTGCTGTCTAAGTTCTATCCAATCTTTTTTTTATCTGTTTAAAAACACCTGTAGTGTGAGAAGCTCCGTGAGTGCGACTAAGGCGAGTTACAACGTTTGTTTACAATCGATTAGAAATTGTAGCGTCTCTAACTCGTAAAGATAGAGTTTAGATTGGCGTGATTTTCTCGAATTGAATGGTGAAATATTTTGTTAAGCTGGAACGCCTCTCCGGCGCCGCGGCCAGCCGATTATGAGCAATAAACTAATTCCGGTAGCGCGACCATTAAAAATGTACGATTATACATATTAGTAGGAGTGTTCGCATCACTAGCGTCACGGCATGTAAGGGTTACGAATGTCATTACCTATTTCCTAAAAAGTACATCTGTGACGTGACGTGCATTTGACAGTTTCGAATGGCGCCAACTATGAAATTAATAAATCTACAGATAATTTTTAATCATTTATTTAATTTAGTATTTACATTTCATTTTGCTTCATTTAATAAACTTTCCTTTGTATTGTTCAGCCTAGCTATTATTATCTAATAAATGAGGAACATAAAATAATTGCCATGACAAAAAACATAATTTATGTTTCTATTATTTTCTTTCGCTATAATATAATTAAGAATATTTGGAAAAACCGTGATCAATAAAAAAGTTAATCGTTTGAATGGATATAAATACGAATATTTTAGTTTGGAATGCGGACCATGTAAAATAATATGGATAAAATAACAATCGCTCCGCGGTTGCCCATATGGACTCAAACCTGTTTTATGTATGTAGTTGATAAATACATGCATGCCAACACAATATTCTTAGACACACATGAGATTATTCTCAGAAATATACAAAGAGATATCGAGATTTTTGAGCAAGAACGAAGTTTCTGGAATTAAATATACCTACCTAAGTATTCTCCCAAAATATTATCTATAAAAATTACGTATTTATTTATATTTTATTCTTTAGACTATACTTAATGGTTAAATACTATATCGGGAGATAAACAATTCTCCATTTCAAATATTTCTGATATATCTAATTGTAGTACCTACCTAATAATGAAAATAAAATTAAAGCAGTTCTTCGATACAAGAAACGTTTCGCAGAACTCCAATGGATCTTTTCAAAGAGTAACTTCTTTTAAATCGTTGGTTTTTTAATATGTGTGTAAATTTTGCAAGATGTGAACATCTACTTTGTAATTTATCCGTGACTTGTTCTCTCATGTGCAGCGGTCTCACTTGATGACGTCACATGCGCAGGCGCCGGCGCCAAGCGACCGGCTCGACGCACACAACCTTGTCCTATCCACATACGAATTTATTAGAAAAAAGTCGATAGCCATTTACATCTTTGATAACTATTAAAAATTCAGTGATTTGGAATGGGTATTTCCATTGAAAATTAATCGCTAACAGAACAACACAATTCTATTTCTGCTAGCAGATTTTCTAATTCTCTACGAGAAGTCTTACTATTAGTAAAATGTCTATGCATTCTTTAATTCGTTAAATAATTATAGAATTTTAACAAAAAGTTAGTTTAAATACCTACTGATCCAACAACTCGCCCTAAATAAAAAAAGTTGGTAAAACCTATTGAAGTGTAGTTTGATCTCTATGTATGTGTAACAATAAAATCAATAACTAATTAAATCGTTTACCCTGACTTAAAAATAAAGAGCAAAATTCACGCCTATTTAACACAAACAGCTGGCGGTCTGTCTTAAAAGCCAGAACTTACCTAACTTCTAAAAACAAACAAAACATCGACGTAAACCACCAAGGTGTCAGCACACTCACTCTATGAGGCTTTATGCTGCTTAAAGCCCAAGTCACATCGTACCTCTATAACGAGTGTCGGCGCCGTTTGTGCGCCCGCGCAGCTTCCGCCGCGACCATAACTTGCACTAATAGGATAAGTTCAAAAATAATGTCTTGGAATTTACCAATGGCTTTATTTACAAGTTAAATGGTGCAAAGAGTGTTGTTTTTTTTATTCCACTGTTTAGAAAGTTTTTAAAGGTCCCAAAATCATTTCGATTGACGTCCACAAAACTTTTTGTCAATTTGGCGATCCAAAGTGGTACCTAATTGAACTGCCACTTTGTCAAAAAAGTCCCTAAAAATTCATTGTAAAGTCAGCTATCAAACAATGTTAACAGATTTCTTTCTATTTGTTTCAGATCGTATATTAGAGCGAGATGCTGGCTTCGTGTCGGGCGGCGATGACGACGACTCGTGCTCGGGCCCGGCGCACTCGGACGACTCGGGAGTCCGGCTCGTGGAGACCGACTCGCGGGTCAAGCGGCCGCGCACGCCCACGCGGTCACAGCCACCGAAGAAACGCATCCGACTCAACTCCACAGAAGACCTGACGAGTCCCGAAAGTGACACCTCAGCCAGCCCCTTCAGACCCTGGTCTTTTACTGAGGAACCACAGAGAGAGCCTCTATCTTTAGTCAAGAAGGAGACTAACCCTTTAAGGCAAAGGCGAAGGCCTCTAGAGCCCCCACCACCACCAATTCCCCCACCGCCTGCCCCACCTGGACCACCGAGGGTTCCTCCACACCCAGGAGTCGTAGAGCCATACCAAGACAAAGCGAAGCCTAGAGAACAGAGGAACTACAAGAACATGACCAGAGAGAGGAGAATAGAAGCGAACGCGAGGGAGAGGACAAGAGTTCACACGATCAGCGCCGCGTTCGACACGCTGCGGCGATCAGTTCCTGCGTACAGCCACAACCAGAAACTGTCCAAGTTATCGGTGCTTCGGATAGCGTGCGCGTACATTGCGGCGCTGTCGGCAGCTATAGACCCCGAAGCTGACCTGTCCACGGCAGTGGATCAAGTCACGCATACGATACACACCGAGGGCAAGTTGAGAAAGAAGAAGGATGACGCGTGAGACGTATTGGACTGAAGTGATCGAATTAACTTTTTGTTAAATGGTAATCGGTTTCTGGATAGTTCGTACAACGTGGTCTTATTGTGATGGTATGCACTTAAAGTAGTGCTTACATAAGTATTCAGATACATCTTCAGGTAACTCAAGTATCCATATTGACAGATAAAGAGTTTTATTCTTAAAATTAGATGTACCTAAACGTCAGAAACCGATAACGGTTGCCGCGTTTCAATTAAAACCGTCCTACGAAGCCTCTTTGCGCTAAGTTAGTACAAAAATGACAATAATATTGGTAAAAGAACACAATAAATAACTATGTATTTGTATTGGAATGTTATTAAAAGACACTGTCTGTCATATTCCTAAGGTATAAGAGACATTATACAGACTAAAGCGAGTGATGTAAGTCTAGACCATTTTTTATATTACGTAGTAAAAGGTTAAAGATCTAAAATCATTATGAATCTCAAACTGCCTGGCGAAATAAGGCCTATAACCGTTAACGACACTGGGAAATTACTATTTAGATAAGCCTATTGTTTTTGCTTAGATTTTCATCAAAATCATCATCATATTCATGGAACTTAATCATCCCTATCTTCGAGATATCTTCTTGAATTTAATTAATAAATACACAGTCGATTATCCAAAGTCTATGTGGACTTGTAGAACTTTACTCGACTTTTGTAATCGGCTCAGTACAAATAACTAAGTTCCTATTGTTTAGATTTAAAACGGGATATTTACCATGTTTATTATTTGTTTTGAGTTTCCGATATTTCGGCACTGTTGCAAGCGCCATGATCACGGAGGAACTGAAGTTAATGCGGGTGGATGTTTATGAGCAGACAAATCGGTCTACCCTCCTTCTCGTTCGTTTTTTGCGTTCGGCACCACTACTATTGTCACTCGTTTCACTCACAACACGATATTGTTCCCGACACACAAAACTCACTGTATCCGCTCGCGAAGTTGTTATTGTATTTTTTCGGTTTTTACACAATTGGACCACTGGGTTCCAGGTCCTCGAAAGTTGAAACCCATCCTCACGATTGAAATTTTTATATTTTGTGATTTCAATCGCTTCACGTACCAATCTCGGTATGTAGTGGCGTTCTGTCGAGATGACCTGAGGGTTATGCAACTCGATCCAGTGGTTGGGTCCCGATTCCAACAGATGTTGAGCTATTGCTGATTTTTGGATATCGTTGTTTTTCACGGCCCTAATATGTTCCGAAATTCTGCAAGCTACAGTTCGCTTAGTCTGTCCGATATATGCCTTTCCACAGCTGCAATCTACTTTATAAACACCGGGTTTTTCTAACGGGAAGTTGTCCTTCGGCGAACGCAACATTTGAGAAACTTTCTTGAATGGAGTGAAGATAGTTTTCACGGCATATTTACGAAGAATGTTTGCAACCTTATCTGTCACTCCCTTCACGTATGGCAAAAATGCCGGTTGCCTTTAAACAAATAATAAACATGGTAAATATCCCGTTTTAAATCTAAACAATAGTTCTAGTGACCATGTCAGTCTAAAAATTTATAACTAAGTTCCTATTTCATTTTCCGTTCATTTTTGACAGATCTCGGGTTTTAGCGATTCCTACTAATTTGTAATTTAAACTAACAATAAAGACAGGAGGTGATGTGGTATTCGATTGTCATGTTCCCAATAACCATAACTTAGAAAATGTTGTTTTCTTGTTTAAAAAAAAAAACTGATTCACATAAAGAAAAGTTTTTGTAAAAATAATAAATAATGTTTACCATTCCTCAGTCCAGTATTAAATAAGGCGAAATAAATATTAAAAATTGTGTAAAATCTATGTATTTATGGCTTTAATACGATATATTTATTACAATCGAGTCAGTAATATAAGTGAGAACTGTATAATTTTTATTTAGTTTAAGAAAAATGTTGCATTTTGTAAATAGTAGTTTTAAAATGTATATACGTAAGTAGTGGCTGTAGTTCATTTGTTTGACTTAAAATTTGTCAAGGCATAGTACGTTATAAATACTGAGATATTATTTGTGTTTTCTATAACGGACATGTTTTACCAAATAGTAAGTGTTAACAGACAAGTTTTTTTTTTTGATAATTCACTGAGTACATCCTGTATTTCTTATTTTTTTTGTGGAGAATTTGAAATGCCTTGAACGAATCCTGTATTGTGATACAATTTTATTATTGTTGTAATTATTGTAAATAAAGTAATTATAAGATTATAAACATCACATTTTGTTAAGTCTGACATGAAAATTAAAAGCTTAAACAAAATGTTTTCAAAATTGCAGACTTTAAATAATCTGGCATTGTTTACATAAATAAAACCTTTCATTTTATTCTTTTTGTGCAAGGATGTGGGCACTCTCTAGTGACATAATTATGCCGTATTTGGGAACCACAGATTAGAGGTAATCTATGCTGGGAACCTAACAAGCCTTTGGCATGGCTTTACACTTATAATTGTTTTAAACATTTAAAAAAGAAATCTTTTTTTCCTTGAAATCGAATGAAATGAAAGGTGACAAAAAATGTTTTATGTACTTAGGTACACTTTACGATGGTGCATTAAAAACTACTTATTTGAAATATATAACTAGAGATAAAACAGAAAATTAAAGAAGTGAAGTACACAATTAAATTATTATCATGTTTTATTAAAATTTACCTATACACACATAACAGCAAATAATGCAGAAAAAAACGTTAGAGTGAGAATGGCAGAGTTTTGGCAATAAAACTGAAAATGCAATGTCTGAGCAATTAGATGCTGAATGATGGCGTGTCACGGGTTCGATTCCCGAATTGAAAAATCTTATTGTGTAGGATAATTCATTTATCGAGGAAGGCTATAGGCTATTCAACATCACGCTATGAACAACAGGAGCCGAGCATCGAGGGTGAAACCGCGGGGTACAGCTGCATTACTCATACTCTTATAAAGAATCTTTCTTATTTATTTTCACTTCACTTTTCACGTACCTACTTAGTAGGACTTATTTTGTAATAGACCTACCGCATGACGCAGGTCCTCACCGGAGACTACCGGACACGGAAGTTTCGGGAGGTACCTGTGTCTTATGAGGAGTTGCCTGTTGCCAGCAGCTTCCCCGCTACAACTTGGAAATTTAAAAAAATATCCTATTCCTATGTGCTAATCCAGGTTTATAAACTAGATGATGTTACTGTAAAACCCCGAAGTACGGTAAATCTAAAGATTTCCCGGTAAATCCTAAGATTTACGGGCATGAGTTGGTAAATGTCCGAAAAGGTTTGCGATTCGAACTTCTACCACCATTCACTTGGTAAATCTTAGGATAAACATAAAAGGCACGGTAAATGTTGAAAAAAATCATGAGATAGACGGAGTCCCGCTGTGCGTGCCACTGAGTCTACTTTGTAAGGCACCAACAACTCGGGCACCCCGAGGTTCGGGGTTAAGTTCCTTTTAAACTTGAACGAGGAAATAGGAGCGCCGCGCAGCGGGGCTCCGTCTACCTGAACCACGTCCAGGTAATTGAATTAAATGATTAAGAATTACTTACTCATTGTTTTATTCCAAAACCAACATTTACCAACCATCATTGGTAAATCTTAGCAATTCCCAAACTCTGCTGGTAAAAGCCCGAAATAATGTCTCTTTTTTTATAAAATTCGGACATTTACCAACTCATGTCGGTAAATCTTAGGATTTACTGGGAAATCTTAAGATTTACCGTACTTCGGGCTTTTAAAAAATTTTTTTGATTAAATTTGGCATTTATACCAAATTTTATCCAAATCCGTTCAGTACTTTCTGCGTGAGTAAGAGTAACAAACATCCATCCAAACAAATTTTTACATTTATAATTAGTAGGATAGTACGATTAATAGGTATATGGTTGTTGTTCGGTTACAAAGAGCAATGCATATTAAGGTACGCTAGTATTATATTGTCTGTGGTGAGGGTTGCTGAAAACACGGTTGCCCACTCCCCTCCATGTTGACTCAGCGGCACGTGTTCCGTTATCTACCCCCCCTAAGCTCCCCCACTTTGATGATAATAGCGTTGTTGTAACAACTGACAGATGCTCCAATACTACCCGACTTCCTATTTCACATGCTATTGTAATAATAGAAATATCAATACGGCGATATCAACGGTCTTTTTTGTCGAATTAGTTCACAACTGCAGCATTGTTGGTTGTGCACAATCTGCTGGGTTAAGCCTCCTGCAGACACACGCGATTAATCGCGCGGGGCGACATGTCGCGGTCCATTAGCAGTATTTTTAGAGTGGAAATTAGCTTGGCTCGTTGTCGCAGCGCGATTAATCGCGTGTGTCTGCAGGAGGCTTTAAGCTGCGTTTGCTGCCGTCAGTAGTTTTTTTTTAATCGTGGTTAAAGCATTAAATCAGTTCTCCTGCACAGGGATGCGCGGGAGGGGACTGTCAGACTTGTACTGACTAAAATCCACGGTCATCCTTCAATAGCCCTTTACGTTTCAGGGTCACGGTTACCTGATGAAACAGTCCCGCGGCAGGCTTTGTCCCTCTAAGGGGAGCCCCGTCATATTGCTGGCAGCTCTTTGAGGCCGTCGATCCGGGCATGGTCCTTGATCGAACGGCGAGACATCCATTACTCGCCATCATGACGTCATCACCGCTTCACTTATATTGCCCCTCCCCTCTTACAAGATAATAATAAGTTGTTTCTTTTTTAAACAAAAATAGCAAAACCATAATTTTCGAAGATAGGTACCTATACCTATAGGTGAATGTTGAAGGTTGGAATGGAGACGAGAGAAGTGCGGACACCGAAATGGACCAAAAAAATGAGCTCCTCAAATTCTGAGTCAAGCTACACGATAACTGACAAATTGACAGGCAGGCCCACTCAAATTTATAAGGTTTCCTGTAAAATAAATGCAATGCAATCATACAATGACTGGATCAAATACCTATCTAAATTTGCTTCCGGTGTTTTTCTCAAAGAAAGTTGTCGAGTACAAAACGCTGAATGTTTCTCGTTTTTTAAATTTATGTTTATTAGTTTTTAAACAATTAGGTAGCAAAATTAATATGAATTTAAACATTGGTTTTTCTACAATGAGAGTCTTCTCTCTTGTGAATACTGTATGGCACTTTTTCACTCCTAACAACACATTGCCTAATAGTATATAGCACGACATGTTATAATTCCTTGTGTATATATATTTTTTAACGATTTTTATATACATATAACATCTACAAAGTTGAAAACTTTAGTGCGAACTTGTACTATTTGGTCGTGCTATGCCATCTTGTGGGGAGTAGCAGCACTTCTTACAGAAGTGACTAGATACGTCTGTACTACCGCTATTCCCTCATAGATGGCGCTAAAACAAATGTATCCTTGTCATGTAAGAAAATGTTAACTGCGAATTCTGCAACTCTCCGCAATGATTTTCTTAATAATAATACCAATTTACAAATATTTAGCCTAATTATTCAAACAAGATTTCCCCATTTTCGATAAAAAGAAAGAAAACTTTAGCAGACGTTTATGGATAGACAAATGAAAAAAAAAAAATTTCAAAGTTGGAACATTTATGACTTGCTAATTTTATGTTTTAGCGGGAAACCAATTTGATTTAATTCTTTAACTCTAAATAATACAGAACTAAGCAGTCCATTTGAGGCATCTCGTGTCTAAGTGTGTTCCTAAGCAGCGGACGCTGCAGTAACGTGCTCCACAAGGTATGCAAGTGTAGTTCGATGGAAAACCACAAACAGCACAGAAATGTCGATCGGGAAATCTGAAACACAAAAAAAAAAGAGAAAATTAGTCTAATTTTAATCCTGATTACAATAAAACTGATTGTCTTGTGTTTACCATAAAAATTGCTCAATTAGGTAAGAAACTTAGGCCAAGTGGTACTTTGCAACAACTACAAGGTGTGGTGTGGTCGTGTGGTATGTGTTTTTTAATTTTTTGGACAATAATGAGCGGGAAACTCTAAATCAAGTAAAGTACTAGTCTATCCTTTCGAAGCATATTTATAATTACAATTATTTTAGCTTTATATTTGTTGTTTAATACTTACTTAGAAGGTGGAACTTGCGCAGATAGATAGTTCGGCGGGTCGGGTCTAAAACTCGCATCTTCCTCAACTAACTGCGCAAAAGTCTTCCGAAATCGCATCTTATAATATTCAGCACTCTTGGTCTTTTTCTTTCTCGTTGGCTTTTCATTGGAATCTGCAAATTTCGGCACCTTCTTCGACATAACCAGGTCAGCATGTGGGTCTTCATGGAAATTGTCTTGCTCGAGTGCCTCAACTGCTTTTCTAGCCCTACGCTTCCTCGCAGCATCATCAAGGACTTTTCTCCTCTCCGTATCTCTGTTACCTCTTAGACCTGAAGCCATTTTTATATTCCTTTGTCATGTACAGGTATGCTAAGTTGGTCCATTAAATCATCGACACGAGCTTGCAGTGTTTCCACTATATCTGCAGATATAAACAGATGTGTCTCGTCCAGGTCCTGAAGAATAAACTTCCTGCCCAGAGCTAAGGTCTCGTCGAGGTGAAGAAGGAATTGTTTCATAGCCGGGTCACTGTAATCAAAATGTCCAAGAAACGAGGTTTAAGTGCTGAAGAAAAGAAGATAAGGATGTTAGAGATATTTCATAACAGTAAAGATTTTTTCCAATTGAAGGTGAGTTTGATTTTATGTTTTGTTATTTACCTACATCACAATATTCTTTTGCTTGGTAATTAATCACGGTGCCACAACTTTAAATCAACATATTATACAGCTTAAAACTCACATAATGAGCACTCCCTATCAGCTATGGCTAAAACCACAATAATATTATAAAAAGGATTTGTATTTTTGTGTGTGTAAGTTTGTGATGAATTAACTCAAAAACTACTGGACCAATTTCAAAAATTCACCTGTTGAAAGCTGCTTTGGTCCTGAGTGATAGAGGCAATAACGGGGTTGTGGGGGGGGCGGGGTGAGCGGACGAAGCCGCTGGCAGAAGCTAGTTTAGCATAAACATATCTTAACTTTGATTAAAAAAAAAAACTAATCATTAAAATATTCTAAAAACAGGAATTAGAGAAGATAGCTCCAAAAGAGAAAGGAATCACAATGCAGTCAGTGAAAGAGGTAGTTCAAAACCTAGTGGATGATCATCTTGTGGACTCTGAGAAAATTGGAACTTCTATATACTTCTGGTCATTTCCCAGGTAATCTATACTTACTGATATGTACAGACGCCATCAGGTCAACATAACCCAATCTGTCACATTTTACCAATCGAACATTAACCTTCCACTATTGTGTTAAGGTTGAAAAATTGAAGTTTGACAGATTGAGGTAGGTCGATGTGCTGGCGTCTGTACTTATTCATACCTTCATACTTATAATACCTATTAAAAAGCTGAAGATTTTGTTTGGTTGGTCTAACTTATCTTAGAAACTAGTTCAATGTTATTTGAACAATATTTTTGTGTTGGATAGTCTACTTATGGAAGAAGGCTATAGGCTACTTAACATCACAATACAAGCTTTACACGCTGAACAGCAAGATTCTTTATTCTCATTATGAGTACTTAGTTTTAAATTAATAAAAGCAACAATTTATTTTAATGATTATTGCATTTAACACCAATTACTATGCACCTTAATATTTCATAATACATATTTCAGTAAAGCAAAGAATGCCAAGAAACGAAAACTGCGTGAGTTACAATCAGAAGTAGAGGATTGTTCAAAGAAATTGAAAAAAACTGAAGATTTAGTTGCAACTGAATCTGTACGTACTTAATCATTTGTATAAATAGAAACTACTATATACTTTATAATTTCTTAAATAATACTGTTTTCAATATAATGTTAAAAAGCAATAATTATGAGGTTACTTTAACTGATGAAAGTGGTGGCAGCAATTTGAAAAGTGTAGTCCGATAATTCTAAGATTGCAACAAAAATTATTTATTTTATTTGGTGTGATAAACAACTTAAATCAAATATCTTGTAGATTCTGAACAATACTTTATACCAACAGATAGGCAGAGAAAAATCTGATGAAAGAGCCCAAGTGCTGTTAATGTTAGAAAGTTTTGAAAAACAAGAAGAAAAACTGAAGAAAGAATTGCAAAGATACAGGGACTCTGATCCCGAATACATTGCTCAATTGAAGACGGAAACTCAGGTATTATTATTTGTTTAAGTTTGAGTGCAGTATGTTGAACTAATCCATCTCAATTTGTCTAAAAACTCGCCATACAGTTGCAAGCCTAAACATGTACACGTACAGACATGTTGCGGTATGCCTACTGTACTTACAACAAAGTTACCTACTATGAGATATCTATGGAGGGATACATTTTTATTTATTTTTTATTTTGTTATCATCATCATCAACTTTCTGCCCTTATCCCATTTTACTTGTGGTCGGCGCAACACGTTTTTTTCTTCCATTCTCCCCTATCAGACGTCACCATATCATTTACTCCTTTTTAACCGACTTCTTCATTCATATCATTCCATATACAGTCCATCCATCTTTTCTTTGGCCCTTCCTCTCCATCCATCAACATTCATGCTCATCACTCTCTTAGTCACATGAGTCTCATCCCTCCTCATCACATGTCCATCCATACCAAGACAGACAATTTCCTTTCATTTTTTCTGTAACAGGTTCTACTTTCAAACTTCCCCTTATAAACTCATTCCTTACTTTATCCATTCTTGTCACTCCACACATCTCAACATCCTCATCTCCGCTACATGCAATCGTTTCTCATCCATCTTTTTTCACAGCCCAGCATTCCGATCCATACAATATGACAGGACTAATCACGGATTTGTATATTTTTATTTTATTTTGTTATATAATAAAATAACATTTCAGGATTTAAAAACAGCAGTTAACAGATGGACAGAAAACATTTATATACTGAAGTCTTATATGAAAAATACCTTTCAAACGGAAAATTGTGTGATAGACCAAAGTTTCAACATTCCAGCAGATTTGGATTACGTAGAAATGTAAAGGTGAACCTTCACCGAAAGGATTCCAATAGGTTCATCATTCCAAATATGGTTTAATAGTTTTGCCTGTATTACTAATAAAATTTAACGAATAGAATGAAATATTTGATTTGTTTACATACCACTCAACGAGAACGCCTTTCATAACATTCACCATGGTTCATTTTTATTTAAAAATGGCGAATTACAATATTTAGATTCAAATGTAAACTTGTGATAATACCCTACGATATGGTTACAGCTATAATTCAATTTAATTTCGATTAAACTAACAATAACAAGCGTGCAAGCGTGCAGATGCGCGTTATCACCGAATGACAAATACAAACTATGTATGTCAGTTAATGTCAGTGTGACAATGGTGTGACAGCATTGATTGAAACTTGACAGTGACAGAATTTGTAGAAACAGAAAATTTTGATATGGCTTCTGGGCCTTTCTGACGGATAGAATTAGTTTTTACCCGACTCTGCGACACAGAGGAGGCCAATGTGTTGACTTCATTGACTTTATATTTTTATCATGGCTTCTGAGCGTTTATGTCATACATGATTTCACAGAAAACAGCAATGTTTCCTTTGAAACGACATTTCCGCCATTGCCAGCACGAAAGCTGTTGGGTATTCACAGCTTTCACCCCCAGATACAGCTGAAGGACTTTTAGGAAAGGAAAGGTAACCATTTTTATTTATAAATAGTCAGACTGTTGCGATTCCAGTTTAATTTTGAAGAGGTACACATAAAAAAAGGGGTAATGGTAATACCTCCTTGGAAATCATAGACCGAGCAATAACTGCCTAAAATTGCCATACTCTAGAAAATTAAAATCAAAGGAATCTAATTTCGATCTAATCTTTATTTCTCTCTGTTTTTAAAATAGTAGGCACGGCAATAATTGTATTATTTGTATTTGATATTTAGCTAGGGAAGGCTTAGTCTCTGCTAGAGATCTATGGGGATAATCGTATCAGACAGAGCTCTGTGGGTTTTGCACTCGGAAGACGTGAAGTTGTCATAATTTGCTGATAAACAGTTAACAGGGTGGGACCGCTATAAAGTTGCAATAAACAAAAGCCTATTCATGATTTCGATGAATAAAAGTAAGTATTTTGTGTCATTATTAAGTGATGTTCATTTGAAGACAAAGCATGCTTGAAAAAAAAGGTAGTGTCTGATTTAAAACTGCGTTTTTTCCGCTCGCCAAGGTCACCAGTGCGCTTGTTTTTATTGTTTTCTACATTGTTGATGTTGATATTACTATTAATAGAACATCTAGTTTAGGACTTGAAATATCCTCAAAAAATAATTATGTTAAATGTACCTTACCTATATTATTGTACTAATTTTACTAACATTTATAACCTAACTAAAATATATATATTTTTTTTTTTGCTACCTTTTAATTTCACGCTTAAACCACTGAATCGATCATCCTGAAATTTTGCATTTGCGTTGTATACCTGATATTAAGTCGGACACAGGGTGCCTTTCAACCGAAAAAAAAATATTGTCGACAAAAACAACAATAAGTTTCATATGACAATAGATGGCGCCACATGTATAATCCGAATTTATTGTCAAATTGTAAATGAACGCGAGTGAAACTGCGGGAAAAAACTAGTAAAATGAGTACAGAGTTTGTTAATTTGTTTTGTAGAACGCACCAATCTGGTTCCAAATCTGATAAGGTGACTCACTATAACCTTTTTTATGCTAATCAAAATTATTATCGTAATAGGGAAAGCGAAGGCGTTTTTTTACATTCATAATTTCGAACAACATTTACCCTTGACATTTTTGATTTCAATTAGGTAATATGTAAGATGAATTTTAAAATAATTCATCAAGAAAATACTCAACTTTTTTTAATGTAGTGCAACTAAATAATATTTTTTTTGTAGGATTTTTGAAAATAATCGTGGGTGAAATCGCAGGGCACAGACAAGTCGTAATAATAGCACAGGCAGTTAGGGTTTTTTTAATGAGGGATTTTATTTTTATTTTTCCCTAGTCGATGGATAGATGGCGCTGAACTTGGTATGTTACTGCAATGAACGGAACGTCACGTCATTTTTTGTTTTTTTTTTTCACTTAGATGCTTGGATGTAATTTTGAGATT